>CM077318.1:29350000-30600000 GCA_039655065.1 Glossophaga mutica
CAGGTGGTGAGGGACAAGTACCATATAATCTCACCTTTAACTGGAACCTAATCAACAAAAGAAAAAAGCAAACAAAATATAATCAGAGACATGGAAATTAAGAACAATCTGACAGTAACCAGAGGGGAGATTGGAGGGGATAATGAGGGGAAAGGGAGAAGGGTTTTCAGGAACAACTATAAAGGACACATGGACAAAACCAAGGTGGGTAGAAGCAAGGGAAGGAGGTGGGTTTGCCTGGTGTTGGGGGGAATGGTGGGGGGTAAATGCAGACAACTGTAATTGAACAACAATAAAATAATTTTAAAAAGAAATATATGGCACATTTAGATTAAAGAATTTGAAGAGAGTCTATTTATAAATGGGTTATTTACAAAGGTGTAGGTATACAGGACCATAAAGAGTAGCTTAATGATAACAAAGGGAGCTGTTATTATCTTTAAGTTGAAGGTACAGGAGGAAGGAGGGCTGATATGATGGTCCAGTTGTCTTTGTCTAGAGGCACAATCAGACCAAGTCAACCTAATAGGAAGTAAGCCAGGGGAATAAATAACCTCACTTTACCTGCTTCCCTTCTTCCAATCTCCCTTTAGGGTTTCCCATTGGCCAGACCTGAGCAGACACTAGTCTTATGGGTTACCTGGTAAATGTGTTGCAACAGCACACAAAAATATAGAATATATACATTTTCCTTTGAAATCCAAAGAGATCCGCCAAGATTAAGAGATCTGCCAAGATCTGCCAAGATTATGCCTCTTTCTTCATGGTGGGCAGCACAAGGTTTAACAACTTATCTCTTACTTTAGAAAGGATGTCCAGACATATCCCAGATCACTGAAACTTCTAAACCTCTCCTGAACTTTTGCAGAATTCATCTTCCACTCTCTGACATTATATATTGAGGCATATAGGATCCTTGGTACTTTCAGCTCATCAGATCATTAGCCATATGATATGTAATGAAGCAGGATGATATTAAGATGGCTCTGGAATATATTATGATGGAGAACAGGAGAACTGACACAACCCTGGGGTGTGACAGTGAAGATATAGTATTGTTCCTACCATGTATTTAAACTACTTGCATTTTTCCTACTGATTGAGATGGAAAGGAAAGCATTTTCCAGGTCAATATCTTTATACCAGGTACCAGGGAATATTGTGATTTTATCTAGTAAATATATTATATCTGAAAACACAGTTGTAATTGGCATCATCATGTGATTAAGCTTATGATATTTACTATCATTCACCAAGATTCACCCGAGCTCTTATACTAGCAAGACAGGAACATTAAATAGGGATATGATAAAAATCATCATCTTTGTGTCTTTCAAGTCTTTGTTGGTGCCCCCAATCTTTTCAATTTCCCCAGGAATCAGTGATGCAGTATGTCATTTTATTTACTATCATGTTGGGGGAGAGGCAACTCCAGGAGCTTGCATTTGGCCTATCCCAGCATAATAGACCTTATTGCATGGGCCAGGGAACAAAGGAGAATCTTTCAATTACTAACTGTAGTACTCCAACTCCCACTCCCCTGAGATTGGGAAAATAGCCATATGGTGGACCCTCTATCCCACTGGACTATTAGAAACAGGGCCAACACTGCATTTACCAACTGACTTCCAGAAGTCTTTTTTTCTGACAGGTGGACCACAGTGACATTTTGGTTCCTGGGGACTAGGATATATTAAGAGTCTACATGTAATAATCCCCAAAAGACCTGGGTATTTTTCTTTCCCTAGTATATTGCCACATGTATCTCTGGCTATGTAAATTGACTTAAGCTTGGGAATTGCCATCACAGTGAGTTAAATTAGGTTTTTGCTTAGTAGACCAAGACTTTTTTCTGCCTGTATATGCAAGAAGCACATCAGTAGTCTCATGTATTTCATTTTTAGACCTCCATGATCAATTAACCATTACCAAAGATCCCTTCAGGTCTACACTCTGATTAACATTTTGTTCCCGGGTCTTATTGTGTAAATTGCACCTACCGTGTTATTTTTTTTTATTTTTTAAAGATTTTATTTATTTTTAGAGAGAGGAAGGGAGGGAGAAAGAGAGGGAGAGAAACATCAATGTGTGGTTGCCTCTCACGTGGCCCCCACTAGGGGCCTGGCCTGCAACCCAGGCATGTGCCCTGACTGGGAATCGAACCTGCGACCCTTTGGTTTGCAGCCCGCGCTCCCTACCATGTTATTGATTGTTAAATGACACCATCCTGCAAATAGCACTTCATGATTACATTATTCCCATTGAGAATAGGACACACAATTCCATGATGGAATTAGATTGTCTATGATTATCATCTATGATCTACAGAAGACAGCCACTGCAGAACTCTTAGAGTTTGATGGTAATCCATCTCATCCGTATTTGTTGTAATGCCTTAATGAAGGAAATATTGTCCAAACCCTCATGGACTAATTGCTATGGCCATTTTATCTCCCAAGATATTACCTTTTACTTGTACTTTATTCCATGCTGTGATAAGTGAAAATCTGCGTTATTATGATGAAACTGCATATTATAGGTTACCTGTTCCAATTTCTTCTCAGTAAGGAGGTTATCTGGGTACTTCTCAATATAACCAAACTAATCTTAGAATCTCACTTTGAAAGTCTGTTTTTTGGGACCTCTTAAAGAATAATTACTATATTATTAAGACCCTAACCGAGCCCCAGCTGGTGTGGCTCAGTGGACTGAGTGCCAGCCTGTGAAACAAAGGGTCACTAGTTCAATTCCCAGTCAGGGCACATGCCTGGGTTGCAGGCCAGGTCCCCAGTAGGGGGTGCATGAGAGACAACCACACATTGATGTTTCTTTCCCTCTCTTTCTCCCTCCCTTCCCCTCTCTCTAAAAATAAATAAATAAAATATTTTTTTTAAAAAAGAAACCAAGGGTTAATGGTCTCTTGCTTTCTCATGACAAAAAAAGAGATCCTAATTGAAATAAAGTAGAAAAGCAGCATAATTAATGGACTACTTATTTATGAAGAGATTATTTATAGAGGTATAGATATAGAGAAACGGCAAGGGATTGTATAGTAACAAAGGATGGTAGTAGTGAAGACTTTACTATTCCTACACCCATGAAATGAAGGGAAGAAATAGTTACCAAAACTTGGAAGAGGAGAGTTGGGTAAAGGCTACTATCTGCAGAGGAACAGAGACCTTTGAATTAGGGACACAGCCAGGCCAGAGCAACCTTGCAGGGAGAAAGCCAGAGGATTAAATACCTCAACCTTTCTCCATCTTTCTGATCTCCTATGGATATTACACTGTTGACATCCATCTAGAAGCCATAGGGAAAGGCACCAATTAAGGTCCATCTAGGTCACCTTCCATAGGCAGAGAGCAGGGTAAAGGATGGAGAGTAGATCTAGAGGGGTGAATGGAAGATATCCATCATACTATGTATTAATAAAACTTCCTTATATGCCAATGTGCCCTGCTTGGGTTCAGATAGCTTTTCCCAATATTCATCTAAGCACAAAATATAAACCCTTTCCCAAGTGGAGTTTGACACCTTTCTAAATGATTATAGCAAAGTTATCATTTAATGTCTCAGGAACACCTGTTAATGCTGTCACTATTTTCTTTATTCTGTTGAAGACAGAGTTAACTTGTGTTAACAAAAAGCTTCTTCACAGCTAAAGAAACCATCATCAAAATCAAAAGGGAACCAACTGTATGGGAGAACATATTTGCCAATGATACATTGGACAAGGGTTTAATCTCCAAATTATAAAAATAACTCATACAACTCAACAGTAGGATGACAAGCAATCCGATTAAAAATTGGGCAAAGGACCTGAACAGACACTTCTGCAAGGAGGACATACAGAGGGCCCATAGACACATGAAAAGATTCTCCACATCACTAGCTATCAGAGAGATGCAAATTGAAACCACAATGAGATATTACCTCACACCAGTCAGAATGGCCATCATTAATAAACCAACAAATAACAAATGATAGTGAGGATGTAGAAAAACAACACTTGTGCACTGCTGGTAGGAATGCAGACTGGTGCAGCTACTATGGAAAACAGTATGGGATTGTCTCAGAAAACTAAAAATGGAACTGCCTTTGACCCAGCAATACAACTGCTGGGATTCTACCCTAAGAGTCCTGAAACTCCAAGTCAAAAAAACCTATGCACTCCAATGCTCACAGCAGCACTATTTACAATAGCCAAGTGCTGGAAACAGTCTAAGTGCCCATCAGTAAATGAGTGGGTCAAAAACTGTGGTACCTTTACACAATGGAATATTACACAGCAGAAAGAAAGAAGGCACTCCTACCCTTCACAATAGCATGGATGGAACTGGAGAGCATTAGGTTAAGTGAAATAAGCCAGGTGGTGAAAGACAAATACAATGTGATGTCACTTATATGAGAAATCTAAGGAACAATATAAACTCAGGAGCAAAATAGAACCAGAGGCCTGGAAACATGGAATAGACTGACAGCAACCAGAAGAAGGGAGGGTGGATAATGGTGGAAAGAAGGGGAAGGGACTAGTGAAAGAACATGTATGAGTGACCTATGGACATGGACAATAGTGTGGGGACTGACTGTGGGAGAAAGGAGTGGGCTGGGCAGAGGAGGGCAAATGGAGAAAATTGGGACAGCTGTAATATAATAACAGTAAAAGAATTGATAAACTATCAGTGAATCCTCACATCTGCAGGAATAAGGCCACGCTACTTGTGATGGCATTCAGAGCCTTCCACTATTCAGTTTCTACCTTCCTTTCCAAACTTGTCTCCCAATTGTTTTAGCATGCAATTCTGTTCCAGTGACATCATTCAACTCCTCGTGCCCTGAACCTGCTAAATGCATTTCCCCTTCGATATGTTGCCACTAGTTCTTTTATTTTGGAGTAGCCTCTATCTTTCTCTTCAATGGTCTAAATTCCATTCTTCACTTCCTATTTTAATTTTTTCCAAGACTTCCTGTACTAAATCCTCAGTGAAATATACTTTTGCATTCTAGTAGCACTTACTATCTATGAGTACACATAGTAAAACTAGTAGTTATTTCTTAAAGATTTAAAAAATAATACTTTTCTCATAGGTCTGTTGTGAGGTTTTATATAAGTTAATATATGTGAAACTTTTAAAATAATGTTTGGTACATAGTAAGCTCTCAATAGATTTCAGCTGCTATCAAAATTATTTATTATTATTGTGATTTCAACTCACTTGGCAATTCCATACATTTTCTATTATTACTTTGATTTGCATATATATGTAGTATTTCCCTAATTAAATTAGACTAAAATCCCTGTGGTGGAAAGGTATAAATTTTTTTTTTATCAATTGCTTTATTCTCAAACTGGCAGATGGTAGACTTGAATAAATGTTTACTGTGTGGTAGATGTGATGATGATACCTGTTACTCTATTCTCTGCTGCTTTTGGAAAGTGGTTGCAATATATATCAATTTATAAAAGGATTTATTGAATTATAAATTTGATAAGCACCTAACAGATAATTTAGTTCCACATTATCATCTTTTGGACAACAAAACTGAGATTCAAGGGAAAGGAAAGGAATTGCCCAAAGCCAGAGTTGCCATTTAGTGATAGAGACAGAACTAGAACTCAGAATGCATTCCAGATCAGTGAAATGAATAAATATTTATTGAGCACCTACTATGTGTCAAGTACTATGTTATTTGTTTGGATATAACTATGACCAGGACAAAGTCCCACCCTTTCATTCCATTTTCTTTTCTTAAAATTATATTTGATTGATTATACTATTACAGTTGTACTGCTTTTCTCCCTTTGCTCCCTTCTACCCAGCATCCCTCATTCCCTCAGGAAATCCCCACACCATTGTTCATGTCCATGGGTCATGCATATATGTTCTTTGCTACTCCATTCCCTATACTGAACTGTACATCCCCATGGTTATTCTGTAACTACTTATTTGTATTTCTTAATCCTTCACCTCTTAATCCATTGCCCTACACCGCCTCCCATTGGCAACCATCAAAACACTCTTCATATCCATAATTTTGTCTCTGTTCTTGTTTCCTTAGTTTGTTTTATAGATTCAATTGTTGACAGATATGTATGTATTGTCATTTTATTGCTCAGAGTTTTGATTTTTTTTTTTTGTAAATAAGTCCCTTTAATATTTCATATAATAATGGTTTGGTGATGATGAACTCCTTTAGATTTTTCTTGTCTGGGAAACTCTTCATCTGCCCTTCAATTCTAAATAATAGTTTTTTGCTGGGTAGAGCAATCTTGGCTGTAGGTCCCTGCTTTTCATGACTTTGGATATTTCTTGCCAATCCCTTTTAGTTGCAGTTTCTTTTCAGAGATCAGCTGACAGTCTTACTGTAACTCCCAGTATGGAACTAACTTATTTTCCCTTGCTGCTTTTAAGATTCTCTCTTTATCCTTAACCTTTGGCATTTTAATTATGACGTGTCTTGGAGTGGGCCTCTTTGCATCCATGTTTTTGGGACCCTCTGTGCTTCCTGGACTTGCTATTTCCTTCACCAAATTAGGGAAGAGTTCTTCATTATTTTTTTCAAATAGATTTCCAATTTCTTGCTCTTTCTCTTCTACTTCTGGCACCCCTATGATGCGAATGTTGGACCTCTTGAAATTGTCCCAGAGGCTGCTTATACTATCTTTGAGTTTTGTTTGTTTGTTTTTTGGATTCTTTTATTCTTGTTTTTCTTATTGGTTGTTTATTGCTTCTTTATGTTCCACATCATTAATTTGATTCTTGGCTTCATCCACTCTACTGTTGTCTCCCTGTAAATTGTTATTTATTTTAACTAGTGTATCCTTTGTTTCTGACTGGCACTTATTATGCTGTTGAGATCCTCATTAAGTTCCTTGAACATCTTCATAACCAGTGTTTTGAACACTGCATCTGACAGATTGTTTGACTCCATGTTGTTTAGTTCTTTTTCAGGAGTTCTGATTTGTTCTTTCATTTGGGCTGTGTTTGTTTGTCTGCTCATTTTGGCAGCCTCCCTGTGTTTGTTTCTATTATTAGGGAGAGCTGCTTTGACTCTGTGCCTTAGTAGTGTGGCCTAATGTAGTAGGTGTCCTGTAGGGTCCAGTGACACAACCTCCCCTTTCACCCAAGCTGGGTACTTGAGATGTTTCCTCTATGTGTGGGTTGAAGACACCATTCTCTTGTAGTTGAGCTTTGGTTGCTGTTGGAAGATCAATGGGAGGGATTAATCCAGGCAAGTCAGCTATAAGGACCGATTGCGTTCACTGACCACTAACCTCCACCCTCCACAGAGGGTCAGCTGCGTGGGGGCAGGGTGGTGGTGCTCTGATGTGTTCTGTAGCTGTCTAAAAGGTACTCAGGCCCTGGGGTTTCCTGGGTGGTGCAGGCCAATGTCAGCCCCCTGCATGGGTCACCCTGCATGGGCTATTAAGCAATCTGAGATAGATGCTACTTATGCTGTGCTTGGAGATTCCCACGTGAAGCCAAGCTGTCAATCTAGGCTGCCTGCTGCTACTGCCTGGCCTGGGCCACCTAGCAAGAGGTACAGGGAATGGAGAGTTACTAAGGCTGGCTGTTGTTTGTTTGATAGGATTTAGGAAGTTGTAAAGCATAAGCCAAGACCAGCCATTCCTGTGGAAAAGTCATGATTAACAACTTTGGTGGGTCTGAAAGTTGGATGGGTGGAGTCTTTGGGGATCTCCAGGGTGGGGAAAATAGTGTTAGGCAGGTTGATGGAGTCTCACATATGGTACTGCCTGTCAGCTCTGTGGCTCTGTGGGTGGAGGGCTCAGAAAAGGGACAATGGGCTCTGCCCTCCATTCTGTATGGGAGAAAGGTGTCTCCAATTCCTGTCTTAATGGCAGACTCTTCAATTCCTCTCTGCATGCCACTGGTGCCTTTCAAGCTGGCACCCCATGGTAGGAACTCAGAGGGAGTGACTCAGAGTAAGTCCCTCTTTGGATTCCTTAAGGAGAACTGCTTGGGACTCCAAAAGTTTCTTCCACTGACTCAAACCCTGCTAGTGTTTGCAGCCAGCTAGTGTTTGCAGGCAGAAGTTATGGGGATTTATCCTACTGGCACTGGAACCCTGGGCTTGGGGTGCCTGGTGTAGGGCTGGGACTCCTCACTCCTGAGATATCCCTTCCAAATTTTTATCCACTACATGTGGATGTGAGACAAGCCCACTCCACATCTCTACCCCTCCTACCAGTCTGGATGGATGTGGATTCTTTAATGCTATAGTTGTCAGTTTTCCATTCAACGCAATTTCTGACAGTTCTGAGTAATGGTTGTTCTATATTTTAGGTGTAATTTTGTAGTGTTTGTGCAAGGAGGCAAGCCGTCTTGACCAGAAATCCCCCATTTACTTTTTAATAGTGGGGAAAGACATGAATAAATATATAGACAAACAAACAAAATATACAGTAATAATTGCTAGGACAAATAAAAGAGGGTGATGTGAAAGAAAAACAGAGTGAAGAGGTAGGTAACTTAGGTCTTCTGGAGTGATTGATAAGCTGAGTTCTGCATGATCAGAAGGTGACAACAAACAAGGAGGAAGGAAGGATGTAGGAAAGGTAGAAGGGAAGGAAGAAGGGGGGGAGAGAGAGAGAGAGAGAGAGAGAGAGAGAGAGAGAGAGAGAGAGAGAGATTATAAGTAGTTGGCTCACATGATTATGGAGGCTGAGAAGTCCCAAGATCTGTAGTTGGCTAGCTGAAGACTCAGGAGAGCTGATAGTATAAGTTCTAGTCCAAAGCTGGCAGGCTTAATAACCAAGAATAGTGAGTATTTCAGTTCAAGTCCAAAGGCAGAAAAATACAAATATCCCAGTTCAAGCAGTCAGGCAGAAGAAATTCCCTCTTCTCAGCAAAACGGTAAGCCTTTTTGTTCTATTTGGGCCTTCAGCTGACTAGATGAGACCCACCATATTAGGAAAGGCAATCTGCTTTACTCAGTCTGCCAATTCAAATATTCAAATACACCCTCATAGATAACACTCAGAAATAATGACCAAATATCTGGGCACTCTGTGTCCCAGTCAAGTTGTTATATAAAATTAACCATCACAGAGACTATCTTTATTAGTTATTATCTCTCTTTATTCCCCTGTGCTGTCATTAAATTTATCATTACCTTGAAAGTGAAACATAATTGTAGCACTGAGGTAGATCTTTGTAGATCTACTAGTAGCATGTGCAAAGCCACACTCTATGTCCTTCTAAGTACTTACAGATCTTTAGCTTTATGAACATACTTTTATGTCAGTGAACTTTTCTTATTGAAGCAATCCTGGTCTTAAAAAAGTGGTGTATAGCTGATGAATGTAAGCACATTGGTACAATTTTTAAATAAAATAGAGCAACTTTGTCTAAGAGGAAAGTATTTTAGAAACTTCAATTTCCTCATATCTGCTTAAAAGGGAGGCATACATCAAACCACTTGCTTGCTTGCCCTGATCAATAAGGATTTCTCCTTGTTAAATAAGCAAAATTTCTAATTATGTTTATTTTCTTGTGTGATATTTTGTTGAAGGTGGATGAGTTTGAACGCTAAACTACTTGGAGTCACATGTCTTTTTAATTCCCCCTTTAAATCCTTTTATTAACTCTGGCTCTGAATCTGTTGTGTTTTCTATAAGATGTACAGGCAAAAGAAAAATATTAGAGAAAGGACAATGTGGGTGGGAGGTTTGGGAGCTTCTTTGCAGAACTGCTCTGCTCACTTTCCTCTGGGATCTGGAAGGTGGGGAGGGGTGCTACTGTTGCCAGGGTGCACTCAGAGCCCCAGGGCTGTAAGGTCAACAGGAGGAGGCAGGGTCAATACCAAAGAAGATAATTAGTCCCAGCCTGCTATCTTTCACCTCCACAATCCCTGGTAGCCTGCTTCCTGTATATAAAAAGGTCTCTGGGGTGTGCAGGTGGCTGGTGATAGAGGAAGAGAGGTGTCATACAATGTTTGGCCCTAGGTGGCCCAGAGGAGAGCTCTGTGGAGAGTTCAGTAAAAATCAAGCAAAGGGAGAGAAGATATTTGTAGAATGTCAAGTAGTGGAGCTGTGCCAGGGAATCCAAAGTCAGAACAAAGAGGAGATCCTGAACTCCTGAAATGCCCTGGGCATATCTCATTGGATACAACCAATTCTCCCCCCTCCAAAAAAAAAAAAAAAAAAAAAAAACTTCTGCCCACCTCTTGCTCTTGTACCATCAATTTAAAGGTAGTTGGGTTGTCATACACTGGAAGCCCATGGTGCCAGGGGAGAAGATGATAATGCTAGCAGAGTCTTCAAGGGGATTCTACAACGTAGAGTTGTTTAAATAACAGAAAACTAAGAAAACAACAGAAGATCAATTATATGGAATGGAGTTAGATCAGAGGAGCCCTGCAACATTCGGAGACAGATGCAGGAAACAGCATATAAAGTGGTATGGTTTCTGTAAAAGGGAGCTTTTGTTTTATTTTTCATCTCTCAAAAGGTGTCAACTTGAGGAAACCTTGCAGCTCCAGTGGGCTGCTTTCTCTCAAAGGAAAATGAATTATTTAGGAGTGTGATGAATAGTTCATCAAACCTTCCTCCAACAGGGTTGCTGCTTAGGCTCAGAGTACTTGGCCAAGAGGAGAAGGGGGGCAGGCCCTTTCCTCAAGGATTCTTTCTTTTCCCACCTCCCCAGGGGGCCAAATGTAAGCAAATGAGAGTGATTACCTGGGGTGGATCTTTCATATCAGATGGAAAAGGACAGGCAGAGCCTAAAACAGGTCATTTCTAGGATGGGCCTGCAGGAGGAGCCAGTGCCCTTCAGTGGAAGAAGCCCTCTACCAAAGGGATCTTACCCAGGAGGACTCTAGGAAGGCTCATATTTTGCCCTTAATAACAACCTCCCTATCTGGTGGAGCAGGCAGCAGGTGCTCCCAGGCTGTTTCAGTCTCCACTTCGCCCTGTTGCAAATCCTGGGAGCATTAGGTTCTGTAGGTTGAAGGTTGCCTATTGGAAAGAGAAGTGAAGTACAGCATTCAGACACAAAGCAATGTAACCAAGCCTGTCTGTGAACAGCCTGTTTCATCACAATCTTCCCTGCCTCCCCCATTTCTTTTCTTTCATATATAACACAACCTACACACACCCACACAACCACACATTTAATGAAAATGAGTGATGGACCCAACCTTATGAAAACATACTCATATTTCAGACTGAAGAAACTGCATCTTTTTAAAAGCAAAGAGAAAGGGCATGATCAATGTTTATAAAATCGCTGACAAGATCGGAGGAAGACAGACAAGAACTATAGCTCATCTCACCCTGATCAGTAGATGAGGTGAGAGGCAATATAACACAGTGCTTCTCTTTAGTCCATCAAATATGGGTTCAAATCAGTGCTCTGCTCCTAATCTGTTTGATCTTGGACCTTTCACATAACATCTCTGAGCCTCAGTTGCCCTGTCTATAAATTGGGGATGATAATACTTCTGTCAAGGATATTGTGGGGATTAAATGAGCTAACTTTTGTATAGTGCTTGGCCTATAGTAAACATTTGATAAATGCCAGCTGTTGCTGTTATTGTTTATATTACTATTATACTCCCACATTTGCCATAGATCACATGGGGAACTGGGAAGAAGAATTTGAATGGCTCTGGAAAAATCCAGTCCTTATTGTTGGAGAAAACATTCACGTTTCCAGGTCATACATTCTATCTCATCTTTTAGGCAGTGGTGGCTTTTTTCATCAAACTGTTGTCATTCTAATGCATTTCCGCTTCTCTCTCTCTCTCTCTCCCCCCACCACCCTTCCCTCTACCCTCCCCCCTTCCCTTCCCTTCCTTTCCTTCTACTCACTTTGGGCTTTGTTTGTTGTTCTGTTTCTAGTTCCTTAAAGTATAAGGTTTGATTTTTATTTGAGACTTTTCTTGCTTCTTGAAGTAGACCTGTAATGCTCTGGATACCCATCTTAAGACTGCTTTCTCTGTGTCCCATAGATCTTGAATTGTTGTGTGTTCATTTTGATTTGACTCAACCTTTGATTTCTTCCTTGATTTCATTGTTGACCCATCCATTGTTTAGTAACATGTTATTTAGCCTTCATGCATTTAAATGTTTTTTCTTGTGTATTTGATTTCTAGTTTCATATCATTGTGGTCATAGAAAATGCTTGGCATGATTTCAGTCTTCTTGAATTTATTAAGACTTATGTCCTAACATGTGGTCTATCCTAGAAAACATTCCATGTGCACTTGGAAAGAATATATATTCTGCTGCTTTCAGATGGAATGTTCTGTAAATGTCAATTAAATCCATGTGGCCCAGTGTGTCATTTAAGGCTGCTGTTGCCTTATTGATTTTTTTGTTTTGTCTGAAAGTTCCATCCATTGATGTCAATGGTGTGTTAAAAGCTCCTATTATGACTGTATTACTGTTGATCTCTTTCTTTATGTCCACCAAGATTTTTTATATATTTAAGTGCTCCTATATTGGGTGTATACATATTTACGAGGATCATATCCTCTTGATGAAGTGATCCATTTAGTATTATGTAATGTCCTTTTTGTTTCTTATTATGGTTTTTGTTTTGAGGACTATTTTGTCTGAGGTAAGTATTACTTGCCTAGCTTCTTTTTGGTTTTCATTTGCATGGAATATTTGTTTTCATCCATTCACTTTCAGTCTGTGTGTAGCATTTGTTTTGAGGTGGGTCTCTTATAGACAGAATCTATATGGATCATGTTTTCTCATCCATTCAACCACACTTTATCTTCTGATTGCAGCATTAATTTGTTTAAATTTAAAGTTTTTATTGATAGGTACTTATTTATTGCCATTTTATTCTTTATACCTATGCCCCCCTTTATTTCTTTTTCTCTTTCTTCTTCTGAAAGAAGGTCCTTTGACATTTCTTGCAATACTGATTTGGTGGTAATGAACTCCTTTAGGTTTTTTTGTTTGTTTCTTTGTTTTTGTCTGTGGAGTTCTTTATTTCACCTACAATTTTAAATGATAGCCTTGCTAGATAGAGTAGTCTTTGTTGTAGGTCCTTGCTTTTTATTACTTTGAATATTTCATGCCAATTCCTTCTTGCCTTAAGTGTTTCTGTTGAGAAATGAGCTGACAGCTTTATGTGAGCTCCCTTGTAAGTAACTGTCTTTCTCTTGCTGCTCCTGAGATTCTTTCTTTATCTTTAACCTTTGCCATTTTAGATTTATTTATTTATTTTTAGAGAGAGGCGAAGGGAGAGAGAAAGAGAGGGAGAAACATCAATGTGTGGTTGCCCCTCACACACCCCCCACTGGAGACCTGGCCCACAACCCAGGCATGTGCCCTGACTGAGAATAGAATCAGCGGCTCTTTAGTTCTCAGGGTGGCACTCAATCCACTGAGCCTCACCAGGCAGGGCATAATCTTTGCCATTTTAGTTATGATGTTTCATGGTGTGGGCCTCATTGGGTTCATTTTGTTTTGGTCTCTCTGTGCTCCCTGAAATTCTATGTCTTTTTCCTTCACCAGATCACTTGAGCTCAGTGCTCCAGGAATGTTTCTTGTAGGTTTTGTGTACCCTCCTGTTGTAGTTAAGTCTTGAATGCTGTTGGTCCTTTCATGGGTGGAGTTAACCTTTCAGTCTGGCTGACTATAAAGATAGACCTCACTTGCTGGGTATGAGTTGCTGTTCAGGGGATGCCCCCGAGGTTGAGCTGCTCCCAGCAGTGTTTGGTGCCTGCCAGCATCCCCCTTCGGGTGTGCCATTGTGTGTATCATTAGGTTGAGCTCTAGTGTGGTCTGAAGCCCACCACTGGTTTTGCTGCTTCTGGGTCCAGTTGAGTGGGGTTTTGGTGCTGGTTGATGCCAGACACTGTGTATAACAGACCTTGTGCTACTTGTCTGGAGCTGCCATGCTATTCACTGTCTGTGGTTGTGTCTACTGGCCTTGCGTGTGCATAGAAGAGGCCAAGCTATGCACTGGGTTTGGCTTCCTACAGCTCTAAGCCAGTGGTAGATCAATAAAAGTTCCAAGACTCCCTGAGGTTCACCTCCATCTGTCAGCTACTCTGCCAGCCCCTGAAGTTGCCTGGTCTTTCTCCAGAGCCTTCTGAAGAAAGAGTTGGCCCAGGATTGCCATAACCCCCATACCCTTCTGCAAGGCGTGAACTCAGTAAGGCAGGGAAACCAGTGTGGGGAGGGTGGGGTTAGTGGGTCTTTTGCTTGGGAGCCGTGCAGTCAGGCACTCAATGCAGGGAAAATGGTGCCTACTCCAGAGCCATACTACTCAGTCTTTGCCAGTGTCTCCATTCCTAGCCCACTCAGGAGGAGTGCACATTATTTTCAGGTTGGGTGCAGCCAGTGGACCTCTCAACAACAGCAAACTCTGCATGGCACAGCCACTGGGACTTGGGAGGACAGACCAAAACACTCTCCCATTGAGGGTGGTGTCTGCTGAGCCTGCAGGATGGGGAAAGACTTGCCACTGTTCCAAAGCCACACAGCTCAATGACTTTCTGAGAGTCTGCCTAGAGCTTCTCCAGTAAAAGAGCACATCACAGGTCCTTCTTGTTTATAGCCAGCATTTCTTTCTGCCAGAGTCAAGCTTGGCAGGGTGGTGTTGCCAGTATTTGGAGGGGCTACTTAGTGTATTTCTCAGGCTGGTGCTGTAAGAATAGGAGTGCCCAACACTGGGAAGATGGTTCCTGAGGGCAATGTGGGATAAGGACTCAGCACAGGGACCTTAGTGGCTGACCCTCCAGATCTCTCCTTGGAGCCATGCCACCCAGATCTTTTCTTTATGACTCCCATATGCCCTGAGTTGCCTTCCCTCTATGGAGTGCCATGTGAGTGTCCAAGAGCAAGATCCTGTGTTTTGGCCCTTTAAGAGAGCGCCTGGGTTTCTAGCAGACTCTCTCCTGTTCTAGATAGATAGAGTCCCCACTGATTTTCACAGCCAGATGCTATGTAGGCTCCTCAGCCTAGCTCTGGGGCTCTGGGTTGGGGATCTCAGCATGCGGCTGAGACTCCACATTCCTCAAAGGGGACTTTTGCAGCCAAGATATTCCTCTGGCTTCTCAGATGCCACATGTGGGTGAAGGTGTCAGCCCTCTCTGCACCCCCACCCTTTTTACCAGTCCGTATGTGGCTTCTTTGGTAAATCCATGGTTATAATCCTGTTCAGCTGTCTTTCAGTTGGTCATTCAGGTTGATTTCTCTATAATTTAGCTGTAAATCTGGTTTGGCACCAGGAGGAGGTAAGTGTAGCTTCTACCTACTCTGCAGGCATCTTCCTGATCCAGTGGTTTTAAATGCAAATGCCCATAAGTGAAGCTGGTGGGTGGAAGGCACTTTGGGGAAGTAGAGCATATATTTTTAACCTACAATCATTAAAAAAATTAAACACTGTTCAGGCCAAACAAAATATATTAGTGTACTCAGTTTACCATATGGGTCTTCAGTTTACAGAATCTTGGTCTAATTCAACCCTCAAATTTATCAACGAGGAAACTAAAGGCTGAGAACTGCAAAGTGACTGTCAAAAGGTTCCCAGCTAGTAAATGGCAGAAAGAGACATGAACTTTAAGCTTTTTGAATGTGAGAACTTCAGGTCTAGTGCTTTGTATTATTACACCATGCTGTTTCTTTAGGTTGAACTTTATAAATTAGAAAAAAATAAGAACCATATGAAACCAATAAAGGAATCTTATGAATCATCATGATGCTCAGTGCTGGTAGTTTTGTGAGGAGACTACTGACACATTGGCAGAGGATAAAATGAAAAAGTGGACTGGGCATCAGAATTGAGAAAAGGAAAAATAGGGCAAACTCATCATAAATTAGAGAAGGTGGGCATTAAATCACTTCTGGACTGGAAGTGACAAAACTCATGAGAGATAGAGGTTAGATGTGAAAGGGAGAATAACAGCAACAGGCCCCTGTGAAAGGTTAGGTGAGGGAGTCTGAGACAAACATTTAAGGGACTCATAGTTGATATTTGAGTTAGTGGTTTAAAAGAATACTTGGAATTACTTAAGCTAAGAACTAGAGCAAAGAATATTTGCATTCATCTGGAGGCTATTATTTTGAGCAATGTGATAAGTACCCTTATGTGTACATGCATGTTCCTGTGTTTCTAAAACTGTAAGTTGAATATTACTGTATGTCTGTGATCACATGTTTGACTGAATAAAAAAATGTGTTATGCTGTATAAGTATCTGATGTCACCTCCATATATATAGGTACATCTTGACAGACAGCTTCTCCAAGGAAAAGTTAAACCATTCACATGCATTACAGCTCTGATTTAATTGTCTAATTTTTACATGTAATTAGAAGTTGATAATATGTGAATCCGTGAAGTGTCATTTTAGGCCCTCTGTTTTCCTAACCAATGGTGTGATAATTTTTTATTTTGAAGGTTGACACCATTCAATAACACCCCTGAAAGAATCAATTTTCAACTAAGTTTAAGGAACACATAGAGTGGGTTACTTCAGACATCTTCTGCATATTGGGGTGGTAGGTTCAAATCTTAGTCAACAAATTTAGGTTCCTATAGCACAACTTAATTTCTATTTGAGTCATTCTAAGCCTTGGATGACAAAACTTAATGTTATTCTATTCAGGGATACCTCCCTTTTTTCCTAGGCTCATGTATGGAGGGAGTCATCTGATCTGCAATGTCATCTACCAGACAAGTTGCCCTTTAACATTCCTGTGCTGGGACCCTTCACTTCTAATGATTTTTCTCTGATACTTTCATGCCTGCTTTATTCGAGGACTTTTAAATCATCCTGCTCCTTGTAGGCCAATATAAGGTTCAGAAATTTCTCTCCTTTCCATTCCCTAAGCTTTTGAGCAAGAAGCAGATTGCAAAGAACCTCTCTCTGGGTTCCAGTCACATCTAGAGTCTTGAAATGTCCTTGCCTCTTCCACTCTCACAGTGAAGGGCTTTTTCCAGTCTGAGGAAATATAAAACACTTTCCTCCTCAATAAACACGTTGACTTTATCCTCAGTCCTCTCAGGTATCCTCATAACTTAAATTTTTAGACTGTACAGCTGACCAACTCTTTTTTTCTGCTTTTATTCATTCATATCTGTCCCTGAGGAAACAAACATAGAACTGCCGAACTGATAAAGTTGGGAAAAGGGTGTTGGTAATTGAGACAAGAACTGGACAACCAGGAAAAAAGAAATTTCAAATCATAATATCCTGATCTAAAACCAAAGAATCTAAAATTATCATAATCATCAGAAGCAGCATAGACATTTATTCTTTGTTATCTAAATATTCCTCTTGATATATTATATACACTTTGAGTTACTTCTCGAGGACAAAGATTAAACTTTTATGGAGCTGGTCATACCATTCTTATTTGGAGGAGCTGCTACCATTCTGAGGTGTGGTATCAGGGGCTATCTGTAGCCTGTCAACTAGGCAAAGAAGCCCTCAGGGCAACTGAATGATGCCTAATCTATCTCTCCATCTCCTCTCACTTTAGTGTCTAGTGCAGTCATTGCCCTGCATGAAGATGTTTAATGAATTCTATTTTTTGACAGGGATGAACTACCTTGTAAATACCCTGAGGAAGCAGTGTCTATACTTCTTGGATTGCTTAAGATATCCAGTTGAAAATCCAGATTTCGTTCCACATCTTTTCAAGCTATAACACCGCTGCTTGCAAGATGTGTGTGTACATACGGATGCATTCACATAGGAAGGTAGGTCAACAAGGAACACAAACAGCAGACAGAGAGGGAAAAAAACTAATTAAGGAAGTATAGCATAAGGGGAAATAAAAAGATATTAAGATTTCAGAAAATCAATAAGTATTCGAATTATGGGTAGGAGCAACAGAAAGGAGTTGATGCTAGGAGTGTTAAAATGGGAAGCGTGGCTTTGTTTTCAATAAAGAGAAAGAAACTTGCAGCTCAGGGGAGAAAACAAGATGCAAATGTTAATTTAAGGTCATTGACCCTTCCTTGCTCCCTTCCCACCCTACCTCCTCATCCTATGGTGAGAAATAATAATTGTGTTCCTCACTTGGAAGTTTGGGTAATGGGAAGCATGGTGAGAAGCATGGGTAATGGGAAGCATGCTGAGAAATTACTTCCTCAGCTAATTGTCAGCAGAGGTTGAAGGACCCACAAGTAGGGTCTCCTGAAGTGCTCTCCCATAGGCTCTTCCAAAGCAGACTCTGGCTGGTAAACTTAACTGGTCAGAGTCTTGTGGTAGTGAGACTGAGGTTGTGAGTTTCTTCTAATTTGGGCCAGGGAGCTTTGCTCTGCTCCCAGCTACAAACTGGACCTAAGACATAACCCTAAGGGTAGTTTTATTCTGAGACTCTAACCATGGTCATAGGCTGAACTCTAAACCTTGTCACAGACTGAGTACCTAACCCTGGCCAGCTACCTCAGATATGTAAATTATGAGTCATAAAAGGAACCAGGAAGGAAGGTAAGGGAGTCCATTACTTCTACTAAAAATCCAAACTAACCCTGCTAACAAGACAGGACTGACCTATTTTCATATATGGTAACAAATGCTACATACATGTATTTATACTAGAAGCAATGGGGCTGGAGTAAGAGTAAAAGTGTTGCCATTAGTTGTGAGAATAGAAGCTAAGATTGACAAAGTCTCTTTGAAAATGTTTCTAAACTTTTTAAAAATAATATAATTTTATTTTATTTTTCCATTACAATTTGGTTCCCTTATACCCCCTCCCCCTAGTAATCACCATGCTGTTCTCCAGGTCCATGAGTTTTCATTTTTACTGAATCTCTCCATCACCTAACTACCCACCCTTACCTGTCACCTGTTCTCCATCTATGAGTTTGTCCCCATTTTCCTTGTTAGTTCGGTTTGTTCATCAGATTGCATATATGAGTGAAATCATATGGTATTTTTCTTTCTCTGACTAGCTTATTTCACTTAGCATAATGTTATCTGGGTCCATCCATGCTGTCACAAAGGGGAAATTTTTCTTATTTTTATGGCTGAGTACTATTCCATTGCGTAAATGTCCCATAGTTGTTTATCCACTCATCTATTAATGGACACTTGGGCTGATTCCATATCTTGGTGACTAAATAATACTGCAATGAACATAGGGGTGCTTATGTTCTTTGGAGTTAGTGTTTTGGGTTCTTTCAGATATATCCCCAGAAGTAGGATACCTTGTTCAAAAAGCAGGACCATTTTTAAAATTTTATTTATTTATTTATTTTTAGAGAGGGGGAAGGGATGGAGAAAGAGAGGAAGAGAAACATCAATGTGTGGCTGCCCCTCTCGTGGCCCCCCCTGGGGACCTGGCCTGCAACCCAGGCATATACCCTGATGGGGAATCGAACTGGAGACCCTTTGGTTCACAGCCTGTGCTCAATCCACTAAGCTACACCAGCCAGAGCAAGAAGGTCCATTTTTAATTTTTTTGTGTTATCTCCATACTGCATTCCACAGTGGCTGCACCAATCTGCATTCTCACCAACAGTGCAGAAGGGTCACCCTTTCTCCACATCCTTGCCAGCAGTTGTTTCTTAATTTACTGATGATGGCCATTCTGACAGGTGTGAGATGATATCTCATTGTGGTTTGAATTTTCATTTCTCCAGAATATAGTGACATTGAATATCTTTTCATATGTCTATTGGCCATTTGTATGTGTTCTTTGGAAAAGTGTCCATTCAGGTAATTTGCCAATTTTTAATTTTTTTTTAACTTGTAATAGTTTCCCTTGCATTTTTTAATTTTTTAAATTTATTTTTTTTTGATTTTTTTTTATTTTTATTTGAATTGTTGATCTTGTACAGTTTTCTTTTACTCCCACCCCAGCCCACCACCCCAGCCCTCCCCACCTCCCTCCCATTTCCACCCCCCATGGTTTTTGTCCATGTGTCCTTTATACTTGTTCCTGTAAACCCTTCCCCTTTTCCCCTGAAATTCCCTCCCCTCTCCCCTCTGGTGACTGTCAGCCTGTTCTCAAAGTTGCCTATTCTATTTTATTTTTTAATTTTATTTTAATTGTTGTTCTTGTACAGTTTTCTGTCTTTTACTCCTATCCCAGCCCACCACCCCAGCCCTCCCCACCTCCCTCCCATTTCCACCCCCCATAGTTTTTGTCCATGTGTCCTTTATACTTGTTCCTGCCAACCCTTCCCCTTTTCCCCTGAAATTACCTCCCCTCTCCTCTCTGGTGACTGTCAGCCTGTTCTCAATTTCAGTGTCTTTGGTTATATTATGCTTGTTTGTTTGTTTTGTTGATTAGGTTCCTGTTAAAGGTGAGATCATATGGTATTTGTCTTTCACCACCTGGCTTATTTCACTTAGCATGATGCCCTCCAGTTCCATCCATGCTGCTGCGAAGAGTAGGAGCTCCTTCTTTCTTTCTGCTGCATAGAATTCCCTTGTGTACATGTACCATAGTTTTTTGATCCATTCATTTACTGAAGGGCACCTAGGTTGTTTCCAACACTTGGCTATTGTAAGTTGTGCTGCTATGAACATTGGGGTGCATAGGTTCTTTTGGATTGGTGTTTTAGGGTTCTTAGGATATAATCCTAGCAGTAGAATAGCTGGGCCAAAAGGTAGATCCATTTTTAGTTTTCTTAGAAAATTCCATACTGCTTTCCATAGTGGTTACACCAGTCTGCAATCTCACCAACAGTGTACTAGTCTCCCCTTTTCCCCACAACCTCTCCAACACTTGCTGTTTGTTGATTTGTTTATGATGGCCATTCTGACTGGTGTGAAGTGGTATCTCATTGTGGTTTTAATTTGCATCTCTCTGATAGCTAGTGATATCAAGCATGTTTTCATGTGTCTCTGGATCCTCTGTATGTCCTCCTTGGAGAAGTGTCTGTTCAAGTCCTTTACCCATTTTTAATTGGGTTGTTTGTCTTCTTAGAGTAGAGTCATGTAAGTTCTGTATATATTTTGGAGATCAAACCCTTGCCTGAAGTATCACTGGCAAATATGTTTTCCCATACAGTTGGTTCTCTTTTTATTTTAATACTGTTTTCTTTAGCCATACAGAAGCTTTTTATTTTGATGAGATTCCATTTGTTTATTCTTTCCTTTAAATTTACTTTTAGACAGAGGGGAGAGGAAGGAGAAAGAAAGAGAGAAACATCAGTATGTGGTTTCCTCTCATGTAGACTGTACTGGGATCCTGGCCCACAATCCAGCAATGTGCCCTGATTGGGAATTGTACCAGTGACCCTTTGGTATGCTAGCCTACACTCAATCCACTGAGCTACAAGAGCCAGAGCTATTTTCCATTTTTTTGTAAGTATATTTTATTCATTATGCTATTGCAGTTTTCCCAATTTTTTCCCCTCTCTGTTCTGTATGCCACAACCCTCCAGTGTTTCCCCCTTTAGTTCATGTGTATGGGTTGTACATATAAATTCTTTGACTTCTGTCTTCCCTATACCATTCCTAATCTCTCCCCATCTATTTTATGCCTACCAATTATGCTTCCTAGCATATTTGACAATTGTTTATTAGGGATTTTTAATTTTTTAAAAATTTTTATTTTAAATGTTGTTCTTTAGTACAGTTTTCTATCTTTTATTCCCATCCCAGCCAACCGCCCCAGCCCTCCCCACCTCCTTCCCATTTTCACCCCCCCCCTAGTTTTTGTCCATGCGTCCCTTATACTTGTTGCTCTAAACCCTTCCCCTTTTCCACTGAAATTCCCTCCCCTCTCCCCTCTGGTGACTGTCAGCCTATTCTCAATTATAATGTCTTTGGTTATATTTTGTTTGTTTGATTGTTTTGTTGATTAGGTTCCTGTTAAAGGTGAGATCATATGGTATTTGTCCTTCATTGCATGGCTTATTTCGCTTAGCATAATGCTCTCCAGTTCCATCCATGCTACTGCGAAGGGTAGGAGCTCCTTCTTTCTTTCTGCTGCATAGAATTCCATTGTGTAAATGTACCACAGTTTTTTGATTCATTCGTTTACTGATGGGCACCTAGGTTGCTTCCAGCACTTGGCTATTGTAAATTGTGCTGCTATGAACATTGGGGTGCATAGGTTCTTTTGGATTGGTGTTTTAGGGTTCTTAGTATATAATCCTAGCAGTAGAATTGCTGGGTCAAAAGGTAGATCCATTTTAAGTTTTCTTAGAAAATTCCATACTGCTTTCCATAGTGGTTGCACCAGTCTGCAGTCCCACCAACAGTGCACTAGGGTCCCCTTTCCTCCACAACCTCTCCAACACTTGTTGTTTGTTGCTTTGTTTATGATGGCCATTCTGACTGGTGTGAAGTGGTATCTCATTGTGGTTTTAATTTGCATCTCTCTGATAGCTAGCGATATTGAGCATGTTTTCATGTGTCTCTGGATCCTCTGTATGTCCTCCTTGAAGTGTCTGTTCAAGTCCTTTGCCCCTTTTTTAATTGTGTTTTTTGTCTTCTTAGAGTGCAGTCATGTAAGTCCTTTATATATTTGGGAGATTAAACCCTTGTCTGAGGTAGCATTGGTAAATATGTTTTCCCATACAGTTGGTTCTCTTTTTATTTTAATACTATTTTCTTTAGGTGTGCAGAAGCTTTTTATTTTGATGAGATTCCATTTGTTTATTCTTTCCTTTATGTCCCTTGCTTTAGGGGACAGATCAGTAAAAAATGTTGCTGCATGAAATATCTGAGATTTTCCTGCCTATATTCTCCTCTAGGACTTTAATAGTGTCACGGCTTATATTAAATCTTTTATCCACCTTGAATTTATTTTTGTGTATGGTGTAAGTTGGTGCTCGAGTTTCATTTTTTTGCACATAGCTGTCCAGTTCTCCTAACACCACTTGTTGAAGAGGCTATTTTTACTCCATTTTATGTTGTTGCCCCCTTTGTCGAATATTAATTGACTGTAGAGACTTGGGTTTATTTCTGGGCTCTCTGTTCTATTCCACTGATCCATGTGCCTGTTTTTATGCCAGAACCAGCCCATTTTGAGTACAGTGCATATTTACCAATTTTTAATTGTATTTTTTGGTGTTGAAAATTCTTTATAAATTTTGGATATTAACCCCTTATCAGAGTGGCAAATATGTTCTTCCATTCTGTGAGTTCTCTTTTTATTTTGTTGATATTCTCTTTTGTTTAAATTTTCTTTTGTTTTCCTTGCCTGAGGAGATATGTCCATTAAAATACTGCTGTGAGCAATGTCTGCAATTTTGTTGCCTAAGTTTTCTTCTAGGGTTTTTATGGTTTTGGGTCTAACATCTAAGTCTTTGATTTAATTTGTATTTATTCTTGTTTATGGTATAAGAAGGTAGTTGAGTTTCATTGTTTTGCACATATCTGTCCAATTTTCCCACCACCATTTATTGAATAAACTGTCTTTAATCCATTTTGTGTGCTTGCTTCCTCTCTTGAATATTAATTGACTATAAAGGTGTGGGTTTATTTCTGGGCTCTCTATGCTGTTCCATTGATCTATATTTCTGTTTTTATGCCAGTACCAGGCTGTATTGATTTCTATGACTTTATAGTATAGTGTCATATTAGGTAGTGTGATTCCTCCAACTTTGTTCTTTTTTCTCAGGATTGCTGTTGCTGTGTGGGCTTTTTTTGGTTACATATAAATTTTTGAAATATTTGTTCTAGTTCAGTGAAATATTTCATTGGAGTCTTGATAGGAATCACATTGAGTATACACATTGCTTAATTTTCTCAGTATAAGTCTTTTACATCCTTGGTTAGGTTTATTCCTAGATATTTTATTCATTTCGAAGCAATCGTGAATGAGATTGTTTTCTTAATTGCCCTTTCTGTTAGTTTGTGTCTAGCATTTAAAAGTTCAACTGATTTCTGGATAGTAATTTTGTATCCTGCTACTTTGCTGACGTCATTTATCAGTTCTTGTAGTTACTTAGTGGAATCTTTGGGGTTCTCTATGTACAGTATCATGTCCTCTGCAAATCAAGGCAGTTTTAATGCTTCTTTCCTTTTTGAATACCTTTCATTTTTTCTTCTTGTCTGATTGTTGTGCCTAGGTCTTCCAGTACTATGGTGAATAAGAGACATGAAAAGAGACATCTCTAAGTTGTTCCCAATCTTAAGGGAATGCTTATAGCTTTTGCCCATTGAGTATGATGCCGGCAGTGTCTGACATATATGGCCTTTATTATGTTTAGGTATGTTCCCTCTATTTCCACTTTGTTGAGAGTTTTTTATCATAAATTGGTGCTGGATTTTATAAAATTCTGTTTATGCATCTATTGATATAATCATGTGGTTTTTATCCTTCATTTTGTTTATGTGTATAATCACATTTATCGATATGTGAATGTTTTACCAACCTTGCATCATCCAGAATAAATCACACTTGATCACGGTGTATGATCTTTTCGATGCATTGCTGTATTTGCTTTGCTAATATTTTGTTGAGGATTATAGTGTATATGTTCATGTGGGATATTAGCTTATAATTTTGTTTTTGTAGTGTCTTTATCTGGTTTTGGAAGTAGGATAATGCTGACCTCATAAAATGAGTTTGGGAGGCTTCCCTTCTCTTGAATTTTTTGAAATAGTTTGTGAAGGAGAGGTGTTAGTTCTCAGAATGTTTGATAAAATTCACATCTGGTCCAGGGCTTTTGTTTGTTGGGAGCTTTTTGATTACTGCTTCAATTTCGTTGGGTGCAATTCTGTCTATTTAGATTCTCTGATTCCTCCTGATTTAGTTTTGGAAGATTGTATGAGTCTAGGAATTTATCCATTTCATCCAGGTTGTCCAGTGTTTTGGCATAGAGTTGCTCATAATATTTTCTTACAATTGTTTGTATTTCTTTGGTATCAGTTGTTATTGCTCCTCTTTCACTTCTGATTTTATTTGTATCAGTCCTTCCTCTTTTTTCTTCATGACTCTGGGTAAAGGTTTGTCAATCTTGTTTATCTTTTCAAAGAACCGGGTCATTAATCTTTCATATAATTTTTTAGACTTATTTTGTTTATTTCTGCTCTGATCTTTATAATTTCCTTCCTTTGACTCACTTTGTTCTTTTTCTTTTTTTTTTCAATTTTTATTTTAATTGTTGATCTTGTACAGTTTTCTGTCTTTTATTCTCACCCCCACCCAACACCCCAGCCCTCCCCACATCCCTCCCATTTCCACCCCCATAGTTTTTGTCCATGTGTCCTTTATACTTGTTCCTGTAAATCCTTCCCCTTTTCCCCTGGAATTCCCTCCCTTCTCACCTCTGGTGACTTTCAGCCTGTTCTCAATTTCTATGTCTTTGGTTATATTATGCTTGTTTTTTTTGTTTTGTTGATTAGGTTCCTCTTAAAGGTGAGATCATATGGTATTTGTCTTTCACTGCCTGGCTTATTTCACTTAGCATGATGCTCTCCAGTTCCATCCATGCTGTCGCAAAGGGTAGGAGCTCCTTCTTTCTTTCTGCTGCATAGAGTTCCACTGTGTAAGTGTACCATAGTTTTTTGGTCCATTCATTAACTGATGGGCACCTAGGTTGCTTCCAGCACTTGGCTATTGTAAATTGTGCTGCTATGAACATAGGGGTGCATAAGTTCTTTTGGATTGGTGTTTCAGGATTCTTAGGATATAATCTAAGCAGTGGAATTGCTGGGTCAAAAGGTATATCCATTTTTAGTTTTTTAGAAAATTCCATACTGTTTTCCATGGTGGTTGTACCAGTCTGCACTCCCACCAACAGTGCACTAGGGTCCCCTTTTCTCCACAAACTCTCCAGCACTTGCTGTTTGTTACTTTGCTTATGAAGGCCATTCTGACTGGTGTCAAGTGGTATCTCATTGTGGTTTTAATTTGCATCTCTCTGATAGCTAGCAATATCGAGCATGTTTTCATGTGTCTCTGGATCCTCTGTATGTCCTCCTTGGAGAAGTGTCTGTTCAAGTCCTTTGCCCATTTTTTAATTGGGTTGCTTGTCTTCTTAGAGTGGAATCGTGTAAGTTCATTGTCTATTTTGGAGATTAAACTCTTATCTGAGGTATCATTGTCAAATGTGTTTTCCCACAGAGTCGGTTCTCTTTTTATTTTCATACTGTTTTCCTTGGCCATGCAGAAGCTTTTTATTTTGATGAGATCCCATTTGTTTATTTTTTCCTTTATGTCCCTTGCTTTAGGGAACATATCCGTAAAAATGTTGCTGCGTGGAGTATCTGAAATTTTCCTCCCTATGTTCTCCTCTAGGACTTTAATGGTGATTACAGCTTGTTTAAATCTTTTATCCACCTTGAATTTATTTTTGTGTATGGTGTAAGTTGGAGCTTTAGTTTCATTTTCTTGCATGTAGCTGTCCAGTTCTCCCAACACCACTTGTTGAAGAGGCTATTTTTACTCCATTTTATGTTGTTGCCCCCTTTGTCGAATATTAATTGACTATAGAAACTAGGATTTATTTCTGGGCTCTCTGTTCTATTCCACTGGTCCACATGCCTGTTTTTATGCCAGTACCAGGCTGTTTTGATTACAGTGGCCTTGTAATACATTTTGGTATCAGGTATTGTGATCCCTCCTGCGTTGCTCTTCTTTCTCAAGATTGCTGCTGCTATTCTGGGTCATTTATTGTTCCATAGAAATTTTTGAAGAGTTTGTTCTATGTCTGTGAAATATGCCATTGGTGCTTTAATAGGTATTGCATTGAATCTGTAGATTGCTTTGGGAAGTATGGACATTTTGATGATGTTAATTCTTTTGATCCACGAATACGGTATGTGTTTCCATTTATTTGTGTCTTCCTTGATTTCTTTCTTCAGTGTTGTGTACTTTTCTGCATACAGGTCTTTCACCTCCTTGGTTAGGTTTATTCCTAGGTACTTTATTTTTCTTTTTGCTATATCAAATGGGATTTTTTTCTTGATTTCTGCTTCTGTTGTTTCATTGTTGGCATACAAAAATGCCTTTGATTTCTGGATATTGACTCTGTATCCGGCTGTTTGGCCAAATTCATTTATTATATTGAACAGTTTTTTGGCCAATCTATAGGATTTTCTATGTACACTATCATGTCATCTGCAAACAATAATAGTTTTGTTTCCTCCTTTCCAAGTTGGATGCCTTTTATTTCCTTTTCTTGTCTAATCGCTGTGGCTAAGACTTCCAATGCTATATTGAATAGAAGTGGTGAAAGTGGGCAGCCTCCTCTTGTTCCTGATTTTAGTGGGAAAAAATGTAACTTTTGCCCGTTGAGTATGATGCTGGCTGTAGGTTTCTCATATATGGCTTTTATTGTGTTGAGGAATGCCCCCTCTATTCCCATTTTGCTGAGATTTTTATCATAAATGGGTGCTGTACCTTATCAAATGCTTTTTCCGCATCTATTGATATGATCATGTGACTTTTGTCTTTGCTTTTGTTTATGTGATGAATTACATTTACTGATTTGCGAATGTTGAAACATCCTTGCATCCCTGGGATGAATCCCACTTGGTCATGGTGTATGATCTTTTTAATGTATTGTTGGATGTGGTTTGCCAATATTTTGTTGAGGATTTTAGCATCTATGTTCATCAGCGATATTGGCCTGAAGTTCTCCTTCTTTGTCGTGTCTTTATCTGGTTTTGGGATTAGGATGATGCTGGCTTCATAAAAAGAGTTTGGGAGTCTTCCATCATTTTGGATTTTTTGGAATAGTCTGTGAAGAATAGCTGTTAGCTCCTCCTTAAATGTTTTGTAGAATTCTCCTGTGAAACCATCTGGTCCAGGACTTTTGTGCGTCGGGAGTGTTTTGATTACTGATTCAATGTCATCAGCTGTTATTGCTCTGTTCAGGCTTTCTGTTTCTTTTTCATTGAGTTTTGGAAGGTTATATTTTTCTAGAAACCTGTCCATTTCACCTAGGTTTTCAAATTTATTGGCATACAGTTCTTCATAGTAATTTCTTACAATCCTTTGTATTTCTGTGGTGTAAATTGTAATCTCTGCTCTTTCATTTCTGATTGTGTTTATTTGAGTCTTCTCTCTTTTTTCTTTTCTTTTTTTTAATTTTTATTTTAATTGTTGATCTTGTACAGTTTTCTGTCTTGTATTCTCAGCTTAACCCACCACCCCAACTCTCCCCTCCTCCCTCTCATTTCCACCCCCCCATAGTTTTTGTCCATGTGTCCTTTATACTTGTTCCTGTAATTCCTTCCCCTTTTCCCCTGAAATTCCCTCCCCTCTCCCCTCTGGTGACTTTCAGCCTGTTCTTAATTTCTGTGTCTTTGGTTATATTATGCTTGTTTGTTAGTTTTGTTGATTAGGTTCCTCTTAAAGGTGAGATCATATGGTATTTGTCTTTCACTGCCTGGCTTACTTCGCTTAACATGACGATCTCCAGTTCCATCCATGCTGTTGTGAAGGGTAGGAGCTCCTTCTTTCTTTCTGCTGCATAGAATTCCATTGTGTAAGTGTACCATGGTTTTTTGGTCCATTCATTAACTGATGGGCACCTAGGTTGCTTCCAGCACTTGGCTATTGTAAATTGTGCTGCTATGAACATAGGGGTGCATAAGTTCTTTTGGATTGGTGTTTCAGGATTCTTAGGATATAATCTAAGCAGTGGAATTGCTGGGTCAAAAGGTATATCCATTTTTAGTTTTTTAGAAAATTCCATACTGTTTTCCATGGTGGTTGTACCAGTCTGCACTCCCACCAACAGTGCACTAGGGTCCCCTTTTCTCCACAAACTCTCCAGCATTTGCTGTTTGTTACTTTGCTTATGAAGGCCATTCTGACTGGTGTCAAGTGGTATCTCATTGTGGTTTTAAGATGGAACTTCTCTCTTTTTTCTTGATGAGCCTGCTTAAAGGCTTGTCGATTTTGTTGATCTTTTCAAAGAACTAACTCTTGGATTCAATGATCTTTTTATTGTGCTTTTAGTCTCTATGTCATTTAATTCTGCTCTGTTCTTGGTTATTTCTTTCCTTCTACTTGCTCTGGGCTGTCTATGTTGTTGTTCCTCAACGTCTTGTAGGCTTAGGGTTAGGTTGTTTTTTTGAGATGTTTCTGTCTTTTGTAGGTAGGCCTGTATCACTATAGGCTTCCCTCTGAGGACTGCCTTTGCTGTTTCCTGTAAGTTTTGTGTCAATGTGAGTTCATTATCGAGTGTTTCCAGAAAGTTTCTGATTTCCTCTCTAATTTCATTCTTGACCCATTCATTGTTTAATAGCATGCTATTCAATCTCCATGATTTTGATGGTTTGGGGATTTTCCACATCAAGTTGGTGTCTAGTTTCAGTCCCTTGTGGTCGAAGAAAATGCTTGGTATAATTTCAATTTTCTTGAATTTGTTGAGGCTTGTTTTGTGTCCTATCTTGTGGTCTATCTTCGAAAATGTTTCATGTGCATTTGAAAAGAAAGCGTATTTAGTTTCTTTGGGATGAAGGGCTCTATATATATATCAGTTAAGTCCAATTCGTCTAGAGTGTTGTTCAATGCCACAATATCTTTGTTGATATTTTGTTTGGAAGATCTGTCCATTTTTGACAGTGGGGTGTTAAAATCACCTACTATAATTGTGTTGCTGTCTATATCTTTCTTGAAGTCCTCTAAAATTTTCTTGATGTATTTAGGTGCTCCTCCGTTGGATGCATATATATTTACAATATTTATGTCTTCTTGGTGGATTCTTCCCTTGAGTATTATGAAGTGACCTTCTGGGTCTCTCTTTATGGCCCTTCTTTTGAAGTCTATTTTGTCTGATATGAGTATTGCTACCCCAGCTTTTTTTTCCTGACCATTTGCTTGGAAAATTTGTTTCCAGCCCTTCATTTTGAATCTGTGTATGTCTTTTGTCCTGAGGTGGGTTTCTTGGAGTCAGCATACATGTGGGTCATGCTTTCTTATCCATTCAGCTAGTCTATGTCTTTTGATTGGAGCATTTAATCCCTTTACATTTAAGGTTATTATTGATAGGTATTTATTCATTGCCATTTTCGTACCTGTGTTCCTCTCTCTCTTTCTCTCTCTGTCTTTTCCTTTCTTCCCTTAAAGCAGTCCCTTTAGTATTTCTTGCAGAAGTGGTTTGGTAGAGGTGTATTCTTTTAGACTTCTTTTGTCTGGGAAGCTCCTTATTTGGCCTTCTATCTTGATTGAAAGCCTTGCTGGGTAAAGTAGTCTGGGTTGCAGGCCTTTGGTTCTCATTGCTTGGAATATTTCTTGCCATTCTCTTCTGGCTTGGAGCGTTTCCATTGAGAAGTCAGCTGCTAACCTTATCGGGGCTCCTTTTTATGTTACTTCCTTTTTTCCCTTGCTGCCTTTAAGATTCTCTCTTTGTGTTGAAATTTTTTCATTTTAATTATGATGTGTCCTGAAGTGGGCCTGTTTGTGTTCCTCTTGATTGGGACTCTCTGTGTTTCCTAAATTTGTGTGGCTTTTCCTCTCACCAAATTAGGGATGTTTTCCATCATTACTTTTTCAAACAGGTTTTCTATCTCTCGTTCTTCTTCTTCTTCTCCTTCTGGTATTCCTATTATACGGATATTATTCTGTTTCATGTTGTCTTGCATTTCTCTTAAACCCTCTTTGTTCTTTCTGAGCCTCTTTTCCTTATCTTGCTCATTCTCGGTGTTTTTTTCTATTTTGTTCTCCAACTCGCTGATCCAATCTTCTGCTTCATCGATTCTGCTTTTCATTCCTTCTACTGTGTTCTTCAGTTCAGAAATTGTATTCTTCATTTCCTCTTGGCCCTTGTTGATAGTTTCTGTTTCCTTTTTCATGTTGATATAGTTTGTGGTGAGTTCATCATAACTTCCCTGTAGTTTGTGGTAGTTCATTGAGAGCTCATTGAGCTTCCTGACAACCATTGCTTTGAACTCAGTATCTGATAGTTGAGTTGCCTCCATTTCATTTAGCATTCTTTCTGGAGCTTCCTCCTTTCCTTTCATTTGGGGATTGTTTCTTTGTCTTCCCATTGTTTGTAAGACTCTTGTTGTTAGCCTCAACTTCTTAAATTGATCTGTTCTGGGTCCCTGGGTTTGTGGTATGACCTTCTGTGGTAGAATAGCTGTGAGATTCAGTGGTGGATTCTCCTTCAGATATCCTGTTGTTCACAGCTTCCACTGTCTCATCAGCTGGTATACCGTCTTTTGTGGGCCAACTCTGCTTTTTTTCCACCATTCCAGGCTTGTTTGTTTGTTTGTTTTGTCTCACTCATGGGTATTTAAAAAGAGAAGATGGGGAAAAATGAAAAAAAGAAGAAAGAAGAAAAAAGAGGAAGGTAGAAGAGATAAAATTGGAAAGAAAGGAAGAGGGAATAAAACAAGAAAGAATTAAAGAGAGGCAAAAGGAGTTGGGGAGTAAAGAAGAAGATAAAAATAATAAAGAAGGAATCATTAAAAACACTTATATAAATAGACAGGCGCACAAACAAAAAAACACAAAGAAACTAGTGAAACAAAAAACAAAACACACACACACACACACACACATACTAACAATCAAAAAAGGAACAAACAAAACAAAACAAAATATTCCAAAAAAAAAAAAAAAACCCAAAAACCCTCTTGTTTTCACACTTGCTGAGCCAGTTTTTCTGGTCTTGTTGGCTGCAATGGCCAAGGGGTGATCTTATTGCTTTCCTCTGTGTTCAGAACTCAGTCCTCACTGTGCTATGTATCCTAGCGTTAGTAGGTGCCTCTCCCCACAGGGTTTCCAGTGTGTGTTCTGAGCCTCCTGGTGTGTGCGCACTTCCCCGAGTTCATGGGTGTGTGCTCGGTTCTCCATTCGTGCGCAGCCACCTGCCTTTGCCCCTGTGCGGGGCCTATGCTCCAGTAGCTATCTCACGCCTGCGCCTATGTTCCTGAGCTGTCCGCGTTCCAGCACCCACCTGTGCACTGGCAACTTTGGCTCCACAGCTGTCTCCAGTGGCCAGCACCTATGTTTTTGTAAGTGTCCACGATCCCACGACTGTGTGCGGTCCCATGTGGGTGTCTATTTTCATGCAGCTGTCTCACTTCACATGCGCCTCTGTCTGCAGTTCTTGCGACTATGCTTTCGCAGTCGCCTGGCGACCACGAAAACTCAGTTCCAAGTTGTGCAGTGACCTGGCGCGGGACACCCACTTTCATTCCTCTGCAGTTGCACGGTGGCCCCTGAGATCTCCCAGTTGGTTCAGCGGCTATCCCAGCTCCCTCCCTAGAGCCCTGGGGCAGGCTTGGTGGAGCGCGGGGCTGGGGCGTCAGCCGTCCCACTCTCTGCGCTGATCCCTGGGCTCCTATTGTTCTGAAGAGCTCTCCTTACCGCTGGTTTTTCAATGTCTGCTACAATTTTCGACCTCTTATTCTCAAATATGCTGTGTTACTGTTCCTTGTCTGCTCTGTTCTTCCATAGATTGGCCAGGTTTTTCTCCTGTGTGTAGAGGGGAACAGGATCTTCTCCCTCCTACCACGCCGCCATCTTCCCTCTCTCACTTTGTTCTTTTTCAAGTTCCTTTAATTGTGAAGTTAGATTGTTTATTTGAGCTTTCTTTTGTTTTTGAGATAGGTCTGTAGTGCTATGAATTTCCCTCTTAGGATTGCTTTCCCAGTGTCCCACAGATTTTGGATTGTTGTGTCCTCATTTTCATTTGTTTCAATGTATCATTTGATTTCTTCCTTGACCTCACTTTTGATCCATTCACTGTTTAATAACATGTAATTTAGCTTCCATGTCTTTGTGTACTTTTCAGTATTATTATTATTATTAATTTCTGGTTTCATAGCATTGTGGTCAGAGAAGAGGCTTGATACGCTTTCAAACTTCTTAAATTTATTGACACTTGTTTTGTGTCCTTACATGTGGTCTATCCTAGAAAATGTTCCATGTGCACTTGAAAAGTGTAGGTATTCTTCTGCTTTGGGGTAAAATGTTCATTAGATATCAGTTAAATCCTTTTGATCTAGTGTGTCATTTAAGGCTGCTGTCCCCTTGTGGATTTTCTGTCTGGAAGATCTATCTATTGATGTCAATGGGGTGTTAAAAATCCCCAACTGTGACTGTATTTCTGTTCTCTGCATTTATGTCCACCACAATTGGCTTTACATAGTTAGGTGCTCCTATATTGGGTACATAAATGTTTACTACGGTTATATGCTCTTGTTTGATTGTTAGCTTTAGTGTTTTTCTTTGTCTTTTTTTGAAATTTTATTTTAATTGTTGTTCTTGTACAGTTTTCTGTCTTTTACTCCAATCCCAGCCCACCACCCCAGTCCTCCCTCCCTCCCTCCATTTCTTTGTCTTTTATTATAGCCTTAGTTTTAAAATCTATTTTGTCAGATATAAATATTGCTAGCCCATCTTTTTTCCTTTCCATTTGCATGAAATACCTTTTTTCATCCCTTTACTTTCAGTCTGTGTGTATCTTTCAATTTGAGGTGGATTTTAGGGGGTAGCATATATATGGGTCATGGTTTCATACCCATTCAGCTACCCTATGTCTTTTGGTTGGAGCATTGAAGCCATTTACATTTAAGATGATTTTTGATTGATACATATTTAGTGCCATGCTATTGTTAGAGTATTTTCTCTATTTTTTCTTTTTCTTTTCTTCTTATTCTTAAAGCAAACCCTTTTAAATTTGTTGCAGTACTGGACTGGTGTTAACAAACTCTAGCTTTTTCTGGTCTAGGAAGCTCCTTATTTTGTCCTTCAATATTATATGGTGGCCTTGCTAGTTAAAATAGCCTTAGCTGTAGGTCCTGGTTTTTCATCACTTTGAATATTTCATGCCACTCCCTTCTGGCCTGAAATATTTCTGTTGAGAAGTCAGATGATAGTCTAATTGGTCCTCCCTTGTATGTAACTACCTGTTTTTTTCTTGTGGCTTTTAGGATTCTGTCCTTGTCTTTGAGCCTTGCCATTTTAATTATGTGTCTCAGTGTAGGCCTCTTTTCTTCCAACTTGTTTGGGACTCTCTGAGCTTCCTGTACTTGTGTGTTTTTTACTTCACCAGATTATGGAAGTTTTCAGTTATTTCTTTAAATAGACTCTTGATCCCTTGCTCACTCTCTTCTCTTTCTGGTATTCTCCTGATGCAGATGTTGTTACTGTGTTGCAGGTGTTCAAGGCCAGACAGGTTCATGGGATTCAGGCAAATGGAAAAATACTCATGGAGCCATTGGGATGTCTGACATGTCTTTATTCAAAGGTGGGAAATCTATGCACCCTGCAAGCTGCATGTCCCCCTGCATGTCTCACTGCATGTCACCTGCCCCTTTTCTCTCAGTGGGAAGTCCCTAACCCCCTAATTTACTAAATGCCAACAAAGCCAGCAGGGAGCCAACAGATTATACAACAGAGCTTCATTCTATATATATAAGCCCACTCAAGGCTGTGGGAACCATTTATTGGACCCAGTCTCAAGGATATGAGAACACTGCTTATCAGGCCTATTCTCAAGGTTACAGGAAACTGTTTCGTGTAGTTGCCCATGCATCTGGGTGAGGAAGCCAGACTACTTCCGTTTACCCTACAGTTACACTTCATGTTGTACAAAATGTTTCTTAAACTCTCCTCATTTTATAAAATTCTTTTTTTTATGCTGCTTTGCCTGGGTGTTTTTTCTACTTTGCCTTCCAAATCTGATTTGATCCTCTGCTTCATCTAACATACAGTTAATTCACTCCAGTGTATTATTTATTTCAGATATTGGATTCTTTATTTCTAACTGGTCTTTTTTTATGTTTTTTTTTCATGCTATTGAATATCCTTATAATCATTACTCTAAACTATCTGATAAATTGCCTGCCTCCCTATTCATCTAGTTCTTCCTCTGGAGAATTCTCTTGTTCTTTCATTTGGGGTCTGTTTTTTTGTCTTCCCATTATGGCTGTCTGTTTATATTTGTTTCTATGTATTAAACAACTCTGCAGAGACTCTGGTACAAACCTTTGTTAGATGCTGCTTGTGACTGGCCCTGGGCAACCTGTTTTTAGTAACTGGCAATTCCAAGTGTGTGCCTCACTCTGCTGAACCTGTGTGCAGAAAGAACGAGGCTGTGCACCAGGGCTGGCTTTTACCAGCACCAGGCATGAGGAATGTTCAGCTAAAGTCTCAGAGCTCCAAGAGATCTGCCTTAGTTGTTAAACTTAGCCAATAGTATACCTTCAAGTTGTACTCAGCAGCCCAACTTAAGCTCCACAGGGTTGGGTAGAGTAATTTCTGTGAGTGGGACTATTGCCCAGGTTGATGACTCTTGGAGGGGAGTGCTCTGCCTGAGAATGATGGCTCCTGCATTATGGGGAAACACTCAAGACAGGGATACTGACAGCTATTCCTTCAGTTCTTTCCCCAGAGCCACCAACCTCAGACTCCCTTCATGCGTCTCTAGTCCACTCTGCCCTCTCTCTGCCAGAACCAAGATAAGTGGCTCCAAATGAAATTTTGTACATCCATTGGTCCTTTAAGAGTCTCTCTGCATCTCCAGCCATCTCTCCCTGACATATAGAAACCCTGCTGCTTTTCACAGCTGGATGTTATCTGGGTTCCTTTCCAGCTCTGATGCTATACACTGGGGAGCCCTGCTTGGGGGTGAGACCCCACATGTGTCATGGGGTATTCCCTTACCACTGAAATATCCCTCCAGAACTTTAGCTGTATGGCATTTGTTTTGCCTGATAAAGTGACAAATAAATTTTGTCTAGCTTGTCTTGCTTGACTTTTTTATATTTAAGATTCCAAGGCCAAATTGTGAAAGGCCATAAGAGCCAGTTGTGAAAATAACACCTAATACTGAAAGCTCCTTTCATTACTGAATCATTTATTCTACAACATCTGACACCTGCAACATTAGACTCACTCCTTTGGGTTTTGACTTTGGTAGCCCCTGTTTAATTGTGGATCTTCCACGGGAAACTTCAGCTGTAGGTTTTTGTAGGTGCCTATTATCAGGTTGAGGAAATGCCCTTATTTGCCAATTTTATACCACTTTTTAGCAGGAATGGATGGTGGACTTTGTCAGATGTATTTTCTGCAACTTTTGAGATGATCATATGTTTTTACATTTTTAGTCTCTTAATATGGTGACTGATTTTGATTGATTTTTTTCAAATATTAAATCAATCTTATAATACTGGGATAAACCCCATATGATGTATTATCCCTTTTATTTATGATTGGATTTGGATTGTTACAGTTTCTTAAGAGTGTATCTTTTTATGCTAGATATGTGGTTTTCTTTTCTTGTTGTGCATCAGTAACAAGAATGCTGGTGTTATAGAATTAGTTGGAAAACTTTCCTTCCACTTTGGTTTTCCAGAAGCGTTTGTGTTAAATTGATACTATTTCTTCTTTAAGTGTTTGGTAGAATCACCCAGTTAAACCATCTGGTCCTAACATTTTCTTTCTGGGAATATTTTATCTATAAATTTAATTCCTTTAAGATAGTACCTATTTATCCTCGAGTGAGCTTTGGTAGTTCCTGTTTGCAAAGAATTTGTCAATTTCAAATAATTTGTCACTTTTATTAGCAAAAGTTCTTCATAATATTTTATTACTATATTTTTAATATTTGTAGAATCTATTAAAGTGATGTCACCATTTTAATTCCTTATATTGATAATTTCTTTTTTTTTAAGATTTTTTTAAGTACTTTTTTTTTCCTTTTAGATTTTATTTATTTATCTTTAGAGGGGAAGGGAAGGAGAGAGGGAGAGAAACATCAATGTGCGGTTGCCTCTTGTATGTCCCCTGCCGGGAACTGGCCTGGCAACCCAGGCATGTGCCCTGACTGGGAATCGAACCGCGACCCTTCGGTTCGCAGGCCCGCGCTCAATCCACTGAGCTACACCAGCCAGGGCTGATAATTTCTTTTTTTAATTTTTATTTTTTGCTGTGAAGTTTATTTGTACTATTATTAATGTAGCCATTCAGGTTCTTTTTATTAGTATAAACATAATACATAACTTCCTTTTATCTCCTCTCTTCTATCTTCTACTGCCACTGCCCTCAATTGGGCTTTAATCATCCCTAGTCTGTTTTGGTAGTCCCCTAACTGGCTCCACTCCTTCTATCTGCACTCTACATGCTTATCAGAGTTGCCTTTCTAGATCATAACTCTCATCATGTCACTTTCCTCTTCATAAAATTCCACTTTCTGCATTTTCATTACATATAGAATAAAATCCAAACAACTTCACTTGGCATCCCAAGGCCTTACAATATGGCTCCAGCCTTCCTTTCCAGGCTTATCTCCCTCTTGCATCCTATGCTTTGTATTTGAAATATATCCTGTTCTTTTTTTGCCCCTATTCCTTTGTTGACATATTTCCTTCTGCCTGCAATGTATTTTCTCTCCATCTCTGCCTGTTTCCTTCCTATCCTGCTTATTGTGTACGCTGCTGCCCAAATATTTTGTGATACTTGACTATGAAATTATATTTATTGATGAGATTCCCTGCTAGAATCTCTACTGCTCCTGTTTATGTGGTCCCCTGAGAGGTGCCTCTTGGGGTCTATGGTCTGTTTTCAGTATCAGTAGAAGATGTGTAGAATGTGTTGATAGGCAGGATATTTTAACAGTTGGCATTCATGACGTGGCCATTCCCCTTTCCTTCCAGAAGTCTTCAGCCTCTAAGAATACTATTGTGTCTCCCTGATTCAAGCACATCTCCTGACTGAAGGCAGATCCCCCACCCCTCACTGCTGTTGCCTTACTTATGGTAGAAATAGGGTAGAGAAATGCATAGAGTTTAGCCAGCTAGTCTGCTGCAATCGCTGCAGTGACCCTGTTAATCCCCTTGTTAGTTTCTCCTTTCCTATACCCCTTCCCATATTTAATTGCCTCAAAGTGTGATTGTGCCCTTTGTGTAGCTTATACCTTTTGTGAAAACATATCCTGGCACTTAATTTGTATGTGTCCTAGGCTGCTGTTTTCATCTTTAGTTCGTTTGAATGAATGAGAAGGAATTCTTTAAATTTTAGTCATCTGAAAATGTTTCTTCTTTTTCATCCGGGTCAATGGTAACAGTTATTATTTTAGAAAAGATCTATACAAAGGAAATCAAAGAGTAATTTAGATGAGAGTATATTTGGGGAACATTATGTTCCCGTTGTTCACTACAGCATAAGGAAGTGATTACCCACACTAACCAGTTTACAGATTTTTGAAAATCTGATATGGTATTTTCAAGTCCACTGAATATGAAAGATCTTTCTACTTAGAGAAAGTATTTATATTTAAGGAGAAGTTTATAGTATGAATGCTAATTATATTTAAAATAGGTTACTAGATGCCAAATGGACCTAATGATCAGATTAGTATCATAAGCTAATAATATACATATATCTTAAATGTCCTGCTATTAAAGATGTTTATGCTTATTTATTTTGGTTACTTCTTTATTATATAAATAGTATACATACATTATAGAAAAATTATAAAAGACAGATAATAAAGAGAATAAAATTACCATTAATTTTATCATCCAGAGAAAAACACCATTAACCAGTAACAAGGCTTTCATGGGGATTAGGGGGGTTGATTCCATCTTTATTGTGCATCAGGGCTGAGATGATCAACAGTGGTTGGCATCCTAAGCCACTTATCTCCCATCCTTCTCTATGTGAGTAATCTCTAGATTCTAAGTGTAGCCCAAGAGATCTGTATTAAGAAAGAAAAAAAAAAAAAAAAACAACCTGGGGCCACACCATCACTGTACTATGTGTCTTTCTTTTCAAAGCAACACCCAATGTCACCGAACACTCACCCACACTTAACAGTTCCCTGCAGGAGAACTGAGACTTTGCTAGGGAGATTACCTTGTTTGCCAAAGCTTTTTCTTTCCCCCAGTTATAAAACTACAGGTTTGTAGCTACAAAATAGTCATGGGGATATAAAGTACAGCATAGAAAGTGTAATCAATAATATTGCAATAACTATGTATGGGGCCAGGTGGGTACTGGAAATATCAGGGTTATTTGTAAAGTATACAATTGTCTAACCACTATGTTGTACACCTGAAACCAATATAAAATAATATTTAATGTAAACTGTACTTAGAAAAAATAAAATTAAAATATGATTTAAAAATTGAAAAATGTATAAAGTCTGGAAAGGAGAAGGTGGAATTTTCTATATTATTCTATAATATGATTGAATACCTAGAAAAAAACTGGATAGTCAACTTAAAAAATACAGCAAATAATATGGTTGTTTAGACAGACTTTTCTGAACAGCATTAATATACAAAATTGAGAAACTTTTTTATGTACAAATAACCATTTATAATATATGAGCATAATGGAAGAATACCTTCTTCATATGTAACAAATATAAGAAAAGGCTTAGGAATAAACTTATCAGGAACACGCAAGATCTTGTTTTAACATTTAATTTTTTTCCAGTTATAGTTTACATTCAGTATTATTCTGTATTAGTTTCATATATACAGCAAAATGGTTAGAAAATCATGTATTTTACAGAGTGGTTCTCCTGATACTTCAGGTACCCACCTGGCACCATACATATTTATAACAATATTATTGACTATATTCCCTATGCTGTAGTGTACATCCCTTTGACTATCCTGTAACTACCAACTTGTACTGCTTAATCCCTTCACCTTTTTCATCCAGTCCCTCAACTCCCTCCCCTCTGACAGCTCTCATTCTGTTCCCTATGAGTTGGGGTGTTTTTTTTTTTTTTTTTTTTTTTTGTAGGAACATGCAAGATCTTTTTTTTTTTATTTTTTTTAAAGATTTTATTTATTTATTTTTATTTTTTTTATTTATTTATCTTTAGAGGGGAAGGGAAGCAGAGAGGGAGAGAAACATCAATGTGCGGTTGCCTCTTGTATGTCCCCTGATGGGAACTGGCCTGGAAACCCAGGCATGTGCCCTGACTGGGAATCGAACCGCGATCCTTCGGTTCGCAGGCCTACGCTCAATCCACTGAGCCACACCAGCCAGGGCCATGCAAGATCTTTTTGAAGGAATCTTGAAACACTAGGAATAATCTAGTTGGAGACTTGAACAAATGGTAAACCCATACCATATTCTTGGTTTGGAATATTGAACTCATAAAGATGTAGAATTTATAATTTTGATATGCTTTCAATAAAGATACCTTATAGGAAATGGAAGTTTACATAGAAAAATAAATATTCAAGAATAGTGTAGAAAAAATCTGGAAAAAGTAATATTGGAGAGATAGCTTTACCAGATGTTAAAATCTAATATAAAGCTAGAGTAATTAAAACTGTAAGATACTGGCAGAAGAATAGACACAAATCAATGTAAGAATATACATAATCCAGAAATAGACCCAGATACATAGGGGAAATTAATATATAGTAAATATCATACATATTTTAAATCAAAGGAGAAAAGATGTTTTATTCAATAAATGATATTGGGTAAGCTGGGTAGCCATCTAAGAAATATAAGATTGGATTCCTAATTTTTTCTATCTATGGCAACTGAACAGAGCCAACTCCATAAGTTATCAATAGTGATGCCCACTGTCATAAATGATGTTCACCACCAGAGCCATGATATACCTACTGCACATCCCAGTAAATGCCATGCCAACCAGCAGCCACAACCATTGTTCAAATGTAATCCTACACTCCATGCCTGTCACCAACAACTATCCATTGTCAAACCATACCAACCAGCAACCACATCTACCAGCCATACCTACTGCAACTAGCCTCGTAAGCATCTATTAGAAGTTGCCACACCACTGGTTCCACTTGGTGCCAACCATATTTAGCATCCTTTCTTGCTATCACCTCTCCCTTACCATAAACCCTTCATGTTTTGAGCTGCCTTTGTTCATAGTCATTCCTTTGCTTAGAGGGTTTCTACATTCATGTCTCTCCAAGCCTCACTCTTCACTCGCATAATACCCACTCACCATTATTTTCTCAGCTTAATGATTGGCCTCTCAGACTAGGCTAGAACCACATTTTATTTATCTTTCATTGGATAGTACATGTTTTGTTTATTTAACAAATTAATTGCAGCCGTTTATTTAAGTTCTGTTAGAGTATAGTACTTATATTTTGTTCACCACTGTATTCCTCAGCGATTAACATAGTTCCTGGCATATAATCAGCATTCACAATATATTTGTTGACTGAGTCACTGACTGGCTTAGTAACTATTTATTCTTGGACTAGTCCTTCAGGGTGCTCAGATGGTGTAGATTACATTGCACCTTGAGGTATTACTTTTCCCACTGTCTCCCCAGCCATTGGCCAGACACGTGAAATTTCTCATCATTTTTTATCCCTCTGTGCTGAGGCTCTGATGATATCTGTGAGAATGCAAAAATAATGGCCATTGATTATAACCAGCAAACAGTCCTTATTCTAGATCACAGAACAATTTGGAACAGATATTATATCAGTAGGTTATTATGGTAGGGGAAGAAGGGGCTTGGTAGAGAAATCCAACAGCATAAACTCTGGGAAGGGTGTGTAGGACAGTGGTCAAACACTCAGTGTGAGTGTATTGATGAATCAATGTGGGAGTGGTGATGGAGCAAGGTAATGATGCCACAAACCAGGCTCCACTTATCTCAGCTTAAGTTAAAATCTGTGTGTTTTATTTTGATTTCTACATGGGAATTTGTTGGCAAACATTGTTTTTTATAATGCAGAAGAAAAATCCTAACCTTTTATCAAATGACACTGTGAGATTTATAATTAGATAATATGGCTGTCTCTTGAGGGGACTGTCAGTTTTCAAATGATTCTCATCAGATTATGGTGTGATCAATAGAAGCTGAATAATTAAAATTTGATATTACTATGTCTCTCTCAATAATACTATGGAGAATGATGTATGACAGATTTAATTAAGTATGTCAGACATGAAGGCTACACACGTAGATCGTGGGGGATATTTTTAGAGTTATGTATTTGATTTTCTGATGAGACTTGCAATGGGCCTTTTAACATTTGAGTTCCCTCCTGAGCCTTGCACTGTCATGCTCTGAGAGGGCTGACAAGGCTAGGAAACACTGACGTGACTTTGTGCCAAATGTCAAAAAATCTAAAAGTGCTGTGGTGGAGGTTGCTGCTAAACTCAATGTATGGAGAAAGTTAATTTGGTGGGGGGTGGGGTTTGAGAAGAAAATAAGCCTGTATTACTTAGTAATTTTCTTTGTCACAGCATTTGGTTAGCCACTGGAGAGATAATTCTGGGTTAACTGAGGCTTGTTGAGTTAATCCTAACTCTGATGTACTAGATCTGTGACTTTCAAAAGTCACCTAAATCTCTCATATGTAGAATGATGAGATGATGTCATTTATTTATTTTTTTCTGCCTCACAATATTGTCAGGGACAATAAGAAAGTTTAAAGTGCTTTGTAAGCTGTGGTGCACTCTGAACATGTAATGTGTTATAACTTACTTTTGCTAGTATTGCCACCATTTGTTCATCAATCTATTTATTTGGTTATTCATTTAATCATTCATTTATTCATCCATTAATTTAATGGACTTTTGCTAAGAAGTCCATTATGCTGAACTCTGTATATAGCCCTTTTCTTTGAGGGGCACAGCATCTGTTCTAGTGAGGGAACAAACCTATGTAACAATTAAGTGCTATAAAGTGCCATACGTATTGCAATAGAATCTTGTACTGGTTGTGGGGCACAAAGTAAGTCATGATGAAGACATCAGGAAAGACTTCAAAGAGAAGGTAATTGTGATATGAGTTGTAAATATAGCATAGGTGTTCATTGAAAGTACATGAGAGAACACTTTAGGTAAAGGGAGCAGCATAAAAAAGGCACAAAATAGAAAATATTCTAGTGTGCTCTGGGAACTCCAAGTAGTTTGGTGTGTTTTTAAATTATATTTTATTGATTATGCTATTATAGTTGTCTTGATTTTTCTCCCTTTGCCCCCCTCCATCCAGTACCCTCATCCCCCTCAGGAAATCCCCACACCATTGTTCATGTCCATGGGCCATGTGTTACAAGTTCTACAAGTAGTAGAACTTGTACTACTACTAAGGAGTAGTACAAGTTCTTTGGCTACTCCATTTCCTATACTGTACTTTATATCCCTATGGCTATTCTGTAACTACCTGTTTGTACTTCTTAATCCCCTCACCTTTTCAACCATTTCCCTATACTCCCTTGCATCTGGCAACCATCAAAACACTCTCCATATCCATGATTCTGTCTCTGTTTCTCTTGTTTGCTTTTAGATTAAATTGTTGATAGATATGTATTTATTGCCATTTTATTATTCATAGTTTTGATCTTCTTTTTCTTAATTAAGTCCCATGAATATTTCATATAATAATGGTTTGTTGATAATGCCCTCTTTTAGATTTTTCTTGTCTGGGAAGCTCTTTATCTGCCCTTTGATTCTAAATGATAGCTTTGCTGGGTAGAGCAATCTTGGCTATAGGTCCCTGCTTTTAATGACTTTGAATATTTCTTGCCACTCCCTTCTAGTCTGCAAAGCTTCCTTTGAGAAATCAGCTGACAGTCTTATGGGAACTCCCTTGTAGCTAACTAACTGCTTTTCTCTTGCTGATTTTAAGATTCTCCATCTTTAACCTTTGGTATTTTAATTATGGTGTGTTTTGGAGTGGGCCTTATTTCATCCATATTGTTTGGGTCTCTCTGTCCTTCCTAGACTTGCGTGTCTATATTCTTCACCAAATTAGGGAAGTTTTGTTTCATCGTTTTTTCAAATAGTTTTCCAATTTTTTCCTCTTTCTCTTCTCCTTCTGGCACCCCTATGATGTGAATGTTGGAACTCTTGAAGTTGTCCCAGTAGCTGCTTGCACTATCCTCATTTTTTTAGATTCTTTTCTTCTTGTTGTTGTGATTGGTTGTTTTTTGCTTCCTTATGTTCCAAAATCATTGATTTGATTCTTGGCTTCATCCACTATACTGTTGTTTCCCTGTATATTGTTCTTTATTTCTTTAGTGTATCCTTGTTTGTGACTGCATCTTTGTTGTTGTTATTGTTGAGCTTGTTGCCCTCGGACTTTTATTTTCTATTCAGCTCATAAATATTTACTTCCATAAATATTCTTGCACTATGGCTTAGTTCCTAGTTTTCCAACATGAGCAGAGTCAAGGGTGTATCAGTAAACACACTAAAAAATACATGATCCTGTTGTTGACCATAAGGCTCTGAGGTCTAGGTAGAATAGGCTCTGTCTAATTCACTTTATTTGTTTACCTATACACAAGACTCTATTGCTGTCCCTCTGTACCCCACCCCATATTTTACTGGTGGAATAGAAATTATAGTTGATAATTTAATATCTTCCCTATAGTAACATTTCTGATTTATAGTTAATTAGACAGGATGTATCCTTTGAATGTGTCTTTACTGGTGGGATATGGGATTCCTCTGAGTCAATCATACTGTTTTTTGGTCCTCTTAGTGTCCAACCATAGATAGCTGTCAAATTACCAGGGTTAGAGGTCTGTATGTGGTAAGTGTTAGGGGCTCAGTGTGAGACCAGGGTTAGCTAGATGCCAGAGGATACAGTGAAAGTAACTTATCTTTAGTGGGTAGGTTAGTTTAGATTGGTCTCTAATTGAACTTGTCCTGAAACTCCAAAGGAAATTTACTTATCTGATTAGCACCTACCACATTCCACTCAGAGATAACACAACCTTGAGTGAAAAGGACCAGAGCTGGTAGATAGAGGGCAATATTTGAAGGAAGGGAAGGTCAGAAGCAAGTCCAAGCTAGGGCAACACATGGGTCAGCTGCCAGTGTGGGATGTCTGAGGGTATCAGTCTCTGTCAGATGGATTGTGTAGGAAAAGAGCATGGAGACTGAGGAACCCTGGAAACAAACCTCACATACTTCACAACTTTGCCTTTCACACCTTCTGTGGAATGCAGCACTTCTGTCTGGAGGGATTTTAAAAGGAGTCATTTTGGAATATCACACATGTAGTGACAACTGTGATGTTTGTTCTCTCTACTCTTGAATTCATGGGCTACCTTTGAAGTGTTAACCACCTTGAACAATTTCCCAGTACCATTGTTAGTCAGGACCTTTGTATACAGGGACTTCCAGTCTGATCACGTAGGATACTCTTTAACCTGGAGGTTTGAGCCTGCTGCCAGGCCTCTTGCCTGGGAGAGGACAAGTCTTTCACTGGCTGCTGGATGTGCTGCTGGATATGATAATCAGAAAAAGTAAAAAGCCTCCGAGGAAAACCCTTTTAAAGGCATTCAATTTTAGTGTCATAACACATGCCTAGTGCAGCTTTGTAAATAAGACAGGAAGTGCCCTTGGTGTCTGCTAGGGGACATATGCTCTAATGCAGTCACATGGCAGCCAGTTTAACAAGGCTCTAGTGAAGGATCACGTAGCCCAAGAGGACTGTCACTTAGGAGTGCACTAAACCAGTGGTTCCCCAAACCACTGGAAAGCTTTTTAAAAATGGGAATTCTAGGCCCTTAAATATAAAGATTTTGATTCATTTCATTTAGGGTGGCATATGTGCATTTCACAAATACTGCAGATAGTTCTGGTGCTAATGGTGCTGGAAACTACTGTAGTAACAATTCACTATTTTGAATCCTTTGAATTGGACTTTCTGATGTGAATTGAGCTGAAACTTCTATTGGGGTCTGTGATGAGAAGGTCACATTGCAAACAAGTTCAAAGTAGGGAAAATGGTTTACCTACTTTGGTTTACCTGAATAGGGAAAACTCTGATTCCAGGAAAATTGGACATTTGCAAGCACTGGTAGACTACTGCTTTGTGTACTAAAAATCACTGCTTTACATACAGTTCTGACGTCTTTTCCTTCATTTGTGCTAAGTTTCATAAGGACTACCATACCGTGATAGTCAATCTAATAACCTAGTTGGCTAAGTGACTAACAGGCAGATAGCAGATATAACATGGACATGTCCTGGGAAGGATAGAGCAGGATGGTGTGAGATTTCATCACGCTACTCAGAATGGTACACAATTTAAAATTTAAGAACTGTTTATGTCTGGAATTTTCCATTTGATATTTTTGGACCTCAGTTGACCATGGGTAACTGAGACTGCAGAAAGCAAAACCATGGATAAGAGAATACTACTGTATAGTACATTAACCTGTCTCTAAACCAAGGCTCACAGGTTTAGTTAGCAATTTGCTATGAATTTTGGGGAGGGGACCCTGTTGTGGACAAGTGTACCTATAATTAGCTGGCAACAAAGTTAATTATATAAAATTTTGATCCAAGAATAGGGAAGCCTAATTAAATCAAAACTATGGAATTTGGGTCCTCAAATGACACAAAGGTGGTGGAAAGGATAGGTTGTGGTATGTAGATGGTTGACAAGGTAAAAACTTTACTGATTCTCCTGAATCTCTACAAGCTAAAAGAAATACATAGACAAGATAGGAAATAGATGGAGAAAAATAGATAGGAAAAAAGCAAATGAGAGTTTGATTGTCTATCATAATTGGAAGCATAGGTATTTTCATCTCTTTTATTTTAATGGTAAAAATTATAGTGTTGTTTAGGACTGCTTTTTAAACTGTAATGTTTAGGATCTTGTTAAAATATAGATTCTGATTCTGTAGTTTTGGGAGGGCATCTGAAATTCAGCATTCTTAATACTGCCCATGGTATGGGTAGGGATGATTGGGTAAAGTTTCAAGAAAGAAGTATGGTTTGAGCAGTGCATTGAACAATATGGTTAGGTTTGGATAGAGAAGAGAGTTAGGGGAAATTCTGGGCTGCAGGGGTTAGGAGAGACAGTCTGGAATAAAGGCACTTAGGATGGAGTAAGTATCATATATGCCAAGGACATTGAAAAGCTGATCTTTGCAAGACAGAAGTTTCATTTGAGGAAGTAGGCAAAGATAGAGTAGGGTAGCTAGGTTAGGGGCATTGCTTGGAGGGTCTTGAATGCTGGCCTGAGGAGTTTAGGTTTTGTCCTGTAAATAAACAAACAGTCGATGATTTTGAGCAGAGGAATAACACATTGAAAGCTGTGTATTCAAAATAACTAGTTTTACAATAGTACATAGAGTGGATCAAATGAAAGAGAATCTTGGATGAAGATAATTATCCATTGCAGTAAGACAGCTGTAATGAGTTGAGGGGCTGGCCCAGGTGGCTGTAGAGTTTAGAAAGCTAGTCATCAGACTGGGATATAGGAAGACTCTAACTCACTGGAGGTCACTCTGTGTCTTTCTGCCCCTCCCTCAAATCACCTCATTCGGAAGAAGCTTGGGGCCAAGGTTTATTTCAGAGCGAATTTTGAAGTTCTTACTAAGCCCCTGAAAATCAGACTGTGAAGTGAGATAGCAGATGTGGCCTTGTGGGAGAATCAACCCTCTCTTATATTTCCACAGGGTCTGAAAGGTGATATTCTAAATGATTATATAAAAATCTGAAAGGATGGGACAAATGGTTGTCAGTAATCCTTGTGAAATAGTAACTACTGCTGAAACACAAGGTCATACACAGACCTTGGAGAAGCTAGAAGTGAAGAAAGCAATTTAGGCTGGATTTTGTTTACAAGGTACATGTAACTGGAGACCATACTGACAAGAGTTTGGCTATAAATACAGATTTCATACAGAAGCCTAATACGCTGTGTGAATGAAGGGTTAAGAGAAAGAAGTAATTGTTGGTTTTGTCCTTACAGGAATTTTGAGGCCCTTGCCTGATTGGTCAATGTTCCTTTGCCCTTTTCAATACCTACATTGTGCCTGCACAGCATGATGATAATCATCCTATTTCATTTCATTGTTCGGAAAAGTGACATATGCACTCTGTTCTTTGGCTGTGAATTGAATATGACAGTTAAAGGTCCTTCCCCTGTCTGTAAGTTTCTCCCATTATTAGTTTGCCTAGTGCCTGAAATGCCTACTATGCAAATTAACCTGTGAAGGCACAAGGCTCTGTGAAAAAGCAAGTATGTTAAACCAAGAGGAGTAACTTCAGTAGAGACTACTTACTTAGCATGGAGAGAGACTCAAGGGAATGTGGCTATAAGGCAGGTAAGCTGCGGTAAGAGAAAGCAAAACAGGTTTTTTGTTGATGAGATAGTGTTGGGAGAAGGCTCCTTAATATGCATGTGGATTATATGTATTAGGTAGCTAAAGGCCACTGCTGGATGTGGAAAGATGAGTCTTGCATCAACTTCACAGGTGTTCCTGGATAAACTCATAGTAGCCCCATAGCTAAGGAGCAGCAATCTCTGGAAAGTATTAAGTTTGAAGGTGTGGCAAGTGACAATTTTTCTATTGAGGGGATATTAGTTGCATGTGCTGTTTGAGAGGCACCTTGCCAGGCAGTTATTAGGCTTTTGTGAAAAGATCGTTGATTATTATTATTATAACTATGTTTCTTCTTGGATAAAATTAATCTGCTAGGTTTCAATGGAAGAAATTTACCAAGCCTGGGATTCATGTATGCAGAGAAACACAACTCCCCTAGATTTCTTTGTAGCACCAAGAGGTGATTGGAAGAGAAATTCTAGCCTTTGAACAACATGAGCACTCCCATTACCTAGCATAGAGTCAGCATTTGATCTGTGTTTGTTGAATGAATGAGTAAATGAATGAACGAGCAAAATACAAATATTGTGAAGAAAGCACTCAATTTACAGACACAAGGTCTGGGTTCAAATTTCTTGATTGCCATTTACAAGTTGTTAGAACTTTGGTGAATATTTTTCTCTCTCTGGACCTCATTTTCTTAATATTTAAAATGAAAATATTGGTACTTGTCCTGCCTTCTTCACATAGTTGTGGCAAAAACAGTATATAAAAAGAAATATTCTTTTGAAAACTCTAAAATCCATAAAGATATCGTGGGCTGACTAAGGACAGCCATTTAAAGGTGTCCCTGGAACTCATAATAGAAGGTCACTATAGCTGGCCTATGCCACCAGATGTATCGTCCTACAAAAAAACCCTCTGTGCTGGCAAAAATCCAATCCCACACTCCTGTGCAACCAGTGTAAAAATCAGATTCCTGTTCTGCCTGGACAGCCTGCCTTCCTGATGACAGGAAGCACTGGAAGCATTGTGGGCTTGGTATGCAACACCTTTCAAAATCATCAACCAGAGGCCTGCACACCATATCTTTTTGGCTAGTCATAATAATCTCTCCAGAGATAACAGTTTATCAGGATATTTTTTCTGTGTATTCAACTGTCTCCATAATGGCACTGTCCCAAGATAGGGGGATCAGTCTTGGTCTGTGTGTGTGTGTGTGTCTGTGTGTGTGTGTCTCTCTGTGTGTGTTTGTCTCTCTCTCTCTACTTACCTTGTGATTCACTGCAGCAGTTGATTTGACTTTTAATCAGTCTCCTTTTTGGGTCTCATTTCATCTGAGGGCTCATTCCTCACTTTGGGCTCTGCCCAGTTGATGGCAAAGGAAGTTCCCTCACAATCCCTTTCTTGGATACATTGTGTGCCGTACCTATTTAAATGGATGCTTTGTACCTGAGGTTAGGGGAGAGATGGTACCATGATTTAAAAATCCTGCCAGAAGTCCTTGAGGAAGCAGGCTGTAGTACTGTTTGCAGAAGTCAATAGGCTTGTTGTAAGCAGGCATTGTGTGTTCTAGCATAGGCGGCTGAAACAAATCAATTTCAATTTACTTGTCCAGAAAAAGGAGGCATTATTTAGGACTGAATAGCCAGAGCTTCCATAATCTATTGTGAAAACTTATTGTAGTTTTTACTGAAAACTTGCTTATGATGAAATTATTTCTTTAGAAGCAAAGTGTGGATGTTTACAGAATATAAATTTTGGAGGTATTGATTAGAGGTAGTTGAAGAATGAACCCCATTTCTTTCCTGAATGTGGTAGCTGGGTTATAACCATCTGACATTGATATCAGTACATCGCTGGCTAGAAATGTGGTAGGATCTTATTTTGACAACAAGCACAATTAACATCAGGGGAGGGTTTTCTCTAGTTAGGGAGCTACGACAATTAAAGCTGAAGTTCATTCACCTTTAAAGAGAAAGTTGGCTAATAAATTTGGCTCCCTTATATTTTCCCTTACTAGAATGTCTGTCCCCAGCTCTATATTTTCCATTAGCTATTCGGTTTTGTATATTACTAGTAAATTATTGAAAGTCCCTATAGGAGTAACATTTAAGGCTTGATTCACTGAACTTTTATGTTTCCCCTTTTGCACAGTTTATATTAAAATAAAAATAAGACATTTAGGCTTGAGTCATGATTTATGCCTCTTCCCCAAATTGACTGATCATGTTTTTCTTTTTATCAAGTCTTCTTGAGCACCTTGTGTAACTTTCAATTACAGCTCTTTTGGAAAATGGCTAGAGTTTTTACTGCCTGTATATTGTGATTTTCCGTGGAAAGATGTCTTCCTGTCTCTTTCATGAGTGCAAGTTCTCATGTTTCCCACAAAGTTCAGATACATTTATCTATCAGAAAACATCAATGCTAGGTTCTTTAGTTTTTAAATTCATCTTTACTTTTTCATTTCTATTGAATTTATTAGGGTGACACTAGTTAACAAAATTTTACAGGTTTCAAGTGCACAATTCTACAACACATCATCTGTACACTGTATGATGTGTTCACCACCTCAGTCAAGCCTCCTTCCATCACCATTTATCCCCCCTTTACCCTTCTCCACCTCCTTCTACTCTCTTCCCCCAGACAATCACCACATTGTTGTCTGTGTAATATTAGGTTCTTTTGAATACCTACTCTCTGCCAGATACTATGCCAGGTCCTGTGTCTTTGTCATTACTGTGGTCTAATAGAAATTTGGATCCTGTTAAGTTGACTAATTTGGCTAGAACAGGGGTTCGTAGAGTGGCAACTGATGACAATTTACTACAAAAACATCAGCACCTGTTAACCAAAGGTTAGCTTGCCCTTATTGTGGTGTTCTTCTTGAGCTGGACTTCCTCAGGTAGTGGACCCCACTTCAACTCTTTCCACTCTCTACCCTGAGTTCTTATCAATAGTACTTGCATAGAACTTCAATGTAGTGGATATTCATTAAATTTTTATTAATGGAATGAATGGAAGGATGCCTCAAGATAAAGAAGTAGAATGATGGGTGTGAGGTGGTATGCTCTTTTGCTCAGATATAATATTTATACTGAACATTGGCTTACATGGTGGGAGCTTTAGACACCATAGCTATCCCCAAGATGGACTATGGTGTGGCAATAAGATCATATCCTTATGTTAATTAAATGTCTATGATTTGGACTTGCCCTATTTTCAAGCCTTGCCTTTATGTACAAATGTGAAACGTGTTTCAGGAAGGGAACTTAGGGTGGGTCAAATACAGACAGAGCTCAGCCAGTACTGGACAATACCTAAAGGCTCAGAAGTTGGGCACTAGTAATCTTAAAGTAAATTGGTTACTTTAACCCTGAACCGCTGAGTGATCCAGACAAAAGTGCATGATTTACATCAATTTGAATTTTCAGACAGTAGAGGGTAGATTGTCATATCAGTTTACTATAAGTGCCAACACAAGTAGCTAATTAGGGCAGTTCAGTGAAGAGATGTTGGTAGTGACCCAGTCAAACTGGAAATTTGTAACACGTAGACCAATGGGATAAGAAACAAAGTCCCAAAATGAACCCACACATATATAGGCAATTGATATTTGACAAGAATACTCAATAAGGAAAAGATAGTCTCTTCAATAAATGGTGATGGGAAAACTGGATATTCACATGAAAAAGAAAGAAAGTGAACCCCTAGCTTATACAACTCACAAAAATGAACTAAAAATGGATTAAAGATTTAAATGTAGGATCCAAAACTATAAAATTCCTTGACATTGTTCTTGACAATAAATTTTTGGCTATGACACCAAAAGCACAAGCAACAAAAGCAAAAATTAACAAGTAGAACTACATCAAGCTGCTAAGTTTGCATGCCAAAAGAAACAATCGATAAAATGAAAAAGCAATCTACAGAACGGGAGAAAACATTTGTAAACCACATCTATCACACGGGTTTAATATCCAAAATATACATGGAACTCATATAACTCAATAGCATACAAATGTAAACTTTAAATAAAAAAATTAAAAAAAGAATGTACAGGACAATGATATTTTCTATGTGCAAAAATGAGAACTTGGACAGACAATAAAGGAGACTATATGGAGGAAAAATCAACAGCATGGGTGGATCTGTAGAGTATTATACTAAGTAAAATAAGCCAGGCAGTGAATGACAAATACCATAGGATCTCACCTGTGATTGGAACCTAATCAACAAAACAAACAGATGAGGAAAATAGAACCAGAGGCTTGGCAACAAGGAGCAAGCTGACAGGGACCAGAGTGGAGAAGAAAGGGGAAGGGGCAAGAAAAAGAACATGTATAAAGGATCCATTGATAAGGATGGGGTGGAGGTTTGTGGGGGGGCTCCGCCTGCAGAGCCCCATCCCTCCATCATGGATGAAAATAAAACTACCAAGACATGATCTGCTTGGGGAGGAAAGGTGGTCAAACTCTCAGAGGAGAATGACCCAGAGCCCCTTCCTCACTGGACTTTTATTGGACTCAAATACACGGGAATACAGGTATGTCAGGTGACAAGGATCAAACAATGGTTAACATTTCAAAGAAATCTGAGGGCTTAATCTGAGTCAGTGTCTTTCAGGAAAGGGGGTTGCAAAACTTTGGGAGACAATCTCATTTCCTCCTGGGACCCTTATCATTTAAATGAGTGCACTCTTAGCAAAGCAGGTTTCACAGGACTTTAGGAATTCTTTTTTATGCCTGATCACCCGGGGAACTGTCCTGGCTGGCACAGGGCTGCACTGCTTGCCGTCATAGTTTCAGGCTTTAAGCCGATTAGGCCCAGGAAGCAGAAGACATCTCCCAGACAGAAATGGGGACTCGGGCTATGTCAGAATAGCCAGGGGTGAGGGTCCATTACCCCCTCTTTGCTGCAGTGCCCCCCCCCCAAGTCCTTCCATGAGGGCCTCCCAAGTGGTTGTGTCTGGCTTAGGTTGCCCCTCCCATGAGGAGTCTTACCAGTCATTGACTAACCAACCAAGCGTTGGGGCCAGAGATGGATGAGGCAGAAGCAGTGCTCCTGCCAGGGAGATAAGCTTTGTCTCCTTAGTAGCTCACGTCCTCTTGACAGAACAGACCCAGATGAAGTGGGTCCCTTGAGCTCTTACACAGCCCACCATGGGGTGAGGGTTACAACTCCTGAAACCAGGCTGAATGGTCCACAACATGAGTTAATTTTTTTCTCAGATACAATGTTCTGTTAAGAGTGTGAGAGAAAAAGAGCATAAATGAGATTTTGAAAACTTTTCAGTCAGGGAAAGCTAGAGGGGCAGGTTTACGTTGCTAAAACAGTTTCCCAAATGGTAATTGTCACTGAATGTGTTAGATGACAGGATTGAGAGGATGACAGGAGAGTATTGTGCACTCAAAATGAGCTCTACAGGCATGGTGTGGCCAAATATCACCTTAGTCTAATCAACTTCAGTTGGATTGTCCCCATTTTCTTGTTACCTAACATCATAAATTATCATTACTAAGGGGAGGGTAGAGCTGTTTTTAGGCTAATGTGGTAGATGCAGTGGGTGTTGGTATGGGAAGGAGAGATAGAGGGCTGTCTGAGAATGCACCTGTGAAGTGCAGGGAGAAAGCAAGTCTTGGGAATCTTGTGGGTTTTTTATACCCAATCCCACCAGATGACTTGACAAACTTCTTTTAAGTCCCAAGCTAACTGGTCCCAAATTGAATTTACATTGACCCAGGCTAATGATTCTTTCTTAAACCCTACATTCCTGATTCCTAATAATTATGGTTTTGTCTTCCCCCATAGAAATCTCCAGAACAGTCTGAAATCTAAAATTAGTGACTTAGTCACTGGAATACATAAACAAACTCACCTGCACATTGTGGGGCATGTAGAGGATGGAGTAGCGGTGATCATATAAATGATGATCTTGTAGGGGATTGTTGGTCAGATACAGAATGTAATGAATTGCATTCATTTAACCAGACGTTTTTACAGTTTGCCTAATTGCATGGCTTATGCTGAGTTGGTAGGATGTATTCTTCTGAGCTATTTTCCACAGAGCTATCAGAGTGATGGAGAACATAAATCAGATTATGATATACCCTGTATCAAACTGGTTTTCTTAATATGCCATTCAAGGCCTTTCATTATCTTGCCCCTACTTACCTCTCCATCTTCCTCTTAAACATGTGATGTCTCTTATTTTGTTACTTTTAGATCCTTGGACACACCATTGTTTCATTTGTTCATCTCTTTCTTTACTCATGATGTTGCCTCTGCTTGGAATGCATTTCCCACCTTTTAACACTCTTTTTTAAATAATATTCTCTAATACCATTTCTCTCCTCTATGCTCTGATATCACAATATATTTACCTCCCTTTAAAGCACTTAACCATGTTATATTTAAATTACTCTTATCAGATTATCAGCAGATTTGTCAGGCTTAGGGGTGATCCTGTGATCTCACCTGAGTTAGACTCCATGCTATAGGAATTTGAATTGGAACTTTGAGAAAGATCTTGCTTTTGTGTACTGGATCAGGAATGTATGCTCAGGGATTACCTGAACCTATATTTTCTACCATATTCGTCCCCAAAGTAGATGAAACTATTTTGCAAAGAAACATTACAGATTAATTTATGTAAAGAAAGAATAAAATAGTCTGTTCTTCCAGCACAGCTGTATTTCTCTCATTGGGTCCTATATGACCCATATATTCATATAATTAATTCATCATTTGCGCTTAAGCTACTCAACTGGATTTCTGTGATTTGTGACCAAAATAGTTACAACCAATATAATCTAGAGCATAGGAAGTGCTAGGTGACATTTGTTAAACTGGGCTCAAATAAGAAGTTTTGATAAGGGAATTTTCTACCACTCTAGTTTGGGAAGAAAAACAAACTACATAAAATAATTGGAGGATAATACACAACACTGTATCATTAAGCCTTTAGTTATGGGATGCAGACTGTTGGCACCATAGGAATGTCAAGAAAGAATGCCAAGAAAAGGGGCATGAACCAGGAAAAGCTTATTGAAGGTGAAATAAGTTGGACTTGCCTCTAAAGAGTGGGCAGAATTTGATTTGACCCCTGGTGTTCCAGAAGAAATGTTTTAGATAGACTTCAGAAATACCCTAGATAAGCCTAGATTAATTATTATCCTGGCAGTGATTCAAAGAACTTCAAAATCAGTAGGTTGAAGATAAGGATTCCAAAATGAGCTAGATCTTGACTGTGCCATAAGGGCCTTTGAACACAAATTGTCCAATGCTGATTGGGTCTAACAGTGGTTAATGATTTAGTACACCTTGGAGGGATCCTAGAAAGCTAAAAAATTCCCTGTACTTATTATTTTGTTAACCACTTTGTACACCTGGAGGATGAGTCTAGTGATTCTTAATAATGCTGGGGCTAAATAGCAGTGCTTAGTTAGGTTTTGCTAACTCAGAAGTGGTATCTGTGAATTTGAAAGTCCCTGTGCAGAAAGAAAAGCTGTTTTATGCTCTTCTTTTTTTTGTCATTAGTTATGCTAGGTCCAGTTCTTTCAAGTGACCTGAGAAGATAGCTTGGAATGCTCATGCAGGTACCAAATCACTAGTTTGTTCATTGCTGTTAAACTGAATAGTATGTAGAGGCCATTTGCTTTGGCTTCCTTGCTGCATGGATTTGAAACCTTAGATCTGAGGGCGGGGGGGGGGGGGCGGGGAGAGAGAGAGAGAGAGATCTGTTTGTCCTAAATTTGGATGTGCCCCAGGAGAAAGAAGTTTTATGCAGCCTTTCAGTCAGCATCACAAAAGATTATTAGATATAAAAAATATGCATTTGTGATTCCTTCAGGGAAGTTAATGGAGTTACTACATATAAAATCTTGATAAAATTTTCTATTGCCCAGAAATGTTATACATAAGCATGGCGGTATTATGGATATACTATTAATAGTTTATACTTACGTACAATCCATGTGTAATTAACCTTAGACATTTAGTATATACTATGGCTAGTTATGTATTAGAAATTAGGGGGAAAGATAAGTAAGATAAAAAACTTTACCTGGAGAATATTCACAGTATGATAAATACAATAAGAAAAGAAAGCATACAAGGTACAGAGGAAGCATGCTTGAACTTTAGGAGATCAGGAAAGTCAACTCTAAAGAGATAAATTCTAGGTGTTTTTTAATGAATGAATGTGTATGCACTAGATATATAGAAGGAGGGACAGGTAATTGATGTGTCAGAATCAGTATATACAAAGGCAAGAAGCAGCGGCAAAGTTTGTTACAGGAATTCTGTATAATACAGAATTGCTAAAGCATGATATGCAAAGACTTGGGCTGGGAAAGATGAGCCTGAAAAGGCAGGCAGGAGACCAATCATGAAGTACATGATAAATTTTGTTTTTCACATGATAAGGAGCCATGTGAACAAGAGTTATGCACACCAATTTGCATTCATTTATTCATTCAAGTGATCAGCCAGTTAATAAGAATTTATTAAGCTACTATAATGTGCTAAGCTCTCCTTCAGGCACTGCGGTCATAGTATTTTTCTTGATGGAAGTGGAGAAGACAGATACAGGAAAAACATATAAATGTGATTGTAGCTCTGAAGGATAAGGGCAAAATGCTATGGGACCTGATCTTTTTTTTTTTTTTTTTTTTTTTGAAGAGGTAGAGTAAAATAATAAAATACAAGTGGAGGTTAACTAAGCAAATGCAGAAGGGGGGAATATTAAAACAAAGGGAGGAGCATTCTGAAAACCCCTGATGGAGAAGCTAACAAGGTGTTTCAAGCAAATGAAGTATATTAGATTGGGTGAAATGCATACGGCCATGGGAAAGAGTAGCAGATGAGGCTGGGTTGGTTTATTAGTCTTTGTTTTGATTTAATTAGATTGGGACATTATTCTAGCAGTAAAAGAGTGAATGGGGTGTGGGAGTGGAACCTGGAAGCAGGAAGAATAAAAGATTATTGTAGAATTGTAAGGGAGATGGGATGAATAGCTGATTTATGGCATGGTAGTGGGAAAGTGAGGAGAAAATGAAATGGAAAGCTGTTTGGTTAGTAGTATCAGTTGGACTTAAGTGAGTAGATCTGAAGGCTAAGAAAAAGAAGGGGCTTTGTTTTCTGGCTTAATTACTGGGGAAATTGGGGCCACCAACCATGGTAAGGTCCAGGAAAAGTCCAGCCATTATTAATATAATGAGAATGGTTTGTGCAACATCGATGTAACCTGGCAGCCAAGGAGAGTGGACTGGAATGAGCATGTGTGAACAATGATGACTTCACTGTACTAGTTAGTGGGGGAGGTATACACTGTTGAATGAGCATGTGTACTGTGTGGCTATCTCATTAATACGACTGAATGAGTAGAGCAATGAATCTGCATCAAATTTTGCACTAAGCTAGAATGTTCCTCTGCATAAACTGTTTGAATGATTCAAAAGACTGCAGCTATGGGCAACTGGTGATTGGCACCTTCATCATGACAATCATGCATCATGCCTTCTGCAGAGTTTGTTGGCAAAACATTACATCACCCAGGTGACTCAGTCCCTACTGCAGCCCAGATTTGGTGCCCTGTGACTTCTGGCTTTTCCCCAAACTGAAATCACCTTTGAAAGTAATGGGATTTCAGACCATCAGTGAGATTCAGGAAAATATGATGGGCCAGCTGATGGTGACTGGGAGAACTGTGTGAAGTACCAATGTACCTACTTTGAAGGGGCTGAGATTTCATTGTCTTATATATAATATTTCTTGTATCTTTTTTCCTGTATGCAAATGTTTATTGTAGCTTTATTCTTTTTCCCATTTTTTATTATTGTTCAAGTACAGTTGTCTCCATTTCCTCCCCCACCACTCCCTTCTAGTGCAGCCATCCGTACCTCTCACCCTTGGTCCTACCCCACTTTGGCTTTGTCCATGTGTCCTTTGTACATGTTCCTGATATCTCTATTTTTCATATTCCATGGCTGGCTACTTTTTGGACAGGTCTCATAGTAGTTTGTTTCAACTCTGGCATGGCTTCCAGATGATGACTCCTTATATGGATTTTGAACTTCTTGTCTCACTTCGTTGGTCAGCACTTGTGCCTTCTATTGAAATCCAATGCATTTTTACTTAACTAAAAATAGCACATGATGTCGTAAAACAATTCAAACAATTTTAAAATATTTAAAAGGAAACTTAAAATCCCTTTCCCCATAATTCCTACTCAATAGCCCCAAAAGTAACTTCTGTTAATAATTTCTTCTAGAAAAATGTTGTATGCGCTTACTATCATACATATTTACACAAACAGAATCTTACAGACCATTATGCACCTTTATTTTTTTTCAATGATATCTTAGAAATCATTCCATATCAATACATACCTTATTCTTTTTAATGGCTGTTCAATACAGTGTTCTATTATATGGACATTAGGGTAGTTTCTGATTCTTTGCTGTTATCCATTCCTTAAATAGATATTTATTGAGGGGCTACTCTGTGCCAGACATAATCTTAGCTTCCGTGAAGTAAATGGTTCAGTATAGAAGATGGTCATTGATTAATTTACAGATACGTAGAATTGGAACCTTGACATATGTTTCAATGATGCTTTGAAAATCTGCACTGGGCATTTGACCTAATCAAGGAGGCCAGGGAAGGCACCTCTGTGGAGTGCATGCTTGAATTGAGTACTGAAAGGTGAGTAGTAGTTAAAGTAAAAAGGGGAAAATAATCTTCTAGGCAGAGTACAAAAGGTAACACATTTTAAATTTTGATATGCAACAGGAAATACTTATCTCCTAATATTCATTATATAAGTCTCCATAGTTATAACATTTTATGGAGAAGCAAAAGTCATTACAGCATAACAATTTCTTTTAGGATATGACCACTTAGGAAATTGCTTCTCACTCAAAACTCCTTTCTACTTAGCCCTGAAGCCTATCCTTGTCAATCATATAAATGTCTTCGACAGTCTACAATGGAAAGCTAGGACAAACAAATTGCAAAGTGAAATTTCAAATTTTGTGAAAGACAAAACTTAATGAAGTTGATGAAAGTGATGGAAATATACTTGACTTCCATAAAGCCATTGGCAGGTGAAGACTTGGCAAGGTTAACTTTTGAGGAAAAAAACAAATTCACACAGATAGTGACAAGATAGATATGGTGAAAGAGAATAATTGGAATATCAGGAATCAGGAGACATCCTTGGGAACATTGACGAGGTGCTTGAATATTTTGTAAAAGTTACTCTTTATTATCTTGTAAAAAAAAATGAGAAGGGTGCCTTATTGTACCATCATGCCATCTTTGTCAAAAAACTTACACCAAAGAAATCCAGAATACACATTTGATTTATTTATTGTTCAAGGAATGCACACTCAGTTGCTTTCAAACTGTTTAAAAGAATATGATACACTTTTGTAGTTTTTATTTATTTTTTTTTAAATTTAATGTTTTATTTATTTATTTATTTTTAAATTGTTGATCTTGTACAGTTTTCTGTCTTTTATTCTCACCCGAACCCGCCACCCCAACCCTCCCCACCTCCCTCCCATTTCCACCCCCTCCATAGTTTTTGTCCATGTGTCCTTTATACTTGTTCCTGTAAATCCTTCCCCTTTTCCCCTGAAATTCCCTCCCCTCTCCCCTCTGGTGACTTTCAGCATGTTCCCAATTTCCATGTCTTTGGTTATATTATGCTTGTTTGTTTTGTTGATTAGGTTCCCGTTAAAGGTGAGATCATATGGTATTTATCTTTCACTGCCTGGCTTACTTCGCTTAGCATGATGCTCTCAAGTTCCATCCATGCTGTTGCATAGGGTATGAGCTCCTTCTTTCTTTCTGCTGCATAGAATTCCATTGTATAAATGTACCACAGTTTTTTGATCCATTCATTTACTGATGGGCATCTAGGTTGCTTCCAACACTTGGCTATTGTAAATTGTGCTGCTATAAACATAGGGATGCATAGTTTCTTTTGGATTGGTGTTTCAGGGTTCTTAGGATATAGTCCTAGCAATGGAATTGCTGGGTCAAAAGGTATATCCATTTTTAGTTTTTTTAGAAAATTCCATACTGTTTTCCATAGTGGTTGTACTAGTCTGCACTCCCACCAGCAGTGCAGTAGTGTCCCCTTTTCTCCACAACCTCTCCAACACTTGCTGTTTGTTGCTTTGTTTATGAGGGCCATTCTGACTGGTGTCAAGTGGTATCTCATTGTGGTTTTAATTTGCATCTCTCTGATAGCTAGCCTATCAATAATAACCTTAAATGTAAATGGATTAAATGCTCCAATCAAAAGACATAGAATAGCTGAATGGATAAGAAAGCATGACCCACACATATGCTGCCTACAAGAAACTCACCTCAGGACAAAAGACATACACAGGCTCAAAGTGAAGGGCTGGAAACAGATTTTCCAAGCAAATGGTCAGGAAAAAAAAGCTGGGGTAGCAATACTCATATCAGACAAAATAGACTTCAAAAGAAGGGCCATAAAGAGAGACCCAGAAGGTCACTTCATAATACTCAAGGGAAGAATCCACCAAGAAGACATAAATATTGTAAATATATATGCACCCAACGGAGGAGCACCTAAATACATCAAGAAAATTTTAGAGGACTTCAAGAAAGATATAGACAGCAACACAATTATAGTAGGTGATTTTAACACCCCACTGTCAAAAATGGACAGATCTTCCAAACAAAATATCAACAAAGTTTTTATTTATTTTTAAGATAAAACTCCAATTAAACTTTAAAAAATATATTCTATGATATTCTGGTTCTTGTTTTAGGTAGATTTCCCTTAACTGGGTTTTTAAAAATATATTTTATTGATTGTGCTATTGCAGTTGCCCAATTTTTCTTGCCTTTATTCCCCTCTGCCATGTATCCCCCTCCCACCATCATTCCCACCCCCCAGTTCATGTCCATGGATCATAAGTATAAGTTCTTTGGCTTCTCCATTTTTCATACTATTCTTAACTCCCCCTCATCTATTTTGTACCTACCATTCATGCTTCTTATTCCCTGTACCATTCTCCCAATCCTCTCCCCATCCCTTCTCTGCTGATAACCCTCTATGTGATCTCCATCTCTGTGAATCTGTTCCTGTTCTAGTTGTTTGCTTAGTTCCTTTTCATTTTTGTTTTTCTAGGTTTGATTGTTGATACTTGTGAGTTTGTCATCATTTTACTGTTTGTATTTTTGATCTCCTTCTTTTTATTAGACAAGTCCCTTTAACATTTCATATAATAAGAGCTTGGTGATGATGAACTCCTTTAACTTGACCTTATCTGGGAAGCACGTTATTTGCCCTTCCATTCTAAATAATAGCTTTGCTGTTTAAAAGAAGGGATCAGAAAGCTATCATACATTTATACAATGGAATTCTACACAGTAGAAAGAAAGAAGGAGCTCCTACCCTTTGCAACAGCATGAATGGAACTGGAGAGCATTATGCTAAGTGAAATAAGCCAGGCAGTGAAGGACAAATACCATACAATCTCACATTTAACTGGAACCTAATCAACAAAACAAATGAGCAAGCAGAGTATAACCAGAGACATTGAAATTAAGAACAAACTGACAGTAACCAGAGGGGAGGTGGAAGGGGCTAATGGAAAAGAAAAGGGTGAAGGGACAAACAAATATACTGGCACCTGGTGTATGTTCAATAAACATCCGTTAAATGAAAAGAAAAAAAGAAAAGGGTGAAGGGTTTACAGGAACAACTATAAAGTACACATGGACAAAAACAAGGGGATGTTTGGAAACAGGGGAGGGAGGTGGGGATGGCTGGGGTCATGGGGGAAAGGTGGGAGGGAAGGCAGAAAACTGTACTTGAACAACAATAAAATTCAAAAGTAATTTAAGAAACAAAAAATAAATAATAGCTTTGCTGTATAGAGTAATCTTGGATTTAGGTCCTTGCCTTTTATGACTTCATATACTTCTTCCCAGCCCCTTCTTGCCTGCAGGGTTTCTTTGAAGAAATCAGCTGATAGTCTAATGAGAACTCCTTTGTAGGTAACTGTCTCCTTTTCTCTCGCTGCTTTGAAGATTCTCTCCTTATCTTTAATCTTGGGTAATGTAATTATGATGCTAAGTGAAATAAGCCAGGCAGTGAAGGACAAATACCATACAATCTCACATTTAACTGGAACCTAATCAACAAAACAAATGAGCAAGCAGAGTATAACCAGAGACATTGAAATTAAGAACAAACTGGTGTGTGCTTCCTTCGGTCCAACTTCCTTGGGACTCTGAGCTTCCTGGACTTCCTGGAAGTCTATTTCCTTTGCAGATTGGGGAAGTTCTCCATTATTTTTTCAAATAAGTTTTCAATTTCTTGCTCTTCCTCTTGTCCTTCTGGCACACCTATGATTCATATGTTGGAGTGTTTAAGGTTGTCCATGAGGTTCCTAAGCCTCTCTTCATTTTTATTTTTAATTCTTGTTTCTTCATTCTGTTCTTGTTGAATGCTGTTTCTTCCTTCTGTTTCAAATCATTGATTTGAGTCCTGGTTTCCTTCCTTTCATTCTTGGTTCCTTTTATTTCACTTTTCATAGCGTTCACTTTTTCCTCTATTTTGTGACAATACTCAACCATTTCTATGAACATCCTGATTTCCAGTGTTTTGAACTCTGCATCTGATAGGGTGACTATCTCTTCATTGCCTAGTTGCATTTTTTTCTGGAGCTTTGATCTGTTCTTTCATTTGGGCCATATGTTTTTATCTTGGCATGCCCATTATGTAGTAAGGGGTGGAGCCTTAGGTATTCACCAAGGTGGGGCAAGGTGGGGCAACCCACATCACTATGTTGTGGCACTGTACGTGGAGGAGGGGTCCAAGAGGGAACAATGTTAGGTGGCCATTTTTTTCCAGCAGTGGTCATTTTTGGATACTTGGCCTGCCTCTGTTACCCAGTTATCCACTGCAGAGGTGAAAACAGTTTTCGTTTCCATTGACAGTGTATGAGAGTACCTATTATGTACTTTTCATCTTGGTGAGCTTTTGAATTATTGACAATCTGATGGGTGAAAAAGGCATCTTCATTGCTGTTTTTATTTGCATTTCATAAATTATGAATAAGATTGAAAATCTTTTCATATATTTAATGGCCATTTATATTTCTTTTCCTGAGAAATGCCTGTTACTATTTTTACCTAACTTTCTTGGGGTTTTTAATCCTTTACCTATTGATTTGTACAAGGTTGTTGTAAATAAAAGAACATAGTTGCTTTTCACATATACTGCAAATATTTTTTCAGTTTGTATTTTGTTTTTCTTTTTGATGTTCTCAACAAAAATTTTTACATTTACTTGTAGGCAATTTTATTGTGGGTTTTTAAAATTGTTGTTCAATTACAATTGACCCTGTTTTCCCTTCATTACTCTCCCCCACCCTATCCACCCCCACCTCCCACATTCAATCTCTACCCCCTCCCATTGTTTTTGTTCATGGGTCCTTTATACATGTTTCTTGACAACCCTTCCCTTTCTTTCCCGCATTAGCCCCTTACCCCTCCTCTCTGGTTACTGTCAGTTTGTTCTTTATTTAAATGTCTCTGGTTTATTTTGTTTGCTTGTTTGTTTTGTTGAATTGGTTCCACTTACTGGTGTGATCGTATGGTATTGTCTTTTACCATCTGGCTTATTTCACTTAGTGTAATGCTCTCTAGTTCCATCCATGCTGTTGTGAAGGGTAGGAGGTCCATTTTTCTTTCTGCTGTGTAGTGTTCCATTGTGTGAATGTGCCACGGTTTTTTGATCCATTCATTTACTGATGGGCATCTAAGCTGCTTCCAGCACTTGGTTTTTGTAAATTGTGCTGCTATGAACATTGGGGTGCATAGGTACTTTTGAATTGGTGTTTCAGGGTTCTTAGTGTATAATTCTAGCAATGGAATAGGTGGGTCAAAACACAGTTCCATTTTTTAGTTTTTTAAGGAAATTCCATCCTGTTTTCCACAATGGCTGCACCAGTCTGCATTCTATTGTGGGTGTTGTTGTTGTTTTTTTTAATTTTTTTATGCTAAGGTTTGTATCATGGTTGGCAAGTGCTTTGGATATCAAGTTTAAAATTAATCACCCCCATGTTGTCATCTAGAAATTTTATGGTTTTGTTTTTTATTGTTGAAATGTTTGACCCATTAAAGTTTGATTTTATTATAATAAATGAGAATTTCAGCTTTTTTTGTGAAATTGCCAGATGTCCCAAATCATTAATTGAATAATCCATATTTACTTTGCTGATATGAAATACCACCTTTGTCATATACTAAATTTCCATATGTACATCAGTCTAATTTTGAACTCTAGTATATTATATTGATCTACTTATTTTTTCCATTATTAAACTCTCAATCTTTGCAGCTTCATAATGGTCTTAATTCTGCTTCTTTTTTCTCCTCTTTCAGAATTTTCCAGGCTATTCTTGTTTATTTTTTGTCAACTTCATGCATCTTAGATAACAAAATGTTTTAAGATATACTCCTACTACTGTATTTTGAAGACTTCTCATTACATTTTATGTAGTTTGTCTTCTATGTATTCTGATTTTGTTATTGGTGTATGAATATTTATGGCAGCTATATACTCATTGGTGAATATGTTCTTTATCAAAACACTTTTCCTTGAATTCAATCTTCTCTGATACTAATATTATGACCTCTGCTTCCTTATTTCATCATTTTCATGGTATATAATATGTTTCATAGTTCAGTAATTATGTTTTGGTTTTCAAATTATTTTCTTAACTCTATAGTCTCCCTTTTCATCCTATTCTGCTTATCCTATTGTTTTATTATTATTATTTTTAATATCTTGCTTCAGTAATTCTATATGCTCTTGAAATGTTTTCTTTAGTGGGGAATGTTTTCTTCAAACATGAATTAATTATCTGTATTCTCTTCTCTCCTTATTTTCCTCCCTTGCTTTCTTCCCCTCTTTTTCATACTATTTTTGTAGAATTGTCATTCTACATCTTTTCATCAAATTCATGTTGAAGTTAAAGACTTCTCTAATTCTATATATAGTATGATAAATTCTTCACTCCCTTTTCACTTTGTATCTCTTTAAGAGCTTCAGTTCGAGGACTAAGCATTGTGTGTTTGAGTCACATTTTTCTGCCCAAGGGCAGCCGCAGTTAGTGGATCCCTACTTTCTTATCTGTACTTTTAAATAATTTTCTGTAACAAGATTCATTCCACCTAGTACAGTGATTATTTATCTTCACTAGGCATCACAATAATCTGGGGGAAACTTTTTAAAAACTACTGAAGTTTGGGCCTTACTTCCAGACTTTGAATCACATGGTCTGGCCTCAGGCCCAGGATTTCATAGGTTTTAGCTGTTCCCTATGTGGTGACTGTAATGCACAGTTGAGACTGGGAACCACTGACACAAGTGGTAATGCCATTTATTCCATAAGATACCTTCAGCTTCAGGTTGTCCTCTAACTCAAAATGAACCCTAGAATCAATGCCAGAAACCAACTTTTGCTACTTCACCCTTCCCTCTTAGACAGAAGAGATAAAAATACACAAAACTTTTAGGTTATAGCCTCAGTATTATTATCTTGAATGCTTGGTGGGGGAATTTATCAGAGCATATCCATGTTCCTCTTCTTTCTGAGCCCCTCACCCCTTCAGAAAAATTTATCTTAGTTAATTTGTTTGGTTGTTATTGTGCTGACTCTTAGTTGTTTCCAGAAAAAAAAAATTAGCTGTGAGTGATTATGATTGTTTTGTCTTTACACTCAAGCATCTATCCTAGCCTGAAAAACCAAAATGAAATCTTACTGACTTTCCTTAGTGTCCTGGAAAGATACTGAAGTAGTTAGGAGTTACTTTTCTTGAGAGATTTTTCAGGTATTTTCTTTTCAATGTACTTTCATGATTTTTATCTACCCACATTCTTTCCACTCTACTAATTCATGGGAGTGAGGGGCTTGATGAGAGCTGTATTAATTCTGCAAGACCACAGTTTCTCATTTCCCTTAACTGCAATGTTTCAAGGATTGTGACGTGGATATGAGTCTTTCTTTGTTTAATTGCTGCTTCTTTCATAGTTTATGTTCATTTCTCTTTTCATTAAAGTTTGGAAACAAATTTTATGTGAACAAGCCTCATTGCACCATTTTACCTTTATAATTCATATGTATTGTCTTTTGTTTATTTAGCCTTATTTCTATTCATAAAGTGCTGTAATTCCTGGTTATGTATTTCCATTTATTCCAATGGTCCAAGGTAGTTGAAAACCTACATTTTATAATCTGTCATTTGGCTTAGGGTATTTACTCCAGTATTAGGACCTTGGTTTGTGACGATTAGTCACTAAATATTAACAGTATCAGCAGTTCAATTTGTTATTTTGTTATAGAATATAGAAATATCTTATTCTCATAGTTTGTAAATGACAAAGTACTAGGTAAGACAAATATTTCAGGAAACTTCTTGGGCTAGAATAAATATCAAATGTTTTATTTGGAAAACTATGATAATTCAACTGCTATTATAGAAGAGTGTAGATCCGCTCTTCCCACAGGGGAGTTAGGAAAGGTTACCTCTCTCCTTCGAAAGAATTTATAGACATATTATGTGCTCTGTATGTGGTCAGTAGTACTGGTTTGGCCATTTGGTCTCAAGGTTAATGTTTCTTGGTATCAGGTGATCCCCAGATTTTTATTCCATTCATTTATTTAGTAAATTTTGATTGGGTACCTACTACCATATTTTGCCATGTATAATGCACACTTTTTGGCCCAAATTTTTGAGGGAAAAATAAGAATGTGCATTATACATGGGTAGTACTAATTCCATATCTATACAAATGTTTTTCATTATTTTATTTATGCTTATGCATTCTAGAAAGCAATAATGATCACCATATGCAAAATAATACCCTGGAATAAGATAATTGGTTTTATTTCCAAATATAAATAAATAAAAATTGAATTAAAAATTAAGATGAAAGATTTTTTCCCTGAAAGTTTCGGGCAAAAGCGTGGGTGCACATTATACATGGCAAAAATATGTGTATATGCTGGATGCTGTTTTAGACTCTAGAAGTACAGCAGTTGTATCAGCAAGACACAATCCCTGCTCTTCTGGGGCTTATGACATAGTAGGGGAGATGGACAAAAACATATAAACACAAAAGAACATATTTTTTAAATAATTTTTTAAAATATATTTTATTGATTATGCTATTACAGTTGTCCCATTTCTCCCCCATCATTCCCCTCCACCCTACACACCCCCTCCCACCCACATTCCCTCCTTTAGTTCATGTCCATGTGTCATAAGTTCTTTAGCTTCTACATTTCCCATACTTATTCTTGCCCTCCCCCTGCCTATTTTCTACCCACTATCTATGCTACTCATTTTCCATACCTTTTCCCCTCTCTCGTCCTCCCACTCCCCTGTTGCTAACCTTCCATATGATTTCCATTTCCGTGGTTCTGTTCCTGTTCTAGTTGTTTGCTTAGTTTGCTTTTGTTTTAGATGTGGTTCTTAATAGCTGCGAGTTTGCTGTCTTTTCACTATCATATTTTTTATCTTCTTTTTCTTAGATAAGTCCCTTTAACATTTCATATAATAAGGGCTTGGTGATGATGAACTCCTTCAACTTGACCTTATCTGAGAAGCGCTTTATCTGTCCTTCCATTCTAAATGACAGCTTTGCTGGATAGAGCAATTTTGGAAGTAGGTCCCTGCTTTTCAAGATTTCAAATATTTCTTTCCAGCCCCTTCTTGCCTGGAAGGTCTCTTTTCAGAAATCAGCTGACAGTCTGATGGGAACTCCTTTGTAGGTGACTGTCCCCTTATCCCTTGCTGCTTCTAGAATTCTCTCCTTCATTTTAATTTTGGCTAATGTAATTATGATGTGCCTTGGTGTGTTCCTCCTTGGGTCCAACTTCTTTGGGACTCTCTGAGTTTCCTGGATGTCCTGGTAGTCTATTTCCTTTGCCAGATTGGGGAAGTTATCCTTTATTATTTGTTCAAATAAGTTTTCCACTTGTTGCTTTTCTTCTTCCCCTTCTGGGACCCCTATAATTCGGATGTTGGGATGTTTAACGATGTCCCGGAGGTTCCTAAGCCTCTCCTCATTTTTTTGAATTCTTGTTTCTTCCTTGTTTTCTGTTTGGTTGTTTGTTTCTTCCTTCTGGTCCACTCCATTGATTTGAGTCCCAGTTTTCCTTCCATCTCTATCAGTTCCCCATGCATCTTCCTTCATTTCACGTATTGTAGCCTGCATTTTTTCATCTAATTTGTGAGCAAAATCAACCACTTCTGTGAGCATTTTGATGACCAATGCTTTGAACTGTGCATCTGATAGGTTGGATATCTCTTCACGGCTTAGAGGAATTGGATCTGGGGCTTTTATTTGTTCTCCAGTTTGAGCCATTTTTGGTGGTTTTTGTGTTTTGTTTTGGTTTGGTTTGGTTTTAGTCTGGTCTCGACTATTATGTAGTGAGGGGTGGAGCCTTAGGTGTTCCTCAGGGCAGGGCAGCCCAGTCGCTGGATTGTGACGCTATAGGTGGGGGGCGAGGTCCGAGAGGGAAGAATGGTGCCTGTTCCGCTCTCTCCTGGACTCCGGTCCCTTCCGCTGCTTCCCCTTCATCTGGATTATCTGCGCACGTGCGCGTGCTGTTAGGTGGTGAGGGGTGGAGCCTCAGGCGCTCTCCAGTGTGGGGCAGCCCAGTCCTGGGTTGTGACGCTGTTTGTGAGGGGGGGGATCTAAGAGGGAACAATGGCGCCTGCTCTGCTCTTTCCCGGATTCAGTCCCTTCCGCCACTTCCCCTCTGCCTGGACCATCTGCGCGCACGAACGTGGGACCACCTGGTCAGCCAGCCACCTTGTGCAGCCTCAGTGGGTCTGCACAGTTGCCCCCCTGTGCCTGGGGACCGCCAGCCGCTGCTGCTTGCATTCCCAGGTCCGCACCTCCACTTTTTCCTGCCGCGACTCCGCCCCTCGTACCGGTCTGGAGGAATGGTTGTTGGACTTCCGTACAGTTCAATTTTCTATAAGTTCTGATTGTTTTCTTGTTTCTAAATATTTGTTGTCCTTAATTTTGGTTGTAAGAGGAGGCACAGTGTGTCTGCCTACGCCTCCATCTTGGCCGGAAGTCGAAAAGAACATATTTTTACAAGGTAGTGGTAAGTGCTAGGGAGTGAATAAAGACATCTAAAAGATGGAATAGATAGGATTGGGGCTTTCTTAGAGAAAAAGATCAGGATAGTTTCTCTGAGTAGGTAACATTTAATCTAGATTTATTTGTGTGGCTGTGGTAGCATTTGAGTGGGTGTGGGAAACTACTTACATAATGTTCTAGGTAAAAAGGAATCAACAGTTACTAAATTTGTGACATTTTACATGTCATATTTTTCTTTTTGCAGATTCTCAATGCAGATTAGTATATTAAAGGCTCTTGGAAGTCCTGCAGGAAAGAAATCAGGTAACTTTGTATAGGTCAGTGTTTCTCAAACTTATTTGGTGAGTTTTATGTGTCACTGATATCCCAAGAAAGGAAGCATTTTGGGAAATACTGGACAAAGTGTGAAAGGGTAGCCACATTAAGTCTCAAATATAGAGATGCCCTTTTTAAGAAACAAAACAAAACAAAATCAAAATAATTTATTTTTTTATTTTTTTTCCTGCTTTTTTTTTTAATCAGTATTTTTTAATTGTTGATATTGTACAGTTTTCTGTCTTTTACCCCGCCCCAGCCCACCACCCCAGCCCTCCCCACCTTCCTCCCATTTCCACCCCCCCATAGTTTTTGTCCATGAGTCCTTTATACTTGTTGCTCTAAACCGTTCCCCTTTTCCCCTGAAATTCCCTCCCCTCCCACTCTGGACACTGTCAGACTGTTCTCAAATTCAGTGTCTTTGTTTATATTATGCTTGTTTGTTTGTTTTGTTGATTAGCTTCCTGTTAAAGGTGAGATCATATGGTATTTGTCTTTCATTGCCTGGCTTATTTCGCTTAGCATGATACTCTCCAATTCCTTCCATGCTGTCGCAAAGGGTAGGAGCTCCTTCTTTCTTTCTGCTGCATAGAATTCCATTGTGTAAATGTACCACAGTTTTTTGATCCATTCATTAACTGATGGGCACCTAGGTTGCTTCCAGCACTTGGCTATTGTAAATTGTGCTGCTATGAACATAGGGGTGCATAGATTCTTTTGGATTGGTGTTTCAGGATTCTTAGGATATAATCCAAGCAGTGGAATTGCTGGGTCAAAAGGTAGGTCCATTTTTAGTTTTCCTAGAAAATTCCATACTGTTTTCCATAGTGGTTGTACCAATCTGCAATCCCACCAACAGTGCACTAGGGTCCCCCTTTCTCCACAACCTCTCCAACACTTGCTGTTTGTTGCTTTGTTTATGAAGGCCATTCTGACTGGTGTCAAGTGGTATCTCATTGTAGTTTTAATTTGCATCTCTCTGATAGCTAGAGATATCGAGCATCTTTTCATGTGTCTCTGGATCCTCTGTATGTCCTCCTTGGAGAAGTGTCTGTTCAAATCCTTTGCCCATTTTTTAATTGGGTTGCTTGTCTTCTTAGAGTAGAGTCTTGTAAGTTCTTTATATATTTTGGAGATCAATCCCTTGTCTGAGGTATCATTGGCAAATATGCTTTCCCATACAGTTGGTTCTCCTTTTATTCTAATACTGTTTTCTTTAGCTGTGCAGAAGCTTTTTATTTTGATGAGATCCCATTTGTTTATTCTTTCCTTTATGTCCCTTGCTCTAGGGGACGTATCAGTGAAAATATTGCTGCGTGAAATATCTGAGATTTTCCTGCCTATATTATCCTCTAGAATTTTAATGGTGTCATGGCTTATATTTAAATCTTTTATCCACCTTGAATTTATTTTTGTGTATGGTGTAAGTTGGTGCTCGAGTTTCATTTTTTTGCATGTAGCTGTCCAGTTCTCCCAGCACCACTTATTGAAGAGGCTATTTTTGCTCCATTTTATGTTGCTGCCCCCTTTGTCGAATATTAATTGACTGTAGAGACTTGGGTTTATTTCTGGGCTCTCTGTTCTATTCCACTGGTCCACGTGTCTGTTCTTGTGCCAGTACCAGGCTGTTTTGATTACAGTGGCTTTGTAATACAGTTTGGTATCAGGTATTGTGATCCCTCCTACTTTGCTCTTCTTTCTCAAAATTGCTGCCGCTATCCGGGGTCGTTTATGATTCCATATAAATTTTTGAAGTGTTTGTTCTATGTCTGTGAAATATGCCATTGGAACTTTAATAGGTATTGCATTGAATCTGTAAATTGCTTTGGGTAGTATGGACATTTTGATAATATTAATTCTTCCGATCCATGAACATGGTATATGCTTCCATTTGTTTGTGTCTTCCTTGATTTCATTCTTCAGTGTTGTGTAGTTTTCTGCATACAGGTCTTTTACCTCCTTGGTTAGGTTTATTCCTAGGTATTTTATTTTTCTTTTTGCTATATCGAATGGGATTTTTTTCTTGATTTCTGCTTCTGCTGTTTCACTGTTGGTATACAAAAATGCCTTTGATTTTTGGATATTGACTTTGTATCCAGCTATTTGGCCAAATTCATTTATTACGTCGAGCAGCTTTTTGGCCGAGTCTATAGGATTTTCTATGTACACTATCATGTCATCTGCAAACAATGATAGTTTTGTTTCCTCTTTTCCAATTTGGATGCCTTTTATTTCCTTTTCTTGTCTAATTGCTGTGGCTAAGACTTCCAATACTATATTGAATAGAAGTGGTGAAAGTGGACAGCCTTGTCTTGTTCCTGATCTTAGTGGGAAAGATTTCAGTTTTTGCCCATTGAGTATGATGTTGGCTGTAGGTCTCTCATGTATGGCTTTTATTATGTTGAGGAATGCTCCCTCTATTCCCACTTTGCTGAGTGTTTTTATCATAAATGGGTGTTGTACTTTATCAAAAGCTTTTTCTGCATCTATTGATATGATCATGTGATTTTTGTCCTTGCTTTTGTTTATGTGATGTATTACATTTATGGATTTGCGAATGTTGAACCATCCTTGCATCCCTGGAATGAATCCTACTTGGTCATGGTGTATGATCTTTTTAATGTATTGTTGGATGCGGTTTGCCAATATTTTGTTGAGGATTTTAGCGTCTACATTCATCAGTGATATTGGCCTGAAGTTTTCTTTCTTTGTTATGTCTTTATCTGGTTTTGGGATTAGGATGATGCTGGCTTCATAAAAAGAGTTTGGGAGTCTTCCATCATTTTGGATTTTTTGGAATAGTCTGTGAAGGATAGGGGTTAGCTCTTCCTTAAATGTTTTGTAGAATTCTCCTGTGAAACCATCTGGTCCAGGGCTTTTGTGTGCCGGGAGTGTTTTGATTACTGATTCAATTTCACCAGCTGTTATTGGTCTGTTCAGGCTTTCTGTTTCTTTTTCATTGAGTTTTGGAAGGTTATATTTTTCTAGAAACTTGTCCATTTCACCTAGGTTTTCAAATTTCTTGGCATACAGTTCTTCATAGTAATTTCTTACAATCCTTTGTATTTCTGTGGTGTCAGTCGTAATCTCTCCTCTTTCATTTCTGATTGTGTTTATTTGAGTCCTCTCTCTTTTTTTCTTGATGAGCCTGCTTAAAGGCTTGTCGATTTTGTTGATCTTTTCAAAGAACCAGCTCCTGGATTCATTGATCCTTAGGATTGTGCTTTTAGTCTCTATGTCATTTAATTCTGCTCTGATCTTGGTTATTTCCTTCCTTCTACTTGCCCTGGGCTGTCTTTGTTGTTGTTCCTCGAGTTCTTGTAGGCGTAGGGTTAAGTCGTTTGTTAGAAATGTTTCTGTCTTCTTTAGGTAGGCCTGTATTGCTATGAACTTCCCTCTGAGGACTGCCTTCATTGTGTCCCATAAGTTTTGGGTTGTTGTGAGTTCATTTTCATTTGTTTCCAGAAACTTTTTGATTTCCTCCTTAATTTCATTCTTTACCCATTCATTGTTTAATAGCATGCTATTCAATCTCCATGATTTTGATGGTTTGGGGATTTTCCCCATCAAGTTGGTTTCTAGTTTCAGTCCCTTGTGGTCGGAGAAAATGCTTGGTATGATATCAATTTTCTTGAATTTGTTGAGACTTGTTTTGTGTCCTATCATGTGGTCTATCTTTGAAAATGTTCCATGTGCGTTTGAAAAAAATGTGTATTTAGTTTCTTTGGGATGGAGGGCCCTATATATATCAGCTAAGTCCAATTCGTCTAGAGTATTGTTCAATGCCACAATATCTTTGTTGATAATTTGTTTGGAAGATCTGTCCATTTTTGACAGTGGGGTGTTAAAATCTCCTACTATAATTGTGTTGCTGTCAATATCTTTCTTGAAGTCCTCTAAGATTTTCTTGATGTATTTAGGTGCTCCTATATTGGGTGCATATATATTTACAATGTTTATGTCTTCTTGGTGGATTCTTCCCTTGAGTATTATGAAGTGACCTTCTGGGTCTCTCTTTATAGCTCTTCTTTTGAAGTCTATTTTGTCTGATATGAGTATTGCTACCCCGGCCTTTTTTTCCTGTCCATTTGCTTGGAAAATTTGTTTCCAGCCTTTCACTTTGAGTCTGTGTAGGTCTTTTGTCCTGAGGTGGGTCTCTTGTAGGCAGCATATGTGTGGGTCATGCTTTCTTATCCAGTCAGCTACTCTATGTCTTTTGATTGGAGCATTTAATCCATTTACATTTAAGGTTACTATTGATAGGTACTGATTCATTGCCATTTTCGTATCTGTGTTCCTCACTCTCTCTTTTCCTTTTTTTCCTTAAAGCAGTCCCTTTAGTATCTCTTGTAGTACTGGTTTGGTAGAGGTGTATTCTTTTAGACTTCTTTTGTCTGGGAAGCTCCTTATTTGGCCTTCTATCTTGATTGAAAGCCTTGCTGGATAAAGTAGTCTTGGTTGTAGGCCTTTGGTTCTCATTACTTGGAATATTTCTTGCCATTGTCTTCTGGCTTGGAGCGTTTCCATTGAGAAGTCAGTTGCTAACCTTATCGGGGCTCCCTTGTATGTTACTTCCTTTTTCTCCCTTGCTGCCTTTAAGATTCTCTCTTTGTCTTGGAAGTTTGCCATTTTAATGATGATGTGTCTTGAAGTGGGCCTGTTTGGGTTCCTCTTGATAGGGACTCTCTGTGTTTCCTGAATTTGTGTGACTTTTTCTCTCACCAAATTAGGGAAGTTTTCCATCATTACTTTTTCAAATAGGTTTTCTATCCCTTGCTCTTCTTCTTCTCCTTCTGGTATTCCTATTATACGGATATTATTACGTTTCATGTTGTCTTGCATTTCTCTTAAACCCTCTTCATTCTTTCTGAGCCTCTTTTCCTTTTCTTGCTCTATCTGGCTGTTTTTTTCTACTTTGTCCTCCAACTCACTGATCCGATCTTCTGCTTCATCGATTCTGCTTTTCATTCCTTCTACTGTGGTCTTCAGCTCAGAAATTGTATTCTTCATTTCCTCTTGGCCCTTTTTGATAGTTTCTATTTCCTTTTTCATGTTGATATAGTTTGCAGTGAGTTCATGGTAGCTTCCCTGTAGTTTCTGGTAGCTCATTGAGAGCTCATGGAGCTTCCTGACAACCATTTCTTTGAACTCCTTATCTGATAGTTGAGTTGCCTCTGTTTCATTTAGCATTCTTTCTGGGGCTTCCACCTTTTCTTTCATTTGGGGATTGTTTCTTTGTCTTCTCATTGTTGGTGAGACTCTTCTTGTAAACCTCTGCTTCTTAAGTTGATCTGTTCTGGCTACCTGCGTTTATGGTGTGAACTTCTGTGGTGGAATACCTGTGAGATTCAGTGTTATAGTCTTCTTCAGGTATCCTGGTGTTCACAGCTGCCACTGTCTCAGCTGTGGGAATACCCCCTCTTTTGGTCCAACTCTGGTTTTTTCACAGTTCTAGGATTTCTTTGCCTCACTCGTGGGTATTCAAAAAGAGAAAAGAATAAAGTGAAAAAAAGAAGAGAGAGAAAAAAGAGAAAAAAAAGAAAAAAAAAGAGGAGGGAAGGAGAGATAAAATTGGAAAGAAAGGAAGAAGGAATAAAGCCAGAAAGAAGTAAAGAGAAGCAAAAGGAATTGAGGGATAAAAAAGGTAGAAGTAATAAAGAAATAAAAAATATATAATCAAAACAAAACAAAAAGAACCCCACAAAAACGAAAAATGAACCAAAACAAACAAACAAAAAACCCAACTAAGCAGACAAAAAACAACTATCAAAAAAAAAAAAAACCCACAAAACAAAACAACCCCCCCCCAAAAAAAAAAAAGAATAAGAAGGGAAAAAAAAAGAAAAAAAAAAATCTCTTGCTATTTTCACACAGGCCAAACTGGATTTTCTGGACTTGCTGGCTGTAGCAGGCTGGGAGGCGACTCGTACCACTTTTCTCCCTGTTCCTCACTCAGTCAGCTTTGGGCTACTGTCCTCAGTGCCAGCCCAACACTGTCCCCAGGGCTAATGGCGTACTGTCCATGCAGGGCCTTGGGTGTGATTTCTGAGCCTCCTGCAGGGGGCGAGCGTTCCAGAGTTTATGGGTTTCAGCTGGAATCTCTTACAGATCCATCCCTCCCCGAGCCTATTGCTGTGAGCTCCGGGTCTCCTACAGGGCGCAGGCGCCCGCCTGAGACTACGGGCGTGGGCTCCGAGAGTTTCCCGAGTTGCGCGCACTCACCCCAGGATCACAGATGTGAGCTCCGGGTCTTCCAGAGTCCCCTTCTCTAGTTGCAGGGTCGCCTCCGGCCGCAGGGCTGCTTCCAACCCGGTCGCAGAACCGCCTCCGGTCGCGCGGCCTCCTCCGGTCGTTTGCGGAGCCGCCTCCGGTCGCCGGGCCGCCTCCGGTCGGTTGCGGAGGCCCCTCCGGTCTCGCGGCCGCCTCCGGTCATTTGCGGAGCCGCCTCCGTTCGCCGGGCCGCCTCCGGTCGGTTGCGGAGGCCCCTCCGGTCGTTTGCGGAGCCGCCTCCGGTCTCCGGGTCGCCTCCGGTCGGTTGCGGAGGCCCCTCCGGTCTCGCGGCCGCCTCCGGTCGTTTGCGGAGCCGCCTCCGGTCGCCGGGCTGCCTCCGGTCGGTTGCGGAGCTGCCTCCGGTTGCCGGGTCGCCTCTGTCCCGTCTCAGGGCCACCTCCGGTCGCTCGGCTGCCACGTCTAGTTTTCCAATGTCTGCTATGGATTTTGATCTCCTATTTTCATATATACTGTGGTATTGTTGGCTATCTGCTCTGTTCCTCTGTAGATCAGTTAGGTTTTTCTCCCATGTGCAGGAGGAAGGACAATCTGCGTCCTCCTACCATGCCGCCATCTTGAACCCCCCAAAATAATTTAAAGCCCATGATTACGGGAATGTCTGTGCTGAATCTTCCCTTTCCCTTTACCATTCACCAAATCCACTTTGAGGAAAGAGAGGTAAATGGTAATACAACAGGCAGAGATAGGGAATACAAAACATTCAGAATTGTTTTCATTAAAATAAAACCAAAAATAGCCCTGGCTGGTGTGGCTCAGTGGATTTAGTGTGGGCCTGCAAACCAAAGGGTCACTGGTTTGATTCCAGTCAGGGAACATGTCTGGGTTGCAGGCCAGGTCCCCAGTGGGGGGCATGTGAGAGGCAACCACACATTGATGTTTCTCTGCCTCTCTTTCTCCCTCCCTCCCCATCTCTAAAAATAAATAAATAAATTCTCTTAAAAAATAAAAATATAAAAACTTTAAAAAACTAAAAATAAAATAAAACCAAAAGTATATTGATATAAATTTCTTTTAGCTAAAATAATTTAGCCCAGTGTCCTACCTGTGATACAGATGTAGTCTTATGCTATTGACCATTGATATGTTCAGAAGATCCTGAAGATCAACAGAATTGTAGATACTGAAGGAGAAATTCAGCTATACTAACAAGACTCAACTTTTTCAGGCAAGAAAAAAAGGAATTACATTTTGGAAATATTTTCTAAATTGGAGGTTAAATCTAAATTCTGCTTAATCTGTAGGAATTATAAATGACCCTAAGCCTCCAGTTTCCAAAATCTATTCCCTGAAGCTTTCAGAAGTAACTACGAAGTGAGTGGATGGGGTCAGGACAATGGTGTTGGCTACTTTCAGTCACAGTCCTGAGCCTCTCTGATGAAATGGGCAGAAACATTTGAAAATATATCGGATAATAAACTCTGTTAATTGGGAGATGAAAACCTGTGGTGCTGAATTTTCTTCCCAAACTCCTTTGCCTCTACTCCAATGTATTTCTACACTCTCAACTGATATTTTCAAGTTTTACTTTATGAGAAAGTCCTTTTCAAATGCAGAGTCATTGAATGATGTATATCTTTGGGTGTTAGTCTAATTACAAAAGTATCAGTTTAGTGGTTCTCAAACTGTACTTGTCATAATAAATACCCGGAGGTGATTGCTAAAACTGCTGTTTCTAAGGTATTTCTCCAATTGATTCCATTTGGCTGTATGTCTCAGTTTTGGAGTGCTGCCATGGAGAATTATCTGGTTCACCAACTCTGGCACTAAAGCTACAAATTGTCAACTCCAGTACTGTTTCTTCCACAGTGCGCTTGCTTCTTTCAACAAACTGTGTAATAGAAAAGCTATGTCAAAGCTCCTTATTGGATCTCTAATTTTTTGGAGCCAAGAGGTCCTCCTTCCTGCTTCCTCATATAATGAATCTTCAAAAGAAGACAAAGTCACACCTGCTGGGGACCCTGGCCTGGGCGCCAGATGTGGGGGGGCTCCGCCCGCAGAGCCCCATCCCTCCGTCATGGATGAAAGTAAAAACTACCAAGACATCTTGTGCTTGGGGAGGAAAGGGGTCAAACTCTCAGAGGAGAATGACCCAGAGCCTCTTCCTCACTAGTCTTTTATTGGGCTCCAATACACCGGAATACAAGTTTAACATGTCAAAGAAATCTGAGGGCTTAATGGGAGCCAGTGTTTGTCAGGAAGGGGGGTTGCCAGACTTTGGGAGACATGCTCATTTCCTCCTGGGCCACTTGTCACCTCAGGAAGAGCACTCTTAGCAAAGCAGGTTTCACAGGACTTTAGAAATTCTTTCTTATGCCAATCACCCAAGGAGCCGTCCTGGCCAGGACAGGGCTGCACTGCTCACCCCCACAGTTTCAGGCTTTAAGGCAATTAGGAAGCAGGAGACATCTCCCAGATGGAAATGAGGACTCGGGCTATGTCAGAATAGCCGGGGGGCGAGGGTCCATCACATCCTCTTTGCTGCAACCCCCCAGTCCTTCCATGAGGCCTTCCAAGTGGTCGCGTCTGGCTTAGGTTGCCCCTCCCATGAGGAGTCTTACCCATCATTGACTGCCAACCAAGCTATAGGGCCAGAGATGGGTAAGGCAGAAGCAGTGCTCCTGCCAGGGAGATAAGCTTTGTCTCCTTAATAGGTCACATCCTTGTGACAGAACAGACCCAGATGAAGTGGGTCCCTTGGGCTCTTACACAGCCCACCATGGGGTGAGGGTTACAACTCCTGAAACCAGGCTGAACGGTCCGCAACACACACCACATTTTAACAAATTTTTGAGAGCGTACTAGATTCAAGGCTAGAGGAAGATGTTTTATACTTTCAAAATACAGTTATTAATGAAGCCATTAAGACTTTTATAACTGGAAAGATTTTTCAAAAGAAGCCATGCTCAGGGCTTCAAAATCCAACTTCAGAATAAATATTGAAAGGTTTTTTCCCTGAAAACAATACCATACTTGGTAATTCCTATGATATTTCAAAAATTAAATTCAATTTAATGTGCCTGTACATAAAACATCATTTGATATTCTGGGCAATTTATTTTATTTTCTTAGTACATTTTATTGATTATGCTATTACATTTGTCCCATTTCTCCCCATAATTCCCCTTCACCCTGCACACCCCTCCCACCCACATTCACCCCACCTTTAGTTCATGACCATGGGTCATAAGTTCTTTAGCTTCTACTTTTCCTACACTATTCTTGCCCTCCCCCTGTCTATTTTCTACCCACCGTCTATGCTACTTATTCTCTGTACCTTTTCCCCTCTCTCCTCCTCCTACACCCCTGTTACTAACCCTCCATGTGATCTCCATTTCTGTGGTTCTGTTCCTGTTCTAGCTGTTTGCTTAGTTTGCTTTTGTTTTAGGTGTGGTTGTTAATAGATGTGAGTTTGTTGTCATTTTACTTTACATGTTTTTTATCTTCTTTTTCTTAGATAAGTCCCTTTAACATTTCATATAATAAGGGCTTGGCGATGATGAACTCCTTCACCTTGACCTTATCTGAGAAGCACTTTATCTGCCCTTCCATTCTAAATGACAGCTTTGCTGGATAGAGCAATTTTGGATGTAGGTCCTTGACTTTCATGACTTGGAATACCTCTTTCCAGCCCCTTCTTGCCTGGAAGATCTCTTTTGAGAAATCAGCTGACAGTCTGATGGGAACTCCTTTGTAGGTGACTGTCCCCTTATCCTTTGCTGCTTCTAGAATTCTCTCCTTCATTTTAATTTTGGCTAATGTAATTATGATGTGCCTTGGTGTGTTCCTCCTTGGGTCCAACTTCTTTGGGACTCTCTGAGTTTCCTGGACTTCCCGGAAGTCTATTTTCTTTGCCAGATTGGGGAAGTTCTCCTTTATTATTTGTTCAAATAAGTTTTCCACTTGTTGCTCTTCTTCTTCCCCTTCTGGTGCCCCTATCATTTGGATGCTGGATCATTTAAAGATGTCCTAGAGGTTCCTAAGCCTCTCCTCATTTTTTTGAATTCTTGTTTCTTCCTTGTTTTCTGTTTGGTTGTTTGTTTCTTCCTTCTGGTCCACTCCATTGATTTGAGTCCCAGTTTTCCTTCCATCTCTATCAGTTCCCCATGCATCTTCCTTCATTTCACGTATTGTAGCCTGCATTTTTTCATCTAATTTGCCACCAAAATCAACCAATTCTGTGAGCATCTTTATCACCAGGGCTTTGAACTGTGCATCTGATAGGTTGGCTATCTCTTCATTGCTTAGAGGAATTGGCTCTGGAGATTTCATTTGTTCTCAGGTTTGAGCCATTTTTGGTGTTTTTTTTTGGGGGGGGGGTCTGGTCGAGGCTGTTCTGTAGTGAGGGGTGGAGCCTTAGGTGTTCCCCAGTGTGGGGCAGCCCAGTAGCTGAGTTATGATGCCGTATGTGGGGTAGGGGTCTGAGAGGAAACAATGGCACTTTCTCCGCTCTCTCCTGGATTCTAGTCCCTTCTGCTGCTTCCCCTTCGCCTGGATTATCTGCGCCCGAATGTGGGACCACCTGGTCAGCCAGCCACTTTGCGCAGCCTCACTGGGTCTGCACCATTGCCACCCTGTGTCTGGGGTCCACTAGCTGCCGCCTGTGCATCTGGGGTCTGCTAGCTGCCTCCTGCACACCTGGGAACTGCCAGCCACTGCTGCCTGCGTGCCCAGGTCCACACCTCCACTTTTCCTGCCACGACTCCGCCTCTCTTACCGGTCTGGATGAATGGTTGTTGGACTTCCGTACAGTTCAATTTTCTATCAGTTTTGGTTGTTTTCTTGTTTCTGAATATTTGTTGTCCTTAATTTTGGTTGCGAGAGGAGGCACAGTATGTCCACCTATGCCTCCATCTTGGCCGGAAGTGGGCAATTTATTTTTAAAGAGGAACTGTCAGTCTTTTGACAAACTTCAAACTCAGTTTACTCTTACAAATGTTAAGGTTGCACATCAAGTTTATCTCATCAATCTTTGTAGTTTTACAGCTAGGGAAGAAACTAGCTAACATTATATTAGAATCATGAAAATATTTTTTTTAGTGAATTGGTAGGCATGAAAATTTGTCTCTTGTTGGATATGGTATTTCAGTACCTGAATGTAAGCTGTTATGTCTGAATATTGTTGTGCTATCTTGAAAATTTAGTAAATATGGTAGATAATCCAGAATCTTTAGGGGAACATACACAAATATCTTTTCAATAGACTGAGAAACCCAAGTATCAGCAAATGACTCTTTTTTGATGTACCATTATTCTCTATTTTAAATTAAATTTATTGTGGTGACATTGGTTAATAAAACTATATAGCTTTAAAGTGTACAATTCTATACATCATGTGTGTATTGCATTATATGTTTACCATCCAAAGTCAAATCTCCTTTCCCTCTGGTAACCACTATATTGTTGTGTGTGTCTGTGATTTTTTGTTTGTTTATTTGTCTTGTTTGTTCACTTGTTGCTTTCAGTTTTATGTTCTAAAAATGAGTGAAATCAGATGGTTATTGACTTTTTCTGTTCTGACTTATGTCATTTAACATGATATTCTCAAGATCCATCCATGTTTTCACAAATGACAGCATTTTATCTTTCCTTATGACTGAGTAGTATTCCATTTATATATGCACCATATCTACTTTATCCAATCATCTACCAAAGGACACTTAAGTTGTTTCTATGTCTTGGCCACTGTGAATAATGTTGCAATGAACATAAAGGTACATATATCTTTGTGAATGAATGTTTTCATAAATTTTGGGTAGATACCCAGAAGAGGGTTTGCTAGGTCCTGAACAGAAACTTCTCCCAAAAAGTCAACATATATATGCCAACATGTATATGAAAGGATGCTCAACTTCACTAGCTATCAGGGAAACACAAATCAAAACTACAATGAGATACAACCTTGCACCTGTTAGAATGTCTATTAACAACAAATAATAACAAGTGTTAGGTTGTAGAGAAAAAGGAACCCTCATTCATTGCTGGTGGGAATATAAACTGGCACAGCCACTATAAAAAAGTATGAAGGTTTCTCAGAAAATAACTCTTATAACAAAATGTCAGTGATAATCATATGTTGAACAGTAGGCTGACTATACCTTACTCCACTTTCTCTATATTTTCTATTTTTCCCAGAAGCCACTACTAATTGAACAAAGAAGAAAACTAGGCCTTCCCACTTAGAGTTTTCATGATCACTGCTTGCACTGTATAATCAGAGTTTCTTCTAAGATTATATGGGGAACTGATCCATACGTATAATATTTAGATTAAGATCTTTATTTTCCACCCTGATTGGCATGGCTTGATGGACTGAGTGCCAGCCTGTGAACCAAAGGATCACTGGTTTGATCCCCAGTCAGGGCACATGCGTGGGTTGTGAGCCAGGTCCCCAGTAGGGGACAAGTGAGAGGCAACCACACATTGATGTTTCTTTCCCTCTCTTTCTTCTTCACTCCCCCTCTCTCTGAAACTAAATAAACACAATCTTAAAAAAAGATATTTATTTTCCTTATCTATGAAGGAACACTATTTATTGCATTCAGAATCCATATTTATGGTGGTAATTCTATTCCTTTGTTCATTAGTGTGTGTGTGTGTGTGTGTGTGTGTGTGTGTGTCTATACATAACACTAAATTATTCTTACTTTATTTAATCATCTGGAATTTAGTTGTGATACTGGGAAAATAGATTACTTGTGCTCATAGAGCAAATTCTCTGGTTTTACTGATTAGTCTGGTAATATTTTGGAGAAAATATCCAGCATTTTAGGGGTCAAATTTGAGATTCCATCTGCATCTTCTCTTCCATCAAGTCTGTTTCTAATTTTATATTGCACTAAAAAGTAAACTTTGTAGAAATATGTGTTGAGTGCCAGGCCCTATGTTAAATATTTTCACATATATTCTCCCACATTTACCTATTGGTGACTCTGATTATGCCCCATTTTCGAGTAGGTGTTCAATACACATTCTTTCACTTATTCTTTCAGTAAGTAATGCACTTATATTGAGAACCAACTCTATACAGGCTACTCTATCATGCCCTAGGATAAGGATTGTATTGGTAAAACTAAAATAATATTAAAGAAATGAAAGGCTCAAGCAGAAGGTTACAAGGCAACTTATTAAGAAGTGTGGATGCACTTAAATGTACCAAGTATGAGTGTTGGAGAGTGTTGGTACTCAGGAGGGTTATAATGTTATAATGTAAACTTTTATTTAAAGCAAATACACGATTTTACATTTCCTTCCTGTTTCTACCTTCCCACCTATCTCCACCCATATTACCTACCCCTAGTGCTTTATAAATTTGTGTTTTATTATAGTAGATCTTCAAAATATAGAATATGTGGTTCATGCAAAATAGGGAGCTTTGTGAGGTAGAAAAGGACTTGGTGTTGGACCATTTTTATGACAGGAGAGGGTGGTCCTAGTATTTGGTTTTAGTGCTGGATGGATATTTATCCTATCGCAAAAGCTGGAGTTTGTGATTAGGAGTTAGTAGTCTGCAAACTGAAACCCAGCTGGTTTAGGCAGCTGTAAAGGAAAGCTTAGGCAATTATGGCTGTGCAAGAAGAATAAAAGCTTTCTGTAGTCATTCAGGATTGTATAATCAAATAAATCTGTCAATTACTAAAGTGAGAACATGGAGTTTGCCTATGATTATATAATATAGAACCTAGGACATATAAAACCATTTAAAAAGAATACTTGTGAAAATAAGTATGGTACTGTACAGACTTTGAAAATGCTTTTCATAAGTTACCTCAAAATAATCAAATTTAGGGAGGACAGGAGCCAAGCAAGAAGTGACAGGTATTTCACTGAAGAATAAAAATAGGTAGAGCTCATTGTTTTTTCCGTGAAATGGTGTTGATAATAATTTTTAAAAACCTAACAAGAGATTTCCCACCACTTGCAAATGAGAAATCAATAGGTAATTCCTAAAACCTCCACTGTTGTCCCAAAATCCCAAATCCCCTGCCCTGTGTTTTCCTCTTCCTCTAACAGGTTTAATTCAACTAACTTTTATTTGGGTTGATGCTGATTTTCTTTCCTTCTCTGGGTTTTCTACCTGTGCAACATAGATGTGAAAACAGCACTGTAGATAAGATGACACCTGTCCTGTTTCTTATCTAATCAGAAGATGAAGACATTTATGCTAATAAATGTGTGCCCAAGATAGCCAAGTACTCTATCCTATAACATATTATTGGTTGTTCTGTACCAAGGAAATTGTTATCTGCACTAGAACTCACTCTCTCAGTCTAAACAAAACTTTTATGGTAGCCGTATTGGCAAAACACTGCTGACATAAATTTTATGTGGGGATAAAAATATGCTTGGAGGGGGTGTAAATTTTATATGGATATATAGATTTCAGAATTCAAACTTGACAAATTGATGGGATAGCCAGGAAGAACTGAATTTCTTTTTTTAAAAGATAATAAAAATAACCCAAGGGCTGTAGACTGAGATAAAAATAAATATGCTACATAATGCATTTTATTTAATTTATGATGTCTTTCCTGTGGCTGTTCTTAACAGACTGCAAGGAAGTGGGGCCATATTGCCACTAGGCCCTGCTTTCATCCAGCAGAGGTTGTGCTGATTTCTCACAATGAAAGGCTCTTCCCCCAGTGTGAGTATAAGAGGTGTGGTGGAAACTATAAAGCACCTCCCAGTTTATCTCTCAAGTAAATAGTCATAGGATGTAAAGTGCAGTATATGGAATATACCCAATTATATTATAATAAGTATGTATGATATCCAATGAGTACTAGATGTATTGGGGTGATCACATCATAAGTTATATAAATTTCTAATCCCTATGTTGTACACCTGAAACTAATATGATATTGTATGTCAACTGCAATGGAAAATAAAATTTAAAAAAACTGAGGACTCACTGCTCAGCTACTGGGACTGATGTTAACAGCCTCCAGCTGTCAGCCCCTTCAATGTTTGCTTCAGCTGCAGAAGGTCACCTCACCCCAGACCACACTCCTTCTTCCAGCTTCCCATACTCAATGATGTGGGAATAAAAAGGCCTGTCTTCTCAGCCCAACCTGGAGAAACACTGAAGGGCCATTCTAATTCCAGAGCTCCCAGAGGAGATGGCCAAGTCTGTCCTTAAACCTACCTTGCAGCTTATCCGTTCCCTCTTATTTTTTTGGTGGGAGGCTTTGTTTCCTTCTCTTCTGTAAGTGTTGCTACCATAAAAACATCTTAAAAACATCTTGGATACTAAATTCTTTCTCAGTGTCTGTTTCCTTGGAAGCACAATCTTGGACCAGAGCCATATTATGACTTTTGTGGGCCTGAGTTACTTTCTTCTTCATGGGCTTCTTTATTAAAACTAGTAAAAAATATATTCTATTACTATATTTGTATAAAGGTGAATATATTACTACTACAGGTGAAAACTTTTGCTTCTACCTAAAAGTTCATTTTTCCTCATGATTTTAAAAGAAAACAAAACATTTTGTGTCTGAGGCACTGTGTCAGTTGTGCCTAGTGGAGATCTCCACCGTATCTGCTATAGGAGGCAATTGGGTATCAAGCACAATATGGGATTATGAATGCTATATTCATGGGATGACTGACTGCTTTTGTTGCTCTCTCTTCCAACCTGAGATCACCAGGTTTCTCAACTATCTCCCACTTTTCAGGGAAATCAATCAGCAGCTAGCCTTCCTTTCGGAAAATATCATTTGTACTAGATATAAATGATTGATAAAACTGAAGCTTAATTATTAATATTTTGGCTCTATAAGAGGACTGGTGTAGACTTGCTTTGTATAACAGAAAAGTTCATGTTGCTAATTGTCATTTCCTTTCTTCACTCCACCTTGTTTCCATGTCCACATTTGCTATTATGTTAAAGCTTTCTAAGGGAACATTGATTGGACCTCAAACCTGGGACAGGTTTAGATGGTCCTTTTTCCATAGCACTGTCTGTGTGTGGATGGGGTAGGGAGGAATTAAAAGAGCAGTAAGCGGGTACCTAAAGTGACCTCATGACCTCTTCCTCCCATCTCTGTGAAGTTTTTATTCCAGGCTGATGAGCTATCTTCTCTTTTGGCTTACTTGGATACTAGGAAGTTCTTTCTGTTTGTTTTTAACTATCTAACAAATAAATGTTTTTAGTCTCTCTTGTATACCAAACATTGCTTTCGGGTGCTTTATTTACATGATCTGAATTAGGCAAAGCAGGGTATCCTCATTTAGCCTGATCTTGTCATAACCTAGTTGTGTGCTGAATCATTGGTACATGTGATATCAAAATGCATCAACTGATGTGCGTAGAAGGAAGGGGACTTAAGACAAATAAGCTTTTGTGCTTAGGTGACTACACTCACAGAAATAGAAGGGTTGATGGTGACAATAGTATGTTGAGAAAGGCAGTAGAGCATTGTGACTAAGAGCACAGACTCTGGAGTCAAAGCTGCCTGTATTCAAATTTTTGCCTCACCACTTACTTGTTGAATGACCTTGGAGGAGTTATTTAATCATTTTGTGTTTCTGTTGCCTTACATGTAAAACAGAAATAACAATAAGTACTAGCATCGTTGAGTTGTAGAACTGTAAGAATAAAAGTGTCAATATGTGTCAAGCATTTAAAAGAGTGCCTATTGTTTTCCTTGCCTGGGAAAATACATCCGATAAAATTTTCTACGAGCGATGTCTGAGATTTTGATGCCTATGTTTTTTTTTTTTTTTCCCTAGGATTTTTATGGTCTCTGGTCTAACATTTAAGTATTTGATCCATTTTGAATTTATTTTTTTTGACAGTGATAAAATTTATTGTGTGTGTACTTAGTTCTACGCAGTTTTGCCACATGTGCAGCTTCATCTGTCCATCACCACAGTCAAGCTTTGGAACAGTTTCATCACCATGAGGTGATGGAATTACTGCAATGCACGCTTTCCCTTAAGGACAACTCCAAGCTCCAGCCCATATCTCAGACTAAGCAAAAGATCCCAGGGAACAGATTGGTGTCAGTCTCAGCTCAGTGAACAGTTCTTCCTTCTACAGTACTTTGGTTCATCCAGTCATCCTTGTTTCTACAGCTCTCTTATGTCTTTGAAGGTGAGCAGAATTAGTGACCCAGAATATGCCTCTTTGGCATAAGAATTATTTGGGGCTGTTTATTTCTAAGGAACAACAGACACAGAGAAGCCCTGAGAATAGAGTGGATGCTCTTTGTAAGAACAGAGTGGAATTAACAAAACTTAACTCTTTGTAAGACAACATAGGGAGAGAAAATATATATATATTAAAAAATCCATTCTAATTTAATCATTGGAAACTAAAATATTCTACAAGCTAATTTCTATTTCATTAATGTATAGATGACATTAAAATTTTGTGGTAGGAAGATTTTTTTATCAGTACTTTTTTAATTGTTGATATTGTACAGTTTTCTGTCTTTTACCCCGCCCCCAGACCACCACCCCAGCCCTCCCCACCTTCCTCCAATTTCCACTCCTCATAGTTTTTGTCCATGTGTCCTTTATACTTGTTACTCTAAACCGTTCCCCTTTTCCCCTGAAATTCCCTCCCTTCCCCCTCTGGTTACTGTCAGACTGTTCTCAAATTCAGTGTCTTTGTTTATATTATGCTTGTTTGTTTATTTTGTTGATTAGGTTCCTGTTAAGGGTGAGATCATATGGTATTTGTCTTTCACTGCCTGGCTTATTTCGCTTAGCATGATGCTCTCCAATTCCATCCATGCTGTCGCAAAGGGTAGGAGCTCCTTCTTACTTTCTGCTGCATAGAATTCCATTGTGTAAATGTACCACAGTTTTCTGATCCATTCATTAACTGATGGACACCTAGGTTGCTTCCAGCACTTGGCTATTGTAAATTGTGCTGCTATGAACATAGAGGTGCATAGGTTCTTTTGGATTGGTGTTTTAGGGTTCTTAGGATATAATCCAAGCATCGGAATTGCTGGGTCAAAAGGTAGGTCCATTTTTAGTTTTCCTAGAAAATTCCATACTGTTTTCCATAGTTGTACCAATCTGCAATCCCACCAACAGTGCACTAGGGTCCCCTTTTCTCCACAACCTCTCCAACACTGGCTGTTTGTTGCTTTGTTTATGAAGGCCATTCTGACTGGTGTCAAGTGGTATCTCATTGTAGTTTTAATTTGCAAATCTCTGATAGCTAGAGATATCGAGCATCTTTTCATGTGTCTCTGGATCCTCTGTATGTCCTCTTGGAGAAGTGTCTGTTCAAATCCTTTGCCCATTTTTTAATTGGGTTGCTTGTCTTCTTAGAGTAGAGTCATGTAAGTTCTTTATATATTTTGGAGATTAATCCCTTGTCTGAGGTATCATTGGCAAATATGTTTTCCCATACAGTTGATTCTCTTTTTATTTTAATATTGTTTTCTTTAGCTCTGCAGAAGCTTTTTATTTTGATGAGATCCCATTTGTTTATTCTTTCCTTTATGTCCCTTGCTCTAGGGGACGTAACAGTAAAAATATTGCTGCGTGAAATATCTGAGATTTTCCTGCCTATGTTATCCTCTAGGATTTTAATGGTGTCACGGCTCATATTTAAATCTTTTATCCACCTTCAATTTATTTTTGTGTATGGTGTAAGTTGGTGCTCGAGTTTCATTTTTTTGCATGTAGCTGTCCAGTTCTCTCAGCACCACTTGTTGAAGAGGCTATTTTTGCTCCATTTTATGTTGCTGCCCCTCTGTCGAATATTAATTGACTGTAGAGACTTGGGTTCATTTCTGCGCTCTCTGTTCTGTTCCACTGGTCCATGTGTCTGTTCTTGTGCCAGTACCAGGCTGTTTTGATTACAGTGGTTTTGTAATACAGTTTGGTATCAGGTATTGTGATCCCTCCTACTTTGCTCTTCTTTCTCAAAATTGCTGTAGCTATTCGGGGTCGCTTATGATTCCACATAAATTTTTGAAGTGTTTGTTCTATGTCTGTGAAATATGCCATTGGAACTTTAATAGGTATTGCATTGAATCTGTAAATTGCTTTGGGTAGTGCGGACATTTTGATAATATTAATTCTTCCGATCCATGAACACGGTATATGCTTCCATTTGTTTGTGTCTTCCTTGATTTCTTTCTTCAGTGTTGTGTAGTTTTCTGCATACAGGTCTTTTACCTCCTTGCTTAGGTTTATTCCTAGGTACTTTATTTTTCTTTTTGCTATATCGAATGGGATTTTTTTTCTTGATTCGTGCTTCTGCTGTTTCACTGTTGGTATAAAAAATGCCTTTGATTTTTGGATATTGACTTTGTATCCGGCTGTTTGGCCAAATTCATTTATTATGTCGAGCAGTTTTTAGACCGAGTCTATAGGATTTTCTATGTACACTATCATGTCATCTGCAAACAATGATAGTTTTGTTTCCTCCTTTCCAAGTTGGATGCCTTTTATTTCCTTTTCTTGTCTAATTACTGTGGCTAAGTCTTCCAACACTATATTGAATAGAAGTGGTAAAAGTGGACAGCCTTGTCTTGTTCCTATCTTAGTGGGAAAGATTTCAGTTTTTGCCCATTGAGTATGATGTTGGCTGTAGGTGTCTCATATATGGCCTTTATTATTTTGAGGAATGCTCCCTCTATTCCCACTTTACTAAGTGTTTTTATCATAAATGGGTGTTGTACTTTATCAAAAGCTTTTTCTGCATCTATTGATATGATCATGTGATTTTTGTCTTTGCTTTTATTTATGTGATGTATTACATTTACTGATTTGCGAATGTTGAACCATCCTTGCATCCCTGGGATGAATCCCACTTGGTCATGGTGTATGATCTTTTTAATGTATTGTTGGATGCGGTTTGCCAATATTTTGTTAAAGATTTTAGCGTCTATGTTCATCAGTGATATTGGCCTGAAGTTTTTTTTCTTTGTTGTGTCTTTATCAGGTTTTGAGTTTAGGATGATGCCGGTTTCATAAAAAGAGTTTGGTAGTCTTCCATCATTTTGGATTTTTTGGAATAGTCTGTGAAGGATAGGGGTTAGCTCTTCCTTAAATGTTTTGTAGAATTCTCCTGTGAAAACATCTGGTCCAGGGCTTTTGTGTGTCGGGAGTTTTTTGATTACTGCTTCAATTTCATCAGCTGTTAATGGTCTGTTCAGGCTTTCTGTCTCTTTTTCTTTGAGTTTTGGGAGATTATATTTTTCTAGAAACTTGTCCATTTCATCTAAGTTTTCAAATTTATTGGCATACAGTTCTTCATAGTAATTTCTTACAATCCTTTGTATTTCTGTGGTGTCAGTCATAATCTCTTCTCTTTCATTTCTGATTGTGTTTATTTGAGTCCTCTCTCTTTTTTTCTTGATGAGCCTGCTTAAAGGCTTGTCGATTTTGTTGATCTTTTCAAAGAACCAGCTCCTGGATTCATTGATCCTTAGGATTGTGCTTTTAGTCTCTATGTCATTTAATTCTGCTCTGATCTTGGTTATTTCCTTCCTTCTGCTTGTCCTGGGCTGTCTTTGTTGTTGTTCCTCGAGTTCTTGTAGGCATAGGGTTAAGTCGTTTGTTAGAAATCTTTCTATCTTCTTTAGGTAGGCCTGTATTGCTATGAACTTCCCTCCGAGGACTGCCTTCATTGTGTCCCATAAGTTTTGGGTTGTTGTGAGTTCATTATCGTTTGTTTCCAGAAACTTTTTGATTTCCTCCCTAATTTCATTCTTGACCAATTCATTGTTTAATAGCATGCTATTCAATCTCCATGATTTTGATGCTTTGGGGGTTTTCCCCATCAAGTTGGTTTCTAGTTTCAGTCCCTTGTGGTCGGAGAAACTGCTTGGTATGATTTCAATTTTCTTGAATTTGTTGAGGCTTGTTTTGTGTTCTATCATGTGGTCTATCTTTGAAAATGTTCCATGTGCATTTGAAAAAAATGTATTTAGTTTCTTTTGAATTTATTCTTGTGTGTGGTGTAAAAGGCGGTCTAGTTTCATTTTTCTGCACATATCTGTCCAATTTTCCCAACAGCATTTCAAATGGGACTATATCAAACTAAAAAGTTTTTGCACAGCAAAGGAAATCAACAAAATAAAAATACAGCCAACAGAATGGAAGGACATCTTTGCCAACACATCTGATAAGGGGTTAATATCTAAAATTTATAGAGGACTTCCGGCCAAGATGGAGGCATAGGCAGACACACTGCGCCTCCTCTCACAACCAAAATTAAGGACAACAAATATTTAGAAACATGAAAACAATCAGAACATAAAGAAAATTGAACTGTACGGAAGTCCCACAACCATTCATCCAGACCGGTACGAGGGGCGGAGTTGCGGTAGTTAAAAGTGGATGTTCGAACCCAGGAACGAATGCAAGCAGTAGCGGCTGGTAGTTCCCAGGTGCACAGGCGGTGGCTAGCAGACCCCGGGCACAGGGGGTCAACTGTGCAGACCCAGTGAGGCTGCACAAGGCGGCTGGCTGACCAGGTGGTCCCACATTCGCGCGAGCAGACAGTCCAGACAGAGGGGAAGTGGAGGAAGGGACTGAATCCGGGAGAGAGTGGAGCAGGCGCCATTGTTCCCTCTCAGGCCCCGCCCCCACATACAGCGTCACAAGCCAGCGACTGGGCCACCCCACACTGGGGAGCGCCTGAGGCTCCACTCCACACTACGTAACGGCACGTGCACGTGCGCAGATAATTCAGGTGAAGGGGAAGCAGCGGAAGGGACCGGAGTCCAGGAGAGAGCGAGAGACAGGTGCCATTCTTCCCTCTCGGACCCCGCCCCCACCTATAGCGTCACAACCCAGCGACTGGGCTGCCCCGCCCTGAGGAACACCTAAGGCTCCACTCCCTCATTACGTAATAGCCGCGGCCAGACTAAAACCAAATCAAAACAAAACAAAACAAAAAAACCCACCAAAAATGGCTCAAACCGGCGAAAAAATGAAAACCCCAGAGTAGATTCCTCTAAGCGACGAAGAGATAGCCAAGCTATCAGATGCACAGTTCAAAGCACTGGTCATCAAGATGCTCACAGAATTGGTTGATTTTGCTCACAATTTAGATGAAAAAATGCAGGCTACAATACGTGAAATGAAGGAAGACGCATGGGGAACCGATAGAGATCGAAGGAAAACTGGGACTCAAATCAATGGAGTGGACCAGAAGGAAGAAACTAACAACCAAACAGAAAACGAGGAAGAAACAAGAAATCAAAAAAATGAGGAGAGGCTTAGGAAACTCCAGGACATCTTTAAATGATCCAACATCCAAATGATAGGGATACCAGAAGGGGAAGAGGAAGAGCAACAAGTGGAAAACTTATTTCAACAAATAATAAAGGAGAACTTCCCCAAGCTGGCAAAGGAAATAGACTTCCAGGAAGTCCAGGGAGCTCAGAGAGTCCCAAAGAAGTTGCACTGAAGGAGGAACACACCAAGGCACATCATAATTACATTACCGAAGATTAAAATGAAAGAGAATCCTAGAAGCAGCAAGAGATAAAGAGGCAGTGACCTACAAAGGAGTTCCCATCAGACTGTCAGCTTATTTCCTAAAAGAGACCTTACAGGCAAGAAAGGGCTGGAAGGAAGTATTTGAAGTCTTGAAAGGCAGGGACCTACATCCAAGATTGCTCTATCCAGCGAAGCTGTCATTTAGAATGGAAGGGCAGATAAAGTGCTTCTCAGATAAGGTCAAGTTCAAGGAGTTCATCATCACCAAGCCCTTATTATATGAAATGTTAAAGGGACTTATCTAAGAAAAAGAAGATAAAACACATGTACAGTAAAATGACAACAAACTCACAATTATTATCAACCACACCTAAAACAAAAACAAAAGCAAACTAAGCAAACAAGTAGAACAGGAACAGAACCACAGAAATGGAGATCACATGGAGGGTTAGCAACGGGAGTGGGAGGAGAGAGGGAGAAATTGTACAGAGAATAAATAGCATAGATGGTGGATAGAAAAATAGACGGGGGGGGGTAAGAATAGTATGGGAAATGCGGAAGCCAAAGAACTTATATGTATGACATATGGACACAAACTAAGGTGGGGGGAATGTGGGTGGGAAGGGGTGTGCAGTGGGGAGGGGAGTGAAGGGGAGAAAATGGGACAACTGTAATAGCATAATAAATAATGTATATTTAAAAAATAAAATAACTAAACAGAAAAAAATGGTTTGCAAAGTTTTGTGCTGGAAATTTCTTGTTGGATGATGCTCCAAGGTCAGGTAGAACAGTTGAAGTTGATAGCGATCAAATGGAGACATTAATTGAGAACAATCAGTGTTATATTGTGTGAAAGAAAGCTTACATAACTCAAATTATCCAAATCAATAAAGTTATTGGTGAAATTGAAAAGAAAATGGGAAAAGGACCTGACTAGACACTTCTCCAAAAAGGACATATAGATGGGCAATAGACATATGAAAAGACATTCAACGCCACTAATCATCAGAGAAATACAAGTTACAATTACAGTGAGATACCATCTCACATCTGTGAGAATGGCTATCGGGAGTAAATCAAGAAACAAGTGCTGGACATGATGGGGAGAAACAGGAACACATTTGCACTGTTGATGGGAATGTAGATTGGTGCAGCCAATGTGGAAAGCAGTATAGACACACCTCAAAAATTAAAAATAGATCTGCCTTTTGACCCAGTTATCCCACTTCTGGCAATATATCCAAAGGAACCCAAAACACTAATTCAAAAGAATATAAGCACCCCTATTTTTGTTGCAGCATTGTTTACAATCACCAAGATATGGAAGCAGCCTAAGTGTCCATCAGTAGATGAGTGGATGAAACAACTGCAGGAAATTTACAAATTGGAATTCTACTTGGCATAAAAAAGAAGGAAATTTGCCCTGGCTTCTGTGGCTCAGTGGATTGAGGGTTGGTCTGTGAACCAAAGTGTCTCCAGTTTGATTCCCAGTCAGGGCACATGACTGGGTTGCAGGTCAGGTCCCAATAGGGTGTGTGTGATAGACAGCCACACATTGATGTTTTTCTCCCTCTCTTTCTCCCTTCCTTCGTCTCTCTAAAAATAAATAAATAAAATCTTAAAAAAAGAAGACCTTTGAGATTAGCCAAGAACATACACACATGACCCATAGAGACAGACAACAGCTGATGCTGGCCAGAGAGAAGGGGTGCGTGGTGAGGGTTGAGTAGAGGCTGGCTAAGAGGGGAGGGAAATGGGGACATCTTTAATAGTATAAACAATAAAAATAAAGAAAAAAGTAAATAAAAAATTCCCCTTTGTGACAGTATGTATGTACCTGGAGAACATTACACTAAGTGAAATGAGCCAGTCAGGCAAAGACAAATACCATATGATTTCACTCATGTGGAATCTAATGAACAAACTGAACTAACAAGCAAAACAGAGATAGACTCATAAATGGACAACAGATTACAGCTAGTGGGTATGGGAAGTTAGGGGGTGGAGGGATTGAGTAAAAAGGAAAAAGGACTCATGGTCTTAGACAACAGTTGTAATTGCTGGGAGGAGGCGGGTATACAGGGACTAAATGGTAATGGAAAAATACAATAAAAAAATAAATAAAAGCCCTGGCTGGTGTGGTTCAGTGGATTGAGTTCAAGGCTGTGAGCCAAAGGGTGGCTGGTTCGATTCCCAGTCAGGGCACATGCCTGGGTTGTGGGCCAGGTCCCCAGTGGTGGGGGGAACGTTGAAGAAGCAACCACACATTGATGTTTCTCTCCCTTTCTTTCTCCCTCTCTTCCCCCTCTCTAGAAATAAATAATTTTTTTTAAAAGATTAAATAAAAAGATAAGAGTGTATGTTTTCCTCAGTTGTAGTGAGGACCTCAAAACAGTGCAGTTAATGTTGTTATGGTGTCTGTTGCTCTTACTGACCACATGGACTGGTTTTCCTAGCCTTTGCAGACCTAGAAACAACAGACAAAAGCTAAAGTTGTGCAACTCAGCGCCAGTAGTATTGTTTTGGACTCAGGTGATAAAATGCAATACTAGTTACAGAGATGTAAAGAACTGCATAGGGCAGGGGTGTCAAACTCGTTTTCACTGGGGCCACATCAGCCTCGCAGTTGCCTTCAAAGGGCCGAATGTAATTTTAGGACTATATAAATGTAACTACTTAACTGTTAAGAAGTTGAAATTACATTCGGCCCTTTGAAGGCAACTGCAAGGCTGATGTGGCCTCTGGTGAAAATGAGTTTGACACTCCTGGCATAGGGAATATAGTCAATGATATTGTCTTAATTATGTATGGTGCCAGGTGGGTATGTGAAATATTGGGAGATCACTTTACAAAGTATATGATTGTCTAACCACTATGCTGTACACCTGAAACTAATTCAAAATAATATTGAATGTCAAGCCTAATTGAGAAATAAAGTACAATACATAGCTGGAGAAATAGGCTTTAGCACCAGCAGGTGCCATTTCATATCTTAGGGGTTTTGTAGCTTTATGAATGCTAAGAAATAGTCCTCAGAAGAGGCAAGTTGTACTATGATCTGCAGTGAGCCCCCATGAAATCATTATATGAAGGCAGAAGTGATTGCTAACTCGTGACAACAAATTATCAGGATTAAATCAAGCTTCTATGGCTTGCAAAATACCCTTCAACACTTCCTGCCCCATTTACATAACTTGATATGATTAGGCCCAGAATTTTGGGTGGGCTTTTGAAGAGCAGCAGTCATTATCTGCTCAGAGATTGTTTGCCTGTGGATCAGATGCTCAGCTGCGTGGCTCTTTTCTCAGTGAATGCCCGGTGTTATCAGTACTATGGCTCTCCTCTAGTGAGTCCCTCTATCTGAAGACTTGTTTTCTGGAAAGCCTTTACTGTAGAGACCTTGTCATGCACAGACTTATTTGGCAGACAATGGGATATGAGAACTCAGAAGGGGGAAAATGTAGGGATCAGTAAGTGTTAATTTCAACCAAGCATCATTGCCAAAATGAAATAATTACTGTGTCTAGATAAAGCAGACTAAGTTGGAACAAGCAAATGTTCTTGGCAGGAAGTCAGTCACATACTGCACAATTTGATATATAGGCAGCTCTAGACAGCTTTAATTTTTTTGACTTCATGTGATGTTGAATTATCAAACTCCTTTTTGTTAAACATGTATTAACAATCTAAAAATACCAATAACCGAATTGCCAATTTATTTGTCTTATTCTTAAACAACCCCTCTCTGTCAACCTCATCTTTCAGAATCATTACTAAATTTCTCAGAACATTGGGGAGCTAGCCTTCTTTCCTATGATCCTCTATTAGGCACGTGACTTGCCTATTTCCAATAACACTGCCATCTTAATAGTGACCTTGAAAGAGATTACAAACAACAATTAAGATGTTTCAGTCTTTCTTGCTCTACAAACAAACAAAACATCTTTCCTGATTCTCATAGTCTCATTCCTTCTTCTTTTCTTCTTTCCCTAAATTCTTAAGTAGATCACATTCACTGTCTCCACTTTCACACCTCTATTCCCTCTTCCTTCCACTATAAACTGGCTTCCTCTGTCATTATCCAAGAAAACTACTCTTGACAAGGTCAACACTCTCACTGGGCAATGCCATCCACTCATCACCTATGTGTTGATGATTCCCAAATCTGTGATTTAGCTCCAACATCTCCCTGAAATGTCAGGATATATATTCAGTGGCAAGCCAGAATCTCTAGCTGAGTGTCTCACAGGCAATTCAAACACTTTATGTCCAAAATGGAATTCATCATTCCCCCACCCAAACCCATTCTTTTTTATGATGTGCCTATTTTGTCTTTCAATGGAAAAGTCATATTTTACTCTTTTCTTTATTTCACCATATATCTGATAAATCACTTTGTCTAGTTGACTTTTTCTCCTGAGTATTCCTTGCATTTGTCCTTTCCACTTTGGTCCTACTAAATGCTCTGTCATTTTGACTTCTGGACTATAATAATAGTTTTCAGTTGAGCACTGGTCTTCTCCCTTCCAATCCATCCTCCACACTGCCACCAGAGACCTCTTTAATAATATCTGACCTTGTCACTGCTATGGCTAAAACTGTAGTTTCCTCATTATGTACTGATTAAAGTTCAACCCACCTAATATGGCATTTAATGCCTTTCAGCACCTTATCCTGCCTATATTCCCAGCCTTGCTTTGGAGATGCCCTTTATTCCCTCCATATAATATGCCATTATGTTTTCTTATGCATTGTACATTGTCTAGAATGTCTTCTTGTGTGTGTGTGTGTGTGTGTGTGTGTACACACAAATATCTCCCTGGCTTGTATAATTTTACACATCTTTAAGATTCAGCTTAGATCTACTTTAGGAAAGAGTCTCTGTCTTCCCTCCACAGTCTCAAGGTAGATTAATACCTCTTTTTCATGACCCCTAATACCATAATAATTTATACAAACATTTCTCATTTTGCCTCCTCCATTTGATTGTAATTCTTTGTTTACATCTTTGCTCTTCCACTAGACTATTAGTCCTTAAGGTAAGTTGCCATGTTTGTCTTGCTCACAGCTCTATCCTCTGTATTCAACACCATTTCTAGCATCTTAAAAGGAAGAAAATAAATGGTTAATATACAAATAAATTACGATGACAATAAACACATAATTTTATAGCATTGTGCTGTTTGTGAAATTATTTCCCACAAGTTGTCTTACCTGAGTAAACAAAATCACATTTAGGATAGGCAGCTATCCCAAAAAGGAGGCAATATAGCAGATTGGACAAAAGTTTAGGCTTTGGAGTCATACATATCAAACTTTGAATCATGATTCCACCACTCACTGGCTGTATCCTCTTGGGCAAGTCACTTAACAACTCAGATTCTTGTTATCCTAATTTATTATGTGGGAATAATAATAATTCTCATAGGGTTGTTGGAGGATTACATGAGATAGATAATTCATGTAAAACACAATATTTCTTTGCATGTAGTAAATGCCCCATAGGCATTATTATTATCATTATTACTATTACAATTGTTATTCCTCATTTTTTTCCTATTTGGCTTTTCCTTTTCATGCTTGGATTAGATCATGAGATGCTACACATCAAGCACCTAGAAGAGTTCCTAGCACATATTAAGCATTCAAAAAGTGATACCTATTATCCTAAAGCAATACTATCCTCTATATCTGCTGGTTCATTCATGGGGCTGAAAAAGAATTGCTTTGGATTTTTAAAATATTTATTTTTTGCTGTAGGCTGAATAAAGTCATCACTTATCTTGTCCATGTCAACAAAGTCCAAACTATGACTTATTCTGAGTCAGTGGCAAGTGTTGAGAAAGAAACATTTTCTGAAATAATTAATAAATGATGGCACCCCTGAAATTCAATGTAAAATTGTATTTATTTTTCTGGAGAATTTTTTTTTCTTGTTTTTCTTTTACTTTTTCCTCTTTTAAATATTGAATTTATTTGGGGCACATTGATTAATGAAACCATACAGATTTTAAAGTAAAGTAAAATAAATTAAAATAAAGAATCCTTCTATGGAACTCCTAAAAATTAAAAATGTCTACAGAAATTTTTCCCATTTTAAAAAAATTTATTGTTGTTCAAGGACAGTTATGTGCCTTTTCCCCTCATCTCTCTCCCATGCACCCAAGTCACCCCCACCTTCCTCTCCTGATTCCACCCCCTTGGTTTTATCTATGTGTCCTTTATAGTTGTTCCTGAAAACCCTTCACCCTTTACCCCCCCATTATCCCCTCCCATCTCCCCTCTGGTAACTGTACATTTGTTCTTAATTTTGATGGCTCTGGTTATATTTTGCTTGCTTCTTTGTTTTGTTGATTAGATTCCACTTATAGGTGAGATCATATGATATTTGTCTTTCACTGCCTGGCTTATTTCACTTAGCATAATGCTCTCCAGATCGATCCATGCCGTTGTGAAGGGTAGGAGCTCCTTCTTTCTCTCTGCTGCATAGTATTCCATTGTGTAAATATACCACAGTTTTTTGATCCATTCATGTACTGATGGGCACCTAGGTTGCTTCCAGCACTTAGCTATTGAAAATTGTGCTGTTATGAACATTGGGGTGTATAGGTTCTTTTGGATTGGTGTTTCAGGGTTCTTAGGATATAATCCTAGCAGTGGAATTGCTGGGTCAAAAGGCAGTTCCATTATTAGTTTTCTGAGGAAATTCCATATTGTTTTCCCATAGTGGCTGCACTAGTCTGCATTACCACCAACAGTGCACTAGGGTTCCATTTTCTCCACATCCTCACCAACACTTGCTGTTTGTTGCTTTGTTTATGATGGCCATTCAGACTGGTGTGAAATAGTATCTCATTGTGGTTTTAATTGGCATCTCTCTGATGGCTACTTATGCTGAACATGTTTTCATATGTCTCTGGGCCATTTGTATATCTTTCTTGAAGAAGTATCTGGCTGTTCAAGTCTTTTGGCTACTTTTTACTTTTTTTTTTTTTTTTTTGGTCTCTCTAGAGTGGAGTCATATAATTTCTTTGTATACTTTGGAGATCAAACCTTGTCTGAGGTATCATTGGCAAATATGTCTTCCCATATAGTTGGTTCTGGAGAATTCTTTAAAATTTATTTATTTATTTATTCTTCAAATTGTTATTGAATACTATCATAGGTCAGACATTGTGCTAAGAACTGCCTTCAGGGAGATTAGAATTTACAACATACATGTACTAAATTAGAGTTTTTGGGTTGGGCCCCAGATTTGAGAACTGTTCTAGGGTAAATACAGAGATATTTAGTCCCAGGAAATGAAGATAAAATAGATAGTTTAAACCATAGGTTTTGCCTGCAATGTTTATTTAATGTGGCCTTGAAAGATCCTATGTCAATTGATTATCCTTCCCTACTGATTGACACTGCCATTTCAAAGCCACTTTAACTTCATTTCTGATTGTTGTTCAGTGGACAGAGTTTTTCTTACCTTTTTATTTCTTCATATTTTATAAAGGACTTACTTTTTTTAAAACTTCATCAAACATATTTAAATGTCATCTGGAAAAAGAACATGTTAGGGAAAAGAGGTAGTTTAAGAAGTCCTGTTTTGCTTAAGAAGTCCTGAAAAAGAAGTTCTACTTTTGGGCATCCCTTGTGGCCTGCCTCAATTGTTACATCTCAGTCTACCACTCACTAGTTTTCTTTCTTCTATTCCCTTGAGTTCTCATGTATATGGTATAATCCATGTTTACCAAATTAAATAGTAGATAATGCACTGAGTTCTAAGTCAATTCTGTTGCTGTTTCAGAAAACAAAAACCTTCAAGGAAAATAAAAACAACTTCCTGAACCTTGGATACTTGAAGATGGGAAGCCAGGACTATTTATCTAAAATATGAGCTATTCTGCCAACCCTTACTACTATAACAAGTGGCCTGGCTTCCAGACAAGGTTGTACTACTAAGTAAGTTGGGGTTCTGGGTTTCAAGCCATACATACATGCCCTGGCTTGTGAAGGACATTAGGCATTGCTATAATTAAAGGGAGGCTGGGAAACCAAGTTTTCAAAGAACAAAATCTGAAAAAGGTCCAGGGAACAAAGTAACACTTTCATAGCAGGAAACAGCTGATTAGGACACTGTTGATGCTGCCACTACTTCTGCCACACATGTTAATTTCTATTTCCCTTCTTCTCTTATGGAAAATATGCAAACTCCTGTTAGAACATCCGATTGGCTGAATTTGTCACGTGAGTGCTCCCTGGCTATATCAAAATGGTATTGCCAGGGATCAAACTAGTAAAAGAAGAATCTGAACAGGAGATACCTTCTGGACAGTTTCTCTCCTGAACTCACTTATTTAGGCTTGTATAATCACCTCTCTCTGAAGTGATTCATCACAGTCACCAATCATCAATAAATTGCCAAGCACAGTTGTTAATTCTCAGTTCTCATCTTATTTGTCTTTTTAGCAGTATTTGTCTCAGTTGATCATTCCTTCTTCCATGATAACAATTTATACAGTTAATTCCAAGATATAATTTTATCCTGTTACTTCTAACTGTTGAAGATATCATTTCTTGGAAATTTACTCCATCTGTTCTCATTGCATTGATGACCTCATTCTGTCTCATGGCTTTAACCACCATCTATATGGCAGATTAGCCATAAATTTATGTTTTTGGCTTAGACTTTCTCCCAAAGCCCAAGATCAAATAGAGAACCACCTAATATTAATTTTCACTTTAATTTCTAAAAGGTATCTCAAATTTACAATACTCAAAATACAACTCCTGCTCCAAACTTTTCTCCTCTTTCAAATTTCAGTAAATAGAAATTGTATTTAAAAATATTTCCTTATATTTAAAATATATCCAGATTCTGATCACTCTCACCACCTCCATTGCTACCACTACTTTCATGGTAGCACACCATGGTAGCATATGGTAGCAAATTTCAAGGCACATAGTCTCACCTGGATTATTGAAAGAACGTGTTAATTGGTCTTTCTATTTTTATCCTTCCATATGGTCTACTCTGTTTACAGCAGTCAATGTGATCTTGTTACAACATAAGTCAAATCATAGTACCTTTAGGGTCAAATCTTTTCATGGCGAAGCTATTTGTTCCAGGATTCTCATGTAACTGTTTAGGAAGTCTTTAACCAAGTTATTGTATAGAATTCTTGATGCTTAACAATATTGAGTGGACAAACATTCTTAACAAATAGAGTAGGCTCCAGAATGGCTGATTTAATTCTTTTTGACATTGATCAGAGAATGGAAAGAATATACCAAGCGATCAAAAATATACTTCCTCTAACATGACTTAGGGGAGTAAAATGTGTTAATGTGTCAGAGTCCAAGAGGTTAAGGAGAAAGGAACCTGAGCAGACATGGAAGTTATAAAAACTGTATAAACAGAATTATTACCAACTAATTAGATAATTTAAATAATGCAGTATTCATGTATTTGTAGCCCCTGGACTCATTTCAATCTTGAAATAGATTTGCTATGAGAAAAATCATACAGATCATGGACATTCAGATGAATAACTAGAAAAATATGGATGACAATTTGCTAAAAGTAGTACACTAACCAAAACCACTGGGACCTTTAAGTTCTGAGTTTGCATGTGTCCTGAATACAAGAAAGTAATAGGGCTAGAGAAAAATTATACTGGTCATCAGAGTAGCCATAATTATTGGCTGATATTGAAGGGAAGATGAAATAAATGGAATTTCAATGGAAATGTTTAATGGACTGCCTAATTGGAGAAGTGAGTTTGGATTTAGAAGATGTGCCCATTATTGGGTGACAAGTACATAGCAGAAATGGACATAATGAACTGTCTATGGGTCCAGTATCCTGGGGAAAAAGAACCTGTGAGAGCATGAGTGTGTGGACAGTAAATATAGAAGCAGTTATTGGGACAAATAATTATAACATAGCTAAAAGGAAAAAAATGAATAGATCATTTGTGCCACAATCCTGAGATTTTAATCAGGATATCCCTAACTAATGTGTTCATGTTAGAAGAGAAAGCTATGAATTGCTTTTTTCTTCTTTTTAATTTATAATGCAACCTGATTGATTTCTGAATAAAATCCCCCAAGTGGCAAGCTTGATAAGAGTAATACTGAGGTCATTTACTGACATCATAAAAAAATATTGCTAATTGTTTTCTCATATGGTATCAGTGGGAGAGAAAAACCTTGTAGATGATTAGCTTTCAATAAAAGGAAGGCTACTAGATTTAAAGTGACAATTTCATTCTTTGTCTTAGCAATGAGGCAAGGAACAGCAGAAAGAGAGGGCTGCAGTTGTCTTAGTGAATAAAATGGGAAACAGAATAATTTAATACTGATAATGTTACTGACCAGTACAACTCAATCCAATACATGTTTATTAGGCATGTATTGTGTGATAGACATCACCAGGAGATCCAGCAATGAGGCTCTTGCCTCAAGCTGCTTGCAGTTATACCAATGGTAAGGATAATAGCAAAATATTCAATAGTCATATCTGGAGAGTTTATGTATGATGCTTGGAGCACAAGTTATTGTTGCTGTGTCAGATAAAAGCAGTGTATGACTGGTAGAGAAGAATTGTTTGTTCTCACTGATTTCAGCTTGGAGCCTGTTGGAGCTGATACAAAAAAATGGTAAGTAGTAAGTATTTCTGAGTGGTTTATGGATTAACTGGGCAGCCATGGTGGCATAGAGGTCCTGTGAGGATGTGTAGAAAGGTTGTTCTTTTTTAGTTGCTCAGGGGCATCCCTATTTTTCCTGACCCTGAATTTAAAACAGAGGGAGAGATCTGAAAGGGCTGGGATTTCGGTAGGTCTTGGGTTTCTTGTTTGTAATTGGGTCATATTCTCACTTGTCATCATGCTCAAGGACTGCCGGACTGATTGTTTCCCAGGAGGCATTCAAGAAGCCTTTTATCTAACTTTTTTCTTTAGCACTATTGTATCCCCCCTGACATTGATACTATAAACATGTGATTCATCAGGTTTACCCTGTATAATAGAAATGCTAAAAGAGTGAACACTGCAGAAGGACCAGCCTGTGCAAATTCCTACAGGGGCATTTAAAAGCATTCTTATCTATACATTAAAGCAGAATTCCTAATATGTGGCTGAACGGACTGGCTAGTCATTGTGCCTACCTCATGGTTGCTTTCATGTCAAGGGAGAGGGGTTAATAAGCTACTAGAGGTGGCCGTATGGATGGAAAAGTAATTGTTTGATGTAGATAGCAGAGTCTTAAATAAGGAAAATAACTAGAAAAGAGAAAGAGTGGGAATTACTATAGGAGTAAAGAGGATAATTGATTACCTTGGACCCCACAGACTGAGGCCCTAAGGCTGATGTGAAATTGCTAGGTTTCCTTTGGGACCAGGAACGGGATAACCTCCAACAGCTTCAGTGACATTCTGATTCAATTTACCCATGTAATTCTTGAATGGCAGCTTATATTCATTTGGGACATTACGCAAGTTCTCAAAAATTTGCCTAATATAATGGACAATGTTCTTTGATTGTAGCAAGAAAATGTATCTGGTCGCCTAGGCAGAATCACCCTGTGCTGCAGGCAGTTCATGGGAATTGACAGAGAAAATTTTAAATTGCACTTTTGAACTTGGCCTTGCAGCACTCATCCAGGTGGTTGAGCCAGGCTGAAACTAACATAAGTTCAGTGCAGGAGAACAATAATAAAAAATGTTGTTTGCAAGTCTTCTTTGTCAATAACAAAGCTCATCTTTTTGTGCCAGCAAGACATTGCAGGCAGCCCACATTTCAAATTCAGTTAATCTCAAAATAATTCAAAAATCAAAGAGTTTATTCAACCATCAAGATATACCAGATTCACTGTGTATTCATGGCAGAGACTGAATTGAGGGTGAGGGGAAGGGAAGAATCCAATACAAAATCAGTCAAAGCAGCATTAGTTTTTGTTCAGTTTAAATTGTTTTCAAACCACAAAACTGCACTCTGAATACTAAGAAACATTGCTAAAGAATAGTTGATGATGACATCATTTCCATTTTTAACTACTAATAAAACATAGCACCTTTATCTTTGCAATTAAGTTGCCCTTGCTTCTCCCTGACACCAGGAGTTTCCATTTCACTGATTTTCCCATTCAGTTCTTAATTTCACACTCTGTCCTTGCTACAGTTGCTGTAGCACAAAAAGCTAGCAGAGGGGTGGGCAGAAGCATCAAGTTTTTAATTTGTTACAATGTTAACATCTTCAGACTGTTTTGTATGTGTATAGTTAACACTTTGGCTCATTCCCATATTTCTCCTTCTATTTTCTCAATTATTGCCCTCCTGACTGAGGTGGAAAGGACTGGAATAACCTAACTCTTTGAACCTCAGTTCCCTAATCTGTAAAATATGGGTAATAATTGTGCCCTGAAAGGTACTGGGTAAATATTAGCTAATTATAGCCCAAATTTACCCTTTCTTAGGTTTATAGAAGAGATTTCCACTAAAAGAGATAAAGGCATTTTCCCTGTAAGTGACAGAGTTGCCTACTTAACAAATGTACCACTCTTTTGCCTAGGTACTATTTGAAGCCAAGTTATTAGGATGAGGGGGAAGAACTGGCTTACTTAGAAGTTATATTATATAGAGCATGTCTACTGTCACAGAATAATTGTTCAATTTTGATGTAAGACACAGAAAGCAAACTTGCTCAAGGATGTAAAGGAGATTAGTTAATAATATCTCCCTACTCTGACAGTGGTGCAAAGGCTAAATATTATCCTTTTCCACTCATTTATTTATTTAATTTATTTATACATATTCACAATCTCCTATCCACAATTCCAGAACCCAAAGTCTGAAAGCGAAGTATATTTTTTCTTTTAAATTTTGCCTCAAATTCATTTAACAGCAAAAATTTTCCTAATTTGATATATGAGGACTTTTGTATTCTTTACCAATCCAACTTGAAATGAATATTTTTTTCACTATAGATATACTAAATGTATTGGATTATGGGATATTACTCCAGATCTTGCTGGGGTACGATTTATAGTAGAGTAAGTCTTCACTTAATGTCATAGATAGGATCTGTGCTTTTAAGGAAAACCAATTTTATCATAAACTAATTGGTAGAAATAAGATTTAAGTTCCTCTGGCATCTCATCAATGTTATAATGAAATGGCATTGAATAAAACAATGTTATTTGAGGTCTTGCTATAGGCATTGCACATGATTTTTCTCAAATATGAAAAATTCTGAAGTACTATGGACCCAAGGGTTTTAGATAATGGAGACTGTGTGTGTGTGTGTGTGTGTGTGTACATATATATATATATATTCCATTATATATATTCAAGTCATTGTTATATAATGAGAATGGTTTGCAAATGATTCATGTAACCTGGCAGCCAACAAGGGTGGACTGGAATGCACATGCATAAACAGTGACAACTTCATTCTACTAGTCAGTGGAGGCCATAGATGCTGTTGAGTGAGCATGTGTACTGTGTGGCCATTGCATTCAGAATGACTGAGTGAGTAGAGCAATGAACCTGCATCATATTTTGTGTTAAGCTTGAACATTCCTCTGTAGAAACTATTTGGATGATTCAGAAGGCTGCAGCTATGGACAACTGGTGATTGGCAGATTCATCACAACTGCATGCCCACTTATGAATCATGTCTCCTGCAGAGATTTTTGGCGAAACATGAAGTCACCCAGGTGACTCAGCCCCACCCCTACAGCCCAGATTTGGTGCCCTGTGACTTCTGGCTTTTTCCAAAACTAAAATCACCTTTGAAAGAGAAGAGGTTTGAGACCATTGATGAGATTCAGGAAGATACCCACCCTGTATTTAGTTTCCCATGTGGCAAACAAGTCTTCATTGACGTCATTTAAAGGAGGGCCTCCAGAACACACCCCCTGTACTTTGGGTGGATTTATTTTTATTTTTGTTTCTCTCCCTATATTATTTACCACAAGTTCCTGGTATAACAGGAATAGGCAGGTTGGCAATCATTGACTCTTCCAGACTACCCCTGGTTAAGGGGCTACTTTAAAAGGATCTGTATCAAGGCTCTGCCACTAATTTTCCATGGGCTTTGGGCAAATCACTTCCTGTGATTCTGGTGTGAGGGGACATTTTAAGATCTAACAGCTCATATTTCTCAGCAACTCCTTCCAAAAGCATGACTTGAGATGAAACCTCAGGGCCCAAGATTTTCTAAGGGCAGTAGTCTTTTAACATAAGGCCTAAGGGAGTTGCAAGATGGTGGTGAAGTAAGAGGATCTGTCTTGCACTGCCTCCAAGAAATGAACTGGAAATAAAAATAAAGAGGGGGACAGCCACCTAAAATGAATAATAAATAAAGACTGACTTCAAAAGACTCTTAACCAAGGACCAGTTGGAAGGGAGGGGACATGAAACAGGATGTCCCCATTTCCACAGGTGGCAGGCCCAGGTTACAGCATGGCTGTGGGAGCTTCCCCTTGAGAGGAGTGAAGACTGGACCCCAGACCCAGTTACCAAGGAAATAACCAAGACTAGAACAGAATTAAATGATATAGAGACTAAAATAACAATTCAAAGGATCAATAAATCCAGGAGCTGGTTCTTTGAAAAGATAAAAATTGACCAGCCTTTAAGCATAACTATCAAGATAAAAAGGGAGAAGACCCAAGTAAATAAAATCATAAATGAAAGAGGTGAAATGACAACTGATTCCACAGAAATACAAAGGATTGTAAGAAAATATGACAAACAATTATATGCCACAAAATGTGAAAACCTGGATGAAATGGACAAGTTTCTAGAAATATAGTCTTCCAAAACTGAATGAAGAAGAAGCAGAAAGCCAGAACAGACCAATACCAGCTGATGAAACTGAAGCAGTACTAAAAAAACTCCTTGCACACAAAATCCCTGGACCAGATGGTTTCATAGGAGAGTTTTACAAAACATTTAAGGAAGAGCTAACCTCTCTACTTCTCAAACTAATCCAAAAATCCAAGAAGAGGGAACACTACCAAACTCTTTTGAAGATTTCAGCACTGTCCTAATCCCAAAACCAAAGAAAAACACAACAAAGAAAGAAAACTACAGGCCAATATCACTGATTAACATGCATGCTAAAACCCTCAACAAAATATTGGAAAAGTGTATCCAGCAATACATCAAAAAGATCATACACCATAATCAAGTGGGATTCATCTCAGGGATGCAAGGATGGTACAATATTCCCAAATGAATAAATGTAATACACCACATAAACAAAAGGAAAGACAAAAATCACATGATCATAGCAATAGATGCAGAAAAAGCATTTGATAAGGTACAGCACCCATTTATGATAAAAACACTCAGCAAAGTGGGCATAGGGGGAGCATATGTCAACATAATAAAGGCCATATATGAAAATCATAGAGTCAACATCATACTCAATGGGCAAAATCTAAAAGCTTTCCCACTAAAATCAAGAACAAGACAAGGATGTCTGCTTTCACCATTTGTATTCAGCATAGTATTGGAAGTCCTAGCCACAGTGATCAGACAAGAAAAATAAATAAAAAGTATCCACTTTGGAAAGGAGGAAGTAAAACTCATTATTTGCAGATGACATGATACTGTACATAGAAAACCCTATAGGCTCCACCAAACAACTACTGCACCTAATAAATGAATTTGGCAAAGTAGCAAGATACAAAGTCAATACTCAGAAATTGATGGCATTTTTATACACCAATAATGAAATATCATTAAGAGAAACTAAGAAAACAATCCCATTTGCTATTGCAACAAAATAAATAAATAAATAAAGTACCTGGGAATAAATTAACCTAGGAGGTAAAAGACCTGTACTTCCAAAACTATAGGATGCTGAAGAAAGAAATTAAGGAACATACAAATTAGTGGAAACATATACAGTGTTCATGGATTGGAAGAATTAACATTGGATTGTGTTGATTTGGGTGTCCATACTACTCAAATCAATCTATAGATTCGATGAAATTCTTCTTTGTATACTAATGGCATATTTCAGAGATTGATAACAAATATTCCAAAAATTATGAAACCCAAAAATAAAATCCTAAATACCTTCAGAAATCTTGAGAAAGAAGAACAAAGTTGGAAGTTGTTCTTCACAATACCTGATATCAAACTATACTACAGGGCCACTGTAATCATGACAGTCTGGCACTAGCATAAGAATAGACACACAGATCAATGGAACAGAATAGAGAGCCCAGAAATAAATCTATGTCTCTATGGTCAATTAATATTTGATAAAGGGGGCAGGGGCATACAATAGAATGAATGTAGCATGTTCGGTAAATGGTGTTGGAGAATTGGACTGGTACATGCAAAAAAAATGAAATTAGATTACCAACCTACACCATACACTAGAATAAACTCAAAATGGATAAAAGACTTAAATTTAAATTGTGATACCATAAATATCCTAGAGGAAAGCATAGACAGTAAAATTTGAGATATCCCATGTAGCAATATTCTTGCCAATATATGTCCTAAGGCAAGGGAAATAAAGGAAAAAAATAAACAAATGGGACTACATCAAATTAAAAAGCTTCTGCATGCTTAAAGAAACCATCATCAAAATCAAAAGGGAACCAACTGTGTGGGAGACTATATTTCCCAATGACATACCACACAAGGGTTTTATCTCTTAAATATATAAAGAACAAATGCAAATCAACAGCAGGAAGACAAAAAATCCAATGAAAAAATGAGCAAAGGACCTGAATAGACTCTTCTCCAAAGAGGACATAAAGATGGCCCATAGAAATATGAAAAGATGCTCAACATCACTAGGCATCAGAGAGATGCAACTTAAAACCACGATGGGATATCACCTCACACTCGCCAAAATGGCTATCATTAATAAATCAACAAATCACAAGTGCTGGTGAGGGTGCAACACTTGGGACCTCTAGTACAAAAGGGAATCCTAGTACACTGTTGTTGGGAATGTAAACTGGTACAGCCACCATGAAAAACAGTAAGGATGTTCTCAAAAAACTAAAAATGGAATACCTTTTGAAATTGCAATTCTACTGCTGAGAATATATCCTAAGAATCCTGAAACACAAAATCAAATGAATTTATGCACTCTTGTATTCATATCAGTGCTATTTGAAATAGCCAAGAGTTGGAAACTGCCTAAGTGCCCATCGGTAGATGAGTGGATAAAGAAACAAAACAAAACAAAACAACACTGTGGCACATTTATCTGCAATGGAATACTATACAGCAATAAAAAAGACAGAGTTCTTACCTTTTGTGACAGCATAAATGTAAATGCAGGATATTATGCTAAATGAAATAAGCCAGTTGGTGAAACACAAATACCATATGATCTCACTTATAAGTGGAATGTAATGAGCAAAATAAATTAACCAGCAAAATAGAACCAGGGACATAGAAATATGGAACAGACTGACAGCTGTAAGTCTGGGGAGATGGGGGCTGGTTGAAAGAAGGTGAAAGGATTAGTCAAGAACATATATGCATGACCCATGGTCATAGGCAATGGTGTGAGGATTGTCTGTAGGAATGGGGGATGGGCTCAATGGATGGTTTCAAAGGGGGAAAAATTGGGATAACTCTAATAGCATAAACAATAAAATACTTAAAAAAAGAAAACAAAACCTGAGGCAGAAAAAAATAAACTTAGGCCCTAAAGATGGCTAACCAATTCTTACCAAGTGAATATGGATTTGCCTATGATTATATCAAATACTACCTTGCTAGGTTGTAGGGCGAAGGTTGAGTTTTGAAATGTGAGAGAGTCCAACCTGATGTAGCACCTGTCCATTCTCAGTGAAACTCTCTTTTTAATTGCTTATGCTTAGTGCAAAATCTAATCCATGCTGTGTTCAGGTGACCAGGTGACCATCAATTACAGATCTCCCCAGCAACAGACCATGCTTCCTCCCCTCTCTTGCAGGTAATTGATGGGCTGGAATGATTAAAGGCGATATGCTACATCACTCCCCTAACCAAGAATATTTGAGCACGCAAAGCATTTCAGTCCTTAATTGATAATTCTCATGAGTTGTCCAGGCAGAGTCCATTTATATATTTGGTGCCCTCATTTTTCTTTTCTCCCTGGGGTTTGGTGCTGCAGCTGGTAGGGCCATTAGCCCTTTGTCCCTGCTAGTGAGTTCTTGCTGACAGCTTTTTAATTTGTCAGAACAGAAGCCTCGAACACACAGTGGACAGTAGGACAAAACAGTCAGGCAACATGGACAAAAACTATGGGGGGTGGAAATGGGAGGAAGGTGAGGAGGGCTGGGGTGGTGGGCTGGGGGCGGGGTAAAAGACAGAAAACTATACAATATCAACAATTAAAAAATACTGATTAAAAACAAACAAACAAACAAACAAACAAACAAACAAAAAAGAGGGTATCTTGGAGCCAGCAATACCTAATTGGTCAGACAGAGGCTTTGGGGGTGACCTAACTGTTGGTATAAGAACAAGCTGAATCAGACTAATGGTAGGATATCAATAACAGTTATAATAACATCAACAGCAGTTATCATTATTGTTACAATTATAACAATTATAACTATCATTCTTTGATCACCTACTCTGTGCTAGGATGTTCAGATTTGTTATTTCATTTAATGGCTGTAAGAATCTGGTATGGAATCTTGTATGGTATAATCATCATCCATGCTTTGTCCCTTGCTATCCAGCTAAAGTGTTGCAGAGCCTGGGTTCACCCTAAAGTCTATTTCTGTCCAAAACACATGTTTTTAATTAGACCATACCACCTATTCAGAAAATATGCAGTGGACACATTGTCCTTGGAATTCAATGGAAGCAGAATTGTTTTGAGGGCAAGATCAACAAAACAGCTGCTCAAGGCATGAGGATATAAGGGGTACTGACACCATACTGGAAAATTTGGAACTGTGGAGCCAATTAACTCAGATTTCCACATGTGAATATATATATATATTATTGCATCCACCACAACTAAAGCAGATACAGACTTTGAAAGAAAATAAAAATAACCTATTACCATATTTAAGATATATCTGTTGAGTAATTTTGCAATACATACACAAGTTGAGTGAAGTACAAGAAGCCTTGCCACCAATTCTCAGAAAGTCAGTTGCCTAAGGTGACAGTAGCAGTCAGTTGAACATCTGAGTGAAGACAAATATGCTCTAGTGCTATGTGCCACAAATGAGTGAGTTATTGTCCAGTCTAAATTTTAAACACTTTTAATATGCCTCACAATAAGTTTTATGGTTACAATATTACATTTAATATATCCCTTAATTTGAACATAAAGAGGCATTAACTTTATTAATAAAAAACCAATTATTTCTTTTGAGATTTCTGCTCTTCACCCTTCTCATGTTCCTCCTTCTCCTTCTACCTTTTCCTTCCCTGCCCCCTTCTTCTTCTACTGCATTTTCAGAGCAGTGTGCCTCAGCATTGCAGCCACATTAGTGGTTGCAGACCCTACTTAATTTTTATGATATGAATTTGGGCATCTCCATTTGGGAAATTGGAACAGTTTCCTGTCATGGTAGTGGAGAACCCATACTGCATGAGTCTTACAGAAGAAAAAAGTCCATAGGCATGGAAAATGTGTTCTTGGAAAAGGAGCCACTAGGTGCTCCAGCAGCATTCTGCTCCTCACAAAGCAAGGCTTTGATGGCATTAATGGAAAATATGTGGCTTGCATGTTGTTTAAAATGAAGCCCTACATCTTGAGGTTCTTTTTTCCTCCTTCTGTCTCACCTCAGTCCCCCCAGAGATTTTGAGTTGTCAGTAGATAGTGCTCTTAAAATTGCATTAGCCACCCATGTGAGCAATACAACTAGCAAAATGCCAGGCAGTTGGTATTAGCAATGTTAGCATCCTAGTGTTACCCAGCAGCACTGACTGAAGCAAAGGGACAGGGAGTGTAAGCAATTCTGGTTATTTACATGAAAACTGGGAAACATTTTAGGAGCCCATGCATTACAAAACTGATTGAGAATAAAATCATAAACATTTAGAATTAAAGGACTCTTAGAAATCATTAATCTAACTTCTTATTTGTACAAGCAGGAGATTTTGTCCAGAGAGGAAAGAGGTTTACTAAACTTATGCAATGAGTGTCTGCTGCAGAGTAGGCCCTAAGCCCTTATGTTCTCACTCCCAGAGGAGTGTTATTTCCCTACCTCCTAAACATAGGTAACACACAGGCCTGAAAGGAATTGAATGTAACTATAACCTGAGGGCAGCAGCAATTAAAGCCTAGTCCCTTTGCCACTTGTGTGCTCTGTGTTCTCCCTAGATCAAAATGTGATGTAAATAACTCAGTGATCTAGCTGGGAAATGACTTTGCTGTGGAGGATTATTCTAGAATCCGAGTATATGAGAATTGGACAAATATAACTCTCTGCTTTTAAACCACCATCTCTTCGTAACCGGGAGTGGGGAAGGTTTAAACACAGATTGTTTGCTGGTATTTGCATGTTAATGGATTGAAAAAAGAAATATTAATAAAGGCAGTGACAGTGTGGATAGGTAACTGGCTCCACACTTATTAATTTGTCTCTGAGATCCTGCAAGATAATAGGAGAAATAACATTTATTGGACATGGTCTTATTTCTTTGTTGGATATCTTTTTCCCTATATGCTTTAGTTTGTTACGTCAAAAAAGAATGGGTACTCCTGGATGTTATGAGGTAGACTATTTATGCAGACTAAGAGAATTATAATTGTTCTTTTTATTCCAAACATTGTTTTAAAAAGTTCCAGAATGTATGTTTTGACTTGTTAGGCTCATTGAATGTATGAAGAACTCCTACAACCCAGTAATTAAAAAAAAGATAAATTACCCATTTTTAAAAAAATAAATAGAGCTGGTGGAGAATTTCAGACTGAATTCTCAAAATGCTTCATTTTTGAGAGGAGGGCCAGGACCAAAACTGACTTGTTCAAGGTTACACAATAAATTAGTGCTGAGCCAGGACTAGAACTCAGATTTTATGACTCCTAGGAAAGTATGCTCATTGATTTTTTTGGAAACAGATTATAATGTCATATTATTCTCAAAATATCTTTGGTTGCTGTGATTATATTGTACAGTCCATTTCTGAAACACTGTTAAGCTCCAGATGTGGGATCTAATACTGAGTCTATTACTGACTTGTTATGCAACCTTGGGCAAGGCCCTTTTAAACTCTTTGGGTCTCATTTCCTTCATGTGTCAAAATAGTAAACTAATATCTGCCCCACCTAGCTCACCAGATTCTTGGAAGTCTCAAGCAAGATGGTGCATAAGACAGTGCTTTGCAAACTATAAAATGTTATATAGATATGACTACAGTAGTATTTGTCTTTAAAGTACCCCCAGCAAAGTTTTGCTTTAATTAATGACAGACTGCTTATTTTTAAGGCCACATTATAACTGTTGTGTTCTCCAGACACTTTCACCTTCATTAAGTTGTTACTCTATAAAATATACTAAAAATTGTATTTTATGACTGCAGTGGTATAAAGATATATATATATATATATATATATATATATATATATATATATATATATATATATTAAAACATCTTCTTTAACCTAAACTTTACTTTTTATTTTAAAAAATTAAAATTTTTGTGGGTCCCTAAAAGTACTGCGTGGGCCTTGGGCACATACATTGTCTACTGTGCCTGATGAATAAGTCAGTCCTTCTGGTTTGGAGTAACTCTTCAACTGAGAACAACAAAAAACATCTCTTCAAAAATAAATAATATCCACTGTAAGACACTAGAGATGAAAAAATACAGGGGATAATTAGTGGATCAAGACCAGGAGAGAAGAGAAGTGAACCCAACAACCCATGCTACAGTTCCGCTAAATATATGTTTGGATTCCAGGAATGCAGCTGAGAGGCTAAGAATTGGAGCAGACTTTACAACTCCTGGGGTAGGGGACAAAATTAAAGGTCAGAGCTCATCGCAGAGGAAGGTTTCCAGTAAAGCCCTGAGCTTGGGTTGGGACCCTGAAGGGTAACATCTTAGTGTAAGAGTGAACCAAAAATAGGCTAGCTACTTATAGAGACTGAAGCCTATCATCTAGAAGACCTTTTAATGCCTGATTGGATTAAAATTGTCTGGAGTTGTTAGTGCTCTTAGATGGTTAGTGCCTGCCAAAGGCAAAGGTAAATCACCTCTGTAGGAAGATAGTATGATGTGAAGCGTCAAATTAGTTTTATAATTTTTCACATATGATGTCTTGGATGTTCAGTCAAAAATAATCAGGCAGATTTCCAGTAAAGATGGGGGCATAGGGAAACACAGCTTGCCTCCTTGCACAACCACATCAAAATTTGAACTAAATTATAAAACCACCATTCAAAACCATCAGAAATTGAGTTGAAGGGAAGTCCAAAAACTGTGGAATTAGAGAACCACATCCATCCAGACTGGTAGGAGGGGTAAATGAAGAATAGGCTGGTTCCCACATCCATGTGTGGTGAATAAAAATTGGGGAGAGATATCTCAGGAGTGAAGAGTACCATCCCCATGCCAGGCTGCCCAGACTAGGGTTCCAGTGCCAGGAAGGTAAGTCCCCATAACTTATGGCTGCAAAATCCAGCAGGCATTGAATCGGTGGAAGAAATTCATGGAGTCCCAAGCAGTTCCCCTTAGAGAACACATACACAGACTACTGATACTCACTCCCTCTGAGCTCTAGCACTGGGGTGGAAGTTTGAAAAGTGTTAGTGGCATACAGGGAGGAACTGAAGTGTCTGGAATCAAAGTAGGAGCTGGGGGACAGTTTTCTCCCAGACAAAAGGCAGGCAGATGCCATTGTCCCTTTGGTGAACCTTCCCCCTAAGAGCCAAAGAGTGAGCAGGCAGGTGGTGTAACTGAGACTCCATCAACCCGGCTAACACACTTTGACCTACCCTGGAAATCCCCTGAGGCTCCATCCCACCCAACTTAAGCCCACTCAAGCTATTAACAGTGACTTCTCCATATGAATGGCTGGTTTTGGCTCATGCTTAACAACTTCCTAAATACTATTACATAAGAAAGAGCCAGCCTCAGTATGACCCCAAACCTTGTTCCTCTTTCTAAGTGGCACTAGGCCCAGCAGTAGCAGCACTCAGCCTAGATACACAGCTTGGCTTTGCCTGGGAATCACTAATCCCAGCACCAGTAGCAGCCATCTCAGATTGCTTTATTATAGCTTATGCAGGGTGGCCCCAGGCAGAACACAGGTGGGGGCTGACTTTGACCCACAACACCAAGGAAACCCCAGAGCCTGGCACACAATAGACAGCTACAGACCATTTGGAGCACCACCACCCTGCCCTTCAACAATTGATCCTCCATGAATGGTGGAGGTTGGTGGTCAGTGGTCATAGCCAGGCCTTGCAGATGACCTGCCAACAGCAGTCAAGGCTCAACTACAATAGGACGGTGTACTCAGGCCATACAAAGTATGCATCTTGAGTACCCAGCTTGGGTGATACAGGAGGCTACGCCACTGGACCCTAGAGGACACCTACTACATTAAGCCATCATAGCAGCTCTACCTAATACACAGAAACAAACAGGGAGGCTGCCAAAATGAGGAGGCAAAGAAACATGGCCCAATTGAAAGAACAGATCAGAACTCCAGAAAAAGAACTAAACAAAATCTATCAGAGAGGTAAACAATCTATTAGATGCAGAGTTCAAAACAGTGGTCATAAAGATGCTCTAGGAACTTAGTGAAGATCTCAGCAGCATAAAAAAATTCTAGTCAGAAACATAGTACATACTAATTGAAATAAAGAACAATTTAGAGGGAAACAACAGTAGAGTGGATGAACCTGAGATTAAAATCAATAATTTGGAACATAACTTCTGGAAGATGGCGGCGTGGTAGGAGGGAGCAGACCCCATTTCCCCTCTACACACGGGAGAAAAACCGGGCCAATCTACGGAAGATCAGAGCAGACAAGGAGCAGTAACACAGCATATCTGAAAACAAGAGGTTGGGAATTGTAGCGGACACTGAAAAATCAGCGGTAAGGAGAGCTTTTCAGAACAATAGGAGCCCAGGGTTCCAGCGTGGGGAGAGCCGGGCGACTGAGACAAAAATCAACCAATTAGAACAAGAAGAAAAAATAATAAAAAAAACTGAGGATAGTGTAAGCAACCTCTGGGACAACTTAGAGTGTTCCAACATTCACCTCATAGGGGTTCCCGAGAAGAGAAAGAGGAAGAAATTGGAAATCTATTTGAAAAAATAATGAAGAAAACTTCCCTGATTTGGAGAAGGAAATAGACATGCAAGTCCAGGAAACACAGAGAGTCACAAACAAGATGGATGTAAAGAGGCCCACTCCAAGACATATCATAATTAAAATGTCTAAGGTTAATGATAAAGAGAAAATCTTGAATTCAGCAAGAGAAAAGCAGTTAGTTTCCTACAGGGGAGTTCCCATAAGACTGTCAGCTGATTTCTTGAAAGAAATATTTTAAGAAATATTGCAGGCTAGAAGGGATTGGCAAGAAATATTCAAAGTCATGAAAAGCAGGAACCTACAGCCAAGATTGCTCTACCCAACAAAGCTATTGTTTAGAATCAAAGGGCAGGTAAAGGGCTTCCCAGAGGAGAAAAATTGGAAGGAGTTCATCACCAAACAGTTATTATATGAAATATTAAAGGGACTTATTTAAGAAAAAGAAGATCAAAACTGTGAACAATAAAATGGCAAAAAATACATATCTATCAACAATTCAATCTAAAAAACAAACTAAGCAAACAAGAAAAACAGAGACAGAATCATGGATACAGAGAACATTTTGATGGTTGCCAGATGGGAGGAGGGTGTGGGGGAATGGGTGAAGAGGTGAGGGGATTAGGAAGTACAAATAGATAGTTATAGAATAGCCATGGGGATGTGAAGTACAGTACAGGAAAAGAGTAGTCAAAGAACTTACACAGATGATACATGGACATGAAAAATGGTGGGGGAATTGCCTGAGGAAATATAGGTCCCTGGGTGTAGGAGGCAAAGGAGGAAAAATTGGGACAACTTTGATACCACAATCAATAAAATACAATAAAAAATAATCAGGCATAGAAAGGGTAAGACCACATGATCAAAAACTAAGATGAAACACAGATAATATATAAAACCCCATGGGAGAGGTTCAAGATGGCGGCATGGTAGGAGGACGCAGATTGTCCTTCCTCCTGCACATGGGAGAAAAACCTAACTGATCTACAGAGGAACAGAGCAGATAGCCAACAATACCACAGTATATATGAAAATAGGAGATCAAAATCTGAAGCAGACATTGGAAAACTAGATGTGGCAGCCGAGCGACCGGAGGCGGCCCTGAGACCGGGACGGAGGCGACCTGGCGACTGGAGGCGGTTCTGCAACCGACCAGAGGGGGTTCTGCAACCGACTGGAGGCGGCCCTGTGACCTGAGGCGGCTCTGCGACCAGGACGGAAGCGGCTCTGTGACCGGAGCTGGCTCTGCGACACAACGCAGGTGGCCCTGGGTCCTGAGAGAGCTCTGCAACCAACCAGAGGTGGCCCCTCGACCTAAGGCGGCTCTGCGACCGGGTTGGAAGCGGCCCTGTGGCCAGAGGCGACCCTGCAACTAGAGAAGGGGACTCTGTGGAAGACCCGGAGCTCACATCTGTGATCCTGGGGTGAGTGCGCGCAACTCGGTAAACTCGCGGAGCCCACACCCGTAGTCTCGGGCGGGCGCTCACGCCCTGTAGGAGACCCGGAGCTCACAGCAATAGACTGGGGGAGTGTTGGATCCGTAAGAGATTCCAGCTGAAACCCGTAAACTCGGGAAAGCACGCCCCCTGCAGGAGGCTCAGAAATCACACCCAAGGCCCTGCATGGAGAGTGCACCATTAGCCCTGGGGTCAGGGCTCCGCTGGCACTGAGGACAGTAGCCCAAAGCTGACTGAGTGAGGAACAGGGAGAAAAGCGGTACAAGTCGCCTCGCAGCCTGCTACAGCCAGCAAGTCCAGAAAATCCAGTTTGGCCTGTGTGAAAATAGCAAGAGATTTCTTCTTCTTCTTCTTCTTCTTCTTCTTCTTCTTCTTCTTCTTCTTCTTCTTCTTCTTCTTCTTCTTCTTCTCCTTCTCCTTCTCCTTCTCCTTCTCCTCCTCCTCCTCCTCCTCCTCCTCCTCCTCCTCCTCCTCCTCCTCCTCCTCCTCCTTCTTCTTCTTCTTCATCTTCTTCTTCTTCTTTGGCCTGTGTGAAAATAGCAAGAGATTTCTTCTTCTTCTTCTTCTTCTTCTTCTTCTTCTTCTTCTTCTTCTTCTTCTTCTTCTTCTTCTTTGGGTGTTTTGTTTCATTTTGTTTTGTGGTTTTTTTTGATAGTTGTTTTTTGTCTGTTTAGTTGAGTTTTTTGTTTGTTTATTTGTTTTGGTTTGTTTTTCGTTTTTGTGGGGTTCTTTTGGTTTTGTTTTGATTATATATTTTTTATTTTTTTATTACTTTTACCTTTTTTATCCCTCAATTCCTTTTGCTTCTCTTTACTTCTTTCTGGCTTTACTCCTTCTTCCTTTCTTTCCAATTCTATCTCTCCTTTCTTCCTCTTTTTTTCCTCTTTTCTTTCTTCACTTTATTCTTTTCTCTTTTTGAATACCCACGACTGAGGCAAAAAAATCCTAGAACTGTGAAAAAACCAGAGTTGGACCAAAAGAGGGGGTATTCCCACAGCTGAGACAGTGGAAGCTGTGAACACCAGGATACCTGAAGAAGACTATAACACTGAATCTCACAGGTATTCCACCACAGAAGTTCACACCATAAACCCAGGGAGCCAGAACAGATCAACTTAAGAAGCAGAGGTTTACAAGAAGAGTCTCACCAACAATGAGAAGACAAAGAAACAATCCCCAAATGAAAGAAAGGGTGGAAGCCCCAGAAAGAATGCAAAATGAAACAGAGGCAACTCAACTATCAGATAAGGAGTTCAAAGAAATGGTTGTCAGGAAGCTCCATGAGCTCTCAATGAGCTACCAGAAACTACAGGGAAGCTATGATGAACTCACTGCAAACTATATCAACATGAAAAATGAAATAGAAACTATCAAAAGGGCCAAGAGGAAATGAAGAATACAATTTCTGAGCTGAAGAACACAGTAGAAGGAATGAAAAGCAGAATCGATGAAGCAGAGGATCGAATCAGTGAGTTGGAGGACAAAGTAGAAAAAAGCTGCCAGAAAGAGCAAGAAAAGGAAAAGAGGCTCAGAAAGAATGAAGAGGGGTTAAGAGAAATGCAAGACAACATGAAACGGAATAATATCCGTATAATAGGAATACCAGAAGGAGAAGAAGAAGAGCAAGGGATAGAAAACCTATTTGAAAAAGTAATGATGGAAAACTTTCCTAATTTGATGAGAGAAAAAGTCACACAAATCCAGGAAACACAGAGAGTCCCAATAAGGAGGAACCCAAACAGGCCCACTTTAAGACACATCATCATTAAAATGGCAAAATTCCAAGACAAAGAGAGAATCTTAAAGGCAGCAAGGGAGAAAAAGGAAGTAACATACAAGGGAGCCCCGATAAGGTTAGCAACTGACTTCTCAATGGAAACGCTCCAAGCCAGAAGACAATGGCAAGAAATATTCCAAGTAATGAGAACCAAAGGCCTACAACCAAGACTACTTTACCCAGCAAGGCTTTCAATCAAGATAGAAGGACAAATAAGGAGCTTCCCAGACAAAAGAAGTCTAAAAGAATACACCTCTACCAAACCAGTACTACAAGAGATACTAAAGGGACTGCTTTAAGGAAAGAAAGGAAAAGAGAGAGTGAGTTACACAGATATGAAAATGGCAACGAATCAGTACCTATCAATAGTAACCTTAAATGTGAATGGATTAAATGCTCCAATCAAAAGACATAGAGTAGCTGACTGGATAAGAAAGCATGACCCACACATATGCTGCCTACAAGAGACCCACCTCAGGACAAAAGACCTACACAGACTCAAAGTGAAAGGCTAGAAACAAATTTTCCAAGCAAATGGACAGAAAAAAAAGGCCAGGGTAGCAATACTCATATCAGACAAAATATACTTCAAAAGAAGATCTATAAAGAGAGACCCAGAAGGTCACTTCATAATACTCAAGGGAAAAATCCACCAAGAAGACATAAACATTGTAAATATATATGCACCCAACATAGGAGCACCTAAATACATCAAGAAAATCTTAGAGGACTTCAAGAAAGATATTGACAGCAACACAATTATAGTAGGAGATTTTAACACCCCACGGTCAAAAATGGACAGATCTTCCAAACAAAATACCAACAAAGATATTGTGGCATTGAACAGTACTCTAGACGAATTGGACTTAGCTGATATATATAGGGCCCTTCATCCCAAAGAAACTAAATACACATTTTTTTCAAATGCACATGGAACATTTTCAAAGATAGACCCCATGATAGGACACAAAACAAGCCTCAACAAATTCAAGAAAATTGACATCATACCAAGCATTTTCTCCGATCACAAGGGACTAAAACTAGAAACCGACTTGATGGGGAAAATCCCCAAATCATCAAAATCATGGAGATTGAATAGCATGCTATTAAACAATGAATGGGTAAAGAATGAAATTAAGGAGGAAATCAAAAAGTTTCTGGAAACAAATGAAAATGAACTCACAACAACCCAAAACTTATGGGACACAATGAAGGCAGTCCTCAGAGGGAAGTTCATAGCAATACAGGCCTACCTAAAGAAGACAGAAACATTTCTAACAAACGACTTAACCCTACGCCTACAAGAACTTGAGGAACAACAACAAAGACAGCCCAGAGCAAGTAGAAGGAAGGAAATAACCAAGATCAGAGCAGAATTAAATGACATAGAGACTAAAAGCACAATCCTAAGGATCAATGAATCCAGGAGCTGGTTTTTTGAAAAGATAAACAAAATTGACAAGCCTTTCAGCAGGCTCATCAAGAAAAAAAGAGAGAGGACTCAAATAAACACAATCAGAAATGAAAGAGGAGAGATTACGACTGACACCACAGAAATACAAAGGATTGTAAGAAATTACTACGAAGAACTGTATGCCAAGAAATTTGAAAACCTAGGTGAAATGGACAAGTTTCTAGAAAAATATATTCTCCCAAAACTCAAAGAAAAAGAAACAGAAAGCCTGAACAGACCAATAACAGCTGGTGAAATTGAATCAGTAATCAAAACACTCCCAACACACAAAAGCCCTGGACCAGATGGTTTCACAGGAGAATTCTACAAAACATTTAAGGAAGAGCTAACCCCTATCCTTCACAGACTTTTCCAAAAAATCCAAAATGATGGTAGACTCCCAAACTCTTTTTATGAAGCCAGCATCATCCTAATCCCAAAACCAGATAAAGACACAACAAAGAAGGAGAACTTCAGGCCAATATCGCTGATGAACATAGATGCTAAAATCCTCAACAAAATATTGGCAAACCGCATCCAACAATACATTAAAAGGATCATACACCATGACCAAGTGGGATTCATCCCAGGGATGCAAGGATGGTTCAACATTCACAAATCAATAAATGTAATACATCACATGAACAAAAGCAAAGACAAAAATCACATGATCATATCAATAGATGCAGAAAAAGCTTTTGATAAAGTACAACACCCATTTATGATAAAAACACGTATGATTTATACGTATAAAGAATTAAAATGTTTACACATATAATAGTTTGTTCTAGACTCTAGGTGTTTTATAGAAATCTATGTGGATATGCAATGAAACATTTGTCTATTTGGGACACTTCCTGGAATCATCCCCTGTATGTGGATCTTACTGTTGGAAAGCTACCTGTGGGAAATATTGTAGATGTTGCTACCCATGTGGAGTTTGTTTTCCACAGATGCTTATGACTTCCTTGAATATTTAGGATTCCATCTACCTTTTCATGTATCCACTGTAGTGCTCATTTTTAAAAGCCCCCGTCTAAAAATCTGAATTTATGATCATTTGGAAAAACTAGGCTTTGACTTATCTTTACATGTGCATATAAACAATAAAGTAAGATTGCAAGGGGGGTGCCATGTCTGCTAAGAAATTAAGAACTCTCTTTTTAAAAGATAGTTCTCAAATAACCTTTTTAAAATAATTGCCTTCCTACAAAGAAGGTTGTAATTACAAATGAGTCATAATTCTTAATTAAAGCACGTTCAAATGAATCTTTTTATTAAAGAAGTTTACTATAAAGGACACATGGAGAAAACCAAGGGGGGTGGAATCAGGGGAGGTGGGGATGGCTGGGGCCAGGGGGACTGGTGGGGGATAAATGCAGACAACTATACTTGAATAACAAAATATTTTTAAAAGAAGTTTACCAGCACTTAGTTTACATTTGTGCATAATAGTCAGTGGAATTATTTTTCTTTAATCTTTTTCTAAAAGGTAGACTTTGCTCCAATTCAGATTAATCATATCCCTAAATGATCTAATTTGGCAACCTTCATCTTTATAAAAGGCAATTCTAAATATTCCTTTTATCAGATTCCTCCAACCAGCCTTTGACTAAAACAGAGAGGGTAAAAATAATGTTTTAGTAAGGTCTGGAAAAAAAGGAAAATATTTTAAGACATGTTTCAATTATTTGTCTAAGGAATACTATTCATGTATAAAGGAATGCAATTTGCTATTTTGTTTTTTAAGCTAGGCTATATATGACCTAGAGTAGTGTTGAAAAGGAATTAGTTTGGGGGAGATGGTTAGAATCATGACTTCAGAGACCACATCAGCTGACTGTAATGAAACTTAATTCCCCAATTTAACACAGGACCAAGATGATATTTGGTGCTTACCAGCAACAGGTTTTTCTTTGCCTTCCCCTTTCTTCTTTTTACTTCCTCCCTCCCCCACTTCCTTCCTTTTTCTGTGCATTCGGTTCTCCCCCAGAGAGATGTTGCTGGTCTCAATAATTCTTCTGTTTTCTGAATTATGCCCTTTTGCTGTTGTAACCTCTGAAGGGAACATATTTAGCACTCAAATATATTTTTATGGCTATTTTAGTTCCCTCCCAGAAGCCTAACTTATTTTCTCATGGAACACAACATAGGTACCAGTGCCATGTACTATTCTAATTCAGGAGGCGTTCACACCATTAATTCAAGGGGATTTGTATTTTCTAGGCTTTCATAGATCATAAATAATCATATTTCTGAAGTACACTCAGACCCATTGTTAACTATAGAATATAACAATTTAGTTCACTGTCTTGTATGTAGACAAAAATGACCAAGAAATGAATAGTCTTCTTTTTGAGCACCATCTATATGAGTTCACATTAATAGCTAAAGGGAGATATAGAAAAAAGCACAGCAAGGAGTTCTATCTTTACAGGAGTTTATGACCAAATAGAAGAGAATGGTTATATGTGAGGAAATGTTATGAGGCCTTTCCTCTGCTCTATAGTTGGACCTCATCTCTTTAGCTCCCACTGTGCTTAACATAGTGTCTGGTGTACTTTCATCACTCAATAAAGGGATGTTAAATACATTAAAGAAATGAATTAGTGTGGGTAATTCAGCATTAAGCCACACATACCTCTGGGATAGAGCTCATCCAAGGAGAGCTAATGCAGTGCTCACAAGAAGGCAGTGAAATTTGATGGTTCATTGATCATCAACTCAGCAGGAGGTTTTAGCCTTTGACAAGGTCATTTACTGTTTCAGAATATGATAAAACCTATGAACACTTGCTCCAGTAAAATACATGAATGCACATGTATATTTTAACTTTTGAGTGCAATTTAGTCTTCTTGCAGATGCCCTGAATGTCCATTGTCCCTTTAAGCACCCCTTCTCTACTAGGTACCTGATATATGTCAGGTACCATATGTGGCATACACTGGGTGCTGTGACAGTCCAGAAGAGAAGTATTCATATTGATCTGGTAATTGAGAATAGGGTTCCTGGAGAAGTAAAGAGTGAAGCAGAAACCTGAAGGATGAACAGAATAATAATACTAATACTAATTTACATGAAACTTTTCAGAGAGGCCTTTCCTGTCTGCTCTGTTTAAAATAATATCTCATTCTCTATCTCATTACTCCTTCTCCATTTTCTTTTTCTTTTTTTTAAATAAATTTAATTTACTTATTTTTAGAGAGAGGGGAAGGGAAGGAGAAAGAGAGGAAGAGAAACATCAATGTATGGTTGTCTCTTGTGTGCCCCCCACTGGGGACCTGGCCCACAACCCAGGCATGTGCCCTAGACTGGGAATTGAACCGGCAACCCTTTGGTTCACAGGCTGGCACTCAATCCACTGAGCTACACCAGCCAGGGATTTTTTTCTATTTTCATAGCACTTATCACAATCTATAATTGTGTTATTAGTTTTATTTACATATTTATTATCAATCTTCTCCCCTCTAAATATAATTTCATGAGGTTAAGTGAATTATTTCTATTGCATTCACTGCTATATGCACAGTATCTGAAAGAGTGCTGATGGATATGCTTAATTATTTGCTGAATAAGTGAGGGCTTCCTAAGTAAGTGAAACAGCTTGAACCAAAGCAGTATGTAGAGACTATGAACAATTCCATATACCTAGAGGATAAAGTGTAAGAATGAGAGTGATGGCAGATGATACTGAAGAGGAAAGAAGTATACAGATCATGAAGGGCTTTGTTGAGGCAGTTGAACTGTATAGTACTACTGTGGAGGGCAAAAATCACATAGTCATTCATGGGTAAAGATCCTAAGTTCCATGAGAAAGAAATGTGGCGTGAGGTTGGGCAGAGAACATAGCAGTATAAAAGAATTCTGATATAGTCTGACTTAGGATGTTCTGTCATGGGAACCCCACAACTGTTCCTTGCCTTAATTTTGGTTTGAGTCTCTAGCTATGGGCTTGCATTTTGGACCTAAGCTTTGGTAATGAGAATAATAATGATAATGATAGAAGTAATAGTAGAGGCAGGCACTTTACCAAAATTTGTACATAGATTTTGTCATGTCATCCTCACAACTAGCATATGAAAGAAAAGCAATGATATTATAATCCTGTAATTTAGACAAGTGCATTCAGACTCAGTTAAAGCCACTTCTTCAACATCACACTTCAGCAAGTGGAAGAGCAAGGATTTGAAACTAGGTAGGCTGAGTCCAGAGCCCATTTATACATTTAGCTCTATTTCTTCCCTACTGCTAGACTTCTGTTTCTGCCCTTAGGCTCTGCCTCTGGTCTTAGACAGATTCAATGATACATCATTGGGCTTCTTGTCCTTAATATCCTAACACTGACTCATGGGCTTCTATGACCAGTTCCTGCTTAGGTCCATGATAAAAACAACATCATGTGAAGAATAATCAGATCTCCAATGACATTGAACACTGAATTCTGCAGAGGTAGTTTGAATGAATTAGAAATTAACTGGGGCAAATCTTGCTTTCAAATTAGTATCGATGTCACTTTAAGTGAATTGTTGACAAAAACAGTATCTTTAGTTAGCTTGTTCTAGAGAAGGCCTTTTCTATTACAGCAGATATTGGCCTGTGTTAGGGATAGCAGGACCTGAACAGTTTATGGGAAAGTTTTATAAATCAGCCTGTATCAGCAATTGCTGTGTGAGGAGATAATTATGATAGTAATCATTAACACTTCTGGGTTGCTTACTATTTGCAACATACTTTTGATAGCATTTTTTTCGTGTACTAACTTATTTAATCCATATAACCTTAAAATGTAGGTAACATTATTATCTTCATTTTATAGATGAGAAAACTGATGTACAAAGAAATAGTTATTAAAGAAGAACAAAGTAGGAGGGATCACAATACCTGATATCAAACTGTATTACAAGGTCACTGTAATCAAAACAGCCTGGTACTGGCATAAAATCAGACACATAGACCAATGGAACAGAACAGAGAGCCCAGAAATAAACCCAAGTCTCTATGGTCAATTAATATTTGACAAAGGGGGCAGCAGCATAAGATGGAGTAAAAATAGCCTCTTCAACAAATGGTGTTGGGACATCTGGACAGCTACATCCAAAAAAAATGAAACTCAAGCACCAACTTACATCATACACAAAAATAAATTCAAGGTGGATGAAAGACTTAAGTTGTGACACCATAAAATTCCTAGCAGAAAACATCGGCAGGAAAATCTCAGATATCCCATGCAGCAACATCTTCACTGATATGTCTCCTAAAGCAAGGGACATAAAGGAAAGAATAAAAAAATGGGACCTTATCAAATTAAAAAGGTTCTGCATGGCTAAAGAAAACAGTATTAAAATGAAAAGAGAACCAACTGTATGGGAAAACATATTTGACAATGATACCTCAGACAAGGGTTTGATCTCCAAAATATATAAAGAACTAACATGACTCCACAGAAGGAAGGCAAAAACAAAACAAAACAAAACAAACAAAAAAACCCCCAAAACCCTCAAAAACCAAAATCCAAAACAAAACAAAACAAAACAAAACAAAAAACAACCCAACAACAATTAAAATGGGCAAAAGACTTGAACAGACACTTTTCCAAGGAGGACATATAGCGGTTCCAGAGACATATGAAAAGATGCTCAGAATCACTAGCCATCAGAGAGATGCAAATTAAAACCACAATGAGATACCACTTTATAGCAGTCAGATGGCCATCATAAACAAATCAACAAACAAGTATTGGAGAGGATGTGGAGAAAAGGGAACCCTAATGTACTGTTGGTGGGAATGCAGACTGGTGCAGCCACTGTGGAAAACAGCACAGAATTTCCTCAGAAAACTAAAAATGGAACTGCTTTTTGACCCAGCAATTTCACTTCTGGGATTATATCCTAAGAGCCCTGAAACACCAATCTAAAAGAACCTATGTGCCTCAATGTTCATAGCAGCAAAATTTGCAATAGCCAAGTGCTGGAAGCAACCTAAGTGCCCATCAGTAAATGAGTGAATCAAAAAACTATGGTACGTTTACATGATGGAGAGAAAGAATGAGCTCCTATCCTTTGCAACAGTGTGGATGGTTCTGGAGAGCATTATGCTAAGTGAAATAAGCCAGGTGGTAAAAGACAAATACCATATGATCTCACCTATAAGTGGAACCTAATCAACAAAAAAACAAACAAGCAAAATAGAACCAGAGACATTGAAATAAAGAACAAACTGACAGTAACCAGAAGGGAGCAGGGAGGGGATATCAGGGGGAAAAGGGAAAGGGTCATCAGGGAACATGTATAAAGGACACATGGACAAAGCCAAGGGGGATAGTATCGAGGGTGGGAGGTGGGGATGGGTGGGGTGGAGTGGAAATAGTGGAGGGAAAATGGAGACAACTGTACTTGAACAACAATAAAAAATGAATTAAGAAAAATCATTTAAATTAGCCCTGGCTGTTGTGGCTCAGTGGATTGAGCACTGGCCTCAGAATCAAAGGGACATTGATTTGATTCCTAGCCTAGAGCACATGCCTGGGTGGCAGGCCAGGTCCCCAGTGCGGGGCGTGAGAGAAGCAACCACACTTGATGTTTCCCTTCCTTTCTCCCTCCCTTTCTCTCTGAAAATAAATAAATAAAATCCTTAAAGTAATTAAAAAACTTTTAAATTAATAAACATGTACTGAGTGCCTCTGATGTGCATAGCATATGCTAGGAACTGAATTAGTGTGCAAGAGATTGTGGAGTCTCAAAGTGGGCACTGGAAGGAAATAGGTTTGGAACTGAGGAACACATACAAATGGTATTTTGAAGACAGAATCAATAGAATTTAGTGACTTTTTGATTGTGTATGGTTTGGAACTTGTTTGGAAAGTGGTTGAGTGGGGCAGGGATCAAAAAAAGGGGAAGGGTTTAGAGCAGCAAGTATAAAGGACATATGGAGAAAAACTATGGGGGGGTGGAAATGGGAGGGAGGTGGGGAGGGCTGGGGTAGTGGGCTGGGATGGGAGTAAAAGACAGAAAACTGTACAAGAACAACAATTACAATAAAGAAAAATATTTAAAAAAAGAATTTAGCAAAAATGGAAAAAAATTTAAAAAATGAAAAAAATAATTAGAAAATTGTTAGCACATGTTAGTAGGTAAATTATGGTCAAATTAACTGAGAAGACTAGTGGCAATTTGGAAGTCATATCTAAAGCTCAAAAGAGGGATCAAGACTAGAAGCAAGAGAGAGAATGAGCTTATTAGGTGGGGATGGTAGAGTGAAAGATAAAAGAAGGAAGGAAGGAACTTTGGGAAACCACCATATTCAGGGGGTGGGCAGAGTGGAAGGATTCAATACAGGAAGTTGAAAAGGAGGAGACAAAGATTTAAGGGGGAACTTAAAAAGGGCAGAATTGTATAAACCTTGGGAGGAGTAAAGGTGAGCACTGTCAGATGTTTTACAAAGGTCTTTAAGATAAATACTGAGATAAGGCTTTTGGATCCACAATTATGAAAACATCGTTTACCTTTATGAGCACACTGTTCATGGTGTGGGCAGAAGTCAGACTTCAGGCGTGCATAAGTCAGACTTCAGGAGTACAGAAGTGAGAAGATAATGAAAAGGAGGCAAGAAGAGAATGAAAGAAAATAAGTGGTAGCTTGCAGGGTGCTTTAGGTTTGTTTATTTTAGGATAAGAGGACTTCAGTAGTCTGGGTCAAAGGGTGTAAGAATGAAGGTGATAGTGACAGGGAAGAGCAAGATTAAGGAAATGATGAAAGATCAGAAGCGCAAAGCAAGGTTTAACTTTTTAGCAGTGGAGGGCTACATTTATATTTGAGAAAGAATTCTAAATTAAAAAGTTAGGGGGTTCACATACAATGGATGTATTTTTCTTAGTAAAGCAGAGGGCAAAAGCAGGAGGCTAAGAGTGGGGGCATCCAGAATATGTTTGGCATTTTGAAAATGGGTTGAGGGAGAAGATTTGAGAAGAGAAAGTAGAAATAGCTGAATGTGAAATTGTAGTCTTTTAGTAAATAATGTCCTTCAGAATATTATTCCTGGAGACAATAAGGAAAATGTTTCTAAGGCAAATACACTTGGAAATTAGTCATAGTAGATCTTTCACATTATATGTAAGAATATTTGACTCAGAATTTCTATAGTACAGAAGTTACATACCTTTATTTGTTTTGCATTTCTAACTTATGTGTCCATAGTCATTCCTTCACATAGCAATTACTAATCTTGCCCATCATTAATTTTCCAAGGAACACACTTTAGGGAATGCTAATATGGAAGGTTTACTTGAGATAAGTTACAGAACTGGTGAAGTACATTGAGAACCCAAGTGCTGTTTCACAAAATACATGTGTATTGAAGGTGTTTGGTGCTGTGGCAGGCCTTATGCCAGCAATGCTTTATAGCCTGGAAGCTGGAATAGAGAAAATAGAGGCTTGTATATGTCCAACCTTAGGTTTTGTCAAGAAAAATATAGCAGAAAGCAAAAGGGGTAAAATAATTGAAGATCTAGTGGAAGTAGTGTTGATGTGGTTGATCAGGGGGTACTGGCTGGCGAAGAAGTATAAAATAACTGGGAGAGGAGGTGAAGTTGAGGACCTGCTTATCTTAATGACATCAATGAACATTTCTGTGGGAATGGGGGAATGTGAAAAGTGAAGAATAAAAGGTGTGATTAACTATTAAATGCTGCTAAGAAATTTAGTAGAATGAGGATGGAAAAGAGGCTGAGGCATTTGGCAGTAAGGAGGTCATTAGTTAGCTTTTTATTTAAATTTTTGTCTTTATTTTTATTTTGACATTATTGTGGATGTTCCCATCCTCCCCTTTACTCCCTGCTCCCAGGTTCTGTTCCCCCTTCCCTCTGGCCATCAGCAAATTGTTATTTGCATCCATGGGTTATACATATATGTTCTTTGGGTAATCTCTTTTTTTCCAATAGCTATTATTATTTATTTATGTATGTATTTTCTTTTTTAATTTTTTTTATTTTTTATCAGTATTTTTTTAATTGTTGATATTGTACAGTTTTCTTTTGCCCCGCCCCCAGCCCACCGCCCCAGACCTCCCCACCTTCCTCCCATTTCCACCCCCCATAGTTTTTGTCCATGTGTCCTTTACACTTGTTGCTCTAAACTGTTCTCCTTTCCCCCTGAAATTCCCTCCCCTCTCCCCTCTGGTTACTGTCAGACTGTTCTCAAATTCAGTGTCTTTGTTTATATTATGCTTGTTTGTTTGTTTTGTTGATTAGCTTCCTGTTAAAGGTGAGATCATACGGTATTTGTCTTTCACTGCCTGGCTTATTTCGCTTAGCATGATGCTCTCCAATTCCATCCATGCTATCGCAAAGGGTAGGAGCTCCTTCTTTCCTTCTGCAGCATAGAATTCCATTGTGTAAATGTACCACAGTTTTCTGATCCATTCATTAACTGATGGGCACCTAGGTTGCTTCCAGCACTTGGCTATTGTAAACTGTGCTACTATGAACATAGGGGTGCATAGATTCTTTTGGATTGGTGTTTCAGGGATCTTAGGATAGAATCCAAGCAGTGGAATTGCTGGGTCAAAAGGTAGGTCAATTTTTAGTTTTCCTAGATATTCCATACTCTTTTCCATAGTGGTTGTACCAATCTGCAATCCCACCAACAGTGCACTAGGGTCCCCTTTTCTCCACAGCCTCTCCAACACTTGCTGTTTGTTGCTTTGTTTATGAAGGCCATTCTGACTGATGTCAAGTGGTATCTCATTGTAGTTTTAATTTGCATCTCTCTGATAGCTAGAGATATCGAGCATCTTTTCATGTGTCTCTGGATCCTCTGTATGTCATCCTTGGAGAAGTGTCTGTTCAAATCCTTTGCCCATTTTTTAATTGGGTTGCTTGTCTTCTTAGAGTAGAGTCGTGTAAGTCCTTTATATATTTGGGAGATTAAACCCTTGTCTGAGGTATCATTGGCAAATATGTTTTCCCATACAGTTGGTTCTCTTTTTATTTTAATACTGTTTTCTTTACATGTGCAGAGGCTTTTTATTTTGATGAGATTCCATTTGTTTATTCTTTCCTTTATGTCCCTTGCTTTAGGGGACATATCAGTAAAAATGTTGCTGCATGATATATCTGAGATTTTCCTGCCTATGTTATCCTCTAGTATTTTAATGGTGTCATGGCTTAAATTTAAATCTTTTATCCACCTTGAATTTATTTTTGTGTATAGTGTAAGTCGGTGCTTGAGTTTCCTTTTTTTTTTTTTTTTTTTTTGCCTATAGCTGTCCAGTTCTGCCAACACCACTTGTTGAGGAAACTATTTTTACTCCATTTTATGTTGCTGCCCCCTTTGTCAAATATTAATTAAACATAGAGACTTGGGTTTATTTCTGGACTCTCTATTCCATTCCACTGGTCCATGTGCCTGTTTTTATGCCAGTACCAGGCTGTTTTGATTACAGTGGCCTTGTAATACAGTTTGATATCAGGTATCGTGATCCCTCCTACTTTGTTCTTCATTCTCAAAATTCCTGCAGCTATTCGGGGTTCTTTATGGTTCCATATAAATTTTTGGAGTGTTTGTTCTATGTCTGTGAAATATACCATTGGTACTTTAATAGGTATTATATTGAATTTGTAAATTGATTTGGGTACTATGGATATTTTGATGATATTAATTCTTCTGATCCATGAACATGGTATGTGTTTCCATTTGTTTGTGTGTTCCTTGATTTCTTTCTTCAGTGTTGTGTAGTTTTCTGCATACAGGTCTTTTACCTCCTTGGTTAGCTTTATTTCTAGGTATGTTATTTTTCATTCTGCTATATCAAATGGGATTTCTTTTCTTGATTTCTGCTTCTGCTGTTTCACTGTTGGTATACAAAAATGCCTTTGATTTCTTGATATTGACTTTGATTCCGGCTGTTTGGCCAAATTCATTTATTATGTCGAGCAGTTTTTTGGCCGAGTCTATAGGATTTTCTATGTACACTATCATGTCATCTGCAAACAATGATAGTTTTCTTTCCTCCTTTCCAAGTTGGATGCCTTTTATTTCCTTTTCTTGTCTAATTGCTGTGGCTAAGACTTCCAATACTATATTGAATAGAAGTGGTGAAAGTGAACAGCCTTGTCTTGTTCTTGATCTTAGTGGGAAAGATTTCAGTTTTTCCCGTTGAATATGATGTTGGCTGTAGGTCTCTCATATATGGCTTCTATTATGTTGAGGAATGCTCCCTCTATTCCCACTTTGCTGAGTGTTTTTATCATAAATGGGTGTTGTACTTTATCAAAAGCTTTTTCTGCATCTATTGATATGATCATGTGATTTTTGTCTTTGCTTTTGTTCATGTGATGTATTACATTTATTGATTTGTGAATGTTGAACCATCCTTGCATCCCTGGGATGAATCCCACTTGGTCATGGTGTATGATCTTTTTAATGTGTTGTTGGATGCGGTTTGCCAATATTTTGTTGAGGATTTTAGCGTCTACGTTCATCAGTGATATTGGCCTGAAGTTTTCTTTCTTTGTTATGTCTTTATCTGGTTTTGGGATTAGGATGATGCTGGCTTCATAAAAAGAGTTTGGGAGTCTACCATCATTTTGGATTTTTTGGAAAAGTCTGTGAAGGATAGGGGTTAGCTCTTCCTTAAATGTTTTGTAGAATTCTCCTGTGAAACCATCTGGTCCAGGGCTTTTGTGTGTTGGGAGTGTTTTGATTACTGATTCAATTTCACCAGCTGTTATTGGTCTGTTCAGGCTTTCTGTTTCTTTTTCTTTGAGTTTTGGGAGAATATATTTTTCTAGAAACTTGTCCATTTCACCTAGGTTTTCAAATTTCTTGGCATACAGTTCTTCGTAGTAATTTCTTACAATCCTTTGTATTTCTGTGGTGTCAGTCGTAATCTCTCCTCTTTCATTTCTGATTGTGTTTATTTGAGTCCTCTCTCTTTTTTTCTTGATGAGCCTGCTGAAAGGCTTGTCAATTTTGTTTATCTTTTCAAAAAACCAGCTCCTGGATTCATTGATCCTTAGGATTGTGCTTTTAGTCTCTATGTCATTTAATTCTGCTCTGATCTTGGTTATTTCCTTCCTTCTACTTGCTCTGGGCTGTCTTTGTTGTTGTTCCTCAAGTTCTTGTAGGCGTAGGGTTAAGTCGTTTGTTAGAAATGTTTCTGTCTTCTTTAGGTAGGCCTGTATTGCTATGAACTTCCCTCTGAGGACTGCCTTCATTGTGTCCCATAAGTTTTGGGTTGTTGTGAGTTCATTTTCATTTGTTTCCAGAAACTTTTTGATTTCCTCCTTAATTTCATTCTTTACCCATTCATTGTTTAATAGCATGCTATTCAATCTCCATGATTTTGATGATTTGGGGATTTTCCCCATCAAGTCGGTTTCTAGTTTTAGTCCCTTGTGATCGGAGAAAATGCTTGGTATGATGTCAATTTTCTTGAATTTGTTGAGGCTTGTTTTGTGTCCTATCATGGGGTCTATCTTTGAAAATGTTCCATGTGCATTTGAAAAAAATGTGTATTTAGTTTCTTTGGGATGAAGGGCCCTATATATATCAGCTAAGTCCAATTCGTCTAGAGTACTGTTCAATGCCACAATATCTTTGTTGATAATTTGTTTGGAAGATCTGTCCATTTTTGACCGTGGGGTGTTAAAATCTCCTACTATAATTGTGTTGCTGTCAATATCTTTCTTGAAGTCCTCAAAGATTTTCTTGATGTATTTAGGTGCTCCTATGTTGGGTGCATATATATTTACAATGTTTATGTCTTCTTGGTGGATTCTTCCCTTGAGTAGTAGAAGTGACCTTCTGGGTCTCTCTTTATAGCTCTTCTTTTGAAGTCTATTTTTTCTGATATGAGTATTGCTACCCCGACCTTTTTTTCCTGTCTATATGCTTGGAAAATTTGTTTCTAGCCTTTCACTTTGAGTCTGTGTAGGTCTTCTGTCCTGAGGTGGGTCTCTTGTAGGCAGCATATGTGTGGGTCATGCTTTCTTATCCAGTCAGCTACTCTATGTCTTTTGATTGGAGCATTTAATCCATTCACATTTAAGGTTACTATTGATAGGTACTGATTCATTGCCATTTTCATATCTGTGTAACTCACTCTCTCTTTTCCTTAAAGCAGTCCCTTTAGTATCTCTTGCAGTACTGGTTTGGTAGAGGTGTATTCTTTTAGACTTTTTTGTCTGGGAAGCTCCTTATTTGTCCTTCTATCTTGATTGAAAGCCTTGCTGGATAAAGTAGTCTTGGTTGTAGGCCTTTGGTTCTCATTACTTGGAATATTTCTTGCCATTGTCTTCTGGCTTGAAGCGTTTCCGTTGAGAAGTCAGTTGCTAACCTTATTGGGGCTCCCTTGAATGTTACTTCCTTTTTCTCCCTTGCTGCCTTTAAGATTCTCTCTTTGTCTTGGAAGTTTGACATTTTAATGATGATGTGTCTTGAAGTCGGCCTGTTTGGGTTCCTCCTTATTGGGACTCTCTGTGTTTCCTGGATTTGTGTGACTTTTTTCTCTCATCAAATTAGGAAAGTTTTCCGTCATTACTTTTTCAAATAGGTTTTCTATCCCTTGCTCTTCTTCTTCTCCTTCTGGTATTCCTATTATACGGATATTATTACGTTTCATGTTGTCTTGCATTTCTCTTAAACCCTCTTCATTCTTTCAGAGCCTCTTTTCCTTTTCTTGCTCTATCTGGCTGTTTTTTTCTACTTTGTCCTCCAACTCACTGATCCGATCTTCTGCTTCATCGATTCTGCTTTTCATTCTTTCTACTGTGTTCATCAGCTCAGAAATTGTATTCTTCATTTCCTCTTGGCCCTTTATGATAGTTTCTATTTCCTTTTTCATGTTGATATAGTTTGCACTGAGTTCATCGTAGCTTCCCTGTAGTTTCTTGTAGCTCATTGAGAGCTCATGGAGCTTCCTAACAACCATTTCTTTGACCTCCTTATCTGATAGTTGAGTTGCCTCTGTTTCATTTAGCATTCTTTCTGGGGCTTCCACCTTTTCTTTCATTTGGGGATTGTTTCTTTGTCTTCTCATTGTTGGTGAGACTCTTCTTGTAAACCTCAGCTTCTTAAGTTGATCTGTTCTGGCTCCCTGGGTTTATGGTGTGAACTTCTGTGGTGGAATACCTGTGAGATTCAGTGTTATAGTCTTCTTCAGGTATCCTGGTGTTCACAGCTTCCACTGTCTCAGCTGTGGGAATACCCCCTCTTTTGGTCCAAGTCTGGTTTTTTCACAGTTCTAGGATTTCTTTGCCTCACTCGTGGGTATTCAAAAAGAGAAAAGAATAAAGTGAAAAAAGAAGAGAGAGAAAAAAGAAAAAAAAGAGGAGGGAAGGAGAGATAGAATTGGAAAGAAAGAAAGAAGGAATAAAGCCAGAAAGAAATAAAGAGAAGCAAAAGAAATTGAGGGATAAAAAAGGTAGAAGTAATAAAAAAATAAAAAATATATAATCAAAACAAAACAAAAAGAACCCCACAAAAACGAAAAACGAACCAAAACAAACAAATAAAAAACCCAACTAAACAGACAAAAAACAACTATCAAAAAAAAAAAAACCCACAAAACAAAATGAAACAACCCCCCCCCCCCAAAAAAAAAGAATAAGAAGGAAAGAAAAAAAATCTCTTGGTATTTTCACACAGGCCAAACTGGATTTTCTGGACTTGCTGGCTGTAGCAGGCTGCGAGGTGACTCGTACCGCTTTTCTCCCTGTTCCTCACTCAGTCAGCTTTGGGCTACTGTCCTCAGTGCCAGCCCAGCACTGTCCCCAGGGCTAATGGCGTACTCTCCATGCAGGGCCTTGGGTGTGATTTCTGAGCCTCCTGCAGGGGGCGAGCGTTCCAGAGTTTATGGGTTTCAGCTGGAATCTCTTACAGATCCATCCCTCCCCGAGCCTATTGCTGTGAGCTCCGGGTCTCCTACAGGGCGCAGGCGCCCGCCTGAGACTACGGGCGTGGGCTCCGAGAGTTTCCCGAGTTGCGCGCACTCACCCCAGGATCACAGATGTGAGCTCCGGGTCTTCCAGAGTCCCCTCTGGTCGGTTGCGGAGGCCCCTCCGGTCGCCGGGCCGCCTCAGGTCGGTTGCCGAGGCCCCTCCGGTCGCCGGGTCGCCTCTGTCCCTGGTTATTTCTTTTCTTCTACTTGCCCTGGGCTGTCTTTTTTTTTTTTTTTTTAATCACATTTGTAATCAAGTTTATTTTTTTTACTTTTTTAAAATATATTTTATTCATTATGCTATTACAGTTGTCCCGTTTCTCACCCATCATTCCCCTCCACCCTGCATACCCTCTTCCACCCACATTTCCCCCTTTAGTTCATGTCCATGTGTCATAAGTTCTTTAGCTTCTACATTTCCCATACTATCCTTGCCCTCCCCCTGTCTATTTTCTACCCACCATCTATGCTACTTATTCTCTGTAACTTTTCCCCCTCTCTCCTCCTCCCATGCCCCTGTTGCTAACCCTCCATATGATCTCCATTTCTGTGGTTCTGTTCCTGTTCTAGCTGTTTGCTTAGTTTGCTTTTGTTTTAGGTGTGGTTCTTAATAGCTGTGAGTTTGCTGTTTTTGTTGTTGTTCCTCAAGTTCTTGTAGGTGTAGGTTTAAGTCGTTTGTTAGAAATATTTCTATCTTCTTTAGGTAGGCCTGTATTGCTATAAACTTCCCTTTGAGGACTACCTTCATTGTGTCCCATAAGATTTGGGTTGCTGTGAGTTCATTTTTATTTGTTTCCAGAAACTGTTTGATTTCCTCCCTAATTTCATTCTTGACCCATTCATTCTTTAATAGCATGCTATTCAATCTCCATGATTTTGATGGTTTGGGGATTTTCCCCATCAAGTTGGTTTCTAGTTTCAGTCCCTTGTGGTCGAAGAAAATGCTTGGTATGATTTCAATTTTCTTGATTTGTTGAGGCTTGTTTTGTGTCCTATCATGGGGTCTATCTTTGAAAATGTTCCATGTGCAGTGAAAAGAATGTTTATTTAGTTTCTTTGGGATGAAGGGCTCTATATATATCAGCTAAGTCCAATTCGTCTAGAGTATTGTTCAATGCCACAATATCTTTGTTGATATTTTGTTTGGAAGATCTGTCCATTTTTTACAGTGGGGTGTTAAAATCTCCTACTATAATTGTGTTGCTATCAATATCTTTCTCGAAGTCCTCTAAGATTTTCTTGATGTATTTAGGTGCTCCTATGTTGGATGCATATATATTTACAATGTTTATGTCTTCTTGGTGGATTTTTCCCTTGAGTAGTATGAAGTGACCTTCTGGGTCTCTCTTTATAGCTCTTCTTTTGAAGTCTATTTTGTCTGATATGAGTATCGCTACCCCAGCTTTTTTTTCCCTGTCCATTTGCTTGGAAAATTTGTTTCTAGACCTTCACTTTGAGTCTGTGAAGGTCTTTTGTCCTGAGGTGGGTCTCTTGTAGGCAGCATATGTGGGTCATGTTTTCTTATCCAGTCAGCTATTCTATGTCTTGATTGGAGCATTTAATCCATTTACATTTAAGGTTATTATGGATAGGTACTGATTCATTGCCATTTTCATACCTGTCTTCCTCTCTCTGTCTTTTCCTTTCTTTCCTTAAAGCAGTCCCTTTAGTATCTCTTGCAGATCTGGTTTGGTAGAGTTGTATTCTTTTAGACTTCTTTTGTCTGGGAAACTCCTTATTTGGCCTTCTATCTTGATTGAAAGCCTTGCTGGGTAAAGTAGTCTTGGTTGTAGGCCTTTGGTTCTCATTACTTGGAATATTTTTTGCCATCCTCTTCTGGCTTGGAGCGTTTCCATTGAGAAGTCAGCTGCTAACCTTATCAGGGCTCCCTTGAATGTTACTTCCTTTTTCTCCCTTTCTGCCTTTAAGATTCTCTCTTTGTCTTGGAAGTTTGCCATTTTAATGATGATGTGTCTTGAAGTGGGCCTGTTTGGGTTCCTCTTGATTGGGACTCTCTGTGTTTCCTGGATTTGTGTGACTTTTTCTCTCATCAAATTAGGAAAGTTTTCCATCATTACTTTTTCAAATAGGTTTTCTATCCCTTGCTCTTCTTCTTCTCCTTCTGGTATTCCTATTATACGGATATTATTCCGTTTCATGTTGTCTTGCATTTCTCTTAACCCCTCTTCATTCTTTCTGAGCCTCTTTTCCTTTTCTTGCTCTTTCTGGCAGCTTTTTTCAACTTTGTCCTCCAACTCACTGATTCGATCCTCTGCTTCATCGATTCTGCTTTTCATTCCTTCTACTGTGTTCTTCAGCTCAGAAATTGTATTCTTCATTTCCTCTTGGCCTTTTTTGATAGTTTCCATTTTCTTTTTCATGTTGATATAGTTTGCAGTGAGTTCCTCATAGCTTTCCTGTAGTTTCTGATAGCTCATTGAGAGCTCATGGAGCTTCCTGACAACCATTTCTTTGATCTCCTTATCTGATAGTTGAGTTGCCTCTGTTTCATTTAGCATTCTTTCTGGGGCTTCCTCCTTTTCTTTCATTTGGGGATTGTTTCTTTGTCTTCCCATTGTTTGTGAGACTCTTCTTGTTAGCCTCCGCTTCTTAAATTGATCTGTTCTGGCTCCCTGGGTTTATGGTGTGAACTTCTGTGGTGGAATACCTGTGAGATTCAGTGGTGAAGTCTCCTTCATGTATCCTGGTGTCCAGAGCTTCCACTGTCTCAGCTGTTGGAATGCTTCCTCTTTTGGTCCAACTCTGGCTTTTTCACAGTTCTAGGATTTTTTTTTTTGCCTCACTCGTGGGTATTTAAAAAGAGAAAAGACGAAAGTGAAAAAAGAAGGGAAAAAAGAGGAAGGAAGGAGAGCTAAAATTGGAAAGAAAGGCCGAAGGAATAAAACAAGAAAGACGTAAAGAGAAGCAAAAGGAATTGAGGGATAAAAAAAGGTAGAAATAATAAAAAATAAATATATAATCAAACAAAACAAAACAAAAAGAACCCCACAAAAACGAAAACCAAACCAAAAAAAAAAAAAACTCAACTAAACAGACAAAAAAACAACTACCAATAAGAAAAAAAGAAAAGAAAAAAAAAGAACCCCCCCCCCAAAAAAAAAATCTCTTGCTATTTTTAAACAGGCCAAACTGGATTTTCTGGTCTTGCTGGCTGTAACAGGCTGCAAGGCGACTCGTACTGCTTTTCTCCCTGTTCCTCACTCAGTCAGCTTTGGGCTACTGTCCTCAGTGCCAGCCCAGCACTGTCCCCAGGGCTAATGGCGCACTCTCCATGCAGGGCCTTGGGTGTGATTTCTGAGCCTCCTGCAGAGGGCGCACTTTCCCAAGTTTATGGGTTTCAGCTGGGATCTCTTAAGGATCCAATAGTCCCCCAGTCTATTGCTGTGAGCTTCGGGTCTCCTATAGGGCATACGCGCTCACCCGAGATTACGGGCGTGGGCTCCGCAAGTTTCCCGAGTTGCACGCACTCACCCCAGAATCACAGATGTTAGCTCTGGGTCATCCACAGAGTCCCTTCCTCTAGTCGCAGAGCCACCTCCAGTCATAGAGCCTCTTCCGTCCCGGTCGCAGGGCTGCCTCAGGTCTCAGGGCCGCCTCTGGTTGGTTGTAGAGCCACCTCGAGTCTCTGGGCTGCCTCTGATCGGTTGCAGAGCCACCAGCTCTGGTCGCAGGGTCGCCTCTGGTCGCTCGGCTGCCACGTCTAGTTTTCCAATGTCTGCTACAGATTTTGATCTTCTATTTTCATATATGCTGTAGTATTGTTGGCTGTCTGCTCTGTTCCTCTGTAGATCAGTTAGGTTTCTCCAATGTGCAGGAGGAAGTGCAATCTGTGTCCTCCTACCATGCTGCCATCTTGAACCCCCTATTCTTTGGGTAATCTCTTCACTTTCTTTGTAGTCCCTTCCTCCCTCGCCTCTGGCAGGTGTCAGTCTGTTCCATGTATCCATGCATCCATTTCTATTTTGTTTTTCAGTTTATTTTGTTCATTATATTCCACATAAAAGTGAGATCATATGGTACTTATTTGTCTCTGATTGACTTATTTCACTTAGCATAATAATCTCCAAGTCCATCTATGCTGTTGCAAAAGGTAAGATTTCCTTAATTTTTATGGTCATGTAGTATTCCATTATGTAAATGTACAACAACTTCTTTTCTCCACACACCAAACTGATGGCCACGTGGGCTGTTTCCAGATCTTGGCTATTGTAAATGATGCTGCTATGAACATAGGAGTGCACATATTCTTTCAGATTGTTGTTTCAGGATTCTTAGGATATATTTCCAGAAGTGGGGTCACTGGGTCCATTTTTAATTTTTTGAAGAAACTCCGTACAGTTTTCCACAGTGGCTCACCAATCTGCATTCCCACTGACAGTGTATAAGGGCTTCCTTTTCTCCACATCCTTACCAACACTACACGTGTAGTTTATTGATTTATTGATGGTAGCCATTCTGATGGGTGTGAGGTGATATCTCATTATGGTTTTAATTTGCATCTCCCTGATCATTAGTGACGTAGAGCTTTTTTTTTCACATGTCTATTGGCTGTCTGTATGTCTTTTTTTCTATTCATATTTTCCTTTATTTTTCCCATTGTTTTTATGTTTAGAAAGTCATTCTCCATCCTTCAATATGATAAATACTTGCCTATATTTTCTTTTTTAAAATTTTATTTTAATTGTTCTTGTATAGTTTTCTGTATTTTACTCCCATCCCAGCCCAGTACCCCAGCCCTCCCCACCTCCCTCCCATTTCCACACCCCTAGTTCTTGACCATGTGTCCTTTATACTTGTTCCTGTAAACCCTCCCCGCCTTCTCCCTGAAATTCCCTCCCCTCTCCCCTCTGGTCACTGTCACCCTGTTCTCAGTTTCAGGGCCATTGGTTATATTCTGCTTGTTTGTTTGATTTGTTGATTAGGTTCCTGTTAATAGTGAGATCATATGGTATTTTTCTTTCACCAACTGGCTTATTTCGCTTAGCATAATGATCTCCAGTTCCATCCATGCTGTTGCAAAGGGATGGATGCTGTTCCATCCATGCTCCTTCGTTCTTTCTGCTGCATAGAATTCCATTGTGTAAATGTACCACAGTTTGTTAATCCATTCATTTACTGAAGCGCACCTAAGTTGCTTCCAACACATAGCTATTGTAAATTGTGCTGCTATGAACATTGGGGTGCATAGGTTCTTTTAAATTGGTGATTCGGGGTTCTTAGGATATAATCCTAGCAGTGGAATTGCTGGGTCAAAAGGTAGGTCCATTTTTAGTTTTCTTAGAAAGTGCCAAACTGTCTTCCATAGTGACTGCACCAGTTTGCATTCCCACCAACAGTGCACTAGGGTTCCTTTTTCCACAACATCGTCAACGTGTATTTCTTGCTTCGTTTATGATGGCCATTCTGATTGGTGTCAAGTGGTATCTCATTGTGGTTTTAATTTGCATCTCTCTAACAGCTAGTGATATTGAGCATCTTTTCATGTCTCTCTGGATCCTCTGTATGTCCTCCTTGGAGAAGTGTCTGTTCAAGTACTTTACCCACTTTTTAATTGGGTTGCTTGTCTTCTTAGAGTGGAGTCATGTAAGTTCTTTATATATTTTGGAGATTAATCCCTTGTCTGAGGTATCATTGGCAAATATGTTTTCCCATACAGTTGGTTCTCTTTTTATTTGGATACTGTTTTCTTTATGTGTGCAGAAGCTTTTTATTTTGATGAGATTCCATTTGTTTATTCTTTCCTTTATGTCCCTTGCTCTAGAGGGCATATCAGTAAAAATGTTGCTGCATGAAATATCTGAGTTTTTCCTGCCCATGTTCTCCTCTAGGACTTTAATGGTGTCATGGCTTATATTTAAATCTTTTATCCACCTTGAATTTATTTTTGCATATGGTGTAAGTTGGTGCTCGAGTTTCATTTTTTTCACATAGATGTCTAATTCTCCCAACACCACTTGTTGAAGAGCCTATTTTTACTCCATTTTATGTTGCTGCCCCCTTTGTCGAATATTAATTGACTGTAGAGACTTGGGTTTATTTCTGGGCTCTCTGTTCTATTCCACTGGTTCATGTGCCTGTTTTTATGCCAGTACCGGTCTGTTTTGATTACAGTGGCTTTGTAATACAGTTTGGTATCAGGTATTGTGATCCCTCCTACTTTGCTCTTCTTTATCAAGATTGCTGCCGCTATCCAGGGTCGTTTATGGTTCCATATAAATTTTCAAAGTGTTTGTTCTATGTCTGTGAAATATGCCACTCGTACTTTAACAGGTATTGCACTGAATTTGTAAATTCCTTTGGGTAGTATGGACATTTTGATGATGTTAATTTTTCTGATTCATGAACACGGTATTTGTTTCCATTTGTTTGTATCTGCAATGATTTCTTTCTTCAGTGTTGTGTAGTTTTCTTCATACAGGTCTTTTACCTCCTTGGTTAGGTTTACTCTTAGATATTTAATTTTTTCTTTTTGCTATATCGAATGGGATTTTTTTCTTGATTTCTGCTTCTGCAGTTTCATTGTTGGTATTCAAAAATGCCTTTGATTTCTGGATATTGACTTTGTATCCGGCTGTTCGACCAAATTTATTTATTAGGTTGAGCAGCTTTTTGGCTGAGTCTATAGGATTTTCTATGTGCATTGTCATGACATCTGCAAACAATGATAATTTGTTTCCTCCTTCCTGCATTGGATGCCTTTTATTTCCTTTTCTTGTCTAATCGCTGTGGCTAAGACTTCCAATAGTATATTAAATAGAAGTGATGAAAGTGAACAACCTTGTCTTGTTTTTGATCTTAGTGGGAAAGATTTTAGTTTTTGCCTGTTGAGCATGATGTTGGCTGTGTGTCTCTCATATATGGCCTTTATTATGTTGAGGAATGCTCCCTCTATTCCCACTTTGCTGAGTGTTTTTATCATAAATGGGTATTGTACTTTATCAAAAGCTTTTTCTGCATCTATTGATATGATCATGTGATTTTTGTCTTTGCTTTTGCTCATGTGATGTATTACATTTACTGATTTGCGAATGTTGAACCATCCTTGCATCTCTGGGACGAATCCCACTTGGTCATGTTGTGTGATCTTTTTAATGTATTGCTGGATGCAGTTTGCCAATATCTTGTTGAGGATTTTAGCGTCTACGTTCATCAGTGATATTGGCCTGAAGTTTTCTCTCTTTGATGTGTCTTTATCTGGTTTTGGGATTAGGATGATGCTGGCTTCATAAAAAGAGTTTGGGAGTCTTCCATCATTTGGGATTTTTTCGAATAGTCTGTGAAGGATAGGGGTGAGCTCTTCCTTAAATATTTTGTAGAATTCTCCTGTGAAACCATCTGGTCCAGGGCTTTTGTGTGTCAGGAGTTTTTTATTATTGCTTCAATTTCATCAGCTGTTATTGGTCTGTTCAGGTTTTCCGATTCTTCTTCATTGAGTTTTGGGAGATTATATTTTTCTAGAAATTTGTTCATTTCACCTAGATTTTTAAATTTCTTGGCATACAGTTCTTCATAGTAATTTCTTACAATCCTTTGTATTTCTGTGGTGTCAGTTGTAATCTCTCCTCTTTCATTTCTGACTGTGTTTATTTGGGTCTTCTCTCTTTTTTTCTTGATGAGCCTGCTTAACAGCTTGTTGATTTTGTTGATCTTTTCAAAGAACCAACTCCTGGATTCATTGATCTTTAGGATTGTGCTTTTAGTCTCTATGTCATTTAATTCTGCTCTGATCTTGGTTATTTCTTTCCTTCTACTTGCTCTGGGCTGTCTTTGTTGTTGTTCCTCGAGTTCTTGTAGGCGTAGGGTTAAGTCGTTTGTTAGAAATGTTTCTGTCTTCTTTAGGTAGGCCTGTATTGCTATGAACTTCCCTCTGAGCACTGCCTTCACTGTGTCCCATAAGTTTTGGGTTGCTGTGAGGTCATTTTCATTTGTTTCCAGAAACTTTTTGATTTCCTCCCTAATTTCATTCTTGACCCATTCATTGTTTAATAGCATGCTATTCAATCTCCATGATTTTCAGTGCTTTGGGTTTTTCCCCTTGGGATTGGTTTCTAGTTTCAGTCCCTTGTGGTTGGAGAGAATGCTTGGTATGATTTCCATTTTCTTGAATTTGTTGAGACTTGTTTCGTGTCCTATCATGGGGTATATCTTTGAAAATATTCCATGTGCATTTGAAAAGAATGTGCATTTAGCTTCTTTGTGATGAAGGGCTGTACATGTATCAATTAAGTCCACTTCATCTAGTGTGTTTGTTCAACGCCACAATATCTTTGCTAATATTTTGTTTGGAACATCTGTCCATTTTTGACAGTGGGGTGTTAAAATCCCCTACCGTAATTGTGTTGCTGTCAATATCTTTGTTGAAGTCCTTTAAGATTTTCTTTATGTATTTAGGTGTTTCTATGTTGGATGCATATATATTTACAATGTTTATGTCTTCTTGGTGGATTCTTCCCTTGAGTATTATGAAGTGACCTTCTGGGTCTCTATTTATGGCCCTTCTTTTGAAGTCTATTTTGTCTGATATGAGTATTGCTACCCCAGCTTTTTTTTCCTGTTCGTTTACTTGGAAAATTTACTTCCAGCCCTTCACTTTCATTCTGTGTAGGTCTTTTGTCCTGAGGTGGGTCTCTTGTAAGCAGCATATGTGTGGGTCATGTTTTCTTATCCATTCAGCTATTCTATGTCTTTTGATTGGAGCATTTAATCCATTGAAGTTTAAGGTTATTATTCATAGGTACTGATTCATTGCCATTTTTGTGCCTGTGTTCTCCTCTCTCTCTCTCTCTCTCTCTCTCTCTCTCTCTCTCTCTCACTCCTCCCCCCCTTCCTTTCCTTAATGCAGTCCCTTTAGCATCTCTTGCAGAACTGCTTTGGTGGAGGTGTATTCTTTTAGACTTCCTTTGTCTGGGAAGCTCCTTATTTGACCTTCTATCTGGATTGAGAGCCTTGCTGGGTAAAGTAGTCTTGGTTGCAGGCCTCTGGTTCTCATTACTTGGAATATTTGTTGCCATTCTCTTCCGGCTTGAGGCGGGCCTGTTTGGGTTCCTCTTGATTGGGACTTTCTGTGTTTCCTGGACTTGTGTGACTTTTTCTCTCATCAAATTAGGGAAGTTTTCCATCATTACTTTTTCAAATAGGTTTTCTATCCCTCGCTCTTCTTCTCCTTCTCGTATCCCTATTATACATATATTATTACATTTCATATTGTCTTTCATTTCTCTTAATCCCTCTTCATTGTCTCTGAACCTCTTTATGTTTTCTTGCTCTTTCTGGGTGTTTTTTTCTACTTTGTCCTCCAATACACTGATCCGATCTTCCACTTCATCTATCCTGCTTTTGATTCCTTCTACTGTGTTCTTCAGCTTGGAAATTGTATTCTTCATTTTTTCTTTGCCCTTGTTCATAGCTTCTATTTCCTTTTTCATGTTGATACAGTTTGCGGTGAGTTTATTGTAGTTCCCTGTAGTTTCTGATAGCTCATCGTGAGCTCATTGAGCTTCCTGACAACCATTTCTTTGAACTCAATATCTGATACTTGAGTTACCTCTATTTCATTTAGCATTCTTTCTGAATCCTCCTCCTTTCCTTTCATTTGGGGATTGTTTCTTTGTCTCCCCATTGTTTTTGAGACTCTTCTTGTTAGCCTTAGCTTCTTAAATTGATCTGTTCTGGCTCCCTGGGTTTATGGTGTGAACTTCTGTGGTAGAATAGCTTTGAGATTTGGTAGTGCAGTCTCCTCGATCTCCAGAGCTCACTGGTCTTGGGCTGTCATTTATGTTGGCTCTGTGTTTGTCTTTGAATTTTGGTTGTTGTTGGGTCTTTCTATGGTGGGTCCTTCCCACCAGCTGGTTAACTGAGGATCACTCTGTCCATCACCTCTTGTATTTTGTCCTGCTCATGAGGGTAGTTTGTGGTGAAGCTGGTTCCTCCATGTGTGCAAGGTTTTGAGGATTCTTTTTTGCTCTTGTTCAGTTGTTTGTACTAAGTAGTTTGTCCACTATTTAGTTGTATTTCCAGATATGTTCTGGATTGAGATTTGTGTGGTTTCCTCTCCCTCCTTCACCTTCTTCTGTTGTTATCTGTTGGTGGTTCCTTTGTTTTTAGTGTTCCTTTTCTAGTGGGTGTCCTGGTGTTCACCACTTCCACCTACTCTTTGTTGTAATCAGTTGGATGGGGAAGGCAAAATGGTTTAAGGCAGCAAGAGAGTATTCTATTATATTTACAGTAGCAGCTGGTACAGAAGAGATAGGAGATCCTTTGACTATGTATAGTGTTAACCCTGATCTTCCACCCAAGTAGCCCCTTTTTGGAAAGGATGTAAAGAAGATGAGACTTTTGTTGGGGAGGGAGGGATTGTGAGTTGGATCTAGAAAGCAGTGAGGTTGTGAGAGTTCAGATTCTGAGGGAAGATGAGAGTAAAGGATAGTAAATAGGTATAGTGTGTGAGAGAATAGAGTTAACCACTACAGTAGTAGAGTTCAGGGAAATGTGAAGTAGGCTAAGATCTGGGAGGGGTGTTATGAGGTATTTACAGTTGTATGGAATAGCTATTATTTATGATAATATTAGAGCAATAATCATATGACAGAATCTATGTGATCTGGATAACAAGAATAGGGAGTATAGGACCTTGAGTAGTGTACTATTGGAACACAAGTGAAGTGAAGGACAGTAAATTAGCAATACTCTATGAAAGAGAGAACAGGGGAAACCTGTGAAATGGTACAATATAACCAGCCAAGGAAAGAAGACTATACAGACAGAAAGGAGAGGAATACAAAAATACTATTAAAATAAAAGATGTAAGAATAATGGGAAAAATAATAACATAAATACACAATAACTTGCAGGTCCTCTGTAATAGCAAAGTGAAATTTGTCTCATTGTCACAGCTGTTGGAATGCCCCCTCTTTGGGACCCAAACTGTGGTGTTTTCACAGTTCCAGGTTTTCTGGTCTCACTTGTGGGTTTAAAAGAAAAAGCAGAAGAAGGAAGTAAGATGAGATGAAATTGGAAAGAAAGGAAGAAGGAAGAAAACCAGAAAAAAGGAAAGAGAGGAAAAAGGAATTCAAAGGAAAAAAATAATAAAAATTAAAAAATAAAAAGTTACTTAAAAAACAAAAACAAAGGCAAAAACCCAAGAGCCTCTTATTGGTTTCAAACTGGCCATACCGGTTTTTCTGGTCTTTCTGGCTACAGCAGGCTGAGGGGCCATTGGTATGGCTTTCTCCCTTCCTGATCTGCGCAGCCTGGAGCCTCCTACCCCTGGCGCCTTGGGTGTGGGACGGGGTTACCGCTGTGGGCTGGGGCGAGGGAGCGTGCTCGGCCAGGATGCCTCCCTCCCACAGGTTTGGGAGTGCACCCTACCTTCCCAGTGCTATGGTGGTGCGCAGGGCCTTCTCTTCAACCTCGGGATCACTGCCTGGCTGGTTGGGGAGCTAGCCAGAGCAGCTGCTACAGGAGAATTCCCCAAATAGTGTCTCTCTTTTCACTTTTTCTCTTTGAGAAACTCCTCCTACTCAATCCTGCTGCTCCGTACAATGGTTTGGTCTCTGGCACAGCCCAATTCTCCAGCCAAATCAGTGACTATCAGGTCAGAGCCCATCTCTGTGCAACTCCCAACTCTCCCCAACCAGTGTCCACAGACTCTGTGGGTGCTCACAGCCCCTGTGTGTTTGCTACTTAGTCCTTATTCCCCTCTCTGCGAATTCAAGCAACCAGGTCTCTCCTGGTGCTGCTCAAACCTTGTTTGGCTGGGGAGGGAGCAATTGACCCGGCTCTCTCCCAAGGACGCGGTGGCAGACCCAGCAGGTGGGTAGGCACCAGGCCTGGGCCTGGGCCTGGTCCCCACATCGGCCTCTGGGACCTTATTGTCCTGAAGTAGTCTCCTTACCATCTGGTTTTTCAGTGTCTACTACAATTTTTGGTCTCTTATTTTCATTTATGCTGGGGTACTGTTGGCTGTTTGCTTTGTTCCTCCGTAGATCAGCTAGGTTTTTCTCCCATGTGTAGAAGGAAGTGGAATCTGCTCCCTCCTACCACTCTGCCATCTTCCTCTTCTGTGTGTCCTTTTTGAAGAAGTGTCTATTCAGCTTCTGCACAACAAAAGAAACCATCAACAAAATGAAAATGGAACCTACTGTATGGGAGCACATATTCACAAATGATACATCTGAGAAAGGGTTAATCTCCAAAATGCTATGTAAAGAACATATATAACTCAACACCAGGAACAATCCAATAAAAAAATGGGCAAAGGACCTCAATAGAGATCAGTTACTTTTTTTAAAAACCACAATGAGATACCACTTGACACCAGTCAGAATGGCCATCGTAACTAAAGCAACAAACAGCAAGTGTTGGAGAGGTTGTTGAGAAAAGGGGACCCTAGTGCACTGTTGGTGGGAGTGCAGAGTGGTACAACCACTATGGAAAATAGTATGGAATTTTCTAAAAAAACTAAAAATGGATATACCTTTTGACCCAGCAATTCCACTGCTAGGACTATATCCTAAGAACTCTGAAACACCAATCCAAAAGAACCTATGCACCCCAATGTTCATAGCAGCACAATTTACAATAGCCAAGTGTTGGAAGCAACCTAGGTGCCCATCAGTAAATGAATGGATCAAAGAACTATGGTACATTTACACAATGGAATACTATGCAGCAGAAAGGAAGGAGCTCTTACCCTTTGCAACAGCATGGATGGAACTGGAGAGCATCATGCTAAATGAAATAAGCCAGGCAGTGAAAGACAAATACCATATGATCTCACCTTTAACAGGAACCTAATCAACAAAACAAACAAACAAGCATAATATAACCAAAGACACTGAAATTGAGAACAGGCTGACAGTCACCAGAGGGGAGAGGGGAGGGAATTTCAGGGGAAAAGGGGAAGGGTTTACAAGAACAAGTTTAAAGGACACATGGACTAAAACTATGGGGTGTGGAAATGGGAGGGAGGTGGGGAGGGCTGGGGTAGTGGGCTGGGGTGGGAGTAAAAGACAGAAAACTGTACAAGATCAACAATTAAAATAAAATTTAAAAAAGAACATATACATAACAATGTTTAGCATTTACGTGTTTTTTAATTTTTTTAATTATAGTGAACATACAATATTATACTAATTTCAGGTGTACAACATAGTGAATAAACATTTATATAACTTACCATGTGATCATCCCAATAATCCCAGTGCCCATCTGACATGATATATAATTATTACTGTGTTATTGACTATATTCGTTATGCTGTGCTTTACATTAATTTCAGAAGAGTGGAAAGAGTTAAGGGAGTGTGTGGTGAAGATGTGTACAAAAAGAAATCTACCCATTTTTGTCAATAAAAGGAATGAGAAATGGGGATTAATTGAGATGAATACAGTGTCCAAATAAGGTTTTAAAATATATTATTTTGTTTTCAAGTGTGAAGAACACATAAAACTGGGGGCTTGAGAGCATTGGAACATTGGCTAGAAGGGATAAGATAGGCAGCAAGTAAGAAGTAAAATTTCCAGAAACATTGAAGGTCCAGCTGAGGAAAGTTAACATGGATTTGTCATAGAGTGTTTCTATGATTTGTGCTACAGGGTTAGGTCATCAGGCTGGCAAGGGAGGAGAGTGAAAGCAGGAGTCCACTTGAAGGCTGGGAAAAAAGTTAACATGGATTTGTCATAGAGTGTTTCTATGATTTGTGCTACAGGGTTAGGTCATCAGGCTGGCAAGGGAGGAGAGTGAAAGCAGGAGTCCACTTGCAGGCTGGGAAAATGGAGAGAAATTGAAAGTGGGATCATGATGAGGTTAAAGATGATTTAGTGGGAACAAAGGAACAAAGTAAGTTGTGCCTAGAAGGGGGAGGTTCTTAGTTGGAGTTCCAAATATTGAGGGCCAAGTTGAAAATTTTGGTGAAAAGAGTATGAGGTTTGAAAATACCCTATTTTGCCATGTATGATGTACAGCCACATTTTTGACCCAAACTTTCAGGAAAATAAATTTTTTGTTTTAATTAAATGTTTTATTCATTTATATTTAGATACTTTTTTGTATTATAAAGGAATTTTAGCATTTATTTTTTAACATACTATAGTATAAGAAATTTTATTTAACAAATAATTATAAAACACAAGGTACTTCAGGCACTACCCAAGTATAATGTGCATCTTTATTTTTTCCCTCAAAAATTGGGCAAAAAGTATTCATTATACATGGCAAAAAACAGTAGTCAAAATGGATATTTTTAGAGTAGAATGAATTAAGGAATTGCTAGGGCAAGGTGTCATGTGGATTCTGCATATAGAAACTGATGTCATCCTGGACAGGAGTCTATGTGGAACAAAATATTATTAGAAACACACTGTAGGAGAAGGACCTGGAGTGGGTGATGCCAGTGTGGAGGATGAGAAATTGGAGGTGTACTTTCAGAACAGTATGAGCTTCAAAGAAGGAGTGGTAAATGAAGGAAAGTGATGGGATAGTAAATGGCAAGCAGGTGGGATGAATGAAGTGAAGGCAGAACTGCTGTTTTGACCCTGAGAGGAAGAAGAAGAGGGGCATCCTCTTCGAATGGTCAAAAGGGAAGCAGAGATCATAGGGGGAAGCCAGCAAGCAGCAGGTAAATCACGGGGCAAGACGAAGTACTGTGGGGGAAAGGTAGAGAATATAGGAAATACTATTGACAGTAGAACAAGGCTCCAGAGGGCACTGAGAAAGAGACCAGAGGGGCTGCAGAAAACAGAAGCATATGCCACAGAGGGAATTGAACTGAGTTGGAGAGAGCTGGTAATAAAGTAAACAGAAGTTTGATGGTTTCATTCTGTGAGCAAGAGTGATGGATATAATGTGTATGAAGGACACAAGTCCCAAGGTTTCAAACTGAGATTCAATTTTGGGGTAGGTAGTTGCTGCCCTAAGAGGAAGGAAATAAACACGATTGACTAGAGCTAGCTACACTTCCCATGAGGTCTTGGTTAGACTGAGGGCTGAACTGGAGTTCAGATCTACATCAGTATGCTTACTTGGGTTCCTGACTGATGATAACTGTACAGGTTTTTGAGTTGTGATATCCCATGTCAAATAGCTTTATTCAAAGAGAAGAACAAAGTGTCCTCCCAATCTTGTATTTGGTGATGGATGGATTTCCTATTTTTGTAGATTGGCAGTGCTTTCCAGTGCTTTTGTAAACACGAATAAAAGAGTGTTTTCAGAAGTACTGGAGTGACAATCAGGAGCCAAGCTCATCTTTTAATGTTTCCTTGAGATCCAGTCTTAGAAAATCATGACATCCTGGAATTGTTCATGGTACTTGTTATTTCCTTGCCCTTCTAGGTGGCCTCAATGCTGTCTGCTCACAAGATGCTCAGGGCTTTTGTATTATTTCCTGTTTAACCAGGATTGCTTATAGTAACCAGCCCCTCCAAACCCTGGCCAAGTTCTGCCCTAAATTTCCCTACTTCCCTCTTCAAACACCTGATCCTGTGCCTTTAAGGTCCTACTCTCTTCTTCCCCAGGGTGTTTCTTTGGTAGCTAGTAAATGAATCTGTGCTAAGGTAGTTAAGTCTAGTAAGAAGTTAATGTCTTCATGCTCCCAGCAGTTTTTCCATTTCACTGGAGCACCTTACCCCAAAGGGAAAAAATGACTATAATGATGGGAATTTAAAGCTCTAGAGTAAGGAAAGAAAAGTAAAGAAGAGTTTCCTGGACCTCAAATTAAACCAGCAAGACATTCAACTCTTCCTAATTTCACTGGCTGAGGTGCAGGACTGATTTTGTTTTCTCGAGGACTTGGGATTAACATTGATTCCTTGTGATGGAACCCTAGAAGTGATGATACCCCACATTTCTTGGTACAAAAACTTGAAACTTGCAACTTTTTGAATTTTCACTCTGTAGTTCATCTATTTAGGCCTCAGTAAATTGTGTGGTTATTTTTTTCTTTTCCTCAGAAACTTTATACTCCAGCTTGCTTCAGACATAAATAAGCTAAATCATACAAACAGCCTTCAAAAGTACTTCTTAAAATCAATGCAAAAAGGCTTTGAAAATAGACCCATTAAGTGTTTTTAACTCTGCATGAAATATTGTATAATATAATTCTTGAACATACTGAAACCAGAGTTTTTTCCATTCATTTTCCTTCCTTTAGCTAAAGAGTTCCAGGTGTTCACTAAGGAATGTAAATGTCAAGGTGGGCTTATTTTGATAGGCTCTTTCTAGGGAGTAGGAACTGTGTCAATGGTTCTGTTGATTTCAAGCAGTGTCTGGGGCCATTGCCAGCAATCACAGGTCTGAATGCTTACCATATTCAGGGCCTAAAGTGGCACAAAGCTATATCTAGAACCAGTGTAAAGCAAAATGGAGATACTTTACTCTCCATTCAAAATATCCACTTGATATCTGTCCTTCAGTGTGTGGTCTATGTGTTTCCATGTATGAATTGTCTGCTCAGAATGGTAAAATCTTAGGACAATTCTTTCCATTCATGAATTTCCCAGACTAACCTTTTTCTCATCCAAACAGTAACCAATCTGTTTGACCACCTGATTTACTCTCCACTTTCAAGTACCTTATACATAGAGACATTTACAAGCGTACCAGCCTTTTTTCTTCTTTAAGACATTGAGTGCCCTAAAGGCAACCCTTAGACAGCCCAGGGACCTCTACCATGTCTCTTGTTATGAACCTGTTGTACTGCATGATGATCTGTCCTATCCAAGTATCTACCTGCTGGCAGCTGTCACCTTGGAAATCAATCTTGCAAATCAATCTCTGCTAAGGTGTTGTCAAAATGTGGCTTCTATCCTCCCCCTCAGGTATATGTGCATTTTAAAAGGAAATTTTTAGGAACACAAAATCTCATTCCAAGGAATGGTTCTCTTTTGTGTGAATTTCAGGTATTTATTCTTTTATTGAATATATAATACATGCCTTCTATGAGTCAGACACTGCATTAGGAATAATGAATATGACAATAATAAAATGTGGTTCTACCTTAGAAGTTTACAATATAGTATAAGAGATAAGCATGTAAAATAATTTCAGCGTAATATTATAACTGCCATGATCAAAGTATTTTAACTAGTCAATTCAACACATATTTATTTACAGCCACTGAGAAATCAAACTAAGAACACCTTTTCCCTTCTACACAAAGCATTGTGCTAGATGCCAGAGAAATGAAAGTGAATGAAGAAGACAGTCCCTGTACTCACTGAGCTTCCATTCTCTTGTATGTATAAGGCAGTATGGTTCAATGCAGGAAGGAATGACTTAACTGGAATTTTTGGGCAAGACTATAAAGTGGTGATGACTTTTGAGTTAGATCTGGGAAAATGAGTAGATATTCATTAAATCCATAAGATGAAAACAAAACATTCCAGGCATAAGGAATGTGTGTATGTACGCGTGTGTGTGCACACACACATGCGCATGCACACACAAACACAAGCATGCATGAAACCAGGACATATGGTACCCTTAAGAAATGGTGAGTACTTTAGGGTATCTTGAGGTGCTGAGGATATATAAGAAAGCATAGAAATGAGGTTGGAAAATCAGGTTAGTCCAGATGATGAAGGATAGCAGCTATATAACACTTGGTTCTGGATCACACAAAACAGGTTCAGATTTAGGCTCTGCCACTGACTAGCTATGTGACTTTGGAAAAGTTATTTTATCTCCCTGGGTCTTGGATTCCTTACTTACACAATTGGAAGAGTAATTTTAACAACTTCATGGGGTGATAGTGAAAATTAATTTACATAAAATATGATGTGTGTCAAGTTCTTAGCACAAGGCCCAAGATGTAGTAAGTGCTCCATAAGTTGTAACTTGTCCTTGTGTAAAGGAGTTTGAATTGTGTATGTCAGCAGTGGAAACCTGTTGAAATTGTATTATTAAGGAGAAGAGTGACTTGATCATATATATATATTTTAGAAAGACCATTCTGGCTAGAGAGAGAGGAGTGGATGTCTTAAGGGTTAGAGACTAGGGTGTCTCTAACAGAAGAGTAGTCAGGAGACTAGTGCATCAACTAAGGACAGAGATAGCAAGAGCCAGGACAAAGTTAGAGCAGAGTGACAAACACTCTCTCCATGATCAAACTTCAGTTAGACTCCTCTGATCCCTATTCTCAACTAGTCTTTGACCTTGGACCTTCATGTTCATTTTTGGTGAGTACAGTTTTAGCAAGGATCCTGCTAAGTCAGTTTACAGAGAGTCTTTCACCTATGACATTTGGTTACTCTTGTCTGCCTCCAGCAAGAATCATTCCCACTTTTAATGTTTTCCCTTAGTAATTTCTATCTACTGACTCCATCACTCTGCTTATTAGCTATAAGTCCTCAGCTATCTATACTGTATTTAGGGTTGAGCCTAATCTCTCTCCCCTATTATAATATTCCTATTGAAATGGTCTTAAGTAAAATCTTCCTTATTGTATTACCAGTGTTAGAATCCTTTTCCTTTTCTTAAATATTTTATTTATTTTTAGAGAGAAGGGGCAGGACGGAGAGAAACATCAATGTGTGGTTGCCTCTTGGGCATCCCCAACTGGGGTCCCAGCCCACAACCCAGGCATGTGCCCTGACTGGGAATCAAAGTGGTGACCTTTTGGTTCTCAGACCATTGCTCAATCCACTGAGCCACACCAGCCAGGGTGAGAATCCTCTTTTTCTTTCTTTCTTTTTTTTAATATATTTTATTGATTATGCTATTACAGTTGTCCCATTTCTCACCCATCATTCCCCTCCACCCTACACACCCTCTCCCACCCACATTCCCCCCTTTAGTTCATGTCCATGTGTCATAAGTTCTTTAGCTTCTACATTTCCCACACTATTCTTGCCCTCCCCCTGCCTATTTTCTACTCACCATCTATGCTATTTATTCTCTGTACCTTTTACCCCTCTCTCCTCCTCCCACACCCCTGTTGCTAACCCTCCATATGATCTCCATTTCTGTGGTTCTGTTCCTGTTCTAGCTGTTTGCTTAGTTTGCTTTTGTTTTAGGTGTGGTTCTTAATAGCTGTGAGTTTGCTGTCTTTTCACTGTCATATTTTTATCTTCTTTTTCTTAGATAAGTCCCTTTAACATTTCATATAATAAGGGCTTGGTGATGATGAACTCCTTGAACTTGACCTTATCTGAGAAGCGCTTTATCTGTCCTTCCATTCTAAATGACAGCTTTGCTGGATAGAGCAATTTTGGATGTAGGTCCCTGCTTTTCAAGATTTCAAATACTTCTTTCCAGCCCCTTCTTGCCTGTAAGGTCTCTTTTGAGAAATCAGCTGACAGTCTGATGGGGACTCCTTTGTAGGTGACTGTCCCCTTATCCCTTGCTGCTTCTAGAATTCTCTCCTTCAGTTGAATCTTGGCTAATGTAATTACGATGTGCCTTGGTGTGTTCCTCCTTGGGTCCAGCTTCTTTGGGACTCTCTGAGCTTCCTGGACGTCCTGGTAGTCTATTTCCTTTGCCAGATTGGGGAAGTTCTCCTTTATTATTTGTTCAAATAAGTTTTCCACTTGTTGCTCTTCTTCTTCCCCTTCTGGGACCCCTATAATTCGGATGTTGGGACGTTTAACAATGTCCCAGAGGTTCCTAAGCCTCTCTTCATTTTTTTGAATTCTTATTTCTTTCTCATTTTCTGTTTGGTTGTTAGTTTCTTCCTTCTGGTCCACTCCATTGACTTGAGTCCCAGTTTTCCTTCCATCTCTATCAGTTCCCCATGCATCTTCCTTCATTTCACATATTGTAGCCTGCATTTTTTCATCTAATTTGTGAGCAAAATCAACCAATTCTGTGAGCATTTTGATGACCAGTGCTTTGAACTGTGCATCTGATAGGTTGGCTATCTCTTCACTGCTTAGAGGAATTGGCTCTGGAGATTTTATTTGTTTTCCGGTTTGAGCCATTTTTGGTGGGGTTTTTTGTTTTGTTTTGTTTTGGTTTTAGTCTGGTCGCGGCTATTATGTATAAGGGGTGGAGCCTTAGGTGTTCCTCAGGGCGGGGCAGCCCAGTCACTGGGTTGTGACGCTATAGGTGGGGGCAGGGTCCGAGAGGGAAGAATGGCGCCTGTTCCGCTCTCTCCTGGACTTCGGTCCTTTCTGCCGCTTCTCCTTCACCTGGATTATCTATGGACACACGAGTGCTGTTACGTAGTGAGGGGTGGAGCCTCTGGCGCTCCCCAGTGTGGGGCAGCTCAGTTGCTGGGTTGTGACGCTGTATGTGGGGGCGGGGTCTGAGAAGGAACAATGGCGCCTGCTCCACTCTCTCCTGGATTCAGTCCCTTCCGCCACTTCCCCTCTGCCTGGACCGTCTGCGAGCTTGAATGTGGGACCACCTGGTCAGCCAGCCGCCTTGTGTGGCCTCACTGGTTCTGCACAGTTGCCCCCCTGTGCCCGGGGTCTGCCAGCTGCCACATGTGGGCCCGGGGACCGCCAGCCGTCACCTGTGCACCTGGGAACTGTCAGCCGCCGCTGCTTGCGCTCTGGGGTCCGCACCTCCACTTTCTCCTGCCTCGACCCCACCCCTCTTACCAGTCTGGATGAATGGTTGTTGGACTTCCGTACAGTTCAATTTTCTATAAGTTGTGGTTGTTTTCTTGTTTCTAAGTATTTGCTGTCCTCAATTTTGGTTGTGAGAGGAGGCACAGTGCGTCCGCCTACACCTCCATCTTGGCCGGAAGTCCCCTCTTTTTCTTTAACAAGGAGATGAGGGTTGTTTGAGGGTATGAAGCTCAATGGAATTTAGAGTATTATCTTCTTAGCTTCTGATTCCTATGGATAAGAACAGATAATTAAGGTCAAAGATGGAATCACAGATGACTGAGTGGTAGGAATACCTTTAACTAAAAGATGGATTACCACAGGATGGGTATGTGTGTGTTTTTTTTTGGGGGGGGGCAGTGTAGGTGCTGAGTCTCTTTTAGCAAGTTTTGTCAAGTTTGTATATATGATGTATATCTGTATCTCTATCTTGAGACTGATTTAGCAAGCAAATGGGAATAGGTGGTTTTTGATGAAAATGTAGTTGATGAAATAGTATTAAATGAGATTATCTAAAACAAGCATGTACAGCCATAACAAGACTGAGAACAAGATCCTGATAAACCAACATTTAAAAGATAGGCAGAGGAAGAACAAAGTAAAAAATCTCAGAGAGTGCAGTCTAAGGCATGAATGCAAAAAAAAAAAAAATAGGGGTGAGTCCCCTATTTTCATCCCTCCCACAGCTAAGGAATGAAAGTTTCAAGGGGGAAGAAGTAAGAAATAAATCTCAAACAAAGCTGAGAGGTCCAATTGAATAATAAAATAGGAGGATACTGAGAACCGTTACTAGAGCTGCTTTATTGGAGAGAGGAGAACAGAAGCCAGATTGCCTGAGTTAAGATCTGGCCTGACCTTGTATCAGTGGGGAATTGTAACCCACTGTACAATTCTTGGACATTGTTTCTGTAAGTGCTGACTCTGCCTACTATGTAGCTTGAAGAAAGAGCATATTAGTATAAGAATCCTAGGAAATAACTTCAAACGATACAAACTCCAAACTTCAGGAATCCTAGCTCTGGGAGATTTGCTGACCTTCAACCATGGAGCCAGGATGGCATAAAGCCAGGATGACATGATGCTGGGATGACTAAACCAGGATGACACACACCAGACCATCACTTGCTTTATCAGAATGGACTGTGCTCACCTGCACGTAGAGAACTTTTTAAGCCCTCCCCTTGATCTCATTGTTCTGCTTTTCCTCTCCCTTTTTTATGAAACCTTTTGCCTGCACTGAGATGTTAAGATGGCTTTGAGATATTTGTCCTTCATCTTCTCAGGTGACCAGTACTTGAATAAAACTCTTTCCTTTACACCAGCACCTGCTTCTTGAGTATAGGCTTTTGAAGTGGCAGGCATCTGGAGCTGCATTGTTTCAACCTCACTACCCATACTGCTAATACAATTGACAAAGGAGTTGAGATCATCATCAATTTGAATAAGAAGGAATAAGACTTGGGTCTTATATACACGTGCAACCAAATGCTACATTGCTCTTATAGCGGGACCTGTATCACAGGTAGTACAGTCTGTGACTTATTTCGATGACTTCTGCACACAGTGACTCAGTAGCTAAGAAAACAATATTTTAAGGAATTGAGAGAGGAAAGTTGATTTTTTAAATTTATAATTCAATCAAATCACAAAACCTTTTGATTATTCTTATTAAAATTTAATCATGTATTACTGAATTCTACTTTCCTTCAATAAATGCAGTTAGCATTTTCATCTTTGAATAGTCCTTTAATAAAAAAACTTGTTTCTATATTTGGATTCTGAGAAAAGCTAAGTTACCTCTTATTATCTTTGACTCATATGTGAGGCATTGAAATTCATGTGGAATACAAAATTTCTTTTTTTTAACCATGTAGGATTTCCACAGCATCCAGATGCTTGAATAAGAAAGTGTAGATTCCATCCCTCCTTCTCACTATCATTCATTTGTACTGAAACACTATTTCTACTTTTACCCTCATAGTATATTAAAGAATATACACAGGAGAAAAGAATTTCTAAAGCCACAACTGCTTTTGCCTAAAAGAGAAACCACTTTGTAAATGGGCATTGTGTAGCAGGAATAAGGAGTTTACTATAATAGATTCTGAATGTTGGCCTTACAGTTGTTTTCTGAAAGGAATAAAATCGCCCAATTCTAGCACTTGTCTGGGAACTCCTAAGCAGAGAGGAAATTGGCCGGCAGATATGCTGATGTGGGGGTCTGTGATACTTAACTGCTGAAGTCTAGGATGGGTGTTAATCACAGAGTTGTCTGTAAGCAATACGAGTCCTCTGTGGAGGACCTTCAGGTCCCAAAAGCTCATTTTAACCTAAAAATATAGGGCCCTGGGGCCTGTGTGGTCACAAGCAGTAAAGCAGTCAAATTACTCCCAAGTTCGTAAGAGAGCACACTAAAACAGCACTTTCCTCAGCACTGCCTTTCAAATGGTTTAAGAAGAAAAAACATGGCATCTTTTCTAATACCCGTATCCTATTTTCAAATCTTCCAGAAATAGTGGCTTTAATTCACAGGCTTTAGACTGAGGGGGAAATGCACTCAAATTGACAGCTTGATTTTCTGCTAATCTTAACATTTTATAAAAATTGCCATGGCTGGTGTGGTTCAATAGATTGAGTGCCAGCCTGTGAACCCAAGGGTCGCCAGTTCAATTTATAGTCAGGAAACATGCTTGGGTTGTGGGTCAGTCCCCAGTAGGGGATGTACAAGAGGCAATCACACATTGATGTTCCTCTCCTTCTCTTTCTCCTTCCCTTCCTCTCTACCTAAAAGTAAATAAATAAAATCTTTAAAAAATAAAGTTTACCAGGAAGGCAATGATTTTGGATAGCAAGCAATCTGATTGGGGTACCCAAGGTTTTTAGTTCTTTTGCCTTTTTTTTTTTCAAATGGAGTACACATCTTTTACCAAACCATCCCTATATCCTTGTCTTTGTGAGCAAGGAGACAACTTTGCTAGTCTAATTATTAAGGACTAAAAAGAAGACATGGTAATTAGAAATGAGGAAGACTAGTGGTTGCCAGTCGTTTCATTAGCAACTTTAGCATATATTCTAAAAACAATATAAAGGATGTGTAAGACCTATAATTGATCCTTAAACTAGCATCTCTTGGACATAATATATAATGTATATAAAATCAGGAAATTACTATTATTTATTAACTAGGGCAGTGAAAATGTTTGTGCTTTGTTTCGGGCTATGAGTCAAAGGACTAGCTGAAGAAATTGGCCATCCTGAAGAAAACCGTTGCCATTGAGAAATAGGCAAGAACAGAAACAATAAAGCTAGTATGCGTGCATGCACATGTGTTGAACAAAGTACCTTTCTTAAACCTTGGCACTTAGACCTCTTGCTGTGGCTCATACCTCACAGAGCGCTGCATTTTGAATGCTTTTGAAGTGACTTTCTCAAAATTTTCTAAGGTACCTTTAGTGCTGTCCAGGTGAGCTTCCCTGTGTGAGGGCTAGGGTGTGACGCTCAGTCCCTGCTTCTCCACTTAAGGCTCTATCCACTCTACTATTCTGGGCATCTGGTCAATCAGATACCCCAAGAAACTGCAGGACTCATTTCTATGAAATTCGTTCACATACCTGCTAATGAGAGCCTATACAAGAGGGTAGCCTGGTAAGCTGCTAGCTCCCACTGGCTGGTGAAGTAGTTCTTTCTCAGGATCATACAAGATTGGACTACAGACTGGTACTGTGATATTTCTCACATTGAGCCCACGATTATTGTAGAGCACCATTGACCTAAGCATTAGCTCTTTCCTAACCAAATCCAGCTGCAAATCAGCCTTCTGCTTATATTACCAGAGGGCAGTGAGGATAGATGCAGACTAATTTTATTTTATTTTTCAATTACAGTTGATGTTTAATATGATTTTATATTAGTTTCAGGTGTACAGCATAGTGGTTAGATGATCATATTCTTTGCAATTGATCTCCTGATATTTCAAGTATCCACTTTACACTGCGTATAGTAATTAACATGTTATTGACTATATACCTAAACTGTGCTTTATATCCTTGTGACTATTTTGTAACTACCAATTTGTATTTCTTAATCCCTTCACATTTTTCACTCAGGCCCCCAAGAACCCTCCCTTTGGGTAATCATTAGTTTGTTTTGTTTATTCATTTATTTTGTTCTTTAGATTCTACATATAAGTGAAACCATACATGATTTGTATTCCTCTGATGTATTTCACTTAGCATAATACTCAGTAGGTCCATCCATGCTGTTTCAAATCATAAGACTTCATTCCTTTTATGACCAAGTAATATTCCATCCTATACATGTACAACCACTTTTTTATTCACTTATCTATTAATGGGTACTTGGATTACTTCCATATCTTGGTTATTGTAAATAATACTGCAATAAATGTGTGCATTATCTTTTTTCCTTGTTTATTTAATTTTGTTGTTTACACTATTACAGATGTCCCCATTTTCCCTCCTTTGCCTACCTCCTCCCTACTCTTGCTCCCCCTTGCCTCTGACCATCACCACACCATTGTCTGAGTCTATGGGTTATACATATATGTTCTTCGGCTAATGCCTTCACTTTCTTTCATCTAGTTCTGCTACCCTTCACCTTTTCAAATTGGTGTTTTGCAGTTCTCCAGATATATACCTAGAAGTGGAATTATTGGGTCAAAAAGCAAGTCAATTTTAGTCTTTTGAGGAAATTCCATACTGCTTTTCTCAGTGGCTTCACTGGTCTGTGTTCCTACCAACAGGACATTAGGGTTCCCTTTTCTCCACATCCTCACCAACACTTGTTGTTTGTGGATTTATTGATGATAACCATTATGACAGGTGTGAGGTGATAGTTCACAGTGGTTGTAACTGGCATTTCTTTAAATGACTAGTGATAAGATTTTTTTCATATGTTTATTGGCCATCTGGATGTCCTGTTTGGAGAAGTATCTATTCATGCCCTTTGCCCATTTTGTAAAACTGGATTGTTTGTTTGTTTTTTGGTGTCGAGTTGTATGAATTCCTTATAAATTTTAGGAATTAACCACTTATCGGATGTATCACTGTCAAATATATTTCATCTACTCAGTAGGTTGTCTTTTCATTTTGTTGATTGTTTCCTTTGCTGTGAAAAACCTTTTTAGTTTGATGTAGTCCCAATTGTTTATTTTTGCTCTTGTTTCCTTTGCTCAAAGAAATATATCAGAAAAAACATATTGCTAAGAGAAATGCCAGAGAGTTTACTGCCTATGTTGTCTTCTAGGAATTTTAGGGTTTTAAGTCTTACATTTAAGTCTTTAATCCATTTTGACTATTCTTTTAGATGGTATAAGAAGGTGGTCTAGTTTGATTTTTATGAATGTATCTAATTAAATTTTCCAATACCATTTATTGAATAGACTGTCTTTACGCCATTGTATGCTCTTGTTTCTTTTGTCTTATACACATTCACCATATAGGCCTGGGTTTATTTTGGGGCTCTCTCTTCTGTTTCATTGATCTATGTATCTGTTTTTATGCAAGTACCATGTTGTTTTGATTACTATAGACTTGTACAAGAACTTTGTTCTCCTTTGTCAAGATTACTGTGATTATTCAGGGTCTTTGGTGGTTCCATATAATTTTTTGGATTATTTGTTCAAGTTCTGCAAAAAACACGATTGGTATTTTGATAGAAATTACATTGAAACTATAGATTGATTTGGGAAGTATGAACATTTTAATGATTTTAATTCTTCCCATCCATGAGCATTGTATATGCTTTTATTTATTTGCATCTTCTTCAATGTCTTATAATTTTCTCAGTTCATGTCTTTTACCTCCTTAGTTAAATTTATTCCTAGGTGTTTTATTTTTATACCATTGTAAATGGAGCTGTTTTATTAATTTATTTTTGTGATAATTTATTATTGGTATATAAAAATGCAACCAATTTATTTCAGATTATTTATTTTGCATCCTGCTACTTTACTGAACTCAGTTCTAATGGATTTTTGGTGGAATCTTTAGGGTTCTCTCTGTATAATATCATCTCATACATTGCAGGCATCTTCTAGTCCCCTTCACCACTGCTGGCACCCACAACTGTCACCTCACCTCTTTTCACATGCATTGCTTCATGTGTCACACAGTCCTCTGGGAATGGTTACTCCTATCTCTTTTCAGAGCTTTCAAGACTACTTCTCTGTATTGCCAAGACAGAGGTTCTTTCTATTAGAGTCTTCTCTTGGCTATGATTAATGTGATGATATTATGTTCTCTGAGTCTCATCATAGGATGTACCAGATGAAGGACAGACATTCCTTGAATGAATAGACCAACTGTCCTCACTCTGCCTATGGGTCCCTTCTTATCTTCCTAATGTGGGGGTATACAAAAGTCAGGGGTACAGTCAACATTGAAAGCAATCATATTCTAGAAATGCAATAATTGTGGCTAGCCTAAAGCATTTGATAAGAGACATGGTTGAATGACATATTCTACACTTATGCTATAAAATCCAAATAGTAAAAATTTAACATGATATTATCATTTATATTTTACTGCATATCCTGGGCAATGTTTGCATTTGTGGTCATTATGAATGAAACATAATAACAACTTCTGAAAAAGGTTGTAAAGCTAGCATTAAAGGGGAGTGTGGCAAGAATGATGCAGCATCCTAAGTAAGAAAAAAAAAAATCAGCCTTAAGTAAATGGTATAAGAAATTACAGAGGGAAGAAATTCAATATCATTTCAATACAAATGGGTTAAGTGTCATGATATTATGAATAATAACACTATTGCTATGTTATTTCTCATGGTGACGAATATTAAATTATCCAAGAATGGCATATTTGACAAGGTACATGAAGAGATGGAACCCAAACACTATGCCAAATCTTCATGTGCATGAGTTAGATAAGAAATAAATACAAAGCACCTCTTTTCTACCCATTATTCTAAATATCTCTGATAAGTCGCTATACTTTACATGAGCATATTAATTTTGTAATCCATTTTTAATTCAAATTGCATATGTAGACAAAATTTCCACAGAAAACTTTCCCAGGTTTTTATCTACCCTAAGAATGACTCTTATTGAAAAGTTAAGGGTTTGAACTTCTTGTTACCCCAAGTACTGCACTTTATTTCTCTGAAGGTTCTTTATTTACTTGCAAAGAGCAGAGTCAAATAAAAAGCTATATAGCTCCTTTAAGTTTATGAGATATTATCTGGAGCTAAATCTCAAAACTAGAAACTTAAATATACACATTAACAAATAACATCAACATATTTCATTGGCTGAGACAAAATCATTTCATGGTTATTCATTCAGTGTATTGTAAATATTTTGCTGTGTGTTGAATAAATGGTGGTGAACAATATGGATAAGGGCTGAACAAGGACTTCACAGAACTAAGAGAAGCTGGGCACATGGACATTAAACAAGTAAACAAACAAATTTATTATTATCACAAATTTTAATACATTCTAAGAGGAAGAAAAGAAAGGGTTTTTTGAGACAATGATGAAAGAAGTCCTGCTTGTATAGGAAGTGAAGGTATTTTGTGATGGGGTGATGAACAAAAACATGAAAAATTAGAAGACAAGGAATTTGGCAGAACAAACAGTACATGATTCTTTCTAGGAATGGAAAATTTTAAATGTTGGAGAAAATGATATAAAATGAGGTGGAATGTTTGGCAGAAAGTAAAACATAGAGGACGTTCAAAGGTTTAATTTGATCCTAAAAGAAATGGAAAGCCATTGAAGAGATTTAGGTAGGAGAGGATGTGGTTGATTTATATACATTATTAGAAGACTGCTCTGTGAAAAATGTATGGGGGTGAGAATGGAGGTGGGAAGAACAGGTAGAAGACTACTGCATAGGTCCATGTAAGAATGATGGGAGACTAAATTTAGGTAGAAAAAATGGGTTGAAGAGAAATAAACCAATATATTTTGGAAATAAAATCGACAGGGATTGCTGAGGAACTAGATCCATTCATTCATTTATTAATTTATTTAAGAAATATTTGAGTTCCTCCTCTGGGTCAATCATTAGGCGATAAGATAGAACAATACCAAGGAATAATCCTACCTTCATTGAGCCTATAGTTTAGTAGGATGATATACACGTTAAACAAATGCATGAAATATAATATGCCCAATGGTGATAAGAGTGATGGACAATAATAAAACAAGGTAAGACATAAAAGGGATACTGGGATGCATCTGGAATTTCAGTTTTATAAAGAGTCTTTAGGGATAAGCTCTCTAAAATGGTCACCTATGAACAGGTACTTGAAGAAAATAAGGAAGCAACATATGTAGTTATCTGGGGGAAATATTCTAGGCAAATAAATTATTGGGAGGCAGAATTTACTTCGTAGTTTGAGAAACAGTGGAGAAGCCAGTGCATTTAGAGTAGAATAAATGAGGGAGAGATTGTTAAGTAATAAGTTTAGAGTGGTTCTGCACTGGGGAAGCTCATGTCGGACCATTGTAAAAACCTTGGTTTTAAGATTGTAAGATGGGAAACCCTTGAAGGGTTTTGAGAAGAAAGGTTATATAAGGGTGTACATTTTTTTTTAATTTTATTTTAATTGTTGTTCAAGTACAGTTTTCTGTCTTTTACTCCCATCCCAGCCCGCCCACCCAGCCTTCCCCACCTCCCTCCCATTTTCACACCCCGTAGTTTTTGTCTACGTGTCCTTTATACTTGTCCCTTCCCCTTTTCCCCTGAAATTCCCCTGAAATTCCCTCCCTTCTCCGCTCTGGTCACTGTCAGCCTGTTCTCTATTTCAGTGTCTTTGGTTATATTTTACTTGTTTGTTTTGTTGTTTAGGTTCCTGTTAAAGGTGATATCATATGGTATTTTTCTTTCACCACCTGGCTTATTTCACTTAGCATAATGCTTTCCAGTTCCATCCATGCTGTCACAAAGGGTAGGAGCTCCTTTTTTTACTGCATAGAATTCCATTGTGTAAATGTAACATAGTTTTTTGATCCATTCATTTACTGATGGCACCTAGGTTGCTTCCAGCACTTGGCTATTGTAAATTGTGCTACTTTGAACCTTGGGATACATAGGTCCTTTTAGATTGGTGTTTCAGGGTTCTTAGGATATAATCCTTGGTTTATATTTTAACAGGATCCTTCTGGCCGCTATGTTGATAATAGACTGTCAAGGAGCAAGACAGAAAGCACAGAGACCATTTAAAGAGGCTATTTCAGTAATTTAGGCTAAAGGTAATGGTGGTTTGGATTTGGTTGGCAGTAATGAAGGTATTGTGAAGTGGTTGGGTTCTGTATACATTTGAAGGCAAAATTCATAAAATGTAATGGTCAATTGCAACTGGGTTGTGAGAGAAAGTAAAGAGTCAAAGATGATTCTACAGTCTGAGCAAATGGAAGGAATTAGAATTTCCACACACTGAGATGAGAAAGACTGGGGGAGGAGATTTTGGTGGTAAGGAGTGACAGATTTAGAGAGTGAGGGGAAAGTAAGAAAGCAGAGTGACTCCTAGATTTCTCGCTTGAGCAATTGGGTAGATAGATGGTGGTAGGAAAGATGACAAACTTAAAAAGCCATCTAGTCCAAATTTTTTGGTTTGATATATGAAGAACTAAAGCCTTGAGAAAATAGCCACCCTGTTGAGTAGTCACATTGAAGAGCCTAAACTTGGTTCTTCTGACTGAAGGGTCCAGGTTCTTGCTTCTTTCTATTCCTTAAAATTTTTAAATCTCTGGAATGGGAAAATGAAATTTTAAGTTTCTTAAAGCTCTGTGCTTTAAGCTCCTTTTAAATGTTATATTTTAGTGGAAATCTATTATTTTATGTCCCAAACACCCCTTTTTTCAGGATCTGTTCTTCACTTCACCCTACACACATCTCACATCTGCATGATTTCCACAGGAACCTCCATACTAGTACAATGTCATACCACCTCTTGACCAGAGTGGATTGTTTGAGGGATAGCCACATGACCCAAAGTGGACCAATTTCTTCTGCCTACTTAGATAAGAAAGGGAGCAAAGATTACTCTAAGCACTTAGTAAATACCTGGTGACCTAAATTGAAGGAGGGATGAAGCTTTTATAAACCATATTAAAAAACATTTTCAAAACATATGAATTAGGGAATGATTATCCCCATTTCAAAAAGTTGCTCTACCAGAATATTGACTATAATTTTGCTTTAAATAGCAATCTTTGTAGTGAATTCAAGCATTTGTTTATGATCATTTACTACTTAACAGGCTGGAGTTGAAGGGAGAGCATTTTAAAGTTAAAGCATCAGAAAATACTTCCTATTAAATTTTCATTCTGTGGGTCTAGAGCCTGAGCTCTATAAAAGCTTCTATTTCTAAACAGTGAATTATGAGCTACCAATTGGGTTAGCACCAGTATCAATGCTGGGTAAATGATGCTAAATAATCTAGTGATGCTTTGAATTGTGAGTTCACCTTATGTATTTTATAGGCCTCTATGTAAAAACTACTTTAAGTATAGAATAAATTAATCAAAAACACTATACACTCAATATACTTATGGGTGTGTCTATGTGTTAGATAATATAATTACCAAAGATGTGTGGATATAATCAAGGGTTTCTGATAATAGGGAATAAGGATCAATAAGACTACATCTGTAGTTGATGGCTTCATCAGCAGGAAGATGCACCTTGGTGCCTATTGATGAGCTTCTGCCATACCGGAGGCTGAGGAGAAGTGTTGGTGGACACCAGCCTACTGGGTCATAAGTGCAAAGTCAGATGACCCATCTAGCATATTTGATTAACTTGTATTTATTCTGCAAAGACATAAATAAGTAGTCATAACCGGATTAGTGCTAGATATCATTAAATTAAAAAAAAAAACACAAGTTAAAACTTGACTGATCTGATGAAGAGGAATAGAAAGTAAAAAGAAGAGGAGGAGTAAAAAGAGGAAATAGAAGGAAGAAAAGTTACTTCATAAACATGTGTAGGTGGCAAGAGCTGTGAGACCTCACTTCATTTTATCCAGCATGAATGAAACACCTATACACTCAGGCATGTAGTAACTTCTGAATGAGTTTGTGAAAACAACTAAATGAGTATGTTAATACTTGAATGAACTTATACAGTTTGTTGGAGTTAATAAATGTTTAAATCTGTACATTGCATCATTCATACATCTGCCTCTTTTCTCAATTTTGGAATGATTTCCTTATATTTAATAGTTGCAATTAGATATACCTAATTTAGGATTTGTTGAATGACCAGAACACTTTTCTTGGTAGTTTTGGTTTCTAGTGATTTGGTGACAATATAAGAATTTAAGGTATTGTTTAAGGTAGTATTATTCATATTTTATTTATTTACAAAATGCATAGCCACTTGCTGTAAATCCAGGCAAGGTGACCATACATCTCTATTTGCCCAGGTTAGCCCTGGCTTATGCCTATTTTCCTAATGTATGCATTAATGGTATATCCTCTCATTCCTAAAAGTAGCCTGGTTCGAGAAAAAAAAAAAAAAAAAGTTTGCCCTACGTATCAGTTCCACAGGTAGTCCTGATCTCGCCAACAAGAATCTGCTGGGAACTCAACTAATCTTCCTGCTTTGTCATGAGGTCTTAGACAAAGTTCCTTTCTATTTTTTACCCCTCCAGGTGAGAGACTGTATCATTAACTCATACTTCAGTTAAAACACTTGTCAGAGAACAAATATTCCATTAGAAAAATAAAATGATGGGACTAAGCATTTTGAGAAAAAGAAATATATAGCCAATAAACATTAACAGATATGCAGCCTCACTTATATTCAGGGAAATACAGATCTATACCACAATGAAATATCAATTAATATCCATTTGATTAATAAAAATTTTGATACCCAGAAAATAGTTCTTGTTAGGATGTGTATGTGACCTTTCTTTTATGTTTCTCATAGGAATATAGTTTGATATAGCTGCTTTGGAGAACAATTTGGTATCATTTTGTAAAGTTGCACATTTGCACATCCTATGACCTAGCATAAATACTAGGTATGTGCTAAGAAAAAAATTAGCATATTTACCTGAGGAGATGTGTACTAGAATGTTTGTGGTGGCAATGTTTGTAATAGCAAAATTTGGAGAACCACCCAAATGCCAATTAACAAGAAAATAAATACATGATTTTTGGACTGTTCACATAATGAGATATGATATCAGTGAAAATGAATGAACTATAGTTACAAGCAACATGAAGAAACCTTAGTAATATAATACTGAGTAAAAAAAAGCAAGACTCAGAAGACAACATAGAATATGATACTCTTTTTGTTAAATAAAAAACAAGTAAAACAAAAAATCTAAGAAATATACATCTACTTGATAAAATTATTTAAAAGGGTAGGGAATGATAAGCATAAAATTCAGGATTTCAGAATAGTGGTTACTCTAGGAGGTCATGGGAGTTGAGATAGTGAAGGAATACTGGTAATATTCCAGTTTGAGGGCTGGGAAGTGAGTTCATAGATATTTATTAGTGGACTAAAACAAATAGATTAAAACAATGATTTATAAAGCGATGATAGTATAACCTAAACCAATCATTATGATTAATTCAGTTCTATATACCTGAGGTTCAGTAAAAACACAAAACTATAAAAACCTTGCCATGGCCTACAAGGTCCTTTGTGATCTGGCTTTTGGCTTGCCTTGTGATATAATTTCCTATGTCTCTTATCCTAGTACACTCAGCTTCAGCTACACTGTTTTGTTTTGTTTTGTTTTGTTTTTTCTTGTTGGTTTTTGAACTCTTTAAATGTACTTCTGCCTCATGGTCCAGGATATTCTTTTATCAGATATGCACATGTCTTTCTCCCTCATGTTATTCAAGTTTGCTCAAATACCTTAGCAAGCCCTTCTCCAAACATCCTATTTAAAATGTACCTCTTTTATGCTATTGCTATACCCCACTGTTTTTTTTCAGACTAGCTCCTAACTGATATATTATTATATGCATATTGTTTTTATTATTTGTATTTTTCTGTACTGACAATCTATGGAAGCAATGGTTTTGCTTTGTCCACTAGTGTATGGCTGTTTGGCTGTCTCCTACTTGTCCTTTGTTTAAGAGGTAATTTCCTCCAGAAAATCTCTTATGGATCCTCTAGTTTTCTTGATTCCTTTCCCACCATAATAACACAAAAGTGAAATGCTTTACATTATTTTGTGGTTGGCTATTTATCTATCTCTTGCACTAGATTTGTGTGTGTTTTGAGGACATAGAACCTAGTATGCATGTATGTGTTTATGTATGTATTTAATACAAAACATGTTAGAGCCCACACATAGTAGATGCTTAATTATGATTATTTAAAAATAATAATATAGATGGAAGAAGAAATAAGCAAGTGATTGACCCATTCACAGGGCTGAGGTGGCTAGTCAGATAAATGAAGAGGAAGATTGGCCATGTGGAAACGATAATTTGTAGTGTAAAGAGAAGATGCTGGATGTCTCTTGGTTGAAACTTAGTTGTAATTCTGTAGAAGCCTTCTTTTTTTAAAATATTTTATTTATTTATTTATTTTAGAGAGAGGGGAAGGGAAGGAGAAAGAGAGGTAGAGAAACATCGATATGTGGTTGCCTCTCCCATGCCCCCTCCTGGCGACCAGGCCCACAACCCAGGCATGTGCCCTTAAGGGGAATCGAATCAGCAACGCTTTGGTTCACAGACCTGCGCTCAATCCACTGAGCTACTGTTGCGGACCGTTCAGCCTGGTTTCAGGAGTTGTAACCCTCACCCCATGGTGGGCTGTGTAAGAGCCCAAGGGACCCACTTCATCTGGGTCTGCTCTGTCACAAGGATGTGACCTACTAAGGAGACAAAGCTTATCTCCCTGGCAGGAGCACTGCTTCTGCCTTACCCATCTCTGGCCCCATAGCTTGGTTGGCAGTCAATGACGGGTAAGACTCCTCATGGGAGGGGCAACCTAAGCCAGACGTGACCACTTGGGAGGCCTCATGGAAGGACTCGGGGGGTTGCAGCAAAGAGGATGTGATGGACCCTCGCCCCCCGGCTATTCTGACATAGCCTGAGTCCTCATTTCCATCTGGGAGATGTCTCCTGCTTCCTAATTGCCTTAAAGCCTGAAACTGTGGGGGTGAGCAGTGCAGCCCTGTCCTGGCCAGGACGGCTCCTTGGGTGATTGGCATAAGAAAGAATTCCTAAAGTCCTGTGAAACCTGCTTTGCTAAGAGTGCTCTTCCTGAGGTGACAAGTGTCCCAGGAGGAAATGAGCATGTCTCCCAAAGTCTGGCAACCCCCCTTCCTGACAAACACTGGCTCTGATTAAGCCCTCAGATTTCTTTGACATGTTAAACTTGTATTCCGGTGTATTAGAACCCAATAAAAGCCTAGTGAGGATGGGGCTCTAGGTCATTCTCCTCTGAGAGTTTGACCCCTTTCCTCCCCAAGCAGAAGATGTCTTGGTAGTTTTTACTTTCATCCGTGACGGAGGGATGGGGCTCTGTGGGTGGAGCCCCCCCACATCTGGCACCCAGGACAGGGTCCCCCGCAAGCTACACTAGCTAGGGCTAGAAGCCTTCTTTTTATGCAGACTTCAGTGAAATCTGTCACTTTTAGTGTGGGGTCTTAAGAGATACTCCAGGCTGGATGTATGCATATATCCCCATAAGGAATGGAAATCCAGGAGCCTCTTAATCACCCAGCATTTCTACACAATTAAGTACAGGGGGAAACTCAGAAGTATACAATGATGCCAAGATCTTTCAAGATATTAAAAAGGACAATGTATTGTTAGATTCAGAGTTTCTGCTGCATGAAGTTCAATGTCTCCTAAATATTTTATTAATAAATTATGTAAGATCCATACTTTCTATTTATTTATTTAAATTCACTAGTTAAGTCTTTTCCTCTGCCCTTGACCCCTTTCATGTGAATATCTAAGAGCCATCAGTTGTGTACTGATGTTCTAATTTACTTCATGTTTTCCAAATCAGTTTACCCTTTTTCTCTTTTCTTGCTTAGTCATTATGTGTTCATTTCCCCCATCATCATGAGCATTGATGCTGTGCCATAATTATACACATAATTGGATCACTTACTCACTTGCATAGATAATTGTGTTAATATGCCTTCAGGTTTGCTGGCTTTCAAGTAATGTACTCAATCACCATATGAAAGTGAGTAAATTGGCAACAATTTACTCTACATGAAAGACCAACTTCAGAGTTCATGATTTGGGTATGATTATACATAGTTTTTTTTTTTTTCATTAAATGGATGTTGCCTCTCTTTTATTTATGAATGGGTTGTGTCTATAGCATTCTGAAACTCCTGGCGTGTTTATGGTAGCTTACTCAACCACTAGTAACTAGAGATAATGCTTGGTATCAAAACAGTGGGAATAAAATGCTAATTAGACCAAGAGAATAGATTTCATTTCTGTGGATGAATGAACTCTTTGGTTTCTGGTTTCAAACTATACCCATATTTAAGTAGGCCTTGTCTTTGGTCCTAGATAGAGGTCCAAACACAGCCATAACTAGAAGATAATGGCAGGCCAATGAGATAAATATATTAATATAATTAGCAAGATTTATCAAGGATGGAGTGACCTGAAAGGCACGTTCCAGGTGATGACAGAAACTCTGGGAGCAAGAGGTGTATCAGGACCCAAATGAGCAGGGAGATTGTCCATTTAGAGAAGGCTGATAGATAATATGTGCTGGGGTCACTTCTGGGGTTCAGAATGGGACTTTAGTTTGAGAGAAAGGTAGGGCTAAAGTTTTACAATTATCAGGATTAAGATATAGAAAAAATAATAAAGTTGATTTCTTGAAGTGGGTTATAAGTTAGTGTTTTGGTCATGTAATGGTGTGATGGAGCTGGTTTACAATGGCTAGTGAGAGCTGACTGCATGTACTTCTGCTAGTAAATCAGGGCTTTTTATCCCCCTAGAGGAGAGACACTTTACCACAACACTACTAGTAACAAGGATAGACTAGCAGCAGGTGACTTTTGTGAAATTCTTCCTGTGTGCCAGGCACCTGCATTATCTCATTTAGGTCTTACACCATCCCATTTGGCGGGGAGGATAAGGAAGCTAGAGGCACACAGGGGTTTAGCTAGAAGTTCACTTACTAGAATGGGGCCATGTGATCAGAATATGACTAGTAGTAAATGTGGTTTAATGATGGGCTATTTGAATACTAAATGAGGTTTCATAAATCCTTCCTATTTAGGATTAACTTGGCTCACAGTACTGAACTTGCAACAGGAGTAGATTATGGCCTAGGGAAACAGGCTAGTCATGCCTAGTAGAATTCTAAATAGAATTATGTCCTCATCTTTACTACATCCCCTTGTCCGAAGTTTTCCCAGGATTCACCAATCTTAGGTAGGAGAGCAGTAGAATGCACCTAGGTATCCCCTTCCACACTCTACCTCTTAACTCAAAGTAATGATTTCTCTACTTTTAATCCCTTCTCAAGGGCTTTTCTCAGTATCACACTCATGACCCTATATCTGATCCTAAGGTTCTAGAGAACAAAATATACATACATTTTTACAAAGTTTTAGAACATGTTTTTATTTTTGTATGGCACATTCCACATTTTTATAGCCAGAAAGAACTTTCAAGATGGAGCTTTTATTTTGTTTTCCTGTAACATGTAGTTTTAGAAAGTCAGTTATTGTAGTACAGACACATTACTGGTAACAAGGTTGAATTTAATTTGTCTTAAATTTATTTTTCAAAGATGCAAAATAAATAACCAATCCAAAGAAAAAACTACTGAACTGTGTAAATACAAATATACATCTAATAAGCCCTGACCAATTATTGAGAATGGCAAATGAGTTTTTTTGGTGTGGTAAGTCTGCAGATTATTGTAAACATTATTTAAAATAGCTTGTTTTTTTGAACCCTAATAATGATTTTCTTTTACTTTACTGTAGCAATTCATAGCAAGTCAACTGCAGGAAGATTTAGCAGAATGGTAATGTACTTTGTATTACCTTAGGCACGATGGGAAACCCAGCTTTTCCAAGGAACCATTTTTGCTCTGCAGTTGGTCCATAATTTCATGTAGATCTGAGGAAAAATAGAGGAAAAGTACATTTTAAGCAGATATAGGCTTTGTGTATATAACATATGTTTTTGGTTTTGACTGATTAAACATTTTGCATATGGTGCAAGGCCTTGTGCTATACAGAGTGAGGATTAAGTTGAGTGCAAAAGAAGTGGTGATATTTAGGTAGCTAAAAATTATTGCCTATATTACATAAACACAAACCCCAATTATATCTATGATGTTTTGGACAAAAAGTCTAAAACCTTCCAAAATCAATGCACCTAAGTTCAAATTCTTTTGCTAGAATGTGTATGTCTGTGCATACATGTTTTGGGGAAGGAGGTTTATGAATGAACACTGTAGACTGAAAGATTTTTGTACCATTAAGTTATCACTATTATATGACAAACCACCTTGCAAATTAGTGGCTTCAAACAACAACCATATGTTACTGCATATTAGTCAGTAGGTTGGTGGAACAGTTATCTCGTCTCCTTTGGTCCCACTCATGTATCTGCAACCATCTGTGAGTCATCTATGGGCTGGCTTACTTAGGGGGTACTTAGTTTGGATCACTTGGTTCCTGTCCACATTCTCTTGTGTTTATCTAGCAGACTAGCATGCGTGTGTTTTTGTAATGATGGGAGGGGTCTAATAGAGCAAGCATAAATGAGCAAAAACTCTGCTTGTGTCATACTTGTTAACATTTGATTAAGGGGAGGTAGTTACATGGGTGGGCCCATAATGAAGGGATGGGGGAAAAATACTTCATCTAGAGTGGGAAGATACTACAAAGTCTTGTATCAAAGAGTATGGATCCAGTGATGGGTGAAAGATTTGAACCATTTCTTTTACAATCCATATACCATATTCTTTTAGTATAAAATGGGAACATATTTTAAAGCAAAATTGATGAGGATTCATGGATGTGGTTACTGATTCATATAGAAATGAAAACCAGCTTCCATGTCATCTTTGATACATATGGAACAGGCTATTGATGCCTTGAGAAATGACATGCATTACTTTAAAAATAAATGGTACTTGGGTTATAATAATAGAACTATAATGTCTAGTACAGTGAAATAAATTATCTTACTGTACTTTGCATTGAGCATCATATGTCATTTATTTGTCCCTTTAGGTAACATTTATTTCTACCTAATATGTGTCACTATACAGTTTAGAAAGGACATTAGCAAAATGGAGCATGACCAGGAAACAATGGAAATAGTGAGGAATCTGAAAACAATCAAGGAGAAATGGTTGAAGAATTTGGTGACTTTTGATTCGCAGAAGAGAGGACTTGGGGGGCAGGTATAAGCAATGTCTTCAAATATTTAAAAAGCTGTCACCTAGAAAAGAGATAATATTGATGTACATCATCCTCAAAGGCAGAGCGGCCAATTGTTTTTACAAGTTCTTAACTATGACCTACATGGCTCTACATGATTGGCTTCTTTCTATTTCTTTCATCTTATTGCCTACCACTCTCTCTTGCTCACTGCAATCTAACAACATTGGTGTCCTTGCTGTTCCTTGCACCAGGCACAGTTCTATCTCAGGACCTTTTTACTTCCTGTTCCCTCTTCCTCCATGGAACACTGTTTCCCAAAATATTAGCATAAGTACAAACACACAACATAGGGATATTGGGTTCCAAATAAACTGCATTAGAGGTCTTCTAAACATTATATTATGTCCCTCCTTTCCCCAGAATCAAAGCCTTCTTGAGGATGTGCAAATGAGCTGGGTCTTGAATGGTGGGGAAGGATTTAGATCATAGCAGACATAGTCTAGAGGAAGAGCCTGAATTAAAGCATGGTCATAGAAATGAGCATAAGATGTGTGTGGAATAAGTAGAGCAGCCAGCTTAATGTGAGCAGACAATGATTTTTAGAAAGCTTGAGAGATGGAACAGGACAAGCAATGCTAGCTTAAATCATAGAAAAGCTTGAATATCAGATTTTTAATTATTTTATTTTATTGTTGTTCAAGTACAGTTGTCTGCATTTTCCCCCACCATTCCCCCCACCCCAGCCATCCCCTCTTCCCTCCCCTGATTCCACCCACCCCTTGGTTTTGTCCATGCATATCAGATTTTTATTTTATTTGTAGAGGGCATGAATTTGGAGTAAAAGAATAATATGCACATGTGAAATAATGCGGAAGCCTGGCAAAGGATTTCAGATGACATTAAACCCTCTCCCCCTTCTCCTCCTCCTTTTCAGGAAGAGAAAACTGAGACCCACAGAGAAGTAATAACTTGCCCAAGATTATGTAGCCAGTTTATAGCATAGCTGGGGACAGAACTGAAGCTTTCTGATTGCTATCTCAGTATATTTTTCCACTGTATCATGAAAGAGATAAAGTGAGAGTGGTATGTACTTGTAATTGTAGGTGTTACATGCTTATTTAAACATGCAAGTAATACATTGGGATGAATTCATTACTAACAGATGTTCAGGAGCAATTCCTGATGGCTTTAGAGTTAACAAATGTCTAGTAGTGACTGCTTTTATGAAGAGCTGTCCCACAGGGCACTATGTTCCTCTGTAAACAAGAAGACCTTCTATATTGTGTCCACTGTGGGTGGCCCAGCTGGGGAAATGATTAAATTTAGACATTAGATGGGAATGATCAAATACTTATCACCACCTGCTCAATGGTTTTCTTTAATTTCCAAATGCTGCTTTGGCTGGAATCCCTGGGTTTTAATTGATGGATGGCCTATTACATAGTTTCCCAGTGCACTTCATTTCCAAAGGCCATCACTATCCATCACTACTTTGGATTAGACTAAGGATATTCATAGTTGGCAGAGCTGCCATATTGATTGGGAAATCCAGACTGGAGGCATGGGTGACAAAGTAACTGCTCATGCCTACATTTAAGACTCATGATTAATGTTTTCTTAAGGTGAGGAAACTGGAACTACTTCTGGTGAACCATGGGGCTTCTGGAGAACCTATCTCTTGTGATGTACGCAGTTGTTATTCTGTTACCTAATTGGTCTGAAACTATATACTACTTTTTAATAGTATTAGAGTAAGAAAGATTTGGTTTCAAATTTCTGTTCCACAATTTACTAGGTATGTAACTTTAGGCAATTGACTAAATCTCTTCTTCTCTCAGCTCTAAAAAGAGAAAATTAAAGGTATTTATTTAATAGAGTTTTGTAGGGAATTCAATGATATTTCTGTTTGTAGTAACATCAGGTAAGTATGTTAAAATTACCACTATGAGTTGTATAGATAGATTAAACTAAAACTGAACCACTTTGTCTCAGTAACCCACATTCTTATAATGGTAATATTAAGTTTATTTTATAGAAAATAGAACTTTGAGGGGGAAATGCTGGATGTGTAAATTTAGATAAGATCTAAGGGATAAATAACATAAGTCTAGAAAAAGGGCAATTTTGTATATCTTACCATATGGATACCCTAGGTAGTCATAAAGTTTAATGAGGACGTCATGAAGATATGTGCCAAAAGGGAGATGAATGTAGAAAAAAGCAAATTGTACTATGCTAAAGGGCTTTTAAAATCTATGATAAATCATCTTTTTCAGTGAGGCAGGAAAGTGCAGTACACTGGGATTTACTAGACCAGATGAGTCCTGATTCCATTATTCACTAGATTTGTGACTATACACAAGTCACTTAAAATCTCTAGACCTTAATTTCTTCATCTGTAAAATGAGTGTTAGACTACAAAAGCAGACTACCAATATTTCTCAATTTAAATTGGGCCTTTTTGTACAGCCTAGTAGATAAGAATGGTTTTTAAAAGTTTTTTGAAAATAAAAACAAAGAAGATATGACAAAGACCATAGATAGTCCTTAAAGCCTAAAACATTTGCTATCTAGCCCTTCACAAAGTTTGCCAATTTATGGAATAGAAGACCAGTTACGTACTTTTCAATGGTGACAGTCCATGATTCTAGTTTTTGGTTGATTTTTAAGTGTATCAATGGACAGGTCTTGTTTTATTTCCCTCTCAACTTTTACCTTTACACTGAAATGTATACAATCCACTAAATAATAATTGCTTAAAATTAAGGGCTTATAGAGGTCATTTCATCCAGCCTTTCATTTTCAGATGAGGAAACTGAGGGCCAGAGAATTTACCGTGTCACTTTCTTATAGCTTATTAGTGGCAGAACCAAGAAAAAAACCCCTGAATCTTCTAACTTCTTATCTTATCATTTTGGTAGTGCACTCTCATATTGCAATAGTAGTAATTTCAAAGTGCTTAAACTTTTCCATCTCCTCGCTCTTTTACTAGATCAACTCCTTTAGTTTTTTATGCCACTACATAAATACTGGTATCATCTTTATAGCTCACAAGCACTGCTGCTGTAAGACTTAAAGACCATGATGGTAATACGCAGATGTGAAGAACAGATGAATATTTAAGTGAACTTGATATCATATTAGTTTTGTAACCAACATAAATATATCCCATAATTTGGGGATAAAGTTGTGGACAGAGTAGGACTGAAGAAAGTTCATGGTCTTTGATGGTTAAAGATTGCTTCGGTACAATATTAATAGCTTTGTGGAGAACTACCATATGGCATGTTCTCAAATCTCTAACTGACACAAGTGAAATCATGTGGTCTTCACACGATTTTAAGGTCCATGAAGATAGAGACAAATGCCTTCTTAATCACTATACCCTGTAACACATGCTTTCATTTAGCCTTTGAAATTTGTTGAGGTGAAGTCCATGCAACTGCAATATTAGAGGTTTCCCCATAGAACATACCCCATTCCTTCTAGCTCTAGCTACAGTTCTATTTCTTTTTGAAACTTATTGGATAGTTGCAACTCTCATTGATCTCTCCTAATATTTAAACAAATTTTATTAAATTATAGTTGGCATATATTATATTAGTTTCAGGTGTACAATATGGTGATTCAACATTTTTATACTTTATGATATATGATCACAAGTCTAGTAACCTAATCTGTCACTGCAAAGTTATGATGTTATTGACAACATTCCCAGTGCTGTAAATTACATTCTTGTGAGCATTTATTTTATAACTGAAGGTTTGAAAATCTTATTCCCCTTGATCTTCTTCATGCATGCTCCCTGATCCCTCTCCTATGGCCACTATCAGTTTTTTCTCTGTATCTATGAGTCTATTTCTGCTTCATTTTGTTTGTCTAGGTTCCACACACAAGTCAAATAATACAGTATTTGTCTTTCTCTGTCTACTTATTTCACTTAGCATAATATCCTAGGTCTGTTGGTGTTATCACAAATAGCAATACTTCCTTCTTTTCTATTGCTGATTAATATTCATATATATATGAAAATATATATCTCACATATTACTTATCCATTCATCTACTGATGCACATATAAGTTGCTTCCATATCTTGGCTATTATTGTAAACAATGCTACAATGAACCTAGCAGTGCATATATCTTTTCAAATAAATATTTTTATTTTCTTCAGTTAAGTGCCCAGAAGTGGAATTACTGGATCACACAGTAGTTCTACTTTTAATTTTTGAAGAGTATCCATACTGTTTTCCATAGTGTCCACACCAATTTATAATTTCACCAACAGTGTACAAGGGTTCCCTTTTCTGCATATCCTTTTCAACACTAGTTATTTGTTCACATTTTTATAATAGCTGTTCTGAAAGGTATAAGGTGATATCTCATTGTGGTTTGATTTGCATTTGTCTGATCTCTCCCCATCTTGATTTCTTGTCTTTTACTCATAATTTCATGTTTCCCCACAAGATTTTTTTCTGAAAGCAGAACCCACTTAGTTCCTTTTGTTCTTTCACAATGCTAGACATGACAATATTGAATTGATTTGGATTTAAATAGCTAAGTATATAATTGTGAAATATTTCTTATCATTGAAAACTTTTATATAGGTTTTGCTTCCCAGCTTGATTTGAAGTTGATTATTGATTGCCAGTGTATATAAATGCAAATATGTTAATAGTGTACTTTGGATTTCCCCAGGATGCATCTAAAAATTAGTGCTCTGTGATGCCAAGTACATTGGATGAAGAACCAGAAGACGAGGGTTTTAATCTGATGAATAGTTTGGCCTTAGGCAAAATGAGTTTGATATCTTAGAGCCTCGTCTATAAAGTGAAGAAATTAGATGAGGTGGTTACTGAGGTCCCTTTGTAGTTATGTCATTTGGTGACTGAAAATTCCCTTTCCAAGAGGTAGGGTAATATAAAATGACAGTCAATTCATGGGTTAAACCTGGCCTCAAGTCTGTTTTTGTATTGCCTGTGATCTAAGAGTGTGTTTTAGTTTTTACATTTTTAAAAAGATTCTATTTGTTTCTTTTTAGAGATAGGGGAAGGGGAGGAGAAAGAGAGGGAGAGAAACACCAATGTGTAGTTGCCTCTCATGCACCCCCTAATGGGGACCTGGTCTGCACCCCAGGCATGTGCCCTGAATGGGAATCAAACCAGCAACCCATTGGTTCACAGGCCTGTGATTTTTTACATTTTCACAGGTTATAAAAACAAAACAATAAGAATATGTAACAGAGACCCATGTACTACACAAAGCCAAAAATATTTACCACCTGCCCACTTACATTAAAAGTTTCCTGACCCTTGGTATAAGGGATGTGAGCATGGCCCCTTGTCTCAGCTCTGTCCACCTACCAATTGCATCACCTAAAGTATATTTTGTCATTTTCTGTGCCCCAGTATTTTTTCTTTACAAAATGAGAATGATAAAGGCACCTACCAATATGGTTGTTGTGAAGATTAAATGAGTTTATATTTTAATAATATTAGAAAGGTGCCTGCCACAGCATTCTTGCTTAATAAATATAAACTCTTGTCATTATTCCTGTATTTCCTTGTGGGAGGCAATCAGCCAGTCAAAAAGGATGAAATTATGGAAAGCAAATAAGAGGACCTTGAACCATGACATTTTAGAATTGGAATGGGATTCCAATGCATCTAGTTAGTTCATTTTTATAGCTGTAACCAAAGCTCAGGGAAATCAAGTGGCTTATTGACAACAGTACTGTTTGTTATGGTCTGGGCCTGTACATTTTTCTTTGTATTAAAGAGTGACATACTGGTTCTTAGTTCTGGACATTGGCTCATAAGCTCATTAATTTTTAACTTTATATTCTGAAATAAATTCATATTTATAGAAAAGTTAGAAAATAGTACAAAGAATTTCTATATATTCTTCACTCAGGTTTCCCAAATGTTGACATTATCCCACATTTGTTCTCCATGCCCACCTCTTGTTCCTACTCTTGATCTTCCTGTAGATAGATATAGATTTTTCTGAACTGTTTGAGAGTAATTTATAAATATGACATATACTTACCCCTAACACTTCAGCGTGTGTTTCCTAAAATCAAAGAAAAACTTTTACATAACCACAGTACAATTACCAAAATAAATACTGATACCGTATTATTTAACTATAATCCTTCTTCAAATGTTGCTGATTTTCCCACTAATGTCCTTTTCAGTGAAAATACTTCTTAATTCATTCCTTGAAAGCACAAATTTATTTATTTTTCCTCAGGGGTCTTTGGATAAAAAATATCCATTAATTAATATTTTACAAATTCAAATTTCCAAAACTATTTTAGAATATCAGAAAATAAGCATAACATATCAAAAATAAGATAGTTTATTAGAAATACAAGTTTAATTTTTAATAGGGAACTTGTCCCTAGTAGGTTTTGGAGATTCCCTAGTGAAATGTGTTCCATGCACTTTAAGGACATAGGTAAATTTCCTTTGAGATATTTTTTCTTTATCCTTTGTCTTCATTAATCCAAAGTGGTCAGCAAGATGCCAGTAACATTTCCTCATAGACTATTGGAAGCCATTACCTCACATGACATGCTCCTGGGCTTTAAGTGGTTCTGTAGAGTGTGGTCCAACACTTAGATGAATGGTTATTCACATTTAAATGTTAGAGTGAAAATGAAGTAAGAATTTGGCACATTTTACCCACTGTGAAAATAGACAAATAAAACTCATAAACTTAAGACCTCCATCAAATTTATTGTATTTACTTACAAAATGCCAGATTGAGAGTAGCATCTCTTGAAAAACTTTCAAAGATTTCTCTGAGGCCGATGGAGGTGGGGATGTGTAAGAGAAAGGGCCCCACCCACTTTTTTGTATGCCTTTTGGTTTATCTTGTTTGGCCACATCCCAAGTGAATAGATATAAGTCCATTCCTGTTTATTCAGAAAGATGGGAAAAGCACACCTATGTTTTATCCTTACATGGCCATGGGGTTCCATTCTGAAGGCTATATTATAATATAAATAGGTTCCTTTGATATATTTGTTAGGCAAAAAACTTTGGGGGGAGCTTCTTGGTACTCTAGTATAATATTGAATTCTGCTTCTCAAGCTATATCTGTCTACTGGGTTTTTGTCTTAAAATGCCATTTGTTTTATAATTGTTTTGTAAAGCAAAAGCAGGACTAAGATATTGCTGTTCAAGGATCTATCTTTGTTTAGACTGAAGAATGTGTATTTCAGTAGTGACTCCTAAGCTCTTCCTATACATTACTGGTAGATTCTTGCTCAGCACCAGATATGTTCTTCTTTTTTCTTTTAAAAAATGTTTTTTTTTGTTGCTGTTGTTGCAAAAAATAACACAAATACAGAGGAGTACACAAAACATAGTATAGAGCTCATGAATTTTTTTTATTGTTGTTCAAGTACAGTTGTGTCTCCATTTTCCTGCCACCCCTTTGTCCTGCCCCACCTACCCCTACCTTCCACTCTCAATCCAAACCCCCTTTGGCTTTGTCCCTGGGTCCTTTATTCATGTCCTTTGATGACCCTTTCTTTTCTTTCCCCCATAACTCCTTCTGTTACTTCTGGTTACTCTCTTATTTATTTCAATGTCTGTAGTTATATTTTGCTTGCTCATTTGTTTTATTGAGTAAGTTCCACTTATAGGCGAGATCATATGGTATTTGTATTTCACAAGCTGGCTTACTTCACTTAGCATAATGCTCTCCAATTCCATCCATGCTGTTACAAAGGGTAGGAGCTCCTTTCTTTCTTTCTGCTGCACAGCATTCCATTGTGTAAATGTACCATAGTTTTTTGATCCACTAGTTTACTAATGGGCGCTTAGACTGTTTACAGCACTTGGTTATTGTAAATAATGCTGCTATGAACATTGGGGTGGATAAGTTCTTCTGAATTGGTGTTTAAAGATTCTTAGGGTGTAGTCCCAGCAGTGGAATTGCTGGGTCAAAAGGCACTTCCATTTTTAGTTTTCTGAGGAAAGTCCATACTGTTTTCCACAGTGGCTACACCAGTCTGCATTCCCACCAATAGTGCACTAGGGTTCCCTTTTCTCCACAACTTCTTCAACACTTGTTGTTTGTTGATTTGTTTATGATGGCCATTCTCACCAGTGTGAGGTGGTATCTCATTGTGGATTTAAATTGCATGTCTCTGATGGCTAATGATGCTGAATATTTTTTCATATATCTCTGGACCCTCTATATGTTTTCCTTGGAGAAATGTCTGTTCTAGGGCTTTGCCCATTTTTTAATTGAGTTGTTTGTCTTCTTGGAATGGAGTTGTGTGAGTTCTTTATATATTATGGAGATTTAATCCTTTTCTGAGGTATCATTTGAAATTACATTTTCCCATATGGTTGGCTCCTTTTTCATTTTGCTAATGTTTTCTTTAGCTGTGCAGAACCTTTTAATTTTGATGAAGTCCTGATTGTTTATTCTTTACTTATTGTCCCTTGCTCTAGGGGTATATAAGTGAAAATATTGCTGCATGGAATATCTGAGATTTCCTGCCTATGTTCTCCTGTAGGAATTTTATGATGTCACATGTTATGTTTAAGTCTTTTATCCCCATTGAGTTTATTTTTGTATATGGTGAAAATTGATGGTTGAGTTTTATTTTGTTTTTTGTATGTAGCCATCCAGATTTCCTAACACCATTTGTTGAAGAAGCTATTTTTACACCATTTTATGCTTCTGTCCACTTTGCTGAATACTACTTGATCATAAAGACACTTGGGTTTATTTCTGGGCTCTCTATTCTGTTCCACTGATCTATGTGTCTGTTCTTATGCCAGTACTGGACTGTTATGATTCCTGTGTCCTTGTAATATAGTTTGATATGAAGTATTGTTATCTATCCAACTTTTTCTTCTTTCTCAAAATTTGCTGGGGCTATTCAGAGTCATTTATAGTTCCAAATAAATTTTTGAAATATTTGTTCTATATCTGAAATATGTCATTGGTATTTTTAGAGGGATTGCACTGAATCTATTAATTGCTTTGGGTAGTATGGATCTTTTGATGATGTTAATTCTTCCAATCCATGAACATGGTATGTGCTTCCATTTCTTTATGTCTTCCTTAATTTCTTTCTTCGGTGTTGTGTAGTTTACTGAGAATGGGTCTTTTACCTCCTTGGTAAGGTTTATTCCCATGTACTTTATTTTTCTTGTTGCTATATCAAATGTAACTTTTCCCTGATTTCTGTTTCTGATATTTCATTGTTGGTATGTAAAAATTTCTTTGTTTACTGAGTATTGACTTTGTATCTAGTCGTTTTGCCAAATTCACTTGTTAGTTCAAGTAGTTATTTTTGGTCGAATCTATAGGATTTTCTATGTACACTATTATCTCATCTGCAAATAATGATAGTTTTACATCTCCCTTTGCAATTGAGATGCCTTTTATTTCTTTCTTGTCTGTTTGCTGTGTCTAGGAATTCTAATTCTATATTGAATAGAAGTGGTAAAGTGGACATCCTTGTCTTTTTCCTGATCTTAAAAGGAACACTTTCAGATTTTGTCCATTGAGTATGATGGTGGCAGTGTGTTTGTTATATATGGCCTTTATTATTTTGAGGAACACATTTATTGAGTTGTGAATGTTGTACCAACCTGCATTCCCAGGATAAATCCCATTTGGTCATGGTATATGTTCTTTTTTATGCAGTGCTGTATTCCATTTGCTAATGTCTTGTTGAGAACTTTAGCATCTATGTTCATCAGCGATATTGGCCTGTAATTTTCTTCCTTTATTGTGTCTTTATCTGGTTTTGGTATTGGGATGATGCTGGCTTCACAAAAAGAGTTTGGGAGCCATTCCTCCTCTTGCATTTAATGAAATAGTTTGAGAAGTAGAGTTGTTAGCTCTTCTCAAAATGTTTGGTAAAATTCACCTGTGAAGGCATCTGGATCAGGGCTTTTGTTTGTTGGGAGTATTTTGATTACTGCTTCATTTTCACTAGGTATAAGCTGTCTATCCAAATTCTCTGATTTTTCCTGATTTATTTTTGAAGATTGTATGTTTCTGGGAATTTATCCATTTTATCCAGGATGAGTTTCAACCATTCATCTGGACTGGTTGTCCAGTTTGTTGATCATAATATTTTCTTATAATTTTTGTATGTCTTTGGTGTCAGTTGTAATTTCTCCTTTTTCGTTTCTGATTTTATTTATTTTGGTCCTTTCTCTTTTTATCTTGATGAGTTTGGTTAAAGGTTTACATGGAACACAAAAGGCCCCATGTGGCAACATCAATGTTGAGGAATAAAAACAAAGATGGATGAATCATGCTACTTAACATGAAACTATATTATAATATGATGGTAATCAAAACAGCATGTTGCTGGCATAAAACCACATACATAAATCAATAGAATAGACTAGCGATCCCATAAATAGACCCATATCTTTATAGTCAATATTCAACAAAGGAAGGAAACACATAGAATGGGCCAAAGATAGTTTATTCAATAAATGGTGTGGGAAAAATTGGTCAGATACATGCAGAAAAGTGAAACTAGCCACCTTCTTACGCCATACATAAGAATAAATTCAAAATGGATCAGACTTAAATGTTATTCCTGAAACCATAAATATCCTAGAAGAAAATATAGGCAACAATTTTTCAGCCATTGCTTGCAGCAATTATATATCAGATATAGCTCCCTAGATAAGAGAAACACAAGAAAAAAAACAAATGGGACTATGTCAAAGTAAAAAGTTTTTTCACTGCAAAGGAAATCATCAACACAATAAAAAGACAACCACCGAAGGGGCGAATATATTCACCAATACATCTGATGAGGGGTTAATATCCAAAATTTATAAAGTACTTACAAATCTCAACACCAAAAAACCCCAAACAATCTTATTTAAAAAATGGGCAAAAGACCTGAATAGACACCTCTCCTAAGAGGACCTACAGATGGCAATAGACATAAGAAAAGATGCTCAACATCACTAATCATCAGAGAAATGCAAATTAAAATCACAATGAGATACCATCTCACACCTGTCAGAATGACTATCATCAATAAATCAACAAACAGCAAGTGCTGACAAGGATGTGGATAAAGGGAAATCCTTTTGCACTGTTGGTTGGAGTGTAGATTAGTGTAGCCACTGTGGAAAGCAGTATGGAGATACCTTAAAAAATTAAAAATGGATCTACCTTTTGACCCAGTGATCCCACTTCTGGGAGTGTATCCTGAGGATCCCAAAACTCTAATTCAAAAAAGCATAAGCACCCCTATGTTCATTGCAGTGTTATTTACAATCCCCAAGATATGGAAGCAGCCCAAGTGTCCATCAATAGATGAGTGGATAAAACAACTGTGGGACATTTACACAATGGAATACTACTTGGCTAAAAAAGAAGAAAGTTTTATCCTTTGTGACAGTATGGATCGATCTGGAGAATATTATGCTAAGTGAGATAAGTCAGCCAGAGAAAGACTAATACTATAGAACTTCACTCATATATGGAATATAATGAAGAAACTGAACCAACAAGAAAAACAGACAGACTCATAGATGTAGAACAGATGACAGTTAGTGCCAGGGGGAGGGGGTGGAGGGATTGAGCAAAAGGCAAAAAGGACTCATGGACATGGACAACAGTGTGGTGATTACTGGAGGGAGGGGGTACAATGGGATTAAATGGTAATGGAAAAATAAAATAAAGATTACATTTTTAAAATGTGAACTATTACTTATAGTATCTCTTATGATTCTTTGTATTTGTGTTATGAGTTTCAGTGTTTCCTCTTTTATTTCTGATTTTATTTGAGTTTCTTAATATTCTAACAATCCGTTTATTATCTATTTATATTTATCCCTCCACAGAACCACCACCTTGCTGAAGTTATTGGGAATGGGCAACAATCTGGGGGCTGGAGTGTGAAATCTGAGGCATACTTTCCCTCACTTTGTGGCTTAGATGAGGGCATAGTCCAGGCAGAACTGGTGTGTGCTTTTGGATACTTGAGAGGGGCACCTAGGCACACCGATAAAGGTGGCCACACCCAAGAGGGTGGATTGGCAGGTCGGAATACAAATTCTCCTGATAAAGGCACTTTTACCTGAATAGGGGGTGGGGAGTTGACTAGCAGTGTTTGTAGGGTTAAGGAGGAGTCATTTCAATGGAAGTGTTTTTTTTTTTTTTTCCAGTTTCAGAGAGAAATGAAGGGTGTTCACCTACACTGGGCCATCTTCAGGGTCAGTAGTGGCTGCTGTATGTCTTTGCTGCCTGAAGAGGAAGGTGAAATAGGCATCAAAGCCAAAGAAGCTCACAGCAATAGGCCCATCACACCTGCAATGATTTTGGAGTGGTTTCCTTTCTCAATGAGAACAACAATGGAGATGATCAGGTAGAGAATAGCCACTATAGGGGTTTAGAAGAAATCACTCCAAGGCCAGTTGATGATCTTTATCCCTGTGTTCAGCTCACACGTGTAGATGACAAAGAATAGAGCAGCAAGGATCATCTCAACCACTGAAAGAGAGAATTATGCTGATGTGGAGGTGATGAATCAGATCAGATTGACCAAGCACAATAAAATCTCAGCAAACAGAAGAATTCCATTGAGGGTGTGTGTGAAGTTAGTGCAGTTGGCCCAGTAGCAAGGGGCTGAGAAGCACTTGGTATCCACAATTGCATGGGCCAGAGTCCCTATAGGCCAGATGATGTGCTTGCTTTCTTGAAGCTTTGGGGACAGTGCACACTTTGTCATCTAGCCCACTGTTTGGCTGGGTTATTTGACCTTTATCTGTACATTTCCTAGTCTAGCTAAAAGTTTGTCAGTTGTATTTATCCTTTCAAAAAAGAAACTCTTAGTTTCATTGATATCTTCTATTTTTAATACATTTTATTTATTATGGTATTACAGTTATCCAAATTTTCCCCCTTTGCTCCTCTCTGCCTAGTACCCCCTTCCTTCTAGCAGTCCCCCTGCCACCTTAGTTCATGGCCACGGGTCATGCATATGAGTTCTTTGGCTACTCCATTTTCTATGCTGTTCTTAGCACTCTCCTGTCTATTCTGTTCTTACCAATTTGTACTTCTTAATCCTTGCAACTTTCTCCCCATTCTTCCTCTTCCCCTTCACAACTGATAACTTTTCAAATGATCTCTATATCTATTATTCTGTTTTTGTTTTGCTTCTTTGCTTAGTTTGTTTTTAAACATTTTTAGTTTTTAAGTATTTTATTTATTTATTTATTTATTTTTAGGCAGAGGGGAAGGAGGGAAAAAGAGAGGGAGAGAACATCAATGTATGGTTGCCTCTTCAGCACCTCTACTGGGGACCTGGCCCACAACCATGCATGTGCCCTGACTGGGAATCAAACCATTGATCCTTCGGTTCACAGGCCTGCACTCAATCCACTGAGCCACACCAGCCAGGGCTTAATTTGTTTTTTAGATTCAATTGTTGATAGTTGTGAATTTATTGCCATTTTAATGTTCATAGTTTTGATCTTCTTTTTATTAAAGAAGTCCCTTTAACATTTCATATAATAATGGCTTGGTGAACTCCTTTAGCTTCATCTTGTTTGGAAAGCACTTTATCTACCCTTCCATTCTAAATGAAAGCTTTACTGGACAAAATAATTCTAGGTTGTAGGTCCTTGCTTTTCATCATTTTGAATACTTCTTGCTAGTTCCTTTTAGCCTGCAAAGTTTCTTTTGAGAAATCAGCTATTTTACGGGAACTCCTTTGTAGATAACTACCTGCTTTTCTCTTGCTGCTTTTAAGATTCTCTCTTTATCTTTAACCTTTGACAATTTAATTATAATGTGTCTTGGTGTGGTCCTCTTTGGTCCAACTTGTTCGGGATTCTCTGTGCTTCCTGGGCTCGCTTGCATGTCTATTTCCTTCACTAAATCACGGAGGTTTTCTTTCATTATCTTTTCAAGTAAGTTTTCATTTTCTTGCTCTTTCTCTTCTACTTCTGGCAACCTTATGATTAAAATGTTGGTACGTTTGAAATTGCGGACTTCCGGCCAAGATGGAGGCATAGGCGGACACACTGTGCCTCCTCTCACAAACAAAATTAAGGACAACAAATATTTAGAAACAAGAAAACAACCAGAACTGATAGAAAATTGAACTGTACGGAAGTACAACAACCATTCATCCAGACCGGTAAGAGGGGCAGAGTCGAGGTAGGAAAAAGTGGAGGTGCGGAACCAGGAACGCAAATAGCAGCGGCTCGCAGTTCCCAGGTGCACGGGCGGTGGCTGGTGGTCCCCAGGCCCACAGGCGGCAGCTGGCGGACCTTGGGCACAGGGGGCAACTGTGCAGACCCAGTGAGTACGCACAAGGCAGCTGGCTGACCAGGGGGTCCCACATTCGCGCATGCAGACGGTCCAGTCAGAGCGGAAGTGGCAGAAAGGACTGAATCCAGGAGAGAGCAGAGCAGGCGCCATTGTTCCCTCTCAGGCCCCGCCCCCACATACAGCGTCACAACCCAGCGACTGGGCTGCCCCACACTGGGGAGCGCCAGAGGCTCCACCCCTCACTACATAACAGCACGTGCACGTGCGCAGATACTCCAGGTGAAGGGGAAGCGGCAGAAGGGACTGGAGTCCAGAAGAGAGCGGAACAGGCGCCATTCTTCCCTCTCGGACCCCGCCCCCACATAAGCGTCACAACCCAGCGACTGGGCTGCCCTGCCTTGAGGAACACCTAAGGCTCCACCCCTCATACATAATAGCCGCGACCAGACTAAAACCAAAACAAAACAAAAAACCCCACCAAAAATGGCTCAAACCGGAGGAAAAATGAAAACCCTGGAGTCAATTCCTCTAAGCAACGAAGAGATAGCCAACCTATCAGATGCACAGTTCAAAGCACTGGTCATCAAAATGCTCACAGAATTGGTTGATTTTGCTTACAAATTAGATGAGAAAATGCAGACTACAATACGTGAAATGAAGGAAGACACATGGGGAACTAATAGAGATGGAAGGAAAACTGGAACTCAAATCAATGGAGTGGACCAGAAGGAAGAAATTAACAACCAAGCAGAAAACAAGGAAGAAACAAGAATTCAAAAAAATGAGGAGAGGCTTAGGAACCTCCGGGACATCATTAAATGTCCCAACATCCGAATTATAGGGGTCCCAGAAGGGGAAGAAGAACAGCAACAAGTGGAAAACTAATTTGAACAAATAATAAAGGAGAACTTCCCCAATATGGCAAAGGAAATAGACTACCAGGACATCCAGGAAGCTCAGAGAGTCCCAAAGAAGTTGGGCTCAAGGAGGAACACATCAAGGCACATCGTAATTACATTAGTCAAGATTCAAATGAAGGAGAGAATTCTAGAAGCAGCAAGGGATAAGGGGACAGTCACCTACAAAGGAGTTCCCATCAGACTGTCAGCTGATTTCTCAAAAGAGACCTTACAGGCAAGAAGGGGCAGGAAAAAAATATTTGAAATCTTGAAAAGCAGGGACCTACATCCAAAATTGCTCTATCCAGCAAAGCTGTCATTTAGAATGGAAGGACAGATAAAGCGCTTCTCAGATAAGGTCAAGTTCAAGGAGTTCATCATCACCAAGCTCTTATTATATGAAATGTTAAAGGGACTTATCTAAGAAAAAGAAGATCAAAAATATGACAATGAAAAGACAGCAAAATCACAGCTATTAAGAACCACACCTAAAACAAAAGCAAACTAAGCAAACAAATAGAACAGGAACAGAACCACAGAAATGGAGATCATATGGAGGGTTAGCAACAGGGGCGTGGGAGGAGGAGAGGGGGGGAAGGTACAGAGAATGAGTAGCATAGATAGTGGGTAGAAAATAGACAGGGGTAGGGTAAGAATAGTATGGGAAATGTAGAAGCTAAAGAACTTATGACACATGGACATGAACTAAAGGGAGGAATGTGGGTGGGAGAGGGTGTGTAGGGTGGGGGGAATGATGAAGGAGAAACGGGACAACTGTAATAGCATAATCAATAAAATATATATATATATATATATATATATATATATATATATATATATATATATATATATATATAAAAGAAATTGCCCCAGAAGCTCCTTAGCTTATCCTTGGGGTTTTTGTTTTTGTTTTGTTTTGTTTTGATTTGTTTTGAGTTTTTTTCTTCTTGTTTTTCTGAATGAATTTTTTTTCTTCCTTATATTCTAAATCATTGATTTTATTCTTGGCTTCATCCACTCCACTGTTGGTTCCCTGTACATATTTCTTTATTTCACTTAGTGTAACCTTCATTTCTGCCTTGGTCTTTTTTATGTTGTTGAAGTACACAGTGGGTTCCTTGAGCATCCTAATAAACAGTGTTTTGAATTTTGCATCTGTTATATTGCTTATCCCCAATTTACTTAGTTCTTTTTCTGTAGCTTTGCTCTATTCTTTTATTTGGGCCATATTTCTTTGTCTCCTCATTTTGGCAGCTTCTCTGTGTTTGTTTCTATGTATTAGGTACAGCACACACTGAAATTGGAACAATACAGAGAAGATTATCATGATAGGTGTGCAAGGATCTATTCTGTTGTTATTTTTGGTCTTTTTTTCTTTTTTTAATTTTTTAAATATATTTTGATTATGCTATTACAGTTATCCCATTTCTCCCCCACCACTCCCCTCCACCCTGCACACCCTCTTCCACTCACATTCCCTCCTTTGGTTCATGTCCATGTGTCATAAGTTCTTTAGCTTCTACATTTCCCATACTATTCTTGCCCTCCCCCTGTCTATTTTCTACCCACCATCTATGCTACTTATTCTCTGTACCTTTTCCCCCTCTCTCCTCCTTCCACACCCCTGTTGCTAACCCTCCATATGATCTCCATTTCTGTGGTTCTGTTCCTGTTCTAGCTGTTTGCTTAGTTTGCTTTTCCTTTAGATGTGGTTCTTAATAGCTGTGAGTTTGCTGTCTTTTCACTGTCCTATTTTTGATCTTCTTTTTCTTAGATAAGTCCCTTTAACATTTCATATAATAAGGGCTTGGTGATGATGAACTTCTTGAACTTCACCTTATCTGAGAAGTGCTTTATCTGCCCTTCCATTCTAAATGATAGCTTTCCTAGATAGAGCAATTTTGGATGTAGGTCCCTGCTTTTCAAGATTTCAAATATTTCTTTCCTGCCCCTTCTTGCCTGTAAGGTCTCTTTTGAGAAATCAGCTGACAGTCTGATGGGAACTACTTTGTAGCTGACTGTCCCCTTATCCCTTGCTGCTTCTAGAATTCTCTCCTTCATTTGAATCTTGGCTAATGTAATTACAGTGTGCCTTGGTGTGTTCCTCCTTGGATCCAACTTCTTTGGGACTCTCTGAGCTTCCTGGACATTCTGGTAGTCTATTTCCTTTGCCAGATTAGGGAAGTTCTCCTTTATTATTTGTTCACATAAGTTTTCCACTTGTTGCTCTTCCTCTTCCCCTTCTGGTACCCCTATGATTCAGATGTTGGGACGTTTAACAATGTCCCAGATGTTCCTAAGCCTCTCCTCATTTTTTTGAATTCTTATTTCTTCCTCGTTTTCTGTTTGGTTGTTAGTTTCTTCCTTCTGGTCCACTCCATTGATTTGAGTTCCAGTTTTCCTTCCATCTCTATTAGTTCCCCATGTGTCTTCCTTCATTTCACGTATTGTAGCCTGCATTTTTTAATCTAATTTGTAAGCAAAATCAACCAATTCTGTGAGCATTTTGATGACCAGTGCTTTGAACTGTGCATCTGATAGGTTGGCTAGCTCTTTGTCGCTTTGAGGAATTGGCTCTGGGGCTTTCATTTGTTTTCCAGTTTGAGCCATTTTTGGTGGAGTTTTTTTTTTTGTTTGTTTTGTTTTGGTTTTAGTCTGGTCAGGGCTATTACGTAGTGAGGTGTGGAGCCTTAGGTGTTCCTGGGGGTGGGGCAGCCCAGTTGCTGGGTTGTGACGCTGTAGGTGGGGGCGGGGTCCAAGAGGGAAGAACGGCACCTGCTCCGCTCTCTCCTGGACTCCAGTCCCTTCCGCCACTTCCCCTTCACCTGGATTATCTGTGCACACGCGTGTGCTGTTACGTAGTGAGGAGTGGAGCCCCAGGCGCTCCCTAGTGCAGGGCAGCCCAGTCTCTGAGTCATGACGTTGGATGTGGGGGTGGGGTCTAAGAGGGAACAATGGCACCTGCTCTGCTCTATCCTGGATTCAGTCCCTCCTGCCACTTCCCCACTGCCTAGACCATCTGTGCGTGCGAACATGGGACCACCTGCTCAGTCAGCTGCCTTGTGCGGCCTCACTGGGTCTCCACAGTTGCTCACCCCCTCACCCTCCCATGCCTGGGGTCCGCCAGCTGCCACCTGTGCACCTGAGAACTACCAGCCGCTGCTGCTTGCATTCCCGGTCCCCACCTCCACGTTTTCCTGCCGAACTCCGCCCCTCTTACCAGTCTGGATGAATGGTTCTTGGACTTACATAAAGTTCAATTTTCTTTTTTTTTTAAATCAGTATTTTTTAATTGTTGATATTGTACAGTTTTCTGTCTTTTACCCCGCCCCCAGACCACCACCCCAGCCCTCCCCACCTTCCTCCCATTTCCACCCCCCATAGTTTTTGTCCATGAGTCCTTTATACTTGTTGTTCTAAACCATTCCCCTTTTCCCCTGAAATTCCCTCCCCTCCCCCTCTGGTCACTGTCAGACTGTTTTCAAATTCAGTATCTTTGTTTATATTATGCTTGTTTATTTGTTTTGTTGATTAGCTTCCTGTTAAAGGTGAGATCATATGGTATTTGTCTTTCACTGCCTGGCTTATTTCGCTTAGCATGATACTCTCCAATTCCTTCCATGCTGTCGCAAAGGGTAGGAGCTCCTTCTTTCTTTCTGCTGCATAGAATTCCATTGTGTAAATGTACCACAGTTTTTTGATCCATTCATTAACTGATGGGCACCTAGGTTGCTTCCAGAACTTGGCTATTGTAAATTGTGCTGCTATGAACATAGGGGTGCATAGGTTCTTTTGGATTGGTGTTTCAGGGTTCTTAGGATATAATCCAAGCAGTGGAATTGCTGGGTCAAAAGGTATGTCCATTTTTAGTTTTCTTAGAAAATTCCATACAATTTTCTATCAGTTCTGTTTGTTTTCTTGTTTCTAAATATTTGTTGTCATTAATTTTGGTTGTAAGAGGAGGCACAGTGTGTCCGCCTATGCCTCCATCTTGGCCAGAAGTTATTTTTGGTCTTTATTTCTAATTTTATCTTAGTTATTTCCTTCCCTATGCTAACTTTGAGCATAATTTGTTCTTTTTCTAGTTACTTGTCTAGTTACTTATTTTATATATTTTTCTTAATGTGGGTATTTGGCTCAAGAAAATTTTCTCTTTGAACTGGTTTTGATGCCTTTTAAGTTTTGGTATAATGTGTTTTTATTTTTGTTTTATATTTTTTGTTTTGATTTCTTCTTTAACTAATGGTTGTTCGGGTGTATGTTGTTTAACTTCCATTTATTGTGAATTTTCCACTTTTTCTTCTGTTATTAGTTTCTAGTTTTATATCAATGTGGTTAGAAAAGATATTTGGTATGATTTCAGCCCATTAAATTTCATAAGACTTGTTTGGTGATCTAACATACAGGAGTCTGGCAAAATTAACACCTGTTTTTATTACAAAAACTTTTATTACAAAGTCATAAGCATGTAATTCTGTAACATAACAATATCACACTCAAGCATACCACATGAAATTTTAGGTGAAATTTTCAAATTGCTGCCCATCTTGAGTGAGACATTCACATACCCTACCAACCATACTCAAGCAAGCCTTACATTTGTCAGATACTTCATATTTTATCTTGTAGAACATTCTGTGTGCATTTGAAAAGAGTGTTTATCTGCTGCTGTTCTGTAAAATCTTCTGTAGATGTCTGTTAGTTTTATTTGGTTTGCAGTAGTTCCAATCCAATATTTCTTTATTGCTTTTCTGTCTGGATGATATACCCAGCATTGAACATGGGGACTTGAAGTCTCAAACTATTTATTGTATTATTGTCAATTTCTCCCTTCAGATCTGTTATAATTTAATTAATATATTTAAGTGCTTTCTTTTTGGGTGCATATATATTTACAAGTGTTGGATGGATTCTCTCTCATTTTTTAAGATTCCATTCATTCACTTTCAGACAGAGGGTAAGGGAGGGAGAAAAAGAGAGACAGAAACATCAATGTGTGGTTACCTCTTACATTTACCCTACTGGGAATCTGGCCTGAAACCCAGGCATGTGCTCTGACTGGGAATCAAACTGGCAACTCCCTGGCCTTCAGGCTGGTACTCAATCTACCAAGCCATAGCAGCCAGGGCAATTGTTGGATTCTCTTAATTTAGTTCTTTGTCATTATACGATAATCTTTTTCTCTTGTTACAATTTTGACTTGAAGTCTCTTTTGTCTTACATAACTAGCTACCCTTGTTCTCTTTTGGTTTCCATTTGCACATAGTATATTTTTCCATCCTTTACTGTGGAGCCTATATTTCCCTTAAAGCTGAAGTGAGTCTCTGGTAGGCAATATATACTTGGGTAGTTTTTTAAAATTCTGTTCACCCACTATACACCTTTTGACTGGAGAATTTAAGCCATTTATTTACATTTAAAGTAAATATTGACATATAAGGGCTTACCAATATCATTTTATTATTTTTCACTGTTTTATACTTTGTTTCTCCTTTTCTTCCTTTCTTGCTCTCTTCCTTTGTGAATTTTTTTTTTTAATTTTGTGTAGTGGTATCTAATTCCTTTCTTTTAATCCCCCTCTCTCTCTCAAGCTAATAACAACTTTAATTCAATTTTATACAAAAACTCTACCTTTTTACTTCCTTATTGACATTTTATGTTTTTGATACCATGTTTCATCTTTTTATATAATGTATTCATTAATATATTATTTTAAATATAGTTGTTGCTAACACTTTTGTCCTTTAACATTTATATGAGGGGGACCCCAAAAAACTGAAATTTATTTGTAAAAATTGTGTATTTTTTCTTATACATTTAAATTTTAGTCATCTTCAAAATATTCTCCATTTGATACAATATACATATCAAGACATTTTTTCCTACTGCTCGAAACAGTTTTTGAATTTGCCAATTTCGATGCCTTTTAGTGCTTCTGCTGTTCTTTGTTTCACCTCTTCCACATTAGCAAAACATCTCCCATCAAGAACAGTTTTCATTCAGGGAAACAGAAATAAGTTGCTCAGGGTGAGATCAGGTGAATAGGGATGGTAGGGCACAGGGTTCCTGCCATAAGTGGTCAAAAACCACTGAACACTCAGTGCAGTATGGGCAAGTGTGCTCATAAATCACCCATCATGAAATGGGAAAATGTGTTGAAAAAGTCTTTAAAAAATTCACGGAAGTTGAACGCAGCCTCTCAAAACATCATCAGCTGGTACACTGATACAGACAGGTTCCTAGAACAGTGACCTAGTGGGAAGGGGCTTGCCATCCAGAAGATAATTTTGGGTGCCCCTCCTTCATTATAGAGTTAAAGAATTAAGAAACTACCAATATTGCAGTATTAGAGTCTTCTGAGTATGACTACAGACTTATGTTTAATAGTATGCTTTGTATCTTTTTATGTTAATAATTGTTATCTTTTCAGCATTTCTTTTAAGGCAGGTCTAGTGTTAATACACTCATCTATTGTTTATCTTGGAAATTCTTTTGCTTATCTTTATTTCTGAAGGATAACTTCATCAGGTAATATATGTCTGGTTGAACATTTCAGTACGTTGACTATATCTTCCCAGTGTTTCCTCGCCTGCAAGGTTTCTGCCTAAAAATCCACTGATAGCCTTATGGAGGTTACATCATAGGTGAGTGATTCTTTCTCTTGTTGCTTTTAAAATTTTCTTTTTCTTTGTTTTTAGGCTGTATTGTTATAATGTGTCTCGGAGAAGATCTTTTTGGTTGAAACACTTTGGTGACTTATGGGTTTTATGAACTTAGATGTCCAAATCTCACCTCATATTTTAGAAATTCTCAGCCATTATTTCTTTAAGTCTGTGTTTTGTTCTTTTCTCCCTCTATTTTCCTTCTGGAATGTCAGTAAAGTTTATGTCGTTTAGTTAGTGGTGTCTCATAATTCATGTAGGTATTCTTTATTCTTTGATTCTTTTCAAAACTTTCATGCTCTTAAAATTTAACGTTTTGATAAATAAAAAATGAGTATATTTTCTATACAATATGATAAATGTATCCATCATGAAATAACTTGCATAGTCAAACTAATTAAGAAATCAATTACCTCCCACAGTTGCTATTTGTGTATGTATGTGTGTGTGTGCATATATGTGGTGAGAATACTTCAGGTCTACTCGGTTAGCAATTTTTTTAGTAACAACAAGAACAGAATGTAGAATGGTGCTTACTGGTGGCTGGCTGCAGGAAGAATAGAAAATATTGATTATAATGTGTATACTTTCAGACTTCCGGCCAAGATGGAGGCGTAGGCAGACACACTGTGCCTCCTCTCACAACCAAAATTAAGGACAACAAATATTTAGAAACAAGAAAACAACCAGAACTTATAGAAAACTGAACGGTACGGAAGTCCAACAACCATTCATCCAGACCGGTAAGAGGGGCGGAGTCGCGGCAGGAGAAAGTGGAGGTGCGGACCCAGGAAGGCAAGCAGCAGCGGCTGGCAGTTCCCAGGTGCACAGGCGGCGGCTGGCGGTCCCCGGGCCTACAGGCAGCAGCTGGTGGACCCCGGGCACAGGGGGGCAACTGTGCAGACCCAGTGAGGCCGCACAAGGTGGCTGGCTGACTGACCAGGTGGTCTCATATTCGAGCGCGCAGACGGTCCAGGCGGAGGGGAAGTGGCGGAGGGGACTGAATCCAGGAGAGAGCGGAGCAGGCACCATTGCTCCCTCTCAGGCCCCACCCCCACATACAGCGTCACAACCCAGCGACTGGGCTGCCCTGCACCGGGGAGCGCCAGAGGCTCCACTCTTCACTACGTAACAGCACGCGCGCGTGCGCAGATAATCCAGGTGAAGGGGAAGCAGCGGAAAGGGGCGGAGTCCAGGAGAGAGCGGAGCAGGCGTCATTGCTCCTTCTCAGACCCCGCCCCCACCTATAGCGTCACAAGCCAGCAACTGGGCTGCCCCGCCCTGAGGAACACCTAAGGCTCCACCCCCTCACTACGTAATAGCCGCAACCAGACTAAAACCAAAACAACAACAACAAAAAAAACCCACCAAAAATGGCTCAAACCGGAAAACAAATAAAAGCCCTAGAGCCAATTCCTCTAAGCAGTGAAGAGATAGCCAACCTGTCAGATGCACAGTTCAAAGCACTGGTCATCAAAATGCTCACAGAATTGGTTGATTTTGCTCACAAACTAGATGAAAAAATGCAGGCTACAATCTGTGAAATGAAGGAAGATGCATGGGGAACCGATAGAGATGGAAGGAAAACTGGGACTCAAATCAATGGAGTGGACCAGAAGGAAGAAACTAACAACCAAACAGAAGACGAGGAAGAAACAAGAATTCAAAAAAATGAGGAGAGGCTTAGGAACCTCCGGGACATCTTTAAACGTCCCAACATCAGAATTATAGGGGTCCCAGAAGGGGAGGAAGAACAGCAATGAGTGGAAAACTTATTTGAACAAATAATAAAGGAGAACTTCCCCAATCTGGCAAAGGAAATAGACTACCAGGACGTCCAGGAAGCTCAGAGAGTCCCAAAGAAGTTGGACCGAAGGAGGAACACACCAAGGCACATTGTAATTACATTAGCCAAGATGAAAATGAAGCAGAGAATTCTAGAAGCAGCAAGGGATAAGGGGACAGTCACCTACAAGGGAGTTCCCATCAGACTGTCAGCTGATTTCTCAAAAGAGACCTTAAGGCAAGAAGGGGCTGGAAAGAAATATTTGAAATCTTGAAAAGCAGGGACCTACATCCAAAATTGCTCTATCCAGCAAAGCTGTCATTTAGAATGGAAGGGAAAATAAAGTGCTTCTCAGATAAGGTCAAGTTGAAGGAGTTCATCATCACCAAGCTCTTATTATATGAAATGTTAAAGGGACTTATCTAAGAAAAAGAAGATAAAACTATGACAGTGAAAAGACAACAAACTCATAGCTATCAAGAACCACACCTAAAACAAAAGCAAACTAAGGAAACAGCTAGAACAGGAACAGAACCACAGAAATGGAGATCATATGGAGGGTTAGCAACAGGGGCGTGGGAGGAGGAGAGAGGGGGAAAAGGTACAGAGAATGAGTAGCATAGATAATGGGGAAAAAATAGACAGGGGGAGGGCAAGAATAGTATGGGAAATGTAGAAGCTAGAAAACTTATGACCCATGGACATGAACTAAAGGGGGGAATGTGGGTGGGAGAGGGTGGGTAGGGTGGAGGGGAATGATGGGGGAGAAATGGGACAACTGTAATAGCATAATCAATAAAATATATTAAAAAAATAATGTGTATACTTTCAGTTATAAGATAAATAAGTTCCGGAGGCATAATATGCAGTATAGTGACTATAGTTAATAATAACATTGAATTATTTATGTAGTGCCAAGTTCCTGCTAAAATTTCAAGTTGAGTTTATCTACATGAGGGTATTATGCATATTTTTATTATACGTTTTAATTTTATTTTATATAAGTTTGTAGACCTCCTCATGTATATATTTTTTTGTGTGTGTGCCTCTTCTCTCTCAAATTGGATTATCTCCTTTGTGCCTGGTTATCTTTCACTGTTTGCTTGGCATTGTATTTTTAATAAATATTTTTAACAAATTTTAGAATTATTTTGATATTTACAGACAAATTGCAAAGATACTGAACACAGTTCCTTTATACCCTATGTCCATTTTCCCACTTATTGACATCCTAAGTTAATATAATAAATCTGTCACAACTAACAAATCAATATCAGCATTATTAACTAAGGTCCACAATTTATTCCAATGTCCTTTATTTTTACCTAATTTTCTTTTTTCTTTTTATTTTTTAAAATATATTTTATTGATTATGCTATTACAGTTGTCCCATTCCCCCCCATCATTCCCCTCCACATGCACACCCCCTCCCACCCACATTCCCCCCCTTTAGTTCATGTCCATGTGTCATAAGTTCTTTAGCTTCTACATTTCCCACACTATTCTTTCCCTCCCCCTGTCTATTTTCTACCAACCATCTATGCTACTTATTGTCTGTACCTTTTCCCCCTCTCTCCTCCTCCCACTCCCCTGTTGCTAACCCTCCATGTGATCTCCATTTTTGTGGTTCTGTTCCTGTTCTAATTGTTTGCTTTTGTTTTAGGTGTGGTTGTTAATAGCTATGAGTTTGCTGTCTTTTCACTGTCCTATTTTTGATCTTCTATTTCTTAGATAAGTCCCTTTAACATCTCATATAATAAGGGCTTGGTGATGATGAACTCCTTGAACTTGACCTTATCTGAGAAGCACTTTATCTTCCTTTCCATTCTAAATGACAGCTTTGCTGGATAGAGCAATTCTGGATGTAGGTCCCTGCCTTTCATGGCTTGGAATACTTCTTTCCAGCCCCTTTTTGCCTGCAAGGTCTCTTTCGAGAAATCAGCTGACAGTCTGATGGGAACTCCTTTGTAGGTGACTGTCCCCTTATCCCTTGCTGCTTCTAGAATTCTCTGCTTCATTTTCATCTTGGCTAATGTAATTACAATGTGCCTTGGCGTGTTCCTCCTTGGGTCCAACTTCTTTGGGACTCTCTGAGTTTCCTGGAATTCCTGGTAGTCCATTTCCTTTGCCAGATTGGGGAAGTTCTCCTTTATTATTTGTTCAAATAAGTTTTCCACTTGTTGCTCTTCCTCTTCTCCTTCCCCTTCTGGTACCCCTACTATTCGGATGTTGGGACGTTTAAAGATGTCCCGGAGGTTCCTAAGCCTCTCCTTATTTTTTTTGAATTCTTGTTTCTTCCTTGTTTTCTGTTTGGTTGTTAGTTTCTTCCTTCTGGTCCACTCCATTGATTTGAGTTCCAATTTTCCTCCCATCTCTATTGGTTCCCCATGCATTTTCCTTCATTTCATGTATTGTAGCCTGCATTTTTTCATCTAATTTGTGAGCAAAATCAACCAATCTTGTGAGCATCCTCATCGCCAGGGTTTTGAACTGTGCATCTGATAGGTTGGCTAGCTCTTTGTCGCTTACAGGAATTGGCTCTGGAGATTTCATTTGTTCTCCGGTTTGAGCCATTTTGGTGAGGTGTTTTTTTTTTGGGGGGGGGTCTGTTCGAGTCTATTATGTAGTGAGGGGTGGAGCCTTAGGTGTTCCCCAGTGTGGGGCAGCCCAGTCGTTGAGTTGTGACACTGTATGTGGGGCCAGGGTCCAAGAGGGAACAATGGCGCTTGCTCTACTCTCTCTGGGATTCCAGTCTCTTCCGCCGCTTCCCCTTCACTGGATTATCTGTGCATGAGTGTGGGACCACCTGGTCAGCCAGCCACCTTGCAAGGCCTCACTGGGTCTGTACTCTTGCCACTCCATGCCCAGGGTCTGCCGGCTGCTGCCTGTGTGCCTGGGGTCTGCCAGCTGCCACCTGCACACCTGGGAACTGCCAGCTGCTGCTGCCCGCATGCCAGGTCCATACCTCCACCCTTCCCTGCCACATCTCCGCCCCTCTTACAGGTCTGGATGAATGGCTGTTGGACTTCTATACAGTTCAATTTTCCATCAGTTCTGATTGTTTTCTTGTTTCTAAATATTTGTTGTTCTTAATTTTGATTGTGAGAGGAGGCACAATGTGCCCACCTACGCCTCCATCTTGGCCAGAAGTCTAATTTTCTTTTTTCTGTTATAGAACTCTATCCAGCTTACAACATTTCATTTAGTTGTCATGAATTTGTAGCCTCCTCTTGGTTATGACAGCTTCTCAGACTTTCCTTATTTTTATGACCTTGACAATTTTGAGCAGTACTGGTCAGGTATTTTGTAGAATGTCCATCAATTAGGATCGATTAGGTTATGCTATCATGTGGTTTAAATGTAGTTATCATAAAATGTCATACTAATTTTGAGGTCAGAAATGAGTCACCAAATAGCTACTGTGTGAATGATATCAAGTCTATTAAAGTCTTAGTACAGTTTCTCTGAGAGGGTCAAACTGTGAGTTGAGGATAAAAATTCTCAATGACTACTTTCATGGTGATCAATAGCTTATTGGACATTTCTCCCTGTAAGTGATACAAAGATTTATTAAAGGTAACTATTAGGTCTTCAGTTATGGTGTATTATTAGCAAAGGTGACAGTGGTAAAGTTCACATAATATGGCCCAAATGATATTTAGACATTTTTAAAAAACACATAAAAACTTCAGAGAACTGGAATTAAAAGAAGAGAATAAATGGTATTTAAGTGGCAGTGCTTCTGTGTTACATTTGTTTATAGTAATTTTAGTGGATAGCAAATTGAAGAAAACTACTTTTTCAATTAAAGGAGGAATTTTGGAAGCTATGTATAGCTATATCTAAGTACATTCAGTCATTATGTTTTGGCTAAAATTGGAATCATCAATAACTAGAAAATATTCCAGTTATTTTCAAAATATTCAATATATGAGAGTCACCAAGTTCTTTATTAAATCTACAGATCATACCAACTCTCTTGTTGTTCAGGTTTGCATTGTCCAACTAATTTTGAAGTAGAACCTTTTCATGTATTATTTGGGATATTTTCATAACACTCAGTTAACACTAAGCTCTTTAAAACTTCAGCTTCTTTTAGAAGGAGATACCAACCTGAGGGGGAAAGGCCACCTGCTAAGCTTTCAAACTTATTTATATTGAAAAATAAATAAATAGCTTACAGTCATATGAGTGTCAGGATCAAGGCTTACTGAGGTCACTGAAATAAATGAATGCAACATTCAGTGAATGGGAAATGGAAATCCCATATAAAAGAGATTGGGAGACCGCAGAGAAAGTGAGCAGCTAAGGCAAAAAGGAGAAACTGCTAAAATCAGTGAAGGTAAATTGATAGTAGGTATTTCACATGTCAGAAAGGAGGCATAGCAATGGTAAGGTGATTACTGGCCAGCTTTTCAGAAAAGAAATTTCTCATAAAAGAGGATAATGACATATGAAATTGGTGAGGGAAGTTGAAAAGGAAGAAAGTGGCAATATGGTATTAACAAAGCACTAAGTTAAAACATAGGAAAACAAGAAATGACAAACTGAGTAGCAAACTACCATCTGACTGTGATATTATAGCATTTTATACCTGTACCTCAAGCATTTTATAGCTGTACCTCAGCTCATTGTGACCCTCATGAGAAGTAGTGAGACTTCCATGACACAATCAGTGTCTTGTGGTATCTTTGATTCTTTTTCATTATATAGGTTGTGACTAAAAAACCTCTTTTCCTAGGATAGCTCCTAATTTATCAATGATAACCAATGCTAGGTAAATGACAACTCTCATAAAGGTATGGTAGAATTTTGTGTTATATTTACTGTAGTTAAGATCAGATACAGTTTTACTAAAATGTAGATTATAGTTCTTGAACATGAAAGAGAATTCAAAGATGCTGTGTGTCATTTAGTGAATATTAACTAAATCGAGTTTTTAAGCTGTAAGCTTCAGGGATTTGGAGGTATCTGGGTTCATGGATATTGGAGGTATATTGTTAAGAAGATATATTTGGTAGTGATGGCAGTTACAAGTTAGCTGGTAAATGAAGACTTATTTCCCCATTATGTTACTACATATTTCCTATATCCTAAGCCATCAACTTCTGCACCTCACCTTTATGCCCTTATTAATCAAGAGATAGACAACAAGGTTTGTGGGATGCTTTAAAAAGCATAATTGTGTGAATCACCTTTATTTTATAGCACTTTATTCAACTATTTTCCTATGTCTTATGTAATTTGATACTCAGCATAATTTGGAGAAGAATGCTTGACAGATCATTTTTTTTTGTTTGGTTGTTTGAAGATGTAGGCTCAGAAAAAGTTCAACGACTTGGGACCTCCAGTCAAGATGGCAGCATAGGTAACACAGCTGACCTTCTTGTACAAACAAAATTACAACTAAACTATAGAATAACCATCATTCAAAACTGTCAGAAATTAGGCTGAATGAAAATCCTAGAACTACAGAATTAAAGAAGAAATGACATTGAGACTGGTATGAGGGATGGAGATACAGAATGGGCTGGTCCCACACCCATATGTGGGAGATAAATATTGAGAGGGATACCTTAGGAATGAGGGGGTCTCATCTCCACACCAGGGTCTCCAGTCCAGGGTTTAAGTACCAGAAAGATATGTCACCATAACTTCTGGCAATAAAAACCAGCAGGGTTTGAAGCTGTAAAAGACAGAAACTTCTGGAGTCCCAGGCAGCTCCTCTTAAAAGGCCCACACATAGACTTACTTGGACTCACTCTGTCTGAGCCCCAGTGCCAGGGCAGCAGATTGAAAGGCATCAGAAACATATGAGGAAGAACTGTAGTGTCTGGCACCTTTTCAGGTCCCTCTCCAACAGAGCTACAGAACGGGCAGCCAGGTGCAATATCTGAGACTCTATAAACCTGGCTTACAATGTTTGCCCTACCCAACTTTCAGGCCTACCCAAGCTGTTTCTAGTGACTTTTCCATATGAATGGCTTGCCTTGGCCCATGATTCAGATATTCCTAAATTCTCTCAAGCAAGAAGTATCTGGCTTCAGCAAGTTCTGTACCACTCACTAAGTTTCCCCAGTCCTGGCACTAGCAGCAGTCAGGCTTAGTTCACAGCTTGGCCTTCCCTGGACAGTTCCAAGCTTAGCACAAATAGCAGCCACTTACAGATTGCTTGTAGCTTATGCTGTGTGACCTCAGACAGAACACAGGCAGTGGCTGACCTTGGACATGCCAACAGTAATCAAGGCTCAGCAGCAAGAGGAGGGTATACACAGCCCACAAGACAGGCACATATTGAATACACAGCTTGGGTAATAGGGAGGCTGTTCCACTGAGCCCTACAGGACACATACTATATTAGACCACTCTATCAAGCATGGGATATGTAGCAGCTCTACTTAATATATACAAATAAATGTGAGGAGGTTGTCAAAAATGAGACAAAGAAACATGGCCCAAATGAAAGAACAAAACAAAATTCCAGGGAAAAGAACTAAACAAAACATAGGCAAGCAAACTACTAGATGCAGAGTTCAAAATGCTGATTATAAGGATGCTCAGTAAACTTACTGAGGATCTCAGCATCATAAAAAAAGATCCAGTCAGTAACAAAAGATACACTAATTGAAATAAAGAACAGTTTACAAGGAATCAACAGTAGAGTGAAAGAAGCCAAGAATCAAATCAGTGATTTGAAACATAAGAAAGCAAAAAACAACCAATCGGAACAACAAAACAAATAAGCAAGAGAAATATAACCAGAGACATTGAAATTAAGAAGAAACTGATAGTAACCAGAGGGGAAGTAGGAGGGGATGATGGGGGGTTTACAGGAACATGTATACAAGACACAATGGAGAAAACCAAAGGGGTATAGGATCAAGGGTGAGAAGTGGGGATGGCTGGGATGGGGGGGAAATGAAGACACTGTACTTGAACAACAACAGAAAAATGTGAAAAGGAAAACGAAAAAAGAATCCCCCCAAAATGAAGATAAAGTAAGGAGCCCCTGGGACAACTTCAAGCATACTAACATTCCCATCATGGAGTTGCTGGAAGAAGAATAGAAAGACAAAGAAATTGGAAAACTATTTGGAAAAATAATGAAAGAAAACTTTCCTAACTTGGTGAAGCAAATAGACATACAACTTCAGGAAGCACAGAAAGTCCCAAACAAGATGAACCCAAAGAAACCCACACCAAGACACAACATAATTAATATGCAAAAGGTTAAAGACAAAGAATCTTAAAAGCAGCAAGAGAAAAGCAGTTAGTTACCTACAAGGGAGCTCCTATAAACTGTCAGCTGATTTCTCAAAAGAAACTTTTCAGGCTAGAGGATATTGGCAAGAACTATTAAAAGTAATAAAGATTAAGGACCTACAACCAAGATTACTCTAGCCAGCAAAGTTATCATTTATAATTGAAGGGCAGATAAAGATCTTCCCAGACAAGAAAGAGCTAAAGGAGTTCATTATGACTAAACCAGTGTCATATGATATGTTAAAGGATCTTCCATAAGAAGAAGATGATGAAAACTATGAACAATAAAATGGCAATAAATACATATCTATCAACAACTGAATCTAAAAAACAAAATAAGCCAACAAACTTAACAGGAACAGAATCACAGATACAGAAAATGTTTTGACAGTTGCCATATGGGATGGGGTCAGGGGAATGGGTGAAAAAGATGAAGGAATTAAGAAACACAAATTGGTAATTACAGAATACTCATGGGGATGTGAAGTATAGGGAATAGAGTAGCCAAAGAACATATATGCATGACCCATGGACATGGACAACAGTATGGGAGTTGTTTGACGTCATGAGAGGTGGGCTGGGTTTAGGGTGGAAAAGGGAAAAAACTGGGACAACTGTAATAACATAATCAATAAAGTATAATTTTAAACGAGAAAAACATTCAATGACTTAAGCAAAGTTGTATAAGTAGTGAGTGGCAGCAATTGGACTACATTCCATGTCTCCAATATCTAGTGCTAGGGTCTTCCTGACATGACATGTTTTCAGTTTTAAACTCTTGCTACCTTGATTCTTCATTGATTACATTTATTTACTCTCATCCTCTTTCTATGTTTCCTATTGGTAAGAAAAAAGTCATAGTGTAATTTTTTTAAAGTGCTTGGGAATCCCTTGTGAGGTGAGGTTATTACAGTTCAAAATTGAATTTACAGCTAAGACTAGGTAAGATGGGTAAATTACACTATTCACATGCATTCTTATCCATATTTATGGGTTTTTGATCTCTTGGTCATCCGTTTCCATCTTGTCTCCTTGTTGTGGTGTGTGTATGTGTATATATGAAAGAGAAGAGACAGAGAAAGACTGACTTTTTACCTTAGGTAATTAGATCTTCGATTTCATTTCTGTGAGAGTAATCTGTACATATCAAACACTGTGTCAGGTCTTTTATATATAAAGAACTGTGTGATATCCTACTTGCAAGGTCCAGTGTTCATCCTAGTATTACTCTGATCTATAGATAACTTCTTTGAAAACTAGGCTTCATTCTTTTTATTCATAATCTCTGTATGAGGTACCTTTTTAGCAACTGGTCAATTTGGGATTCTTCTTCAGTTATATTTATTTCTTTCCTTATTGTCTGAAAGCATTACTATGCAGAAAGCTGAGCCTGAGTAGGTCAGAATATATTATTTGAAGCCTGAATATGATTTCCTTTTCAATTGCAGGAGAAAATGTTTTGTGCAATTGCCAAAGATATGGAACTTGATTTTGTCACTTTTCCCTGCTAAGTAACTAATACCAGGCTGGATGGCAGATCTGAGTGGCATACCTCCTTGCAAAGTCAGGACAGAGTGAAAACCGAGTATTTGATATCTAACTAAGCCTGGGTATAGCAGAGAGTAGCACTAAAAATGAGGTAGTATGGTAGGGAAAACGCATTTTGATTCCATACAATATTTAGTGAGTCACCCTTAATGAGAGAAACTGTACAGGCTTAGTTAGCGAAGGTATAAAGACAATTTCCAAATTTAGGAGTGCTAGAATTCCTTCCTTAGCCACAAGAACTATATGATGTTTAGTTTTAATCTGTCTATTAAGATTCTCCAATGCATCCTGATTCCATTTGAGAAGATTGTGTGTTTCTAGAAATTTATGTTTCATCCAAATTTTCCAATTTGGTGGTGTATAGTTGTTCATAATATTTTCTTACAATCCTTTATATTTCTTTGGTGACAGTTGTTATTTCTCCTCTTTCATTTCTGATTGTATTTATTGGGGTCCTCTTTCTTTTTTTATTGATGAATTTGGGTTACAAGTTTGACAATTTTGTTTATCATTTCAGAGAATCAGCTCATGGTTTCATTGACCTTTTACATTGTTTTAGGCTCTATTTCATTTTTTTCCCATTCTCATATTTAATATTTCTTTTACTTACTTTTGTATTTGTTTGTTTTTCTTTTTCAACTTCCTTAAGTGTAAAGTTGGATTGTTTATTTATGGTTTTTCATGTTTCTTGAGATAGTCCTGTAATGCTATGAATTTTCCACTTAGGACTGCTTTTGCTGTATCCCATACATTATGCATTGTTGTGTTCTCATTTTATTTGTTTCAAGATATCTTTTGGTTTCTTCCTTGATTTCATTGTTAACCCATTAATGATTTAGCAACATGCTATTCAGCGCCCATGTCTTTCTATGTTTTTCAGGTTTTTTTCTTGTGATTGACTTTGTTTCCTACCATTCTCTTCCTACCAGAGAATATTTTTGATCTGATTACACTCTTTTAATATTTATTGAAACTTGTTGTAATATGTGGTCTGTCCTAGAAAATGTTTCATGTGCACTTGAAAAGAATGTACATTATGCTGCTTTGTGATGAAATGCTCTGAAGATATCAATTAAATCCATCTGATCTAGTGTGTCATCTAAGACCACCATTTCTTTGCTAACTTTCTGTCTAGAAAGATCTATTCATTGATGTCAATGAGGTGTTCAAATTCACTATTATGTCTTTATTACTATTAATCTCTCCCTTTATGTTCATCAAGATTTGCTTTATATATTTAGGTGCTCCTATATTGGGTGCATACATATTTACAAGGGCTATATCCCCATGTTTGATTGCTCTCTTTATAATTATATAGAGCATTTTTTGTCTCCTACTATATCCTTTGTTTTAAAGTCTATTTTGTCAGATATAAGTATTGCAACCCTAGCTTTTAAGAAAAATTTCATTCACCTGTAATATTTTTTCATTCCCTTTTCGACTATGTGTATTTTTTGTTTTGAGATGGTTCTCTTGTAGACAGCATATATGCTGTGATCTGTTCAGAAAGTATCCAGTCATGTAATATGAAAAATAGAGACATTTATTGAAGAAGATACAAGTTACAAGAAACATTGTACATAGGACAATGATGCCTCAGTCCCCTTCAAAGTACGCACCTTGGGGCATTACATAGTTCTCTAAGTCACCATCAGCTGCTCCATTGTATTTGCTTGAATTTCATTGATGGTCTGAAATCTCTTCCCTTTCAAAGGTGATTTTAGTTTTGAGAAAAGCCAGAAGTCCCAGGGTGCCCAATCTGGGCTGTAGGGTGGCGGGGTGGGGGGGTGCTAAGTCACCTGTGTGATGTGATGTTTTGCCAAAAAAAATACTCTGCATGAGATGTTATGCATGAGTGGGCATGTTATCACAATGAAGCTTCCAATCACCAGTTTCCCATAGTTGTAGCTTTATGAATCATCCAAATAGTTTCTTCAGAGGAATATTCGAACTTAGTGCAAAATTTGATGCAGATTCATTGCTTAGTCATTTTTGAATGCAATGGCCACACAGTACACCTGGTTGCTCAGTGGTGTCTACCACCCCACTGGCTAGCACAGTAAAGTTGTCATCGTTCACACATGCACATTCCAGTCCACTCTCTTTGGCTGTCAGGTTACATCAATGTCATGCAAAGTGTTCTTGATATATGAATAATGGTTGGACTTTTTCTGGAGAGACTTCATATATATGGGTCTTGTTTTCTTACCCTTTCGGCTCCCCTATGTCTTTTGATTGGAGCATTTAAGCCATTTACAATTAAATTGATTATTGATAGGAACATATTTATAACCACTTTATTCTTTTAACTATGTTTTGGTCCTTCTCCTCCTCCTCCTTCTTCTCCTCCTCCTCCTCCTTTTTCCCCTCCTCCCCCTCCTCCACCTCCCTCCTATTCTTATTCTTATTTTTTCTTCTAGAAGGCTCTTTAGCATTTCTCATAGTACTGGTGATTCCACTTCTGAAAATATATCCAAAGAAACCTGAAACACCCATTTGAAAGAATACATGCATATCTATGTTCATTGCGGCATTATTTACAACAGCTAAACAATGGAAGCAACCCAAGTGTTCATCAGTAGATGAGTAGATAAAAAAGCTGTGGTGTATTTACACAATGGAATACTACTCAGCTGTAAGAAAGAAGAAAACCTTAGCCTTTGCAACAGCATGGATGGACTTGGAGAGCATGATGTTAAATTAAGTAAACCAGTCAGAGGAAGACAAGTACCATATGATTTCACTCATATGTGGAATCTAATGAATGAAATAAACTAATAAACAAAATAGAAACAGACTTATAGAAAGAAAATAACTGACAGTTGTCAGAGGGGAGGGGCTCGAGGGGCTGGGTGAAAAAGGTGAAGAAATTAAGCAAAAAACAATCCAACCTTCATAGATAGACAGATGCATAGTGATTACCAGAGGGTAAGGGGTTTGGGGGGAAGGTAGAAGATGGCATAGGGGTGTAAATGGTAATGGAAGGAGACTTGACTTGGGTTGGTGAACACACAATATAATATACAAATGATGCATTATAGAATTGGACACCTGAAACCTATATAATTTTGCTAACCAGTTTTATCCCAATAAATCCAATAAAAAAGAAATATATGGTTAGAATCTAATAAGATGAGCCAGCATAAAAGTGAAGACTCTACCTTGTATGAAATATGACCATAAATAAATAATTAATTTAATTTCATTAAAACATACTGTAGCTGATATAATCCATTGAATGTTATTGTCATTTACCTAAATTGCTTGCAGTACTAATTCTTGTTATAATGAAGTTGCCAGAACCTCATTAATAGGTCTGATTAATCTGAATAAACACCATTTGTAAATTTAAAAAAAAAAAACCATAGACTTTTTGTATGCTTATAAAATAGCACTGAAGTCTCTTTGCTAAGCATATTTTTAAAACAGTATTTTGAGAATAGAGGGGGTTCAAGATGGCGGGATGGTAGGAGGATGCAGATTCCTTCCTCCTGCACATGGGAGAAAAACCTAACTGATCTACAGAGGAACAGAGCAGATAGCCAACAATACCACAGTATATATGAAAATAGGAGATCAAAATCCGTAGCAGACATTGGAAAACTAGACGTGGCAGCCGAGCGACCGGAGGTGGCCCTGAGACAGGACAGAGGCGACCCGGCGACCGGAGGCGGCTCCGCAACTGACCGGAGGCGGCCCGGCGACCGGAGGCGGCTCCGCAACCGACCGGAGGCGGCCCGGCCACCGGAGGGGCCTCTGCAACCGACCGGAGGAGGCCGCGTGACCGGAGGCGGCTCTGCGACCCCGTTGGAAGCAGCCCTGCGGCCAGAGGCGACCCTGCAACTAGAGAAGGGGACTCTGGAAGACCCGGAGCTCACATCTGTGATCCTGGGGTGAGTGCGCGCAACTCGGGAAACTCTGGAGCCCACGCCCGTAGTCTCAGGCGGGCGCCTGCGCCCTGTAGGAGACGCGGAGCTCACAGCAATAGGCTCGTGGAGGGATGGATCTGTAAGAGATTCCAGCTGAAACCCATAAACTCTGGAAAGCTCGCCCCCTGCAGGAGGCTCAGAAATCACACCCAAGGCCCTGCATGGAGAGTACGCCATTAGCACTGGGGACAGTGCTGGGCTGGCACTGAGGACAGTAGCCCAAAGCTGACTGAGTGAGGAAAGGGAGAAAAGCGGTACGAGTCGCCTCGCAGCCTGCTACAGCCAGCAAGTCCAGAAAATCCAGGTGGGCCTGTGTGAAAATAGCAAGAGATTTTTTTATTATTATTATTCTTTTTTTTTTTGGGGGGGGGGGTGTTTTGTTTCATTTTGTTTTGTGGGGGTTTTTTTTGATAGTTGTTTTTTGTCTGTTTAGTTGGGTTTTTTGTTTGTTTGTTTTGGTTCGTTTTTCGTTTTTGTGGGGTTCTTTTTGTTTTGTTTTGATTATATATTTTTTCTTTCTTTATTACTTCTACCTTTTTTATCCCTCAATTTCTTTCGCTTCTCTTTACTTCTTTCTGGCTTTATTCCTTCTTCCTTTCTTTCCAATTCTATCTCTCCTTCCCTCCTTTTTTTTTTCTTTTTTCTCTATCTTCTTTTTTCACTTTATTCTTTTCTCTTTTTGAATACCCACGAGTGAGGCAAAGAAATCCTAGAACTGTGGAAAAACCAGAGTTGGACCAAAAGAGGGGGTATTCCCACAGCTGAGACAGTGGAAGCTGTGAACACCAGGATACCTGAAGAAGACTATAATACTGAATCTCACAGGTATTCCACCACAGAAGTTTACACCATAAACGCAAGTAGCCAGAACAGATCAACTTAAGAAGCTGAGGTTTACAAGAAGAGTCTCACCAACAATGAGAAGACAAAGAAACAATCCCCAAATGAAAGAAAAGGTGGAAGCCCCAGAAAGAATGCTAAATGAAACAGAGGCAACTCAACTATCAGATGAGGAGTTCAAAGAAATGGTTGTCAGGAAGCTCCATGAGCTCTCAATGAGCTACCAGAAACTACAGGGAAGCTACGATGAACTCAGTGCAAACTATATCAACATGAAAAAGGAAATAGAAACTATCAAAAAGGGCCAAGAGGAAATGAAGAATACAATTTCTGAGCTGAAGAACACAGTAGAAGGAATGAAAAGCAGAATCGATGAAGCAGAAGATCGGATCAGTGAGTTGGAGGACAAAGTAGAAAAAAACAGCCAGATAGAGCAAGAAAAGGAAAAGAGGCTCAGAAAGAATGAAGAGGGTTTAAGAGAAATGCAAGACAACATGAAACGTAATAATATCCGTATAATAGGAATACCAGAAGGAGAAGAAGAAGAGCAAGGGATAGAAAACCTATTTGAAAAAGTAATGATGGAAAACTTCCCTAATTTGGTGAGAGAAAAAGTCACACAAATCCAGGAAACACAGAGAGTCCCTATCAAGAGGAACCCAAACAGGCCCACTCCAAGACACATCATCATTAAAATGTCAAACTTCCAAGACAAAGAGAGAATCTTAAAGGCAGCAAGGGAGAAAAAGGAAGTAACATACAAGGGAGCCCCGATAAGGTTAGCAACTGACTTCTCAATGGAAACGCTCCAAGCCAGAAGACAATGGCAAGAAATATTCCAAGTAATGAGAACCAAAGGCCTACAACCAAGACTACTTTATCCAGCAAGGCTTTCAATCAAGATAGAAGGACAAATAAGGAGCTTCCCAGACAAAAGAAGTCTAAAAGAATACACCTCTACCAAACCAGTACTGCAAGAGATACTAAAGGGACTGCTTTAAGGAAAGAAAGGAAAAGAGAGAGTGAGGAACACAGATACGAAAATGGCAATGAATCAGTACCTATCAATAGTAACCTTAAATGTGAATGGATTAAATGCTCCAATCAAAAGACATAGAGTAGCTGACTGGATAAGAAAGCATGACCCACACATATGCTGCCTACAAGAGACCCACCTCAGGACAAAAGACCTACACAGACTTAAAGTGAAAGGCTGGAAACAAATTTTCCAAGCAAATGGACAGGAAAAAAAGGCCGGGGTAGCAATACTCATATCAGAAAAAATAGACTTCAAAAGAAGAGCTATAAAGAGAGACTCAGAAGGTCACGTCATACTACTCAAGGGAAGAATCCACCAAGAAGACGTAACATTGTAAATATATATGCACCCAACATAGGAGCACCTAAATACATCAAGAAAATCTTTGAGGACTTCAAGAAAGATATTGACAGCAACACAATTATAGTAGGAGATTTTAATACCCCACTGTCAAAAATGGACATATCTTCCAAACAAATTATCAACAAAGATATTGTGGCATTGAACAGTACTCTAGACGAATTGGACTTAGCTGATATATATAGGGCCCTCCATCCCAAAGAAACTAAATACACATTTTTTTCAAATGCACATGGAACATTTTCAAAGATAGACCACATGATAGGACACAAAACAAGCCTCAACAAATTCAAGAAAATTGATATCATACCAAGCATTTTCTCCGACCACAAGGGACTAAAACTAGAAACCGACTTGATGGGAAAAATCCCCAAATCATCAAAATCATGGAGATTGAATAGCATGCTATTAAACAATGAATGGGTAAAGAATGAAATTAAGGAGGAAATCAAAAAGTTTCTGGAAACAAATGAAAATGAACTCACAACAACCCAAAACTTATGAGACACAATGAAGGCAGTCCGCAGAGGGAAGTTCATAGCAATACAGGCCTACCTAAAGAAGACAGAAACATTTCTAACAAACGACTTAACCCTACGCCTACAAGAACTCGAGGAACACCAACAAAGACAGCCCAGGGCAAGTAGAAGGAAGGAAATAACCAAGATCAGAGCAGAATTAAATGACATAGAGACTAAAAGCACAATCCTAAGGATCAATGAATCCAGGAGCTGGTTCTTTGAAAAGATAAACAAAATTGACAAGCCTTTCAGCAGGCTCATCAAGAAAAAAAGAGAGAGGACTCAAATAAACACAATCAGAAATGAAAGAGGAGAGATTACTACTGACACCACAGAAATACAAAGGATTGTAAGAAATTACTATGAAGAACTGTATGCCAAGAAATTTGAAAGCCTAGGTGAAATGGAAAAGTTTCTAGAAAAATATAACCTTCCAAAACTCAATGAAAAAGAAACAGAAAGCCTGAACAGACCAATAACAGCTGGTGAAATTGAATCAGTAATCAAAACACTCCCGGCACACAAAAGCCCTGGACCAGATGGTTTCACAGGAGAATTCTACAAAACATTTAAGGAAGAGCTAACCCCTATCCTTCACAGACTATTCCAAAAAATCCAAAATGATGGAAGACTCCCAAACTCTTTTTATGAAGCCAGCATCATCCTAATCCCAAAACCAGATAAAGACATAACAAAGAAAGAAAACTTCAGGCCAATATCACTGATTAATGTAGACGCTAAAATCCTCAACAAAATATTGGCAAACCGCATCCAACAATACATTAAAAAGATCATACACCATGACCAAGTGGGATTCATCCCAGGGATGCAAGGATGGTTCAACATTCGCAAATCAATAAATGTAATACATCACATAAACAAAAGCAAAGACAAAAATCACATGATCATATCAATAGATGCAGAAAAAGCTTTTGATAAAGTACAATACCCATTTATGATAAAAACACTCAGCAAAGTGGGAATAGAGGGAGCATTCATCAACATAATAAAAGCCATATATGAGAGACCTACAGCCAACATCATACTCAATGGGCAAAAACTGAAATCTTTCCCACTAAGATCAGGAACAAGACAAGGCTGTTCACTTTCACCACTTCTATTCAATATAGTATTGGAAGTCTTAGCCACAGCAATTAGACAAGAAAAGGAAATAAAAGGCATCCAAATTGGAAAGGAGGAAACAAAAGTATCATTGTTTGCAGATGACATGATAGTGTACATAGAAAATCCTATAGACTCGGCCAAAAAGCTGCTCGATGTAATAAATGAATTTGGCCAAATAGCTGGATACAAAGTCAATATCCAAAAATCAAAGGCATTTTTGTATACCAACAGTGAAACAGCAGAAGCAGAAATCAAGAAAAAAATCCCATTCGATATAGCAAAAAGAAAAATAAAATACCTAGGAATAAACCTAACCAAGGAGGTAAAAGACCTGTATGCAGAAAACTACACAACACTGAAGAATGAAATCAAGGAAGACACAAAGAAATGGAAGCATATACCATGTCCATGGATCGGAAGAATTAATATTATCAAAATGTCCATATTACCCAAAGCAATTTACAGATTCAATGCAATACCTATTAAAGTTCCAATGGCATATTTCACAGACATAGAACAAGCACTTCAAAAATTTATATGGAATCATAAACGACCCCGGATAGCAGCAGCAATCTTGAGAAAGAAGAGCAAAGTAGGAGGGATCACAATACCTGAAACCAAACTGTATTACAAGGCCACTGTAATCAAAACAGCCTGGTACTGGCACAAGAACAGACATGTGGACCAGTGGAATAGAACAGAGAGCCCAGAAATAAACCCAAGTCTCTACAGTCAATTAATATTCGACAAAGGGGGCAGCAACATAAAATGGAGCAAAAATAGCCTCTTCAATAAGTGGTGCTGGGAGAACTGGACAGCTACATGCAAAAAAATGAAACTCGAGCACCAACTTACACCATACACAAAAATAAATTGAAGGTGGATAAAAGATTTAAATATAAGCCCTGACACCATTAAAATTCTAGAGGATAATATAGGCAGGAAAATCTCAGATATTTCACGCAGCAATATTTTCACTGATACGTCCCCTAGAGCAAGGGACATAAAGGAAAGAATAAACAAATGGGATCTCATCAAAATAAAAAGCTTCTGCACAGCTAAAGAAAACAGTATTAAAATAAAAAGAGAACCAACTGTATGGGAAAACATATTTGGAAATGATACCTCAGACAAGGGATTAATCTCCAAAATATATAAAGAACTTACAAGACTCTACTCTAAGAAGACAAGCAACCCAATTAAAAAATGGGCAAAGGATTTGAACAGACACTTCTCCAAGGAGGACATACAGAGGATCCAGAAACACATGAAAAGATGCTCGATATCTCTAGCTATCAGAGAGATGCAAATTAAAACTACAATGAGATACCACTTGACACCAGTCAGAATGGCCTTCATAAACAAAGCAAGAAACAGCAAGTGTTGGAGAGGTTGTGGAGAAAAGGGGACCCTAGTGCACTGTTGGTGGAATTGCAGATTGGTACAACCACTATGGAAAACAGTATGGAATTTTCTAAGAAAACTAAAAATGGACCTACCTTTTGACCCAGCAATTCCACTGCTTGGATTATATCCTAAGAATCCTGAAACACCAATCCAAAAGAATCTATGCACCCCTATGTTCATAGCAGCACAATTTACAATAGCCAAGTTCTGGAAGCAACCTAGGTGCCCATCAGTTAATGAATGGATCAAGAAACTGTGGTACATTTACACAATGGAATTCTATGCAGCAGAAAGAAAGAAGGAGCTCCTATCCTTTGCGACAGCATGGAAGGAATTGGAGGGTATCATGCTAAGCGAAATAAGCCAGGCAGTGAAAGACAAATACCATATGATCTCACCTTTAACAGGAAGCTAATCAACAAAACAAACAAACAAGCATAATATAAACAAAGACACTGAATTTGAGAACAGTCTGACAGTGTCCAGAGTGGGAGGGGAGGGAATTTCAGGGGAAAAGGGGAACGGTTTAGAGCAACAAGTATAAAGGACTCATGGACAAAAACTATGGGGGGTGGAAATGGGAGGAAGGTGGGGATGGCTGGGGTGGTGGGCTGGGGTGGGGTAAAAGACAGAAAACTGTACAATATCAACAATTAAAAAATACTGATATAAAAATAAATAAATTTGAATAGGAAAAAAATAAAAAAATAAAACAGTATTTTGAATGGCATCATTGTAATGAACTACAGTGATCCCTCACCTATCGTGTGAATTACATTCCAGAGACCCCCGCGATAGGTGAAAATCCCTGAAGTAGCAGCATTATATTTATTTTATTATTTATATATATTTTAAGGCTTTATAAACCCTTCCCACACTCCTATAAACCTTTCCCACTCTCTTATTAACCTTTCCCACACTCTTATAAACACTTCATATGCTCTTAAACACTTTCTACACTCTTAAACCTATGTAATTTTAACAACATATAAAATCCTATATGGGTACTCACCAGTGAAGTATACTACAACTTGAATGATGAAGCTCATGAATTATGTAGCTGTGCAGTGCTGATGGCGATGAAGGTGATGATGATGAGATGAATGTACTGCACAGCCAAGAAGAGTGTTACAGCTCTTCTGAAGGCACCACTTCATCAGGCGCTTCATCAAGCAGTACAGTATCTTTGCTCTGGGCCACAACTTCTATTTCTGCTAAAGGCGTAGGCGTAACTGATCTCTTCATCCCAGTGATGAACATAGTTATGGGGAGTTGCTGGTGCTGCCTTTTATCTGCAGAGGCAGCTTCTCCATGCAGAGAAACACTCTTGAGTCCAAAGCGTCTCTGAAATTTGTCAAACCAGCTCTTGCTGGCACTGAATGGGGTTGGTCTGGTGAGAGGAGCACTCGACGATCCTGCTTCTGTTTCGTCATCCTTGTCTTCATCCTCATCACCGTCATGAATGTCCGTGCTTTCCATAAAACTATCATAAAGTTTTTTGGCCTTATTCTGGATGGTATTGGTATCCAGCGAGATAGTCTTCTTCCTGTAGTCATTTATCCACAGGGCCAATGCAGACTGCATCCTCACAAAGGCCTTATTGTGAGAAGTGACCACTCTCTTTGCAGTCTTGTTAAAGGTCATTATTGCCACAGACCTAATATTCTTCTCGCCTTTCTTTATGTAGTGAACAGTAGATTCGTTGATCCCATAATGGTGACCTACAGCCACGTAGCTTTTGCTTTCCTTTAACATGTCGAGAAGTTCCACCTTTTCTTTGATGGTAAGCATATTCCACTGGCGCTTGGGTTCACTGCCAGAAGCCTTAGAAGGTGCTGAATGTTTAGATGGCATCGTAGGGCTTGAAATAAATTCAAACTTTTACAAAACTGTCACAAAAACACAACACCACAGGGCAACACTGCACACAGTGATCAGACATGGATGTGAAGTGGACAAGGAGAGGTGCTGAATGTATGGGCACAGTGCGGGAGAGCAAACAGACTGATGCTATGGTCACTGAGCCAATCAGCACCCAGGATACAGAGCACAGTGCTCTGGTTGGTTGCCTTCCATTCCATCAGCCAATAATGTGCCCTGTACAATCTCACTTTGGCAAACTTGCGCAAGTGGTAGTGGCATACTGCATTTCCATTGTGTACAGTACAGTATTCATCTACTGATGAAATATATACTGTATTTTATTTCCATTTAATATTTTTAATATGTTTGAATTAACATTTTTTATATTTTTATATTGTTTTAAATTTTTAGCCAAAAATAACTAAAATCACAAATATTATATAAATACCTATATACCGCAAAAATCCCATGATATAGTGAAAACTCCATGATACACAATTAGATTTTTTTTTTCAAAAATCCTGCAATACAGTGAAACTGCAATAAGTGAACAAAGATATAATGAGGGACGACTGTATAGGCACCCAATTTGACCACTTTGAAAGGGATTCCATTCCTCTTTGCTCAAAATTAATCATATTGTATCATGGCCACACCTTACTTAGCATCCCTTCAAATGCTTACATTGTAAATGGTCTTTGTAATTCTCTTTTACTTTATTTCATTTCTTAATTCTTTCTGTTATATAAATAAACATGCATTTTTACCTATAGATTTTTCTAAGTTAACCTTAACTGAATGAATAATTAATTAATATATTTTAATTTGCATCTAAGCCAGTTTCAGAGGAGGGTGATATTTTCCAACCACTGGTCTTGAATTCCTCTATTTTCTAATATGTTCCAAGTAAGTACTGTTTTATTAAAGGCAATAACAACTAACATGTTTCCTTACCTAATTAACAAAAAATATTATTTTAAAATAGTTATCCTTAATATAGATGGGTTTGAGAGACATGTAGCATACATTGAATGTGCATGTCTGGGGATAAAAATACAATCAGATGGGTATGCTCAGTCCTAGTTGCAATTTTAGGAATTGTTCTTCTCAAACATTGTACATTTCCCACGTAGTTATGACCACTTTACAGTTTTGATAATTTTTATTTTAATCATATATTCACAGAAATTTATATACTAATAAAAATATTAGTTTATCCAGGAGACATCAATAACACCAACGTTAAAATTTTAAATGTCAATAAGTAGAATGAAAAAATAATAATACTGCATGTACCTTGAGATGAATTTTTACTAGAGACATAAGTTGCTCTCCTGTGATCAAATTCTTGTTCAATATACCAAAAGTTTTTTGAATTACAAATTAATGTTAAAAAGAAATAGAATATTAATTATATGCACTTTTTCTCTTTCTTTCAGTGGGAATGAAGACTACAAACCCAGTAAATTATGCAGGAGAGAAAAGCTGGTGAATGAAATACCAATACCTTGTTTCTTAGGTTTTCATTTAGAAAGAGAGCAACAAAATTATAAAAATAAGCAAGTTCTTTTTTAAATACAAAGTGCAAGAGCTCAAAAATATCAATCATTGCTTATTTTGATGATATAACATTTTGGAACATTTCAACTTTCCTTTGTATAAACATTTGGTTCCCAAACCAAAAGCAGTATATTATTTAGGAATTTATAGATTGACATACTAATATTACTTAAAGACAATTAGTATTCCTTATTAAATTATTATTATAATTACACATTATGTGAGAAATAAATTTAATGTTAAAATATGTTAAAGGCAATAACATCTAGCATATGTTTCTATATGCTAGTTGCAGAACTAATATACTGATCAACATAGTTTTTTTACCAAAATATTTACTTTATTATTTCATGGAAATAACGATATTTTTACATATTTTTCCGAGAGATTTCTTTGGTCAAAAAAGGTGGAAATAATTTTCTAGAAGAAATTTATAAAAATTGATATTACTATTTTATTATGTATTTAGTGGATAACCTCTCTTTAGTAACTGAAATAATTTTTCTGAGATCAATGAGGCTTCATTTTCTAAATTTGAATTTTATAACAATGAATCAACCAACATCTGGATTATTTCACTGCTTCCAAAATGAGGTAGAGTGGGCCTGGACAACTAACTCTCTGGACAGAATGTACAAATGATACCTTTTTACTCAGAGGGGAGAGCTGAGAAGTACGAGGATTGATACCTGTGGAATCATAAAATAGTTGGAAAAGGGAATCAAGCAATGTTTTCTGGCTCTCAAAACGTTAGGCCTCAGTGGGCCTTTTTTGAGTCTCATAGGGTCATTTTACAATAAATGGAAGGCAAACTTTTTTCACAATGTAGGGGTCAAACTTATGGAACATTATCCCATAGATGAGTAAGTCAGGAAACATATTCTCAGAAGTGACTTAGATAAACATCTCAATGATAGATCTAGAGTAAATAACTGAAAAAAAACCCAAGAATGTTTCTACTACTAATTTGTATTAATTCATAAAATACTTTGCCATTGCGTTGTTTATTAAGCTACTTAAATTTATTATGATTATGGATTAATTTAGGTTAATTTTTATGATCTTATTTTAAGATTTCTATTTGTCTACTTTTTCTATTCCTTTATTTTCACATTTATTTTTTTAATCTTCTTGTTGATTGACAGAGCTTTTTTAAAAAATACATTTTGTTCCTTCTACTTGTTTGGTAATTATACACTGTAGTTCTATATTAGTGACTTGTCTTAAATTTTTTTCACGTGTATTAATCAAATTCTAAACATAGTGTTTTAAACCCCCACCAAACAATATAAAGATCTTACAGCACTTGAACTCCAATGACTTTCTCCAATCTTATTTACTGTTGTTATCAACTATTTGTCATTTTGTAACCCCCATAATTAGTAATTATTATTTTTACTGTCTGTTCTGTAAATTTGCCCCCCGCCCTTGTTTACAAGTTTACCTATTTAACATTTTTTTCTTGTAACCCAGCATACTTCTGGGCTAATTTCCTTTTCACTGAAGAACATCTTGTAGACTTTGGTTTAGTAGGGATTTGTTAGTGGTAGACATAATTTTTCATTGAGATTTTATTGTCATTTTTTAAAGGTAGTTTTCAGCCCTGGCTGATGTGGCTCAGTGGATCGAGCTAAGACTGAGAACCAAAGGGTCACCAGTTAGATTCCCAGTCAGGGCACATGCCTGGGTTGTTGGCCAGGTCCCCAGTAGGGGGTGCACAAGAGGCAACCACACGTTGTTTCTCTCCCTTCCTCTCTTTCTAAGAAATAAAATAAATAAAATCTTTTAAAAAATAGTTTTGATACCTATACAATTCTAAATTGATTTATTTTCCTCAGTAATTTGAAGATACTGTTTTACTGACGTCTGGGGTCACTGTTCCTATGGAGAATCCTATTCTCAGTCCAAATGTCTTTGTTAGTTGCCCATCTCTTCTCTGTGACTGCATTTAAGATCGTTTTCTATATTTGCTGTTTTATAGTTTCATCACAATGTTTCTAAGTATGCTTGGGATAGACTATACTTCTCAAAGCAGAGGTTGCATGCCTTTAATTCTAAAATTTCTCAGCCATTGTTTCTTTGAATATGACTTCCACCATTTTCTTAATTCTCTCTAGAACTTCAATTACACATATGTAAAGTTTTTTCATTATTATCTCTGAATTTTTGTTTCATGTTTTCCATATATCGCGTGTCTACTTTACTCAGGGTGTTTATTTCTGTTTAATCATTCAGTCCACTTATTCTCTTCAGTTTTGCCTAATCTTTTTAACCCATCCAAGTGATTTTTAATTTCAATCACATTTTAGTTCTAAATATTTTATTGTGTTTCTTTTCAAATCTGTTTTTATCTTGTTTAATAGAATTTTGATGTTTGAAGTCTTTGAGTGTCTAAATAAACATTTGCTTGTTTCTGCTAATTCTAAGCATGGTTTCGTTCTGGCTGACTTAATTTTACGTGAATTTTGAGAGTCCAAATTAATGATGCTTTCCTCCAGAGGGGATTCGTGAGTGCTTTTTCCAGGTGCCAAGAGTCGTTATCAATCTAAGATCTCTTTAACTTCTTGGTTTGGGGTATCCTAAAGAATATATCCTAAGAATGAAATATAAACCCCAGACATAAAATGAGCAAAATAATACCAGGAGATATTATTTATTCACTGGAGCTATAACAAACAGAGAGGTTTTTTTCTCCTGGGCTTCCATTGCCATCCAGTAGATTTTTAAAAAGTATACAGTAAGGTATATTCTCCCTCAGGTCTCCAGCAGGTATATCAGTTTAGGCACCTAATTTACTCTTTCTCTGGCCCAAGGCCTAATCTCCATTACCTAATGCATATGTTAATTCCCCATATATGGGTTTCGGATGTCTCTGCATAGTCCCTAATCCAGTTGTGGTCTGCTTTTTGCCTTGGACTCTGCTCTCTCTCTCACTTGGTTTCTTTCCCTTCCTCCCTCCCTCTTTCCTCCACCCCTTAGGGATTTACCTTATTTTTCACAAGCCCAGCAATTCATTTAAAATTATATTTGTTTTAGTTTATCCACAATGTAGATGTTTTGAAAAAGAACTTTTAAGATTTTTTCATTCTTCCATACTAATGGACATGCAGTCTACTCTTGTGTGTATTGGGTATTCAATAAATATTTAAATATATGTCATATATCCAATAAATATTTATTCAATAAAGATATGATGTCAGGGAAGATGAAAAATTATCCTCTGAAATGGCCTTTAGGGCTCTGTATCAGAATCCTGGAGTAAATGTACCCAGGGTGTAAAGTCTAATTTTTTTAAGTATTTTCCCTTGGAATGCTTACTTTTATGCCTATATCTTCCTCATTACTCTAGGTTTAGTAAGGAATGTTGTGTACATTTTTAAAATGTATACTTTTTTCTGTATACATAAAAAATAGAGTATAGGTTTATTTGGAGTTGATTAAATATGGTATCAAACTCACTCTCCCCTAACTATAAAATATAACATTTTTAAATTTTATTTTTGTATCACCCTTTATCCCCCATACCTCTTTTACCTACACCCACCCACCAGCAGTCACCACACTGTTGTCTGTGTCCATGAGTTCTTTCCCTTTTTCTTTACTCTTTTTTGTCCAATCCTTTCATCGCCCCTCCAAACCTCCTGCCGGAGCTATCAGCCTACTATCTATGAGTCTGTCTTTATTTTGCTTGTTAGTTCAGTTTGGAATTGAATAAGGATAGCACTCTCCCTACCTTTAAAATACGACCTTTTAGAAAATTATGTATCTTTTATTCTTAACAATTTTTACTTTTTTGCTTAGCTCTGCAAAAAAAAAAAAAAAAAAAAAAAAAAGTGACCAAGTAAAAAGAAGCTCATATCAGCAGCAAGAAATAAGTTTTGAAAACTAAAGACATGATAACCAGAAACATGTGTGTCTTTGTTTTAGAGACTGTGAAAACAGGCTGGGATTCTTTGAGATAACATGAGCTATACTTTGTAACACGTATAGTGGTGCATGAATTTTTTGGCATTGAGAATCCTTGTTATTGTTTATGAGATTTCGTGACAGTTCTCTTCCCTTAACAAAACCTGTGAGAAAGAAAATCATGGCCCTTTACTGCTGTCTGCTTATTGCTTATATGGTACTCACAGGTATACCTGGGTGTTCTGTTGAACATAAATACATTTCTCAAAACACCAACATCAGACAAGGTCACTCCATGACCATGAAAGCGCAAGGTAAAATAAGACCACTTTGAAATCATGTCTGAGCACAGACAAAAACAAGCGCACTTTCCAAACCACAGAAATGACTAAATGCCTACTATTTTGGTAAATGAGTGATACTTCTTCACCAACTACAGTTTTAGACCCACTGCATTCCTTGTGCATCCTATATAAAAATTATTGAGTTCCAATCACAGAATGACTGCTGCTTCCTGAGAGAACCTAAGCCCTATGTATTTAAACCCTCCCCAAAGTAAATTAATGCAAGCCTAAATCTTGTAACAAGTTCCTTTCACTGAAATGTACCCACAGTTCCCCATGGTGTGCTGTCACCTCATTGCAATGAACCAAGAAATTTAAAGAGACTCAATGGTAAGTGTGTTTCTGGTGGTCTTTGACTGGAGGGCATTGACTAGTGGGTGTCATGGTGCATTTTATTTTGAATTAAGACCAAACAAATTTTGTTTTGTAATTTTTATCAAAATTTACCAACAGGCTTTGAGACCACTGGTTTCAAAAAGCATGAATCTGAACAATCTGTTTACTTATTACTAATGATGTACATAGGTATAGAAATAGGATGGTACTCTATTTGCAAAAAAATATTAAAAACATGGGATTTAAACTAATTTTGGGAGACTTGGTTAATTTCATATTGGTGACACTGTTAAGTGCTATTAATTTTCTAGTATGGATTTCCATTAACATAACGGCAATATTCACAACTGGTTATTAACTCTCTCCCATGCCCACCCTACCCTATTTCCAAAGAACTAGGACAAACACTTTAGAATTCTCTAGTTCCCTGTAAAGCTGAAAAGATATTAGAATTACACATTTACCTTTTAAATTTCTAGTAGCATAATCTCATGGATCAGGTGAAACCAGTTTAATGAAAATTTGGAGTGTAACAAAATACAGCTTGTGAGTCTTTTAAAAGAGGAAGGGTTTGATGTGCTGAGAGAGCAAGAGGGACGGGGAAGTCTGGGTTTATTTCCCACCCTCAGAACATTCGGCCTGGATTTGTTAAAATGTTAAGAATGATGAATGAGTTGTAAATAGAAGATTTCTCTGACTGTGAGCCATAAACAGCCATAAATGGATTAGACCGAACAGCTGGGAGCAAAATTGTGGGTATTATGCAGGGACACAGAACGGGCTGTGGACTGTAACTAGCATCCCACCCTATTGATTAGCAGTTCCACAGACTGTAATAAACCACCATAGTTAATTGCTAGAAAGAGGCACACACCCAGAGAAACAGGCAAGTTAAGGTGTCAGTCCTCCAGTTTATTGCTTAAAGACAGCATAATTTGTGTTTCATTATAGCACATTCACTGTAGGATTTATAAAGCTCGATCAAATACAATCTCCTCCCCAAAATACACCCCCCCCACATACTTCTTGGGTCTAGGAACATTTTATTACATTTTGTTGCCTTCTACTTAAGTATCAGTGTCTTTTCTAGCCAGGCCTATTCTGATTTGTAAGCATTCCAAAGAAAAAGCCCAGATTTTTATAGTGCAGTGCAGTCTGGGTAATATTGAAGGATATTTTTCAATATCAGGTTACCAATTTTCTCTGCCATGTCAACGTGGGCTCCTTTAATTTTTTACACATTTTTCCTCAAACAGAAATCATAGGAGGAGCAATCCCATAAACCACAGGTGGCAAACACAAGACCCACGGGCCAAATCCAGCCCTCCACCTTGTTTTACCCAGCCTGGCATCTTGTTTCTACCTACAGGCAGCATGGAACTTCTTGCCCCTAGTTAAGGAGTAGTTACATTTATACAGTCCTAAAATTACATTCGGCCCTTTGAAGACAACCAGAAGGCTGATGTGGCCCCTGGTGAAATGAGTTTGATGCCCAGGCCATAAACTAAACAAAGGGGAGATTAGGGGTTCTTTGTTATTGTTATTTACACCTGAGATAAAGAGACAAGTGTTTGATAAGGGACTCTGTGGAGTTTCTCCTCCATTTAAGATCCCAGCATATACCCTGGCTGGTGTGGTTCAGTGGACTGAGTGCCAGTAGGCAAACGAAAGGGTTGCTGATTCAATTCCCCTATCAAGGTACATTGCAGCTCAGGTCCCTGGTAGGGGGTGTGGGAGAGGCAACCACACATTGATGTTTCTTTCCCTGTCTTTCTCCCTCCTTTCCCCTCTCTAAAAGTGAACAAATAAAACCTTTTTAAAAAAGGAAAAAAAAAGACTCCTAGCATATAATATACAGAATGTTTAGAGTTATGTTATATAATGTTATAGAAAAGGCTAATGAGTTATTTAGTTTTGGGTTTTATCACAGCCATCCTATTTGATAAGGTAATACATCTTTTGAGACTTTATTATAATAGGAAACATGAGGGCTATTGGCTATTTCCCTTTAATACTTTTACTCTATAGTGAATTGCATGTGTATGTGCTGGGATCATAGATCATGTGTATCATTGGCTTTGGAGGAAATGGGTGTGTCTTGTCAATACAAAATGTGAAGTAAACAGAACTTATTTCCAGTTATCATGCACAACTATACATGGCTTCCTGCTACATTCTAGAATATACTTTTCCTTTCTGCCATATTCCTGAAGTTTATACACTTGGAAGACAAAGGCACTAATCATTTTATTGGTTTTGCACATAGTCATTGATATCTTCAACTTCATTTTTAAGGCATGAGAGAGAAGTTGTTTGCTAGTAACCACAGCCACTCAGCCTGTATGACAATTTGGTTTACAGCTCTGGTGTCTTGTACCCTACTCTCACAGCTAAACCATGAATGTGGGCTTAAACACAGTAATCTGTGTTTCAATCAAAGAGTTAATATGTATTTATTGAGCATCTACTATGTACCAGATAGGTTGGTACTTACAGACAGTGGATATGTTATTGGATTCATTATCTAAATTGAAACTTTTTATTTAAGGTGCTAATGACTCCACCACACATTTGTTTCTTTTCAGAGTACCTTGATGCATGCAACCATTAGGATTTTTGTTTTAGGTTTTTAAGCAATATATGAGCCTTGACAAAAATTGTATATACCTCTTAAAATCAGAGGGATGGGCCTCAGGACAGAGCTCTGGATAAATTACATTTTTCAGTTAGTGTCTCTGCCCATCTAAGAAGACCTTGGAAGAGTCAAGCCCCTAAGAATGAACAATTCTCCCTAGACTAATGAATGCCTAATTCTTTGATAAGGAATAACTTTACATGCAATATTATTTTATATTAGTTTCAGATGTACAGGATAGAGTGCTCTCTGATATTTCTGGTACCCACCAGGCACCATACATAGTTATTACAGTATTACTGACTATATTTCCTAAGGTGTAATTTACATACTCCTGGCAATTTTTTAACTACTAATCTGTACTTCTCAATCCCGTTATCTTTTTCACCCATCACCCAACTGGCCTTTCTTCTGGCAACCATCAATCTATTCTGTGTATCTATGAGTCTGTTTTTCTTTCATTTGTTTGCTTATTTCATTTTTTATTTAGATTTCACATGTAAGTGACATCATGGTATTTGACCGACTGACTTACTATACTTGTATAATACCTTTTAGGTCCATCCACGCTGTCCCAAATGGTGAGATTTTGTTCTTTTTTATGGCTGACTAATAATCATTTTGAAAAGGCATAAGACAACTGAAACATTTATTTCAATAATACATTAAACAAGTCTGGAGCACATAAAAGGGATGAATTTAGTTGTTGAATTGACTCCTCTGAGCAGCTGTGGGAAGTTTACCTCTCTTGTCCTGGTCAACTCTGTAATGGGTTGCACTGTGTACCTGAAGAACCCTAACTTCTAAATACCTGGGAATGTGACCTTATTTGGAAATAATATCTTTTTCTTATACATTATTTACTTATTTTTAGAAAAAGGAAATGGAGGGACAGAAATGTACATCAACATGTGGTTGCCTCTCATGCACCCCCTACTGGGGACCTCGACCACAACCCAGGCATGTGCCCTGACTGGGAATTGAACCGGCAACCCTTTGGTTTGCAGGTTGGCACTCAATATACTGAGCCACACCAGCCAGGGCTGGAAATAAGGTCTTTATGAATGTAATTTAATTAAAGATCTTGAGATGAGAACATCCTAGATTTGAGGTGGGCCCTAAATCTCTTGACTCGTGTTCTTATAGGAGAAAAGAGAGGGGGATTTGAGATGTGGACAGAGGGAAAGGCTTTGTGAAGGTGGAGGAAGGGATTAATGTGAGGCAGCTGCAAACCAAGAAATGCTAGCAACAACCAGAAGCTAGGAGAGAGGAATGGAATGGATTCTCTCTCACAGCTAGGCATCAACCCTGGTAACACCTTGATTTCAAACTTCTGACCTCCATAAGTATGGGAGATTACATTTCTGTCATTTTAAAGCATCAAGTTATGGTAATTTGTTTTGGCTGCCCTAGGTGACTATTACCAACTCCTACTTTTTATTCTATACAAAGTTTCCTTGTCAGGTGTTGGGTATAAATGGAGAGTTCATATCTCTAAGTCACCCTGTCCTTATTAGTTTTCTCCTGTGATGAGTAATTCTGATGCCAACTTATACTCTAAACTCTACTGGCAATTTGACCATTATGTGATTTTGATTGAATATAAGCATATCACAAGGACAATTTCTCTTTCCTTCTAATAGCTGTCACTATCAATCTTAGAAACATAGATCACCATATGTTTTGGGCATGATAACACTTTTCTTGAGTGACTTTGCTCATCCATATATGCCATATACAAGGTCCATCCAGAAGGTATTCAGACAGGTAATATGAAAAATAGAGACATTTACTGAAGAAGATGCAAGATACAAGAGACACTGTACATAGGTCAATGATGCCTCAGTCCCTTTCAAAGTAGGCACCTTGGGACCTCACACAGTTCTTCCAGTCACCATCAACTGTCCTGTTGTATTTTCCTGAATCTCATCGATAGTCTGAAATTTCTTCCCTTTTGAAGGTGATTTTAGTTTTGGGAAAAGCCAGAAGTCACAGGGCACCAAATCTGGCCTGTAGGGATGCTGAGTTTCCTGCGTGATTTGATGTTTCACCAAAAAACTCTGCAGCAGATGTGATGTGTGAGCAGGCACGCTGAGGTGATGAAGCTGCCAATCATGAGTTGCCCATAGATGCGGCCTTCTGAATCATCCAGATAGTTTCTGCAGAGGAATGTTAAAGCTTAATGCAAAATCTGACACAGATTTGATTTGTTGTTCTACTCACTCAGTCATTTTGAATGCAATGGCCACACAGTACACATGCTTACTCAAGGGCAACTACCGCCCTGCTGACTAGGGCAGTGAAGTCATCATTGTTCACGCATGTGCATTCCAGTCCACTCTCCTTAGCTGCCAGATTACATCAATGTTGTGTAAACCATTCTCATTATATTGTACAAGCAAGTGTTTTCCTAACAGTTTTACTAGAAAATCTTTCTTTTAAAAATATTTAGTTCTAGACTTCAGATATTGGTGAAAATTTTCCTTATAACTGACTCAGTAAGTCTTGGGATTGGTAAGTCAAGCTCCGACTCTTCTTTCTCATACAGGCTTTGATATTTTTTTAACAAAAATTTCTAGCTTTCTGAACCCTTTGATTACCTTTACTTTTCTAGAGAACAGGTTAAAATTTGTTTATAGTTTTGAGTGTACCTTTTTTTCTCAGTAGTCTTTCTGTTTTACATGTTTCCCAGAGTGGCTGGCTTCATTCTTCACAGGTCTCAGATGTCTGTCTTTTGCTTCTCACATTAACTTGGTATACTCTCCTTTCAACAGGGAGCAAGAAAGATGCCCAGTGTATGATAATTTGGGTTGAATTTCCATACAATCTAGAGACATGTGGCATCAAGTGCAAGGTTCCCTTCTGAGTAGACTTCCCACTGTTCTCTTATAGCCAAAGCATGCTGACCTTCATGGTGAGATCCTTAGCTAATTTTCAGAACATGAGCATTCAGTTTTCCCAGCTCCTTCCATCTAACTTAAGTCTTATCCTGCTGGGCTTCTCATAATGTGCGTAAGACTGTTATCGCCTCCACCTCCAGTATCCAGAGTCGTATTGGCTGGTCTTATCTGGGGCATCTTTATATAAAATGGAAAAGTTCACTCGATCCTTTTTATGATATTACCATAAAAGAAATGTGTTAGGGAATATAGAGAGATAAATGTATAACAGATTGGCCAGGGTCTATAAGCAAGAGTGATATAAGAGGTCTTAATAAGTCTTTTCAATCTGTGAGAAGAGACTAACAGTTGCAATGGTATATTTTGATTATAATATGGAGGATCCCAAAAACCAGGCAGAAGAATTTAGAATTAAATAATAAATGAATGAATTTTTATCTATACTATATATCCTGTCCAATCCTTTCCAAAAAGAACATAGGTAAACACTCATAACAGGGCAGTAAAAACAAATTTTGGAAGAAATATCAAGAGATAGTTGTAACTGCTCCTCCCTTCTTCCTTCAACTCTGCCCTAGCAATTTTTATCTTGCATCACTATGTTATTCTCATCCATATCCTGAATCACCACTGAATATATCATATATTTACTTCTTTATTATCTCTCCTGATGAGAATATGAGTTGTATTAGAGTCATTATTTTTGTCTATTTTGTTCTCTGGCTATCCTCAGTGTCTAGAATGACACTGGATAATAGTAGATGTCTAATAAATACTTGTTATTGAATAAATAAGTATACTAGGAATAAGGAAAGGAATTGCTCTAGATTATAGAGTGGTGAAAAAATTAAGTAGTATATACTGATGATGATGGTTAGAATGTGTGAAACCCTATAAATAATAGGGCACTTAAACTCATTCTGTCCTTACACAAGGCAAAAAGAGCCTGGTCCAGGATGGTGGGAATAAATGTAAGGGAAAAGGAGAATTCAGAATACACGGTGTGATCCCATCCTTGTTTTCTGCACAATAACTTCTACTTTCACTGTCCTTCTTGCTCAAATGAATATAAGTGAAGGTAAGCATAATTAGCTCAGAATCACAACCTGCTTTTGAACAATATGCTGAACATCATGATCTTTTATGAGTCCCTTTCAGAACTATGATGTTGTGCTTTCACCATCTCCAACTTAAAAAAAAAAAAAAAAAAAAAAAAAGCATGCTTCCCTGAAACAAGAGGGATTCCAAAAAACATTTCCAACTGAGACAAATAGACTATAAATAAAGTTAGATAAATGTGTTTCTAGAGCTGTTGGAACAAGGGGCATTATTTTTTGTAAGGCTGACACTTTGGGGGCAGTCTGAGGACATGTCTCCTTTCTTTCCCTTACTAGCAGACTAACAGTATTAAGTAATGCAATTGGCAGGACCATTGTGAGCAGTGCAAGGGCAATAGTTGGGATTTTGGAGAAGGCTCACACACACACACACACACACACAAAAACCCATCTCATCCATTTACAACTGAGTGCCCTGATCCTGTTGAATTTTCTTGCTCTGAATTCCTCAGCCAGGAACTTCTACCATTGAGTTAATGTTCCTGAGTTAGAAAATTTTTTTCCTGGAATTGGAGGTATCTACATTTGCTTCTCTTCGGGAATAAATATTCACTGTTTTCTGCATGCCTCCTGAGTTGCTGATAATTGTTATTAATGGAATCTCTATTATTTTCCCTGGCTGACCTACAGAGCAAAAGAATAAAAGTCTTAAGGAAGTGAAATTAATAACTGCATTGCAATGCATCATGGAGATAAGCCAGTAATTGCAAGGTCAGATGGGCACACACAGATAAATTGTTAGCTGGTTATACTATAATGAAAGAGCAGATATTTTACATAAGTTTATGAGTAATGTTTCTCATAATACAGGAGATGTATTATCCCAGAAAAACTTCCCCCCTCAACCTGAGACCATCAGCAATCACAATAATGAAATATTAATAACAAATTTGAAAATCTATCAGGAGTAAATTTCATAACCGACTATAATGAGTTTCTTTCTAATTTTGGAGAGGAGCTAAATGAAATATTACTGAAGGCACTAACAGAGGAATGTGTTTTATATGGGAACCAAATCAAGATTACTTTGTCACAAAGGGTAGATTTGAAGAGGTGATGGGTGGGAGAGAACAATAGGAAATTCAGATAATTCTCCTGTTATCATATTAACTGCTATTTTTAAGGGCTCTTTTTCTGTATAATCTTATATATTTAACATACAGAAATGACTGCATTTAGTTAATCTAATTTTAGGGGAAATGGTCTTTGAATGCCTTTTTTCCCTGTAAGCAACTGTATAATTATACCTTTATGTTGTAAGAGACTGAAGAATTATATTTGTTGGTTCCCTAGCAACCATAGGAACTCTGGGGTTTTCAGCTGGAGATCAAAAGTAGAATTCTTAACATAGAAGTAAAATCTGATGCCTATTACTAAAAATAGCGCATGTGGTAATTTTGAGAGACAACTGGAAAAAATTTATCGAAATATTTTTATTTTTCTGATCAATATAAAACTATGTGTGAGGCACCTAACACAAATCCAGTGTTCAGGTGCTATATATGTCGTCCATATTCAGCTTATCTTCTTTGTGATTTTAATTACTCACATTGAGATATCTGCATGCTTCAATACAACATAATTACATTTTTCAGGTATAAAAATATAATTTAATACATTTAATACATTTTACTTTAATACAAATCAAAAGAACATAATTTAAGAGTAGTGTATATGTTGCTTTAATAAATGTTGAATTTCATAATATTTTATACTTTAGGTTGAGTCTCCTACAGTGGTGCTTGGATCACATTGAATATTTTCTCAGTCCCATTTGTGATCAAAAACATTCATCATACAGAGGATCCAGAGACACATGAAAAGATGCTCGATATCACTAGCTATCAGAGAGATGCAAATTAAAACTACAATGAAATACCACTTGACACCAGTCAGAATGGCCTTCATAAACAAAGCAACAAACAGCAAGTGTTGGAGAGGTTGTGGAGAAAAGGGGACCCTAGTGCACTGTTGGTGGGATTGCAGATTGATACAACCACTATGGAAAACAGTATGGAATTTTCTAAGAAAACTAAAAATGGACATACCTTTTGACCCAGCAATTCCACTGCTTGGATTATATCCTAAGAATCCTGAAACACCAATCCAAAAGAATCTATGCACCCCTATGTTCATAGCAGCACAATTTACAATAGCCAAGTGCTGGAAGCAACCTAGGTGCCCATCAGTTAATGAATGGATCAAAAAACTGTGGTACATTTACACAATGGAATTCTATGCAGCAGAAAGAAAGAAGGAGCTCCTACCCTTTGCGACAGCATGGAAGGAATTGGAGAGTATCATGCTAAGCGAAATAAGCCAGGCAATGAAAGACAAATACCATATGATCTCACCTTTAACAGGAAGCTAATCAACAAAATAAACAAACAAGCATAATATAAACAAAGACACTGAATTTGAGAACAGTCTGACAGTGTCCAGAGGGGAGGGGAGGGAATTTCAGGGGAAAAGGGGAACGGTTTAGAGCAACAAGTATAAAGGACTCCTGGACAAAAACTATGGGGGGTGGAAATGGGAGGAAGGTGGGGAGGGCTGGGGTGGTGGGCTGGGGCGGGGTAAAAGACAGAAAACTGTACAATATCAACAATTAAAAAATACTGATTAAAAATAAAATAAAAATGGAAAAAAAAGAGAAAAAAAAACATTCATCAAAAGGCAGTTGGTAATGTTCTAAAATGAGATTTTGGTGATGGCTGAAGCATTCTTTGAATATATAAAAATCATCAAACTGTACATTTTGAAAGGGAGAATTTTATGGTATATTAAATATATCTTAATAAATCTGTTATCTTTTTGTTTTCATAAAAAGCAGTTGGGTTCCTCAGCCCCTGTAGTTCTTATTTCCCTTTTCTTACTCAGCACTGCCTTTAGAGGTAGCAGCATCTTCTGACTGGCCTCATGGCCACTGTCAGATCCCTCATGAATCCTAAGTTTTCCAAAATGAGATGCAGTGCATTCAGCTGATACCAGTCAACAAGTTCTTTCAAAATTAAGCCTAACTGAAAGATATCTTGAGGCATTGAGGTCAGGATGAGTTTGAGATGTAATAGTCAGATCTTGATGTCTAACACTGGTTATAGAAACAACATGAAGATTGAGCATACGCTGTCCAGAGGCTTTGGGAAGTCCCTGTGCACAAAGTCAAAAACTGAGACAGCTGCTGATGATATGCAACCAGTATTCTTGTGGTGAGATTGTATACACTCAGTCTTTCTTCCAAAAAACTCAAAGTCACTGTGCAAAGAGCAGTTTATCTGGCCATTAGTTTCACCAAAGTCAACGCCAGACTGTGGTTTGAGGAAAATGAATAGCAGCTCTCATTGCATAATTTATTTATGTTATATGTATTGCTCTATAAACTCCCAATTGAGGCAAATGGCCAAGGTCAGGATCAGTGTTATAATTTCTGACCACAAAATGAATAAGATTATTTCATATAGTAATTAAATTCAGGATTGGCGTACTCCTGAATTTTGCCCTGTAATGTAGTTCCTATATTTCATGACTATTCTTTCCTCTTTATACCCAAATGCCAACTACATTACTTTTAAAATGTCTTTTTAAAAAATTCCATGATTTGTAGCTTAACCTTAATTTCCAATGTGGTTATCTGAATGAGATTAACTGAAGAGATTATCTAACTCTCATAATTATCAATCCATTGTTATTCAACTGAATATTTTGTAAATGCCTAGTTAGCACAAGGTAGGGCAATAGGTCCTTTGCAGGATTTACATATGAGCCCTGGCTGGTGTGGCTCAGTGGATTGAGTGCTGGCTGGCAAATCAAAGAGTTGCTGGTTGGATTCCCAGTCTAGGGCACATGCCTGGGTTGTGGGCCAGGGGACACTTGGGGGAGCAACCACATATTGATATTTCTCTCCCTCTCTTTCTCCCTCCCTCCCCTTCTCTAAATAAATAAATACAATCTTCAAAAGAAAAAATAATTTACAGATGAGCTACACAGGAGTCATGCCATAAAGGCAAAATTTGTAGATGATTTTTAATACAAAACAGAATCCAATAAATGCGAAGTAGGGGAGGTAAACCACATATTTGGATTTCAAAGAATCACAGCTGGTTGAGAAGAAAGTATTTGAAAATATAAGTAGCATTTCTGTTTAATTTTGAAAGATAGATTACATTTCAACAAATGGAAATGAAGTAGAGAAAATTTTCCCGATACAGAGAGCAACAAAAGCAAAGGCAAACAATTGGGAAAGAAGTAAGTGTAGGACTCACTAAATGCCATTGGCTATTTTTAAATATATTTTATTGATTATGCTATTATAGTTGTCCCACTCTTTCCCCCTTAGCTCCCCTCCTCCCAGTACCCCACTTTCCCTCCAGCAATTCACTCTCATTAGTTCATGTCCATGGGTTGTGTATATAAGTTCTTTGGCTTCTCCATTTCCTATACTATTCTTAACAGCCCCCTGTCTATTTTGTACCTACCATATATGCTTCTTAATCCCCACACCTTTCCCCCCATTTGCCCCCTTCCTCTCCCAGCTGATAACCCTCCACATGATCTCCATATCTATGATTCTGTTCTTATTCTGGTTGTTTGCTTACTGTGTTTTTGTTTTTTAGATTCAGTTGTTGATAGTCATGAGTTTGTTGTCATTTTAATGTTTATAGTTTTGATCTTCTTTTTTCTAAATAAGTCCCTTTAACATTTTATGTAATGAGGGCTTGGCGATGATGAATTCCTTTAGCTTTAACTTGTTTGAGAAGCACTTTCTGTGCCCTTCCATTGTAAATGATACCTTTGCTGGATAGAGTAATCTTGGTTGTAGATCCTTGTTTTTTTATTGCTTTGAATACTTCTTGCCAGTCCCTTCCGGCCTGCAAATTCCTTTTGAGAAATCAACAGATAGTCTTATGGGAACTCCTTTGTAGGTAATTAACTGCCTTTCATTGCTGCTTTTAAGATTCTCTCTTTATCTTTCACCTTTGGCATTTTAATTTTGATGTGTTTTGGTGTGGTCCTCTTTGGGTCCAACTTGTTTGGGGCTCTCTGTGCTTCTTGGACTTGTACATCTATTTCCTTCACCAAATTAGGGAAGTTTTCTTTCATTATTTTTTCAAATAAGTTTTCAATTTCTTGCTCTTCCTCTTCTCCTTCTGGCATCCCTATGATTTGGATGTTGGCACTTTTGAGCATGCCCCAGTGTTTTCTTATACTCTTCTCATTTTTATTTTGAATTCTTTTTTCTTCTTTCTGTTCTGGTTGAATGTTTATTTCTTCCTTATGTTCTAAATTGTTGATTTGAATTCTGGCTTCTTTCCCTTCACTATTGGTTTCCTGTGAGTTTTTCTTTATTTCACTTAGTGTAACCTTCATTTCTTCCTTTATGTTTGTGCCATACTCAATGAGTTCTCTGAGCATCCTGATCACTAGTGTTTTGTACTCTGCATCTGATAGGTTGGCTATCTCCATTATGTTCAGGTTTTTTCCCCCCAAGGTTTGTTCTATTCTTTCATTTGGGCCATATTTCCTTGCCCCCAGAATTTGGCAGCCTCCCTGTGTTTGTTTCTGTGTATTCAGTAGAACTGCTTTGACTCCCTGTCTTAGCACATCTGTTAGGTTGTAGGGGCCAGAGGCTTAGGTGGGTTAAGGCTTAGGTTTACCAGGGTGGGACAACTTGCTTCACCACTTTGTGGCTCTGTGTGGTGAGAGGGGTCAGAGAGGAGACAATGCTGCTGCCTGGTTTCTGGAGGATTGCCTGGCACTCAACTGTTTCCAGTCTCTTCACCTATTTCCATATGTGACTGGCACCTTTCTAGCTGTTGCTCTGGTGGTGATACCAAGTGGGTGGGTTTGCATACATTCTATGTCTGTGTGAGCCCTTTAAATGGACTATTCTGAGAAACTGGTGGTTTCTTCTGCCACCCCAACCCCACTGGTTTTTACAGCCAGAAGTTATGAGGCTTCATCTTCCCAGTGCTAGAGCCCTGGGCTATGTGTTCTGGCCTGGGGCTGGATCTCACGGTATCCCTCCTGATCTTTATCCACCACATGTGAACCTGGAACCATACCATACTGCGTCCTCTCTGGCAGGACTCCACAACTCCACCCCTCCTACCCATCTAGATGAATATGGCTTCTTCAAATCCTTGGTTTTTGGACTTCCATACAGTTTGATTTTCTGTCAGTTCTGGGTGTTTTTTGTTTTGAGGTTAGTTGTAATTCTTCTTGTTGGATGAGAAGATGAAATATATCTACCTATACCTCCATCTTGACCGGAAGTTGCCATTGGTCATTTTATATACATATATATTTTTAATTTAAGTTATTTTGTTGTTGTTCAATTACAGTTGTCTGTATTTTCTCCCCACCCCTGCCCCAACCCCCTTCTAACCCACTTCCCTCCCTTGTGTCCACCCTCCCCCTTGGTTTTGTCCATGTGTTCCTTATAGTAGACAAAAAAAAAAAAAAAAAAAAAAAAACAATTAAAAAATGGGCAAAAGACTTGAACAGACACTTCTCCAAGGAAGACATTACAGAGGGTCCAGAGACACATGAAAAAATGCTCAGCATCACTAGCCATCAGAGAGATGCAAATTAAAACCACAATGAGATACCACCTCACATTTGTCAGAATGGCCAAAATATACAAATCAACAAACAGGTGTTGGAGAGGATGTAGAGAAAAGGGAAACCTAGTGCACTGTTGGTAGGAATGAAGACTGGTACAGCCATTAGTCATTTTAAAATGATTGCTTAATTACCAGTAAGCATATGATATACAGGAAGTATTGTGTTGGCATTATGTAGGATCTAAAGGCATGCAAAATTCTATGCTTGAATCAAATCAGACTCTCAGAAAGCTATATATTAAGATATATCTATTTTCATAGTCTCTCACTGGGGCTACCCCTTCTATCCAACTTGTGTTTTAATGTTAATGGCCTCTGCTGTTATCAAAGTATATGATAATAAACAGCTAAAGAAAAGCTATAGAAATACTGTTAAGGATATTATTCCAAATATCTCTTGGCAACTCTTATGAGCCCATATGAACTATTTATTTAGAACTGCATATTAGAGCCCTGGCTGGTGTAGCTCAGTGGATTGAGCGTGGGCCTGCGAAGCAAAGGATCGCGGTTCGATTCCCAGTCAGGGCACATGCCTGGGTTGCAGGCCAGTTCCCAGTGGGGGACACACGAGAGGCAACCGTACATTGATATTTCTCTCCCTCTCCCCGTCTCCTACCCTTCCCCTCTAAAAGATAAATAAATAAAAATCTTTAAAAAAAAAAAGAACTGCATATTAGAAAAAGGTTTGTTTCACCTGAAAAACTACTATGAATTTTTGGAGGTTAAGGGGTGCAGGGGTTGAGGAAAAAGGGAAAAGGATTCATGGACATGGACAACAGTTTGGTTATTGCTGGGGAGAGAGGGTATAAGGGGACTAAATGTTAATGGAAAAACTATAATAAAGATAAAAATTTTTAATTAAAAAAGGAAAATTAAACCCACTTCCCTTTTCCCTTTTAAATGAGCACGGTTATGGCCAGGGATTCACATTTAAAAGAAACTTTTTTATGTGTGTGAAGCTATAGTGGGTAGACTGAAATGAACTAGGGCTGGATTCTATCATCTTGGACTTATTACTTATTAGGAGGCAGGATTCAGACAACTAACATGACCAGAAGGAAGAATGTGGTAAGTACTCACTAGAGCTATAAGCAGAAATTTCCATGATGGCAAAGAGAGAGGTGGTATTCAGTCTCACTGGAGGAATTAGGTAAATTTAATGAAGAGGTAGTATTTGATCTGAGCCTTGAAAAATTATTATCATTTTTGGTAAGCATAGCATGTGGGGAAGGGCATTATGACTAGTGGAAACAGCATGAACAAAGGAAGGGAGGTATAAAAGTATAAGCATCAGTGAGTAGTCTAGAGTGTTCAGAATAGAGACTGATAGAAGAATGGCATGGGATATGAAGGTTAGAGATTTTGATACAGCAAAATCATGGAAGATCTTTAATAAAGTGTGAGAAAGTTTGGATTTTGAGAGGAAATAATAAGTACTCCAAATAAATAAGTAAATTAATAAATAAATGCCATTTAAGAAATATAGAAATCCTTATAGATACAAGGATTTATATCTATTCAATATAAGTATTGAATATAAGGATTGAATATAAGGATTTATATAATTTCAATATAAGACATTATTAGATCTTTGTTGGTTTGTCTTTTAGTGTTAGTTCAGTGACACAATAAAATGTAAAAGCCACACAAAGAGAGATTTTAATCTCCTGATATTTGTGGCTACTAACTACTTGGCAGTTGTGATGAAAGGTTGGTTTGTAGCAGGTGGCCTAGATTTAGGGTACAAGGTATTCAGAGATACGCACTGTATGTTTGGATACCTTAAGCTCACAGCCTTAGAGATTTAAAGTTAATATAAATTTTTATAAAAGATTCAAGAAGGACTCAAATTAGGAATGCACAACCTCAGAGAAATACAGAAGAGAGAACTATAAATTATTTTGGAATTCTTGGCAGTCCTGGAGGGAGCTCCTTAGCAAATATGTGTGAAGGCCTTTAGCCAATCCATCTTTGTAAGGGCTCTGAACAAGTTTTTTGTTAGGTCAGAACTGACTGAGGCTGAACTTGGCAGTCCTTGTATCTGATGCTAGTGTGAGTCTTATATACCTGCTTATAGAATAAGATTGGAAAGGACTTGAAAGACCTTTCTGAGAAAGGCTATCTTTCTCCATGTAAGTTCTGGTCAAGAGGCTGACCAGCTATACAAGTGCTTTATTCAAGAGGTAGTTCCCAGTAGGAGTGACTCATTGTGTGTGTTTGTCACAATAGTTTTATTATCTATAATAACAGCAACATCATTATGAGGAAAATTATTCTGCACTTCGTATAAAATGAATGAAAGTGGAGGTTTTCTTTCATTTGACACTGGGGAGTGCTGAGCCCACCTACTCTCATGGAGTACTCTGTGAAATCAGAGTCCTGATTCACAGGACTTAAAAAGCTCCCTGGGAGGGAACATGATGCTGATAAAAATGGAAAGTTTTGGAATTTTGGTCCAGTAGGATAGGGCCAATCATGGTGGGACAGTCAGTGGGAACTCTGAGAAATCAGAGGCAATATGGAGCTATGAGGACATGCAGGGGTGGGAAGGAGAGGAGGTGACTACTGATTAAGATATGGACAGGTGCTGAAAGGAATGGGGGGCCACCATGTGCCCTGACATCATACTTTCTGCAATCCAAGAAACTTCTGTTTTATTTATGTTTCTTTCCTCTTCGCACTATTTCCTGCTTGCCCACCAACTATTTTTTTTTTCCTACTGACTTGATTTCTTTCTTCTTTACAACAGAACTGAAAATATCCTGAACTTTGAAAGCAGGAAGCTTAAGACTGCTTCCTGAAAATTCACAGTTTAATGTCCTTCCCTCTTTTACTTCAGGTTGTATTGCTATTACTCCTACACCTTCAATTACACCTCCTCATATTGTTGGCTTATTGTTTCCCTCATTATGTAGACATCTCTGTTTCTGGGCCCTATTTAGAATATATCTTTGAGTGAATTAAAGCAGTTTATGTATCCCTTGGCTCTTGTTATCCTGCATGATTTACCTGCATCCTTCAAAACTTTATTTCACGCTGTCCCTTTAACACTTAGAACTTACTTAGCATTGCATATGCAGAAGACATTTGGGAGGGGAACCAGTTAAGACACATTTATCTGGCAACAGAGGGGACACTCACTTTCCTTTCTCACTTCATTCTAAACAAATGCTTCAGGCCCAGCCTCGATTTGGGATAACTGGTTCCATTGAGATACTCTTCTACTCCTACTTGCTCAGTAAGAATTTTCACATCTCTGCAGGGACTGCTGTCTTGTCATTGAAATTTCTCATGCTTTGGATAAAGAGGACTTGGCCCTGGGTCAGAACCCTCCCTTTGCAGTAATGTATACTATTAAGCAAATGGCACTGAGCAATGTTCTCTCCTCAAGTCAAAATGCTCCCATTTAGGTAAAATTTGAGCCTGCTGCTGGCAGTTAAGAGCCAGAAAGGCAAAGGGAAATACAATGTAAAAGCAATATGAGTTTGAATAAAATTATAGTAAGTGTCAGATGGCACCATTACTTGCATCCCCATAGGCAGGCATTAGGGAAGCTCTGTCATGTAATGGCTGGAACAGAATTCCAATACTGGAAGGAAGAGTGGCATTCCAAACTAAAGTGTGAAACAAATACATTAACTCCTTGAAGTCCTCTGGGAGCCACAGATGTAGAATGAGGAGCAATAATTTTTATGTTGGTTGAATGAATTTGTAAAGCTCTGGAATATTATATATTTCTACACTATTAATATCTTATATAATAAAATTTTATATAGTGTATATGTGTGTTTTCTGTTTGAATCTTAATTAATGTCACATAAACTTATTAATGTCACATTTATTTTCAATAATTAGAGACAGTTGTTATACACAAATGAATTCTGAGAAAACAAAGTTACTCATTTGAAATGTAAAGCTAGTTTTAACTTGACCATTTTGAGGAGATGATTTTCTCATTTAGGAAATTAGTTTAATGTGATTCTCCTTTATTAAACTGAATATACCATATATGTTTTTTCTCAATGACTCAGTTTATCATTCTAATCAGTAATTATAGTACTTGTCTGTTGGGAAAGACTTCGTGAAGAAAGTGACATTTTTATCTAGGATTTGAATGATAGCTAGAAATGTGCCACACATAAAAGGGGATAGACAATATAGGTAGAAGGGATAGCATGATCAACAACATAGAAAAATGGAAGTGCATATCATATTTTGAGAAGAATGAGCAGTTTAATGTATCTAGGAGATATATATATATATATATAATGCACATATATACCATATATATATATATATCCATATATATAACTAGTGTATGAAATATCAGAGGAAGAAATGAGAATAGGAACTTGTGATTAAATTGTAGAAGATATTATAACTTGTTATAAGTGAATTTCAACTAATATACAATGGTGATTTATAAAAGGCTTTCAAGCAAGGTAGTGATGCATTCTCCTTGTAATCCTGTTTCCATGTGTTGGTGTCTATGTTATAGGCTGCATTAAGCAGTAGTTGGGAAGATGCTCTACACCCCTATAATCTTCTTTAGCTCTTTCCCTGATGGGCACTTCTGCAATCTAATGAAAAGAGTTATGCAAACAGCTTTAAGCCCCTTTCCAACCAGATTAATATTTCCATACCTCTCCAAAATAGAAATTTATAAGTCACCTCTGCTCTATGTTTATATCTCCATGTATCAAAATATCTAAAAAGTGTTTGCAATGTGACAGGCATTTCATTCTTCTGCATTTATATATATTTTCCCATTTTAATTATTTAACAATTCCATCAAGTAGGTATTATTGTTATCCCCCATTTGAAAGAGGAGGAAATTGAGGCTCAGAGAAATTAAATATCTCATTAATGGTCACATGATGAACAAATGGCAGAGCTAGTACTCAAACAAGTCTGTCTGACTCCAAAGTCCACACTGCTGTGGCAGCGCAGACTAATAGTATTAAGACTGTCAGTCTTAAGTCTTTAAGGTTACACAGACTTAAATTAAGGCATTTGTAGTGTTGCTGGAGAAGAGGGATTAAATTTGAGATCATTTAGGAATAAAGATTGTTATTTCAAATGTTTACAAATTCATTATAGCATCAAATTCATGGTTCTGGGAGAACCATGTTCCAAACTTTTGGCAATGTCTATATCTGATAGAAATTAGAAAAAAACAGCTGAAGCCATTCATTGAAAGTTTATTTTGAAAATACTAGTAAGAAATTGGATATTTCTTGTGTGACTTAATTCAGCGTATATGTGCGTGTGTGCAGACAGTATTTTAGTGTACTCAGCCACCAGTATTGTTTCTGTATATGCCCAACAGTGTGAGGCATAAGTTATTTTACAACTCTATTGTTTAAATTACTAATTAATTAGATTTACCATCCCATCACTATTTCTCTTAGTCTGTAAGTTTGTGGTCCTCTTTTTCCTTACCAAACCTCACATTTTTTCTAGATGTTAGAGTTTTCAGAATTCCATTAAATAAATTTTCTTATTTGAATTGTACATAGTCATGTAAATTTGAGTTTGGAAGACATTTAATGTCTTACCTAAGGCAATACAGATAATTAGTAGTTGAGCCAGACTAGAAGTCATAGTTCCTGACTTATTATTCAGTTTTCTCTCTAGTTAACCATAGGAACCATATTATCTTCAGCTTCTAGAACAGTGCATGGACATAGTAGGTGCTCACTCAATGTCCAGTGGATGAATGAGTAAATAGCAGCTAATGTTAGCATTGAATTATGACAGAATTGATAACAAATTGCTGGTAACTAATGATTCCCAATGTCTTCTATGAATCAATCCTTTATTTTAATGATGCATTAAGGATAATTCAAATGAACCATTGTAGTTAACTTCATTGAGGATAATCTAGAGCTCTATTGATTTTGCAGTACCTTCCAGGACTCATTATGGTGGTTAAAAGTCATTCTTTTGATAAAAAGTAATTACATTTTGTTATACAATGATGATTTGTGGCAGAGAAAGAAAAATAGTAGATCAGAGAACTGGGGTTCAAATCCCTGCTTTGTAATTTATTAAATATTGTGGTCTTGGGAAAATTATGAAACTATCTGAGCCTCAATTTACATCAATAGAGTTGCTGTGGTCCTGGCTAGTATAGCTCAGTGGATTGAGCATGGGCTGCCAACCAAAGTGCCACCAGTTCGATTCCTAGTCAGGGCACATGCCTGTGTTGTGGGCCAGGTCCCCAGTGGGGACCACATGAAAGGCAACCACACATTGATTTTTCTCTCCCTCTCTCTCTAAAAATAAAATATTTAAAAAATAAAGTTGATATAAAAATCACATGAGATAATATATATGTGGATATTCTTTATGAGCTATACAAATGCTATTCAGGAGTTTTGTTATTATTTGATGTTTTAGATAAGATTAAAGATTGGTTAATAACAGCCACAATGCCATATTACTTAAATGAGAAAGATACTGCTTCAAAGATGACCAGCCAATGTTACATTGTGTCCTAAGAAAGAAAAATTTGGAAATAAGCAATAACTCATTGTTCCCAGGTTTATAAAAAAATATGTTCCTCTCGGGCAGGCATCCCTTTTTAAATTGTCTGTTCAGGGCATTGTTTGAAATGGCTATGCAAGGAACTGGTTGGATGTGGACTTGTGGGAAGATGACCCATTTTGCACTTTCTGAAATATGAGTACTTTGTTCACAAAGCTCTGAAGGAGATTGGCTGTCATGTAATTTACATGTGTGAAAATCCACAACAGTCAGATCCAAGGGCCAGTAGAATTCTATTTGCTCTTTTGTGTTTATTAACTATGCTGGATAACTCAAATCCAACAAATTCATCCTCTTTCCCCAAAACCAGTTTTTCTTTTTTATTTTCTCATTACTGTATCCAACAACTTTTCAGGTGCATTTTGATTCTATCTTCCTCTCTAGTCACCAAGTTTGTTGACTGTTATTTGACTGTCTTGTAAGTGTATTTCCTCATTTCCTCCTGTCAATAGTCACCACTTCATACCCTCATTATCTGTTTATATGCTTTAAAGTCTACTAACTTATCTCCCTGCCTCTAGCCTCTGTCACCTCAAATGCATCATGTCACCTCTCCAGATTAATCTGCCTGAACTAATGCTGTTGACCACTTCATCATCCTGCTCATAAGCTCCAGTGGATCCCAGCTGCCAACTGAACATACATTTTCATTCAAGGTTTACCAAAATTTTCCCCAGACCATATTTGTCCCATTGATTCTCTATGGACTTTGGTCAAAATCTTTCTTACACTTTTTAGAACACATCTTGCTTTATCCTTGCTTTATGCTGTGCCTTTATTCACAATTCCCCGTGCCTATGGAAGCATCTTTCTTAATCTCACCCAACAATAGCTTTCCCATTCTTTAGGATGTGGCTCAAATGACATCTCCTCATATATAAACTTTGAAGTTGCAGATACCAGGCAAAATCATGACTCTACTACTCCAAGATGAGTTACATCTTCTGTAACCTTGGGCAAGTTACATAACCTCTTGGAGCCTCAGTTTTCTAACATGAAAAATGATGACAATCATGTGAAGTAGGTACAATTATTTCTGTGAGGAGGAAATAAACTGTAATATATGAGAGACTTATCACATGTTGGGTATATAGTAATCATGCAAAAAAAAAGTAGCTGTTTTCTGTGACTACCTGCAACAGAGAAGATGTAACTGCCCTCTGAATTTGAAATTACTTTGTACCAACAACCTCAAGCAATTTATTTCATACTGTTTTGTAATTATTTTTTATGCTTTCTTTCCTTAGAGATTACAAGCTCCTTGAGAATGTGGTATTTCTATATGAGGTGCCTGCATAATAGGCAGTCAATAAATGTTTCCTGAATAAATGAAAGATACTTCAAATAAAGAGACCATCACCCTTTCTTCTCCTTCTGTTTTTCGAAGTTCAGTATTTGTAATAATGTCAATATATGTAATGAATATACATATCTACATATGTGTACCTATCTACATATATGTACATGTATATTTTCATGATTCTTGTAAAAATGGGAAAACGTCATCTCTTTTCATAATGAGGAAATAAAATAATAAAGGTATTCAAACAACACTGTAATACTTCTCAGTGAGTTACTAGTGGTTGATACCTAGTCCCCAAGTTAGTTAATATTACTGTTATACTGTTAACTATACACTCTTTTTCTTGTTAAAATGCTTTAGATTTCATAAAAAACTCTTTATTCATGTCGTGTTTGTTCACACAAGATAAATAATTAACATAAAATAGAAAATACATATTTAGTTGATTTTTTAGATAAACCTAGATCCTTATATTTTTTCCTTCAGGCTGGCCTTCCTTAAACAACGCTTCAGAAAACTATGCAAATCATGTCCTGTTACCTGAGCATTTTATGACATGGAGAGAAAGGATGTTAAAAATAAGTGCTCCCCTTCTTGTCCTGGCCTAAGCTGTGTATAATGGAGATGGGGTGGAGCTCACTCCATTAGAAGGCATTCTGACTCTCCAAGCTCAGAGGCAGCATTGATAATGGTGATTCGTGGAGAACAGGAGGGTGGAATTACGTGATAAGGGATTAGAAAAGTGAGAAGGCAGGTGAATCTCAATAAGCTTTACCCCAATGCTTTGCTCAAATAGTTGGTCTGTCTTTTGCGGGGGGCTCCGCCCGTAGAACGCCCCCGTTCGTCATGGATGAAAATAAAAAACTACCAAGACAAGATCTGCTTGGGGAGGAAAGGGCTCAAACTCTCAGAGGAGAATGACCTAGAGCCCCATCCTCACTAGGCTTTTATTGGGCTCAAATACACGGGAATACAGGTATGTCAGGTGACAAGGATCAAACAATGGTTAACTTTTCAAAGAAATCTGAGGGCTTAATCTGAGCCTGTGTTTGTCAGGAAGGGGGGTTGCCAAACTTTGGGAGACATACTCATTTCCTCTTGGGACACTTATCACCTAAGGAAGAGCACTCAGCAATGCAGGTTTCACAGGACTTTAGGAATTCTTTCTTATGCCCGATCCCCCAGGGGAGCCAGTCCTGGCCAGCACAGGACTGCACCACTCACCCCCACAGTTTCAGGCTTTAAGGCAATTAGGAAGCAGGAGACATCTCTCAGATGGAAATGAGGACTCGGGCTATGTCAGAATAGCCGGGGGGCGAGGGTCCATCACATCCTCTTTGCTGCAGCCCCCCAAGTCCTTCCATGAGGCCTCCCAAGTGGTTGCGTCTGGCTTAGGTTGCCCCTCCCATGAGGAGTCTTACCCGTCATTGACTGCCAACCAAGCAATTGGGCCAGAGAGGCAGAAGCAGCACTCCTGCCAGGAAAATAAGCTTTGTCTCCTTAGTAGGTCACATCCTTGTGACAGAACAGACCCAGATGAAGTGGGTCCCTTGGGCTCTTACACAGCCCACCATGGGGTGAGGGTTACAACTCCTGAAACCATGCTGAACGGTCTTTCTAACCCCTTTCTATTTCTTGGGACCCACAGTCCATTCAGAGCCAGATGGCGAGCACTCAATTTATCTGTCTGATGTGAGAAAATCACACTCATTTTATTACAGTTATGATTTCTTTTTTTAATATATTTTATTGATTATGCTATTACAGTTGTCCCATTTCTCCCCCATCATTCCCCTCCACCCTACACACCCTCTCCCACCCACATTCCCCCCTTTAGTTCATGTCCATGTGTCATAAGTTCTTTAGCTTCTACATTTCCCATACTATTCTTGCCCTCCCCCGTCTATTTTCTACCCACTATCTATGCTACTCATTCTCTGTACCTTTTCCTCCTCTCTCCTCCTCCCATGCCCCTGTTGCTAACCCTCCATATGATCTCCATTTCTGTGGTTCTGTTCCTGTTCTAGCTGTTTGCTTAGTCTGCTTTTGTTTTAGGTATGGTTCTTAATAGCTGTGAGTTTGCTGTCTTTTCACTGTCATATTTTTATCTTCTTTTTCTTAGATAAGTCCCTTTAACATTTCATATAATAAGGGCTTGGTGATGATGAACTCCTTGAACTTGACCTTATCTGAGAAGCACTTTATCTGTCCATCAATTCTAAATGACAGCTTTGCTGGATAGAGCAATTTTGGATGTAGGTCCCTGCTTTTCAAGACTTCAAATATTTCTTTCCAGCCCCTTCTTGCCTGTAAGGTCTCTTTTGAGAAATCAGCTGACAGTCTGATGGGAATTCCTTTGTAGGTGACTGTCCCCTCATCCCTTGCTGCTTCTAGAATTCTCTCCTTCATTTGAATCTTGGCTAATGTAATTATGATGTGCCTTGGTGTGTTCCTCCTTGGGTCTAACTTCGATTTCTAATGTGGAGGAAGTACTGATGTTCAAATAAACAAGCTTAGGAAACTCAGGAGAGGTTGAGTTAAAGGAATACCATAATAGGCCCTACCCTTAGATTAGAAGAGAGAGAGAGGATGACTTACATCATACGGGCTGCTTTCACCCATGTAGAATTTGAGTCAATTGTCAGTGTGAATGACCATACTCTCACATGTGGGCCTATCTGTATTATTCTTTGGGCCTTATGCTCTGCACACTGTGGGTGCTCGGTATTTGTTGCTGACTGCATAGTCAATTTCACCAGAAGGCAATTCTATGATCTGAGCTTCTATTGTAACAGGTACAATGGGTTTGAGTCTCCCTCTGGAATAATGGCTGCAATCAATGTGTAAGCTGATGGTATGCCCTCCTCCTGAGATAAAATTGATGACAACCATGCTGTGTTCTAGGGGAAACTGAATGCTGTCCTCCCCTAGTTCACTAAGCTATAGTATATTTGCCATTAGTGCTTCTTTACACATGAGTAAACCAGGAAATATTGCACCTGAAAAGAAAGTCATCTGTTGATGTATGGTTATAAGCATTATGTCATGTATTTGTCTCAATTCTTTTTTTGTTGTTGTTGTTAAGAAGAATGAAATCCTGACAAATGAGAGGGAATGCAATTCACTTTGTCCAAATTTTTCGTAGAGTATCAAATTAGGTTTCAAGTATTTGCAGAGCAATAGCTCAAGATTGATGGATGAAAATCTGATAATCCACAAACGTGACCCAGCACAATGTTGTCTTAATTTGCTCTGTGAGGATTAATTCAACTATTTTCTGCTTTCATGGCATTGAATATACAGTGTGTTACAAATAATGCCCTGTAAACAAATTCTGAGTTTTCTTAATCTTTACAAATATCTTGAGTTGACCTTCTCTTTGATTGTCCTTTAGTGGGCTCTAGGATAGAGCCCAAAAACATTTGTGAAAAATCAGGCCAAGAAAGAAGATGCCAGTTAAAGAGAACAATGGTCCATTGGTCCCAGTGTTCATTCCAGTTCAATTTTTCCACGATATTTTAAGTACAATTTTGATGGCTTATTGACAGTTTTTTTTCCTAGTTGGCCACAATGACAAATACCAGAAGTAAAATTCCACTGTAATAAAACATATTATACTGAAACTTTCCATGTTTAATTGTGACTCTGAAGTTTCATTCCAGCAAATGTAAGTAGTAATGATGTCAACAGAAAAAATTGAATTACTAGTTTGGCTGTGATCTCAAATATCATCTAGGAAATGTTCTCTGACTAAGCTTTATAACCTCTCTCAGAGCAATGGTTTGGGGCAGAGCCACAGTGAAAAGCTAAGAAAAGCCAGCCCTTAATGTTCTCCCAACACATAGACAAAGAATTTTGTTCATAACTTCTGGGGTTTAAAGCTCTTTTGAAGGTTAGCCACCACAAGTCTCTGTTAAAAAATTTCTGTCATAGACGAAAGCCAGAAGAGAGTAGTGGAAACTATATAATAGCCAAAGAGATTTTAAAACATTAAAAAATTCCAAAAGACAACTGATAAACTCTGAGATAATGCAGTGAGAGAAGCAGGCACCATATACAAATCTCATCCTTCCCCCAATCCCCACCCCATGTTTCTTAGTTCAGCAGCAAATGCTCAATTTCAATATTTTAAGGCTTTCCTGTTTTATGAGCATCCTGTTAATTAGCCATGTGGTTTCTACAAAATTGTTCCCATCGCATTGGTGGTAACTATTTGTGGCTGCCAGAAGAAACACTGACTTTTATGAAATATCCTTACACCAAGAAAGGGCAATATACTAAGTGCTGGGTAATGTGTGGATATGGGAAAACTGAGATTACCAATAGGCATGAATAGAATGGGGTTTGAGATCCCAATTCTGATTGAGCACAATTCTATATAATTGTAACATGCCTTGTGAAACAATATGTTGTGAAGTGATATAATAATTTAATGCTTTGTCTTGATAGACCAGGGACTGAGTTCCTATGAGGATTCTGAAATCACTTTAGGTATAATTTTTATGAAGATCTGGGTCTATTTTTTCTTTTGTATTTGATGAAACCCTTTTAACCATATTGCTAATTGTGAAGGGTGACTGTGGATTCCACTGTAAAAGAGAAGTAAAATGTTCAGAAATTAAAAAAAGGAAGGTTACTTTAGAATCTGAAGTTTAGATATTTGAGGTGGTTTAGGAGAATGTTAAAAGGTGGGAAATGAAGGGCCATACCCAACATGGGTCAAAAGAAAGCCAGTTTGAGAAAAAAGGCTGAGCTGGGGCATAAAACAATAGGTTTTGGGTACTGTGAATCCTCTGACCATGAATGCTGCTCTAAATGCTACTCAGCAACCTTTCACATGTCCCTAGATCACCTTCCCTGAACTTATAGACCAAATGGATTCCTACCTTCTCTGAATCAAAGCAGATTCTCCTGCTCTGAGGCAATAGAGTATAAAATTTTAAAGTTTATATGACTTTGGGCCATGGTATAGCTCAGTGGATTGAGCCTGTGAACCCAAGGTCACCCCTTCAATTCTCAGTCTGGATTGCTGGCCAGGTCCCCAGTAGGGGGCACATGAGAGTCAACCACACATTGATGTTTCTCTCCCTCTCTCCTTCCCTTCCCCTCTCTCTAAGAATAAATAAATAAAATCTTTTAAAAAATGTATGGGACTTTGTGATCAGGCTGTGTTCAATTCCCAGTTCTACCACTAACTGGATGAAGTGGCTCTTTATTTAACTACTTTGTGTATCAGTTTGTTTTCCTGTAAAATGGGGATACTAGTTGTATTGGTATGCTAGAGTTATTGAAAAGATTAAATGACTTAATAACTATGAATCAACTAAAATCAACATATATTAAGTACCTTATAAATGTTAGTGATAGTTTGCTATAACTCCAGTAGCCCTTTGTTTTTAGTCAGGTTCTCTTGACTCACCTAAGAGATAGCTTTTTCATTGAAGACAGGGAGTAGGGCAGTGAGTTATTAATATTTATAGTTATTGTGATACTTAGCACAGTGTTTAGAAAGGAGTAGGTACAAACATACAGAAAACCGATAAATGAATTATTTTCTCTTTTTTTTGCATTTAAAAAAATATTTTAGTTTTTCATTTTTAGAGTGAGGGGAAGGGAAGGAGAGAGGGAAAGAAACATCAACATGTGGTTGCCTCTCATGCACCCCCTATTGAGGACTTGGCCTGCAACCCAGGTATGTGCCCTGACTGGGTATTGAACTGGCAAACTTTTGGTTTGGAGATCTGTACTCAATCCACTGAGCTATACCAGCTAGGGCTTTTTTTTTTTTTGTATTTTTTATTGTTGTTCAAGTTGTCTCCATTTTCCCGCTACCACTTTCCCCTGCCTTATGAATTTTCTGAAAGATTTTTCAGCATCTGTGGTTTTAAAGTTTAAATGTCATTTATCCAGCACATTTAATTAAACTCAACTGCTGGGAGGGGATAGTGGGGCGGGGGAAGGGCTATCAAGGAACACATGAAGGACACATGGACAAAGCCAAAGGGAGGTAGGATCAAGAGTGGGAGGTGGGGATGGCTGGGGTCGGGGGTGGGGATTGGTGGGAGGAAAATGGAGACAACTGTACTCCAACAACAATAAAAAAGAAAAAACCTCAGCTGCTACCCTTTATGTATTAAACTTTTTATGATGATTAAACATCTCATGTTAAATAGCAGTTCCATGTATATCAAACATATCTTGTGTGCAGGAGCTCTAAATTTTCAATTGGCTATGCTTGGACTGGGGAGCTAAGAGTGATATATCCTGCTCACTACCAGTTCTTTTTATATTTCATGGTTCAGGTTTAGAAGCTGAGGGCACACCTTCTGCATTTTTCCTGGCCACTTCAAATTCCATCAATACCTTTTCATTTGGCAGAGGTCTGTGGTGGTGTGGGCCAGGAAAAATAATTCTATTCATCTTCTTTTCCTGTCCAGGAAATTATTGACCTTCTTTCAATTCTTTTCTTTGATGCTATTTAACCTTGTCCTCCACATGGTTCACTTTCTGATTTCTAATTTTTTAACAGGTGCATAGTAATGCTGCTTCTCAACAACAATTTTGACATTTCAGAGATTGCTAAATTAGTTCAGATTTTTCTTATTTGGGTTTTAAAAGCTTTCCTTTTAGACTCTGCACACAATTTTAGTAAACTAATTTAACAAATTAACACTAAATGCTTGAATTTGTTCAAGTAAGCATAGCTTTTTTTCTTTCTTCTTTTATAAGTCCACCTCCTGATTTCAACTAGTCACAAAGACTAAATTTTGAGCCAGGTAGTTTTGGGACACTGGGATGGTTCCAATGGTATGTCATGCTCAATAACGGAAAGAGCCCTGTGAATGCTAACACACATGAAGTAAATATTTTTTGATATTTCTACGGTCTTATCCAAACTTATATTACTATGGCTATTTTTAATAAATTCGTCTCCCTTTCTTAATTCCATAATTTTTTTTGACTTAAAATTTTTAATATATACAGACATTAAAGAAAAGTTGCACATCAGGATTTTTTTCATTTCAGGACAAATGGATTAATTTTTTTTAACGTTTTCTTTTTTTGTATATATTTTATTGATTATGCTATTACAGTTGTCCCATTTCTCCCCCATCATTCCCCTCCACCCTACACACCCTCTCCCACCCACATTCCCCCCTTTAGTTCATGTCCATGTGTCATAAGTTCTTTAGCTTCTACATTTCCCACACTATTCTTGCCCTCTCCGTCTATTTTCTACCCACCGTCTATGCTACTTGTTCTCTTTACCTTTTCCCCCCTCTCTCCTCCTCCCACACCCCTGTTGCTAACCCTCCATATGATCTCCATTTCTGTGGTTCTGTTCCTGTTCTAGCTGTTTGCTTAGTCTGCTTTTGTTTTAGGTATGGTTCTTAATAGCTGTGAGTTTGCTGTCTTTTCACTGTCATATTTTTATCTTCTTTTTCTTAGATAAGTCCCTTTAACATTTCATATAATAAGGGCTTGGTGATGATGAACTCCTTGAACTTGACCTTATCTGAGAAGCACTTTATCTTCCCTTCCATTCTAAATGACAGCTTTGCTGGGTAGAGCAATCTTGGTTGTAGGTCTTTGACTTTCATGACTTGGAATACTTCTTTCCAGCCCCTTCTTGCCTGGAAGGTCTCTTTTGAGAAATCAGCTGACAGTCTGATGGGAACTCCTTTGTAGGTGACTGTCCTCTTATCCCTTGCTGCTTCTAGAATTCTCTCCTTCATTTGAATCTTGGCTAATGTAATTACGATGTGCCTTGGTGTGTTCCTCCTTGGGTCCAGCTTCTTTGGGACTCTCTGAGCTTCCTGGACGTCCTGGTAGTCTATTTCCTTTGCCATATTGGGGAAGTTCTCCTTTATTATTTGTTGAAATAAGTTTTCCACTTGTTGCTCTTCTTCTTCCCCTTTTGGGACCCCTATAATTCGGATGTTGGGACGTTTAACGATGTCCCGGAGATTCCTAAGCCTCTCCTCATTTTTTTGAATTCTTGTTTCTTCCTCGTTTTCTGTTTGGTTGTTAGTTTCTTCCTTCTGGTCCACTCCATTGATTTGAGTCCCAGTTTTCCTTCCATCTCTATCAGTTCCCCATGCATCTTCCTTCATTTCACGTATTGTAGCCTGCATTTTTTCATCTAATTGGTGAGCAAAATCAACCAATTCTGTGAGCATTTTGATGACCAGTGCTTTGAACTGTGTATCTGATAGGTTGGCTATCTCTTCACTGCTTAGAGGAATTGGCTCTGAGGATTTGATTGGTTCTCCGTTTTGAGCCATTTTTGGTGTTTTTTTTTTTTGTTTGTTTGTTTGTTTTTTGTTTCTGTTTTGTTTTGTTTTGGTTTTGGTCTGGTCGCGGCTATTACGTAGTGAGGGGTGGAGCCTTAGGTGTTCCTCAGGGCGGGGCAGCCCAGTCGCTGGGTTGTGACGCTGTATGTGGGGGTGGGGTCTGAGAGGGAGCAATGGCGCCTGCTCCGCTCTCTCCTGGATTCAGTCCCTTCCGCCACTTCCCCTTTGCCTGGACCGTCTGCGCGCACGAATGTGGGACCACCTGGTCAGCCAGCCCCCTTGTGCGGCCTCACTGGGTCTGCACAGTTGTCCCCCTGTGCCCGGGGTCCACCAGCTGCTGCCTGTGGGCCCGGGGACCGCCAGCCGCCGCCTGTGCACCAGGGAACTGCCAGCCGCTGCTGCTTGCTTCCCGCACCTCCACCTTCTCCCGCCGCGACTCCGCCCCTCCTACCGGTCTGGATGAATGCTTGTTGGATTTCCGTACAGTTCAATTTTCTATAGGTTCTGGTTGTTTTCTTGTTTCTAAATATTTGTTGTCCTTAATTTTGGTTGTGAGAGGAGGCACAGTGTGTCCGCCTACGCCTCCATCTTGGCCGGAAGTCTTTAATTCCATAATTTTTAATAAGTAAATAAAATTCCTTGACTCCTCAAAAATACATATTCTTTTCACATATAGAATTAACAGTGTTCTAGGCTGGACAAATTATTTTTTTCTTTTTTTTAAATTTTTTAATCAGTATTTTTTAATTGTTGATATTGTACAGTTTTCTGTCTTTTACCCTGCCCCCAGCCCACTGCCCCAGCCCTCCCCACCTTCCTCCCATTTCCACCTCCTATAGTTTTTGTCCATGTGTCCTTTATACTTGTTGCTCTAAACCCTTCCCCTTTTCCCCTGAAATTCCCTCCTCTCTCCCCTCTGGTCACTGTCAGACTGTTCTCAAATTCAGTGTCTTTGTTTATATTATGCTTGTTTGTTTATTTTGTTGATTAGCTTCCTGTTAAAGGTGAGATCATATGGTATTTGTCTTTCACTGCCTGGCTTATTTCGCTTAGCATGATGCTCTCCAATTCCATCCATGCTGTCGCAAAGGGTAGGAGCTCCTTCTTTCTGCTGCATAGAATTCCATTGTGTAAATGTACTACAGTTTTTTGATCCATTCATTAATTGATGGATACCTAGGTTGCTTCCAGCACTTGGCTATTGTAAATTGTGCTGCTATGAACATAGGGGTGCATAGGTTCTTTTGGATTGGTGTTTCAGGGTTCTTAGGATAGAATCCAAGCAACGGAATTGCTGGGTCAAAAGGTAGGTCCATTTTTAGTTTTCTTAGAAAATTCCATACTGTTTTCCATAGTGGTTGTACCAATCTGCAATCCCACCAACAGTGCACTAGGGTCCCCTTTTCTCCACAACCTCTCCAACACTTGCTGTTTGTTGCTTTGTTTATGAAGGCCATTCTGACTGGTGTCAAGTGGTATCTCATTGTAGTTTTAATTTGCATCTCTCTGATAGCTAGAGATATCGAGCATCTTTTCATGTGTCTCTGGATCCTCTGTATGTCCTCCTTGGAGAAGTGTCTGTTCAGGTCCTTTGCCCATTTTTTAATTGGGTTGCTTGTCTTAGAGTAGAGTCTTGTAAGTTCTTTATATATTTTGGAGATTAATCCCTTGTCTGAGGTATAGCAAATTATTTTTGTACTGAGGCTTGTAGTCAGAGTTCACCAACATATTTAAATTTAGTATTTACAAACCTAGTAATAATAGCAATATACATATTGAGTATCTATGATGTGCTACACACTACACTAGATGCTTTATGTATTGTATACTGTCTTATGGAATCCTTACAACCATTCTAGAATCTAAGTATAGTTATTATGCCCATTTTACAGACAAAGAAGCTGAGTAGTTAAATAACCTTCCCAAGACTACAGAGCTATAAGTTGTAATACTTAGGATAAAATATAGATATGAAAATTTGCATTAATTTAATTGGTTTTACACATTGTGAACATTAGCAAATACATGTGCTTGGAAAAATAGAAATTTCTCTCCCATTCTATTGTTCTGTTCTTTATAAAATGAACATGCACACACCTACACAAGTGAATAGGCAGTTCTCCCTCATGAACACTTACATCATTGCTTTTCTCATTTTACCTCTTAGGCTTCATTCTTTCTACTTTCACTGGCTTTGATACTGGGATGACCCACAGAGTTTGACTCTAGGCCTTACGCAGCATGGACTTGGGGGTTTAATATTTTAAAGTTATCTCTCTGACTCTCACTATAACCTGTTCCCATTCTGTGAAATATGACCTGTTAGCCTGTATATCTTCTTTTTGATTTTCACCAATTGGTCAGCACCTACTTTGGCTTTTGTCCTTTTTTTTCCCCTCAAATGACTTGATCCAGTCCTAAGTCATTATGCACCAGAGAAAGGATGTCCAGAAGCTCAGCCTCTCTGCATTTGCTCATGAAGAGGTAAGAAAAGATTCCTTAACTGGGGCTCAAGAAGAGTGAGGAAGGAATACTGTCCTTTGTCTTTCTCTTCTGGGCAGTTGTCATTATTAGTGGAGGGTATGCCCTCTCCTGCTTGAAACCGTCCTGTGAACTGAAGCTAACCATATATACACAGGCAGAATGTGCAGAAAGTGCTGTAATTGCATGATTACTTACATATTATATTTTTCATGAAATCTGACATTTGAGTTTAATGCATCAACATTCCATAGTGTTTCAAAAGAGAGCTGTGACTTTCAGGTACTCTGGCACTTGAACAAATTTGATTATACCAGTCTTATGAGTAGAACCCTAGCAGAAAGCTGAACCAGAGATAATCTGACACAAGAAAGAAATTTTTTGATACATCTAAGAGAAAGTCTAAACTCTAGATATTAGGGTAGTAAACAAATCTAAGTGGGGCACACCATAGTGTGGGGCTTTAAATACCTGAAACATGAAGCCACTGAGTATCTGAAGTTAGAATGTGAGAACAACAAGGCCTAAATGTTTATCAACCTCTAATTTAATATTGGTATATCAGTGTCAATACAATGTTTTATGGGTGAGGTAACCAAGCAAAAATCACCTCCAGACACAGAATAAACAGAACTGAACATAAGCTATGGGGCACTGGTCTAAAGGCTGCCTAGTTGATCTCTGTGCTTTTTTCAAAACAGGTCACCTACCTCAGCACTCTTTCTTTAAAAGTGGAATTTAAACAAACAGACAAAACAAAAACAAACTAATAGATACAGAGAACAAATCAGTGGTTACCAGAGGGGAAGGGGTTTGGGAGTAGGATATTGTATGATGATAGATAGTAACTAGACATTTGGGGGTAATCACATTGTAGTTTATATAGGTGTCAAATTATAATGTTGTATACCTAGAACTTATATAATTAAAAAAGGGACTTAGCACAGTAGTTTTCATTAAGTGGGTACATTATCCCAGCCTGTGCCACTGTGACCAACATTTCCCCTTCAGAGAAGGTAGTGACTTTATTAATGCAGATCCTTTATGAAAACTTAATGAGGCTATCTATCAAATGATGTAATAAATTTGCTTACTCAGTGAATTAGTGTGGGTCCTCTGTGTATTACTTATTAATATGCTTTTGTTATATACCTTGCTTCCTTTGAAAGCATATGTGCTAGAAAGTAGACATAAAGGCCCCAAGAATGGAATGGCCACCCCACAAACAGAGTTAATGCCTTTGGGAATTTTAAAGGCATCATTAAACCTTATAATTGTTGGTGTTGGAGGAGAGCTGAAGGGAAACAGAAAACAAATATGCTGGAGAAAAGGGAAAGAAAGGCACACAGACAGGCCACAGAAACAGACCCCCAAATTCAACCACAGGCAAATCCTGCCTCAGAATCATCCTTTGTAACCTGATCATGACAGAGCAAAAACTTCTCCCTTTACTAGAGATAGGAATTACCATCTTTTAAAATTATGAGGAGACAAAATTTGTGTCCCTAAGCCACCCACAAATTTTATTCCCTTGGGACCCTAACTCAGAAAATCTCTCTCTCTCTCTCTCTCTCTCTCTCTCTCTCTCTCTCTCTCTCTCTCTGAAAACAAGAGAAATTTATTCTCTGAGTCTGGAAACTGGAAGTCTCAGATCAAAGTGTCAGCAGAGTTGGCTTTTCCTGAGGGCTGTGAGGAAGAATTTGTCTCATGCTTCTCCTCTCTCTTCTGGTGAGAGCTGGCAATCCTTGGTGGTCCTTGACCTGGAGATACATCACGCCATCTCTGCCTCTGTCTTCACATGGCCTTCTCCCTACATGTGGCTCTCTCCTCTTCCTTTTCTTTTTATTTTTTATTTCTGTTCAAGTACAGTTGTCTCCATTCCCCCCCCACCAATCTCCCCCACCCTATCCATCCCCACTAAACGCCCTTGATTCTACCCCTCTTTGGTTTTGTCCATGTGTCCTTTATACATGTTGCTGAAAAACCTTCCCCCCGTTTCCCCCCATTATCCCATCGCACCTCCCCTCTGGTTACTGTCAATTTGTTCTTAATTTCTATGTCTCTGGTTCTATTTTGCTTGCTGGTTTGTTTTGTTGATTACGTTCCACTTAAGAGTGAGATCACATGGTATTTGTATTTCAGCTCTTGGCTTATTTCACTTGGCATAATGCTCTCCAGATCCATCCATGCACTTGCAAATGGTAGGCACTCCTTCTTTCATTTGGCTGCATAATATTCCATTGTATAAATGTACAATAGTTTTTTGATCCACTCATTTACTGATGGGCATTTAGGTTGCTTCCAGAACTTGGCTATTGTAAACTGTGCTGCTATGAACATTGGGGTGCACAGGTTCTTTTGAATTTGGAATTTCAGGGTTCTTAGTGTATAGTCCCAACCATTGAATTGCTGAGTCAAAAGGCAGTTCCATTTTTAGTTTTCTGAAGAAATTCCATACTGTTTTCCATAGTGGCTGCACCAGTGTGCATTCCCACCAACAGTGTACTAGGGTTTCCTTTTCTCCACAACCTCACCAGCACTTGTTGCTTGTTGATTTGTCTATGATGGCCATTCTGACTGCTATGAAGTGGTATCTTATTGTAGATTTAATTTGCATCTCTCTGATGGTTAGTGGTGCTGAGCATTTTTTCATATGTTTCTGGACCCTTTGTATATCCTCCTTGGAGAAGTGTCTGTTCAATCATTTGCCCATTTTTTTAATTGGGTTGCATGTCTTCCTGGAGTGGAGTCGTTTGAGTTCTTTATGTATTTTGGAGATCAAACCCTTTACTGAGGTATCATCGGCAAATATGTTTTCTCATACGGTTGGTTCCCTTTCCATTTTAATGTGGTTTTCTTTAGCTGTGCAGAAGCTTTTTATTTTGATGAGATCCTGCGGGGGCCCCTGTCCTGGGTGCCAGATGTGGGGGTCTCTGCCCGCAGAGCCTCATCCCTCCGTCACGGATGAAAATAAAAACTACCAAGACATGACTGCTTGGGGAGGAAAGGTGGTCAAACTCTCAGAGGAGAATGACCCAGAGCCCCTTCCTCACTAGGCTTTTATTGGGCTCAAAAACATGGGAATACAGGTATGTCAGGTGACAAGGATCAAACAATGGTTAACATTTCAAAGAAATCTGAGGGCTTAATCTGAGTCAGTGTCTGTCAGGAAAGGAGGATGCCAAACTTTGGGAGACATACTCATTTCCTCCTGGGACACTTATCACTTAAGTGAGAGCACTCTTAGCAAAGCAGGTTTCACAGGACTTTAGGAATTCTTTCCTATGCCCTATTACCCAGGGAGCCATCCTGGCCAGTACAGGGCTGCACCACTCACCCCCACAGTTTCAGGCTTTAAGCCAATTAGGAAGCAGGAGACATCTCTCAGATGGAAATGAGGACTCGGGCTATGTCAGAATAGCTGGGGGGCGAGGGTCCATCACATCCTCTTTGCTGCAGCCCCCCAAGTCCTTCCATGAGGCCTCCCAAGTGGTTGCGTCTGGCTTAGGTTGCCCCTCCCATGAGGAGTCTTACCTGTCATTGACTGCCAACCAAGCATTGGGGCCAGAGATGGATGAGGCAGAAGCAGTACTCCTGCCAGGGAGATAATCTTTTGTCTCCTTAGTAGGTCACGTCCTCGTGACAGAACAGACCCAGATGAAGTGGGTCCCTTGGGCTCTTACACAGCCCACCATGGGGTGAGGGTTACAACTCCTGAAACCAGGCTGAACGATCCACAACAAGATCCCATTTGTTTATTGTTGCATTTATGTCCCTTGCTCTAGGGGACATATCAGTGAAAATACTGCTGTGTGGAATATCTGAGGTTTTCCTGCTGATGTTCTCCTCTATGACTTTTATGGTATCATGACTTATATTTAAGTCTTTTATCCACCTTGAATTTATTTTTGTGTATGCTGTAAGTTGGTGGTTGAATTTCATTATTTTGCATGTAGCTGTCCAGATCTCCCAATACTATTTGTTGAAGAGGCTATATTTACTCATTTTATACTCCTTCCCCCTTTGTCAAATATTAATTGGCCACAGAGACTTGGGTTTATTTCTGACCTATTTATCCTGTTCCAATTGGTCTACGCATCTGTTTTGACAGAGCCAGACTATTTTGATTACAGTGGTATTTTAATACAGTTATATATCAGGTATTGTGATCCCTCCTACTTTGTTCTTCTTTCTCAAATTTGGTACAGCTATTTGGGGTCATTTATAGTTCCATAAAATTTTTGAAGTGTTTGTTCTATGTCTGTGAAATATGCCATTGATACTTTAATAGGAATTGCATTAAATCTATAAATTGCTTTGAGTAGTATGGACATTTTAATGATGTTAACTGTTCCAATCCATAAACATGGTACATGCTTCCATCTGTTTGTTCCTTCCTTAATTTTTTTCCTCAGTGTTGTGTAGTTTTCTCAGTACAGGTCTATTACCAACTTTGTTAGGTTTATTCCTACAAATTTTATTTTTCCTGTTGCTATAACAAATGAGATTTTTCTCCTGATTTCTGTTCCTCATATTGCATTATTGGTGTACAAAAATGCTTTTGGTTTCTGAATATTGACTTTGTGTTCTGCTGTTTTGCCAAATTCATCTATTGCATCTAGTAGAATTTCTGGTGGAGTTTATATGATTTTCTATATGCACTATCATGATATCTGCAAATGATGACAGTTTTGCTTCCTCCTTTCCTATTTGGATGCCTTTTATATTTTATCTTGTCTGATCTCTGTGGCTAGGATGTCCAATACAATGTTGAGTAGAAGTGGTGAAAGTGGACATCCTTGTTTTGTTCCTGAACTTAGTGGGAAAGCTTTTACTTTTTGCCCATTGAGTATGATGTTGGCTGTAGGTCTCTCCAATATGGCCTTCATTATGTTGAGGACTGCTCTTGATATTCCCCCTTTGCTGAGCATCTATATCATAAATGGGTGCTGTACCTTATCAAATGTTTTTTCTGCATCTATTGATATGATCATGTATTTTTTCTTTACTTTTGTTTCTGTGATGTATTACATTTATTGATTTGTGAATATTGTACCATCTTTGCATGCCTGGTATGAATCCCACTTGACCATGAGATCTTTTTAATGTATTTCTGGATGTTTGCCAATATTTTGTTGAGTATTTTAGCGTCTATGTTCATCAGTGATATTGGCCTATAGTTTTCTTTCTTTGTTGAGTCTTTATCTGGTGTTGGGATTAGGATGGTGCTGTCTTCATAAAAAGAGATTGGGTTCCTGTGAAAGGTGAGATCATATGGTATTTGTCTTTCACTGCCTGGCTTATTTCACTCAGCATGATGCTCTCCAATTCCATCTACGCTGTAGCAAAGGGTAGGAGCTCCTTTCTTTCTGCTGCACAGAATTCCATTGTGTAAATGTACCACAGTTTTTTGATCCATTCATTAACTGATGGGCACCTAAGTTGCTTCCAGCACTTGGCTATTGTAAATTGTGCTGCTATGAACATAGGGGTGCATAGGTTCTTTTGGATTGGTGTTTCAGGTATGATCTCACCTTTAACAGGAACCTAATCAACAAAACAAACAAACAAGCATAATATAAACAAAGACACTGAATTTGAGAACAGTCTGACAGTGACCAGAGGGGAGAGTGGAGGGAATTTCAGGGGAAAAGGGGAAGGGTTTAGAGCAACAATTATAAAGGACACATGGACAAAAACTATGGGGGGTGGAAATGGGAGGAAGGTGGGGAGGGCTGGGGCGGTGGGCTGGGGGCGGGGTAAAAGACAGAAAACTGTAGAATATCAACAATTAAAAAAATACTGATTAAAAATAAAAAAATTTTTTAAAAAAGAAGTAAAAAAAAAGAGATTGTGAGTCTTCCATCTTCTTGGATTTTTTGAAACAGTTTGTGAAGGATAGGGGTTAGCTCTTCCTTACGTGTTTTGTAAAATTCTCCTGTGAAACTGTCTGGTTCAGAGCTTTTGGGTGCCATGAGTTTTTTTTTTATTACTGTTTTGATTTCATCAACTGTTATTGGTCTGCTCAGGGTTTGGATTTCTTCATCCACTTTTGGGAGATTATACTTTTCTAGAAATTTGTCCATTTCACCTAGGTTTTTAAATTTCTTGACATATAGTTCTTCTTAGTAATTTCTTACAATCCTTTCTATTTTTGTGGTATCAGTTGTAATCTCTCCTGTTTCATTTCTGATTGTGTTTATTTGGGCCCTTTCTCTTTTTTTTCTTATGACGCTGCTTAAAAGTTTGTCGATTTTGTTTATCTTTTCAAAGAACCAGCTCCTGGATTTATTGATCCTTAAAATTGTTCTTTTTCTCTATATCATTTAATTCTGCTCTGATCTTTGTTATTTCCTTCTTTCTAGTTACTTTGGATTTGTTAGGTAGGCCTATATCACTATGAACTTCGCTCTAAGACTGCCTTCGCTCTGTCCCATCAGTTTTGGACTGTTTTGAGTTCATTTTTATTTGATTCCAGACCCTTTTTAATTTCTTCCTTGATCCCATATTTAACCCATCCATTGTTTCATAGCATGCTATTCATCTCCATGAATTTCAAATTTTTTGAATTTTTTCCTTGGAGTTGGTTTCTAGTTTCAGTCCCTTGTGATCTGAGAAAATGCTTGATATAATTTAAATTTTCTTGTATTTGTTAAAGCTTGTTTTGTGCCCTATCATGTGGTCTACTTTTGAAAACATTCTATGCGCATTTGAAAAGAATGTGTATTTTGCTTCTTTGGGATTAAAGGTTCTATATGTATCAGTTAAGTCCATTTGATTTAGGACATTTTCAATGCCACAATATCTTTTTTTAAATATATTTTATTGATTATGCTATTATAGTTGTCCCATTTCTCCCCCATCATTCCCCTCCACCCTGAACACCCCCTCCTACCCACATTCCCCCCTTTAGTTCATGTCCATGTGTCATAAGTTCTTTAGCTTCTACATTTCCCACACTATTCTTGCCCTTCCCCCGTCTATTTTCTACCCACCGTCTATGCTACTTATTGTCTGTACCTTTTCTCCCTCTCTCCTCCTTCCACTCCCCTGTTGCTAACCCTCCATGTGATCTCTATTTCTGTGTTTCTGTTCCTGATCTAGTTGTTTGCTTAGTTTGCTTTTGTTTTAGGTGTGGTTGTTAATATCTGTGAGTTTGCTTTTTACTGTCATATTTTTGATCTTCTTTTTCTTAGATAAGTCCCTTTAACATTTCACATAATAAGGGCTTGGTGATGATGAACTCCTTTAACTTGACCTATTCTGAGAAGCACTTTATCTGCCCTTCCATTCTAAATGATAGCTTTGCTGGATAGAGCAATCTTGGATGTAGTCCTTGCCTTTCATGACTTGGAATACTTCTTTCCAGTCCCTTCTTGCCTGGAAGGTCTCTTTTGAGAACTCAGCTGACAGTCTGATGGGAACTCCTTTGTAGGTGACTGTCCCCTTAGACAGTCTTGCTGCTTCTAGAATTCTCTCCTTCATTTGAATCTTGGCTAATGTAATTACGATGTGTCTTGGTGTGATCCTCCTTGGGTCCAACCTCTTTGGGACTCTCTGAGCTTCCTGGACTTCCTGGAAGTCTATTTCCTTTGCCAGATTAGGGAAGTTCTCCTTTATTATTTGTTCAAATAAGTTTTCCACTTGTTGATCTTCCTCTTCCCCTTCTGGTACCCCTATAATTCAGATGTTGGGATGTTTAAAGATGTCCTGGAGGTTCCTAAGCCTCTCCTCATTTTTTTCTCCTCATTTTTTTAAATTCTTGTTTCTTCATTCTTTTCTGTTTGTTTGTTTCTTCCTTCCTTCTGGTCCACTCCATTGATTTGAGTCCCAGTTTACTTCCCATCATTATTGGTTCCCTGTGCGTTTGTTTTTTTTTTTTTTTTTTCATTTCACTTAGTGTAGCCTTCATTCGTTCATCTAATTTGTGAGAAAAATCAACCAATTCTGTGAGCATCCTGATCACCAGTGATTTGAACTGTGCATCTGATAGGTTGGCTATATCTTGATCGCTTAGATGAATTGGCTCTGAGGCTTTGATCTGTTCTCCCGTTTGGGCTATTTTTGTTTGTTTGTTTGTTTGTTTTGGTCTGGTCGTGGCTGTTATGGATTAGGGGTGGAGGCTTAGGTGTTCACCAGGTCGGGGCAGCCCAGTTGATGGGTTGTGATGCTGTATGTTGGGGCGGGATCCGAGAGGGAACAATGGAGCTTGCTCTTCTCTTTTGGATTCCAGTCCCTTCCGCCACTTCCCCCATGCAAATTGGGCCCTTCTAGTACTTATTTCTGCGTGGGTGGGCTTGTGTACATTCTAGGACCCTGTGGGTTTCTCCAACGAACTCTCCTGTGAGGCTGGGAGCCTCTCCTGGCACCTCAACCCCCACAAGTGCTTTCAATTGGTGTTTTTAGGTTTTATTTCCTGGCGCTGGGGCCCTGGGTTTCGAGTTCTGTCTTGCTCCCCCATTTTTGCCTGGATTATCTGTGCTTGAACATGGGACCACCTGGTCAGCCAGCCACCTTGCGCGGCCTCACTGGGTCTGCCTGTTGCTACCCCACACCTGGGGTCCGCTAGCTACTGCCTGTGGGCCTGGGATCTGCCAGCCACTGCCTGCATGCCCGGGTACACGAGCCTCCACTTTTTCCCGCTGTGACTCCGCCCCTCTTACCGGTCTGGATGAATGGTTGTTGGACTTCTGCACAGTTCAATTTTCTGTAAGTTCTGGTTGTTTTCTTGTTTGTAAGTCTTTGTTGTCCTTAATTTCGGTTGTGCAAGGAGACACAGTGATTCCATCTATGCCTCCATCTTGGCTGGAAGTCTTCAATGTCACAATATCTTTGTAGATATTTTGTTTGAAACATCTATCCATTTTTGACAGGGGGGTGTTAAAATCCCCTACTATTATTGTATTTCTGTCAATATCTTTCTTGAAGTCTTCCAAGATTTTCTTTATGTATTTGGGTGCTCCTATGTTGGTTGCATATATGTTTATATTGTTTATGTTTTCTTGAGGTATTCTTCCTTTGAGTATTATGAAGTGTTCTTCTGTGTCTCTTTTTATGGCCCTTGTTTTGAAGTCTATTTTGTCTGATATGAGTGTTGGTACCCCGGCTTTTTTCCTGTCCCTTTGCTTGGAATATGGTTTTCAAACCATTTACTTTCAGTCTGTGTAAGTCTTTTGTTCTGAGGTAGATTTGTAGGCAGCATATGTGTGGGTCATGCTTCCTTATCCATTCAGTTATTCTATGTCTTTTGCATTTAATCCATTTACGTTTAAGGTTATTATTAATAGGCATTTATTTTTTTCCCCTTTGTACCCGTGTTCCTCTCTCTCTTACTCTTTTCTTTCCTCTTCTTATAGTTGTCCATTTAGCTTGTCTTGAGGTGCTTGTTTGGTGGAAATATATTCTTTCAGTCTTCTTTTGTCTGGGAAACTCCTTATTTCTCCTTCCATTTTGAAAAGGCAAAAGATTTATATGATCTGAGTGAGAAACCAGACTATATCTTCCATTTTAATTGAGAACCTTACTGGATAGAGTAGTCTTGGTTGCTGGCCTTTGTTTTTCATTACTTGGAATATTTTTTGCCATTCTCTCCTGGTTTGGAATGTTTCTGTTGAGAAATCAGCTTCTTGCCTTATTGGAGCCCCTTTGTATAATACTTCTTGTTTCTGCCTTGCTGTTTTTAAGATTCTCTCTTTGTCTTTAAAACTTGGCATTTTAACTATGATATGTCTTGGAGTAGGCATCTTTGGGTTCATCTTGACTGGGACTCTCTGTGGTTCCTGAACTTGCATATTTTTTTCCCTCCCCAGGTTTGGAAAGTTTTCTGTTATTATTTTTTTCAAATACGGTTTCTATCCCTTGTTCCTTTTTTTCTTCTTCTGGTATTCCTATGACTCAAATGTTGTTTTGTTTCATGTTATCTTGGAGTTCCCTTAAGTTATCTTAATATTTTTTTGAGTAATTCTTCATACAGTTGCTCTTTGTGGGTTTTTCTTTCCACCTTGTCTTCTGGCTCACTAATTCGGTCCTGTGCTTCATCCAGCCTGCTTGTAATTCCTTGTAGTGTTTTTTTTTTTTTTTTTTCCAAAATTGTATTTTTACTTCTTCCTTGTTTTTGTTTATAGTTTCTATTTCCTTTTTCATAGTGTTGTATTTCTCATTCAGTTCCTTATAGTTGTCTCTGAGTTTCTAGCATCCTTATAACCATTATTTTGAATTCTATATCTAATACTTTGCTTACCTCCATTTCATTTAGTGCTTATAGTGGAGAGTTTCCCATTCCTTTTGATTGCAGGTTCTTTTTTGGTCTCCCCATTTTAGGTGACTCTTTTTGTTTGTTTCTGTGCTTTCTGATGTTCTTCTTTGCCAGCTGTCTTTGTAGGGTGAACTCTGTGGTAGGAATTCTATGGAATTTAGTGGCGTAGTCTCTTTGATCTACTTGTCTGGATGTTCTCAGTTTTCCCTTTCTTTTGTGTGGGCTCTCCTCTTGTACTTGGGTTTTTACCTATTGGTGGTTCCTTTGTTGGTGGGTTCTCTCCTCCAGCAGATACATTGGTGTTCACAGTTCCCCCCTAATCTTGTATGTGAACAGTAGCAGGGGAAAAGCAAAATGGATTAAGACAGCAGGACAGTATTCTATGGGATTTAAAGTATCAACAAATAGAGAAGCAATAGGAGATCCTTTGGATAAATATGTGTTAACCGTGATATTTCACCCAACTAGCCACTTTTTATAAAAAATGAAAAAGAGATAAGACTCTTGTTAGAAGGAAAAGGATTCTGAATTTAATCCAGAAAATAGAGTGCTTGTGTGAGGTTAGATGATGAGATATAAGTGAGAGTAAAGGACAGAAAGTAGGTGCAGTCTGGGACAGAACAGAGTTAACCGCAAAAATAATAAAGCTCAGGAAGTTTGTAAAATGGGCTAAGGTCAGGAAGGGGTGTTATGTAGTATTTACAATTATATGGAACAACAATTATTTTCAATAATACTGGAACAGCAATAATATAAGAAATATATGATTTGAATATCAAGAGTAGAAAATACACGATCAAGAGCAGTGTGTTATTGGAACATGAGTGAAGTGAAAGAAGGAAAATTAAAATATAAAAGAAAGAATAAGGAAAAGCAGTCAAAGAATGCAATTAAACAAAGAAATAAAACAGTGAAAACTAAACAGAAAGAAGAGAAATTAAAAATACAAATAAAATAGAAGTAAAAATAATGAAAAAGTAATTATAATAATCATACAAATAAACAATAAAATGCAAGTTCTATAGGATGGCAAAGTGAAATTTCTCTGTTTCTCAGTTGTTGGGGTTAGCCTTATGCTTCCTCTTTGGATCTGTCTCTGGACTTTTCACAACTCCAGGTCTTATTGTCTCACTTGGGAAAAAGAGAAAATAAAAAAGGGGGGGTTAGGGATAAAAACCTCCTGCTGAATTTAAACCTACTAAGGAGTTCTGCTGGTTTTCCTGGGTGCCACAGACAGAGGAGGGTTGGGCTTCTCTTTTCTCCCTTCCTATGGTTTTGAGAGGATGGGGGCCAGGTCTGGGCCACAATATTCACAGTTGCCCAGCCTCCAGCCCAGGTCTCTGTGAGCTGCTGGGCCCCCACTGTCCATCTGTGCCAGGGTGGTGCCTTTAATCCACCAGTTGTGCCACAGTCCATGTGATGTGCCCCCTCCTTCTTCTTTGCAATCCTTCCTCTTTGCAAGCCTCCATCAGCGTGAGCTAGGCGCTGTGCGAGAGTTCCTTAAACAGTGACTGAGAGCCCCCCACTGCTTTTTTTTTGGTAAAATCCTCTTATTTAAGCCCTCTTTTATTAACAAGTGCTTGGCTTTTCACACAGCCAACTTTCTAACCAGACCAGAGACTTTCCAGGTCAGGGTCTGACATGGCCCAATTCTTCTTCCTTCCCCAGTTGTCATCCAGCTCCCCAATTTCTCTGGTAATGACCTACTAAGTGTCCACAGTCCCAACAGGTGAATACTGCCTTTGTGCATCTCCCACTTCATCCTTATTCCCCCTGCAACTTCAAGCTTCCAGGTCCCTTCTGGTTCTTCACTGCCCTCTTTGCTTTGATAGGGGAGGGAGCTGGTGATCTGGCTCTCCTCCAAGGATCCTGTGGCAGGTGCTGGGCCAGGGGCAGGTGCAGCAGCCTTGGTCCCTGCACAGGCCCCAGGGATCTTACCATCCCAACACAATCTCCTTACTGTCTGTTTTTCAATGTCCTCCACAAATTTGGCCTCCAAAATTCATGTAAGTTGCGATTCCTTTGGCTGTTCACTCTATTCCTCAGAAGATCGAGTGTTCCTGCTGGGCATAGGGAGAAGTGGACTCCGCCCCCATCTACCTTGCCACCATCTTCTCTCTCCAGAATGTTCTTTTAAATTTTATTTCAGAAGCTGTCTGTAGCTTCCACGATTAATACCTCCCTAACACTGTCTTCCCACACAGCTTCTCTGTTTAGCCTGTCATTTCTTTCCTGCTTTATCATGTACCAGAATCTCCATGTCTCTGGAGGTTCACTGCTTTCAGGGACTGGGCTTTGGGGAAGCTCATGTATGTTGCAAGTCTTTGGGAAATATTGACTTAATGTACAGCTCTTTCCCCTCTTAATATCTTTATTTCAAAGGGGGTTTTCTGAAAATCCAATAATTTACCCAAACATTTAGATCTTCTTTGTACTGGATGCAATATTCTAGAGTCATGCAATAGAAACTCAAGTGAGCAAAAGCCCATCTGTAAAGCATGTTGAAGTTTAACTTGCATGGTAAGGTGGAGAAAGGACAAGAAGCTACCACTAAGTCAAGACTCATCTAGGGAACAGTATCTAAATAGAGGATGAAGGGAAGCTTGTGGGTGAAGAACAGTGGAATTGCAAGGCTGTGGTCATAGTTCAGACATAAATTTGTTATGATACTACCCAGGCCAGTGACTGGAGCCAAGGGAGTTGAGAAAGGGGGCTCTATCTTTCATGGGAAGGGGCTAGAAATAGGCAGAAGTCAACCAGGGCCCTAGCTAAGTGGCCAGAGGTTCAGACAGGAGTATAGTCCCAGAGGAGAAATGCAAATTAAATGTTAACCAACGCACAACACCAGTTTTATAAATTGTGCCCAAACTGTACAGATATGACTTCTGCTCACTCCAACCAGCCCATATACTAGGCTTCTAGTTATCAAATTAACTTTAGATTCTACTTCCTTATAAGGTAGATACTCCTAATGTGACAATACAGTAGACTGGATTTCTTTCAGGAATTAGGCAGGCTGAGTTACAGGGATGAAGAAAGAAAGGACTATAACATGGAGCTTCTTAACAAAGCTCCCAACACCATGAGTACATCTTATCTCATCAGCTATTTATTCTACAAACATTTACCAAGCACATGCCATGTATGAAGGACTGTGTTAGAGATCAAAATCCTGTCTGTTTGGCCTATAACAAGGACCAATCTGATTTCAGCAGATATGTCTTACTGGTTTACTGCAGGAGTACCTGTACTCCCTTCTCTATATATACTATGAGCCTAATTAAGTAGAAAAAGTACCAGAAGACAGGGATCAAGCAATCTTGGCTTTAGTTCCAGCTCTGCCATATACTGGCTATCATTTTGTGTAAATCATATCTCTTCTCTGTGTTTTATCTTCCTCCCTGACATATTAGGGGCTTGGGCCAGGTAATCATTAAGGGTTTTTCCCCCTAGTTTGGTTGATCTTTGGTTACATGACTGTAGCCATCTTTGGTTACATGACTTTATCCATTCATTTATTCACTCACCAAGTATCAGATTTGAAGGAGGAAGGAAAGTGAAGATACAGTGAAGATCATGAGCAAAAGTGGTTCTTGTTATGGCTTTCCTTTTCTGAGTATCCTTTGAAGGTTTAAGTACCAAGAAAGTGATGTCGAGGAATGAGAGGCATGGGAAGCTCTAAATTAAAGCTACAAAATCAGGGGCTTAGTAAAGCAGTAGGAGGAAAGTCTTGTGATAATTCATTGTTTTTCCACATACAGAATAGTTGATGCCTCCAACAGGTAATGTCTTAATGAGTGCAGTGGGTACTCACCAAACACAATGCTAATCAAATGTCCTATGGAGAACTGAATGTATAGTTGGCAGCTACCTGAACAATAAAGACTAATATTCACAGTCAACACAAAATTGTCTTTATAGCCAGGAAAGCAAAATGGGGAGTGAGGTGGAAGGCAAACTGTGCTGGTCTATAAGAGTTATGGCTAGCTGTAAGAAGGGAAGAAAGAATGGAAACAAGGGTGCCTTGCTCCCTGGAAAACTGCATGATTTCAGGTTCATTTTCCCACCTCCCTCTGTGTTCTCCTTATGTGCTGCTGGAATATAGGAGACTGAAGAGATTTGCTAATTTAAATGTTGAAAATGCCCACCTTCAGAGAAGCAGGTAAAGTTTATCTTTGTTGTCTTCTAACAGCTCCCTCACCAGTTTACTGATTCTCAAGCAGAAGCAATTTTGCTCCCCAAGAGACACTTGGCAATGTCTGGAGACATTTGTGGTTGTAACAACTGGGATGGGGTGGTGTTACTGATATCTAGTGGGTAGAGATAAGTAATGCTGGTAAACATCCTACAATGCACAGGGCTGATGCCCTATAACAAAGAATTACCAAGTCCCAAATGTCAACATGCTGAGGCTGAGCAACCTTGCTTTAGGTTATTCATGCATTAAGTCATTCAGAACACCTGCTGTGTTCCAGGCTCTGAGCTAGGTGCTGAAGATATAGTGATGAATGAGAGAAACATAGTGCCTGTTTTCATTGAATTTGTAGTAAGAAAGCAAGGGAGCGAACAAGTAGCAATAGTTCTTTTTTATTTATTTCCACAATTCCCATGCCTATTCATACAACAGATATTCATTGAACACGTACTCCAAGCAAGAGAGCTTGTACAGGAGGCAGTGATGCTTAAGCCAGGTTTGATATCTGTCTTAATAAAGCTTAGTCTAGGGAGAAAAGTAGACATGGAAATAAACATTGTAATACTAGATAATAGCTTTAAAGAAGGTGTGGCCAAAGTGCTAAAGGAATGTATATTCTAAGTGTACAGGCTCTCCTGGAGGTGATAATACCAGAAAAACTTTTTGGGGAACATGTTCTTGCAGCTGGGTCTTGAAGAAATATTTTGGGTTTACTGGCTAGAAGCTGAGAAGGGCATTTATGTTAATGAGACTGATATTAACAAAGTCATGGATAGTGAATATTCATGCACATTGGTGAAATGGCTATGGCATGGTGTATCTAGCAGCCTATAGGGTACCTGAATGAGAGAGGTTAGGATGAGGTTGGAGAGACAAGCAGGAGCCATAGGAAGAAGGATTGTATGGGATATGTTAAGATCCTGGGGTTTTCTCTCAGAGGCAAGTGGGATATATTGAAATATCTTAAGCAGGATAGTAATATGGTCAGGTTACGACTATAGACATGCAGAAATTAATAAACCTCTCCTGCAGCTACTACTACCATGATTAAATTTCTTTTACTGTGGTCTTTTTTAAATCCCCAAATTGAGATTGTTTTCTATTGCTGATGTCTCACTGTTCACTGTAACAGTTTCCAAAACCAGTAAGCAATTAGGTGCCTGACATACGCCTGGACTCCTTAGAGTGATCTGCATTTACCATTAATTTTATTTCTCCAGGAATCATAGACTGTTGAGTTTGGAAAGCACCTTAGGAAGGAAATAATGTTTAGTGACTGGTTACTATGTGCCAGTAACTATGTCTATCTTATTTCCCATATTTCTGTAGTGCTTAATGCTCAGCAGAAATGCAATAAATGTTAACCATCATCACCACCACCACCACCACCACCAATCACTTTGTCTTATATATTTCTCACAACTCTTTGAGATAGATGCTGTTTCATCTTTTTAAAAAAATTCACATAATTTTAATTAATTTACATTTAAAAACAAGGAGTATCATTGAGGGACAAATACTATATGATCTCACCTTTAACTGGAACCTAATCAACAAAAGAAAAAAACAAACAAAATATAACCAGAGACATTGAAATTAAGAAGAATCTGACAGTAACCAGAGGGGAAGGGGGAGGGGACAGTGGGGAGAACGGTTTTCAGGAACTACTATAAAGGACACATGGACAAAACCAAGGGGGAGGGTGGAAGCAAGGGAGGGAGGTGGGTTTGGATGGGGTGGGGGGAGTGGTGGGGAGAAAATGCAGACAACTAATTGAACAACAATGAAGTAATTAAAACTTTTTTAAACATTTTGTCTAAAGGACCTAAAAAATGAAAATAGTTTGAATATACTGGGTTAAGTAAAATATTATAAATCAATTCCATTACTTTTACCTATCTATCTATCTATTTATTTATTTATTTATTTATATTGTTGTTCAAGTACAGTTGTCTCCATTTTCACCCCACCATGCCCCCACACCCCACCCATCTCCACCTCCCACCCTTGAACCTACCCCCTTTGGCTTTGTCCATGTGTCCTTTATACATGTTCCCTGATGGACCTTCCCCTATTTTCCCCTATTATCCTTCCCCCCTCACCTGTGGTTACTGTCACTTTGTTCTTTTATTTCACTGTCTCTGGTTATAGTTTGCTTGCTTGTTTGTTTTGTTGATTAGGTTCCACTCATAGGTGAGATCATGTTTCCATTTTGTGTATGGGAAAACTGAGAGCCAGAGCTCAAAGTACTTCTGAAAGAAGAGACTATTAGGTAGGTAGGCAAACATTTACTGTAGCGCAAAAACATTTGAGGAATGGAAACATGTCTTTGTGTCAGTATGTGTCCATTGATGTTTTTGGATTCAAGAACTGTTGTCTTGCTTTTGAGGGGGAATTTTCTTTTTTTTTTTTTTTTCCATTTTTTATTTTATTTTTTTTAAATCAGTATTTTTTAATTGTTGATATTGTACAGTTTTCTGTCTTTTACCCTGCCCCAGCCCACCACCTCAGCCCTCCCCACCTTCCTCCCATTTCCACCCCCCATAGTTTTTGTCCATGAGTCCTTTATACTTGTTGCTCTAAACGGTTCCCCTTTCCCCTGAAATTCCCTCCCCTCCCACTCTGGACACTGTCAGACTGTTCTCAAATTCAGTGTCTTTGTTTATATTATGCTTGTTTGTTTGTTTTAAGATTTTTATTTTACTTGGTTCAGGAAGGACTTCAGAGAGAAATGGCTTGGTATCAGTTTTGGTACCAACCTACTTGTTTGTTAAATTGTAACCAGTGTTTTTTCAAGCTTTCAACTCTGAACCACAGTAAGAAATGTATTTTATATTATAATCTAATATATATAGCTTATCTTTGCCCCATATATACATTCTTAGTTTTTCCATACAATATACTCTATTCTTTCCCATTCCATTCCATTAAAAATGCTAGTTCTGAAGCATAGTTTAAAAACCCTCTACTTCAACTATCTTGAACCAGTTCTACATAGGGTTTGGAATCTGAAGGGGCATGTCTGGACAGGCAGTTATTAGTTTTGAGTACAGGGACCATGTTGCCTACAAAATCCAGCTGGAGTTCTGAGCTCCTTTTAAGATAGTAGTTGGTGCACAGAGAATATCTCACCAACTCAGGCAAGAAACTCAAGTGCAGGTGTGATGTCCTGTAAGCACAGGAAACACACACAAACTCATATTAAAGCAGTGTGAGCAAAAATGCATATGTATCCTCATGTAAGAAAGAATGTTGCTGAACTCAGGTACCAATTCAAATGTATACCCATGAAATGCAGTTTCGAGGAGGGAGATCAAACCCAAAAGGAATAACTAAAAGGTAGGCACAATTGTAAAGAGGTCACTGCCTATTCTGTCTTTTGGCATATGCTGAGATTAGTACTTACCACCCAGGTGAACTCTTTTGGCTGTCTCTTCTTCCAGTCTCTTGGGACTCTTGGCTTCTGTTTCCTTGTACCCTGTCCCATGCTAGAATCTTATGGCCATATTATTGGGGTTTTTTTTGTTTGTTTGTTTGTTTGTTTTTTTTTTTTTTTTAGTATCCTATTACTAGGAGTAGAATGTATACCAGGCACATTACACTTAGTCAAAGGCTTTGCAGATTTCAAGACCTCATCGCACATCATACACTATATTGTGAATGGCACAAATATTGTATGTGCAGAGGAAAGCTTTATTAGGACTCATGATCTTTGCATCTTAGTAGTACTCTGAATGCTATGGAGAGTGTGATAGTTTTCCTTTGTGTCCCTGGAGATACTTGTAGCAACAAAACACTTGGTAATGAAGTACCATTATTTGAAGATTGATGATTTAGTGGTCGAGCGCCAATGTCTTCATAAGATATGTGAAACAGTTTGATTTTCAATATGTTGATGTACGCCTTCTCTTTTTACATCCCCACTTCCAAATCTAATCCTCCCCTTTCCCATGTAGTCAGTTGATAATATGTCCTCTTTCTGAACCTTTTTTTTTTTTTTTAATTTAGAGGCAGACTTGCCCTCCTATCCTCCCCGGTCCCATAGGATCCCTCTACCATTTTACTGAATATCCAAGCTCCTCACTTATACAAACAAGAAAAGCACTGATGCCATTCTTTAGAACCTGGCATTGATTAAGAAATTTTTCTATTCCAAAGTGTTTCCTTGCCTGTAGGCATTTATAGTTTAGGCTTTTTATTGCACAATGAGCTTTGACATTTATAAAAGGATTTCAGGCCTCAGCAAAGACATATGGGAATTTTTGGAGGCATAAAGAGGACCCCTAAAATCTCAGTAAGTGTATAGTGCCATGAAACTGAAGGAAAATATTAGACCTTTTGGGGTTATAAGAGAGACGGGAAGAATGATTTATGAATGTCCCTGATCTATCACCTTTCTGCTTCCACTTCTTTCCACCCCCCTGGCGCACTGCTCTTCTTGGAAAGATAAGACCATGTTGGCTCTGCTAAGGTTGATGGAAGCCTGTTCTTGATAGGGGCCATGAGCTGGGGGGAAGAATTCATTCTCCCTGACTTTCTTCAAGGTCAGATGCCACTATGTCCAAACAGAGGTCTACCAGAGCAACTCTCCCCTTGTCCCTGACAGAGCACTTAGCCAACTTCTTCACATTTGTATATATTTTATGGCACAAATTTTTTCTCATTTATTGTTTTTGTTATTTCTGACACTTAGGGGTGCATATTATGCTTATTTTGGCCAGTTATACCATTGGTTGCTATTGTTGACAAGGAAAGACTTTCCTTTTTGGTAATCTCTACTTTATTCCATGCATGGTCCTTGAATGCTTGATGGCAAATTGATTGCTTTAGTAGACTTCACATTAGATGTTAGATGGCTTCATAGCCCAGTCAACTTTCATTAACCTCATTTTCAAGGGGCAGGAGTTTTGTGTAACAGTCTAAGATGTTGCATTATTAATATTGTTTTTTTTTTTATAATTTTCTCTGTGCCAGTTACTATTCTAGAGCTTTACATGCATTGTCACTTAATCCTCACAACAACCCTATGAGATTGGTTCTATTATTAACATCCGACTTTAAATTTGGAGGAACTCAGAGGGGTAAAGGACCATGCCCAAGGTTAATAAGAAAGTTTGACTCCAGAAAATACTATGATTGGACATATGTAGAAGCAGATATAAGGAATTTTTTGATGTAATTACTGAAATAGTGATTTGAAATGGTTGTATCTCTCGCCCAGGTCTTATACTTTTATGTGTAGGCCTTCCGAATGTGTAAATAGTGGTGGGATGAGGGCATAGTGAATACTTTTGGTTATGGGTTGTATCTGAGGAATATTAAGGGTCCTCACCTTCTGATTTACAGAAAGTACACTAGATTACTTAATTAATGGTAACAGAATGTGTTGCTCTTCACAGTGAGGCTAGGACTTGGATTAGTGTTTTGCCCAATAGCTAGAGATGGGCTGCACTGAACTATCTGCATACTTTCTACTGCTCCTTCCGGTGGCAGTTTTCCAAGCTTCTCTCAGTTGTTGTCTTCAATCTAGTGACTCCGGTTGTTTGTGATCCAATCTGGAGCAGGACTGCAAAAAATTTGCTGTGTATGTAGTATGACTTATGCACATATCTACTGACAGCTGCCTCTTCCCCACACCAGGTGTGCTCACTACAGACCTCATGATTCTTGACTAGTTCTAGCTTCCCTGCTAGGGTTCGGATTCCCTACATTCCATCTCACTTTGTGACCCTTACCTCCTACCTAGCCCAGGTGTTATCCTTTTCCCCTTGGAAGCTAAAGTCTGTCATTGAACTCTGATTTTTTTAATAGTTTCTTCAAACTGCCTGGGGCCATGATTCCTGGTGTTGTGTGTTTGACTTTGAGTATTGCTATCGTCTGGAGATCTCTGATGTTGTGCCCCATTTGTAGACCTCATCTCTTATCCTTTCCAAGATAACAACTCCAGCCCAAATTAAACTGAAGTTTAAAAATTTAGTGGACTAATGAACATCCTCCTACACTATAGCCACATTTTGTAGGTCAAAGCACATAGCTATGCCATTTCCTTTGTCTCCAAACTTTCCCTGTCCCAAACTTTTCTGCTTTCTCACTGAGATTCTGGCATGCCTACTGGCCAAGTTTTCTGAAATGGACACTGTTGGTTGAACTAATACTCACTTTGTTAGCACTGTGCTACAAACAACTTACCTAAAGGACAAGGAGGCTCCCCTGCATCAACAAAAATGTCAGGCTGTGAAACAAAACAATTTATCTTCTAAAGCTCAACAGCCCAGTTTCTGTTGCAAATGCAGGAAAGAGTAAAGAAATAACCCAGCTTTCTCTGCTTCCTTTGACTTTCAAGTAGCACATTAATATGGTTAGTTAGTGCTTCCAGTTTATGCCATCAACATTTTAAATTCAGTAGCTTAAGTCTCACAGTGATTTTGGTATAAGCCCTTAATCTTAGTAATGATTCCTTGATCAGCTGTGTCCCTTTCAATTCAGAGGTCATTAGAGGTCCCCGTTGAGAACTCCCCAGCTGTTCCAGTTCAGTTCATGTATATTTATTTACATGGCTTTTGAACCACATTTGGGTATGCAGGAGTGCAGCTCATTTTAAAGGTTGGTGTTCCAGATTGTTTCCTGAAAGTGCAGTGGAGCTGGGGGAAAAAGGAAATCCAAGGCACAGTGTGTCTGCAGTGCTTGAGATACGATGGACATCCTGCTTTTAGCAGCCCCAGGGTTAATGACAGGCCTTCCAGAGCCTCTTTGTTGCCTTCAAAAAGGCCAATTGAAAACAAAAAGCTATTTTTCCAGGTAGGATATCATTTTGTTGGCAAAGACAGGACATTTAGACAAGAAAATCAAAATGATCTACTGAAAAGTGAAAAATTCAGTCAAGCTGCTCATTTGGCCTTACTGAGACCAGAACAAAATGTACTAGCTTGTGAATGAGGCTAAAGGAGTTTGCATGTATAGACCTCAACAAAAAGACCCCACAGTGATGAATTTTATGCCATAGTTGATCAGTGCAGAAGAATACCCATTTTGGAAAAACTTGTGGCATCAAATGTCACCTAAGTGGATTTTAAAGATTAACATGTTTCTCTTAGGAGATTAAAGCTACATAGCCGTGAACTTATAGAGGTGAAAAGTACATGAGAGATTTCCTGGATCAATCTCCTAAATTTACAGATGACAACTGAGAGAACTAGAGAAGGCAAACTGCTCACTGAAATTCACTCAACAAGTTAGTGGCAGAGTGAAGACGAAACTTCGGATAGTGATTAGAGTATTGGGATATCCCTCACCCATTTTTAAATTACTCATATACGCCCTTGTTGGTGTGGCTCGGTGGATTGAGTGCCGGCCTGTGAATCTTGTTCGCTGATTTGATTCCCAGTCAGGGCACATGCCTGGGTTGTGGGCCAGGTCCCCAGCAGGGGGCGTGAGAGAGGCAACCACACATTAATGTTTCTCCCCCCCTCTTTCTCCGTCCTTTCCCCTCTCTCTAAAAATAAATAAATAAAATCTTTGAAAAAATAAAAGTATTCATATACTAGTGACAACTTTTGCACTGCTGCCCTAAACTGGGGAGGCAGACAAATAATTCAAAAAGCAAAGCTCTTTAAAAAAAAAATTACTGAAATTATTGGGATGACATTGGTTCACAAAATCATACAGGTTTCAAGTATACAACTCAACAAAATATCATCTGCGCACTGCATTATGTGCTTATTGCTCAAAACAGAACCTCTTTCCATCCCCATTATTGCCCCCACCTTTTTTGCCCACCTTCACCTACCTGCACCTCCATTTTCCTCTGGATAACACCACACTATTGTCTGTGTCTAGGTGTTCTATATATGTATACATGTTGTTGTTGTTGTTGTTGTTGTTGTTTTTCTTAATCTCATCATGTTCTTTTAAGCAGTGCCCCAACTTTCCACACCTCTGACAGCTGTCAGCCTGTGCCATGTATTCATGCCTCTGGTTCTATTTTGTTCATCAGTTTATTTTGTTAATTGGATTCCACATATAATTGAGATCATATGTTATTTCTCTTTCCCTGACTAACTTATTTTTTATTGTTGTTCAAGTAGAGTTTTCTGCCTTTTCCCCCATCCCTCCTCACCACCCTAGCCCTCCCCTATTTCCACCCCCTTGTTATTGTCCATGTGTCCTTTATAACTATTCCTGTCAACACTTCACCCTCTTTCCCCATTATCCCCTCCCATCTCCCCTCTGGTCACTGTCAACCTGTTTTCAACTTCAATGTTATATTGGAATATTCAATGTTATTATATATATTGAATGTTATATTCAATTATATATATTGAATGTTATATTCAATATATATCTGGTTATATTTTGTTTGCTTGTTTGTTTTGTTGATTAGGTTCCACTGATAGGTGAGATCATATGGTATTTGTTCCTCACAGCCTGGCTTATTTCACTTAGCATAATGCTCTCCAGTTCCATCCATGTCCTGACTAGCTCATTTTATTTAGCACAATAATCTTCAGATCCACCCATGATGTCACAAGAGGTAAGATTTTTTTTTCCTTTACATCTGGGTAGTATTCCATTGTGTAAATGTACCATGCTGTTTTATCTATTCATCTACTGCTGGGCACTTTGGCAGTCTCTAGATCTTGGTTATTGTAAATAATGCTGCAATGAACATAGGGGTGCACATATGCTTTCAAATTAGTGTTTAGGTTTCTTAAGGTATATTCTAAGAATTGGGATTACTGGGTCAAAAAGAAGTTCCATTTTTTAATTTTTTTGAGAAAGCTCCATACTATTTTACATAGTGGATGTACATGTCTGCATTCTCACCAACAGCACAGGAAGGTTCACTTTTTTCCATATACTTGCCAGTACTTGTTCTTTGTTGAATTGTTGATGATAGCCATTCTGAGAAGCATTAGGTGCTATCTCATTGTGGTTTTAGTTTGCATTTCTCTGATGATTAATGACATTGAACATCTTTTCATATGTCTATTTGCCATCTGTACGTCCTCTTTGGATAAGTATAATTTCGAGTCCTTTGCCCATTTATTAACTGGGTTGTTTATCTTCTTGGTATTGAGTAGAATAAGATCTTTATATACTTTAGAAGTTAACCCCTCATTAGATAGATTTTTGGCAAAAAAGTTCTCCCATTTACTGGATTACCTTTGCATATTTTGATGGTTTCTTTTGATGTGCAAAATCTTTTTACTTTGATATTGTGTCATTTGATTATTTTTCATTTGTTTCCCTTGCCTAAGGAGATATATCTGCAAAAACATTACTGTGAGAAATGTGGATAACTCTACTGCCTATGTTTTTTTCTAGTATATTTATGGTTTTGCAATTTTTATTTAAGTCTTTAATCCATTTTGAGTTTTTTCTTGTGTATGATGTGTAATGGTGGTCTAGTTTTAATTTTTTGCATGTATGCGTCCAATTCTCCCAACACAATTTGTTGAGGAGACTCTCTTTAACCCATTGTATATTCTTGCCTCCTTTGTCAAATATTAATTGATCATAAGGCATGTGTTTATTTATGGGCTCTCTATTCTATCTCATTGATCTATATGCCTGTTCTTGTGCCAATATCATACTGTTTTGATTACCATGGTCTTATAATATATTGAACAATTTGATATCAGGTAGTTTGATACCTCCACCTTTGTTCTTCTTTCTTAAGATTGTTATACATTTTTCAAATATTTGTTTTAGTTCTGTGACATATGCAACTTGTATTTTAATATGATTGCATTGAATCCATAGATTTGTTTGGGTAGTATGAACATTTTAATGACATTAATGTTTCCTATCTATGAACACAGTGTATGCCTCTACTTATTTGTATCTCCCTCAATTTCTTTTTACAGTGTCTTATAATTTCTGAGCACACCTCTATACCTGCTTGATTAACTTTATTCCTAGGTGTCTTATTTTATTTTGTTGCAATAGTAAATGGGATTTGTTTCTTAAAATCTCTTTCTGATAGCTTTTATTGGTTTGTACAAATACCACCAATTTCTGAATAATAATTTTGTATTCTGCTACTTTGCCAAATTCATGTATTAGACCTAGTAGTTTTTTAGTGGAGTCTTTAAGATTTTCTATATACATTATCATGTCATCCATGACTAATGAGCATTTTACTTCCTCCTCACCAATTTGCACTCTTTTTATTACTTCTTCTTGTCTGATTGCTGTGGCTAGGACTTGTAGTACTATGTTGAATAAGAGAAGTGAAAGTGGACATTCCTGTCTCATTCCTGATCTTAAGGGAAATGCTTTTAGGTTTTTATCCCATTGAGTATAATGGCAGGAAGTTTTTTTGTATATGGCAAAACTTTCTGAAAGTTATATTATAAATGGGAGCTGGATTTTATCAAATGCTTTTTCTGCATCTATTAATATGACTATGTGATTTTTATCCTTTATTTTCTTTATGTGATACATTATGTATAATGATTTGCAAATATTGTACCAACCTTATACCTGCAATAAATTCCAGTTTAATATGATGTACAATCTTTTTGATGCTTTTAAAAAATTTTTATACTGAGTTCATGGATCCGAAGAATTAATATCATCAAAATGTCCATACTACCCAAAGCAATTTGCAAATTCAATGCAATATCTATTAAAGTACCAATGGCATATTTCACAGACATAGAACAAACACTCCAAAAATTTATATGGAACCGTAAATGACCCCAAATAGCTGCAGCAATTTTGAGAAAGAAGAGCAAAGTAGGAGGGATCACAATACCTGATACCAAACTGTATTACAAGTCCACTGTAATCAAAACAGCCTGGTACTGGCATAAAAACAGGCACATGAACCAGTGGAATAGAACAGAGATCCCAGAAATAAACCCAAGTCTCTATGGTCAATTAATATTCGACAAAGGGGCAGCAACACAAAATGGAGCAAAAATAGCCTCTTCAACAAGTGATGTTGGCAGAACTGGACAGCTACGTGCAAAGAAATGAAAGTCAGGCACCAACTTACACCATACACAAAAATAAATTCAAGGCAGATAAAAGATTTAAGTATAAGCCGTGACACCATTAAAGTCCTAGAGGAGAACATAGGCAGGAAAATCTCAGATATTTCACGCAGCAACTATTTTACTGATATGTCCCCTAAAGCAAGGGACATAAAGAAAAGAATTAACAAATGGGATCTCATCAAAATAAAAAGCTTCTGCACATCTAAAAAAAAAATTAGGAGATCCAATATGGTAGAGGAGTAAATGAAAGCTACACTAGCCTCCTCCAAGGAACAATCTGGAATTACAGCTAAATTGTAGATAAATCATCTGGAATAAACAACTGAACAATAGTGGGAGAGAAGCCTTATAACCATAGACAAACAGAAGAAACAGCTTCACCACATTGTGACTGGTATGGAGTCCAGAGAAGATGTGAGGGGGCTGGCTGGGCTCCCACTGGCAGCTGATGAAATGCTGGAGGAATATTTCAGTGGCCAGAGGGTTTTTCCTGAGAAGCATGAGGTCAAAATCCCAAGCTGGGCTCCCCAGCCTACAGCACCAGAGCCTGAAAAGAACCCAGATAACATCCAGCTGTGAGAAGCAGCAGAGGTTCTCTCTGTCAATGACAGGCAGCTAGAGTCACAGAGAGCCTTTCAAAGGACCAATGCATAAAATTTCATTTGCAACCACTTACCTTGAGCTCTGGCAAAGGGGGTGCCAAGTGGACTGGAGACACTTGAGGAGAGACTAGGGATGGTGGCTTTGGGGAGAAAACTGAGGGAGCAGCCACCAGTGCTGAGTAATCCCATGTACTGCAGTAGCCATCTTGTACAGGCAGACCACTCCCCTCAAAGTGGCATCAGCCTGAGGGGAAGCAATATCCCCACCCTCAGGAATAATTCTGCCCCGCCCTGTAGTGCCTAAACCTGACTACTGATAACAGAATGAGTAGATTAACAACTGAAGGAGTCAGCCATCAACTGTGGATTCCTGGTAGTCTTGAACAGGCTGGCTAAAGGCCAGACTGGGACTCTATCTGACATCACCAGAGGTAGATCCAGAAAGAAAAAAAGAGTGTTAAATACTAGATGCTACCAAGACAAATTCCATCATGGTCTTCTTCATGATTTCCAGTATTTTCTCTCCTTCATAGCTTTTTAAGATTCATTCCATTAACTTTGTACATATTAAGTCATTAGATTTTATATTATAGTTTATTTCATATCTCATATTTTGCTCCTCCCTTCTCTTACCCTATTTGACTTTCATCTTTTACTCTTCTTGTTTTTGTTTTAAATTTTGTTTTCTCAGTTGTTACAACTTGTTTTCATTCTGCACTCTTAATATTTCTCCTCCCACCAGCCTATCAAAACCATTTTTCTTGTCATTGGTTATCTCACATTCTTTCTGCTGCTCTTAAAGTATCCTTATTCTCTCTCCATGTTTATCAATCTTTGCTTGTTGATTGTGGATAGGATAGTTGTAGTTGTATTTCTTCTATTTTACCTTTAGATTTTCACTACTTTGGTAGTTCAAATCTCAAATTTTACTGTTTCCCTCTCCCTCTCCATTTGCCTCTCTACTGCCCCTTCCTTTTTTATCCCAAATTTTAATTTTTCCCTTTCTTAGCCTGGTTTTCATTGCTCACTGTTAGTATTCTTTCTCCCTCCATCACCTAAAAATGACTTCCCTTAGTCTAGAAAACTCTTAAACTTTTCTTTCTTTCTTTTTCCCTCTTAGTCCCATCCCCCTATATTATTCTTAGTTTATTTGTTGTTGATATTGCTGTGGTGGATCTTTGTCTACAACTTGATTTGCGGGGGCCCCTATTCTGGGTTCCAGATGTGCGGGGGGGCTCTGTCCGCAGAGCCCCATCCCTCCATCACGGATGAAAATAAAAACTACCAAGACATGACTGCTTGGGGAGGAAAGGAGTCAAACTCTCAGAGGAGAATGACCCAGAGCCCCTTCCTCACTAGGCTTTTATTGGGTTCCAATATACCGGAATACAAATTTAACATGTCAAAGAAATCTGAGGGCTTAATCTGAGCCAGTGTCTGTCAGGAAAGGGAGTTGCCAAACTTTGGGAGACATACTCATTTCCTCCTGGAACACTTATCACCTAAGGGAGAACACTCTTAGCAAAGCAGGTTTCACAGGACTTTAGGAATTCTTTCTTATGCCCGATCCCCCAGGGAGCCATCCTGGCCCATACAGGGCTGCACCACTCACCCCCACAGTTTCAGGCTTTAAGCCTATTAGGAAGCAGGAGACATCTCTCAGATGGAAATGAGGACTTGGGCTATGTCAGAATAGCCGGGGGGCGAGGGTCCATCACATCCTCTTTGCTGCAACCCCCCAAGTCCTTCCATGAGGCCTCCCAAGTGGTTGCGTCTGGTTTAGGTTGCCCCTCCCATGAGGAGTCTTACCCGTCATTGACTGCCAACCAAGCACTGGGGCCAGAGATGGATGAGGCAGAAGCAGCACTCCTGCCAGGTAGATAAGCTTTGTCTTCTTAGTGGGTCACATCCTCGTGACAGAACAGATCCAGATGAAGTGGGTCCCTTGGGTTCTTACACAGCCCACCATGGGGTGAGGGTTACAACTCCTGAAACCAGGCTGAACGGTCCACAAGATTGATTCTTATTTTAAAATTTATTTACTTATTTTTTCTTTCTCTTTCCCTCTCTCACTATATTTTAAAATTTTTTTCTGTTTAAACCTAACACTATGCATTATCCTTCTCTTGCTCCATTCCATCTTCTTCATTCCATTTTTTAATTTAGGATGTCTATTTTACTTTCTTTCTCTCTTTGCCTTGCCCAGATTCCCTACTTTGATTATTGCTCCTCCCTCTAATCTCTCAAAATCATTTTCTTTCAGGTAGTCATCTCATATTCTTTTCTCCTTTTTTATAATAGTGTTACTCTCTTTACACCTTTATTAATACTAGATCATTTGCTGTGGATAGTGTAAGCATGAGTGGGGGTTACTTTTGCGGGTGTGGGTTTTTTCCCCTGGTTTGTTTGGTTTTCTTCTGATAGCACCTGCACAACAGTATACAAGACATGGTGGGCAGAGTGACTCTTAGTCAGCTACCTGGAGGGAAGGACACACCACAGAAAGACCCAACAACAATAAACACCCAATTACAATAAGAGAGTAAATAAAAAAGGCATAAGGGAATCCCTAGAGCATCAAGTTCAGGAGATCAAAGAATCTTTGAATCCCACTGTATCCCACTGAATACCCAAGATCTCCTACCATAGAAAGTCACACCACAAAGACAAGGGAGTCAAAGCACATCAGTCTAAGAAGCAGAAACAAAAAAGAAGAGTACCAAAAATGGGGAGACAAAGAAACAGCCTCCAATTGAAAGGAAAGGAGGAATCCCCAGAAATAGTGCTAAATGAAATAGAGGCAAGTTAACTATCAGAAACTGAGTTCAAAATACTGGCTAAAAGAAAGCTCAATGAGCTCAGTGAGAATTACAAAGAAATACAGGTATGCTACAAGGAACTTCCTGTGAGCCACATGCATGAAAAAGGACTATCAAAAAGAGTCTAGAAACTATCAAAAAGAGTCAGGGGGAAATGAAAAATACAATTTCTGAATTGAGAACACAGTAGAAGGAATTAAAATCAGGCTAGATGAAGCAGAGGATCAAATATGTGAGATGGAAGACAAGGTAGAAAAAAATTCCCAGAAAGAACAAGAAAAGGAAAAATACTCAAAAGAATGAAGAAGGTTTAAAGGAGCTGTAGGGCAACATGAAACATAATAATATCTGTATCATAGAAATACCAGAAGGAGAACAACAAGAGCAAGGGATAGAAAAACCTGTTTGAAAAAGTAATGAGAGAAAACCTCCCTAATTTGATGAGAGAAAAAGTCATGCAAGCCCAGGAAGTACAGAGGATAAAAATAAAGATGAATCCAAAGAGGCCCACTCCAAGATACATCATAATTAAAATGGCTAAATTTAACGACAAAGAGAGAATCTTAAAGGCAGCAAGGGAGAAAGAGCTAGTAACATACAAGGGAGCATTGGTTAGGCTATCAGTTGATTACTCAATACAAACACTACAAGCCAGAAGGAAATGACAAGAAATATTCCAAGGAATGAAAATCAAAGGCTTGCAACAAACTCTACTCAGCAAGACATTCATTTGAAATGGAAGGTGAAATAAGGAGCTTCCCAGACAACAAAAAGCAGGGGGTGGGGGGCTAAAAGAGTACATCTTCACCAAACCAGCATTACAAGAAATGCTAAAGGTACTGCTTTAAGCAGATGGGGGGTGGGGGGAAGGGAGGAAAACAAGTACACAGGGAAACAAGGCAATGAATAAGTATCTATCCATACTAACCTTAAATGTAAATGGATTAAATGCTCCAATCAAAATACAGGGGGTAGCTAAATGGATAAGAAAACATGACCTGCACATATGCTGTCTACAAGAGACCCACCTCAGAAAAAAAGATCCACACTCACTGAAAGTGAAGGGATGAAAGAAAATACTTCAAGTAAATGGATATGAAAAAAAGCTAGGGTAACAATGCTTAGACAAAATAGACTTCAAAACAAGGGCCATAAAAAATGGCAGAGAAGCATACTTCATAATACTCAAGGGACAAATCCATCAATGAGATATAAACATTATAAACATATGCACCCAACATAGGAGCACCAAAATAAATAAGCATAGCTTTTGGAGGACTTCATGAAAGATATCAACAGCAACACACTCATAGTAGGGGATTTAACATGCCATTTTCAACATTGGATAGATATTCTGAGCAAAGGGTCAACAAGGATATTGTGGTTATGAACAACACTCAAGATAAAATGGACTTAATTCATATATATAGAACCTTTCACCCCAAAGAAGCAAAATACACATTCTTTTCAAATGCACATGGCTAGAACCTCCAAACAAGCTCTCAAATGCACATGGAACATTTTCAAAGATAAGCTACATGGTAGGTCACAAAACAAACCTCAACAAACTGAAGAAAATTTAAATCATATTAAGCATTTTTTCAGTTCACAATGGCTTGAAACTAGAAACCAACTTCAAAAAAAAAAAAAAAACCTCAAAACCATTCAAATTCATGAAGACTTAATAACATGCTATTAAATAATGAATAGGTTAATAATGAGATCAAGGATGAAATTAAAGTTTCCGGAAACAAATGAAAATGAACACACAACAGCTCCAAAAACCTATGAGACACAACATGGAAAATCCTGAGAGTGAAGTTTGTAGCAATACAGGCCTACCTGAAAAAAGATAGAAATATTTCAAATAAACAACCTAACCTCACATCTACAAGAACTAGAGGAACAACAAGAAACAAAGCCCAGAATGAGTATAAGGATGGATATAATCAAGATCAGAGCAAAATTAAATGACACAGAGACTAAAAAAGCAATTCAAAGGAACAATAAATTCAACAGATGGTTCTCTGAACAGATAAGCAAAACTGACAAGCCTTTAACCATACTCATCAAGAAATAGAGAGGAACCAAATAAATAAAATTAGAAATGAAAGAAAAGTTACACCTGATAAACAGAAACACAAAGGATTATTAAAAATTAGTATGAACAACTATAGGCTGAAAAAAAATTTTTTTAATCAGTATTTTTTAATTGTTGATATTGTACAGTTTTCTGTCTTTTACTCCGCCCCAGCCCACCACCCCAGCCCTCCCCACCTTCCTCCCATTTCCACCCCCCCATAGTTTTTGTCCATGAGTCCTTTATACTTGTTGCTCTAAACCGTTCCCCTTTTCCCCTGAAATTCTCTCCCCTCCCACTCTGGACACTGTCAGACTGTTCTCAAATTCAGTGTCTTTGTTTATATTATGCTTGTTTGTTTGTTTTGTTGATTAGCTTCCTGTTAAAGGTGAGATCATATGGTATTTGTCTTTCACTGCCTGGCTTATTTCGCTTAGCATGATACTCTCCAATTCCTTCCATGCTGTCGCAAAGGGTAGGAGCTCCTTCTTTCTTTCTGCTGCATAGAATTCCATTGTGTAAATGTACCACAGTTTTTTGATCCATTCATTAACTGATGGGCACCTAGGTTGCTTCCAGCACTTGGCTATTGTAAATTGTGCTGCTATGAACATAGGGGTGCATAGATTCTAGAGCAAGGGACATAAAGGAAAGAATAAATAAATGGGATCTCATCAAAATAAAAAGCTTCTGCACAGCTAAAGAAAACAGTATTAAAATAAAAAGAGAACCAACTGTATGGGAAAACATATTTGGAAATGATACCTCAGACAAGGGATTAATCTCCAAAATATATAAAGAACTTACAAGACTCTACTCTAAGAAGACAAGCAACCCAATTAAAAAATGGGCAAAGGATTTGAACAGATACTTCTCCAAGGAGGACATACAGAGGATCCAGAGACACATGAAAAGATGCTCGATATCTCTAGCTATCAGAGAGATGCAAATTAAAACTACAATGAGATACCACTTGACACCAGTCAGAATGGCCTTCATAAACAAAGCAAGAAACAGCAAGTGTTGGAGAGGTTGTGGAGAAAAGGGGACCCTAGTGCACTGTTGGTGGGATTGCAGATTGGTACAACCACTATGGAAAACAGTATGGAATTTTCTAAGAAAACTAAAAATGGACATACCTTTTGACCCAGCAATTCCACTGCTTGGATTATATCCTAAGAATCCTGAAACACCAATCCAAAAGGCTGAAAAATTTGAAAACCTGGTGAAATGGAGCAATGTTTAGAAATGTATAATCTTCCAAAGCTGAATCAAGAGGAAACGGAAAGCCTGAATAGACTGATAACAATTGGCAAAATTAAAGCAATAATCAAAGCACTCCTGGCACACAAAATCCCTGGACTGGACAGATTTATAGGAAAATTTTACCAACTATTTAGGGAAGAACTAACTACTATCCTTCTCAAACTTTTCTAAAAAATTCAAGAAGGAAGACTCCATGTCTTTTTTATGAGACCAGTATTATCCTAAATCCAAAACCAGTAAAGACTCAACAAAGAAAGAAAACTATGGGCCAGTATATCTCTATGAACATAGATGCTAAAATTCTCAACAAAATATTGGCAAACAAGGACCAACGATAATGTAAAAAAATCATGCACCATGGTCAAGTGGGATTAATCCCAGGGATGCAAGGATGATATAACATTTGCAAATCCATAAACATAATACACCATATAAACAAAATGAAAGACAAAAATCACATGATCATATTAATAGGTGCTAAAAAGCATTTGATAACGTACAGCACCTATTTATGACACAAATGCTTAGCAAAGTGGGAATAGAGGGGCTATACCTCAACATAATAAAGTCCATATATGAGAAACCTACAGCCAACATTATATTCAACAGGTAACAACTGAAAGCTTTTCCCCTAAGGTCAGGAACAGCACAAAGATGTCAACTTTCACCACTTTTATTCAACGTAGTATTGGAAGTCTCAGCCACAGCAATCAGACAAGAAAACAAGGCATCCAAATTGGAAAGGAAGATGTAAAATTGTCATTATTCACTGACAATATGTTAGTGTACAAAGAAAACCCTATAGGCACCACCAAAAATACCAATTGACCTAATAAATGAATTTGGCAAAATAGTGGGATATAAAGTCAATATTCAGAAATTCATTGTACACCAACAATGAAATATCAGAAACAGAATCTAGGAAAAATGCCATTTAGTATAGCAAAAAGAAAAATACAGTACATAGAAATAAACCTAAACAAGGAGGTAAAAGACCTGTACTCAGAAAACTACACAACACTGAAGAAAGAAATTAAGGAATATACAAACAAATGGAAGCATATCCCATGTTCATGGATTTGAAGAATCAACATTGTTAAAATGTCCATAATACCCAAAGAGGTCTATAAATTCAGTGCAATCCCTATTAAAATACCAATTACATATTTCACAGATCTAGAGCAAATATTTCAAAATTTATATAGAACAAAAAACAACCCTGAATAGACTCAGTAATCTTGAGAAAGAAGAACATAGTAAGATGTATAACAATGCCCAATATTAAAGTATACTACAAGGCTACTGTAATCAAAACAGTCTTGTATTGGCATAAGAACAGACCCATTGATCAATGGAATAAAATAGCCCAGAAATAAACCCATGTCTCTATGGTCAATTAATATTTGACAAAGGAAACAGGAGCATAAAATGGAGTAAAAATAGCTTCTTCAACAATCTGTGCTGGGAGATCTGGAATGGTACATGCATAAAAATGAAACTAGATCACCAACTTATGCCATATACCAGAATAAACTTAAAATGGATAAAAGACTTAAACATAAACTGTGACACCATAAAAGTCCTAGAGCAAAACATAGGCAGTAAATTTTTAGATATCCCTTGCAGCAATATGTTTGCCAATACCTCCTGTTGGACAAGGGAAGTAAAGGAAAAAAATAAACAAATGTGACTAAATCAAGTTAAGAACCTTTTGCAAGGCTAAAGAAAACATCAAAATGAAAAGGTAACCAACCATATGGGAAAACATTTTTGCCAATAATACCAGAGACAAGGGTTTGATTTCCCAAATATGTAAAGAACTCATATGACTCAACACTAGGAAGGCAAACAATCCAATTTTAAAAAATAGGAAAAAGACCTGAACAAATACTTCTTCAAAGAGGACATACAGAAGGCCCATAGGCATGTGAAAGGATGCTCATAATTACTAACCGTCAGAGAGATGCAAATGAAAACCGGTATGAGATACCACCTCATACCGATTAGAATGGCCATCATTAACAAACCAAGAACCAACAAGTGCTTGTGAAGGTGTGGATAAAAGTTAACCCTACCGTACTGTTGTTGGGAATGCAGACTGGTGAAACCACTGTGGAAAACAGTATGGAATTTCCTTAAAAAACTAAACGTGGAACTGCTTTTTGATCCAGTGATCCCACTGAAGGGATTATATCCTAGGAATCCTGAAATACCTACTCAAAAGGACTTATGCACCCCTATGTTCATAGAAGCATTATTTATAATAGCCAAGTGGTAGATACACCCTAAGTGCCTATCAATAATGAGTGGATCAAAATATATGGTACATTTACACAATGGAATACTACACAGCAGAAAGAAAGGAAGAACTCCTACCTTTCATGATAGTGTAGCTAGAACTGGAAAGTATAACACTGTGTGAAATAAGCCAGGCAGTTGAAGACAAATAACATATGATATCACCTGTAAGAGTTACCTAATGAACAAAATAAATAAATGAGCAAAATAGAACCAGAGGCATTGAAACAAGGGACAAACTGACAGGGATCTGAGGGTATGGGCAAGGGGAATAAGGGAAGAAAGAATGGAAGGGTCTAGTTAAACATATATAAATGACCCATGGATATGGGCAACAGGGTGGTGATTGACTGTGGGAGTGGGTTTTGGGTGGGGTAGGGGAAAGCAACAGGAGAAAATTGGGACAACTATAATAGAGCAACAATAAAAATAGTAAATAGAAATAAAAATTTAAATAAAAAATTATTGAGGTGACATTTGTTAATAGGCCCATATATAGGTTTTAATTGTACATTACTATGATACATCATCTGTATATTGCATCGTGTATCTACCACCTATAATCAGATCATCTCTCATCACCATAAATTTGGTCTTCTTTTCCCTCTACCATCACCCACCCCCTTCCCTCTAGGAATCACCATACTGTTGTCTGTTTGTGTCTCTGAGTTTTAGTTTTATATCCCACACGTGAGTGAGATCATATGTTTTTTAGCTTTTTCTGTCTTATTTCTCTGTCTTATTTCATTTAGCATAATATTCTCCAAGTCCATCCATGTTTTGCTTGGTTTGCTAATATTTTATTGAGGATTTTAGCATTTATGTTCATCAGGGTTTATTGGCTTATAATTTTCTTACTTTGCCTCTTCCATTTCTGAGTTCAGCTATTTGGGTCCTTTGTTTTTTCTTGATGAATCTGGTTAGAGGTTCATCAATCTTTTTGATTTTTTAATTTTTCTGTCACATTGAAATATTTATTTATTTATATTTTTTTAGATAGAGGGAAAAGGAGGGAGAAAGAGAAGAAGAGAAACATTGATGTGAGAGAGAAACATTGAACAGTTGCCTATTGTACACACCCCAACCTGGGCCTCTTATACATGCCCTGACCTGGGACCAATCCCACAGCCTAGGCATGTACCCTGACTAGGAATTGTACAGGTGACTCTTCACTTTTTGGGACAATGCCCAACCAACTGAGCCAAACCAGCCAGGCCTAATCAATCTTGTTACTCTTTTCAAAGAAGAAACTCTTCATTTCATTGATTTTTTAATATTGTTTGGTAAGTCACTATGTCATTTATTTCCACTCTGATCTTTATTATTTCCTTCCTTCTACTTAATCTGGGCTTTGTTTGTTTTGATTTTTTCAGTTCTTTTAGATGTAGGGTTAGTTTGTTTATTTCATATTTTTCTTGCTTCTTGGGGTAGCCCTGTAATGCTATGAACTTTCCTCTTAGGTCTGCTTTCTATGTGTCCCATAAATTTAGGTTGTTGTGTATTCATTTTCATTTGTCTCCAGGTAACTTTTCATTTTTTCTTTGATCCTATTGATAACCCATTCGTTGTTTAATAACATATTACTTAGCCTCCATGTGTTTCAATGTTTTCTTTCATTTTTTTATGGTAGTTGATTTCTAGTTTCATACCATTGTGGTCAGAGAAGATGCTCCATATGATTTTAATATTTTTGATTTTATCAAGTTTTATTTTGTGTCCTAACATGTGGTCTATAATTGAGAATATTCCATGTGAACTTGAGAAGAAAGTATATCCTGCTGCTTTGGGATGAAATTTTCTGAGATATCTATTAAACCTATGTGTTATTTAATGTTGCTGTGGCCTTGTTGATTTTCTGTCTGGAAGTGCTATTCAATGTTGTCAATGGGGTGTCAAAATGCCTTACAATGACTACTTTGTGGTTACTCTTAATGTCCACCAAGATTTTCTTTGTATATTTAGGTGCTCTTATGTTGGGTGCATATATGTTTACAAGGGTTATACATTCTTGTTGGATATATCCCTTTAATATTATTTAGTGATTGCCTTTATCTCTTGTTATGACCTTTGTTTTGAAGTCTATTTTGTCATATATAAGTACTGTTACTTCAGGCTTTTATTTGTTCCCATTTGCATGGAACATTTTATCAATTCCTTTACTTATAAGCCTGTGTAAATCTTTGTTCTGAGGTTTGTCTCTTGTAGCTAGCATATATGTGGGTCATGTTTCTTATCCATTTATGTACCCTATGTCTTTTTATTGGAGCTTTTAATTTGTTTATGTTTAAAGTTATTGATAGGAACTTATTTATTGCCATTTAATTCTTTATACCTATGAACTTTTCTCTCTAGTTTTTTCTTCTTAAAGTAGGCTATTTAATATTTATTGCAATACTGGTTTGGTGATAATGAACTCCTTTAGTTCTTTTTTTTGGTCTGGGGAGGGAAAGAGTAAAGCTTTGAATTCACATTGCCATGGATTAGAAACTGGTAAGTAGGGGTGTGAACTGGGTTAAATTACCTAATCTCTCTGAGACTCTGATTCTGCTCTTGTGAAATAAGATTGAGGATACTTAACTGAAAAGTACATTTTTAATCTTTGAGGTATCTCCATACTGCTTTCCACAATGGCTGGACCAATCTGCATTCCCACCAACAGTGCAAGAAGGTTCTCACTTTTCCACATCCTCATCAGCACTTGTTATTGGTGATAGCCATTCTGACATGTGTGAGGTTATATCTCATTTTGGTTTTAATTTTCACTTCTCTGATGTTTAGTGACATTGAGCATATTTTCATATGTCTATTAGTCATCTTCGTGTCCTCTTTGGGGAAGTGCTTATTCAGGCCCTTTGCCCTTTTTTAAATTGGATTTTTTTTGGTGTTGAGTTTTGAAAGTTCTTTATACATTTTGGATATTAACCCCTTATCAGATGTATCAGTGAATATATTCTCCCATTCAGTGTGTTGTCTTTTGATTTTATTGATGAATTCCTTTTCTGTGCAAACACTTTTTAGTTTGATGTAGTCCCATTTGTATTTTTACTTTTATTTCTTTTGCCTGAGGAGATACAGCATCTATCTGGACAAAGCCCAGCCATCTTTAATATGACGAGAAATGTTTGCATGACATTGATGTAACCAAGCAGTCAAGGAGAGTGGACTGGAATGCACATGTGTGAACAATGATGACTTCACTGTGCTAGTCACTGGGGGCAATAGACACCATTGAATGAGTATGTGTACCATGTGGCCATTACATTAAAATGACTGAGTGAGTAGAGCAATGAATTTGCATCAGCTTTTGCATTAACTTGAACATTCCTCTGAAGATACTATTTGGATGATTCAGAAGGCTGCAGCTATGGGCAACTGGTGATTGGCAGCTTCATCATGACAATACAACCACTCATGCATCTAGTTTTTTGGTGAAATATCCAATCACCCAGGTGATGCAGCCCCCTTACAGCCCAGATTTGGCACCCTATGACTTCTGCCATTTCCCAAAACTAAAATCACCTTCGAAAGGGAAGAGATTTCAGAGCATTGATAAAATTCAGGCAAATATGATGGGGCAGCTGATGGCCATTGGGAGAAGCATGTGAGGTCCCAAGGTGCCTACTTTGAAAAGGACTGAAGTGTCATTGTCCTATGTACAATGTTTATTGTACCTTGTATCTTCACTAAATGTATCTGTTTTTTGTATAACATGGCCGGATACCTTCTGGACAGACCTCATATATCAAAAAATATTTTTATGAGCAATGTCCAAGATTTTACTGCCTATGTTTTCTTCTAGGATTTTTATGGTTTTGAGTCTTCCTTGTAACCCAGTGATTCTACTTCTGGGAATTTATCCAAAGAAAACTGAAACATCAGTTCAAAAGAACATAAGCACCCCTTGACCTAGGCAGGATGAGGGGGAATGGAAAATCACCAGATGAGAAACTGTACCATGGAAAACTGCCTGGCAACCCTACCCAGGACAAACAGATGCCCGGCTAAGATTGAGGTCTGGGGTCAGCCTATCTGGCATAACAGGATACAGCTCTAATTTGAGCCTGACAAGATGAATCAAGAACAAGGGTCAGCAGAAATGGCACCAAGCAACCAGCTCTAGCCAATCAGACTAGCTACCCCAACCAGTTACCCTTTGTGGGTTTCTGTGTTTAACAACCCTGCCCTAAGAACAACTGAGCAAGTCTTAACCTCCCTTGGTTGTCTCCCCAACTTCCCTTGGTTGGATCAACTTTTCCTTCTTATTCCCCATTAATAAGCCCTGCTCCTTAGTTCGCTGCATCTGTCTGGTTTCTTGGGTGACTCCGACCTACCATCCCTAAGTTCATTGCAGTGTTATTTACAATAGCCAAGGTTTGGAAGAAGCCCAAGTGTCTATCAGTAGATGAGTTGATAAAACAACTATGGAACATTTACACAATGGAATACTACTTGGCTTTAAAAAAGACAAGTTTACCCTTTGTGACAGTATGAATGGACCTAAAGAACATTGTGAGAAGTGAAATAAGCCTGTCAGAGAAAGACAAGTATATGATTTCACTCATATGTGGTACCTAATGAACAAACTAAATTAATAAGCAAAATGGAGACAGAGTCATAGATAGAGATCAGGCTGATGACTCTCAGGGAAGGGGGTGGTTGGGGGTGGACAGATCGAGCAAAAAAGGAAAAGAATTCATGGACATGGACAATATTGTGGTATTTGCATGTGGAGGTGGAAGAAGGTATAAGGGGGGTAAATAATAATGGAAAACTACAATAAAAATAAACTATTAAAATGTACTTTTAGTATTAAATGTGCAAATATATGTAAACTGTCCAGTGTGATGCATTGGCAGTGACCACCAAATGATATTGCATCTGTTGACATTGTTATTATTTCTGAAGGAGTCCTCTGGAATAGCATTTTTCTTTTTGCTAGAAGCCTTTTTTATGTCATTAAATATTGGACTAGGGTCCAAAGCAAGCAAAAAATCTTCAAGCCTCTATCAGTTGAGTCCAAATAATCATAAAGCTGCTCTGTGATTGTATTGGCTTGCAGGGAAAAGATATAATTTGATTTAAAAAATTCAATTTGGGGAACTCTTATGGAACCCTATTGCATAAAGCAGGGCACATCTGCACAGCAGTAACAACACTTCTGTTGAAAAATTGTCTTCTATGAAAGTGTAAAGAATTCACACAGTTTTAGCCTCTAGCTGAGTAGCAAATTTCAGAATATATCCTGAACAAAGGCTAGTAAGCATAAGGTGTGTCATGTTTGATCATTAGGCAGTTCAACTGGAAAAAAATAACATACACCAAGACAGCAAGGATCATCAGATCTTTCGTGTGGTGCTTGAAGAACTGAGGTCCTTTTATTTGCTTTTTTTGGATTCTCACTTGAATTTCCTTCAGTTATCCACAGAATGACTTCAGGGATGCCCAGCTGGATTTTATCTCATCTCTTTCCATTAACTCCCCCATCCTGCCACAAGCTTTTCTTTGCATTACTGATCAATAGTGAGATATCTTTCTATGAAAAATAACAAAGCCCTGAGCATTGCCATTCTTTTAGTCTCTCTGGCTGGCTCAGCCCCAGGCCAGGAAGTCAGAGTTGTGGATATTGATTTGATTACAGCTCTTGGAAGGAGATGGGGAAGAAAGCTTCTTTTATTGCTGTTAGATTAGGAACTAGTTGCCATGACTAATCTGGAGCCTGCATACAAGCCTGAATAATTGATAGAGAAGGCAGGAATTGAGATGCTTGTGGGCAAAAAAAAAAAAAAAAAAAAAATCTGATTCATGTGTTGTATTTAATGAATCCTCTCATGGCAAATAAGCAGTTTCTTAAGGTTTGACTTATGAACTATGTATGATTGTTTCTCTTTGGAAATAAAAGTAAAATTAGACATTTTTAAATGTCTCTTAAGACCATTAGTATAGTCAGGAGAGATCATGTATACAGAGTCCACTGCTTGTTGTTTGGAGCATGCTAGAGGCGGAGGAGCTGTGTTCCCTTGAAGTACTTAGGGTTCTACTAGGAGAGTTACAGGTAGGGTTAGTCAGCACCCTATCTAGTGCCAATAAATCATTCAAAAAGATATAGCCACAGTGACGTCTAAAGAAAGAGGAAACTCCAGAGAAAAAAGGAAATAAATAAAGCTCATGTCCAAGTGCCAAAAAATTCAGGTGTAAACAATCTGTAGTTTTCTTTAAAAATTTTTTTGTTTATGCTATTAGAGTTGTCTCGATTTTCCCCCTTTGGCCCCTCCACCCAGCTTACCCACCACTTCCATAGTCAATCACCACACCATTGTTTGTGTCCATGGAACATTTATATATGTTCTTTTACTAATGTCTTCACCTTCTTTCAATCAGTACCCACCTTACACCTTGCCTCTTACACCTCTCTGTTCTAGGATTCTGTGCCTCTGGTTCTATTTTAGTCATTGGTTTATTTAGTTCATTATAGTCCTCTTAAAAGTGAGATCATATGGTATTTGTTTTTCACTGCCTAGCTTATTTTACTTAGTTTAATGCTTTCCAGTTCCATGCATGTTGTAGCAAAGGATAGGAGTTTCTTCTTTCTGCTGCATAGTATTCTATTGTGTAGATGTACTAGTTTTTCAATCCTTTCATCTACTGATGGGCACTTAGGCTATTTCCAAATCTTGGCTATTGTAAATAGCACTGCTATGAAAATAGAGGTGTATAAATTCTTTGAATTGATGTTTTGGGACTCTTCTGGCATATTCCCAGCAGTGGAATCGCTGGCTCAAAAGGCAGTTCCATTTTTAGTTTTTTGAGGAAATGCCATACTGTTTTCCACAGTGGCTGCACCAGTCTGCATTCCCACCAACAGTGCACTAGGTTCCCTTTTCTCCACAGCCTCACCAGCACTTGTTGATTGTTGATTTGTTTATGATGGCCATTCTGACAGGTGTGAGGTGGTATCTCATTGTGGTTTTAGTTTGCATTTCTCTGATGATTACTGACATTGAGCATCTTTTCATATGTCTATTGGCCATCCACATGTCCTCTTTGGAAAAGTATCTATTCAGGTCCTTTTCTCAGTTTTTCATTGACTTGTTTGTCTTCCTGCTTTTGATTCGCTTGTGTTCTTTACATAATTTTGAGATCAAACCCTTGTGCAATATATCATTGGCAAATATATTCTCCCATATAGTTGATTCGCTTTTCCTTTTGATTATGGTTTCTTTAGCTGTGCAGGTTTTTAATTTGGTGTAGTCTCATTTGTTTGTTAGTTTTTTCTTTATTTTCCTTGTCCTAGCAGATATATTGGCAAACACATTGCAACACAAGATATTTGAAATCTTACTGCCTGTTTTCCTCTAGGACTTTTATGGTTTCACGGCTTGTGTTTAAGTCTTTTATCCATTTTGTGTTTTCTGGTGTACAGTGTAAGTTGGTGGTCTAGTTTCTCTCTCTTTCTTTCTTTCCTTCCTTCCTCCCTTCCTCCCTCCCTCCCTTCCTTCCTTCCTTCCTTCCTTCCTTCCTTCCTTCCTTCCTTCCTTCCCTCTCTCTCTCTCCCCCCTCCCCCCCTTTCTTCTTTCTTTCTCTCTCTCTCTTTTTTTTTTTTTTTTGCATATACCAGTCCAGTTCTCTGAACACCATTTGTTGAACAGGGTATTTTTACTCCATTTTATGCTTCTGTCCCCTTTGTCAAATATAACTGTCCATATCGACATGTGTTTATTTCTAGGCTATCTATTCTATTCCATTGATCTGTGTCTGTTCTTATGCCAATCCCAGACTCTTCTGATTACGGTGGAATTGTAGTACAATATGATATCAGGTACTGTGATCTCTACAACTTTGTTCTTCTTTTTCAAGATTACTGAGGCTATTCAGGGTCTTTTTTGGTGCCATATACATTTTTGGAACATTTATTCTAGTTCTGTGAAATATGCCATTAGTATCTTTAAAAAATATTTTTATTTATTTTGAGATAGAAGGGAAGGTAAGAAAGGAGAAAGGGAGAGAAACAGCAATGTGTGGTTGCCTCTCACACACCCACAACCAGAGTTCAGGCCCACAACTCAGGCACGTGCCCTGACCTGCAATCGAACTGGTGACCCCTTGGCTTGCAGGCTAGCACTCAATCCACTTAGCCACATCAGCCAGGGTATCTTGATATGCCATTAGTATGTTGATAGGAGTTGCAATGAATCTATATATTACTTTGAGCAGTATGGACATTTTAATGATGTTAATTCTTCCGATCCATGAACACAGTATAGGTTTCCACTTATTTGCATGCTCCTCAATTTCTTTCTTCAGTGTCCTAAAGCTTTCTGAGTACAGGTCTTTCACCTCCTAGGTTGAATTTATTCCTAGTTACTTTATTTTCTTGGTTCCAATAATAAATGGGATTGTTTTCTTAGTTTCCCTTTCAGATAATTCATTATAGGTATATAAAAATGCCATCAATTTCTGAATATGCCTTTGAATCCTGCTACTCTGTCAAATTAATTTATTAGGTGGAGTAGTTGTTTGGTGAAGCCTATAGGGCTTTCTATGTACAATGTCATGATGTCTGTGAATAATATCTGTTTTACTTCCTCCTTTCAAATTTAGATGCCTTTTATTCCTTCTTTTTGTCTGGTTGCTGTGGTGTGGCTAGGACTTTTGGTACTATCTTGATTAAGATAGGGGAAAGTGGACACCTATGTTTGTTCCCTATATTAAAGGAAATGCTTTTAGTTTTTGCCCATTGAGTATGATGTTGGCAGTGGGTTTCTCATACATGGCTTTTATTATGTTGACGGATGCTCCCTCTATTCTCACCTGCTGAGTGTTTTTATCACAATTGGGTGCTGGATTTTATCAAATCTGTTTTTCATATCTATTTTCTCTTTTTTCTTTTTTTTTAATTTTTATTTTAATTGTTGTTCTTGTACAGTATTCTGTCTTTTATTCCCATCCCAGCCCACCACACCAGCCCTCCCCATCTCCCTCCCATTTCCACCCCCCCTAGTTTTTGTCCATGTGTCCTTCATACATGTTCTTGTAAACCCTTCCCCTTTTCCCCTGAAATTCCCTCCACTCTCCCCTCTGTGACTGTCAGCCTATTATCAATTTCAGTGTCTTTGGTTATATTATGCTTGTTTGTTTGTTTTGGTGATTAGATTCCTGTTAAAGGTGAGATCATATGGTATTTGTCTTTCACTGCCTGGCTTATTTCGCTTAGCATGATGCTCTCCAGTTCCATCCATGCTGTTGCAAAGGGTATGAGCTCCTTCTTTCTTTCTGCTGCATAGAATTCCACTGTGTAAATGTACCAAAGTTTTTTGATCCATTCATTTACTGATGGGCACCTAGGTTGCTTCCAACACTTGGCTATTGTAAATTGTGCTGCTATAAACATAGGGGTGCATAGGTTCTTTTGGATTAGTGTTTTAGGGTTCTTAGGATATAATCCAAGCAGTGGAAGTGCTGGGTCAAAAGGTAGGTCCATTTTTAGTTTTCCTAGACAATTCCATACTGTTTTCCATAGTGGTTGTATCAGTCTGCAATCCCGCCAACAGTGCACAAGGGTCCCCTTTTCTCCACAACTTCTCCAACACTTGCTGTTTGTTGCTTTGTTTATGATGGCCATTCTGACTGTTGTCAACTGGTATCTCATTGTGGTTTTAATTTGCATCTCTCTGATAGCTAGCGATATTGAGCATCTTTTCATGTGTCTCTGGATCCTCTGTATGTCCTCCTTGGAGAAGTGTCTGTTCAAGTCCTTTGCCCATTTTTTAATTGGGTTGCTTGTCTTCTTAGAGTGGAGTCATATAAGTTCTTTACATGTTTTGGAGGTAAAACCCTTGTCTGAGGTATTATTGGCAAATATGTTTTCCCATACAGTTGGTTCTCTTTTCATTTTAATACTGTTTTTTTCAGCTGTGCAGAAGCTTTATATTTTGATGACATCCCATTTGCTTATTCTTCCCTTTATGTCCCTTGTTTTAGGGGACATATCAGTGAAAATGTTGCTGTGTGAAATATCCGAGATTTCCCTGCCTGTGTTCTCCTCCAGGACTTTAATGGTGTTATGACTTATGTTTAAATCTTTTATCCACCTTGAGTTTATTTTTGTGTATGGTGTAAGTTGGTGCTCGAGTTTCACTTTTTTTTTTTTTTTTTTTTTTTTTTTTTGCGTATAGCTGTCCAGTTCTGCCAACACCACTTGTTAAAGAAACTATTTGTACTCCATTTTATGTTGCTGCCCCCTTTGTCAAATATTAATTGACCATAGAGACTTGGGTTTATTTCTGGACTCTCTATTCCATTCCACTGGTCCATGTGCCTGTTTTTATGCCAGTACCAGGCTGTTTTGATTACAGTGGCCTTGTAATACAGTTTGGTATCAGGTATTGTGATGCCTCCTACTTTGCTCTTCATTCTCAAAATTGCTGCAGCTATTCAGGGTTGTTTATGGTTCCATATACGTTTTTGGAGTGTTTATTCTATGTCTGTGAAATATGCCATTGGTACTTTAATAGGTATTGCATTGAATTTGTAAATTGCTTTAGGTAGTATGGACATTTTGATGATGTTAATTCTTCCGATCCATGAACATGGTATGTGTTTCCATTTGTTTGTATCTTCCTTGATTTCTTTCTTCAGTGTCGTGTAGTTTTCTGCATACAGGTCTTTTACCTCCTTGGTTAGGTTTACTCCTAGGTATTTCATTTTTCTTTTTGCTATATCGAATGGGATTCTTTTCTTGATTTCTGCTTCTGCTGTTTCATTGTTGGTATACAACAATGCCTTTGATTTCTGAATATTGACTTTGTATCCAATTGTTTGGCCAAATTCATTTATTAGGTCAAGGAGCTTTTTGGCTGAGTCTATAGGATTTTCTATGTACACTATCATGTCATCTGCAAACAATGATAGTAATGTTTTCTCCTTTCTGAGTTAGATGCCTTTTATTTCCTTTTCTTGTCTAATTGCTGTGGCTAAGACTTCCAATACTATATTGAATAGAAGAGGTGAAAGTGGACAGCCTTGTCTTGTTCCTGATCTTAGTGGAAAAGATTTTAGTTTTTGCCCATTGAGTATGGTGTTGGCTATAGGTCTCTCATATATGGCCTTTATTATTTTGAGGAATGCTCCCTCTATTCCCACTTTGCTAAGTGTTTTTATCATAAATGGGTGTTGTACCTTATCAAATGCTTTTTCTGCATCTATTGATATGATCATGTGATTTTTGTTTCTGCTTTTGTTTATGTGATGTATTGCATTTACTGATTTGCAAATGTTGAACCATCCTTGCATCCCTGGGATGAATCCCACTTGGTCATGGTGTATGATCTTTTTAATGTATTGTTGGATGTGATTTGCCAATATTTTGTTGAGGATTTTAGTGTCTATGTTCATCAGTGGTATTGGCCTGAAGTTTTCTTTCTTTATTGTCTTTATCTGGTTTTGGGATTAGGATGATGCTGGCTTCATAAAAAGAGTTTGGGAGTCTTCCATCATTTTGGATTTTTTGGAATAGTCTGTGAAGGATAGGGTTGAGCTCTTCCTTAAATGCTTTGTAGAATTCTCCTGTGAAACCATCTGGTCCAGGGCTTTTGTGTGTCAGGAGTTTCTTGATTACTGCTTCAATTTCATCAGCTGTTAGTCTGTTCAGTCTTTCTGTTTCTTGTTCATTGAGTTTTGGAAGGTTATATTTTTCTAGAAACCTGTCTATTTCACCTAGGTTTTCAAATTTCTTGGTATACAGTTGTTCATAGTAATTTCTTACAGTCCTTTTTATTTCTATGGTGTCAGTTGTAATTTTTCCTCATTCATTTCTGATTTTATTTATTTGGGCCCTCATTTTTTCTTGATGAGTATGGTTACAGGTTTGTCAATTTTGTTTACTTTTCAAAGGACTAGTCCCTGAATTTTTTATTTTATCTTTTGAATTGTTTTTAGTCTCTCTGCCATTTATTTCTATGACCTTTATTTTTTCCTTCCTTCTGTTCACTCTAGGCTTCGTTGCTGTTTTTATAGTTCTTTTAGGTGTAGGGTTAAGTTGTTTATACTAAAGCTTTCATGGAACTAGTTTATTTGGGGCTGAGTTTTCAGAGAAGAAAAATTATATCTTCATATTTCTCTGGGCCTCCTATTCTCCATCTGTATATGTGGTCTATAAAATAATGCCAAGGTGTTGACTAGTTCTAACATGATATTCATCCTATTATAATAATCACCTTTTACTATGTGATTGTTATATGCTAGGCCATTTGGTAAGCATTTTAAATACCCATTTTCATTTAATCTTTAAACCAAAATAAAAGTTAGTATTATCAGTTCTGTTTTTAAAATGAGAAACTGTACCCCAAAGAAGTAATTTATCTAAGATATAATAGGTATTAGATATCCCATTTGGGTTTCAACTCAGTCTTCTCTTATTTCAAAGACAGACCCAGTTCCTGATTTCATAGAATTCTCAGTCTAGTGTTTCTAACTGACAAAACCATTAGGTCTTCCCCTCTTTTCTGACTCTGCTATTCTCACTGGATACCAAATGATACTGTGACAAACATGAACCATCCTGAACATTATCCTCATCCAGATCCCATACCTCTAAAGGAACTGACACACATTAGCAGCTATTAAATGAGATTCTAGGTTACTTGATCAAAAAATCTCAGCTCACAGAGAACAGAGTTCTATTACAAAAGGACTGGGAGCACAAATACTTTATTTAGAAGATGTAGGGTCTGGCTTGGGTTGGGATCTGTTGTAGAATGCCCTGAGAAGTGAGGAGTATGGTTAAGTTTGAAATCATTGGAAAGGTATATAAATCAGCTTATGGAAACTGGTATAACCCAAATCCCCACATCTCATTGGCATAACATGTTCAAAGTATATGTCTTTTTCATGTCACTCTCCATTATAGTATTGTAAGGGAGATGTGCTCCATTCAGTCATCAAGGTTTTGAGCTCTTTCTATCTAGAACTGCCCTTAATAACCATTACATTATTTCTTTTTGTTTTCAGACCAAGGTCTTGGAGGCCGTGTGCATTTGCAGGGTTTCAGTGTTACCCAACTTTTGTCTGGCCTTAGTATCTTCTGGCATATTTCTGGCATCTAAAGGGAGTGAACACAGAATGTGCATTCACTCTTAAGATCTTTGTCCCAGAGGTGATCTAAATCACTTCTGTCCATTCCTGAGAATTAGTTACATAGTCCCATGTAGATGCAAGGGGCTTGGAAAGTATAGTATAATAGTGTATTCAAGAAGATAAGCATAGATTTTGGTCAGCACAGAGCATTGTCTTTGGTACAGAGGAAAACAGATGGCAGGGAAAAAGAAGAATAAAGAAGGTGACAAAGAGCTGCCCAGAGTAATCATTACATAATTCCTTTTTGTTTTTAGATCAAAGTCTTAGATGGTAGGTGTAATTACTGGGCTTCAGTGTTATACAACTCCAGGCAGCATCATTCACATTGTAGTCTATATCAGTGACATCTGGAGTGTAAATATATGTATTTGTCTTTTAAAATGGTTGGGGTTGTGTGGAATTCATGGGGAATACAGTTTCTAAAAGCACAACCCTTGAACTTCTTCAAAGATTAAAGCAGGAAGCAGAATACAAAGAGGCAGAGAGCGCTAGTGCTACAATGACAGGATTTGATTTAAGACCAGTGAAACAGATGGTGGTGTGTTTTCTTAGAAGCAAACGAGGAAACAACAGATTTGCAAACAAATTTTAACTGACACATTCTTCTAATGCCCCACATGAGCAATGCAAGCTGATATGAAACATAATGCTTCCTGAAGGCAGCTGTACCTCAAATGTTTTCCTTCCCACTTATTCAGAAGAAGGAATGACCTGCAGCAATGTTAATGAAATAAGTCCACCCCTAATATTATTGAAGCACTGACCTTTATTCTGGCCTCAGAGCAACTGGAATTGATCATGCCTATAGTAGAAGAACATGCAAAGAGCATAGGGAAATTTGTAAATCAGTTTGATTTACTTGTCGGAGGTGATGAGGATCATTTCTGGTTTGAATCGTCACTCAGAAATGCAAGAATTGGCAGATTCAAACATGCATACAAATTACAGAAACACTTTTCCCCTTAAATGTCTTTAATTCCACTGGAATATTTTAGTGAAATAAATATTTACATTAGGACAACAAAAGAATACAAAAACACAACTTGTAAATAATTTTCTTTTTCTTCCTGATTAGCCTACACTCTGGGGAATCATCTAAAACCTGTCACATACTTGGCACAACTGGTGTTTGTAAGTCTGTGTCTGACCACTTACTTGTAATGAAGTTGAGCCACTACAGCCTCACTTTGGCTCATGGTGATTGTAGACATCCAGCCTCTGTTTTTATGAGATTCTTTTTAATGAACATACTGGCTATAGTATAGTGAGGAAGTGTGTTTTCTCACATATATTTAAGTTTGGAATTTCAATGATTAACTCATTTCACCTTTCCTCCTGTTCATCTAGCAGGATCTTTAGTGAATAGGCAAATATTAGGAAAGCTATTGGTAGGGACTGGCAAAGGTCAGTGAGGTGCTCTGTGGGTACTTACGGAAGTACCCCAGAGGTAGATTTTACTTGTCACAACTCTGCCCAGATAGTATTATTTTGTTTTCCATCATAACAGCTTCCCAAATAGTCTTTTTGCCATTAGCCTCTGCTTTTCCTTCCATTCTACACAATAATGCCAGATTACATTTCTTAGTGCACTGTTCTACTTCTGCCATTTCTCTGATCAAAATTCTTAAATGATCCAACATTTCCAAAAATTAAAGTCAAATTATTTAGCCATATACTTAAACTTCTCCATATTAGGGCCTCTGATTGCCTTTTCAGTTTTACCTTCTTACTGCTCCTAATAACAAACTGAAGTCTCATGAAAATTTGTCTGCAAATTTCTTACCTACAGGCCTTTGCTCTTACTGTTCACTCTAGAATACTCTTCTCTCCTTCCCTTCTCCCTAAACGTTGCTGTGAGATATGCTCATTCTTTAAGTCTCAGATGAAAATTTCCCTGAGCATTGAAGGTTTCCTGACTCTAAGTAAAAGGAATTACTTCTATGTGTACCCATAGCATATTGCTGGTACTCTTATTTGACATGGATATTACTCTGCTTCTAGTGTTTGTTTCTTATTTACCAGCCTGTCACCACTAGTGCATGAGAGACCCTCAAAGACAAGGTCTGTGTCTTTTTCACTTCTGTATCCCCCACAGCACATGGCATAGTGACTGGCAGAGAGGAGGTATGCAGTGAAGGACTGATGACTTAAATTGCTGGAGTTCTCAGTTTTCTCTTGTGATACAAGTGGAGATAATTTGTTTCTTGTGGGCACCAACCACATTTCTGCCAGTGGAGGCAGAGGTCAAGGGTCAAGCTACTCCCTTTTGGTATTAAAGGCAGTTTTCCTAGCTGAAAACTCTAAGTTGTTGAATCTTTAATCTTTTTCAGTGAAGCCATCAGGCAATATTTATTATAAAGTTATTATAAGAACAGCTTAGTGTATTAAAAAAGGAAGCTTGCTAAAAATTTGAATCAAACTATATGTCCCACACTGCTAGCAGGAAAGGCCCAAATCAGACAGTAGAAGCCTACTGGGAGAGCCAATGAGGTTGTTGTAATAAAATATTACCTTGTCACCCGCTAAGCTTCATTTTGTTTCTGTATTCATTATTACCTTCTGCATGATCAAACATATGCTCCATGCTTTTTATGTGTACAATATATAAGATAGAAAAGGTACTGATACTTATATGCAGTCGGGAAGACAGGATATGCACATAAGAATATGGACATTGCCATATATAACATAAGAGTTAAGAACAAAATATTATATATTTTATATATATATCCTTTTCAAATCTTTGTTTTCTAACTATGAAATGAAGTGTAAAACTAAATAATATCTAAAGATATTTCTAGCTTTAAAGCACTAATGTTGAATATTGAATATAAGATCCTTCCCCAGTAGAAGATAGTTTATTAAAAAAGAAAAAATACTAAAGAATGTAATTTATATCTGCCAGAAGAGATTTTTCTTCTCCTTTCAGTGGCTTCTGATGACCAGAAAAAAAAAATCAAAGGTGTAGAAGTTTGGTTTTATTCATCCTATCTTGATTTTCCATCTCTCTTTTCATCATCATTTTGCCAGTATTCAAGGAAATGAAAGCCCTCAAAAATAAGGATTCTTAAAGGCTACTGGTTGCAAAATAACAGAGGTGATTGTCTGGTGCAAAGATTCAGCTCCTTGTAGCTTTACTTAGAGATCATTTTGTGTAATTAAAAATGCAGTCTATCCAAGGAGATAGCAATCTTCTTTGTGGAGAAAAAGCTTTTATTAACTAACTTGTTAATTGATATGAAGTTTTAAAATAACTTCCTTTTTAAGATCTATGAAACAAGATTGAAGTGAGCTGGAATGCAGTTACCATTTAATAACATACTGTTATCAGCCCTAATGAGAGAAACATGCGTATCTCAATGATTTCCCCCCCCACCAGATTCTGTTTCAATTTATTGAATACTCTGACAACTCTGTTCTTCTACCATATCTACTCCCCAAAGCAAAAATAAGATCAAAAGAGGTGTACATTTTCTAGTGTTTACTACCCCTTGGCTTTTAAAACTAGGCTGATATACTTGTGAACCACTTCTTAAGGGCTCATAAAGGCTGATTGACAGTCACTAAAGCTTGACATAAGTTCGGCTTCCCTGTGTAAGGTGGTAAGAGTACTTAAAATGACAAGACTTAAAAGTAAGGAAGTGAACTTTGCTTAAGAATATATTTCACCTTAAAGTTAGTATGGTGGGAAGTTATTAGGATTATGTTTTTGTGGGTGAAAAATGTGTTTATTTTATTTTTTTATTTTAATTGTTGTTCTGGTACAGTTTTCTATCTTTTACTCCCACCCCAGCCCACCACCCCAGCCCTCCCCATCTCCCTCCCATTTCCAGCCCCCATAGTTTTTGTCCATGTGTCCTTTATACTTGTTGCTCTAAACCCTTCCCCTTTTTCCCCTGAAAATCCCTACTCTCTCCCCTTTGTTTAAATGTTGCTATTTAACATGGGTTAACCTAATAATAATTGGGCCTGGATTCAGATGCACATCATTGGATACCTGCCTGGGAAGTATTCACTTATGCCATTGGTCACCAGTCTTTGGTGCCATAGACAGATACTTAAAGGCAAGGTTTAAGGAAATATTTTTCCAGTGTTTGTATATCAGAGTGTTATCTATTAATATAACCTGCCTCACTTTTGCCATTTTCTTTCTTAAATTTTGCTTCCTTTAACATTTTTGTTTGTTTCCTTCCTTTTCCTCTATTGTGTCAGTTTCTTTTTTGTGCTTTTGCTGTCATTCTTGCTTTCTCTAGAAAAGTAGTTAAGAATGGAGATTGGAATTCTGCTTTCATCATTCACTTCTTATATGACCCTGAGCAAGACAATTTATCTGATTCTGCAATAGATTATCCAGCTGTACAATTGGATAGTCATACTTCCTTCATCTGGTTTTTGAAAAGATTCAATGAGATAACATGAATAAAACATTAAATGCTCTGCTTAGAATGTAGTAAACGCTTAATTTTAACTCAAATTTAGCATTATTATTTTCTCCTTTCATGTTTCCTTTCTCCCTTACATTGTTTTAATTTTTCCTGTCTCTTATTTTCATCAGTATTGAACTTTACTCTCCTTTATTGGTAGTTTGTTTCAGCCACTGGACAGCTCCAGGCAAGTACTTGACACCTTGGACTCTGTGATACATCTATTAATCTCTTTCTTCTAGCCTGCCTCCATCTGGAAGTTAGAGTGATTTTTCTAAAATTTAAATATTATTATTAATTCTCTGTTATAAACCTGCCTATAATATATATTCCTAAATCCTCATCATGGATGAGGATACAAGGCTAATCACAAGATGGCTCAAACTTTATCTCTGGCACTAAAATCATCTGTAAAAATAGGTCAGATATGTGGGTTTCCTCCTGCAAACACATGTTTTTGGGTTTCCTGAACTGTGCTGCATTACTTCAACTCTTCTACCTAGCAAACTGTTGTGCAGCCATCAGATCCAACCACAAATTCTTCATCAACTCCCTTATCGATTTGATTCTTCTTTCTTTTTTTTGCATCCATAGAATTTTGTGTCAATTACTATTACAATGCCTATCACACTGTTAGTATGGATCTCTCCAAATAGAGTGTGAGCTCCTAGGAAAAAAGCTCTGGTTTACTCCTCTTTATTATTTCTGAGTACTATAACTGAGTCTGTCACTCAACAAATGATCACATTCTATTTCTAAACATAGTCTCCCACCAGTCTAGATAAGATTTATGTTTGGAGTGTATGTCCACAAAGATTGTATAATTTAAGTGAACTTGTATGTCTTTGACCAATTGCAGACAATCCTAGGGGAAAGTTGCATAATGGCCCTTATTGAACATCTTTGTAAATGGGCAAATGATTCCAATATATATAGGACTGTACTGTGAAAAGACCAGTGGATGGAAAAGGGTGATCCTTCCAATCCCCATTTAGCCTTAGGTTTCTATTTTAAGAAGCCATAGGGTTAACATATCTGGGTAAGGGCTTTAAATTTTCACTAATTATTCTTTTTAAATTTTTTTATTATTGTTCAAGTAGAGTTGTCTCCATTTCCCCCCCAACACTCCCCCCTACCCCAGCCATCCCCACCTCCCACTCTAGATCCTACCCCCCCGGCTTTGTCCATGTGTCCTTGTATAATATATTCCTGACAACCCTTCCCACTTTACCCCCCATTATCTCATCCCATGTCCCCTCTGGTTACTGTCAGCTTGTTCTTTATTTCAATGTCTCTGGTCATAATTTGCTTGCTTGTTTGTTTTGTTGATTAGATACCACTTATAAGTAAGATCATATGGTATTTGTCTTTCACTACCTGGTTTATTTCACTTAGCATAATGCTCTCCAGTTCTAGCCATGCTGTCATCACGAATGCTAGGAGTTTCTTCTTTCTTTCTGCGGCATAGTATTTCATTATGTAAATATACCATAGTTTCTGATCCTCTCATTTACTGATGGGCACTTAGTTTGCTTCTAAAACTTGGTTATTGTAATTTGTGCTGCTGTGAACATTGGGGTATATAAGTTCTTTTGAATTGGTGTTTCAGGATTCTTAGGGTATAGTCCCAGCAGTGGAATTGTCAGATCAAAAGGCAGTTCCATTTTTAGTTTTCTGAGGAAATTCCATACTGTTTTCCACAGTGACTGCACCAGTATTCATTCCCACCAACAGTGTACTAGGGTTCACTTTTCTCCACAACCTCACCAACACTTATTTGGTGATTTACTTATGATGGCCATTCTGACTGATGTGAAGTGGTATCCCACAGTAATTATTCTTTTGATTACCTTTCTATATAAAGTTTTCTAACAATTGAATAAAGATTAGAAACCTTCTGTGTTTTTGTTTGAGAGGATAGAATGGGTATGGGATAGCATTTTGTCTTCCACTTTTGCTCGCATATTGGCCTCCTTCCTGGATTTAAAGGGCTGCCCCTTTTGCTGTTCAGTTTTATATCTGGGCCACTACCTGGATGACTTGCAAGCTATTTTATTTTATAATGGAATAGAAATAGAATCTCCATTCTATCAGGCCTTAAGGAAAAAATTCTAAGAAAAATAGCTGCAAATTTTGCATAAACAAATTTAAAGCTGATATACATAGAGATTCCTGTATCCTAAAGAAAAAGTAGAATCTAGATATGAGGTTGGTGGCTGTCACTGGTGTCAGTAGAAAATAATACATTGGGACTAATTTCCGCAGGAAACAATGAATAACTGGGGACAGGGAGAGGATATTGTCCATGTGTCCAGGAGAGATTAGACAAAGAATGCCTCTGGAAGTCTCAGCACAGAGGCAAACAACTAAAGACAATAGGAGACCAAATGAGAGAAAAGGAAACAGACATGTATATTTGTTAACCAGGGAACAAGAAAGGGGAGAAATAAGAGATGGAAATGTAGGGGCAGAAAAGTCCCATCAAGCATCCTGATTTCAATGTTGGAATCAAGGTAAATTATCCTAATTCAGTTAAACTGTCTTCAAGAATCTTGGCAGAAGATATAAGAACCCAGACCTCTTATGGATGCACTCGTCCCAAGAAAAAAGAGAGTATGGATGACTCATGGAAACATTACTAATTTCGAATGAGAGCCCATCTCATCTGAGTAACTGCTCCAAAGAGGCCAGGCAAATATTTCCTGAAATGAGCAACATATGGAAATCACAAGACCCAGAATAGTGTCTTTATTCTTTCAATAAGTAGCTGTGTGAGCTTGAGCAAGTCACTTCCTCTCTCTGTTTTTTTCCCCTCTCCCCTAAAATGAAGAACATTAACCCCTTCTGTATATGACTCAAGACTGGTTGTGAGAATTAAATGAGCTGGCACTGAAACTATTTTTAGAGAGGCTTCTGTCAGGTTACTGGGCTCAGATTCCAGGGATTTAAACTCTATTACTACTATCTAGAAGTAATTCTTTTACTTTAAAAAGGTAATGGAGTGCCATCACCGACAGACTCAGGAGTCATGGCTTCAATCCCTTCACCTTTAGGCTGACAGCAACATTACCAATGGTGTGTATAAGATTTTTTTAAATGTTGGAAATGGTGAAGCTATGCATTTCCTATGGGATCAATTACAAAAGCATTATGCAGCTCATAGGTCAGCACAGTGTTCTCTGCGCATATTCTGTATAGGTCCAGGGGAAATAAACCAACTCAGTAGCCTTAAAACTGTGCTAACACTAAAAACCAAAGTCATTACAAACCAAGAGCACAGACTGAACTGCCAGAAGTAAGGACAGGTCTGGAGATGTTTACATTTTTGCTGAACAAAGAAAAGAGTGAACCGTCTGTCCTTTGTATCAAAGAAAAATGACATATGTTGGACCTAGTAGCAAATTTCTTTTAGTTTTTCTCCAGTAGACAGGGTGGATTTGCCCTGAGCCATCCTTTTAATGTCACTTGAGCCAAAGTCACTCTTACTGAGGTGAATCACTGAGCTCAAGTTAAGATTCCATCTGTGGCCTGGGTTAGAGCTCTAGCTGTAGCTGTTCTTGTATGTGTATGTTAAACTTCTATCTTAGCTTTGATAATTTTGGATTTTTTTTAAGATTTTATTTATTTTTAGAGAGGAAGGAAGGGAGGGAGAAAGAGAGGGAGAGAAACATCAATGTGTGGTTGCCTCTTGCACGCCCCCTACTGGGGACCTGGCCTGCAACCCAGGCATTTGCCCTGACTGAGAATTGCACCAGAGATTCTTTGGTTCACAGGCCAGCACTTAATCCACTGAGCTAAACCAGCCGAGGCTTGGTTTCTAATCAAATGAGATAACTTGGTCAGCCCAAATGAAACAGTATGGTTTGAAATTTTTTCTTTGCTGATACTTAAACTTTTACACATTAAGAAACACATTGGTACAATTCTTCAGTACCTATACACATTCCTGTGTGTATGTGTGTGTGAGTGTTTATTGAATAATATTTAGTGCCATCCATGCTGACAGCGGAATTATTAACTATGAGAGGAAAATACAACAGAAATTAAGTAGCAGAAAGCAAAGGTGCAAAGGAGAGAAAGTTCTCAGTTCTCCAATATTTTTCACCCATGTTTCATATATTAACAAAGATAACCCAACATGGACAATATAGTAGAACATAGTAATATTCTGGTGTTATTTTCTTTAGGAAATGATTATTCCAACTCAATACATTTGAACTTGGAATAGTTTTTGGAAAACCATACATTTCTTGTTTAAATTTATATCCCTTTATAACTTAGGAATCAAAGGTATTTTACAGAGGTACTCCACTGGGATGATGTATACACTGAAGTTTGTTTAGACACACATATTTCATGCACAGGTAGCATTTAATGGGATTAAAGCACACTGAAACCCTTGGACCATCTGAGCCTCATCTCTAACTACCCCAGCTAAGATTGGCCTTACTAATTTGGGTAGCAATGTCCTGGAAATTTCCCAGACTCCTTTGAAGCACATAAAATGTTACTGATTAAATTAGGACCAGAACAGGGCTTGGGAATGGTGTGTACTCACTCTATGTTAATGTGGAAGACCTGAAACTGGTTCCCCGCTTGTTTTGTCATCCAGAGAAATCGTTGGAAATCCCATTTCAGAAGCTTCTGTTCCTCCTCCAGTCCTTAGGGATATGGCCATCCAGTGTGGCTAAGAGCCACATTAACGTTTCAGAATGTTAATGTAGGGTGGATTTTCTAAAAGAAGTGAAATGTGTTCCACAGTGAGATGGTGTAATTAATGACTGACATGATTCCCATGACTGCAAGAGTAAGAGAATTTTGAAGTGAAGAAGTATTATTTTCTTAATTTTATCTTGGTAAGAACACTTAACATGAGCTCTGTACTCAACAAGAATACAATACAGTGTTGTTGACTGTAGGTACAATGTTGTACAGCAGGTATCTAGAGGTTATTCATCTTGCTTAAATAAAACTTTATGACCATTGATTACTAAATCCTCATTTCCCCTTCCCAGTCCCTGGAAAACACCATTCCTCACTTTGATTCTATGAATTTGACTATTTTAGAAATCTCCTAAAAGTGGAATCATGCAGTATTTGTCTTTCTGTGACTGGCTTATTTCACTCAGCATAATGTCCATCATGGGCAGCCTTCTATGTGCTTATTAAGAAACCAAACTCCTCCTACTGTGTGGCTTTGCCACCTACAAAGGCCTCTGTGTCTTTTAATAGATCATTTGCCTTCTATTAAAAATTATGGGAAGAAAGAGGGAGAACACAGGAGATGATTGTGTGGGTCAGGCCTAGATGTGGTGTACATCAATTGTACCCACATTCCATTGTCCAGAACTCGATCACATGCTCATATCTCATTGCAAGTAAGTCTTCGTAGTGAGTGTAGCTTATTGTCATAAAGGAAAGGAAATAGATTTTGATGAACACTTTGCAGTCTCTGCCATATCATTTTCTCTTAAAATGGAGTTTATAAGGATTTCTGTTTTGATTTTATATAATAATTTCTACAAGGAGAAATGAGGACATGTCAAAATTATGATTTATTAATATATGTATTGAAAGTCTATAGAATAATGGATAAGGGGATGGACTTTGATATAAGACAGACCTGGATTCAAGTTTATTATTCTACCTCTAGCTGGGTGACATTACTGGAACATACTTTAAAGTGTTATAAAGACTCAGTGAAAATATTAGTGTAAAGTTCTTAATTTTAAAGCTGGAATTATTATTATGATTAGTGATAATAGTAGCAACATATTGACAAGCAGAGCACAGGTTGGTTTGTGAGGAGTTAGAGGAATGAGAAGTAGACACAGTTAAGCCCCATGTGTGTTGAGATAAGCAAGTGTCCATGCAAAATTAGCAACTACATAGGGCAAAAATTTTCTGTGAACTTCTAGAACATTGACCAATATATTAGGTATTCCTTTAGCCTTGAAGGAGCTGTGGTACTCCCATGTAATCTAGTTCAGTTTTTATTGTTGAGCTGTAAATTCTAGAAAACATCTAGGATTACCCCTATTTGATGCTAAGCCATGTCTCTACTTATGCCACTCCACCAGAGCTATCTGAGCATTTTCTTCTACCTGACCATCATGTATCAAACCGCATGCTATTCATTATCATGGCATACATTTTTCTTCCTTCAAGCTCTGTCTACAGAGTTATATCTAAAATAAATGAATGGATCAAAAAACTGTGGTACATTTACACAATGGAATTCTATGCAGCAGAAAGAAAGAAGGAGCTCATACCCTTTGCAACAGCATGGATGGAACTTGAGAGCATCATGCTAAGCGAAGTAAGCCAGGCAGTGAAAGACAAATACCATATGATCTCACCTTTAACAGGAACCTAATCAACAAAACAAACAAACAAGCATAATATAACCAAAGACATGGAAATTGAGAACAGGCTGAAAGTCACCAGAGGGGAGAGGGGAGGGAATTTCAGGGGAAAAGGAGAAGGATTTACAGGAACAAGTATAAAGGACACATGGACAAAAACTATGGGGGGGGTGGAAATGGGAGGGAGGTGGGGAGGGCTGGTGTGGTGGGTTCAGGTGAGAATAAAAGACAGAAAACTGTACAAGATCAACAATTAAAATAACAATTTTTAAAAAATGAAAAAAAAGAAAAAGAGAGAGAGACCTTCCAGGCAAGAAGGGGCTGGAAAGAAGTATCTGAAGTCTTGAAAGTCAGGGACCTACATCCAAAATTGCTCTACCCAGCAAAGCTGTCATTTAGAATGGAAGGGAAGATAAAGTGCTTCTCAGATAAGGTCAAGTTCAAGGAGTTCATCACCACCAAGCCCTTATTATATGAAATGTTAAAGGGACTTATCTTAGAAAAAGAAGATAAAAAGTATGACAGTGAAAAGACAGCAAACTCACAGATATTAACAACCACAGCTAAAACAAAAGCAAACAAATAGAACAGGAACAGACACACAGAAATGGAGATCGTATGGAGGGTTAGCAACAGGGGAGTGGGAGGAGGAGAGATGGGGGAAAGGTACAGAGAATAAGTAGCATAGATGGTGAGTAGAAAATAGACAGGGGGAGGGCAAGAATAGTGTGGGAAATGTAGAAGCTAAAGAAGTTATGACACATGGACATGAACTAAAGGGGGGAATGTGGGTGGGAGAGGGTGTGCTGGGTGAAGGGGAATGATGGGGGAGAAATGGGACAACTGTAATAGCATAATCAATAAAATACGTTAAAAAACCTTCAAAAAATAAAAATAAAAATAAAATAAATGTGTCGTTATTAGTTCCATTGTTATTCTTCTTGCTCATTGTCTGTACTTTCCCCCCAGAAAATATCACTCAGTTGAATTTCTAAATCCACATTTTCAAGTTCTTGGAGAAACACAATCAACCTTTTACTTGTATTTATGTGCTTGGGCAAAGCATACACTGTCAGGTGCTTGGGGACATTATGGGGAGTTTTCCATCTTCTATTTGTGTCCCATCTAAAATACCTAAAATTGACTTTTCATACAATGGTCATTTGGGCCAAGTTGTATAACTAAGCAGCCATATCATTGTATCCTTTGAGTACTGCCAGCTTCTTCAAGGAAAGATGTAAAAACAGTTCTTGTACTGGATACCTCTTTTGTAGAGGAAGAAAGGCTGATAAGGACCAATAATCTGATAGAAAGTATCTCAAAATTACTCACAAGATCCTTGGAAAGTGGTGCCTGTTTTGGTCACATGGCTGACCAGTGCTCTAGAAAATGAACATGAGGTTTTTTTGGCACCAGAAGACCTTGCAAATGAGCAACATTGTTTGTAAGTGTGAGGTTACTTTCTGAGCCAGAAACCACAAGATGTCATTGGAACTGGCTTTCATATCAGTAAACAAATTCTGTTCTACTTGAGTAGTTACAAGAAAGAGAGCAGTGTGACTTGGCATTTGTGTAAGTGGAAAGGGTTTGAAAACTACAGGGAAGTTAATGATTAAGGTTAAAGCTGTTACAGGAATGGTATTTAACAGGCTGTTAAATGGGTAGTGAGGGAGAAGGTAACTGGGTAGACCAGAGAAACATGGTGCTTTAAACATGAGAGAAGAATTTGGCCTGCAGCAAATGTATGGTAAGAAGCAATGTATTTATTTTCTGTGGTTATGCAACATTTCTCACCTGATACACTGACAAGTAGTCATTTTGGATCTATTCAGGCCAGCAGAGCACTGGAAAAGTTCTGGAGGACCAACATTTTGTCCTTTGTAGATTGCCGTTTCTTACCACTGTAACTGCAATTCAGTGGGCATAAGTGCTTACTTATGCTATGCTCTGTATGAGGTGATAGAAATTGAACAGTGAAGGAAGGAGACACAGCTTTTGACAATCCCTCCCAAAACAGACATACAAATGACTGACCAGCAAATATTATACTATAAGATGTGTTTCTTGAAGAGGAAAAGATTTGCAGGACTGACAGGTACCCTCTCTCGTGGCCATCAATACATTTGCTACTTTGTAATATACCATTGTTTTTGTCTCTAAAAGCGAGACAGAATAAAATTTTGGAAAATATATAAAATTTAACAAAGGAAATAATTCATAATTCTAAAACCATAGATAATCACAGTTACTATTCTTGTGTAGTTCCATCATTTTATGTGTATTAAACAGATGTACATAAAATATACAGGTGATGTATGTAAACTTCAAATTCTACCTTCCCAGGTACGTTTGAAGCATGTCTATATGTCATTTAAAATACCATAAATATCAGACTTCTGACCAAGATAGAGGCATAAGTATATACACTGTGCCTCCTCGAACAATTAAAAGAAGGACAACAACCAATTTAAAAGCCCAAATCAACCAGAAGTGCCAAAAAATTGAATCATATGGAAGTCCAACAACCAAGGAGTTAAAGAAGAAACATTCATCCAGACCAGTAGAAGGGTAATGATGGGCAGCTAAGTGGAAAGGACTCTCAGCAAGGCAGTGGCTGGAGGACTGGGGGTTCCCACTCTTGTGTGTGGATAAACCAGGAGGAACAACTGGGGAGTGAGACAGACTGCACAACCCAGGATTCCAGTGCGGGGAAATAAATCCTCAAAACCTCTCACTGAAAAAATCTGTGGGGGTTGTGGTGTCAGGAGAAATGCCCAGTCTCACAGGTGAGTTCGTTGGAGACACCCACAGGGTCCTAGAATATACACTAAACCACCCACCCAGGAATCAGCACCAGAAAGGTCCAATTTTCTTGTGGGTAGCAGAGGAAGTGACTGAAAGCAGGTGGACAGTTGAGCAAGCAGTATTGTTCCCTCTGAGACCCTTCTACCACGTACAGTGCTACAATGCAATGATGTGGGTTGCCCTGCCCTGGTGAATACCTAAGATTCTGCCTCTTGCAGTGTAACAAGCTTGCTGAGGCAAAAAAAAAAAAAAAAAAAGAAAAGAAAAAAGAAAAGAAAAAAGAAAAAAAAGAAAAAGCCCCAAATGAAAGAACAGATCAAAGCTCCAGAAAATCTACAACTAAGTGACAAAGAGAGACAACCTATCAGATGCATAGTTCAAAACGCTGATAATCGGGACACTCACAGAAATGGTTGAGTATGGATGCAAAATAGAGAAAAAAGTGAAGGCTATGAAAAGTGAAATAAAGGCAAATGTACAGGGACCCAATAGTGACAGGAAGGAAACTGGGACTCAAATCAATGGTTTGGACTAGAAGGAAGAAATAAACATTCAATCAACAAAATGAAGAAACAAGAATTCAAAAACTGAGGAGAGGCTTAAGAACCTCCAGGACAATTTTAAACATTCCAATATCTGAATCATAGGGGTGCCAGAAGGAAAAGAGGAAGAACAAGAGATTGAAAACTTATTTGAACACATAATGAAGAAGATCTTTCCTGATCTGGCAAAGGAATTAGACTTCCAGGAACTCCAGGAAGCTCAGAGAGTCCCAAAGAATTTGGACCCAAGGAAGCATACAACAAAGCACATCATAATTACATTATCTAAGATGAAAGATAAGGAGAGAATCTTAAAAGCAGCAAGAGAAAATGACACAGTTACCTACAAAAAGTTCCCAAAAGACTATCAGCTGATTTCTCAAAAGAAACCTTACAGGCAAGAAAGGACTGGAAAGAAGTATTCCAAGTCATGAAAGGCAAGGACCTACATCCAAGATGACTCTATCCAGCAAAGCTTTCATTTAGAGTAGAAGGACAGATAAAGTGTTTCCCATATAAGGTAAAGTTAAAGGAGTTCATCACCACCAAGACCTTATATGAAATGTTGAAGGGACTTATGTAAGAATAATGAGAAGATCAAAACTACGAACAGTAAAATGACAATAAACACAACTATCAACAATGGAATTGACAAAAACAAAAACAAACTCAGCAAACAGCTAGAATAGGAACAGAATCATTGACATGGAGATCACATGGAGGGTTATCATCAGGGAGGTGGAGGTGGAAGAATGTGAGAAAAGGTACAGGGAATAAGAAGCATAAATTGTAGGTACAAAATAGACAGGGGAGGTTAAGAATGGTGTAGGCAATGGAGAAGCCAAAGAACTTACATGTATGACCCATGGACATTAACTAAGAGAAGGGGGAATACAGGTGAGAGGCAATGTGCAGGGCAGACAGGAGCAAAGGGGTAAAATGCCACACTGTAATAGCATAATCAATAAAATATATTTAAAAACACCATAAATAGCATATTAAAGGCTTTATAGCATTATGTTTTGGAAACATATTTACTCAACTATTCCCCAGTTCATAGACATTGCAAATGGTAGATATTTTTCATTTGTTGATTTGGATAAGTAATTAATGTTCAGTATATTAATGTGGTGCTTTAAATTACCTAACTGACCATAAAGAAAGTAGAGAGGGAGAAACAGCAGGGGACAGGAAAGGAGGGGAATAAGGGAGAGAGGGAGAAGAAGAAGGAGGGAGGGAGAGAGAAAGAGAATATGAATGGCATGACAATGAAAACCCTTACCCCTGGCTAAACCTGCTTCTATGATATAATATCTGGGTTATGTGACCCAAGATATTCTTTAATGGGCACCTGCCAATAGGATATCCTGCCCTACCATATCCTGATGTCAACATCAGTGCCTCATGGATATTGATGGCTGTCTCAGGGGGATAGCATTTCTTCTTTTATGTGGTTGAAAGACTTCATAGAATTTGGGTTTGCCTTGGTGGGGTCTGAAAGACCACAGAGTCAAAGTTAAGTATTGAGAAAGCCTGAGAAGTTTAGTATGAGGGTAAAAGGGCAGGGTAAGCTAAAGGAAGATCTTTTCCTTTTCTTGGCTAGGAGACCAGGGTACTATAGACTTTAAGGAATCACACGAGTTTGAGGGTAGTCCACAAAACTACCCTCAGTTTTGACAACAACTGCAAGTTTGAAGGGTTCCTAAAATGACCCTCATGCTCAATGTTTTGCTGGAAAGACTTACAGAACTCATTGCAAGCTGTTATACTCAAAGTTATGATTTGCTACAGGAAAAAGATAAATATTAAAAATCATTCAAGGGAAGAGACACATGATGTACAGTCCATGAAAGTTGCAAGTGCAAATCCTCCAGTTGTCCTTTCCAGTGGAGTAATGGGAAATATTATTTTATAAGTATCAGTGTGTGACAGTATATGTAGAGTATTGCCAATCAGAGAAGCTCACCTGACACTTGGTGTCTAGAGATTGCATTAGGGCTCCATTACTGACTCATAAGTTTTACATGACTGACCTTCTGTTTCCAGGCTCTCCAGAGTTAGAGCTGATATGGCACAGCTGCCCTTTAGTCTCCATTGCCTCTTGAGGAAAAGTGGACCTACATGACCTAAAGCCCCTGTCATAAATCATACTGTTAGACTCTCTAGTCACCAAGGCATCCAGATAAACAAATACACTCTCACAAGGCATGGTATTCTAAAGGTTTAGAGACTACCTTCCAGAAGCCAAAGGCACAGGCCACACTTCTTTCTGAATAAGGTTAAATTCTTTACTATACAGGTACTCTGTCTAGCAGGGACCTCCGCTTGATGGCTGCCTTTCTGCCAGCATGTGGTGCGCTATGAAGGAAACTCTGAGAAAGCTGATACTATTTTTATCTTATAGGAGGAAGGTACCGACTTAAGCACATATAACACCTTTCAGTAATTTGGCACCTTGGCACTTTGCTTGGTTTACCCTACCATGTTTTCTCTGCAGGGCTGTCCAGGTCTAAACACAAGCAGAATAAATAGTTTTTATGTGGTATGACATGAAAGTCACAAGAAAATCCCCTTATATGTGGAATCTAAAGAACAATAGAAATGAATAAATAAAATAGAATGAGACTCATAGACACAGAGAGCAAACTGGTGGTTCCCAGAGGAGAGGGGTTTGGGGCTCTGGGTGAAAAAAGGTAAAGGTGTTAGGAAGTACAAATTGGTAGTTACAGAATAGTCATGGGGATGTAAACTATAACATAAGGAATATAGTCAATAATATTGTAATAACTATGTATGGTATAGAGGGGGTACTGGAGATACCAAGGGGAATTCTTTGCAGCATATACAATTGTCTTACCATTACACTGTACACCTGAAACTAATACAAAATAATATTGAATGAAAAGTGTAATTGAAAACAGTTAAAATATTTAGTTTGTTGACTTCTACAGAAAAAAATAAAAACATCAACAAAATCAACAAACTTCTAAAAAAGATCCCCTAACAACAAACCTGTCCCTTCATAACCCAGAGCCACAGAACATCAGAACACACTGATCTCTTAAAGATCATCTAATTAAGGTGTTGGAAAACTATGATGTGGGGCCAGATTTGGTTCTTTGCCTGTTTTTGTAAATAAAGTTTAATTAGAACAGCCATGTCCAATCATTAATATATTATTAAAGGCTGCTTTCATGATGTAATGACAGAATTAGGAAATTGTGATGGAAGTCATATGGCTGCAAACACATCTAACTGTCACTTTACCTGCCCCCACCCCCCAGAAAAGTTTGCTGACCTCTGGACAATTCAACCATATCATCATGCAGATGTAGAAATTGACGTACAAATTGGAGAAATATAATTACATCAGGCAAATAAATATTGAGTCCCTGCTCTGTGTTGGGCACTGTTGAAGGCACTTGAGATACATGTAAACAAAGCAGACAAAAAATGTTAGACTAATTATACTAACAATTATACTAACACACTAATGTTAGCAATTGATAATGTCATGGAAAAAGACTAATTAAAGGTGAGTGGGCTAATGGGATGGGAAGAGTTGCAACTTTAAATAGGATGATGGGAGTAGGTAGGCTTCACTGAATAATTAAAATTTTAGAAAATACTTGAAGAAGGTAGAGGTGAGCCTTGGAGACACCTGCGATAAAACCTTTTCAGGTGGAGGAAACTGTTCATGCAAAGCCTTGAGGTGGTCATGTTCCAGCAACAGCAAAGAGCCCAGCATGTCTGGAGTAAAGTAAGTGATAGGGAAGATAGAGGGAAATAAAGGAAGAGAAGTACTCATGAGTTTGTTTTTGTTTATTAGGTTTCTTTTACAGGTGAGATCATATGGTATTTGTCTTTCACCGCCTGGCTTATTTCGCTCAGCATAATGTTCTCCAGTTCCATCCATGCTGCCACACAAGAAAGGAGTTTCTTCTTTCTTTCTGCTGTGTACTAGAACCAGAGGCATGGAATCATGGAACAGTATGACAGTGACCAGAGGGGAGGGGGAAGGGGTATAATGGTGGAAAGTATGGGAAGGGATTAGTCAAAGAATATGTATGAATGACGCATGGACATGGTCAACAGTGTGAGGACTTGCTGTGGGAGCAGGGACTGGATTGGGCTGAGGAGGGCAAAGGGGGAAAATTGGGACACCTATAATAGAATAACAATAAAATATTTTTTAAAAAGGAAGACCAGTAATGGGGTACAAGATACCATACCATTTACAATGCTGTTGGGAAGACTATTAGTGAAATGAAGAACAATGGCAGATTTTGAACAGAGAAGTAACATGATCTGACTGGGATTTGGATTTTAACTCCAGTGTTAAAGATAGACTGTTATAAAGTGAAGGTGAAATAAAAAAATCAGTGTGATGGTTAATTTTATATGTCAAATTGACAGGGCTACAGGATGCCCAGATGGCTGGTAAAACATTCCTAGATGTATTTGTAAAGGTGTCTCTGGAAGAGAGTAGCATTCGAATTGGCAGACTGAGTAAAGGCTTTCAGCAATACAGGTGGGCATCATGTAATCCACTGAGGTCCTGAATATAACAAAAATGTGGAGGAAGGGCAAATTCACTCTCTGCTTGAGCTAAGACATTCATCTTCTCCTTCCTTCACATTGGCACTCCTGATTCTCAGGCCTTCAAATATGAAGTCTGGTCTGAGACTTACATCATCTCCCCCGCACCCCAGTTCCTGGGGCCTCCAGCTTGTAGACAGCAGACTGTGGGATTCTTATCCTTCATAACTGAATAAGTCAGTCTCTCATCATAAGTCTCTTTTTGTGTATGTTATATGTTTCCTATTCTCTTTTTAGAACCCTGACTAAGACAACAAGTTAGGAAGCTACGATTGTAACGCAACCTAGAGATGATGCTGGCTTGCACCATCTTGGTAGCGGTGAAAGAGATGAGAAGTGATATAGTTATGAATTTATTTGAAGGTAGCAGCAAACAAGATTTGCTAAAGGTTTGAATGTAGGTTATAAGAGGAAAAAAAGGAGTTGAGATTTTTGTCCTGAGCAACTGGAAGAATGGAGTTGTCAAAGTTATACAAGATGTTGGTAGAAGCATGAGTTGTTGAAGCTAGCCACACTCCCCCCACTCCCAATCTAGTGTTCTTTCCACTAATTTGATTGTGCCTTCTTGGTAATCTGATATGATGCTTTCAGACAATGAAAGCTGGCCCAAAGAATGTGCAGCACCAACAGTGTGAAAATGATTTTAAAAAGACTCAGAACTATGGCTTTTACAGAGTATCACTATTTCTAGGTTTATTTCCAGGTTTATCTTTCTGAGTTCAGGAAAGGGAAAATTCCTTAATATTTAGCTCAAACTCATTAAAAAGTTTCCCCTTGACCAGCTTTGAACAGAAGAAAACAAACATAATGGCCCTGCTTGAATCTCATAGGATAATAAATATTTCTAGTGAACATAATTGTTTTTAACCTTTATGCCAGGCACAATAAATGCCAAAGGGAAAGATAACCTGGCACTCTCCTGAAATGGCTTAAATAATAGGCCCAAGTTTGTTTTAATGGGAACTCACCTAGTAGACACACTCATATAACAAATGAGAAATCTCTAATGAGAGTTGCATTATTTCCATTGCCTTTTGTCATCCTTAATTGATCACCATCATGCACAGCTAATTAAGAGCATGATAATCTGACCAAGGTATTTTCAGACAGGGCACTGGTGCCTGCTTTAAAACAATGACTTCTGGAAGCCCACATCAATGTGGCTGGCAGGTTACTCTATAGCAGAGGACTGCCCAATTAGAAAGCACAATCCTTCACTGACTGATCCAACCTTGCACAATCCTGGGGTTTGATTGTTGCAACTGTGGATGAGAACATTAAGACCAACCCTCAGTGATGTCCAAACCCTACCAAGGAATGACCTTCTTGGCCTGAGCACTGGTGGCTAACTTCCTATACTTAAGGCCCATTTCTTTATCTCCATCCCCCTCCCCATTTCAGAGATTTCTGTCCTGAATCTCTTTCACAGACCTGTTCTCAGTGGATCAGGGGGGTGTACTGAAAAGGTGACTGGATTTGCATTCTATTCTCAGCCCAGTTACAAACTGGGTATATGATCTTGACTAAGTCACTTCTCTGTTATGTTCTATTTTTTTCCTACTTGAAAGTGAAAGGTTAGAACAGGCAAATTTCAAGGTTGCTTTTAGGTTTGACTCTTTAAAAAAGATTTTAGTTATCCATTTTTTTTAGAGAGAGGGGAAGGGAGGGAGAAAGACAGGAAGAGAAATATCAATGCATGGTTTCCTTTTACACACCCCCTTACTGGGGACCTGGCCAGCAACCCAGGCATGTGCCCTGACTGGGAATCAAACCAGTGACCATTTGGTTCACAGGACAGTGCTCAATCCACTGAGCCACACCAGCCAAGGTATGACTTTTAGTTATTTAATGGCTTTAGCTTTCAAAAACAAGTGGTGAGATTGGGAAAATTTTGTTAAACTCAGAATTTTCATGGTCTCTTCCATGATTTTGGAAAAAAGAAGCTTCTCTGATCCATCTCAAGCACCTCCTTTTGTGAGAATCAAAAAGAATGTATAAATAAAATACCCAAATGCAGACATATGCTCAGTATCATTATTATGTAATTGAATTGATTAAGCCCTTGGTCAGTGAACACAAGATTTGTTTCTTTCCAACTGTTTTGAAGAGCACCCCAAGGAGTTGGTCAGGGAGTTAAACATTTGTGCCTCTGCTATTACACATGTCTGATTGAGGCATGGAATTAGTTCCTTTAGAAATTAATTTGCATCACAGAGATGCAAATTAAAACCACAAAGAGATATTTCACAATAATCAAATTAAAATATTAAAATCTGTCAATACCAAGTATTGGTGAAGGTATAATAGGAACCTTAATCTACTGTTGGGAAGGTGAATTGGTACAACTTCCTTACCTAGTAAATACAAACATGCTTGTACATGAATGTTCATAGCAGCATTGTCTGTAAGGAGAAAATGGAAATAATATGAATGTACATATAATATATATATATATATATATATATATATATATATATATATATATATATATATATTAGGAACTATCATGCAATGAATGGAAATGAGGGATAATGAAGATGGCTGCTGAGTAGGTGGAAGCTGAGCCTACTTGCTTGTGCCCCAGCACTAATGTTTGGCTGATCTTCCAACAAGTGACTTGAGCAATCAATGGAATCTCAGCTGGTATGAATTTTTGAAGCCAAGGAGTGCAGAGGATACTTTGCGCCATCCAGTAAGAGATTTTTATAAGTTGAGGGGGCAATGCCCTGTGCAAGGCTCCTGCATTGGAGGAGAGAACAGTCAGAAAACACGGCTTAGGGGCTCCCTTGCCTCCCAGCATGGGGGCTCTGGTCCTACACCAGGGAACCCCAACCCTAATTGGGAGAAACTTGAGAGGATATTCAGAGTCTGGGAGACTTAGGGTGCCACACACACACACAGCTAGCTGCACGAACTGGGAGAGTTCTAGAGATAAACTCTGTCTCCAGAAACTATCAGAGCACTGGTGGGCTGCAGACAGCCCTGACTGAGAGAGACTTTGTGCTTTTTGGGGAAGAGGAGCATGCAGAGAGCTGGTCCATGGCTCAGTGCTGCAATGTGTGTGCCACATACAGACTTTTTAAGAAAGGGAGCTGAGGTATGGCTGGGCAGGGGCCCATATGTGCACAAGCAGCTGCTCTGCCAGAAAACATGCCAGAGTGAAAGTGCAGTTCATTACCACTGAGTCCAGCTGCTCAGAAAGAACAGAAACTGGTGCAGTGAAGCAATTATGGGACACCACTCAGCAGGGCTGGAGAGCAGGGGGCTGTGCAGAGCAGAGTTCAGAACTGAGTCTCCTGTGAGAGTGGCGGTCTGGGGACTGGACATGCAGGAACTGAGTGCCTGAATTTCATTGCAGTGAGGCAGAGCCCCTAACAGGCAGGCATGCCCAACCCCCACCTGTAGGATTGCATGCTTTCAGACTAGTGAAGCCAGGCTCAGGAGCATGTGCTGGGTTCATATCTGCAGGGGAAAGAAGGAGAGGTTCTAAAAGGGCCCTTTCTGAAATTTTATCAGGTGTTATGCTGGTTCCTTTGGCCAGGCCGTGATCTACTGAAAGCAGCAGAGCAGAGAGATTAGAGACAGGTGCGGCAAGGGATGTTCAGGGACCTACCCACCCTTGGATGTTATACAGAGCTGCCATCAGCATCAAGCAGGAAAGAGCTGACTATTTTACACAAATTGGTCCCTCACATGAAATGAACAGCTAATTCATTAGAAATTATACATTACTGGAAAGAACATGGGACACACCAAGATGTGTGGCGGGGATTGGGGGTGGAGAAACACACCCACCATCTTCCCTGAAGACTGAACAGTGCCTCCTGGGGGTAACCCAAGGGCCCCATCCTCGTGATCTCACCAGAGGCCCCCTCTGGAGGCAGATGGAGGTGGTACTTGCAGTGCTCTCAGACATTAGATGGGCCACTCCTGGGCCGTGTGCTGATGGAAAGCCAACATGGCAGAACAGTGAGGACTAGCCAGGCCTGAGTGAGACAGCCATAGACTGTGGGTCACTTGTACCCTTGAACAGGCTGCCTAAGGCTAGACTGGAACACCATCTGACATTACCAGGGGTGGATCCAGAAGTAGAAGACAGTGGCAAACACAACTCTGCTGAGATGACTTCCACCTTAGTCTTCTTCATTATCTGCATTATTTTTTCTTCCTGCAAAGCTTTTTAACATTCTTTATTTTTCTTCAATTTTGTTCCTATTATTTCATTATTTTTATTTTAGTTTTATTTCATATCTCATATTTTATTCTTCTCTTCTCTTACTCCATTTTTCCTTCTTTCTTCCCCTTAGTTTTGTTTAAATTTTAGTTTTGCCCTTTCTGTGCCTTGTTTCTATTTCTCAGTCTTACTATTTCTCCTCCCTCTAGGCTCTCAAAACCATTTCTTACCTTTAGTCATCTAACATTTTCCCCTATCTTATAACACCCTTATTCTCTCTCCACTGTTATTAATCTTTGCTCATTTGTCATTGATATGATGGTTGCTGTTGCATTTTTCAACTTTATTCCTAGATGTTCACTATTTTGTATTTCAAATTTCAAAATTTGCTGTTCCCCTCTTCTACTCCATTTTGCCTTTCTCCTACCTTTTTTATTTTCATTTTGAATTTTATTTTTCCTTCTCTTAGCCTGGTTTTTATTCCTTACTCTTATTATTTCTTCTCCTTTTATCCTCTGAAAATAATTTTTCTTTCCCTTAGACAACTCATAGTCTATTCTCTTTCTTTTTTCCTTCTTATAATATTCTTATTCTCTTTCCACCTAAATTAATCTTTGTTCATTTGTCATTGATATTTCTGTGGTGGTTGTTTTTTCTTCAATTTCATTCCAGTTTTTTCAATTTTTTAATTTCAAACCTCATATTACACTTTTTGCTTTTCTTACTCCATTTTGCATTCTTCCCTCCTTTTTTTATTTACGTTCTAAATTTTATTTTCTATCTATCTATCTAAGCCTTGTTTCTATTCCCTGCTCTTATTATTACTCCTCCCTCTACCCACTCAAAATAAATTCTTTCCATTAGTCATCTCATAGTTTCCTTTTCTTATAATCTTAATTTTTTTCAGTAACATTTCAGATATCCCATGTTGCAATATTTTTCCAATATAACTCCCAGAGCAAGGAAAATAAAGGAAAAAATAAACAAGTGATGCCACATCAAATGAATAAACTACTCCATGGCTAAAGAAACCATTATCAAAATGAAAATGAAACCTATATAGGAAAACATATATGCCAATGATATATCAGATAAAGGTTTGATCTGCAAAATGTATAAAGAACTTGTATGACTCAATACCAAGGAAGCAAAAAAAAAAGTCCATTTAAAAATGGGCAAAGGACATGAATAGACACTTATCCAAGGAGAATATACAGGTCTATAGACATGTGAAAAATGCTCAACATTACTAGCCATCAGAAAGATGCAAATTAAAAACACAATGACATATCACTTCACACCTGTCAGAATGGTCATCATTAATAAATCAACAAACAACAAGTGCTGGTGAGGATGTGGAGAAAAATGAACCCTAGTTCACTGTTGGTGGGAATGCAGCCTGGTGCAGCCTCTGTGGAAAACAGTATAGATATTATACAAAAAATTAACTACCCTTTTGACCCAGTGATTCCACTGCTGAGAATATACCTGAAGAATCACAAAATGTCAATTCAAAAGAGCTTATGCACCCCAATGTTCATAGCGGTGCTATTTGCAAAAGCCAGGTGTTGGAAACAGCCTGAGTACCCATTAGTAAATGAGTGGATCAGAAAACTGGTATCTTTAAACAATGGGATACTAGGCAGAAAAAAAGAAAGATTTCTTACCTTTTGTGACAGATGGTTTCATCTGGAGACTATTATGCAAAGTGAAATAGGCTGGTAGCTGAAAGACAAACACTATATGATCTGACTTATAAGAGGAATCTAATGAGTAAAGTAAACTAATGAACCAAATAAAACCAGAGACATGGGAACAAATGACAGCTGTCAGAGGCAATGGGGAAGGGGAATAAGGGTGGAAAGAATAGGAAGGGATTGTTCAAAAAACATGTGTGAATGACCCATGCAGATGGTCAACAGTTTGGGGATTGGCTGTGGGAGTGGGGGTTGGGCTGAGTGGGGGAGGTCAAAGGGGAAAAATTGGACAATTGTAGGAAAGTAACAATAATTTAAAAAATGTGAAAAAGAGAAAATGATTAAGCCATATATATATGAAAATCTAAAAAATATGCTATTTACAAAAATATCATGCCCCAGATAAGTATGGATAGTATAATTTTAGTTTCATAATGTTTAAAACAATAGAAAAAATAAAGAAAACAATAGTTAGGAATACAGGTATACTTATAGAGGATAACATTTTTTAAGCCTGTGGAAGTCTTGGCTGATCTGAGAGATAAAACTCTTAAAAATTGAGAGAATGATGGATAAAATACTTAAATATGTGTAACAACACCATTAAAGTCCTACAGGAGAATATAGGCAGGAAAATATCAGATATTCAACATAGCAATATTTTCACCTATATGTCCTCTAGACCAAGGGACATAAAGGAAAGAATAAACAAATGGGATCTCATCAAAATAAAAAGCTTCTGCCTGGCTAAAGAAAATAGCATTAAAATGAAAAGGGAACCAACCATCTGGGAAAATATATTTACTAATGGTACCTCAGACAAGGGTTTGATCTCCAAAATATATAAAGAACTCACATGACTCCTCTCCAGGAAGACAAACAACCCAATTAAAAAAATAGGCAAAGGACTTGAACAGATACTTCTCCAAGAGGACATACAGAGGACCCATAGACATATGAAAAGATGCTCAGCATCACTAGCTATCAGAGAGATGCAAATTAAAACCACAACCAGGTACCACTTCATACCAGGCAGAATGGACATCATAAGCAAATCAACAAACAACAAGTGCTGGTGAGGGTGTGGGTAAAAGGAACCCTAATACACTCTTGGTGGGAATGCAGACTGGTGCAGCCACTGTAGAAGACAATATGGAATTTCCTCAAAAAACTAAAAATGGAACTGCCTTTTGACCCAGCAATTCCACTGCTGGGATTATACCCTAAGAATCCTGAAACACCAATTCAAAAGAACCTATGCACCCCAATGTTCATAGCAGCACAATTTACAATAGTCAAGTTTTGGAAACAACCTAAATGCCCATCAGTAAATGAGTGGATCAAAAAACTTTGGTATATTTACACAATGGAATACAATGCAGCAGAAAGAAGGAACTCCTACATTTCATGACAGAATGGATGGAACTGGAGAGCATTATACTAAGTGAAATAAGCCAAGCATTGAAAGAGAAATACCATATGATCTCACCTAAATGTGGAACTTAATGAACAAAACAAATAACAAGCAGCATATAACCAGAGACATTGAAACAAAAAACAAACTGACAGTAACCAGAAGGGAGGGTAGAGGCAATAATGGAGGAAAAAGGGGGAGGGTTGTCAAGGAACATGTATAAAGGGACCCATGTGTGGCAGACTCCAGCTAGAAGAGTCCGCATATTGTGGCTGCAGCTGAAAACAAATGCACAGACTGCAACAGTCCTGTGGAGAAAAAGGGAAAGTACTCTTTTCAGAGGAGAGTCCTGTGGCCACTTCTGTCAAGGGGAGATCACATCGACCCTTGCCTGGACAGGCTTTTATTGTTTTTTTCAGGTCTTACACCAAAGAAGGATTTATTTCTATTACATAGGATATTGTTGTCTATGTTTTAGGTACAATCAAGGAAATTAAAATAACACATGCAGAAGGGAAAGACAGCAAGCTGATTAACTCTGTCCTTGGGAAAATTCACACAGGCTTTGGAAATTACCTTGAAGATAGACCATAAACATCTACTGTTTCAGACCAGGGTCGGGGAGTTTTAGCAAGAGCAAGCTACAACAGTCTGTGTGCATTTTCTATGCCTGATTCCCATTGGAAAACCGGTTTGAGGGTCTGGCTCCTGCCCACCACTTTGCTCCTGCAGGTTTTCCATACAGGGCTGAGTCACATTTGCCAAATTAAAACAAAATGGTTCTCTACACCCCATGGACAAAGCCAAATGTAGGATTGAGGGTGGTAGGCAGAGATATCTGGGGTGGGAGGGAGTGGTGGGGAGAAAATGGGGACAACTGTACTTGAACAACAATACAAAATAATAAAAGTTAGCTTTACCAAACCTAAACAAAGAGTGAGGGAGTGATTAACAAGATATTTCAGATAGTAAATATATTTGGTAAATGCACAGGGAGGCAATTTCAAGGGAACATGGAAGGGTGTTCAGTTATTGCCTCTGAGTTCTTCGTTTTGAAAATTAAAAAAAAAATTATATGAGCCAAACATTCCTGTAATAAACACTCAAACAAGACAGAAGAATATGATTAGAATTAAAATTTTGTTTTCTGCACTGGCTGGTGTGGATCAGTGGATTGAGTTTTGCCTGTGATCTGGGGGGTTACTGGTTCTATTCCCAGTCAGGGAGCATGCCTGGGTTGTGGTCCTGGTCCCCGGCTGAGGGTGTGCGGGAGGCAACCACACATTGATGTTTCTTTCCCTCTCTTTGTCCCTCCCTTCCCCTCTGTCTGAAAATAAATAAATAAATCTTTAATTAAAAAAAATTTATATTCTACAATTCCATTTACGAGAGGAAAGGAGTGCAGTCAAGAATATGTGGTATATTCTTCTAGAGCAGTAGTTCTTAGTGTTGTCCTTGGACCAGTACCATGGCATCACCTGGGAACTTGTTAGAAAGGCAAATTATCTGGCCTCATTCTAGATATACTGATTGAGACACTGGAGTTGAGGCTGTGCAATTTGTGTTTCAACAAGTCCTGTCATCAGTATCAACCCTGGTTGAATAATAATAGAATCATCTGAGAAAATTTGAAAACAATACCAGAGCCCAGTTTTTACCTTCAGAGATTTTCTTTATATCTCCTCCAGTAATGAATGTAGACAAAGTTGAGAGTTATTGGTGTAGGCTTTATATATCTATATCTATATCTATATCTATATCTATCTATATCTATATCTATATCATCTATATCTATATCTATATCTAGATATATTATACATATTATATTTTACATAAATCTCAATTTATATATATCTAAATATAAATATAAATCTCTAAATCTAAATACATATAAACATATATATATATATATTTACATATATATAGCTAAGCAAAATAAGCCAGTCAGAGAAAGACAAAAAGACTAGTACCATAGGGTCTCACACATATGTGGAATGTAATGAACAAAATAAACTGACAAAATTCAACCAGAGGCATTGATACATGGAACAGACTGACAGGTCTCAGATGGAAAAGGGGTTGGGGGGACTGGAGGAGATTGGCCTGGGAACATACATGCATATATGCATAGCCCATGGACACTGACAACAATGTTGTGAAGGCAAGGGGAGGCATGTGTAATAGTATCAACAATAAAACTGATTTTTAAAAATATTATATATTACACATATAATCTAAGCTTTCTATATTACATATGCATATATTATTATGTAAGTATATGTGTAGTGTAGAAGGTTAAGACTAATGACAACCCTGTACACACATTAAAATTACATATTATAATTATATATGTGAATATGATAGATTCTTCTGCATCTTTGACTTTTCACCAATAATATGTCAACAAATATAAATGTTTAATTTTTTAGAGCTGTGGTTCTTAACTAGGGTAGATTTTGCTCCACAGGTGACATTTAGCAATGTCTGGAACCTTTTTTTTTTGTCACAACTGGTGGAGGCACTAATAGCATCTACAGGGTAGAGACTAGGGATGCTGCTAAATATCCTACAAGGTACAGGGCAGCTTCCCACAAAAATGAATTATCTGACCCCAACTGTCAGTAGTGCTGAGGTTGACAAATCCTGTTTTAGAAAAATACATAGTGTTTCATTGTAAGACAGTATTAGATTTTATTCTATCTTTCCAATGTGCTTTGGTTACTTTATTTAATACTCAAATTTTATGAAGGAGTTGAAAAGATGTGAGTTATGTCTTGTCTCTCCACATAGTTTTCCCTAAACTTACTAAAGTAAGTTGCATGACTTTTGCTTCTTTTCTGTTCCATAGTAATCAACATATTCCTGGGCATGATAAAACTATTGAATAAAAGCTTGTTGAATTGAACTGAATAATCCGCAATCCCCACAATATAGTACAATTCTATTGTATTTGTCTCTGGTTTCTGTTAAAGCCTAGAAATTCTCAGTAAAATTCTGTCAATAAGAAATGGAATTAACTGTAGCATCTCAGGTGTATTGCAGAGTGAATGATTAAATATCATTGGCAAATAGTAAGCTGTCTGCTTTGACCTTTCAGTTTTGGGTATTTTGACTGATGGTCCCCTCTTTAGAGTTTAGTAAAGTTGTAAACAGAAAGACATGAGACCCACTGATGGACCAGGCAGTCAAATACCAAATATGAAAAGGTCAGCATCAAACTCTGCTTGCTGATATGACTCAGACTGCCTTGAGATTGGGTGGACCTGTGACACTGTGGCTTTGAGCTACTGACTTAAAGGGAAAATGACGAATGGTTCCATAGTAAATAGAATGGGGATATACTCAGTTTGAATCCTATTGGAAGATTGGAAACTAGCTCTGACTGAAACTTAGGTAGATAATATCAAGGAAACTTTATGTTTTGAAGGCTTTGTCTAAGGTGATGTTGCTGTTTTCTTCTGTCTTTTTCTAAGACTTTTAGTATCATGAAAATACTTACCTCTTTTTCTGGTAACAGCAACTTCCTTGCCATGCTATTAAATGTAGAGTCCTTGAAGACTGTTATAAAATTTTCTTAGACCATGCTGTCTACTTCCTTAATGTTTTTTATTTTTATCTTTTTAGCTTTATGTCAACTATTTCTTTTCTTTTTCCTATATCGTTTAAGACTCTATTGCTCCTTGAAGTACTCCCAACTTTGTTTTCTCCAGCCTTGGGAATGTAGTAAGTCTCTCATAATGGGAAATATTGGATCATTCATACACTAATCCACCAAACATTGTTTGAGTGCTTAATATGAGTCAGGGCCTGTGTAAGATGCCAAGGTGTATGGTTCCTGCTATCTGAATATAATCAGTATAGAAGGCAGCCCAACTCCTAAGAAAATATAACTGATTTATTAAATAGTATGAATTCAGTGGGAATTCAGTTTGTTTTCAAAACTGAAAACAAACATGTTTCAGTTTTACTTTTCCTCAATAACTGCCTTCAACTGTGTTGTTGCATTTACATTTCTGTTCTCTTTTAACATTTTGGACATCCTATATCTTTCTCACTATTTTCAATCTATTAAAGTGCAATCCACCTATCACAATGTCTAAGAAAAAATACCTTATAATACCAAGTGTTTGTGAGAATGTGGAGTAAGTGGAATGCAACCCACATTTCTGTTATGAATGTAAATTGGGATAACTACCGTGGAAAGTTTTGGGCAGTAATTACTAATTTGAATATATGCTATCCTATTACCCAGCAATTCTATCACGAAGTACATGCACAACAGAAAAGTAAACATGTTTACCAAAATTATGTACTTGATTATTAACAGAAGCTCTATATATAACAATAAGAAACTGAAAATTTCTCAGATATACTCCATATCTCATTTTATTGTGCTTCACCTTATTACATACTGCAGATAATTATTTTTTTACACATCTAAAGTTTGTGGCAACTCTGTTGAGCAAATGTATTGGTGCTATTTTTCCAACAGCTCTTGCACACTTTGCATCTCTGTGGCACATTTTTGTAATTGTCGCAATATTTCAAACTTTTTCATTATTATATATGTTATGCTGATCTGAGATCAGATTTTCGATGTTATTATTGTAATTGTTTGGGGCACCATAAACTGTACTCATATACAATGGTGAACTTATTCAATAAATGTGTTTTTTTTTTAATTTTTTTCTCTTTTTAATTTTTGTTCAAGTACAGTTGACTCCATTTACCCCCACCACTCCCCCCCCCACACCAGCCATCCCCACCTCCTACCTGCTTTGGTTTTCTCCATGTAGCCATTCCCCAACTCTCTGCCTCTCCATGGGCTTTCTTATGGCCTGAGAAAGATTGAAATTAAGCAAATTAATAACCCTGCAGTGACCTCTAATTATTCAAGGATAAGGAAGAGATGTACTTTATTACTGTAAATTAAAAGCTAGAAATGATTAAACTTAGTCAGGAAGGCATGTGGAAAGCTGAGACAGGCTAAAAGCTAGGCTTCTTGTGCCAAACATTTAGCCAAGCTGTGAATGCAAAAGAAAAGTTCCTGGAGGAAATTAAAAGAGCTACTCTAGTGAACACATGAATGATAAGAAAGAAAGCCATCCTCATGCTGATACAGAGAAAATTTTAGTGGTCTAGATGACAGATTAAACCAACCAGATTTCCTTAAACCAAAGCTCAATCCAGAGCAAGGCCTTAACTCTCTTCAATTCTATGAAGGCTGAGAGAGGTGAGGAAGCTGAAGAAAAAAGAAGTTGGAAGCTAGTAGATGTTGGTACATGAGGTTTAAGAAAAAAAGCTATTGCCCTGGCTGGTGTGGGTCAGTGGATCGAGTGCTGTCCTATGAACCAAAGGGCGGCTGGTTCAATTCCCAGTCAGGGCACATGCCCGGCTTGTGGGCCAGGTCCCCAGTGGGAGACACGTCAGAGGCAATCACACATTCATGTTTTTCTCCCTCCCTTCCCCTCTGTCTAAAAATAAATAAAAAAATATTTAAACAAAGAAAAGGAAAAAAGCTATCTCCATACATAAAAGTCCAAGGTGAGGCAGCAAGTGATGATGTAGAAACCGTAGTAAGTTATTCAGAAGATCTAGCTAAAATAATTAATGAAGTTGGCTACACTAAACAACATATTTTCAATGTAGAGGAAATAACCTTATATTAGAAGATTCCACCTAGAACTTTCATAGCTAGAGAGATGTCAAAGCCTAAATTCAAAGCTTCAAAGGACAGGCTGAACTTTTAATTGGTGGTCAGTGCAGCTGGTGAATTTAAGTTGAAGCTAATGCTCTATTACTATTCTGAAAATCACAAAGCCCTTAAGAATGATGCTAAATAAATTCTTCTTGTACTCTATAAGTGGAACAACAGAGCCAGGATGACAGCAAATCTGTTTACAACATGGTTTACCGAATATTTTAAACCCAGTGTTGAGACTACTGCTAAGAAAAGATTCTTTTCAATATAGTACTGTTGATTGACAATGCAGCACATCACCCAAGATCTGTGAAGGAGAGATCTACAATGATATTACTATTGTTTTCATTGTTGCTAACATGACATCTATTCTTCAGCCCATGGATCATGGAGTAATTTAAACTTTTAAGTTTTATCATTTAATACATACATTCTGTAAGGCTACAGCAGCCATAGATAGTGACTCTTCTGATGGATCTTGGCAAATTCCATTAAAAAACTTTTGAAAAGAATTCACCATTATAGATTCCATTAAGAATATTTATGGTTCATGGAAAGAGGTCAAAATATCAACAGGATTTCATTCCAACCTTCTTGGGTGACTTTCAGGGGTTCAAGACTTCAGTAGAGGAAGTAACTCCAGCTGTGGTAGAAAAAGCATGAAAACTAGAATTAGAAGTGGCGTGTAAAGATGTGACAGAATTGCTACAATCTCATGATAAAACTTTAATGGAGAGATTCAAGATGGCAGTAGAGTAAGTGGAAGCTACACTAACCTCCTCCCAGGACCAATCTGGAATTACAACTAAATTGTACAGAAATCATCCTGAATAGCCAACTGAACACTATCTGGAGAGAAGCCTTAAAACCAAGGACAGACAGAAGAAACCACTTCACCACAACAAGACTGGAAGGGAGTACCAAGGAGGTGCAAGAGGGCAGCAGAAGTTCAGGAGGAATATTTCAGCAGCCAGTGTGGGGCTTCTGAGAGCCCATGAGAAATATGGGATCTAAACCCCAAGCTGGGCTGCCCAGCCTATAGGACCAGAGCTGGAAAGGAACCCAGATAACATCCAGCTGTGAAAAGCAGCAGGGTTTCTGTCTGCCAGGGAGAGATGGCTAAAGATGCAGAGATCTTCTTAAAGAACCACCACACAAAAATTTGTTTGTAGCCACCTACCCTGGTCTGCAGCAGAGGGAGGGCAGAGTGGGCTAGAGACACTAGAGGCGAGTCTGGGACTGGTGACTCTGGGGAGAGGACTGAAGGAACAGCCACCAGGATCCCTATGCTGAATCATCCCCCATGCTGTTCAGAAGTCATCTTTCTCTGGAAGAGCCCTCTTCTCCAAGTGGCATCAGCCTGAGAGGAAGAAATAACCCACCCACAGGAATCACTCTGCACCACCCTGTGGAGCATAAGTCAGGCTGCTGATTACAGCTTGAGGCTACATCATTGATTATATTAACAACTAAGGCAGAAAATACAAAGAAAGAGCTAAAATGGTTAGACCAAAAAAACAGACCCCAAATGAAAGAACAAGAGAATTCTCCAGAAGAAAAACTAAATGAAGGCAAACAATTTATCATAGAGTTTACAATAATGATTATAAGGATACTCAACAGCATGAAAAAGATATAGAAATCATAAAAAAGGATGAGGCACAAATAAAGAATGTGATATCTGAAAGAGATGATACACTGGAAGGGATGAACAGTAGGTTGGGTGAAGCAGAGGACTGAATCAGCAATTTGGAAGACAAGGTATATAAAAACACACAGGCAGAGCAGCAAAAAGGAAAAAGAATTTAAAGAAATGAAGAGAGCTTAAGGAACATTTTGGGCAATATGAAGTGTATCAACATCCACATCAAGGGAAAACCAGAAGGAGAAGAGAGTGAGCAAGGAATCGAGAACCAATTTAAAGAAATAATGAATCAAAATTTCCCTGATCTCGTGAAGAAAAAGACACACAAATCCAGGAAGCTCAGAGAATCCCAAACATGTTGGACCCAAAGAGGCCTACACTGAGACACATCATAATTAAAATGATAAGGCTTAAAGACAAGGGGAGAATCCTTAAAGCCACAAGAAAAAACAAGTATTCACATACAAGAGAGCACAAATTAGACTGGTATCTGATTGTTCAACAGAAACATTTCAGACCAGATGGGAGTGGCATGAAAGATTTGAGGTGATGAAAATCAAAAACCAACCACCAAGGCTATTTTATACAGCAAGACTATCATTTAAAATCAAAGGATAAATAATTAGCTTCCCAGACAAGAAGAAGCTAAAGGAGTTTGTTAGCACTAAACCAATAATGCAAAAAAAAAAAAAAAAAAAATGCAAGGTCTTGCTTTAAGAAAAAGAAGAAAAAGGAAAGGAGAAGGAAAACAGGAAAAAAAGCAGTCTGATAAAATTGCACAACATACATATCTATCAATAATCACCTTAAATGTAAATGGCTTCAATGCCCCAACCAAAAGACATAGGGTAGCTGAACGGATAGAAAACAAGACCCATATATATGCTGCCTCCAAGAGACCTTTCTCAGGCCAAAAGATATACACAGACTAAAAACAAAAGATAGGAAAAGATATTTCATGCACAGGGAAAAGAAAAAAATCCAGGGTAGCAATACTTATATTTAACAAAATAGACTTTAAAACCAAGGCTATAGTAAGAGTCAAAGAAGAACACTACATAATGATAAAGGGAACAATCCAACAAGAGGATATAACCCTAGTAAATATTTACGCACACATCATAGGAGCAGCTAAATATATAAAACAAGTCATGATGGACATAAAGGGAAAGAATGGCAAAAATACAGTAATAATTGGGGATTTTAACACCCTATTGACTTCAATGGATAAATCTTCCAGACTGAAAATCAACAAGGAGCCACTGGCCTTAAACCACATACTAGATCAAATGGATTTAATTGATATATTCAGAGTATTTCACCCCAAAGTGGCGGAATATACATACTTTTCAAGTGCACATGGAATGTTTTCTAGGACAAACCACTTGTTAGGACACAAAACAAGTCTCATCATATTTAAGAGGATTGAAATCATATCAAGCATCTTCTCTGATCACATGCTATGAAACTAAATATCAATTGCAAGAAGAACACTGAAAAACATACAAAGGCATGGAAGCTAAATAACGTGTTATTAAACAATGGATGGGTCAACAAGAAGATCAAAGAGGAAACCAAAAGATACCTTGAAACAAATGAAAATGAGGACACAACAATCCAAAATCTATGGGACACTGGGAAACCAATCTTAAGAGGGAAATTGATAGCATTATAGGCCTATCTCAAAAAACAAGAAAAAGCGCAAATAAACAATCTAACTTTACACTTACAGTAACTTGAAAAGTAACAAACAAAACACAAAGTGAGTAGAAGGAAGGTAATAATAAAGACGAGAGAAAAAATAAATGAAATAGAGTCTAAAAAAAGATACACAAGATAAATGAATCCAAGAGCTTGTTCTTTGTAAACATAAACAAGATTGACAAACGTTGACCAGACTCATCAAGAAAAAATAGAAAGGACTCAAATAAAAAAATCAGAAATGAAAGAGGAGAAATAAAAACTGACACCTAACAATACGAAGGATTGTAAGAAAATATTATGAGAAACTACATGCTAAAAAAATTGCACAACCTGGATGAAATGGAAAAATTCCTAGAAACATATAAACTTCCAAAACAAGATCAGGAAGAATCAGAGAATCTAAATAGACAGAGTATACCTAGTGAAATTGAAGCAGTAATCAACAAACTTGCAACAAACAAAGCCCTGGACCAGATGTCTTCACAGGTGAATTTTACCAAACATTCTGAGAAGTACTAACACCTCTTCTTCGAAAATTATTTCATAAAATTCAAGAGGAGTGAAGGCTCCCAAACTAATTTTATGAAGCTAGCATTATCCTAATTCAAAAACCACTTTAAGACACTACAAAGAAAGAAAATTATATGCCTATATCCCTTATGTACATATATGCTGAAATTCTCAACAAAATGTTACCAGATCAAATACAGCAATGCATCAAAAAACCATACACCATAATCAAGTGGGATTTATTCCAGGAATGAAAGTATGATACATTTGCAAATCAATAAATGTTATTCACCACATAAACAAAATGAAGGATAAAAAAATCTCATGATCATATCAATAAATATGGAATAAGCATTTGATAAAATCCAGCACCAATTTTTGATTAAAACTCCTAGCAAAGTGGGAATAGAGGAAACATACCTAAACATAATAAAGGTCATATACAGCATACCCACTGCCAACATCTTACTCAGTGGGCAAAAACTACAAGCCTTCCTCTTAAGATCAGGAAGAAGATGAGGATGTCCACTTCCCCCCTCTTATTCAATACAGTATGGGAAGTCCTAGCTACAGCAATCAGCAAAGAAGAAATAAAAGGCATCCAAATTGGAAAGGATGTAGTAAAACTGTAATTATTTGTATATGACATGATACTGTGCTGGAGAACCCCAATATTCCATCAAGAAACTATAAGAACTGATAAATAATTCTGTGAATTAGCAGGATACAAAATTAATATCCAGAAATCAGTTGCATTTTTATGTCAAAAATGAACCAACAGAAAAGGAAATTAAGAAAACAATTCCATTCACAACATCTTTGAAAAACAGAAAGAAAAAATTTAAAAAAAAAGATTTTAAGTAACATAATTAATTGGAGTCCAGTTGAATAAATATCAGGACAGGAAGAGATATCCTTTTTTTGTCTCAATGAAACTTTTTTCTTATATATATTAGGCCTGTATATATTTTGCTTTGATTGAAGATACTATTTCTTTTTTCTCTCCATGAAAAAAATTCTAGGTGCTTTTTGAAGTCTGATTATAGTAATACTTTCTAAAAAGTTTCAAATATTTACTAATAAACTGTAAGAATGTGTGAAAAAAATTTTAAAAAGAAGAAAATACCCAGGAATAAACCTAATCAAGTGTATAAAAGACCTGTACATGGAAAACTATAAAACACTGAAGAAACTGCAGAAGATACAAATAAGTGGAAGCACATACTATGTTCATGAATAGAAAGAATTAACATTACTAAAATGTCCATGGTACTCAAAGCTATCTATAGATTCAATGCAATTCCTATCAAGACTTCAATGATGTGCTTCATAGAACTAGAACAAATATTTCAAAAATTTATGTGCAAACAAAAATGGCCCCACATAGCAACAGCCATCCTGAGAAAGAAGAACAAAGTTGGAAGACTCACACTATGTAATAAAAACTATAATATAAGACCATAGTAATCAAAACAGCATGGTAATGGCATAAAAAAAAAAAAGCCAGACAAATAGATGCATGGACCAAAATAGCCTCAAAATTACTCCACACCTTTACAGTTAATTAATACTTGACAGAGGAAGAAAGCACATGCAATGGGCTAAACATCATTTATTCAGCAAATGATGTTGGGAAAATTGGACAGATACAAGCAGAAAAAATGAAACTAGACCACCTTCTTATCCCACACATAAGCGTAAATTCAAAAGGGATAAAAGACTTAAATGTTAGAACCAAGACCATAAAAATCATAGAAGAAAACACAGGCAGCAAAAACTTGGACATTTATTGTAGCAATTTTTTATCAGATATATCTCCCCTGGCAAGGGAAACAATAAAAAATAAGCAAATGGGATTACATAAAACTAAAATGTTTTTGCAAAGCAATGGAAATCATCAACAAAGTAAAAAGCTCACAGAATGGAAGAACAGATTCACCGATACATCTGATAAGGGGCTAATATCTAAAATTTATAAAGTACTTACAAAATTCAATGCCAAAAACCAAATAGCCCAATTAAAAAATATATAAAGGACCTGAATAGGCATTCTCCAATGAGGATATACAGATGGACCATAAACATATGAAAAGATGCTCAACATCACTAATCATCGGAGAAATGCTAATTAATACAACATTGAGACACTATCTCACATCTGTCAGAATGGCTATTATCAATAAATCAGCAAACAACAAGTGCCGGTATGGATATGGAGAAAGGAGAACTCTTTTGTGTTGTTGGTGGGAATGCAGATTGCTGCAGCCACTGTGGAAAGCAGTATGGAGATATTTCAAAACATTAAAAATGGATCTGCCTTTGACCCAGTGACCCCACTTCTTGGAATATATCTGAAGGAATCCTAAACACTAATTGAAAGAACACAAGGTACCCTATGGTCATTGCAGCATTATTTACAATTGCCAAAATATGGAATCAGCCCAAATGTCTTTGAATAGATGAGTGGATAAAACAACTGTGGGATATTTACTCAATGGAATACTACTTGGCCGTAAGAAAGAAGAAAATTTTACCCTTTGAGACAGTATAGATGGACCTGAAGAACATTATGCTATGTGAAATAAGCCAGTCAGAGAAAGACAAATACCATATGATTTCACTCATATGGAATCTAATGAACAAACTGAACTAACAAGCAAAATAGAGAGAGACTCATAGATGTAGAACAGTTGACAGCTAGTGGGGGAAGGTTAAGGGTGGAAGTCTTGAGCAAAAATGAAAAATGGACTCATGGACATGGAAAAGAATATGGTGATTTCTTGGTGGAGGGGAATATAATGGGACTAAATGATAATGTAAAAATACAATAAAGGTTAAATAAAAATAAATTTTAAAAGTCACGTCAAGAAAAAATTTTAATGAATGAGGAGTTGCTTCCTATGGATAAGCAAAGTGATTTCTTGAGATGGAATCTACTCCGGGTGAAGATGTTGTGAAGATTGTTGAGATAACAGCAAAAGATTTAGAATATTATATGAACTCAGTTATTAAAGTGGCTGCAGGATTTGGAGGATTGACTCCGATTTTTAAAAATGTTCTATTGGGGAATTAAATGCTATTAAACACCATTGCACACTACTAAGAAATTGTTCATGAAGAGAAGAGTCAATTGATGTGGCAAACTTCGTTGTAGTCTTGTTTTAAGAAATTGCAATAGCCACCTTAGCCTTCAGCAATCAACACCATGATCAGTCAGTAGCCATCAACATTGATGCAAGACCCTCAATCAGTGAGAAAGTTAGGACTCTCTGAAGGCTCAGATGATTATTGCTATATTTTTAGCAATAAGATAATTTTTAAATTATGTGCACTGTAACAAAATATTAATAATTAAACTATTTACATTGTTTCATAGCCATCGTGCTATTTTACACTTAATAATCTACATTATAGTGTAAAATGAATTTTTAAGTACACTGAGACATCAAAAAATCATGTCATTTGATTTATTGTGATATTTACTTTATTGTGGTTTTCTGGAATGAAACCTGCAAACTCTCTAAGGTTTGCCTGTATATCTATAGTAAAATGTATAAATAAACTTTGGTATATTATTAAAACAAAATACTATACAATAATGAAAGTAAACTAATCACTAACATAATAAAAATAATTACTTTTAGAAAATTTTGTTATAAAATCATTATAAATATTCTGGTTTAATGGAGTAGAGATTATATTGGAAAGGAACAAGACATTATGAACAACTCCCTGGAAAAAGTTAAATTTGACTTTTGGTAGTAGAAGGGATTAACCGCTTATCCAATACAAAATTAGCAAATTTTTTCATATTCTATACATTGTTTCTAATTTTTCTGTGCAAAAGCTTTTAAGTTTGCTGTAGTCACACTTGTTTATTTTTACTTTTGTTGGCTTTGCTTTTGATTTCATATGCAAAAAATCATTGCCAAGACAAAAGTCAGAAAGCATCTTCCCTATGCTTTCTTCTTGGAGTTTTAAGGTATCAGGTTTTAAGTTTAAGTCTTTGATGCAATTTGAGTTCATTTTTATCAGTCTTTTAAGATAGGTGTCCAGTTTTATTTTTCTACACATGTTTAGCTAGTTTTCCTGATACCATTTATCAAAGAGACTATTCTTTTCCTATTGATTGTTTTTGGCTCTCTTGTCAAATTCTAGGGCATGTAGTTCTTGACTATCATTTCTGTCTTATTGGTGTATGTGTCTATTTTTATTTCACTACCATATGTTTTAATTCTATAGCCTTGTAGTATAGTTTGAAATAAGGAAATGTGATGCCTCTTGATTTATTTTGCTTTCTCAATATTGCTTTGGTTGTTTGGGTTTTTTTGTGGTTCCATAAAAATTATAGGGTTTTTTATTTCTGTGAAAAATACCATTGGAGTTTTGATAGGGATTGTGATTAATATCCAAAATACGTACAGAACTCAGGGTGTGCTCAGAGCAGGGAGCCTGAAGGAATGGCTCCTCAGTTTACACCCAACAGGAGCTCGGGGTTGCTGTGAGGAGGGGCACAGAACTTGTGCCCTTCCTGTGAGCAGACACCCTACATGTCAAAAAACAAAGCAAAACAAAAACAAACAAAAGAACTCATACAACTCAATAACACAAAACCACAAACAATTCAATTAAAACAAATGGGCAGAGGACCGAATAGATATTTTTCCAAAGAAAACATTCAAATGGCCATCAGGTACACAAAAAGATGCTCAACATACCAATCATCAAGGAAATCCAAATTAAAACAACAGTGAGATATCACCTCACACCTGTTAGAACAGCTGTCATAAAGAAGAGATGTGTGGGTGAAGATGTGGAAGAAGAGAACCCTTGTACACTGTTGATGGAAATATAAATTGGATTAACCACTATGAAAAACACTATGGAGTTTTCTCTAAAAAGTAAACATAGAATTACCATATGACCCAGCAATTCCACTTCTGGATATATACCCAAAGGAAATGAAAACAGGATATTGAATAGATCGATACACTTCCATGTTAATTACAACATTATTTACAATAGTCAAGATATGTAAACAACCAAAGTACCTGTCAAGAAATAAGTAGATAAAGACTATATGGTGTATATTTATATAATTGTATACTAGTCAGCCATGAGAAAAGAGTACATTTTGCCATTTACGGCAACATGCATTAACACTGAGGATATTGTACTAAGTGAGATAAGTCAGATGAAGGCAAATGGTGTATGATCTCACATATATTTATAATATAAAGAGCCAAACTTGAGAAATCATATAGTAGAATGGTGGTTACCAGGGCCTACGGGGCAAGGGAATAGGAGAGCTGATAAAGGGTACCAACTTGCAAAGTAGATAAATAAGTTCTAGAGATCTAATGCACAGTATAGTGATAATAGAAAGTAACACTGTATAATAAACATCAAGCTGGCTAAGAGAAGAAATCTTAATTACTCCTACCACAAAAAATTATAATTATGTGATATGATAGAAGAGCTAACTAACACTACAATGGCCTACCATATTATAATACAGGGCCCAGCACAAATAACACCCCTTTTTATTACATTGTCTTTTATTACAAAATCATAAACATGTAATTCTGTAGCATAACAATATCACACTCAAGCATACCATATGACATTTTAGGTAAAATATTCAAATTAATACTATAAATCATTACACTCATATTATTACACTACCAACCACACTCAAGTAAGCCTTACTTCTGCCATACCATGTATATAATAAATACATCAAATCAGCATGTACACCTATTAAATTTACAGTGTTATATGTCAAATATATTTCAGTAAAAACCACACTTAATATAAATAAAGTCAAAAATAAAACTTGAAAAACTATATAAGTAGATAAAGGTGCAGAAGTTTGGAAAAATTGACGGAAGAGATTTCGTAGTGGTATGAAATTACCTAAACATTAAGGGAACCGCATGAACTAGGTGTTAGAAATATCTGTGTTTCAAACTTAGAGATCTGAGCCTCAGAGACCATCTTTCCCAAGGTTATACCTGTAGTAAATGGTAGAGCTAGAATTTGGATCCGGAACTGCCTATCTCCACAGTCAATGTTCTTAACCTCCAAGACACACATTTCTTTGAAAGGTTTGATGATCAAGGTAAGCATAAAGTCCATGTAAATATATGCAATTAGTTTGCTCTTGCAGGAAGATGATCAGGTGAACCAGAACAAACTGTTTAATTAAAAGGGGACTACATCTGAGCTGAGTCTTGAGGTAGAGGCAACCATCAGGTTGATAAAATAGCACAAGTGAAGGCATGGATACAAATTCCTGTTTTGTAGAACCTTGTGGTGTCACCAGTAATTTCCAAGGTATGTATAAATGTTCAGGAACTTTTCCTTTTGGGCAACTTCTTGAAAATAAATAGTCTTGGCATGTTGCAATTTTCACAAAATTGGGCGATTCAATAACAAACCATTTTGTTGGCTTGATTTTTGGTCAGACACAATTATTGACAGTCATTTTAGTTGTCACAAATAGAATTGTTGGCAAAATTCTAGGTTAAACATGAATTTAGTGGCAATGTTCTCAAATACAGCTTGCTGTTTTGTTCCCCTTTGTACATATGCAAACATTCTGCCTCATTCTTCAAAATCCCATTTGCAGTTCACTAGGTCTTCTGGCTCCTGGTGAAAGCCAAGTTTAGCATGGTGTCCAGCAGCCTTAATGGAATGCTTTTCCACTGAGCTATACTACAATTACCACAAAACAAGTAACTTGTCTCAGTGATATATCCTTGTTATCTTGATTTTTAGCTAAAATCTTACATTTTAAAATTCAGAACAATTGGAAAATTAGGAAAATTGATTTCAGAATTTATAATCTTTAATAGTATCATCTTTTCTTTCTGAAATAGGTACATACAACATGTTGCAAAATTTTCCTCTTTAATATAAAGCTTATATCTGTGGAATAGGATGCCCTGGTAGGCTACTGTCTGTTGTTTCCTGTTTTTTTTTTTTTTTCTTTCATCCCACATTGAGAGAGAGAAACAAAATTAAAATTACAGTCATATCTTTCTTTCTGTGAAGATAAATGATACCTAATATTGTTAGGTATTTTTGCTGCCAATGGTATTTCAATTTTGTTTTCTCTTAATATCATGGTAAGAATGTAAAACATTTTAGGGGTATGAGATATTCCATAAAAGTAAATCTTCCAGGCAATACAGATTTACCTCTAGAAGATTTTGTTGTCAGCATATAAAGCTGTGGCTAATAATTGAGGACCTGTATAGCTATAGATACAGGTGCCAGTTGGGCTGATCTTTTCTACCTATGATAATTGCATTTTTAAATGTTTTATTTATTTTTAAAAGATTTTATTTATTTATTTTTAGAGAGACGGGAAGGGAGGGAGAGAAACGTCAATGTGTGGTTGTATCTCTTGCACCCCTTACTAGGGACCTGGTCTGCAACCCAGACATGTGCCCTGACTGGGAATCAAACCTGTGACCCTTTGGTTCACAGGACTGCACTCAATCCACTAAGCCACACTAGCCAGAGTTTAATTTAATATTTATTCAAGCAATAAATACCATGAGGGCCTAATCTTTAATCAGGAATGTTAATGTATTACTAAATGACTGAAAAATGGTATCATAGCCAATTCTTTTGTTCCTCAGTCTAAGATATACCACTATTTTAGAAAAAGAAACATAAGTTGTATGTCATAATGTTCTTTGTATTTCTGACTAGAATTTATCTATGCACACACATTCTAAAAGGTTGCCCAATGGAGTGATAGAGAGTCCTTTATAAGGCACATAATATTAACACTTTTTAAATTTTTACATGGAATGTAATTTGATTTTGTAACAAATCAACTGAATTATTAGCAATTACATATGCCATCCTGAAGACATATGCCATTTAGAAAGTTATATTAACCAGTTTGGCTATAAGGTTAGCATATATACCGTAAAGTTAGTGTTGCAGGCAGTATCTTCCCTAATGGGGGCCCTTCTCCTATGCTTTTCTTCCTACAGGCCATTTTATCACACTGCAGCCTGAATAATACTTCAAAAAAATATAACACTGATCTTGTCATACCCCTTCTTATAATCCCTTAACAGTTTCTCATGTTAACCTACATTATATCCAGACATGTACCTACAATTTACAAAACTTTGTGTGATCTGTCTTCTGATCAGCTTTCTAATTTCTTCCAATCCCACTAAGCCCTTTGTGCACCACATTCCAGTCACATTGGCCATCTTTTTGTGCTTGGTTTGCTGTAATGCTCCAAGCTTCTTTCCACTTCAGGGTCTTTGTATTTGCTGTTTCCTCTGTCAGAAACAACCTCAGTTCTTTCTTCAAATGTTTCACATGGCTGGTTCTTCCCTACCATTTAGATCTTAGAGGTATGTTATATCCTTAGATAGCCCTCCCCACAATGTACAGTAGCCCTGAATCACTCTCCATACAATTACCACATTTTGTTTCCTTCACAGTTCAGCATTATCTACCTTTCATTACCAGGATGTAACCTTCATGAGGGCAGGGTCTTTGTCTGTCTTATCACACTATCCCTAGAGTGAAACACAATGTCTGGCACATAACTTGTGGTCAGTAAATATTTTTGAATAAATGAATTAATAAATAGAATATTAAAACTGGAAATACTTATGATTTTTGAATTCATAAAATTCAATTTTCATTCAAAAGTAAAGAAATTGAGGCACATAGAGATAATGTGACTTGGCCAATAAAGCACAGTATATTGATGGCAGAACTAGTACTAGAACTACATCTTGCAATAACCAATTTAAGGAGTTTTCCACTAAGAAGTTAGAATTTATTAAGCTATTATAAGTAACTACTTCAACAAAACTCCTTATATTCCAAACATCTTATTTGGAGAGAGCTGTGCTTAACCCAAATGCATGCCATTTTAATAATAGAATTTTTGCCTTCTAGTACTTGCGTGAAAAAGTTACTGTAGATACCTTTAAATCATAACCCCAACTGTGCCCAAAATTAAATTATTGCTGTGATTCCACCTCTCTTTGGCTTTATATCAAATTGATTATTAATATAAACATAAGAGCCAGACATATATGGCTGTGAATACTGACTCTGCTCCCTAATACTGCGTGGTATTAGTTTTCCTTGTCTTCACCGATTTTGCATTTAGAAAATTATAGGCTGCTTATCCAATATACTTTTTTGACAACTATATTGAAATATAATTCACCTACCATAAAATTTGCACATTTAAAATTTAAATTCAATAGTATTCAGTAATGCTTAGAGCTGTGCAACCACACCAAATCTAGTTTAAGACCATTTTCATGAACCAAAAAAGAAACACCATACAGATTGGCAGTCACTCCCCATTCTATCTCACCCATCTCATCAGCCCTTGGCAGCCATTCATCTACTTTCCATAGCCATATATTGGCTTGGACAAAAAGTTCATTCTGTTTTTTTTCTTTTTTTTAAACCATAAGATGGCCCTAGTAGTGAATAGTTGTCGTTAAAAATTTTTTTGGTAGATTGTATTGTGACAGTTGTCATATCAGTGTACATTAAAAATATTTCTCAAAATTGGTAAATTTTTGTGTACTCATTTTAATATTGACGATGGAAGAAAATATGCAACATTTTTGGCATATTATGCTTTATTATTTCAAGAAAAGTAAAAATGTGGCATTAATTTAAAACAATCAATGTTATACTATGTAGGAGATAGCTGACATACTCAAAACATCCAAATCAATGAAGTTATTGGTAACAATGGTGTCTTATTTTACAGGAAAAAAAAAAACTATAGGGACTTTTGACCAACCCAATATTTGCATATTCTGAATATTTCTTATTAATGGGATCATACAATATGTGGTACTTTTGTGACAGCATGGCTAGAACAGGAGAATATTATGCTAAGTAAAATAAGCCAGTCGGTGAAAGACAAATACCATATGATCTCACCTATAGAAAGAACCTAATGAACAAAATAAACTAATGAACAAAATAGAATTATAAGTATGTAAACATGGAACAGACTGAAACTGACTAGAGGAAAGGATGAGGAGGATAATTGTAGAAGGAAAGGGAAGGGACTAGACAAAGGACTTGTGCAAAAGAGCCACAGGCATGAACAACAGTATGGGAATTGACTGTGGGAGCAAAAGTTGTGGTGAGCAGAGAAGAGCCAAGGGGGAAAAATTGGTACAACTCTAATGGAATAACAATAAAAAATGATTTAGTAAAAAAATAAATTGACTATAAAATTAAGGGTTTGTTTCTAGCCTCTCAATGCTATTCCACTGTTCTACATGTCTACCTTGATTCTATTTCCATACAGTCTTTTTTAAATATTATTTTTAAATGTTATTTTTGCCATAGTAACAACACATGTAGGTGGAAACATATTTTTAAAAACAAACAACAAAAACCTGTATAATTTAAAGCAATACATGCTCATCTTTTCTCATCCTCAAGAAAAATCCCAGATATAATTTTTAACCACTCTCCTTTAATATCATTTCCTAATTACTGTAGCTTTGTATTAAGTTTGGAATTCAGAAATGTTTGTCCAACAATATCCTTCTTCTCTTTGAAATTGTGTCATATATTACGGGTCGCTTGCAATACCAAGCGAGTTTTAGCACCCCTTTATAACTTTCTGCAAAAAAAAAAAAATAAAAAAACAACTGGGATTTTGATGGGGTGTGCTTTGAAGCTGTAGGTAGATAAATTTGGAAAATATTGTCATATTAATAATAGTAAGTCTTTCAATCTTTGAATATGAAATGTATTTCTATTTACGTAGATCTTCAATTTTTACAACAGTGTGTTGTAGTTTTAAAATATAATTTTTATATTTTTGTTAAATTTATTCCTAAGTACTTTATTCTTTTTGGTGATATTTTAAATGGGATTGTTTCCTTAATTTCATTTTCAGGTTATTTATTGCTTGTGCATAGAAGTAGAACATGTTTTTGTATATTGATCTTGTATCCCACAAAGTTGTTTAACTAATTATCTGTTTTTTTTATTTTTGTGGTATTTTAAGGGTTTTATCTACATAAAATTATGCCATCTACAAATAGAGATAGTTTTACTTTTTCTTTTCCAATATGAACTTCCTTCCTTCCTTCCTTCCTTCCTTCCTTCCTTCCTTCCTTCCTTCCTTCCTTCCTTCCCAGATTACTGTGTCTACTACCTCCCATGATGTTATATGGAAGGGGTAAAAGCAGCGGTCCTTTGTCTTGATTCTGATCATATTAAAAAGTATTCTGTCTTTTAACATTAAATATATTGTTAGCTGTGCATTTTTAAGGGTATTTTTAAATGTATTTTATTGATTATGCTATTACAGTTGTCCCATTTCTCCCCCATCATTCCCCTCCACCCTACACACCCCCTCCCACCTACATTCCCCCTCTTTAGTTCATGTCCATGTGTCATAAGTTCTTTAGCTTCTACTTTTCCCACACTATTCTTGCCCTCCCCCTGTCTATTTTCTACCCACCATCTATGCTACTTATTGTCTGTACCTTCCCCCCTCTCTCCTCCTCCCACTCCCCTGTTGCTAACCCTCCATGTGATCTCCATTTCTGTGGTTCTGTTCCTGTTCTAGCTGTTTGCTTAGTTTGCTTTTGTTTTAGGTATGGTTGTTAATAGCTGTGAGTTTGCTGTCTTTTCACTGTCCTATTTTTCATCTTATTTTTCTTAGATAAGTCCCTTTAACATTTCATATAATAAGGGTTTGGTGATGATGAACTCCTTCAACTTGACCTTATCTGAGAATCACTTTATCTATACTTCCATTCTAAATGAAAGCTTGGCTGGATAGAGCAATCTTGGATGTAGTCCTTGCCTTTCGTGACTTGGAATACTTCTTTCCAGCCCCTTCTTGCCTATAAGGTCTCTTTTGAGAAATCAGCTGACAGTCTGATGGGGACTCCTTTGTAGGTGACTGTTCACTTAATCCCTTGCTGTTTCAAGAATTCTCTCCATCATTTTAATCTTGGCTAATGTCATTATGGTATGCCTTGATGTGTTCCTCCTTGAGTCCAACTTCATTGGGACTCTCTGAGCTTTCTGGACTTCCTGGACGTCTATTTCCTTTTCCAGACTGGGAAAGTTCTCCTTTATTATTTGTTCAAATAAAATTTCCACTTGTTGCTCTTCCTCTTCCCCTTCTGGAATCCCTATAATTCACATGTTGGGATGTTTAAAAATGTCCTGGAGGTTCCTAAGCCTCTCCTCATTTTTTATATCCTTGTTTCTTCATTCTTTTCTCTTTGTTTGTCTCTTTCTTCCTTCTGGTCCACTCCATTGATCTGAGTCCCAGTTCTCCTCCCATTGCTGTTGATTCCCTGTGTGTTTTCCTTCATTTCACTTATTGTAGCCTTCATTTGTTCATCTAATTTGCAACCAAAATCAACCAATTCTGTGACCATCCTGATTACTAGTGCTTTGAACTGTGCATCTGATAGGTGGGCTAACTCTTGGTCGCTTAGATAAATTGGCTCTGAGGCTTTGATCTGTTCTCTGGTTAGAGCCATTTTTTTTGTCTGGTTGGACCTGTTAGGTAATGAGGGGCAGAGCCTTAGGTGTTCACCAGGGTAGGGCAGGGCAGCCCAGTTGCTGGTTTGTGACACTGTATGTGGGGGCGGGGTCAGGGAGGGAACAATGGCGCTTGCTCTTCTATCTCTGGGATTCCAGTCCCTTCTGCCACTTTCCCCAAGCAAATTGGGCCCTTCTGGTGCTGATTTCCATGTGGGTGGGCTTGTGTATATTCTAGGACCTTGTGGGTCTCTCCCACAAACTCTCCTGTGAGGCTTGGAGTCTCTCCCGGCACTTCAAGCCCCACAAGTGTTTTCAATCAGTGCTGGGGCCCTGGGTTGTGCAGTCTGTCTCACTGCCTGTTTTCACCTGGTTTATCTGCACGTGAATGTGTGATCATGGTCGGCTGCGTTGTGTGCCTCGGTTGGTCTGCTTGTTGCCTCCGAGCTCCCAGTAACCACTGCCTGTGCGCTGGGGGTGTCCCAACTGCCACCTGCGTGTCCAGGACTGCTAGCCACTGCTTTTTCCTGCCGGGGTCCCTCTCTGCTCACTGTAGACTCCACCCCTCTTATCGGTATGAGTGAATTGTTGTCGGACTTCCGTACAATTCAATTTTCTATCTGTTCTTTTTTTTTTTTGGTTCCAAATTTTCGTTGTCCTTAATTTTGGTTGTGGGAGGAGGCACAGTGTGTCCACCTACACCTCCATCTTGGCTGGAAGTCCAGCTGTGCATTTTTATAGGTATCTTTTATCAGGTTAAAGAAGCTCAGTTTCATTTCAAGTTTGAGTGTTTTCTTCATCAATAAGGGGGTTGGATTTTCTCAAATGCTTTTTTTCGGTATAAATGGAGATGATCATGTGGTTTTCCCCTTCCATTCCATTAATGTGTTTGATCTATTATGTTTATATTTATATGTTGAACTACCCTTGCATTTCTGGGATAAATTGCACTTCCCCATATTATGTAATTCTTAAAATATGTAGCTGACTTTATTTGCTAGTATTTTATTAATGATTTTTTTACATTCATATCCAGAAGAGATAATGATTTGTAGTTTGTTCCTGTGATTTAATTGTCTGAGTTTGATATCAGTGTGATACTAAACTTTCCTCAGTAGTAATTGGACTTTTATTTGGAGAGAATAGCTTGTGAAGTATTGGTGATGATTCTTTATTCAATATTTGGTAGAACTTATCCATGGCCACACTTGGTTCTGGCGTATTCTTTGTGAGTAGTATTTGTATTATTGTTACTCATTTAATCTCTTTACCTTCTATTTGGATTTTTATCTTTATTCCTGAGTTATATTAAGTAGTCTGTGTCTTACCCAATTTGATGATATAAAATTGTTCAAGCATTCCCTTATAATAAATTATTTTTTTAGTTTTAATTTGCATTTTTATTTTTTATTTTTTAAATATATTTTATTGATTATGCTATTACAGTTGTCCCATTTCTCCCCCATCATTCCCCTCCACCCTGAACACCCTCTCCCACCCACATTCCCCCCTTTAGTTCATGTCCATGTGTCATAAGTTCTTTAGCTTCTACATTTCCCACACTATTCTTGCCCTCCCCCTGTCTATTTTCTACCCACCATCTATGCTACTTATTCTCTGTACCTTCCCGCCCTCTCTCCTCCTCCCACTCCCCTGTTGCTAACCCTCCATATGATCTCCATTTCTGTGGTTCCATTCCTGTTCTAGCTGTTTGCTTAGTTTGCTTTTGTTTTAGGTGTGGTTGTTAATAGCTGTGAGTTTACTGTCTTTTCACTGTCCTATTTTTTATCTTATTTTTCTTAGATAAGTCCCTTTAACATTTCATATAATAAGGGTTTGGTGATGATGAACTCCTTCAACTTGACCTTATCTGAGAAGCACTTTATCTTCCCTTCCATTCTAAATGAAAGCTTGGCTGGATAGAGCAATCTTGGATGTAGTCCTTGCCTTTCGTGACTTGGAATACTTCTTTCCAGCCCCTTCTTGCCTATAAGGTCTCTTTTGAGAAATCAGCTGACAGTCTGATGGGGACTCCTTTGTAGGTGACTGTTCACTTAATCCCTTGCTGTTTCAAGAATTCTCTCCATCATTTTAATCTTGGCTAATGTCATTATGGTATGCCTTGATGTGTTCCTCCTTGAGTCCAACTTCATTGGGACTCTCTGAGCTTTCTGGACTTCCTGGACGTCTATTTCCTTTTCCAGACTGGGAAAGTTCTCCTTTATTATTTGTTCAAATAAAATTTCCACTTGTTGCTCTTCCTCTTCCCCTTCTGGAATCCCTATAATTCACATGTTGGGATGTTTAAAAATGTCCTGGAGGTTCCTAAGCCTCTCCTCATTTTTTATATCCTTGTTTCTTCATTCTTTTCTCTTTGTTTGTCTCTTTCTTCCTTCTGGTCCACTCCATTGATCTGAGTCCCAGTTCTCCTCCCATTGCTGTTGATTCCCTGTGTGTTTTCCTTCATTTCACTTATTGTAGCCTTCATTTGTTCATCTAATTTGCAACCAAAATCAACCAATTCTGTGACCATCCTGATTACTAGTGCTTTGAACTGTGCATCTGATAGGTGGGCTAACTCTTGGTCGCTTAGATAAATTGGCTCTGAGGCTTTGATCTGTTCTCTGGTTAGAGCCATTTTTTTTGTCTGGTTGGACCTGTTAGGTAATGAGGGGCAGAGCCTTAGGTGTTCACCAGGGTAGGGCAGGGCAGCCCAGTTGCTGGTTTGTGACACTGTATGTGGGGGCGGGGTCAGGGAGGGAACAATGGCGCTTGCTCTTCTATCTCTGGGATTCCAGTCCCTTCTGCCACTTTCCCCAAGCAAATTGGGCCCTTCTGGTGCTGATTTCCATGTGGGTGGGCTTGTGTATATTCTAGGACCTTGTGGGTCTCTCCCACAAACTCTCCTGTGAGGCTTGGAGTCTCTCCCGGCACTTCAAGCCCCACAAGTGTTTTCAATCAGTGCTGGGGCCCTGGGTTGTGCAGTCTGTCTCACTGCCTGTTTTCACCTGGTTTATCTGCACGTGAATGTGTGATCATGGTCGGCTGCGTTGTGTGCCTCGGTTGGTCTGCTTGTTGCCTCCGAGCTCCCAGTAACCACTGCCTGTGCGCTGGGGGTGTCCCAACTGCCACCTGCGTGTCCAGGACTGCTAGCCACTGCTTTTTCCTGCCGGGGTCCCTCTCTGCTCACTGTAGACTCCACCCCTCTTATCGGTATGAGTGAATTGTTGTCGGACTTCCGTACAATTCAATTTTCTATCTGTTCTTTTTTTTTTTTGGTTCCAAATTTTCGTTGTCCTTAATTTTGGTTGTGGGAGGAGGCACAGTGTGTCCACCTACACCTCCATCTTGGCTGGAAGTCCAGCTGTGCATTTTTATAGGTATCTTTTATCAGGTTAAAGAAGCTCAGTTTCATTTCAAGTTTGAGTGTTTTCTTCATCAATAAGGGGGTTGGATTTTCTCAAATGCTTTTTTTCGGTATAAATGGAGATGATCATGTGGTTTTCCCCTTCCATTCCATTAATGTGTTTGATCTATTATGTTTATATTTATATGTTGAACTACCCTTGCATTTCTGGGATAAATTGCACTTCCCCATATTATGTAATTCTTAAAATATGTAGCTGACTTTATTTGCTAGTATTTTATTAATGATTTTTTTACATTCATATCCAGAAGAGATAATGATTTGTAGTTTGTTCCTGTGATTTAATTGTCTGAGTTTGATATCAGTGTGATACTAAACTTTCCTCAGTAGTAATTGGACTTTTATTTGGAGAGAATAGCTTGTGAAGTATTGGTGATGATTCTTTATTCAATATTTGGTAGAACTTATCCATGGCCACACTTGGTTCTGGCGTATTCTTTGTGAGTAGTATTTGTATTATTGTTACTCATTTAATCTCTTTACCTTCTATTTGGATTTTTATCTTTATTCCTGAGTTATATTAAGTAGTCTGTGTCTTACCCAATTTGATGATATAAAATTGTTCAAGCATTCCCTTATAATAAATTATTTTTTTAGTTTTAATTTGCATTTTTATTTTTTATTTTTTAAATATATTTTATTGATTATGCTATTACAGTTGTCCCATTTCTCCCCCATCATTCCCCTCCACCCTGAACACCCTCTCCCACCCACATTCCCCCCTTTAGTTCATGTCCATGTGTCATAAGTTCTTTAGCTTCTACATTTCCCACACTATTCTTGCCCTCCCCCTGTCTATTTTCTACCCACCATCTATGCTACTTATTCTCTGTACCTTCCCGCCCTCTCTCCTCCTCCCACTCCCCTGTTGCTAACCCTCCATATGATCTCCATTTCTGTGGTTCCATTCCTGTTCTAGCTGTTTGCTTAGTTTGCTTTTGTTTTAGGTGTGGTTGTTAATAGCTGTGAGTTTACTGTCTTTTCACTGTCCTATTTTTTATCTTATTTTTCTTAGATAAGTCCCTTTAACATTTCATATAATAAGGGTTTGGTGATGATGAACTCCTTCAACTTGACCTTATCTGAGAAGCACTTTATCTTCCCTTCCATTCTAAATGAAAGCTTGGCTGGATAGAGCAATCTTGGATGTAGTCCTTGCCTTTCGTGACTTGGAATACTTCTTTCCAGCCCCTTCTTGCCTATAAGGTCTCTTTTGAGAAATCAGCTGACAGTCTGATGGGGACTCCTTTGTAGGTGACTGTCCCCTTATCCCTTGCTGCTTCTAGAATTCTCTGCTTCATTTTAATCTTGGCTAATGTCATTATGGTATGCCTTGATGTGTTCCTCCTTGGGTCCAACTTCTTTGGAACTCTCTGAGCTTCCTGGACATCCTGGTAGTCTATTTCCTTTGCCAGATTGGGGAAGTTCTCCTTTATTATTTGTTCAAATAAGTTTTCCCCTTGTTGCTCTTCTTCTTCCCCTTCTGGGACCCCTATAATTCGGATGTTGGGACATTTAACGATGTCCTGGAGGTTCCTAAGCCTCTCCTCATTTTTTTGAATTCTTGTTTCTTCCTCGTTTTCTGTTTGGTTGTTAGTTTCTTCCTTCTGGTCCCCTCCATTGATTTGAGTCCCAGTTTTCTTTCCATCTCTATCAGTTCCCCATGCATCTTCCTTCATTTCATATATTGTAGCCTGCATTTTTTCATCTAATTTGTGAGCAGAATCAACCAGTTTTGTGAGCATCCTGATGACCAGTGCTTTGAACTGTGCATCTGATAGGTTGGCTATCTCTTCAGGGCTTAGAGGAATTGGCTCTGGGGCTTTCATTTGTTCTCTGGTTTGAGCCATTTTTGGTGTTTTTTTTTGTTGTTGTTTTGTTTTGGTTTTAGTCTGGTCACAACTATTACGTAAGTGAAGGGTGGAGCCTTAGGTGTTCCTCAGGGAGGGGCAGCCCAGTCGCTGGGTTGTGACGCTAGAGGTGGGGGCGGGGTCCGAGAGGGAAGAATGGCACCTGTCTCTCGCTCTCTCCTGGACTCCGGTCCCTTCCACCGCTTCCCCTTCGCCTGGATTATCTGTACACGTGCGTGTTCTGTTATGTAGTTAGGAGTGGAGCCTCAGGCGCTCCCAAGTGTGAGGCAGCCCAGTCGCTGGGTTGTGACGCTGTTTGTGGGGGCGGGGTCTGAGAGGGAACCATGGTGCCTGCTCCACTCTCCTGGATTCAGTCCCTTCCTCCACTTCCCCTCTGCCTGGACCATCTGCACGCGCGAATGTGGGACCACCTGGTCAGCCAGCCACCTTGTGCGGCCTCACTGGGTCTGCACAGTTGCCCCCCTGTGCCCAGGGTCCGCCAGCTCCTGCCTGTGGGCCTGGGGACCGCCAGCCGCTGCCCGTGCACCTGGGAACTGCCAGCCGCTGCTGCTTTCGTTCCCGGGTCCGCACCTCCACTTTTTCCTGCCTCGACTCCACCCCTCTTACCGGTCTGGATGAATGGTTGTTGGACTTCCATACAGTTCAATTTTCTATAAGTTCTGGTTGTTTTCTTGTTTCTAAATATTTGTTGTCCTTAATTTTGGTTGTAAGAGGAGGCACAGTGTGTCCGCCTACGCCTCCATCTTGGCTGGAAATCCTATAATAAATTCTTTTTGTTTCTATAATATCTGTACTGTTTCCTTTTATTCATTATTTTAGTAATTTGAGTCTTTTCTTTCTTTCTTGATCATTCTAGTTAAGAAAGCTTTGTTTATTTTGTTGACCTTTCAAAGAACCAACTTTTTGTCCTATTAATTTCCCTTGTTATTTCTTTTTGTCCCATTAGCTATTTAGGAGTGTGGTGTTCAAATTTTACATACTTGTGAGTTTACCAAGTTTTCTTCTGTTATTGATTTCTCATATCATTTAATTATAGCTAGAGAAGATATACTGTAGAATTTCAACCTTGTTCAATATGTTGAGACTTCTTTTATGCCCTGTTTCTATATCATCTCTTTCTGATGCTATGTGCACTTGAGAAATATGTATATTCTGTTGTTGTTTGGTAAAATGTTATATACGTGTGTGTGTGTGTGTGTGTGTGTGTGTGTGTGTGTGTTGTATAGGTTTAGTTATTTTATAGTGCTATTCAAATCTTTTATTTGCTTGTTGATTGTTTGCCTGGTGTTTTTTTTTTTTATTATTGAAAGTGGAACATTGAAATTTCCAACAGTTACTCTTGAATTGTTTATTTGTATGATTCGGTTATGTTAGTTTTTCCTTATGTATTTCAGATTTCTTGTATAATGTGCACTCATATTTATAGTTGTTACATCTTCTTGATTGATTGACTTTTATTATTAGAAATTGTCCTTCTTTGTCTCCAGTAACAATTTTTATCTCAGAGTCTTATATTAGTATAGGAATTCCAGCTCTCCTTTGGTATTATTTACCTGACATATATTTTCTGTGGTTTTATTTTCAGACTATTTGTGTTTCACATCTAAAGGGAGTCTCATATGGATAGCATGTACAGGGTATGCCACAAATAACACTCACTTTTTATTACAAAATATTTTATTTAAAACATCATAAGCATGTAATTCTGTAACATAACAATCACACTCAAGCACACCATATGATATTTTAGGTGAAATTATCAAATTAAAACTATAAATTATTGCACCCATATTATTACCCTACCAACCACACTGAGCAAGCTTTACTTCTACTAGACCCTGTATTTTGATTTCTTTCTTTTTAAAAAATGTATTTTATTGATTATGCATTACAATTGTCCCATTATTTTCTCCCCTTTATTCCCCTCTGCCCTGCAACCACCTCACATCAGGTTTCTTCCCTTTTAGTTCATGTTCATGGGTCTTACATACAAGTTATTTGGCTTCTCCATTTCCTATACTATTCTTAACCTCCCCCTGTCTGTTTTGTACCTACCAATTATGGTTCTTATTCCCTGTATCTTTTCCCCCATTCTCCTCCCACCCCCTCCCCACTGATAACCCTCCATATGATCTCCATTTCTATGATTCTGTTCCTGTTCTAGTTGTTTGCTTAGTTTGTTTTTGTTATTTTTTTTTTAGGTTCAGTTGTTGATAGTTGTGAGTTTGTTGTCATTTTACTGTTCATATTTTTGATCATCTTCTTTTTCTTAGATAAGTCCCATCAACATCAATTTATAATTATTGCTTTATGTAGTTGTCTTTTAGGTCAGATAGAAAAAAGAAGTTATAAATAAAATATATTTATATTGTCTTTTATATTTACTTATGTTGTTACTTTTATCAGTGCTTTTTATTATTTTTTTTAATTTTTTTAATCAGTATTTTTTAATTGTTGATATTGTACAGTTTTCTGTTTTTTACCCCGCCCCAGCCCACCACCCCAGCCCTCCCCACCTTCCTCCCATTTCCACCCCCCATAGTTTTTGTCCATGAGTCCTTTATACTTGTTGCTCTAAACTGTTCCCCTTTCCCCCCGAAATTCCCTCCCCTCCCACTTTGGACACTGTCAGACTGTTCTCAAATTCAGTGTCTTTGTTTATATTATGCTTGTTTGTTTGTTTTGTTGATTAGCTTCCTGTTAAAGGTGAGATCATATGGTATTTGTCTTTCACTGCCTGGCTTATTTCACTTAGCATGATACTCTCCAATTCCTTCCATGCTGTCGCAAAGGGTAGGAGCTCCTTCTTTCTTTCTGCTGCATAGAATTCCATTGTGTAAATGTACCACAGTTTTTTGATCCATTCATTAACTGATGGGCACCTAGGTTGCTTCCAGCACTTGGCTATTGTAAATTGTGCTGCTATGAACATAGGGGTGCATAGATTCTTTTGGATTGGTGTTTCAGGATTCTTAGGATATAATCCAAGCAGTGGAATTGCTGGGTCAAAAGGTATGTCCATTTTTAGTTTTCTTAGAAAATTCCATAGTGCTTTTTATTTTTTCATGAGGATTTCAGTTACTGTCTTGGGACTTTTCATTTCAGCCATTAAGACTCCATGGTGTCTGATGAGAAATTAGTAGTTAATCTTATTGAGAAACATTTGTACATGAGGAGTTTACTTCTCTTCCATCTTTCAAGATTTTCTTATTGACTTTTGTTTTTAAAAACTTGATTGTAGTTTGTCTAGGTGGAGATCTCTTTGTATTTATACTATATAGAGTTTGTTGTGCTTCTTAAATGTGTTAATTTATATTTTGTATCAACTTTGAGAAGTTTTCAGCCATTACTTCTTTAAAATATTTTCCTGCCCTTTCCTTTTTCTTTTCTTCTTCTGAGACTCCAATATGAATATGTTGGTATGCTTCATTATGTCCCATGGATCTATGAGACATACATAGTCCTCATTTTTTCTTTGTTTTTCAGACTGCATAATGTCAACGGACCTATCTTCAAGTTTTTTTTTACTACCTGTTCAAATCTGTTGCTAGGACCTTCTGGCGATTTTTTAAGAAAAAATTAGTTATATACTTTCAAGCTCCAGAAGGTGTATATGTCTTTTAATAATATGTCTTTATTTATATTTTCTGTTTGGTAAAAGGTTGTCCTTATATCTTTTTTACGTCTGAAGCATAATTTCTTTAACTCCTTGAACACATTTGTAATGGCTGATTTAAAGATTTTGTCTAGTAAATATATCATCAAAATTTTCTCAAGGGCATTTTCTACGGACTTCCTTTTGTCCTGTGTATATACCATACTTCCTTCTTTCTTTGCATACCCTATAAATTTTTGTTTAAAACTATACATTTTAAATAGCATGGAAATTCTGGAAAATATTATACATTCCCCCCTGTTGGGAACTGCCCTGCCTGGTTTCAGGAGTTGTAATCCCCCATGGCTAAGGCTGAGTGAGTGACCCTCGTACTGTAAGCCACTAAGGAGACAAAGCTTATTTCCCTGGTAGGAGCGCCACTTCTGCTTCATCCATAACTGGCCCCCAATGCTGGGTCAATTAGCCAATGATGGGTAAGATTCCCTCAAGGGAGGGGTGGCCTAAGACAGGCATGATCACTTGGAAGGCCCTCAAGGAAGGACTCGGGGGGCTACAGCAAAAAGGGGGTGATGGACCCTCGCCCCCCAGCTATCCTGACATAGCCTGAGTCCCCAATCCATCTGGGAGAAGTTTCCTTATCTCTTGGCTTCCTGGCTCTGCTCCACTTAAGCCTGAAACATTGACAGAGGGCAGTGCAGCTCTGTGCTGGCTAGGGCGGGCTCCCTGGGTGATTGGGCATAAGAAAGAATTCATAAAATTCTGTGAAACCTGCTTTGCTACGAGTGCTCTCATTTAAATGATAAGAGTCCTAGCAGGAAATGAGATCATCTCCCAAAGTTTTGTAACCCCTTAGCTGACAGACACTGACTCAGATTAAGCCCTCAGAGTTCTTTGTATTGTTTGATTCTTGCCACCTGACAATGATTGATGAGCTTTACCTGCATTCCTGTGTAAAATGGACCTAATAAAAGCCATTGAGTAAGGGGCCCTTGGCCCTTCTCCTTTGAGAGATCAGCCACCTCTCCTCCCGAAGCGGATCATGTCTTGGTAGACTTATTTTCATCTGTGTTGGATGGATGGGGCTCTGCAGGCAGAGCCCCACCACACCCCCCTTCCCAAGGTTTGTTTTTATTACTGGTTGTTGTATGTTGATTTAATTAATCTTCTAAACTAATTCTGTAAAGTCTGTGTTTTTTTCTTTTTTTGTTATATATGGCTACTTTCTTCAGGTATTTTAGTGATCAGCTAATGATGGGATAGAGATTTCCTTAAATTATGGGAACCAGTGAGACTTCCAGTGTTTGCTGAGTGACTTTGTGTTCCTATTGGGGAACACCTATAACACTCAGCCAGGCAGTTTATAAATCTGCCTTGATTTTCACTTCCTGCTTATCTAGAGCCTCAAGGTCAGCCAGAAGTGATGGCCTGTGGCCTCAGGTCTTTCATGAGGATGTGTACAGCCTTCGCCATGAACACAGACTTATGTATGAGCATGGTCTTCTAGATTATTGGGAATATGTAGTTACTTTTCAAAGCCCACTATGGACATCAAATTCCATAGCTTTGCCTTTTAAGCTTTTTGATCAGCTTATCATTTGTCCAACTGTTATCCATTGAATTAGGCACCTTCAATGTTAAACACTTACCAATAATAGTTTTTTTTTAAACACTCAGAAAAAGAATATTTCACTGTATAATCTCTCAGTCAGGTCAATTAAAGATAAACCTGCAAGTAGGATATTTCAGAAAATCACAAGACAGGTCAAATAATGACAATTCCCTGGGAATGGGGCTTTGAAGTAGGTCCAACCCCATTCTACCCTCTCCAGTGGCTGTTAGGTTGCAGATTCTCATTGTGATTACATATTGTTATTTTACAAGTCTATTTTGGAGCTGAAGGGTAATGGAAAAAATACAATAAAGATTAAATTAAAAAATAAAAATGCTGCAAACTCATGGGTCTGATCAATATTCAACCATTTTCTTAAATATTCATCAGATTATTGCAGCCATTTAATTAATTCCCAGAGTTCTAAATAGTTGATTCTCATAATTTTTGCCAAAATTGCTTTTGTGGGAGAGAGGATTTTCAAAGGTACTTATTTTGTCTTTCCTGCTGATGTTACTTTTTAAAAAGTTATCACTAAACCTTTCTACTTATATGGTCCAGTTTGTACAGTTTGTTTTTCATGTAGCGTGGTTTACTAGTCACAGTGACAATAAGGACACATGACTTGGAACATTGATTACAAGTGGAAGTTGCATGTTGATGAATGTGAGGAGGTACAATATGATATATAAAACTAAAATTATGAAAGAATAAGCTAACAGATTAAGTCTGCCCAAAACTCACCCAGAAACAGGAGTCAAGGGCACCAAGGCAAATGAATAAAGGATAAAGCAGAAAAAAATTTAAAGAAATATAGCTACCTCCAGTAAAGCTAATATCATTCAAATATGTAATTTCTCAGAACTGTAAAAAGCCAGAGATTAGTGAAGGCAGAAGTTAAAACATACCAGATGAAATAGGAAACATGAACAAAGAGGATGGTAAAATTATTGAAGTATCAAATTGGTTTCTTAATGGTTTTACAAGGAGGATACTAGCCAAATACCAGATGTCATTAGCTATTTATAGATTATTTTACTGGACTTCAAAGTCAGCATTGCAGAGGTGTTTAAGGAAGTCATGGAGATTCAAAACCAGCAATCTCTTCAACCACATGGTATTAATCCTAAGTGCCCAACTCACACAAGAGCCACCTTTCTCAGTGACCATGGTCAATACTTAAATGAAAAAGGATATGCCAGTCTAAGCTGCCACTAGAACAGTTTGCAATATTATGGTGCCACACTGTGACTTATCTTGAGACTGGTATCTGGAAATGAGCTACCCGCTTGAATTGAAACAACTCATTTTCCATTGAAGTAGAGCCTTCTCTGTGGCAGATTTAGAGCTGTGTCAAAGGCTAAAGCAACAATACCCAATATTTTTAAAATCAATGTCTTAATATAATTTATAATTTAAAAATTGAAAGAACAAACTATATTGTAACTGTTTCTAAAGAAACATATATGACCTTTTCCCTGTATTTGTTTCTTTCATTTTACTTTTAACTCTCTTTTTATTATGAGGTAGAATTCATACAGAGAAGTGCACAAAACATGAGTGTACAGCTCAATAAAGTATTACAAAGCAAACACCTATGTAACCACTACCCAAGTCATAAAATTGTACATTGACAGCACTCTCAGAGACCCTTCTTAACTTTTCTTTTTAAAGGGTTCATTGCAATTAATTTTGTTAGATAATTTTTGACAATTCTAGAAATAAAGATATTTTGGTGAAAAAAGGGGATGTTATAAAATATAACATAAAACCAGATTTAGAAAGTAGTACCTTATAGAAGTAGGAATCAGAAACTAAACTTTTGAATTTAAACCTGGTGGCAGAGGAAAATAGATTAGTATATTGTTAAAATTAGTATAAAAGCACAGTAAAATCTCATGTTATTAAGTATTGAACTTTCCCCCATCTCCCCAAAGATTCAGTTTCAAACTGTGGAAAGCTCAGTAGAAATATGACAGTCCAATAGAAAGAGATATAGGCTTTTACTGACCTGTTGAAGTACAGGATATATACTTGGCTTCCTTTATCACACATCAAATATCTCTAATAATGTTGTGTCTGGTACTCACACATGATCTCAATTTCAAACAATTCACCAATCATATTGATAATTAACACTTACATTGCACTTACTATGTGCCAGGCACTGTTCTAAGAATTTTGCACATATTGACTTATTTAACCTCATAGCCCTTTAAGAAAAGTGGATAAACTGAAGCCAGACTGCCATTTACCCTACAGAAGTGTTTAGTCATTTTTAAAAAGATTTTATTGATTGTTAGATTGATTGATTGATTGATTGATAAGTGGGGAGGGACGGGGAGAGGGAGAGAAACATCAGTGTGTGGTTGCCTTTCAAGCGCCCCCTACTGGGGTCCTGGCCAGCAACCCAGACACATGCCCTACCTAGACTGGGAATCACTGGCAACTCTTTGGTTCACAGACCAGTGCTCAATCCAGTGAGCCACACCAGCCAGGGGTGTTTAGTCATTTTTAGCAGCTTGTACCAAAAGTGGAAGGAACAAATGAAAGAGAGAGCCCACTATTTCCTCCTTTTCAAGGCAAGCTTCATGGTAGATATCTTACTCTGAAAGATTTCTAGGCTGATATTGCAGTTCCATGTCTTATGCCTCCACAATGAGGCTGCATAATTTCCCCGGGAGCAGTTCCCTATTAAGTACTACTGGAGAACTGTATTTCATAGGTAATATGACCCATATGGAAAGGAAATCTGAGTCTGGGAAAATGATAATCTTTATCCATGCTATTCCTTTATCATTATCATTGTTAGAATCTTTTCCCTGCAGAATTTAAAATTTATTTTTAAAAGCTTTTTGCCCTCTCCTTTATATTTATTTAAAAATGGCAAAGATTTTGAAACTGGCTAAATTTATTTTAACTTTGTAGGAGGTTTTGACTCCTCCAACCATGTGCAAGTTACAGTGGAGTTACTCATAATACTTCTACCTGATTCCTGATATTTACTATGGCTACAAAATTTTTTAATTAAATAAACATTAATTTAGCACTTGCTAGATACAAAAAACTCTATGAGCACTTGTGGGAAACCAAAGAAATAAACAACATACCACTCCCTTCCCCTAAAATATCTCAAACTGTGTGAGAGGTAGAAAATAAAGGAGGCAGGTAGCTATTGATTATTTATCATGGAAACTAGTGAATGAAGGAGACATGATATAGACACAGCATGGTGCCAGACTACCTCGTGATCCTAATTATAATATTGGTAGTGGAAAGGGGCCTGCCTCAGGTTCATAATGTTCTCTTAATGAGCCTTTCCCATGCATTCAGACACAAGGACTGGTGGTTGATGAAAAGCCTGCTTTCAAATGCTTAGGTGGAGAGTGTCCACTGTCAATGACTAGTACTCAGGTATGTAGGCAGAGTCAATCTGTGAAGGTGAATTTTAGTCTTCTCTCAACCCTCACTAAAGCACTGCACTTATAAGTCCCATCTGGAAAAGAGCTGCTTATCATCTCTGGGGCAACAGCATTGAAAAATTATTGCAAAAGAGTCAGTTACTGTTTGTTAGTTGTAAGGGAAGATCCCCAGATCTAAGAATAGCCATTAATACTAAACAATTTGCTAAAAAGTTTTTTCCTTTTTATTTTACAGTTAGGTAATTAATATCATAAAGTGAGGTGGGGATCTAAGTATTGTCTTGAGTGTTTCCTTCCTTTAGGAGATAAGGGGCAAGGTCAATTGACACCAGTCAGAATGGCCTTCATAAACAAAGCAACAAACAGCAAGTGTTGGAGAGGTTGTGGAGAAAAGGGGACCCTAGTGCACTGTTGGTGGGATTGCAGATTGGTACAACCACTATGGAAAACAGTATGGAATTTTCTAAGAAAACTAAAAATGGACATACCTTTTGACCCAGTAATTCCACTGCTTGGATTATATCCTAAGAATCCTGAAACACCAATCCAAAAGAATCTATGCACCCCTATGTTCATAGCAGCACAATTTACAATAGCCAAGTGCTGGAAGCAACCTAGGTGCCCATCAGTTAATGAATGGATCAAAAAACTGTGGTACATTTACACAATGGAATTCTATGCAGCAGAAAGAAAGAAGGAGCTCCTACCCTTTGCGACAGCATGGAAGGAATTGGAGAGTATCATGCTAAGCGAAATAAGCCAGGCAATGAAAGACAAATACCATATGATCTCACCTTTAACAGGAAGCTAATCAACAAAACAAACAAACAAGTATAATATAAACAAAGACACTGAATTTGAGAACAGTCTGTCAGTGTCCAGAGTGGGAGGGGAGGGAATTTCAGGGGAAAAGGGGAACGGTTTAGAGCAACAAGTATAAAGGACTCATGGACAAAAACTATGGGGGGGTGGAAATGGGAGGAAGGTGGGGAGGGCTGGGGTGGTGGGCTGGGGCGGGGTAAAAGACAGAAAACTGTACAATATCAACAATTAAAAAATACTGATTAAAAAAAAAAAATCAAACAGAACTTTATCTTCTCTCCTACTCAGCTTTGATTTGGGAAGGAGGTAGTTAAGTTACAACATCAAGAAAGTGGCAGTTCTAAAGCTTGCTTTCTATTGCATGCTTTTGCAGCGGCAATTACCTCAGCTACAAATCTCATTTACAGAATTCTTTGAAAGTGCTATCTGGACGATGGCAGAATGCACTGGAAATCAATGGAGGGTGATTTCATTCCCAAATTGAAGTTATCATTTAATAGTCAGGGAAAAAACACACACATGCTCACCTCAACCTGCTTCTTATTCATTAATAGATTCCTCAGTAGCAATTATGAGGCTCAACTTTCACAAATTCAATTACTCCTCAAAATAATGAATTATAAACACTCTTTGCAAATTGAAATGCAATGGCATCCTAGCTTCCAGAGGAAAATAGACAGGAGCTGTTGGAAATGATCCTAATCATGACGATAATAAGTAACAGCCCAGTGTGTAGTCTGCAAAACAGGCCTGCGCCTGCCTCTCTGCACCTAACATTATGTGATGTTTTCTTTCCCAATTTATAGTATCCTAGCAACCATCAGTGCATGCTAGTCCTAATGGATCTAAAAATGTTGCACTGGGAAATCTGTGCCTAAGGGGCTCATGCTTTAGGGACATCACTTTCTCCTTGGAAAGAATGTCAATAGCTAAATAAAGGTATGTGGATTAGAGTCATAGTCTTTGCTCTGAGACTTTGCTGCCCTTCCTGGTGTTGTATGCTCTTCCTGATATTGTATGCCCTTCCTGATGCTGTGTAGTCAGACAGCCTGCAATCCTGGTTTAATCTAAATAGATGGCAGTGCTGCCAAGAGATTCTAATTCCACATGCATATTCAATAGCACAACAGAAAAGCCTAGGGATCTTGCCTGCTGGAGACGACCTTAAGCATAGCAAAAGTAGACACTAAAAATGGCCCTAAATTTTCATCTATGTACAATTCGTTGATTTAAGACAGGGAGTGCATTGTCAAAATTTTCATGTTACTATCAAAATTTTCATGTTTCCCAGAATTGGAAAGGCTTTCCTTCATTCTTAGCCATTCTCATCTTACTGTGAATTAGATTATCTATGACCTTCCTTAGGTCCCTATGATAGAGGTTTTTGATATAGAAAAGATTTAGAACTAGAGATAGGGCCAAAGAGGTGAAGATAAGACCACTGAAAGAAAGCTAGAGAGAAATTCTCCTATTCTTAATTCTGGTCCATGTTATCCAAAGTCAGTGATCAGGTGCTACCAAGGGCTTTTCCAGATAAACCCTGTATAGTGAGATATACTATACTTGAAGGAGTATGGAGTCCATTCTAAAGCTGAATGGTCCATTAGTTTCACAATGTTGTCAGAGGAGAGATATAACTAAGTAAGACAGTACTGAATAATTGAGGGGTGTTTTCATTCTGGCCTTAACTCACTTCCCCAACTCTATACTCCCTTCATTTCAGTCATAATGTAAATTCCATCATCACTGAGAACAACCTTGACCCATCATCCTAAATTCTGATCCTCCTCTAACCAGAATCTCCTGTGCTTCAATGGTTCTCTACCCCTTGTCCCAATGAATGTTCTCTTTTTGATCATATCATTATCTTCAAACCCTTAATTAGTCCCAATTCTCCCAGCCCTTTACTTCTCACAATGATTTGGTTCCATACACCCTTGGCTCTGTGGGCAGCAGTTTTGAGGATGTGCTTGATAACATTCTGGGAGTCTGTAGCTCCCTCAGCAATCTGTCAATGTTTGTGCCTTGCCAATCAATCCAAACCCTGGATAACACCACCAACCACTGCTTCTTCTTCTTCTTCTTCTTCTTCTTCTTCTTCTTCTTCTTCTTCTTCTTCCTCTTCTTCCTCTTCTTCCTCTTCTTCTTCTTCTTCCTTTTGAGGTTCTGAGTGTCCCTATGGAAAGTCACAAAACCATAATGATTTGATTCTCTAGAGCCATAAGAGATTATTTCAGGTGGGCCTTACTGGCTATTTATCTACACTTTTCATGACTTGCCAGCTCTCTTTGCTACTTATTCATCCTTTTTATAAACTGTTATTAGGCAATTATTGTAGTTCATCTATGGCCCAATCACTGAGGATATAATGATGATCAAAACTGACAAGGACTCTTACTTTATAGAGTTTACCACTTAGTGAAAGATGTGGAAAATAAACATGTATTTAAAAATATTTTATTGTATTTTTCCACTACTTCTTAACCCCTTTATGCCCCCCATCACTGCAATCACTACACTGTTGTCCAGGTCCCTGAGCCCTTTTTGCTTTTTGTTCAATCCCTCCATCCCTAATCTTCCCACCCCAATAGCTGTCATCCTGCTCTCTATGAGTCTCTCTATTTTGCTTATTAATTCAGTTTGTTCATTAGATTCCACATATAAGTTAAATCATATGGTATTTGCCTTCTTCTGACTGTCTTATTTTACTTAGTGTAATATTCTCCAGGTTCATCAATGCTATCGCAAAAGGTAAAATTTTCTTCCTTTTTATAGCTGTGTAGTATTCCATTGTGTAAATGTCCCATAGTTGTTTTATCCACAAACCTACTGATGGACACTTGGGCTGCTTCCATATCTTGGTGATTGTAAACAACACTGCAATGAACATAGAGGTGCATATGTTCTTTCAAATTACTGTTTTGGGTTCCTTTGGATATATTACCAGAAGTGGGACCACTGGGTCAAAAGACAGATCCATTTTTAATTTTTTGAGGTATCTCCATACTGCTATCCACAGTGGTTGCACCAATCTGCATTCCCACCAACAGTGCCAAAGGGTTCCCTTTTTTTCACATCCTCTTGATCATTTGTTTTCTGTTGATTTATTGATGATAGCCATTCTGACAGGTGTGAGGTGATATCTCATTATGGTTGTAATTTTTATTTCTCTGATGATTAGTGACATTGAGCATCTTTTCATATGTCTATAGGACATCTGTGTGTTCTCTTTGGAGAAGCATCTATTCAGTTCCTTTGCCCATTTTTTAATTGGGTTGTTAGTTTTACTGGTGTTGAGTTTTGTGAGTTCTTTATACATTTTGGATATTAATCCTTTATCAGATGTTTTAGTGAATATGTTCTCCCATTTGGTGTATTGTCTTTTAATTTTGTCGCTCCTGATTTCCTTTGCTGTGCAAAACCTTTTTAGTTTGATTGCTTTTAGCAATATTTTATCTGATATATCTCTTTAGGCAAGGGAAACAAAAGAAAAATAAACAAATGGGACTAAATATGTTTTTACATACCAATTTTATCAAAGAAAGTTTTGTGCAGAAGTATAAGTGCAAGATGACCTGAGATAAGAACAAGGTCAGGGGTGGTCAAAGGACAGAATGAAAGTTAGTGTAGGTGGACTTCAAAAGAAGAGTAAGAGTGGTAGGATATAAGGTCACAGACATAGGCAAGAGACTATTAAAATACTTAGGAATTTATTCCACTTTAGGAGCCACTGGAGAATTTTAAGCCAGAGACACAATATCTGATTTGTGCTTTGAAAAGATCCCTCTAGCTGCTGTGCAGTGGATGTCAGAGGCAAATGTGGAAACGAAGAGACCAGTAAAGAGGCTGATAAAAGACCCAGTTGATGTGATGTTGGCTTGGACTGGGATTGTAGCAGTAGAGGTTGTGAAAAGTATTTGGATTCTATTGAGGAAGTGAAAGGCTGAATTATATGCCCAGCATCTAATAAAATGGCAACTGTTACCTTTATAAGTCATATTTAAATTGTCATTTTACTTGATCTGAAGGAGAGAAAGTCTGTTTTCTCTTCTTCCTACCCCTCCCCACTTTGGTTCTAACACTGGTGCAGTTGTTTTAAAAAGTGCTACAAACATCTCTTTTCTTCTTGAGTACCCTTTCCCTGTCCCTTTCCTGGGCTTTCTCTCCACCAAAGCCCTGCAAAAATTTCTTGCTTCTTCCCACCATCTAAACTACCTATGTCTTCCTTCTTCTGTCTAAAGATGTGACTCTAACGTGAGAAGCTCAATAACCATAAAAATCTGTAAGGAAAGGGGCTATTGAGCAGAGTTGGGAACTAGGAGTATCTTTGCAATCACTAACAGTAAACCATAAGACTGATCTCAGTGGCAACTACTAAACTAGGTTTCCAAGAAATCCTTTTTAACAACTCTTTTATGGTCAGACAGAGATAGCAGAACTCTTGAAAAAATAGATTTCCAAAGGAGCCAGAAGACCTCATCATGTTATTTCATATTTGCTGAGCACTGGAAAGGTTTGGAAGGAAATAGGAAATTGATCTTGATATTTGCATTTACTCTGAATTTGCACCATCTTTAATTTAGTAAGCTTAAAGCAGTGCCACTGTTAATGTGTATTACCTTGTTTATCTTGACATCACAGTTGTGATAACGCATCAATAGTCAGATTTCTCATTTTCCCAGTCAATCAATAAACACATTTTTTAAAGCATGTCCTAGTTTGAGCAGCCATGGCCTAGACTTTGGTCTTAAATACAGGTATGTGAGCCATGATGCCAGTATCAAATACAAGCTAAATGTAAAAGAAGCAATTCAGAAACAAAGCAGCAATTGATCATGTACTAATGCAGATCATATACATTCTAATTTTAGAATGAGTTCTGAGATAGAAACATCAGTTTTGATTTAATGTTGAACTTTAGACTCTTGGACCTAGGAAGGAAGTTAGAGTCCCACCTACTAATTTCATAAGTGATCTAGGGTCTGAGATCCAGACAGATGAAGTAAACTAGCCATGGTCACAGAAAAGCCAGTTGTAGACTCAGAACAGGCATCCAGGTGGTCTCTGAATTCCAGCCCAGTATTTTTTATGTTCTAAAGAACTTCCCCACCAGGTGTGTTCTTAGCATGCTTCTCTGTTGCTGCATTTTATTGGCCATTTGACTATAATTCCATTTGACTATAAACAAGGGGAATATCTGCAGGGTTTCTTTTTTTTTTTTAGCATTTAAGCATCTTACCTAGCAATGACTTGATTATGGGTATTCTTTTTTTTTTTTAAAGATTTTATTTATTTATTTTTAGAGAGGGGAAGGGAGGGAGAAAGAGAGGGAGAGAAACATCAATGTGTGGTTGCCTCTCATGTGGCCCCCACTAGGGGCCTGGCCTGCAACCCAGGCATGTGCCCTGACTGGGAATCGAACCTGCGACCCTTGGGTTCGCATCCCGCGCTCAATCCACTGAGCTACGCCAGCCAGGGCGATTATGGGTATTCTAAATCTAGGGTCCAATGTTGTGTGACACAGATCTTTGTGATACATATTCTGCTGCTCTCAGATTCTATCAGTAATCTCCAGACTTTGAAACATGCTATGTAATTTATAAAGAAGAGATTGACGGTCAGCAACATTTTTTTTGGTAAGAACCCCTGCTATGTTAAAAGAGATTTGGTCCTTGTTGGCCAGAAAAGCTCAGTCTAATGAGAAAGATATACATGCTGTTCATAATGGGGGTCTTAATATGGATATAATTTTTGATCTCAAAAGATTCCTAGCTTAATTTAGGAAAAATGAAAAACAGAAAACATAAGCATACATATGAAACATACACAGATATTTCACTGCAACATATACACACTAAACCTATCCACAACAAAGAACTACAATGAGTTGTATTTAAGTGAAACCATTATGCAGGTTAAATGAGGAGACTAGCATAATTTGAGTTTCTCACATAATGTACAGTGTATTGAAATCCAAATGTAGCTCTCATTTGATGTGGACTATGATAATTTTGATGAACACATACAATTTCACCTAAAAACCAAATGTCTACTAATATATATATGAAAAGATACTCAATATCACTAATCATCAGAGAAATGTAAATTAAAACCACAATGAGATATGACCTCACACCTGTCAGAATGGCCATCATCAATAAATCAAACAAGTGTTGATTAGGATGTGGAGAAAATTCCCTAGTACACTGTTGCTATTAATGCAGATTGGTGCAGGCACTGTGGAAAACAGTATGGATGGTCCTCAAAAAATTAAAAATAGAACTTCCTTATGATCCAGCAATTGCACTTCTGAGTTTATATCTGAAGGAACCCAGAACACTAATGTGAAATATATGCACCCTTATGTTAATTGAAGTGTTATTTACAATAGCTAAGATATGGAAGCAGCCCAAGTGCCCATCGATAGACAAGTGAATACAAAAGTCATAGAATATATACAATGGAATATTACTCAGCCATAAAAAAGAGTGGAATTTTACCATTTGCATGAATGGACCTAGAGGGTATCATGATAAGTGAAATAAGCCAGTCAGAGAATTAAAATACCATATGATTACACTTATATGTGGAATCTTAAGTGCAAAATAAATAAACAATAGGAGCAAACTCATAGGTACAAAGAAAATATCAATGGTGGTGAGTGGGATGATGGCAATAGGAAGTTGGGGGACTGGGTGAAAAAGGTGAAGAAATTAAGAAGTACAGATTGGTAGTTACAAAACAGTCATAGGGATGTGAACTTCAGTATAAGGAATATAGTCAATAATAATGTAATATCTATATATGGTACCAGTTGTGTACTCGAGATGTAAAGGGGATTACTTGTAAAATATATGATTGTCTAACCACTATGCTGCATACCTGAAACTAATACACAATAATGTTGAATGCAAACTGTAGTTGAAAAATAAAATTTAAAAACTCAAATGTTCACTTGACAGTAAGGGTGTAAATTAAATCTTAGTTTTGAATTTGTTCTGTATAGATATCATTTAGTGTTTAACCTTGAAACAGGGATGAGACTATGTGTAAGTGGTAAAGAAATTGGTGTTTATTGAGTACATATTTTTTACCATATATGTTATAGAAATTATTTTTGCATCCTGGCTTGTGTGGCTCAGTGGATTGGGTGCCGGCCTGCAAACCAAAGGGTTGCTGGTTTTATTCCTGATCAGGGACACATGCTGGGATGCAGGCCAGGTTCCCACTAGGGGGCATGTGAGAGGCAACCACACATTGATGTTTCTCTCCCTCTTTTCCTCTCTTCCCCTCTCTCTATAAATCAATCAATCAATCAATATTTTTTAAAAAAATTACTTTTGCAACAACCATGTGAAATATGTTATCTCAATATTAGCAATAAGATAACTGAAGCTGAGATGGGATTCAAAAGCAGATCTGATTCAACTTCATGCTCCTACCATATCATAATATATAGACACTTTGAAATATTCTATCCAATGGTTCTACTCATTAAGAGTATGGTAGGGAAAACTGCAGCTTTCTAAAAATCTTGGGGAATAATTTCAAACTGTTCAGTTATTTTTTTCCAACCATTTTGATAGATGGCAAATACTATACATAATGAATAAAGTTTAAAGAGTGCAACATATTTAAGCAAAGCCAGAATTTGCTTTTAGTGAAGTTGTCTGAGGTCTTCAGTTGTTTTTTGGTTAAAGTGAAAATTTTACCTTATTATTATTCATCAGAGAGCAGTTATGTTTGTGGATTTAAATCTCCTTTGGTTGAGTACATGTCATTATTGGATCTTTATTCAAACCTACATTTTGGATAAATATAAGAGAAAAGGGGGGCATTAAATAGATATGAACAAAAGTTCAGAGAAATTTATTATTAGTTTCAGTCAATGAGAGTTCTGATAAAACAGAAAATTTTGATTTAAAGGTGAGTGGGGAAGGATGTACATTACATCTTTTGTGAAAAGTAGCTATAGAGTGTTGACATCATGACATGACAAATCTCCAAGAGAAATTCTTGCATTATAACATCTTAAATCTTCATACATGATTTTTTAGTAAACCTTCATTCATCTGTATTATTTTAGTACACATGAAGTACAAAGTTAGCCTTTAAGAAATTCCTTATGTTAAGGTAGTGAGGAGACTAGATTAAAGAGCAAAATCACCCACTTTTCTCTTTATAAGAGTTTAGTGCATAGATTTCTGATGAAAATTTTTATATGGTATAATTCTTCTTAGTGAGTAGATATTAACAGTTGAAATACCAATAAATTACACAGTAACTTAATTAAGTAATATTTCCAATGAAGTCTCAATAAAATTAACTCCAATTAACTTGGAAACCTTAGTTTTACAGTAAAATATTTCAAGTCAAGTATTTTGTAAAACAAAAATAAAATGTCCTGGGCTCAATACAATGTGTTCCTAAGGTCCTGGGTAGGAAATACTTAAGCTCAAAAGGATGACCCATTAAGAGTCTAAAATAACAATGAATGATACAGTTTTTCTTTTAGACTCTAGCTTCTAAAACAGAGAAGAGTACTGAGATATTATGGAAAGGTTTCCCAACAAAAATAAATGGTGACATTACAAAAAACAGTCATGGGGTATAACAGAATCTTGGCAGGTTGGAACAGTGGACTGGAACTAATAAGAAGGAATGTAATAACGACTATTGAAAAGCTCTGTACTCAAATCCTTTCCCCTTCCAAAAAGACTCAAGTGAGGAAACCAAGGTTAAAGTGACTGCTTGTGAAGAAGCCTAAAGGTTTTACTTGACAATAGTGGCAAAAACACTAAGTGCTGACATTGGAACAAATAGCTAATATTATTTTTATCTTTATTTTGTTTATGTGATATATAATATTTGTTGAGGTACAAATATTGTACCAACCTTGCATCTCAAGTGGATAAACCACACTTGATCATAATGTATGATCTTTTTAATATATTGGTGAATCCAGTTAGGTAATATTTTATTGAGAATTATAGCATCCATGTTCATCAGGGATATTGGCCTGTAATTTTCTTTCTTTGTAGTGTATTTATTTGGTTTTAGAATTAGGATAATGCTGACTTCATATAAAGAGCTTGGAAGTCTTACATCCTCTTGAAATTTTTGAAATAGTTTGAGAAGAATATGTGTTAGTTCTTTGAATGTTGGGTAAAATTCACTTGTGAAGCCATCCGGACCAGGACTTTGTTTGCCAGGAATTTTTTGATTACTGCTTCAATTTTATTAGTTGTGACTAGTCTATACAGTTTTTTAGATACTTCCTGACTCAGTTTTGGAAGATTGTATGTTTCTAAGAATGTATCCTTTTCACCTAAGTTGTCCAATTTGTTGGCATATAGTTATTCATAGTATTTTCTTAAAATCCTTTATGTTTCTCTGATGTCAGTTGTTACTTTTCCACTTTCATTTTATTTATTTGGGCTCTCTTTTTTTTCTTGATGAGTCTGGTTAAAGATTCAAAAATGTTGTTTATCTTTTCAAAGAAGCAGCTCTTTTTTTTTCTTTTTTTTAATATATTTTATTGATTATGCTATTACAGTTGTCCCATTTCTCCCCCATCAAAGAAGCAGCTCTTGATTTCATTGGCATTTTATATTGTTTTTTAGTCTCTATGCCAATTATTTTCACTCTAATCATTATTATTTCTTTCCTTCTACTTACTCTGTGCTTTATTTGTTGTTCTTTTTCTAGTTGTTTTAAGTATGTAGGGTTAGAGAGTTTATTGATAAAATCCAGCACCCAATTGTGATAAAAACTCTCATCAAAGTGGGAATACAATGATCATATCTCAACATAACAAATGCCTTATATTAAAAACCTACAGCCAACATCATATTTAATGAGCAAAAAACTAAAAAAGTTTCCCTTAAGATCAGAACCAAGACAGGGGTGTTAACTTTCACCACTCTTATTCAACATGGTACTTCAAGTCCTAGCTACAGCAATCAGACAAGAAGATATAAATAGTATCCAAATTAGAGGGAGGAAGTAAAACTGTAATTATTCACAGATGATACAATGTTGTATGTAGAAAATCATAAAGCCTTCATTAAAAATAATCTAATAAATGATATTGTCAAAGTAGCAGGATACAAAATTAATATTCATAAATTGAGGGATTTTTATGCACCAATACTGAACAATCAGAAAGAAAAACCAAGAAAACAGTCACATTTACTCTTGCAAATAAAAAAATAAGGTACCTAGAAATAAACTTAATGAATGATGTAAAATACCTATACTTAGAAAACTATGGGATGTCAAAAAAGTAAATTGAGGAAGATACAAATAAGTGGAAGCATATACCATGTTCATGGATTGGAAGAATTAATATCAATAAAATGTCCATATTACTCAATGTCCTATAGATTTAATGCAATCTTATTAAAATTCCAATGGCACATATCACCAAACTAAAACAAATATTTAAAAATTTATATAGAACATCAAAGGACTCCTAATAGCCTCAACAATATTAAGAAAGAAGAACAAAGTTGGAGGTATCACAATACCTGATATCAAACAGTGCTACACAGCCATTGTAATCAAAACAGCCTGGTACTGGCATAAGAATGTGCATGTAGATCAATGGAATGATAAAGGAGAGCCCAGAAATAAACCCATGCCTTTATGGTCAATTAATATTTGACAAAGGAAGCAGGAGCACATAATGGAGTAAAAACAGTCTCTTCAATAAGCCAGGAGGTGAAAGACAAATACTATATGATTTCACCTATAAGTGGAACCTAATCAACAAAACAAACAAGCAAAGCAAACATAACCAGAGACCTTGAAATTAAGAACAAAATGACAGTAAACAGAGGAGAGGTGGGAGGGGATAATGGTGAGAAAAAGGGGAAGGGTGGTCAAGGAGCATGTATAAAAAACACAAGGACAAAGGCAGGTAGGACCGAAGGTGGGAGGTGGGGGTGGCTGGGGTGGTGGGGAGGGGGAGGGAGAAATGGAGACAACTGTACTTGAACAGCAGTAATAAAAAAAAGTCTCTTCAATAAACAGTGTTGGGAAAATTGGACAGGTGTCTGAAAACACCACCACCACCACCACCACCAACAACAACAACAACAACAACAACAAACTAGACCACTAATTTTCACCATACATAAGAATAAACTCAAAATGGATCAAATACTTAAATGTAGGTCAAAACCATAAAAATCCTATAAGAAAACATAGACAATGAAATCTCAAACGCCTCTTGCAGCAATATTTTTGCTGGTACATCTCCTAGGGCAAGAGAAACAAAAGAAAAAATAAACAAATGGGACTATATCAAATTAAAAAGCTTTTGGCCCTGGCTGTTGTGACTCAGTGGGTTGAGTGCCAACCTGCAAATCAATAGGTCACTGGTTTGATTCCCAGTCAGGGCACATGCCTGTATTACAGGCCAGGTCTTCAGTTGGGGGCATGTGAGAAGCAACTACACATTGATGTTTCTCTCCCTCTCTTTCTCCTTCCCTTCCTCTCTCTGTAAAAATATATAAATGAAATCTTTAAAAAAATTAAAAAGCTTTGCACAGCAAAAGAAACCATTAACAAAATGAAAAGGAAACTCACTGTATGGGAGAACACATTTTGCCAATGATACATCTGATAATTGGTTAATTTCCAAAATATATAAAGAACTTATATAAATCAATGCCAGGAAGGACAACGATCTAATTAAAAATTTGGCAAAGTACTTGAGTAGACACTTCTCCAAAGAGAACATGCAAATGAAAAGATGCTCAATGTTACTAATCATCAGAGATGCAAATTAAAACCAGAATGAGATATCACCTCACATCTGCTAGAATGGCTACCTTCAATAAATCAACAAACAACAAGTGCTGGCGAGGATGTGGAGAAAAGGAAACCCTAGTGCACCATTGGTTGGAATGCAGAGTGGAGAAGCCACTGTGGAAAGAGTATGGTATTCCCTCAAGAGGTTAAAAAGGCTTTTAACTCAGCAATCCCCCTTTTGGGAATGTATCCTAAGAATCATAAAACACCAATTCAAAAGAATATATGCACCCCAATGTTCATAGCAGTCTTATTTACAATAGCCAAGATTTGGAAACAGTCTAACTGCCCAAAAGTAGATGAGTGGATGAGAAAAGCTGTGGTACATTTACACAATAATATTATGCTGCTATAAAAAATGAAGGAACTACTTTTTAAAATATTTTATTCACTTATTTTGAGAATGGAAGTGATGGAGAAAGAGAGGGAAAGAAACATCAATTAGTTGCTTCTGGCATACCCTCAGCTGGGGACCTGACCTGCAACCCAGGCATGTGCCCTGACAGGGAATCAAACTGGTGACGTTTCTGTCCACTCAGCGACACCAGCCAGCATGGAACCCTTATATTTTGTGACAGCATGGATGGACCTTGAGATTATTATGCTAAGTGAAATAAGCCAGTCTATGAAAGAAAAATACCATATGATCTCACTTATATGGGGAATTTAATGAAAAAGATAAACTGACAAAATTAAAGCAGAGGTATGGCTACATGGAACAGATTGACAGCTGTCAGAGGGGAGAAGCGCGGTTGGGGACTGGATGAGAGAAGTTGAAGGGATTAGTGAAAGAACGTATATGCATGACCCATGGACACAGACAATGATGTGGGGATTGCCTGAGGGAGGGGAGAGGGGCTGGGGTAGGAAAGGTGGGAAGAGGTAGGAAAGGTGGGGGGAAATGTGGACATTTATAATAGTGTAAACTATAAAAATAACATAAAAAAGGAATATGGAGGGATCTTTTTCTTTTATCTAATTAAAAATATTCAGACATGGGGATAAGGAAAATATCTGTTACCTATATCCATCTAAATATTCTAGTCTAATTTGCATCCTCCCCCCAAGCCTCAAAGAACAATGTTGGACTTCACATCTCTAATAATATGTAGTATTTATAATTAGATATAATTTGATGTCTCTACTTTTATTGCAAATTTAACAAAGAGTAATAAAATTTACCTTAAAATTTTAAAAAGATTTTATTTATTTATTTATTTACTTACTTACTTGCTTACTTATTTATTAGAGAGAGGGGAAGGGAAGCAGGAAGAGAAGGAGAGAAACATCAATGTGTGGTTGCCTCTCACACACCCCCTATGGATGACCTGGCTCATAACCCAGGCATGTGCCCTAACTGGGAATCTGACGTATAACCCTTTGGTTCACAGGCCTGCACTCAATCCACTGAGCTACACCAGCTAGGGCTTTACCCTAGAATTTTTGAAAAATAAATAAGCTAATGTAATCTGTGAGTGCATTGTATCTTTTCTAGAAGGTTACAGCCCCACTATTTTGGGTGTTGGTCATATCACTTAAATAACATGTTGTTTTGTGGGGGACATTGTAGGGAGAATATTGACAAACTGGAGTGTGATAAGAATAAGTGACCAAAATTGTTAATAGTTTCTGAAAGCAATGGTTGAAAGAACTGAGACCGTCAGACTGGAGTTGAGAGTAGAAGGCATAATGGTTATTTTTTCTGACTTATAAAGTGGTTTCATGTAGAAAACAATAGATTTTTTTTTTGCTCCAGAGACTGTCACTATGACAAGGGACTTTAAAGGATAAAAACATTCATGTGTCCTATGAATTGATTCCTGCACTCTGTGGGGAGTTGTACTAGATGACTTTGCGGATCCCTTCAAATTACAGTATTCAAGTTTCTGAAATGTATCCAACTGATTGTTAATCCTCTTCTCACCTTAAAACTTAAGTATATAAAATTCATTTGGCTGGAAAAGAACAAAATCACATCAAATAAATTTGAGCTGGATTCCTTCACAGCAAATGTAGACATTACTTCACTTTACAGGTAACTGTGTTGCTTTGTCTTCATCTATTTGATTTTTCTCTATACCTCTGTCACTCTTTCTTTCTCTCATAATTTTTAAATTACTTTTTGTAGGCATCATTATTCAAATTCAGTGAGACCTAAATTATAATACAATTATACACTATATATTAAGGCCATCTGTAGTGTTGTGGGCTGACTATAGAAACATTAATCTATGAATTGTGGATTTCAAAAGTTAATTCTCCCTTTTTCCTGTCTGGAAACTAAAGTTTAAGTCCTGGAAGGAGGAAAAATAACCTTTGGGTTGATTTGTGAGATATGGAAAAAAGTACAACTACAACTCTGAGTCCTGAGAAAGTGATGGCTAAGAAAAAAGACCATTACTTTGCCAATTTAAAGATAGCTGTGGCAGGAGCAACAAGTAGCACCCAAAGCAGCTGAGTCTTCATCTGGAGTAGACAGAATGACAATCACCATGGAAAAATGTTGTTTGACAGAGGAGCATTAAGCCATCCCATAATCTCCATTAGTCCTATTCTGCCCAATACAAAAATTCCTCAGGGTAATAGTATTTCAGCTTAATTAGCAGAGGCTATGTGTAATCTACCACTATAAATATAGTCCAACTTTACTAAGCATATGAAAAAATGTAAAATGTCACTAGTTATCAGGGAAGTGCAAATTAAAGTCATAGTGGGATACCAATACACACCCATCAGAATGGCTAAAATTAAATAGATTACAACACCAAAGCTTTGTGAGTATGTGAAGCAACCAAGACTCTTGTACTTTGCTGGTAAGTGTATAAAATGTGATTATCACTTTGAAAAAAAGACTTCAGAGTTTCTTATGATTAAAAATACTCCTTGAGCCCTGGCTGGCGTAGCTCAGTGGATTGAGCGCGGGCTGCGAACCAAAGGGTCGCAGATTCGATTCCCAGTCAGGGCACATGCCTGGGTTGCAGGCCAGGCCCCTAGTGGGGGCCACGTAAGAGGCAACCACACATTGATGTTTCTCTTCCTCTCTTTCTCCCTCCCTTCCCCTCTCTAAAAAAAAAATAAATAAATAAAATCTTAAAAAAAAAATACTCCTTGAGCCTTCTGGTCAAGATGGCGATGTAAGCAGACATGGCTTGACTCTTCACACAACCAAATCAAAATTACGACTAAAACGTAGAATGATCATCACTCAGGAACATCAGAAATTGAGTTCAATGGAAGTCTAACAACTATGGAATTAAAGAAACCACATCCATCCAGATTGATAGGAGCGGCATGGATGTAGAACAGGCTGGCCTCACACCTGTGTGGATACAAACTCAGGAGGGATATCTCAGGAGAGAGGAGTCCAGCCCAACTCCAGGGCCCCCAACCCAGGATTTCAGTGCCAGGAAGGTAAGACCCTATGACTTCTGGCTGCAAAAACCAATGGGGATTGAGTCAGTAGAGAAGGCTGCTGGAACCCTAAGAAGTTCCTCTTGGGGAACCCACACATGGACTCACCTGCTTAGACTCACTCCCACTGAGTTCCAGCATCAAGGTGGCAGCTTGAAGTGCACAAGTGGTATACAGGGAAAGTCCGCAGCATCTGGCATCAGCTCAAGCAGAGGGCATTGTCCCTTTGGTTAGCTCTTCCCACCACAGAGTCACTAGGCTGGCACCATATCTGGGACTCCATCAAACAACCTGGCTAACACTGTGGGACCCACCTTGGAGATCCACAGAAGCTCTACCCCTCCCAAATTATGGCCCCACACAAGCTGCTTTTCCATAAGAATGGCTCATCTTGGCTCCTAAATCCTATCAAACAAGCAACAGCTGGCTTCACTGAGCCCTAGTGGCAGCCAGATTAGAGTCATAGCTTGTCTTCACCTGGAAATCTCTAAGCCCAGCACAAGAAGCCACCATCTCAGATTGCTTTACAGCTCAGGCAGGGTGTGCTGGGTGAAACACAGGTGGGGGATACCCTTGGACTACACCACTCAAGAAACCCCAGGGCCAATACACCCAATGGACAGCTATAGAACACATTGGAGCACCACTATCCTGTCCCTATACAGCTGATCTTTCACAGAGGGCAGAGGTTGGTGGTCAGTGGTCACAGTGATAGAGGGTGATAGAGGAGGCTGTGCCACTGGACCCTACAGAACACCTACTACATTAGGCTACACTATGAAAGACACAGAGTCAAAGCAGCTTTACCTATTACATAGAAGCAAACACAGGGAGGCTTTCAAAATAAGGAGACAAAAAAAAAAAAAACATGGCCCTAATGAAAGTACAGATCAAAACTCCGGAAAAAAAAAAAAAAAACTAAATTAAATGTAGATAAGCAATCTATCAGATGCAGAGTCAAAACACTGTTTATAAAGATGGTCAAGGAACTTAGTGAGGACCTCAGCAGCATTAAAAAGATCCAATCAGAAATGAAGGATACACTAATTGAAATAAAGAACAATTTACAGGGAAACAACAGTAGAATGGATGAAGCCAAGAATCAAATCAATGATTTGGAACTAAGGAAGCATTCAGAACAAGAAGAAAAAATAATCAAAAAAAAAAAAAATGAGGATAATACAAATAGCCTCTGGGACAACTTTAAGAAGTCCAACATTCACCTCATAGGGGTGTCAGAAGGGAAAGAGAAAGAGCAATCTGAAAAAATAGTGAAAGAAAGCCTATCTTAAAAAAAAGTTAAAGAAAACCTCCCTAATTTGGTGAAGGAAATAGACATGCAAGTCCAGGAAGCAAAGAGAGTCCTCGTTATGAGGGATGCAAAGAGGGCCACACCAAGACACATCATAATTAAAAGGCCCAAGTTTAAAGATAAAGAAAGATTGTTAAAAGCAAGAGAAAAGAATTACCAGAAAGTTGCCAGATGGGAGAGGGTAGGGGGAGAATGGATTTAGAGGTGAGGGGAATAAGAAATACAGATAGGTAGTTACAGAATAGCCATGAGGATGTAAAGCACAGTATAGGAAATGGAGTAGCCAAAGAATTTATACACATCATCCATGAGCATGAACAATGGGGGGCGATCACCTGAGGGAGTGGGGAGTTGCTACATGGAGGGGGACAAAGGGGAAAACATCTGGACAACTGTAATAATATAATCAATAAGATATAATTTAAAAAATAGAAATAAATAAATAAAAGTACTCCTTATCTTGTGATCCAACCTTTTTACTCCTAGATACATTTTCTAGTAGAAAAGAAATTATGCATTTACAGAAGAGGCTTGTAAGAATGTTTAAAACTGCTTTATTTATAATTCCCCCAAGATGAGAACTGCTCAAATGTCCCTCAGCAGAAGAATAGATGAACAAATTATGCCACATCTATTAATTGGAATGTTCGTGTAACATGCCATTGAGTCTACTCTGACTCCTGGAGACTCTATGGATGAGTAATGTCCGCAGTGTGCTGTCTGCAGCAGTCCTGTTCAGCTCCTGTAGGCTCATACCTATGGCTTCTTTTATTGAGTCAACCCATCTCATATTTAGTCTTCCTCTTTTCCTTCTGCATTCTATTTTTCTCAGCATATTTTCCTTTTTGAAAAAGAGCAGTGCCTTCTCATGATTTTCCTGAAGTAGGACAGCTTTAGTTTCGTCATTTTTGCCTCCAGCAATGTTTCGTGCTTAATTTTCTCTGGGTCTCTAATACAGCTCTAGTACTCTAGTATTTAATATAATAGTACCCAGACAAAAGAATGAGTTACTAATACATGTTAAAACAAAGATCAATTTTATACCACTCTATTGAGGTATTATTGATATAAAATACTGTATATATTTAATGTATGCAATTAGAAAAATTTGGAGATATGTACACATCTATGACACCATCATCATAATCAATGCCATAAATATATCCACTGCCTCCAAAAGTTTTGTCTGCCCTTTTTATTTATTATCTTGATTGATTGTGATAAGAACAGTTAACATAAGATACAGTCTTTTAAGCAGATTTTTAAGTATACAATTCAGTATTGTTAACTACAGGTACTATGATGTGCATTAGATATCTAGGACTTATTCATCCTGGATTCCTGAATCTATGTACCCTTTGAACAACACCTCACTGTTTACCCCTCCTTCAGTTCCTGGTGACCACCATTCTGCTCTCTGTTTCTATTAGTTTATTTCATATTTCTCATATAAGGAGAATGATACAGTATTTGTTCTTTTCTGTCTGGTTCATGCCAATTAGCACAATATCCTATAGGTTCATCATGTTTTTTGCAAGTAACTGGAATTCCTTCTTTTTCTAAGCCTGGCCAAGCATATATAATGAGGAAAGGATGTTCTCTTCAATAATCAGATTAATTTACATACATGAGGTTAAATGAAAGAAACCAGATACAAAAGTATGTGTGTGTATACACACACACACACACACACACACACACACACATATATATATAATATATATAATAATCCCATTATATATAATAGATATATATTTATATCTATTACTTATATATACACAATCCCATTGAAATGAATTTCAAAAACAGACAAAACAACCAAATTTTAGTGTTCTGGGCTAGGGGTTGTAATGAGGGATTGACTGGGATGAGGCTATAAGGAAACTTTCTTCTGGGATTATAGAAATATTCCACCAGTTGATTTGGGTTTTGTTTACACAAGTATATATAATGGATTTGTCAAAACTCATAAATTTGAATATGTAAAAAACATGCATTTCTCTATACATAAATGTTACTTCAATGAAAACGTTTAAACAAATACATCAATAATTAGGAAATAGAAATTTTCATGTAAATCAAAGTAAGAGCCATGTGCTTAGTAGCTTGATATGGAGATGCAGATGGTTTCTCTAGGTAGGCCCCCACCACATCACCATACCTGAATCCTCTCACCATACAGAAACTATGGAGTTACCACTGGGCTGGATCCTATGGAAATTAATAGCTTAGAAGATGACATGCTCTTCAGTGGCCAAGAGATCCCTGGATGATCTGGACATTTGACCACTTAAACATGCATCCGATCTCAAAGATCTAAAGAATGAAAGGTATTTCAGATGGAAACATGTGAAGAGTAGGGAGAGATTAAAGCCTTCCATGTGGCTTTTCATGGAAGCCATTTGCTAGGCCAGAAAGAGTATGGCTTTAGAACCAGACAGGCATGGGTTATAATTCATGCCTTTTAATGCACTGAATTTCATCTTTGAAATGGAGCTCATACAATCTCTCATAAACAATTTAAGTGAGAATTATAGATAATAGCTATACATTATCTAGTTCTGTGGGAAACATCTAGTTCAGTGGCTTATACATGGGTAAATGGAAGATAATATTAACATTGCTCCAGCCTCTGCTATTGTCTCCAGAATAACTGTTATACTTTTATGTGTCTGTGTCCGTGCTTAAAATATGAGCCCTATCCCCAGCCCAATGGAAACTCATTTCCTTTTTAATATATCAATGTACGCCCAAAATTTAAGGTCTCTTTTGAATATCTCTTTGAAGAGAGCTACTCTTACCTGTTAGGCTTGGAAAATTCCCCCCTGAGAATTTTTCCCTCTGCTTAGTTCTAAAGATGGTTATAAGTATTTTACAGATATCTATAGAGTAGTGACGATTAGATGGACTTTGAAATTGAATAGACTTTGCTTCAAAACCTGACTCTATCACTTAATAGAAATGTGATTTTTTAAAGACAATCTTACTGAAATTCAGTAAAATGAAGATAATAATAGTAGTTACTTCACAAGATTAAATTATATAATATGCAAGGGTAGCAAAAGTAGGTTTACTGTGCCATTGTGACATTCTTTTGAGTTAATAAAGCTATTGTAATAATCATAACCTGCATGTCTTTTTCCTGGTGAACAACTGTAAACCTACTTTTTTCCCTCCACTGTATATGTATAAAGCATATAGAATGGCATCTGGTTCATAGTGGGTATCTACTAGGTGGTACCTGTTATTATGATCAAAGTTCCTAACCAAGTCCAAAGTTCCTAACCTGTTCCTAACTCATGGACCCACTTGCTTTGAGTTATCTTCTTTTTAACTGTATTATCTGTATTCCTTTAAAAAATGTATTATTTGATGCCTCGTGCCCAGTGTGAACTAGTTACTACATACACACTCAGCCTGTGCTATGCCTGAGCTCCTTCATCTAGTTGAGAGTTCTGACTTGCCTCAGCTTGGATACCACAACTGATCTATTCCTTTTTACTTCATATCCAAAACTATAATACATGATTTTCCTCTAGTCAACCTGTACTCTATTGACCACACCCCTGATACTCTGGCTGTAACCTGTTTGCCAAGGCCCTAACATGACCTACCTGTGACTTGCCTCAGTGTCAAGACTTCTCTTGGCCTGTCTTGTCTTAGTATCACTCTCAATTCAATATTAACATTGAATTGCTATTCATGTATTCTGTGTTTTATATTCCCAGTTACAGTCTATTTTCTTAGGAAGAAAAAGCCACAATGTTATGTGTTTGTTTTCTTTTGAGTGGCAAGTACATGTTTGGTCAACATCAGTATTCTGATTAAAGAAAAAAAAAAAAAAAAACAGTACTACTACATTGTCCAAGGAAGTAGTTACTGCCACATACGGGTATTTTAATTTAATTTTATTTTTTTTAAATTTTTATTTTAATTGTTGATCTTGTACAGTTTTCTGTCTTTTATTCTCACCCGAACCCGCCACCCCAGCCCTCCCCACCTCCCTCCCATTTCCACCCCCCCTCATAGTTTTTGTCCATGTGTCCTTTATACTTGTTCCTGTAAATCCTTCCCCTTTTCCCCTGAAATTCCCTCCCCTCTCCCCTCTGGTGACTTTCAGCATGTTCCCAATTTCCATGTCTTTGGTTATATTATGCTTGTTAAAACTTGATAAAATAGAGAAATTCATTTGCTCAGTTGCACTGGCTGTGTTTTAAAAGCTCAGTAGCTGTATGTGGCTAGTGGTTGCTGTCTTGTAGTTCAATATGGGGTCTAGACTAGGACATAATAAGTTGTGTCTTTAATAATAGCATCTTGAAAATTTGCCGGGGAGACAGTGTGAAATGTCAGATGAATTTATTTCTATACCGATAGTCAAAGGAATATCAGTAAAACATTATGGTTAAGGGCATGGACTTTAGAACCAGATGATCTAAGTTAAAAGCATTTTAGCTGACATTTATTAGCTATGTGTCCTTGGATAAATCTCCTAATTTCTCTGTGCCTGTTTCCCTATCAGTAAAATTTGGGTAACAGTGGTGACTGAGACATATGAAATCTCATGTGAAAACTCTATTACATGCACACATAAAGGGAGGGAAGGGGGGGGAGAGAGAGAGAGAGATAGAGAGAGAGAGAGAGAGAGAGGGAGAGAGGGAGAGGGAGAGGGAGAGGGGGAGAGAGAATGAATTTAGAACACTGTCCAGTGCATAATAAGTCTCATAGGCATGTCTCTTGTTGCTGTTCTTGTTCTTGTTTTGGAAAGTGGATTTTATAACAATTGTTTGCCAGAAATAGACCTTTTATAAATTATGAGAAGAAGCAGTGGTTTAAGTAACAAATATTTGATAATAATTCAAATACTTGTGATATGTTAGAAGGAAGAGCCAAACATCAGGTTGCATGTCTTACACTTGGGATGTTGTTTGGCTTTCTTAGGGGAGTAGGAAATAGATATATTTTATTTCCATGCTGAGTTTCAAATCCTGGGGAGATCTCCCAAGTGAGAGTGGAACAAAACAGCAAGAGAGTGAGAAATGGTCAGAGAAGAGTATTAGGCTGGAAAATTAGATTGAAAAAATAATCTCTTTAAAGATAGCAGTTACAGCAGGTGTGGAACACCCACTGAAGGATATATTAAGGAAACAAGCTGAGTTTTAGTAAAAGAGACGAGCTAGCAGTAGTGTTGGACAATCAGAAGTATAAAGAAGCACAAAAAAAGTAAAAAAGATGTTAAAATTCCTTCCCCTTTTCTTTCCCCCTTTCAATGTTAGCATGCTAACCATAAAGATGAGGGGACCATCCCCATGTTGTAATGTGAACCAAAAATATTTGAGCCTCAAAATATTTCTTTTACTAGCCTAACTCAGGGTTTGGGTAAAAGTATTGAGTAAATGTACTCCAAAAGTATTTGAGTAACTCAAGACCAATATAGTGCAGCTTTTCTTGGCCTGGCTGGAATATAACCTGTTCAAACATGTAAACCCTTGCTTCCCTTTCTCAACTAAAGTCTATCTTACCTACTCTTCCCTAACTCCAACAAAAACTCCTCAGGGCAACTTAATACTTTTCTTGTAGTGGCAATGTGTCTGACTGATAAAATTGCAGATGCACTACCCCTAAGGAAAAATCAAATAACATATATGGCTACCCTTGTATGGCCACAAACAGTATAGAGTCACTTGGTATATAATTATTTCCAATGAACACAGACCGTTTGCTGAATTACAGTAAACATTCTTGCAAAGACAGAGAAGAAAGAGAGCAGTATATATTTAGTGAGAAATAAGTTATGATTCAAACATGAAAAGTATAAAAAGGTTTGGATCAAGTTAACAGAGATTACATTATAGTGATAGCCAGGGCTTAAACATGAAATGAATGTTTCACCATGTTTGGAGTAGAGTTGGCAGTACAATAAATATTGGTTAAATAAAAGGGCATTAGGTTCTTTTGAATTGGTGTTTTGGGATTCTTAGGGTATAATCCCAGCAGTGGAATTGCAGGATCAAAAGGCAGTTCTATTTATAGTTTTTGAGGAAATTCTATACTGTATTCCACAGTGACTGAACCAGTCTGCATTCCTACCAACAATGTACTAAGGTTCCCTTTTCTCCAGAGCCTCTCCAGCACTTCTTTGTTGATTTGTTTATGATGGCCCTCTGATCAGTGTAAAGTAGTGCCCATCAGTAAAAGAGTGGATGAAAAACTATGGTACATTTACACAATGAAATACTACAGGGCAGAAAGAAAGAAGGAGCTCCTACCCTTTGGGACAGTATGGATGGATCTGGAGAGCATTATGCTAAGTGAAATAAGCCAGGTGGTGAAAGAGAAATACCGTACGATCTCACATATAAGTGGAACCTAATCGATAAAACAAATAAGCAAGCAAAATATAACCAGAGACATTGAAATAAAGAACAAACTGACAATAATCATTGTATCTTTTTCAATCTCTTATGTTTTATAGGTTTCAGTATATAGGTTCTTCACATCCTTTGTTAAGTTTATTCTTAGGTATTGTATTCTTTTTGTTACTATTGCAAAGGAAGTGTTTTTTATTTCATTTCTTTTTTCTGAAATTTTATTGTTAATATCTAGGAATGCAGTGGATTTTTTTTACATTGATTTTGTATTCTGCAACTTTCCTTCATTGCAGGTGTGAATGTAAAGCGGTACATTTTTTTGAGGTTCCTCAAAAAATTAGGAATAGAATTACAATGCAAACCAGCAATCTTTCTTCTGGGTATTCAAAAAATTTGAAAACAATCAGAAAGATTGATGTACCCCCTATGTTCATTGCAGCATTATTCACGGTGGCTAAGACATGAAAACAATTAAAATGTCCTTCGATAGAGGATTGGATAGAGAAGATGTAGTGCATATATACAATGGAATACTGCTCAGCCATAAGAAAAGATGGAATACTGCTATTTGTGACAACATGGATGGACCTTGACAATATTGTGCTAAGTGAAATAGGTCAGTCAGAAAAAGTTAAGAGGCATATGAGTTCACTCAGATGTGGGAAATAAAACTGAAATTCATAGACACAGAGAACAGTGTGGTGATTACTAGAGTGAAGAGGGTAGGGGGATAGTAAAGAAAACGGGGACTAAATATATGGTGATGAAAGATGATTTAGCTTTAGGTGGTGGGTGCACAGTGAAATATACATATCACATATAATAGAAATGTACATCTGAAACCTAAGTATTCTTATTAACCAAAATTATCACAATAAATTTAGTTTAAAAATAAAAAAAATGTTTTAAATATTTGACCCCTAAATATCTGATATGAACAACAGCATGAGTAGTGATATGAATCACTGAGAACACTGGAAGAGGAATAAATTTAAGATGGGGTAGATAATAACTATAGTTTGGGAAATGTTGAGTATGAGTTACCTGTGCGTCATCCAAGTTGAGGTGTTTCAGCAGGAAGACAGATAAAATGAACCTGTATCTCAGAAAATATAATGGGACAAGAGAGACCAATTTGGAAAATGCTTTGCAAAAGTCAGAAGAGTAACTAGTATTTCCTAGGATGAATTTATTAAAAAATACCAAGGAATAAACCTAGAGTTTATCAATATTTAAGAAATTAATAAAGTAACATGAACTAATGAAGGACAATGAGGAGAAATAGTGTAAGAAATTTGATAAGAGCCATGACAAAAATAGTGCTACAAATAATACCAGAATATTTACCCCAAAATGGTGATCAGTGGAAATATATGGCACATAGAAATCAAAGATTTTGCCCTTAGAGGTAATTGCTGAGCTTAGTGACATAATTTCAATTGCAAAAGTATTTCAGTAACCAGATTATACTGGATTAAGATAGAAGTATGGGCAGTGAGTGTTGATTGGTAATGAAAGATGATTGACTATGAAGAGATGAAGAGAGGAAGTATTTGCTTGAAGGAGATAGAGAGTTGAGGTCCATGGTACATTTTTATTGCATTTGGATTTTTAAAAATTATATGTGGAGAAGACTTGAACGTGTTTATTTACTGGTGGAAAGAATCTGTTGCTTGGGTGCTGAGAAAGTAAGACTGTGGCATCCTTTCCTTTATGGAAAGGACGAAGAAATGAAATTTTGACTGAGGTTATAAAAGCTGCAGTACTATTGGAGTGAGCTGTACCTGAATATTTCGTCTGGTGCATGAGTGATCATTAATTGCCTCCTGGATTGAGCATTAATGAGAAAGGGGTGGTGACCATTAATTAGGAGATATTTGCAAGATGAGAAAAAAGTGCTCACTTTTGGAAAATTCAGTGGATGACATTAGAGGACACTGGCTACTAAAAGGAATAAAGAGGGGGAATTGATGAAATGAAACCAGGAATAAAATGGTGTCATGAAATGTCATCCAAGCAGGTGAAAGAAGTCAGAAATTTCCCATCTTGAAATATGACCACTAAATCTGTGTATAAATAAGTAAAGGGAAATGGAGAGTTGAAGCAATTATTTTAAAATATCTAGGTCCTCAACCCCATTTGAGAAGAGATAAATTTATAAGATCAGGTAGGATTTCTCAGGAAGTGGGAGGCTCAGGGTCCATTCCTGAGGTTTGTGGTGCTCAGAAACAGTCACACTACTACTACATACCTATCATATTCTGTCCCCAACTTTATCTAGAAGGTACCAGATTATAAGGAACATAAAGTGCAACCTAAAAGGAAAACTAAACAAAAGCCTTTACAAAAGGCCTTCCTCTTTAACTGATGGGCACCTAGGTTGCTTCCAGCACTTGGCTATTGTAAATTGTGCTGCTATGAACATAGGGGTGCATAGATTCTTTTGGATTGGTGTTTCAGGATTCTTAGGATATAATCCAAGCAGTGGAATATCTGGGTCAAAAGGTATGTCCATTTTTAGTTTTCTTAGAAAATTCCATACTGTTTTCCATAGTGGTTGTACCAATCTGCAATCCCACACAATGGAATTCTATGCAGCAGAAAGAAAGAAGGAGCTCCTACCCTTTGCGACAGCATGGAAGGAATTGGAGGGTATCATGCTAAGCGAAATAAGCCAGGCAGTGAAAGACAAATACCATATGATCTCACCTTTAACAGGAAGCTAATCAACAAAACAAACAAACAAGCATAATATAAACAAAGACACTGAATTTGAGAACAGTCTGACAGTGTCCAGAGTGGGAGGGGAGGGAATTTCAGGGGAAAAGGGGAACGGTTTAGAGCAACAAGTATAAAGGACTCATGGACAAAAACTATGGGGGTGGAAATGGGAGGAAGGTGGGGAGGGCTGGGGTGGTGGGCTGGGGCGGGGTAAAAGACAGAAAACTGTACAATATCAACAATTAAAAAATACTGATAAAAAAAAAAAAAGGCCTTCCTCTTGGTGTAGTTCCAGGGAGTTGGAGCAGTAGATTTACTTGCATTAAGGCCTATTTTATGCAAGTGAACTTCTGATTTGTTTATTTTAGCATCATGTGGGATCCATGTTCTTCCCTCAGCTACAATCTTAATGTATAGCTTCCCCTGGGTATCTTTTTATTTCCTTAAATGCTGCATTTGCTTAATAACTAGGATATTGAGGGAGCATAATTGAAGACCATGGAGTATGCATTTAGAATCAGACATGTAGATTGGCACAGTTTATTGTTTTTGGTAGCTTTTGGAGAAGTTCATTCAAGACCTGGAAAAGCTCAAGTCCCACTTTTCATTTATTTACACGTACTCTGTCAATAAGTATTGATTAAGCAGCAGGTTTGTCCCAGGCACTGTGCTACGTACTAGGGATATAGCAGTGAATAAGACAGGCCTGGCTTTATGGGGTCATACACCATTGGAAATTTTGGCTGCAGAAATTTCTTATGCCTTTACCCCTTGGCTCAGCATCTGACAGTGCCAGACCCTATGTTGGACAAAAGCCTTGACTATTTATTTAGTCCCACTCTGTTACTTGACTTCATGAGGACCCACTCAACTTGCCTGGGTTGTCTCATTATTGCATTTACTTCTTGAATCCTAGACATGGGCCTTGAGACACAGGACGCTTTACTACTAGGGCTTTGCAGACCTGAGGGAGGCACCAGTACAAGAAGTTGGTATGCATCAATCCTGTTTGCACTGGCTGTATTGCCAAATTTGGGGTCGAGAGACATCACAGTATTAGAAAAGCCAGGAAAATACTAAGGCTCAGGTGTTGGTTATTGGCCCCGGGATTCTTTGTAAACTTTGAGACATTGGACAAGTGAATACAATTTCTCCTCTGTACCTTCATTTGCACAATAAAGTAGTTAAACTAGATAAATAGTTCTCAATATTTTAATTATGAAAGACCCTTTATATTATCAAAGAATTCCAGATGTCCATTATAGTAATGTGCACTTAATGTATTTGTGAGCTGAATAATTACTTAATGACAATAAGTCTATAAACTGAATATGTTCTTTAACAATTACAGCATCATATGCACAGTTGAAAAATATAGTACTTTGTTCATTCATTTTTTTAGCAGGAGGCTTACTAAGAGGTAAAGGAACAAAGATAAAGAGCCAAAGTCTCTGCTTTTGAAATCTGTGGTCCATAGAGAAGACAGGTAAGTTAACAGACTGTTAGAGGGTGATAGGTAGTATAGTACAAGTATAATGTACTCTAGTAGCTCAGAAAAGGAATAACTAATGTAGCTTGAGGTCATCAAAGAAGACCTTCCTGTGGATTTCATGTTTAAGCTAAGGCCCAAAACATCAGCAGAAGTTAGCCAGGTAAGGAGAAGGGGGGGAAAGGAATTTCAGTTGAGGAATAAGCAAGGGTATTTATTTATCCTGATTACAAAGGATCCTGGTATATATAGATTCTTGTGATAGTAACTTACTTCAGGGGTCTTTAACAAATTGGATAGGATCTGGTAGGTTAAGTATACATTAAGATTCCTCCTAACTCTTACAATTTCTGATTCTTCAACTCTAAATTTTACATGATTAATATATGCCAAACAGTCATAGGGATGTAAAGTACTGCATAGGGAATATAGTCAATAATATTGTAATAACTATGTGTGGTGTCATGAACACTGGACTTAACAGGGGGATCACTTTGTATTTATATAAATGTTTAATCACTATGCTGTACATCTGAAACTAATATAACTTTGTATGTCAACTGTAGTTAAAAACCAAAAAATAAAGTTAAATATGTGAACAAATCAAAGCGGCACAACCAATAATTCCAGACAATGGAATTTTAGTTAAGTCGCATTGTCTTTAGAATCTTTGTCAAGGTGCTCTGTGTTGCTACCCATTGTCCTCAGGATCAGTGGCTTTGCACTGTATAAGTATTTTCTGCTCATGTCCACTCCAGCCATGGAGTGGAAACTCTGAGAAATGTCCCATGTGTCTCACAACCAATAAAGGGGTAAAACTTTTGAGCAGGACTAACTATAAATTTGTGGGTCTCGGTTCAGTGTAAAAGGAAAATATTAGCTTCTTGTCCTAAAATTATTAAGGATTTCAGGTGGCAACCATAGTGCATTAAAAAATTATAAGACCTTTCTTAGTGTGTAGCCCTGTGTAACTGCTCATTGCATACCAATGAAGTTAGCCCTTTTTTCAGAAGACTTTACAGAAAGTTTGATGATATGGAAAAAAAATAAGACAGGGGATACTTCATTACCACCACTAACAGTATATGTTGCTGCTCTCATAGCCCACAGGACCAAATCAATAATCAGAATTTTATAAGTGGCATATATCTACATAGCTCTTGGCTTACTTCTGTGTGGCCAAAAACTAGCTAACTTTCTTTCCCTGACTTAAGCAACAAATAGTGTGAGCATGTTTACACAATAAGTTCCAGGTCAAGTTTCAGCTCTTTCTATATGCACAGAGAATAAAACTCCCCCCGCCTTGCTACAGAATGAGAGCCAATTTCCACGTTCTTATTTCCTTCCTCAAGCCCTGTCATTTTTAAGAATGACTGCCAATGGGATTGTCAACTCTTTTGAAAGGGCAATTCCAACTCTCCTTTGGTTGAGGCCTTGTGGAGTTGTATCCTTACCCTTTAGCCCTAAAGACAGTGACATCAGAAGGTGATTTATTAATTAAGCATCAGTGCATTTCCCAAAATATGAGTCATTTGGTCTCAAATTAAAAAGTGATCCAATCTAAATTAAGCCACATAAACCTATTTTGGTTCTTCTTTTATGAGAATTAAAGTCAGGAAGCATGTAAAGATCACATCTGTGCATCTTTTTTGTGGTTCTGTATTCTGGATGGTAACTAAAGCTATCCAGTGAGAAATTGCCAACCACTTCCACATCTTCAAATGAACAAGCAACAATACAAGTGCAGTATAGTCTAAATTCATAGAAAATCACAATCCTACCACCCCAAATGCATTAAAGTCTGCAGACACAGCCCTGACTTAATCATACAAAACAATTTTCATTACCAAAGAGAACAGTTACTTCTGTGTCTAAAATGAGGGTTCCCTTTTCTCCACATTCTCGCCAGCACTTGTTGTTTGTTGATTTATTGATAATAGCCATTATGATAGGTGTGAGGTGATATTTATTGTGGTTGTAATTTGCATTATTCGGATGATTAGTGATGCTGATCATTGTTTCACCAATTTTTCTTTTTTAAACGTTTTATTTATTGATTTGAGAGAGAGAAAGAGAGAGAGAGAATTTGTTGTTCCACTTATTTATGCATTCATTAGTTGATTCTTGTATGTGCTCTGACTGGGGATTGAACCTGAAACCTTGGTGTATCAGGACAATACTGTAACCAATGAGAATCCCAGCTAGAGCCAATTTGCTTTCTTAAAAATTACAGTTTACTATAAATATTATTTTGTATTGCTTTTAGGTGTACAGCATAGTGGGTAGGCAATCATATACTTTATAAAGTGCTCCAGACTGCTCTTTTGTTTTGGGGAAAATCCACTGAACGGATCCTTTTTACATGAATTTTTTAAAATCTATTCTTTCCCGAGTTTTCTAATTCTGTGACATCTCTCTGCCCCAAATTTGGCAATGAAGCCAGTGCAAACAAGATTGATGAAAACTAATTTTCTTGTACTGGTGCCTCCCTCGGGTTAGCAAAGCCCCTAGTAGCAAACTGTCCTGTTTCTCATAGGCCCATACCTAAAACACCATTTGCTTCTTGGCTGTTGCATTCTACTGTTCTTTATTTTTGAAGAGGGAGATAAGATCAAGTCTTTTGAATATCAAAACAATCCAAGCCTCCCAGTTCTTCATACATATTTGTCAAAGCTTTTATTTCCTCCCTTTTTTGTCTTCATAAAGGTAAAAGGAAATTTGCTGCCATTCCATGTGTTTTTTTTTTTCAAGTGCTAAATGGTTTATCATGGGTACTTTTAATCTGGTGTAGTCAAGCTAATTTTAACAACAGTCTGAGAACTATATTGGGGGAAAGGCAGAATGAAGGCCATTTTTCCCCCAGAAAACATAATTAATGCTAAATTTCTTGCTTTAAAATTAAATCAGGGAGAAATGAGGCAAGGGCATATGACTTCCTCTGTCATTCCTGTACACCACAAAAAGTATACAGAATTATATACAAGTATACCTTGGAGATACTGTGGGTTTGGTTCCAGACCACTGCAATGAAGCAAGTATCACAACAAAGTAAATTGAAATACTTTTTGGTGGTGAAGGGTCTTGTCTTTGATTTTAAACCAAATGACATATCTATGTAGTTTAATAAAGCAAAGTACAATAAAACAACATATGTCTGTATATAATTATATAATTACCTATCATGTATATGTATTATGCATTGTATATATTGTATATACTTGAATTCAGGTTAAATTCATTCAAATAATAAACTCTAAAATGTCTCTTGCAGGAGAAAAATTGACACATGAAGCTTGAGAAACATATATAGAAGGGGAAAAAAGGAAGTCAATTGTTGAGGAAGGAAGGACAAGGATATTGAGGTCAGTGGAATATATACTGTTACAAACACCAGCCAGAGTTTCTTCTCCATCTCCTTAGTTGTTCCATGAATTTGAGAACATGTCCTTTAAAATTAAATGCCTCTCTGACATGAGCAGGTCATAGTTCACTTGAGGTTGCCAGTAGATGAATGTATCTTCAAAACTGCAGTGCCCGATGTTTGAGTTGTTTTGACATACATCTGAAAAAGGCATTCTATCTTTATTTTATGAAAATCACCAATCATTCTGATTATTTTGGTCTTGGTGTATTTTCATTTTATTTTTTAAATATATTTTATTGATTATACTATTACAGTTGTCCCATTTCTCCCCCATCATTCCCCTCCACCCTGCATACCCCCTCCCACCCACATTACCCCCTTTAGTTCATGTCTATGTGTCATTAGTGCTTTAGCTTCTACATTTCCCACACTATTCTTGCCCTCCCCCTGTCTATTTTCTCCCTACCATCTATGCTACTTATTCTCTGTACCTTTTCCCCCTCTCTCCTCCTCCCACTCCCCTGTTGCTAACCCTCCATGTGATCTCCATTTCTGTTCCTGTTCTAGTTGTTTGCTCAGTTTTCTTTTGTTTTAGGTGTGGTTGTTAATAGCTGTGAGTTTGCTGTCTTTTTACTGTCATATTTTTGATCTTCTTTTTCTTAGATAAGTCCCTTTAACATTTCATATAATAAGGGCTTGGTGATGATGAACTCCTTTAACTTGACCTTATCTGAGAAGCAGTTTCTCTGCCCTTCCATTCTAAATGACAGCTTTGCTGGATAGAGCAATCTTGGAATACTTTTTTTAAAATATATTTTATTGGTTATGCTATTACAGTTGTCCCATTTATTCCCCATCATTCCCCTCCACCCTGCACACCCCCTCCCACCCTTTAGTTCATGTCCATGTGTCATAAGTTCTTTAGCTTCTACATTTCCCACACTATTCTTGCCCTCCCCCATCTATTTTCTACCCATTGTCTATGCTACTTATTCTCTGTACCTTTTCCCCTCTCTCCTCCTCCTCCCACTCCCCTGTTGCTAACCCTCCATGTGATCTCCATTTCTGTGGTTCTGTTCCTGTTCTAATTGTTTGCTTTTGTTCTAGTTGTGGTTGTTAATAGCTGTGAGTTTGCTGTCCTTTCACTGTAATACTTCTTTCCAACCCCTTCTTGCCTGTAAGGTCTCTTTTGAGAAATCAGCTGACAGTCTGGTGAGAACTCCTTTGTAGGTGACTGTCCCCTTATCCCTTGCTGCTTCTAGAATTCTCTTCTTCATTTTAATCTTGGCTAGTGGAATTATGATGTGCCTGGGTATGTTCCTCCTTGGGTCCAACTTCTTTGGGACTCTCTGAGCTTCCTGGACTTCCTGGAAGTCTATTTCCTTTGCCAGATCAGAGAAGTCCTCCTTTATTATTTGTTCAAATAAGTTTTCTACTTGTTGCTCTTCCTCTTCCCCCTCTGGTACCCTGATAATTTGGATGTTGGGACATTTAAAGATGTCCTGGAGGTTCCTAAGCCTCTCCTCATTTTTTTGAATTCTTATTTCTTCATTCTTTTCTGTTTGTTCGTTTCTTTCTTCCTTCTCATCCACTCCATTGATTTGTGTCCCAGTTTACTTCCCATCACTGTTGGTTCCCTGTGGGTTTTCCTTCATTTCACTTAGTGTAGCCCTCATTTGTTCATCTAATTTGTGAGCAAAATCAACCAATTCTGTGAGTATCCTGATTACCAGTGCTTCAAACTATGCATCTGATAGGTTGGCTATCTCTTGGTCACTTAGATGAATTGGCTCTGGGGCTTTAATCTGTTCTCCTGTTTGAACCATTTTTTTTTTTTTTGGTCTAGTTGGGGCTGTTAGGTAGTGAGGGGTGGAGCCTTAGGTGTTCCCCAGGGCAGGGCAGCCCAGTTGCTGGGTTGTGACGCTGTATGTGGGGGTGGGGTGAGAGAGGAAACAATGGTGCTTGCTCCGCTCTCTCTTGGATTCCAGTCCCTTATGCCGCTTCCTCCAAGCAAATTCTGGTGCTAATTTCCATGTGGGTGGGCTTGTGTACATTCTAGGACCCTGTGGGTCTTTCCCACCAACTCTCCTGTGAGGCTGGGAGTCTCTCCTGGCACCTCAACCCCCACAAGTGTTTTCAATCGGTGTTTTTAGAGTTTATTTCCCAGCACTGGGGCCCTGGGTTGCGAGGTCTTCTTGCTCCCCATTTTCGCCTGGATTATCTGTGGGCGAATGTGGGACCACCTGGTCAGCCAGCCACCTTGCGCTGCCTCAATGGGTCTGCCAGTTGCCACCTGGTGCCTGGGGTCCACTAGCTACCGCCTGTACATCTGGGATCTGACAGCCACTGCCTGCGCACCCAGTCCACGAACCTCCACTTTTTCCTCCCACGACTCCACCCCTTTCACTGGTCTGGATGAATGGTTGCTGGATTTCCGTACAGTTCAATTTTTTTCTATCAGTTTTGGTTGTTTTCTTATTTCTAAATCTTTGTTGTCCTTAATTTTGGTTGTACGAGGAGGCACAGTGTGTCCACCTATGCCTCCATCTTGGCCGGAAGTGATTCTTGGCGTATTTTTAAATTTATACATTGGTGTCACCTTGGTTTCCCTGGTTTATAGTTTTGTTCTATTTAAAAATTTTTATTTACTTTTTAAATTGTATTTTATTGTTTATCCTATTACAGTTGTCCCAATTCTGTCCATTTGCTCTCCTTCAACAGCTACCTCCACTCCCTTGGGCAATCCCCACACCATTGTCCATGTCCCTGAGTCATACATATATGCTTTGACTAATCCATTCACTTTCTTTCATCCAGTCCTCCCCTTACCTCTCCCCTCTGACAGTTGTTAGGTTCTTCAATGTATCCCTGACTCTTATTCTATTTTGCTCATTGTTTATGTTGTTCGTTAGATTCCACATAAAAGTGAGATCATGTGGTATTTGTCTTACAGTGACTGGCTTATTTCACTTAGCATAATAATCTCCAGATCAATCCATGTTGTCACAAATGGTAAGATTTCCTTTTTTTCTTTGTTCTTTTTTATGGCTGAGTAGTATGCCATTGTGTAAATGTACTGCAGCTTTTTTATCCACTCACACACTGATAGGCACTTGGGCTGTCTCCAGATTCTGGCTATTATAAATAATACTGCAATGAACATAGAGGGGTACACACTCTTCTGAATCAGTGTTTTGGTTTCTTAGGATATATTCAGAAATGGGATAACTGGGTCAAAAGGCAGTTCCATTTTTAATTTTTTGAGAAATCACCGTACTGTTTTCTGCAGTGGCTGTACATTTCTGCATTCCCACCAGTGGCGCATGAGGTTCACTTTTCTCCACATCATTGCCAGCACTTGTTTGTTGACTTACTGATGATAACCATTCTGACAGGCATGAGGTGATATCTCATTATGGTTTTAATTTGCACTTCTCTGGTGGTTTGTGACATTGTGCATTTTTTCACATACCTATTGGCCATCTGTATGTCCTCTTTGGAGAAATGTAATTTCAAGTCCTTTGCCAACTTATTAGCTGTGTTGTTTGTCTTCTTGGTGTTGATTAGTAGAAACTAATTAGATATTTTAGAAATTAACCTCTTATCAGTTGGATCATTGGCAAATTTGCTCTCCCATTTAGTGGCTTGCATTTTCATTGTGTTGATGGTTTCTTTTGCTATGCAAAAACTTTTAAATTTAATGTATCCCCATTTGTTTATTTTTCCTTTGTTTTCCTTGCTCTAGGAGATATATCTGCAAAAATGTTATGAGAAATGTCTGAAATTTTACTGCCTATGTTTTCTTCTAAGCTTTCTATAGTTTCATGATTTTCATTTAAAGTATTCATCCATTTTGAGGTTTTTTTTTTTTTTTTTTTGTGTGTGTGTGTGTATGATATATGATGGTGATCTAGATTTTTTTAAATGTATCTGTCCAGGTTTCCCAACACCATTTATTGAAGAGACTGTCTTTACCCCATTGTATGTTCTTGCCTCTTTTGTCAAGTATTAACTGATGATAAAGGCTTGGGTTTATTTCTGGGCTTTCTATTCTGTTTCATTGCTCTATTTAACTGCTCTTGTGCCAATACCATGCTGTTTTGAATACTATGGCCATGTAATATAGCTTGATATCAAGTAGTTTGGTAATTTCAACTTTGTTCTTCTCGATTGTCAGGTATATTCAGATTCTTTTTGGTTCCATATAAATTTGAGAAATATTTGTTTCAGATGTGTGATGTATGCCATTGGTATTTTGTGTTGAATCTGTAGACTACTCTGTGTAGTAGGGACACTTTAATGATGTTAATTCTTCCAATCCATGAATAGAGCATATGCTTCCAGTTATTTGCGTCATTCTAAATTTCTATCTTCAGACTCCAGTAGGTTAAAAAAACCTGAGTACAAGTTTTTTTTTTATCTTCTTTGGTAAATTTGTGCCTAGATACCTTATATTTTATTTGTCACAACAGTAAATGGGATTGTTTTCTGAGTTTCTCTTTCTGATAGTTCACTATTGGTGTATAAAATGCCATTGACATGTGAATATTGATTTTGTATCCTGCTAGTTTACCAAATTCAGTTATTAAGTCAAGTATTTTTTGTGGAGTCTATAGAGTTTTGTAGGTGCACTATTATGTCTTCTGTGAATAATGACAGTTATGCAAGGATGATAAAACATTTGCAAATCAATAAATATAATATATTACATAAAATGAAAGGCAAAAACAACATGATCATATCAATATATGCTGAAAAAATCATTTGATAAAATCCAGCACTCATTTTTGATAATAATGCTCAGTAAAGTAGGCATAGACAGAGCATACCTCAACAAAATAAAGACCAAGTATGAGAAACCTACTACCAACATAATAATCAATGGGCAAAAACTAGAAGTGTATGCCTAAGATCAAGAACAAGACAAAGGTGTCTGCTTTCAACATTCTTTTTTTTTACATAGTACTGGAAGTTCTAGCCACAGTGATTAGAGAAGTAAAAGAAATAAAAGTCATTCAAATCATAAGAGAGGAAGTAGAACTGTCATTGTTTCCAGAGGACATGATAATGTACATAGAAAATCCTATACTCTGCACAAAAACTACTCTACCTAATAAGTGAATTAGACAAAGTAGTGGTATACAAAATCAATATTCAGAAATGAATGGCATTCTTGTACTCCAACAATGAATTATCAGAAAGAGAAACTAAGAAAAAATCCCATTTACTATAGTAACAAGAAAAATAAAGTACCTAGAAATAAATTTCACCAAGGATATAAAAGACCCATACTCAGAAAACTATAGAACACTGCAGAAAGAAACTGAAGAAGATACAAATAAATGTAAGTACATACCATGATCATGGATTGGAACAATTAACATCATAAAAATGTCCATACTATCCAAAGCAATCTATAGGTTCAACACAATTCCTATTAAAATACCATTGTCATAGTTCACAGATCTAGAACAAATATTCCAAGAATTTATATTGAACTAAGAAAGATCATGAATAGCCTCAGCAATCCTGAGAAAGAAGAACAAAGTAGGAGGGATCACAATACCTGACATCAAACTATAATACAAGGCTACTGTAATCATGGCTGTCTGGTGCTGGCATAATACCAGACACATAGATCAATGGAGCAAAATAGAGAGCCCAGAAATAAACCCATGTCTCTAGAGTGAATTAATATTTGACAAAGGGGTCATGAGCATACAATGGAGTAAAAACAGTCTCTTCAATAAATGTTGTTGTAAGAACTGGACTGGTTCATGCAAAAAAAAAAAAAAAGTGAAACTAGACCACCAACTTACACCATACACCAGGAAAAAAAACTCAAAATGGATAAAAGATTTAAATATAAGTCATCATACCATGAAAAGTCCTAGCAGAAAACATAGGCAGTAAAATTTCAAGCATCCCATGTAGCAATATTTTTGTCAATAGATCTAGGGCAGGGAAAATAAAGGAAAAAATAACAAGTGGGACTACATCAAAATAAATGTTTCTTCATGACCAAAGAAACCATCATCATAATGAAAATGAAACTGACTGTATTGGAAAACATATTTGCCAATGATACATTGGGCAAGAGTTTTATCTACAAAATATGTAAAGAATTCATATGACTCAACACCAGGAAGACACACAACCCAATCAAAAAGGGCGCAATGGACCTGAATAGATACTTCTCCAAGGAGGACATACAGATGTCCTGTAGATATATGAAAAAATGCTAGACATCACTAGCCATCAGAGAGATGCAAATCAAAACCACAATGTGATATCACCTCACCCCTGTCTGAATGGCCATCATTAATAAATCAACAAACAACAAGTGCTTGCAAGGATGTGGAGAAAAGGGAACCCTATTGCACCGTTGGTATGGATGCTGACTGGTGTAGCCACTATGGAAAACAGTATGGAATTCCCTCAAAAAATTAAAAATGGAACTACCTTATGACCCAGTGATTCCACTGCTGGGAATATACTCTACAAATCCTGAAACATCAATTCAAAAGAGCTTATCCATCTCTATGTTCATTGCAGCGCTATTTACAATAGCTAAATTTTGGAAATAGCCCAAGTGCCCATCAGTAGTTGAGTGGATTAAAAAGTAGTATATTTACACAACAGAGTACTATTCAGAATAAAGAAATAAGATATTCCTATCTTTTGTGACAGCCTGGATATTCATGGAGACTATTATGCTAAGTGAAATATTCCGGTTGGTGAAATACAAATACCATATGACCTCACTTTGTTACTGACATCTAATGAGTAAATAAATTAACAAGAAATATAAAACCAGAGACATGGAAACATGGAACAGACTGATAGCTGTAGGAGGGTAGGAGGGATGGGAGAGTGGAGGAAGTAAGGAGAAGGGATTAGTCAAAGAACATGTATGAGTGACTCAAGGACATGGACAAAGGAGAGAGGATTGGCTGTGGGAGAGAGTGGTGGGGTGAATCCAAGGGAACAAAAGAGGAAAAATATTTGGGACAATTGTAATAAAATAAACTATAAAAATAAATAATTAAAAATTAAAAAGACATTTAGTTTATAGTGAGAAGTTGGCAGTGTTTTATAATTGTTGTGTTAAACTAATTCAGCTGATGTATTCTGCTTATGTTCCAGAGACTTCATTGGGCTGTAATCATCTAAAGGTGTTAATTATACAGTTACTATTCTCAAGGAATTCACAGATTAGCCAAGAAGATAGACATAGGGAGTTAACAAACATTTGTCGAATGATGCATGAAGTGTCGGGGATACTGTGCTGGCTGAGAAAGACATGGGACCTATCTTCCTAAATTTCAGGATTGAGTAAAGTAAACATATACATGTCACAGACAGATATTGAATGTGTTGGATGATAAGATAATAGAATTGGATAGAAGGTGAGGAGTTAGGAGTTTGGCAGATAAACAAATTGGGGAAGGACATTTTTGTCAAGGAAACCTAGAATGTGCAAACTCATGGATATTTGAAAATGCACAATGTTTTAAGGAATTTATAGGTAGTTCAGTTCTCCTGGAGGATGAAAGGGGTAGAAGAACATGTACCTGTATGCATAGACAGGGGAAACCAAGGTGTGATTTTTCCCCCATTTAATCAGCACTTACTGAGCATCAATTGTGCAGGGCACTGGAATAAGATGTTCAGGAGTCAGGAGAAATAGAAGAAATTTCTCTAAAACCCTATTCTCAAGATAATAAGCTGTTTCTGGAAATAAAAACAACTAGCGTGTATAAGCAAGTTTATGCATGTGTGACCCCCACTGAATATTTGAGTTTTGGGTTTTGCAATGACCTCTTCTTACTTGGATAGAAAAATTCTTATTTTTTTCTCTTTTCCTAGTCTCCTACTTATCTTACTTAATGCCATACCTCTTTTTTATCCTGCTTTGTTTATCCCTACCCTTTCTCCTCCTCTTGTTTATACTTTACCTTCTCCTCCCACTTTTCTCCACTTTTTTTTTTTTTTTTTTTGTGGGAGTGATAGGCAAATCTCCAGGGTCAGTCTCTCTTTCTGTGTCTATCTCTTTGCTTCTTTTCCTCTCTCCTTCTCTATCTATAAGAGATGAGGACTTGGAATGAGAATTAGAGAGAATAGATTAAATTTAGTTATTTTTTATTCCAACCTCAGACATGGAGAAATGTCACAGTCCCCTCATGTGTCGAATAGATTTCTTTGGATGTAAATCTAAGTTGTGCTCTTTGAAATTTAGATAAAATTATATTAGGGCACTATCTCACATTTCCTTAGAAGTTTATTGCTCTCCCACTTTCCCTGTAAATTAAAAGGGACTCACGTTTTATTATCACTTTTGGTTCTGAATTTTTGTTTCCACTGAGTTTTCATTCTTACTGGCCTCTTTCTCACTGTACTCTGATGCATTCCATGTCAATCCAGAACTGGGAGTCCAGTCACATTTCTTTTATTTCCAGAACCAATACCTACCTATATAAGCTTTTGTATTTGTGGAAATTTCACAGCATCACAAGTATCCTTTTTCTTCCCTTTCCCACCACAAACTTCATTCAATTCTTATTCAGGGAATTTAAATTGCTTACTTTTAAAACTCTTTTTTCCCTCAAAATCCAGGCCAAATTGGTCTCACTGTTTATACTCAATTGACCACAAAGATATTTTGTTAAAAATATTATTCCTTTTTTGAGAGATTCTGTCCAGTTATTAAAATAACCTTTTTGTCCAGTTATAATAATAGTTTAAAAACATACATTTCCCTTGAGGGTTCTGTAAACATCCTTGAGATGTCACTTTGGGACTGGGGAGAAGATAGAGGCTCAGGCAACAAACCATAGCTCTGCGTCTACCATACCAGCTTCACTTTAATCTCTTTTATATATTTGATTTCTTGACCATTTGGGGTGAGGAATAATTTCCATTTGTACAATAAAATTTAAAAACTACTGCTTTAACAGCTGAAACTTCAAAATTTAACAGCTGAAAATTCCAAAAGGTAGTATGAATTACAGATATATGAATTTGTCTCAAAAGAAGGCAAAGAATATCAAAGATTCCAGATCTACACTGTTTAAAAAAAATGAGTCAAGCCAAATGAAGACAGTTGGAAGTCATGGCAAATCCCCAAGATTGACATGAAAGTGAGCAACCAGATCATCTGGAGAACTCATCAGAGGCTAAATTATTTGTAGAATGAACTCTGGGGCATGATGGCATTTCTAGGAAGAGAAATCCTTTCCATTTATGGCACACTTTGTAATCCTGCAATATCATGTGTTTGCATGGGACTGGAAGACTTGCCAAAGAGGTAATTAAAGATAGAGCAATGCTTCAGAAGCCCAGCTCTTAGCTTCCTACCTTTATTTTCACCCAGATATGAGTGATGAACAGTTTAACAGTTGAGTTTAAGATGATTTTACTTTTTGATGTCATCCTAAAATCATTTTTCCTTGCTTCATATACTCCCTTGATCATGAGTGTGCTTGACAATGTGAAATGGGACTCCAGCTGTCTCTCAGATGGATTGGTTTGATATGCTGCTATCATTTAAGAAAAATATAGTTCTATTAATTATGCATTTCCTTTTCTGATGAACTCTTCTGCGTAATTAAAAATAACTAGTGAGTTTCTTGGAATCTAATAGAATTCTATAGTGTTTTGGCTTGTTCCTCAAATTGAGGTCATTTATACACATCTTGTTTCATGTATGGATTATTATCTCATCTAAGATAGGAGTCATGTTTGATATATCTTTGTGTCCTTCATAGTACTGGGCAGATATTAGGCATGAAGAAATAATTTGTTGAATTTACTTTGTGCCAGAGTTGACCATGGTCCACCATAATAGTCCATGTGAAAAAAGGGGGTCCTGTTGAAAATAAGTTTATATTGTTAGGCAATTAAAAGGAAGAGGACTGATAATTTTATACATTTATTGTGTACTATGCATTATCCTTAGAAACTTGTCAATGTCTTCTTGTTTATTTTGTTTATACTACAGGTTTTATGATAAACAGTTGAATCTTTTTTGCCATGGTGTTAGCTTCCCATTCAATGTAGTCTGTATACTACATGATTCAAAAAGTCACATCTTGCCTTTACTGCTATGACTTAATCATTATGTCTTCCTTTACACCTGGGGCCTGAGAGATACAGCATTCATTCAGTCCCTAGTTGTTAGTTTTAACTACTTTTTTGGGGTTTAACAAATCTACCTTGATGTATTCCGAGAATATCACAAGGCACAGAGTATTAAAGAGGAAGTAATGAGGCTGACAAATAACCCTGGTATTACGGACTTGAAGTAACCTCCAAATATAACTTTTCTGATATACATCCTTTCCTTCCCAGTTCTGCAACTAGTCTTCACTTCCTAGTTCCTCTAAGATCATACTCCAGACTAGGTTAGAGATTTCCCTAAGCTTACCTTGCCCTGGAAAGAACTGGTGTCTCTGTCTTGTCTGGAGTTCCTTCTCCAGCTTGCCAAAAACAATGCCTCAAGCCTAATACTCTTGAACCTCATAGCTATATCTGTTCATACTCCTCAGTGATATAGAATCCTTCTCTTGGTTTTAATCTCCTTCCTTTAATTTTGTTTTCCTTCCATACACAGGACAGAGCTTCTTTTATCTTTTGTCCTGCTGGCTCCTGGCAACACTTCAATCCAATCACTCTAATTAACATGCATCTCTAACTTGTTTGCTTTTCTAAACAGTTTCATGTAAATCACAGACTGGTCAAAAGGTCATATATTGAACAGAAGGACCTACACAATAGAGAGAACATTTTTTCCCAGCAAGTGAACTGAGATATGAAAATCTGAATTTACGTGAAAAATAATTCAAGGAATAAATTTTCACTTTACAGAAGGATTCACCATGGGGTTCCTTGAAATAGCTGGTTCCCTTTGCATGTTACAATGGTATTCTATTACAAAAAAATCAAATCCAAGTGCAACTTTTCGGAAAGCAGGAAATTATTATAACACCTGGTAATTTTTTCTTTTCTGTTATGAAAATATTTTTAACCATTGTAAGCATTTTTAATTTTTTATTGCTGCTCAAGTACAGTTGTCTTCATTTTCACTTCACTATGACTTCCTCCCCATACATCCCTGACTCCCAGCATTGAATCTACCCTCTTTAGCTTTGTCCATGTGTCCTTTATACACGTACCTTGATGGATCTTCCTCTATTTTCCTCCATTTATCCTTCTCCCATATCCCATCTGGTTACTGTCAGATTGTTCTTTATTTCAATGCCTCTCATGCTTATTTGTTTTGTTGATTAGGTTCCACTTATAGGTGAGATCATAGGGCATTTTTTCTTCCACTGCCTGGCTTATTTCACTTAGCATAATGCTTTCCAGTTCCATCCATGCTGTCCCGAAGGGAAAGAGCTCTGTCTTTCTTTCTGCTGCATATATTCCATTGTGTAAATGTACCACTGTTTTTTGTTTTGATCTACTCATTTACTGATTGGCATTTAGATTGTTTACACTACTTGGTTATTATAAATTGTAATGCTATGAACATTGGGGTGCAGAGGTTCTTTTGAATTGTTGTTTCAGGATTCTTAGGGTATAGTCCCAGCAGTAGAATTGTTGGGTCAAAAGAGAGTTCCATTTTTACTTTTATGAGGAAATTCCATACTGTTTTCCACTGTGGCTGCCCTAGTCTGCATTCCCACCAACAGTGCACTAGGGTTCCCTTTTCTTTACACCCTCACCAGCACTTATTGTTTGTTGATTTTTTTATGATGGCCATTATGATTGGTGTGAAGTGGTATCTGATTGTAGTTTTAATTTGCACCTCTCTGATGACTAGGGGTGCTGAACATCCTTTCACATGTCTCTGGGCCCTCCATATGCTCTCCCTGCAAAAGTGTCTGTTCAGGATCTTTGCTCATTTTTTAATTGAAGTGTTTGTCTTCCTGGTGTAGAGTCATGTGAGTTCTTTATATATTTTGGAGATAGAACCCTTTTCTGAGATATCACTTGCAAGCATATGTTCCCATATTTTTGGTTTCCCTTTTCATTTAACTGCTGTTTTCTTTAACCATGCAGGAGCCTTTTCATTTAATGAATTCCTATTTGTTTATTCTTTCCTTTATGTCCCTTGCTCTAGTGGACATAGTGGTGAAAGTATTGCTGTGTCAAACATCTGAGATTTTCATGCCCATGTTATTCTCTAGGAATTTTATGGTGTTGCAAATTATATTTAAATTTTTTATTCACCTTGAATTTATTTTTGTGTATGGTGTAAGTTGGTGGTCAAGTTTCATTTTTTTGCATGTAGCTGTCTAGATCTCCCAAAACCATTTGTTGAAGAGGCTATTTTACTGCATTTTATGCTTCTGTCCCTTTTGTCAAATATTAATTGACCATAGAGACTTGGCTTTCTTTCTGGGCTTTCTATTCTGTCCCGTTGATCTATGTGTCTGTTCTTTTGGCATTATCATACTGTTTTGATTACAGTGGCCTTGGAATATAGTTTTATATCAGGTATTGTGATCCCACCAACTTTATTTTTCTTTCTAAAAGTTACTTCATGCCCTGGCTGGTGTAGCTCAGTGGATTGAGCGCAGGCCTGCGAACCAGAGGGTCGCGGTTCGATTCCCAGTCAGGGCACATGCCTGGGTTGCAGGCCAGTTCCCAGCGGGGGACACACGAGAGGCAACCGTACATTGATATTTCTCTCCCTCTCCCTCTCTCCTACCCTTCCCCTCTAAAGATAAATAAATAAAAAAAAATCTTAAAAAAAAAAAAAAAGGCAAGGTGGGGGAATGGAAAAAAAAATAAAATAAAAGTTACTTCAGCTATTTGGGGTCATTTATGCTTCCATATGAATTTTTGAAATGTTTGTTCTATATCTGTGAAATATGTCATTTTTATTTTAATAAGGATAGCATTGAATCTATAAATTGTTTTGGGTAGTATTGACATTTTAATGATGTTAAGTCTTTCAATCCATGAACACAGTGTATGCTTCCATTTATTTGTGTCTTCCTTAATTTCTTTCTTCAGTGTTGTGTAGTTTTCTTAGTATAGTTCTCTTACCTCCTTGGTAAGGTTTATTCCTAGGTACTTTATTTTTCTTGTTGCTATAGCAAATGGGATTTTCCCCCTCTGATTTCTGATTCTGGTATTTCATTGTTGGTGTATAAGATCAATTTCTGAATATTGATTTTGAATCCTGCTGTTATGAAAATTCATTTATTAGATTGAGTAGTTTTTTGGTAGAATCTATAGGGTTTTCTATGTACACTATCATATCATCTGCAAACAGTGACAATTTATTTCCTCCTTTCCATTGTGGATGCCTTTTACTTCTTTATCTTGTCTGATTGCTGTGGCTAGGACTTCCAATACTATGTTGAATAGAAGTGGTGAATAGAATAGAAGGTCAGGAAAAAGACATTCTTGGAATGACCTAGAATAGAAGGTCAGGAATAAGACATCCTTGTTCAGGAAAGCTTTTAATTTTTGCCCACTGAGTATGATGTTGGCTGTAAGTTTCTCATATGTGGCCTCTATTATTTTGACGTATGCTCCCTCTATGCCCACTTTGCTGAGTGTTTTTTATCATAAATGGTTGTTGTACCTTATCAAATGCTTTTTCCACATCTATTGATATGATCATGTGTTTTTGTCTTTCTTTTTGTTTATGTGATGTATCACATTTATTGATTTGCAAATATTATGCCAACCTTATTTCCCTGGAATAAATCCCAATTGATCATGGTATATAATTTTTTTAATGTATTGCTGGATGCAGTTTGCCAATATTTTGTTGAGGATTTTAGCATCTATGTTCATCAGTGATATTGGCCTGTAGTTTTCTTTCTTTGTTGTGTCTTTATCTCGTTTTCAAACTAGGATGATGCTGGCTTTCTAAAAAGAGTTTGGGAGTCTTCCTTCTTCTTGGATTTTTTTGGAGTAATCTGAGAAGGATAGATGTGTGCTTTTCCTTAAATGTTTTAAAACTCTCCTGTAAACTATCTACTTTAAAGCTTTTTTGTGCTGAGAACTTTTTGATTACTGCTTCAATTTCATCAGCTCTTATTGGTCTGTTCAGGCATTTTGCTTCTTCATTCACTTTTGTGACATTATTTTTTCTAGAAATTTGTCTATTCCACCCTGGTTTTCAAATTTCTTGTCTTGTAGTTGTTCATAATAATGCATAAATAGAAAATCCCGCCATGCTGGTTTGGTGGAGGTGTATGCTTTCAGTCAGTCTACTTTTCTCTGGGAATCTTCCATTGTAATTGAGAGCCTTGCTGGGCAGAGTAGTCTTGGTTGCAGGCTTTTGATTCTCATTACACAGAATGTTTCTTGTCATTCCCTTTTGGTTTTTAGTGTTTCTGTTGAGAAGTCAGCTGATAGCCGTATTAGAGTTCCCTTGTATGTTACTTCTTGTTTCTCCCTTGCTGCTTTTAAGATTTTCTCTTTGCCTTTAGAACTTGGCATTTTAATTATGACATGTCTTAGAGTACACCTCTTTGGGTTCATCTTGATTGGGACCCTTTGTACTTCCTGAACTTGCATGGTTTTTTATCTCTCCAGGTTCAGAAAGTTTTCTGTCATTATTTTTTCATACAGGGTTTCTATCCCTTGCTCCTTTTCTTCCCCTTCCTATACTCCTATGATTCGAATGTCGTTGCATTTCATGTTGTCTTGCAGTTCCCTTAAGCTATCTTCATTTTTTCTGAACCTTTTTTAATGCAGCTGCTCTACCTGGGTATTTCTTTCTACTTTATCTTCCAGCTCACTAATTCCGTCCTCTGCTTCTTCTAGCCTGCCTGTAATCCTTCTAGTGTGTTTTTATTTCAGAAATTGTATTCTTCACTTCTTCCTGGCTCTTGTTTATAGTGTCTATTTCCTTTTTCATGCAGTTGTATTTCTCACTCAGTTCTTTGTAATTGTCTGTGAGTTCCTTGGGCATCCTTATAACCATGCTTTGAATTCTGTATCTGATAGTTTGCTTGCCTCCATTTCATTTATCTCTTTTACTGGGGAATCTTTCATTCCTTTTGATCATGGGTTCTTTCTTTGTCTCTCCATTTTAGGTGAGTCTTTTTGTTTGTGCATGTGATTCTCAATGCTCTGCTTTGTCAGCTGTCATTGTAGGATGAACTTCTGTGGTAGGGATTTGTGGGACTCAGTGGTGTGGTCTCTTTGATCTTCTTGTCTGGATGCTCTAGATTGTCCTTTCTTCAGTTTGTGTGGGCTCTCTTGTTGTACTTGGACTTTACCTGTTGTTGGCTTCTTTGTTGATGGGTTCTCCCCTCCAGCAGGTTTACTCATATTCACAACTCCCATCTTATCTCGTATGTGGTCAGGGGCAGGGTGAAGGTGAAATGGAATAAGATATGGGAGACTATTGTATTGTATTTAATATACCAAAAAGCAGAAAACAGATAGGAGGTCCTTTGGAGAAGTACAGCAATAACCATGATATTTCACCCAACTAGCCACTTTTAAAACTAAGTGAAAAAGATATGAGTCTTATTAGAGGGGGAAAAGAATGTGAGCAGATTTTGGAGAATAGAGTGCTTATGTGATGTTAGATGGTGAGCTATAGTGAGAGTGAATGACAGAAACTTGGCATATTGTGTGAGAGAATAAAGTTAACCACAACAACAATAAAGCTCAGGAAGATGGTGACATGGATTAAGACTATAGAATGGTGCTATGTGAGATTTGGGATAACAATAAATCAGTAAGACATATATAATCTGAATAAAAAGAATAAGTAAAAGACCAAGAGCAGTGTGTTATTGGAATACAAGTGAAAGTAAAAAAATTAAAATGCAATATGAAAAGAATAAAGCATGCCAATGAAACAATGAAATCAAAGAAACCAAATTTAAAAAGACTAAATGGAAAAAAGAGAAATAAAGAAAATCAAAAATATAAAAAAATAAATTTAAAAATAAAAATAAAATGAAATAAAATACAAGTTGTAAAGGATAGCAAGGTGAAATTTTTCTCAGCTGTTGGCGTTAGCCTTCTGACTTTTTTTTTTTTTTTTTTGAATCTGTCTTTGGTCTTTCTCAGCTCTAGGTCTTATTGGCTTACAACTGAAAAAAAAGAAAAAAGTTTCCTGGTGATTTTAAACATGCTGAGTGGGTTTTGCTGGTTTTCCTGGATGCTGCAGGCAGAGGGGGGCTGGGCTCCATTTGTTTTCCTCTTCTGTGGTTTTCTGAGGATGAGGGCTCAGTCTGCGTTACAATATTCACAGGTGTCCAGTTTCCATTCTATGCCTTCATAATGTTGTGTAGCCCACACTGTTCTCTGTGCATGTGTGTGAGGCTGGCACTTATAGTCCACCTTGTTGTGCAACCCTTTGATTAGTCCATAAAGTTCACTGAGTAGGAGCAAATCACACCTCTTCTTCTCCCTCTTTGTTGGCCTGGGCCTGTGTGTGCTTAAAGTCCCTTCAGGGCCATTTAGTTCCCCTATTTAATTAAGTCTCTCTGGGCACTGCTACCTCTCTGAGCCCCTGCTGCCCCCCTTTGATTAGTCTGTGAGGTGCCGTGAGTGAGAGCAAATTGTGCCCCTCATCTTTACTGGTCCAGCCGCTGCACACGAGAGTATCTTGCACAGCGACTGAGGGCCTGTTTTGAGCAAATTCTCCTTGTTTGTGGCAGGCTGTTCTTAACAAGTGCCTGGTTTTCCACACAACCATTCCAGAGACTATCTGAGTCATGGCCAGTTATGGACCATCTCTTCTCCCATCTCCAGGTGTCACCCAGCTCCCCAATTTCTCTGGTACTATCCTAGTCAGTGACCACAGTCCCAGCAGGGGTACACCATCAGCTGTGTTACTCTTATTCCATCCTTATTCCCCCAGCGTCTTTAAACATCCAGGTCTCTCTGGGCGTGGGTCTATGAACTCCCCACTCTGAGAGGGGAGGGATCTTCCAAGTCACAGTCACTGACCCGGCTATCATTCAAAGCTGCTCTGGCAGCTGCAGTCTCTGGCACAGGGCCTGGGGACCCTCCCGTCGGCCTGAAAAATCTCCTTACTATCCATTTTTCAACATCTTCTACAACCTTTGGCTTCCAAACTTCATATCAGCTGGAATTCTGTTGGCTGTTCACTCTCTTCCTCAGAAGATCAGCTAGGTGTCCCAGTTGGGTACACTAGAGCAAGTGGGTTCAGCTCCCACCTACCTCGCTACCATCTTCCAGTCTCCTCCTAATGACATTTTTAAAAAGTAAAACAAAAATATTATCAAATTTGTGTGGAACCACAAAAGACAACAAATAGTGAAAACAATCCTCAGGGAAAAAAAGAACAAAGCTTGAAGTATCATATTACCAGAATTCAAATTATACTGCAGAGCAACAATCACCAAAACAGCATGGTATTTTCAGAAAAAAAGACACACAGATTAATGGAACAGAATTGAGAGTCCAGAAATAAAACCACATGTTTATGTGAAATTAGTTTTTGTAAAAGAGCCAAAAACATACAATGGTGAAAAGAAAGCCTCTTCAATAGATGGTGCTAGTAACTTTGGAAAGCCACATACAAAAGATTGACACTAGACTACAGTTTGTCCTCATGTAAAACAATAATTATAAATGTATCAAAGAACTAAATATAAGACCTGAAATAATAAATTGCATAGAAGAAACATAGGTACTAAACTTGTGGACCTTGGTCCTAGAGATTTTATTAATTTGACCCCAAAGGCAAGGGAAGTAAAGGCAAGGGTAAATGAATGGGGCTATATCAAGCTAAAAAGCATCTGCATATCAAAAGAAACCACTACAAAACAAAAAGATAAGCAACTGAATGGGAGTATTTGCTGTCAATGGCTCCAACCAGGGATTAATATTTTAAATATATAAAGAACTCAGGCCTCTGCAGTATGGGGAATGACCCAGCCCAGGGATCCTGGTAGATGTTCCTTCAGTTCTCTCCCTAGAGCCACCAACCCCAGATTCTCCTCAAGCATCTCTAGTCCACTCTGCCCTCCTTCTGCCAGAGCCCAGGGAGACATTGATTTGTTGCCTTCATTGTGAATTACTGAGACATTCTTATAATAAATTTATGCTCTGAGATATGATAGAAGTTCCCAATGAAAGACTGATCTGGGTTGGAATATCTGCTTTGACATCACCATCTGAATAAGTGCGAACAGACTATTTAGATTTTTCTGATAATAATCACCATCACAGAGGTTGAAGATGGCGGCGTGGTAGGAGGGAGCAGACCCTATTTCCCCTCTACACACGGAAGAAAAACTGGTCCAATCTATGAAAGACCAGAACAGACAAGGAACAGTAACACAGCATATTGGAGAATAAGAGGTCGGAAATTGTAGCGGACACTGAAAAACAAGCGGTAAGGAGAGCTCTTCGGAACAATAGGAGCCCAGGGTTCCAGCGCGCGGAGAGCGGGGCGGCTGAGGCCCCGGCCTGGCACTCCGCCAAGCCTGCCCCAGGGCCCTGGGGAGGGAGCTGGGTCAGCCGCTGAACCGGCTGGGAGATCTCAGGGGCCACCGCACGACTGTGGCCCGAGCAAAAGTGGGTGCCCCGCACCAGGTCACTGCGAGACTTTGAACCGAGTTTTCATGGTCGCCGGGCGACTATGAAAGCACAGGTGCCCCAACAGAGACAGAGGCGCGGGCGAAGTGAGACAACTGCATGAAAATAGACACCCTCAGGGGACCTCACACGGTTGCGGACTAGTGGACACTCGTGAAAACATAGGCGCAGGCCGCTGGAGACAGCTGTGGAGCCAGAGGTGCCAGTTCACGGGCGGGTGCTCAAACGCGGACAGCTCAGGCCCAAGGTGCAGGCGCCGGTTAGCAGCTGGAACGCAGGCCGCTCTCAGAAGCAAATGCAGGCAGCTGTGCCCAAACACTGAAAGCCTCCCAGGGACAAAGGCAGGCGGCTGTGCACGTCTGGAGAACCTAGCACACACCCATAAACTTGGAGAAGTGCGCACACACCAGGAGGCTCAGATCACATGCTGAAAACCCTGTGGGGAGAGGTGCCCACTAACGCTGGGATACATAGCACAGTGAGGACTGAGTTCTGAACACAGAGAAAAGCAATAAGATCACCCCTCGGCCATTGCAGCCAGCAAGACCTGAAAAACCAGCTGGCAAGTTTGAAAACAACAAGAGGGTGTTTTTTTTTTGTTTGTTTGTTTTGTTTTGTTTTGTTTTTTCATTTTATTTTTTTAATATATTTTTATTTATTTTTTTAAAATATTTTGTTGTGCTTTGCTTGTTCTTTTTTCCCCCCTTTGGCTGTTTATATTTGTGTGGGGGTGTCTGTGTGCATGTCTCTTTTTTGTTTTGCCAGTTTGTTAGTGTCTTTTTGTTTGTAAGCCTGTCTATCTATATGAGTTTTTAATTACTCCTTCTTCATTGTTTATATCTTCTTCTTTACTCCCCAACTCCTTTTGCCTCCCTTGAATTCCTTCTTCTCTTATCCCCTCTTCCTTTCTTTTCAATTTTATCTCTTCTACCTTCCTCTTGTTTCCTCTTTCTTCTTTTTTTCATTCCCCCCCCTTCTTTTTGTAAATACCCACGAGTGAGACAAAACAAACAAACAAGCAAGCCTGAAACTGTGGGGGAAAAAAACAAAAACAAAAACAAAAACCAGAGTTGGCCCCCAAAAGAGGGTATTCCAGCTGATGAGACAGTGAAAGCAGTGAACAACAGGATATCCGAAGGAGAATCCACCACTGAATCTCACAGATATTCTACCACAGACTGTCATACCACAAACCCAGGGAGCCAGAACAGATCAATTTAAGAAGCTGAGGCTAACAACAAGAGTCTTACAAACAATGGGAAGACAAAAGAACAATCCCCAAACGAAAGGAAAGGAGGAAGCTCAAGAAAGAATGCTAAATGAAACAGAGGCAACTCAACTATCAGATATCGAGTTCAAAGCAATGGTTGTCAGGAAGCTCAATGAGCTCTCAATGAGCTACCATAAACTACAGGGAAGTTATGATGAACTCACGGCAAACTATATCAACATGAAAAAGGAAATAGAAACTATCAACAAGGGCCAAGAGGAAATGAAGAACACAATCTCTGAACTGAAGAACACAGTAGAAGGAATGAAAAGCAGAATCGATGAAGCAGAAGATTGGATCAGCGAGTTGGAGGACAAACTAGAAAAAAACACTCAGAATGAGCAAGATAAGGAAAAGAGGCTTAGAAAGAATGAGGAGGGTTTGAGAGAAATGCAAGACAACATGAAAAGGAATAATATTCGTATAATAGGGATACCAGAAGGAGAAGAACAAGAACAAGGAATAGAAAACCTGTTTGAAAAAGTAATGATGGAAAACTTCCCTCATTTGGTGAGAGAAAAAGCCACACAAATCCAGGAAACACAGAGAGTCCCAATCAAAAGGAACCCAAACAGGCCCACTTCAAGACACATCATAATTAAAATGGCAAAATTCCAAGACAAAGAGAGAATCTTTAAAGCAGCAAGGGAGAAAAAGGAAGTAACATACAAGGGGGCCCAAATTAGGTTAGCAGCTGACTTCTCAATGGAAACGCTCCAAGCCAGAAGAGAATGGCAAGAAATATTCCGAGCAATGAGAACCAAAGGCCTGCAACCCAGACTACTTTACCCAGCAAGGCTTTCAATCAAGATAGAAGGCCAAATAAGGAGCTTCCCAAACAAAAGAAGTCTAAAAGAATACACCTCTACCAAACCAATGCTGCAAGAGATACTAAAGGGACTGCTTTCAGGGAAGAAAGGAAAAGACAGAGAGAGAAAGAGAGAGAGGAACACAGGTACGAAAATGGCAGTGAATAAATACCTATCAATAATAACCTTAAATGTAAATGGATTAAATGCTCCAATCAAAAGACATAGAATAGCTGAATGGATAAGAAAGCATGACCCACACATATGCTGCCTACAAGAAACCCACCTCAGGACAAAAGACATACACAGGCTCAAAGTGAAGGGCTGGAAACAAATTTTCCAAGCAAACGGTCAGGAAAAAAAAGCTGGGGTAGCAATACTCATATCAGACAAAATAGACTTCAAAAGAAGGGCCATAAAGAGAGACCCAGAAGGTCACTTCATAATACTCAAGGGAAGAATCCACCAAGAAGACATAAATATTGTAAATATATATGCACCCAACGGAGGAGAACCTAAATACATCAAGAAAATGTTAGAGGACTTCAAGAAAGATATTGACAGCAAAACAATTATAATAGGCGATTTTAACACCCCACTGTCAAAAATGGACAGATCTTCCAAACAAAATATCAACAAAGATATTGAGGCATTGAACAACACTCTAGAGGAAATGGACTTAACTGATATATATAGAGCCCTTCATCCCAAAGAAGCTAAATACACTTTCTTTTCAAATGCACATGGAACATTTTCAAAGGTAGACCACATGATAGGACAAAAATCAAGCCTCAACAAATTCAAGAAAATTGAAATCATACCAAGCATTTTCTCTGACCACAAGGGACTGAAACTAGAAACCAACCCCAAGGTGAAAAACCCAAAACCCTTAAAATCATGGAGATTGAATAGCATGCTATTAAACAATGAATGGGTCAAGAATGAAATTAGGGAGGAAATCAAAAAGTTTCTGGAAACAAATGATAATGAACTCACATCGACCCAAAACTTATGGGACACAGTAAAAAAGGCAGTCCTCAGAGGGAAGCTTATAGCGATACAGGCCTATCTAAAAAAGACAGAAACATCTCAAACAAACAACCTAACCCTTCGCCTACAAGAACTCGAGGAACAACAACAAAGACAGCCCAGAGCAAGTAGAAGGAAAGAAATAACCAAGATAAGAGAAGAATTAAATGACATAGAGACTAAAAGCACAATCCTAAAGATCAATGAATCCAGGAGTTGATTCTTTGAAAAGATCAACAAAATCGACAAGCCTTTAAGCAAGCTCATCAAGAAAAAAAGAGAGAGGACTCAAATAAACACAATCAGAAATGAAAGAGGAGATATTACAACCGACACCGCAGAAATACAAAGGATTGTAAGAAATTACTACGAAGAACTGTATGCCAAAAAATTTGAAAACCTAGGTGAAATGGACAGGTTTCTAGAAAAATATAACCTTCCAAAACTCAATGAAAAAGAAACAGAAAGCCTGAACAGACCAATAACAGCTGGTGAAATTGAATCAGTAATCAAAACACCCCCGACGCACAAAAGTCCTGGACCAGATGGCTTCACAGGAGAATTCTACAAAACATTTAAGGAAGAGCTAACCCCTATCCTTCACAGACTATTCCAAAAAATCCAAAAAGATGGAAGACTCCCAAAATCTTTTTATAAAGCCAGCATCATCCTAATCCCAAAACCAGATAAAGACACAATAAAGAAGGAGAACTTCAGGCCAATATCGCTGATGAATATAGATGCTAAAATTCTCAACAAAATATTGGCAAACCGCATCCAACAACACATTAAAAAGATCATACACCACGACCAAGTGGGATTCATCCCAGGGATGCAAGGATGGTTCAACATTCGCAAATCAGTAAATGTAATTCATCACATAAACAAAAGCAAAGACAAAAATCACATGATCATATCAATAGATGCGGAAAAAGCATTTGATAAGGTACAGCACCCATTTATGATTAAAACACTCAGCAAAGTGGGAATAGAGGGAGCATTCCTCAACATAATAAAGGCTATATATGAGAAACCTACAGCCAGCATCATACTCAACGGGCAAAGACTAAATTCTTTTCCACTAAAATCAGGAACAAGACAAGGCTGCCCACTCTCTCCACTTCTATTCAACATAGTATTGGAAGTATTAGCCACAGCGATTAGACAAGAAAAGGAAATAAAAGGCATCCAACTTGGAAAGGAGGAAACAAAACTATCATTGTTTGCAGATGAAATGTTGGTATACATAGAAAATCCTATAGTCTCGGCCAAAAAACTGCTCGACCTAATAAATGAATTTAGCCAAACAGCCGGATACAAAGTCAATATCCAGAAATCAAAGGCATTTTTGTACACCAACAATGAAACAACAGAAGCAGAAATCAAGAAAAATATACCATTTGATATAGCAAAAAGAAAAATAAAGTACCTAGGAATTAACCTAACCAAGGAGGTAAAAGACCTGTATGCAGAAAACTACACGACACTGAAGAAAGAAATCATGGAAGACACAAATAAATGGAAACACATACCGTGTTCATGGATCGGAAGAATTAACATCATCAAAATGTCCATACTTCCCAAAGCAATCTACAGATTCAATGCAATACCTGTTAAAGTACCAATGGCATATTTCACAGATATAGAACAAACACTTCAAAAATTTATATGGAACCATAAACGACCCAGAATAGCGGCAGCAATCTTGAGAAAGAAGAGCAAAGCAGGAGGGATCACAATACCTGATACCAAAATATATTACAAGGCCACTGTAATCAAAACAGCCTGGTACTGGCATAAAAACAGGCACATGGACCAGTGGAACAGAATAGAGAGCCCAGAAATAAACCCAAGTCTCTATAGTCAATTAATATTCAACAAAGGGGGCAGCAACATAAAATGGAGTAAAAATAGCCTCTTCAACAAGTGGTGTTGGGAGAACTGGACAGCTTCGTGCAAGAAAATGAAACTTGAGCACCAACTTACACCATACACAAAAATAAATTCAAGGTGGATAAAAGACTTAAACATAAGCCGTAACACCATTAAAGTCCTAGAAGAGAACATAGGCAGGATAATCTCAGATATTACATGCAGCAACATTTTTACTGATATGTCTCCTAAAGCAAGGGACATAAAGGAAAGAATAAACAAATGGGATCTCATCAAAATAAAAAGCTTCTGCACGGCCAAGGAAAACAGTATTAAAATAAAAAGAGAACCGACTGTGTGGGAAAACATATTTGCCAATGATATCTCAGATAAGGGTTTAATCTCCAAAATATACAAAGAACTTACACGACTCCACTCTAAGAAGACAAGCAACCCAATTAAAAAATGGGCAAAGGACTTGGGCAGACACCTCTCCAAGGAGGACATACAGAGGATCCAGAGACACATGAAAAGATGCTCGATATCGCTAGCTATCAGAGAGATGCAAATTAAAACCACAATGAGATACCACTTGACACCAGTCAGAATGGCCCTCATAAACAAAGCAACAAACAGCAAGTGTTGGAGAGGTTGTGGAGAAAAGGGGACCCTAGTGCACTGTTGGTGGGAGTGCAGACTGGTACAACCACTATGGAAAACAGTATGGAATTTTCTAAAAAAACTAAAAATGGATATACCTTTTGACCCAGCAATTCCATTGCTAAGACTATATCCTAAGAACCCTGAAACACCAATCCAAAAGAAACTATGCATCCCTATGTTTATAGCAGCACAATTTACAATAGCCAAGTGTTGGAAGCAACCTAGATGCCCATCAGTAAATGAATGGATCAAAAAACTGTGGTACATTTATACAATGGAATTCTATGCAGCAGAAAGAAAGAAGGAGCTCATACCCTATGCAACAGCATGGATGGAACTTGAGAGCATCATGTTAAGCGAAGTAAGCCAGGCAGTGAAAGATAAATACCATATGATCTCACCTTTAACAGGAACCTAATCAACAAAACAAACAAACAAACATAATATAACCAAAGATATGGAAATTGGGAACACATTGAAAGTCACCAGAGTGGAGAGGTGAGGGAATTTCAGGGGAAAAGGGAAAGGATTTACAGGAACAAGTATAAAGGACACATGGACAAAAACTATGGGGCGGGGGTGGAAATGGGAGGGAGGTGGGGAGGGCTGGGGTCGCGGGTTCAGGTGAGAATAAATGACAGAAAACTGTACAAGATCAACAATTAAAATAAAAATTAAAAAAAAAAGAACTCATACAACTCAACACCAAACAAACAAATAATCCAATTAAAAATGGGCTGATGACCTGAACAGTCATTTCTCTCAAGACACACAAATGGCCAACACATATATGAAAAAGTGCTCAACTTCACTAGCTATTAGGTTAATACATATCAAAACTACAATGAGATACCATCTCATACCTGTATGAATGGCTATTATTACCAAGCAAGAAATAAGAAGTGTCGGAAAGGTTGTGGAGAAAAAGGAACACCCATTCACTGCTGGTGGGAGTGCAAACTAGTACAGCAAATTCATACTGTGAAAAACAGTATGGAGGCTCCTCAAAAACTTATGAATTCATATGACCCAGCAATCCCTTTTCTGGGTATCTACCTGAAAAATCTGTAAACATTTCTTTGCAAAGATATATGTGTCCCTATGTTCATTGCAGCATTATTGATGGAGGCCAAGACATATAAACAACAAAATTGCCCTTTCGATAGAGGATTGGTTAAAGATGTGGTGCATAACCCCAATGTTCATAGCAGCACAATTTACAATAACCAAGTGTTGGAAGCAACCTAGGTGCCCATCAGTAAATGAATGGATCAAAAAACTATGGTACATTTACGCAATGGAATACTATGCAGCAGAAAGAAAGAAGGAGCTCCTACCCTTTGCCACAGCATGGATGGAACTGGAGAGCATCATGCTAAGCAAAATAAGCCAGGCAGTTAAAGACAAATACCATATGATCTCACCTTTAACAGGAACGTAATCAATAAAACAAACAAATAAGCATAATATAACCAAAGACACTGAAATTGAGAACAGGCTGACAGACACCAGAGGGGAGAGAGGAGGGAATTTCAGGGGAAAAGGGGAAGGGTTTAGAGCAACAATTATAAAAGACACATGGACAAAAACTAGGAGGGGTAGAAATGGGAGGGAGGTGGGGAGGGCTGGGGTGGTTGGCTGGGATGGGAGTAAAAGACAGAAAACTGTACGAGAACAACAATTAAAATAAAATTTAAAAAATAAAACATAAAAAACAAAACAAAACAACAAAGAAAGATGTGGTGCATATATATAATAGAATACTACCCAGCCATAAGAGAAGATGAAACACTGCCATTTTTGTGACAACATGGTTGGACTTTGGGAATATAATGAAATAAGTCAGTAAAAAAGTTAAGAACCATGTGATTTCACTATTATATGAGATATAAAATTGAAACTCATAGTTATAGACAACCGTATGGTGTTTACCAGAGGGAAGGGTGTGGGAGGGGAATAAAGGGTAAAGGGGGCCAAATATATAGTGACAGAAGATGATTTTACTTTGGGTGTTGGGCACACAATGCAATATATAGATTATGTATTATGTATTATAGAAATGTACACTTGAATCTTATTAACCAATGTCACTCCTATGTAATCTTATTAACCAATGTCACTCAAAAATTTAATTAAAAAATGAAAATAAAAAAGAAGGTAATCAAAGAAGTATTCTGATCAGCTTTAAACCTTAGGCTACTCTCTAGAGAGGACCTTGGGAATGAAATGGATAATTAGGAGTTAAAAAATCTGCAAAATTTTAGTTCATATTTTTGAAGCAGTCTAGTCTCTTGTGACCAATAGTACAGACACAAAATCAATATTAAATACTCTTTACACATTATGTCCTTAAAGTTCACCATCAATTTCTGGAAATGGTTCTATACAAAAGGTAGCTAAATCTTAGGCAACCTACATATGGATTGGTGACACGGGAGCTGACGGGTCCCCAAGGGATCCATGGAAGGCAAAGAACAAGAGGTATTGATGATATTTACAGTGTAGCATTGGGATTCTATAAGGGGTCATTTAACCCTACATTTGTGTACAATAACCACTTCAACTATGCCATCTATGTACCAGGAAGGCTAGCACTCATTCTCTGGAATTTTGTGAGTTAGTTTGCTGAAAGATGAAGATTTGGTCCACCAGGAAGAAAGTAGGAAAGGCAATGGAGAATGAGGTATGGTCTAAATAAAGGAAATAAATCGTATCAGGTTCTTCTCTTTATTTCCCTAGAGATATAGATCCTCCCATTAAGCAGCTAGTATACTGTTGAGGGAGAAAATAGAATGATATGCCTCCATGCTGGAATCTGATATTGGGCCACAGTCTTTTGTCACTAGATCCTGATATCCCTACCAGGCAGTGTTTGGTCGCTGGTGTTACACAGCATGTATGTGTGTGCATGCCATTGTGCATATGTGCACAGACTCCTGTGCTTTTGAGAACATTTTTGAATTGCATTATATGTTTCTGAAATTATATAGGAAAAGAATTGAAGGTAACAGGAATTTCCCTGAGATTAATTGGGCTTAAAATTCCTCAAATCCTAAAGCCAAACCAGAACCTAAACTGGCCCATATGCATTCTAAAATTATTTTTTGTAATTGAATTGCTTAGCAGATGGTCTCAAATAGGGTATTGTTCATAAGTTTTTACTTAGCTGTTATCAGCTGAAAAACACTGACTGTTACCATGGTGGATGGGTCATTCAGTCACTTGCTATTATATTTCCAAGGTTCACTTTTCAACAGCAACAGCAACAACAACAAAAAAAACCTATCTCATCTTTCAGAACAAGGAAAAAAGACTGATTTTCTATTTATCTTCTCCCCAAATCTTTGTATTTCTGCCTCCCAAAATACTGACTAGTATAGTTCCTTGCAATAAGAAAGGAGGCTATATGTCAGAGCTTGCCTGCTAAGGCTAAATAGCATATAAATCAGGTTTGCTTATATACCAGCTTATGCCTTTTGTCCTGGCTTGATTAATAGCACCCCTTTCCATTCTCAACATTTTCCCAGTTTGAACTATAAATAATATGATTACCTGAGATAAACAATGTGAGTTACTGGGTCAATTGTTCTTTATTTTCTCTAATTTAATTAATATTTGGACTTTTGTCTGTGTATCCACCACTAAATATTTTCAAGGCAAGTAACTTCAAGTGAAAGTGAGTAATGACTTTTAAGTATTTAAAAGTAATTTAAGTAATACAAACTACATTAAATATCTTCAGGGAACCTCTAAAGCTTGGAAACTCTTCCTCAGGAGATTATTATTTTTTAGCATCTTATTAGGCATGCTTTGAATATGACCTTGAGAGCCAGGGTTCACTCCAAGATAACATTATCCTGCACCCTAACTGTACACTGGCAACCTTTAGCCATTACGCTTGGAAATTGAAATCAATTTCCCTTTCCTAACTATGCCTTTAGGAACAGGTGTTTGTAAGCTTGTTTTATTGGTAAAAGTGTTTTCACATTTCAGTGTAGCTGATGAACTGTGATGTAGAAAGCCACCCCACTGACGCCTGTGGATTTGAGGTTGAAATGAGAAACGTGTTGTTAGTGAATGCATTATAAGATGGCATTCAAATCTAATTCTAGGGTCATCTTGTATATATGAGAGGCACTGTCCACACATTTCCTTAACTGTTCTTGTACTCCTCAAGGCATGAGTGATATAAATTTACTTTAGTTACTTTAATGGTTTCAGAGTATTTCTCTTAAATGATTAGCAATGAATTCCTTAGCACATAAAAGATCTCAAACATCTCCTGGAGACACTAAACTACTCATGAAGTAGAAAACAATAATATCAAACAGAACTCAGGTGTTTTTCCGGAATGGAGGAAGAAAAACAATGGGAGAATGCACATTCCAAGGCCCAAATTTTTAAAGATTCCAATTTCTTAAATTTGAAGTGGACTGTAGGAATTTGCACTTTAATAAGAATTGTGGATGATTTTGAAGCAGTGGTCTTATGACCACGCTTTAATACAAATTAGAGGAAAAGTTTTAATTCTGAAAAAAAAATCATAAAAAAGGGAAAGTGACATCAATTCAGACCAAAGGAAACAAAGCTATATGAAAAGGAAGATGTCATTGACCCTGCTGGAGAAAAACAATGGTGATCCAAATTTGGCAGACCAACTAAGCAAAGGAAGTTGGCAAAGGCTGCAAACACTACACTAAATATCTATAAAGACCTATCCCCATAGAGATTAATGCCTCACTTTAATCTTATAACCCGCAATGCAATAGTGAATGGGCAATTACAAGGACAAAATTCAGTACACAGTTCTTGACACATAGCAGACATTCAGTAATGGACAGAATAATGGATAGTTAGATAGCAGCATGAAATATTTCCATGGAGAAACCTCATAAGTGGAAGCTAATCAACAAGGCAAACAAGCAAGCAAAATACAACCAAAGACACTGAAATGGAAAACAGACTGACAGTAACCAGAGAGGAGGGGGAAGAGGGATGATAATAGGGGATAGTAGGGGAAGGGCCACCAAGGAACATATGTGGAGGGCACATGGACAAAGCCAAAGTGGGTAAGATTTGAGGGTGGGTGGCAGGGATAGGTGGGGCATGGTAGGGTGAAAATGGAGACACCTGTACTTGAACAAAAATTACAAACAAGAAATTTGGGAAGGGAAGAGGATATGATTCATACACTATGGCCACAAAACTCTGTGCCATCTTTGGATGGTAGGACCAAAGAACAAGAAGTAAGTGTAATCACAGGCACATTTCCCCACAATGCTTGCACCCAAAGGCTGTTATTTTTAACAATTACATTAATTACTTTACATTTTCTGTTCCCTCCCTCAAATTCTTTTCTTTCCATTCCTTATGTAATTATTACACATGCAGTGCACAGGAAAAGAATGGATTTCATCATACTCAGGTCTTTGCCTCACATACAGGGCTACATGCGTACACTGTCTACTCAGAAAGGAAATAACTTACCATGTATTCCACAGGTAAGAAAAATGCTCTGACTGATGAAAGGCCATAGAAAAATAACCCCCTTCTATGTGCTCCTGCAACAATTTGTTTTGTGTTGTAGTATAGGGAGGAACCAATTCTTTCCTCAGACTATATTGAAACATTATGAAGTAAAAGCAATAAATCTGGGAAAGCAGGGGTCAGTGAGGCAAAACAGAAGAGTATGTGACCTGAAGTAAAAAAAAAGACCTAGATTTGAATTCAGCCAATACCACATGGAGACTGTTGGACTTTGGGAAGGGAATAACTCTTCTGAGTTTGTTTTCAGATTTGTAAATTGAGAATTACAGTAATAATATTTCTCTCTTTAACAGGATTATTCTGAGTATTGATTAAATGAGGTGAATGTAAAAAACTTAACATAATGCCGGACACATAATAAGTACTCAATGCAAAAAGTCATTTTTATGTTGACATGCCACAAGCCATAACAATGTGAAGAGACATGTTCATAAGGGCATAGAGAAGTAGATTTCCCTCTGTCCTGTCCACATTGTCTTGGTAATAAAGGAAGGTAGGTAGGGATTTGTTTACTTATACTAATTATGTATAAATATCTCAGGTAGTTTTTATTATTCCATCTTCTAGAGGCTCTGATTGCTATTTCCTTTCATCGACTCCATGTGCTGCCTCTTCAGTCTTCTAGCCTTTGTAGTAAGACTGAACCTCCTAGAATGACTGTGCCTCAATTTATCTGTATCCTGTATCCAGACTGACTGGCTAAAATGCAAAGGCTAACATCAGGCAAAATGTAGGTAATACCAGGCAGAAATTAGAATAAATAGCAAGTAGTAAGTTATAACAAAGTTGACTCTTTCAAGTATACTTTTTAAAATATATAGGTTCACTAATTTTACTGGTATTGATTTTTTCCCTTCCACACTCCCATCAAATCAAACAGGGGTTTGTAGTGTGTTTCAGGCGGAGCTACTCTGATGTGATCTTTTATTCCATGAGTAATTCTTGGAGGTTTTTCATTCTTTCAAAACTGGTAGCAATGCCACCACCTTACCTTTGTATAATGACTGTGGTTTTCAAAGCGCTTTCATATAGACAGTCTTCATGAAAACTCTGTGGTGGATACTTTGTAGAGATAAAGATACAAAAAAAGAGAGAGAGAGAAACTGAGACAGAGATACTGCAATAAAAAGATGAGATGAGCAGAAATATACAGAGATACACACACACATAAAACACAGGTAATCTGAAGTCACCAAATGTGAGGTAAAATGGTTCAGTAGCAACAGAAGAGTAAACAAAGCAGGAGCAATCACAAGAAAAAAATAGATAAAATGAAAATGCAAAGGGAACAACAACAACAACAACAGAGCAAGGACCTTATGAATGAACAAACCCTAAGCTCAGCTCTTGAAGAGAAAAAAAAGTTTTATTAGCCAAGTCACTCTTCCCACTTGTCTTGTGTAGGACACCAGTGAACTCAAAAAACCACCAGTCAGGGAAAATGCATGAACAAAGAAGGTCTGAAACAGAAAGCTGATTTTCTCAATTTGTTTTAACTCTTACCTCCTTTTATAAACATAAAAAGCAGTGTTTCCCTTTATTGTAATAAATCCTGTTAAAGGGACTTGCTACCTGACCATTTGAGAATGAATAATATAGGAAAGCTAGTATGAGTGCTACTGATTTCCATCAGACCAGAAAAAAATATCAAATTTTACTTTTTACCCTAAAATTGTTATAATATTAAATGTTTTTTCTAAGTCATGCATGTTCCCTCTGTTATTTGATACTCTTGTCCTCACACTGCTCACCTTCCCTCCTATTCTCCAAACACACACTGAGTGACAAACTTTTCTATAACTTGAAATTCATTGGTCTAGACCCAGGTAGCAAACTTTGAGGGGGCGGGGAGGCGGGCTCTGCCCGCAGAGCCCCATCCCTCCATCATGGATGAAAATAAAACTACCAAGACATGATCTGCTTGGGGAGGAGAGGTGGTCAAACTCTCAAAGGAGAATGACCCAGAGCCCCTTCCTCACTAGGCTTTTATTGGGTTCCAATACACTGGAATACAGGTATGTCAGGTGGCAAGGATCAAACAATGGATAAGATTTCAAAGAATTCTGAGGGCATAATCTGAGTCAGTGTCTGTCAGGAAAGGGGGCTGCAAAACTTTGGGAGACATACTCATTTCCTCCTCGGACCCTTATCATTTAAATGAGAGCACTCTTAGCAAAGCAGGTTTCACAGGACTTTAGGAATTCTTTCTTATGCCAGATTACCCAGGGAACCACTCTGGCTGGCACAGGGTTGCACAGGCTTGTCCTCATAGTTTCAGGCTTTAAGCCGATTAGACTCAGGAAGTAAGTGATAAGCAAGACATCTCCCAGATGGAAATGGGGACTTAGGCTATATCAGAATAGCCGGGCGGAGTGAGGGTCTATCAACCCCTCTTTGCTGCAGCACCCCGAGTCCTTCCATGAGGCCTCCCAAGTGGTTGTGTCTGGCTTAGGTTGCCCCTCCCATGAGGAGTCTTACCCATCATTGACTAACCGACCAAGCGTTGGGGCCAGAGATGGATGAGGCAGAAGCAGCCCTCCTGCCAGGGAGATAAGCTTTATGTCCTTAGTAGCTCATGTCTTCTTGACAGAACAGACCCAGATGAAGTGGGTCCCTTGACTCTTACTCAGCCCACCATGGGGTGAGGGTTACAACTCCTGAGACCAGGCTGAACGGTCCGCAACAGCAAACACAAGGCCCAAGAACCAAATCCAGCACTCCACCTTGTTTTATCCGCCAGGCACCTTGATTCTACCCAGAGGCAGTGCCAATCTCTCACTTAACTGTTAAGGAGTAGTTACATTTATACAGTCCTAAAATTACATTCAGTTCTTTGAAGGCAACCACGAGGCTGATGTGGCCCCCAGTGAAAATGAGTTTAACACCCCTGGTCTAGACAAAGCCCATACTGGTATAGACCAGGACAAATGCTCCAGGTAAACAGAATGCTGTTTCTTTTTGAATACCTGAAGTTGATAATAGTTCATTTCCTGTAATGGGCAACATGTCATCTTTCCCACCCATCTTCCCAGGATGGCTTTCTTCATAATTCCTTTCCCTCTGTCATCAACAGTCCAGGTCTGAAGTTTTTTGTACTACTGTGGCAGAAGTCATTGTAAGATCTGATGCTTTTTTTAAGGCTTAAAAGACTGTGTTGTTCTCCTGTAAAAGCACTGACTTCACTATTGCAGTGACTGTGAGAAGACTCTTCTGTTACTTCATAAAACCAAGGCAGCGTGTCCATCTCGGTCCATCCTCAGTGGGTGAAGGGGTTCACTGGCACTGAAGTGCAGCTAATGTCAAAGGAAAGTCATTAGAAACAGAAGCAGGGGACATGCAAAGAGCAGCTTCCAACTGAGCTCATAGCTGTTTCCCTCCTGATAAATGGGGCAATATTTCTGTATTGGGTATGGGGGAAAGTGTTGTTTTCTAACTTTGAAAAGCTTTCTACAGGTGTTACCAGGTCACCTGAGTAATGACCTATGGTGGGGTGGGGGGGTCAAATGGACTTACAAAAGCCATATTTCAATGAGCAGGTGGCTGGGATGACCTCCCCTTGTCTTATCTCACTCCACCAACAGGGAGTCACTGACTGCTGTGTCTGAAGGAAATAAAACAGGTTCATTTTCCTGCATACTTCACAGAGGGGTAGAACTAGCAGGCAACTCAAATACATGGCAGCTGGTAGGAGCAGAAAAGAACTGTATTAAGGAATTTGAGTTGTGCTGAAAATGGCACTAACACCCAAAAATTGAAGTCCCTGCTGCCTCACAGGGAACTGGCTACTTAAAGGACAATACTGTTAAATCTGGGTATAAGCCCCCCAGATGACAATGAGTTTGCTCTTATTCTATCTATCTCAGATCCTTAACATTGGATGGGACTGGGACCCTAAACTCTGACCACAGCCTGAGTTCCTAATCTTGACCAGCTGTTTTAAAAATCACAACAGGGAGCAAATAAAATGGAAAGCATCAGTTTTCTCCATCCTTAGAGCAATAGAACCAATTTGGAGTAACATTTAGGGACAGTAGTTAGAATGTATTATCTTTGTATATAACAGCAAAGAGAAAAACTGGGGGTTGTATCACAGAGAAAAAAAGGTTGCCTTGGAAAGCTAACAGAAATTCCTCCCACAGGGCCCAGTGTTAGGCAGACTGCTGCTTTTGATTAGTTGGCTGATATGCGGAATAAAGGGTATTGTAAGGCTACCCATTCAGAATACAGAATGACAGGAAGACACTGATTTCTCCCATCTTCTCAGAGAGCCTCACCATAAGATGAAGAAAGCCTTTACGTGTTGGCTTATAAACTAACTGAAGCATGGACTTGTAGTAAGAGGACTTGATTTTTTTAGGAACCAAGTTGTTAAAAAACACCTGGGTTCAACTCCTGGTAGTGCCACTTCCTAGGTACAAGACCTTGGGCAAGACACTCTCTGAACCTCACATTCCCCATCTACACACAAGGATTCTAATGGTACTTATTTTATAAAACTGGTGTGAGGCTTAAATGAAATAATATAGTAAAGTATTCAGCACAGGTCACAGCACAAAACGATGACAATTTTGTCATTGTTATTATTATTACCACCACTACTATAACATGGTTCTTGTCAGGTTAACAATAGAGTATAAGATAGTAATTATTAGGAATTCAGCTCCCACTCAGTGCACCTCATCAGGACTAAAACTAATCGGACCAAAACGTGGCACAACAAGGTGGATTAAAGGCACTGACCTGGAGCATAAGGACAGTGGGGGCCATGCAGCACTCTGAGGGCTTAGGCTCGAGGCTGGACACATGTGAATATTGGAGCCCAGACCTAGCCCCCAACACAGAACAACAGGAAGGGAAAAAAGTAATCCAGCTCCCTCCTGCCTGCAACATCCAGGAAGACCCACAGAACTCACTTGGTGGGTTTAAAGTCAGCAGGAGGCTCTTTTTGCTTCCAAGTGTAAGACAATGAGACCTAGAGCTGTGCAATGACCAAAGACAGACCCAGCGAGAGATCAGAAGGCTAAAACCAAAAACTGACACCAAATTATTTCTCTATCTTATAGAACTTGTATTTTATTTGTTACTTTTTATTTTTACTTTTTTGATATTATTTTTTATTATTTCTATTTCTCTTCTTTTCATGTAGTTTTTTGTTTTGTTTGATTTTATTGTTCGAATGGTTTTCTTTTTTTAAATATATTTTATTGATTATGCTATTACAGTTGTCCATTTCTCCCCCATCATTCCCCTCCACCCTGAACACCCTCTCCCACCCACATTCCCCCCTTTAGTTCATGTCCATGTGTCATAAGTTCTTTAGCTTATACATTTCCCGCACTATTCTTGCCCCCCCATGCCTATTTTCTACCCACCATCTATGCTATTTATTCTCTGTACCTTTTCCCCCTCCTCCTCCCACACCCCTGTTTCTAACCCTCCATATGATCTCCATTTCTGTGGTTCTGTTCCTGTTCTAGTTGTTTGCTTAGTTTGCTTTTGTTTTAGGTGTGGTTGTTAATAGCTGTGAGTTTGCTGTCTTTTCACTGTCCTATTTTTGATCTTCTTTTTCTTAGATAAGTCCCTTTAACATTTCATATAATAAGGGCTTAGTGATGATGAACTCCTTGAACTTGACCTTATCTGAGAAGCACTTTATCTGTACTTCCATTCTAAATGACAGCTTTGCTGGATAGAGCAATCTTGGATGTAGGTCCCTGCCTTTCATGGCTTGGAATACTTCTTTCCAGCCCCTTCTTGCCTGTAAGGTCTCTTTGGAGAAATCAGCTGACAGTCTGATGGGAACTCCTTTGTAGCTGACTGTCCCCTTATCCCTTGCTGCTTCTAGAATTCTCTCCTTCATTTGAATCTTGGCTAATGTAATTACGATGTGCCTTGGCGTGTTCCTCCTTGGGTCCAACTTCTTTGGGACTCTCTGAGCTTCCTGGACGTTCTGGTAATCTATTTCCTTTGCCAGACTGGGGAAGTTCTCCTTTATTATTTGTTCAAGTAAGTTTTCCACTTGTTGCTCTTCTTCTTCCCCTTCTGGGGCCCCTATAATTTGGATGTTGGGACGTTTAACAATGTCCTGGAGGTTCCTGAGCCTCTCCTCATTTTTTTGAATTCTTGTTTCTTCCTCGTTTTCTGTTTCGTTGTTAGTTTCTTCCTTCTGGTCCACTCCATTGATTTGAGTCCCAGTTTTCCTTCCATCTCTATCGGTTCCCAATGCATCTTCCTTCATTTCACATATTGTAGCCTGCATTTTTTTCATCTAATTTGTGAGCAAAATCAGCCAGTTCTGTGAGCATCCTGATGACCAGTGCTTTGAACTGTGCATCTGATAGGTTGGCTATCTCTTCACGGCTTAGAGGAACTGGCTCTAGGGCTTTCATTTGTTCTCTGGTTTGAGCCATTCTTGGTGGGGTTTTTTTGATTTGTTTTGGTTTGGTTTTAGTCTGGTCGCGGCTATTACTTATGAGGGGTGGAGCCCCAGGTGTTCCCCAGTGCGGGGCAGCCAAGTTGCTGGGTTGTGATGCTGTTTGTGGGGGCGGGGTCTGAGAGGGAGCAATGGCGCCTGCTCCACTCTCTCCTGGATTCAGTCCCTTCCGCCACTTCCCCTTTGCCTGGACAATCTGCATGTGAATGTGGGACCACCTGGTCAGCCAGCCACCTTGTGTGGCCTCACTGGGTCTGCACAGTTGCCCCCCTGTGCCCAGGGTCCGTCAGCTGCTGCCTGTGGGCCCGGGGACTGCCAGCCGCCACCTGTGCACCTGGGAACTCCCAGCCGCTGCTGCTTGCGTTCCCAGGTCCGCACCTCCACTTTTTCCTGCTGCAACTCCAGCCCTCTTACTGGTCTGGATGAATGGTTGTTGGACTTCCTTACAGTTCAGTTTTCTATAAGTTCTGATTGTTTTCCTGTTTCTAAATATTTGTTGTCCTTAATTTTGGTTGTAAGAGGAGGCACAGTGTGTCTGCCTATGCTTCCATCTTGGCCGGAAGTCCTGAATGGTTTTCTTTGTTCTCCCTTTAATATTGCATTTTAATTTCTCTTCCTTCACTCATATTGCTATAACACACTACTCATTGTCTTTTACTTTTTATTCTTTATTGACATCGCATATTTCCTGTCATATTATTATTGTTCTCATTTCCACACAACACCCTTCCGTGATCTTGGTCCATTTTACTATCTTCCTGAGCTTTATTACTGCTGCAGATAACTTCATTTTCTCATACACTACATCGAGTTTCTATCCCTTACTCTCACTACATCTCACCATCTCATATAAGCACCCTGCTTTCTGGAGTCAACTCACATTCTTTTTCCGCTCTAATAAAAGTCGTATCTCTTCTTCACATTAAAAAAAAAAATGTGGCTAGTTGGGTGAAATATCATGGTTATTGCTGCACTTCTCCAAAGGATCTCCTATCTATATTATCAACGTGTTAATACTTTACATCCCATAGAATAATCTCCCACTGTCTTAATCAACTTCATCTTCACCCTGCCCCAGATCACATACAAGATAAGGTAGGAATCTTGAATACTAGTAAACCAACTGGAGGAGAGAATTTACCAAGAAAGGAACCACTAATGGGTAAAACCCAAGTACAAAAAAAGAGCCCACTGAAACAGAAAATAGAGGCAACCCTAGAGTATCCACATAAAAAGATCAAAGAGAACACACAACTGAGTCCCACAGAACTCCTACCGTAGAAGTTCACCCCAAGAAGACAGCAGCAAAGTAGAACATTGGGAATCACAAAAACAAACAAAAAGAGTCACCTAAAGTGAGAAGACAAAGAAAGAACCTGTAATCAAAAGGAATGAAAGACTCCTCAGTAAAAGAGCTGAATGATATGGAGGTAAGCAAACTGTCAGATACAGAATTCAAAGCATGGTTATAAGGACGCCCAAGGTACTCACAGACAATTACAAAGAACTGAGTGAGAAATACAACTGCATGAAAAAGGAAATAGACACTATAAACAAGAGCCAGGAAGAAGTGATGAATACAATTTCTGAAATAAAAACACACTAGAAGGATTACAGGCAGGCTAGAAGAAGCAGAGGATGGAATTAGTGAGCTGGAAGATAAAGTAGAAAGAAATACCCAGGTAGAGCAGCTGCATCAAAAAAGGCTCAGAAAAAATGAAGATAGCTTAAGGGAACTGCAAGACAACATGAAATGCAATGGCATTCGAATCATAGGAGTACAGGAAGGGGAAGAAAAAGAGCAAGGGATAGAAACCCTGTATGAAAAAATAATGACAGAAAACTTTCTGAACCTGGAGAGGTGAAAAACCATGCAAGTTCAGGAAGTACAAAGGGTCCCAATCAAGATGAACACAAAGAGGCGTACTCTAAGACATGTCATAATTAAAATGCCAAGTTCTAAAGGCAAAGAGAAAATCTTAAAAGCAGCAAGGGAGAAACAAGAAGTAACATACAAGGGAACTCTAATACGGCTATCAGCTGATTTCTCAACAGAAACACTACAATGTTTCTCAGGAGAGAGTGTCAAGAAATAGTCCAAGTAATGAAAAAGAAATGCCTGCAGCCAAGACTACACTAACCAGTGAGGCTCTCAATTAAAATAGAAGGTGAAATAAGGAGTTTTCCAAACAAAAGAAGGCTGAAAGAATTCACCTCCACAAAACCAGCACTGCAAGATATGCAAAAGGGACTGCTAAAAGAAGAGGAAGGAAAAGAGTGCAAGAAAGTGGAACACAGGTACAAAGGGGGGGGGGTGAATAAGTACCTATCAACATAACCTTAAATGTTAATGAATTAAATGCTCAATTCAAAAGACATAGGGTAGCTGAATGGATCAGAAAACATGACCCACACATATGCCCACAAGAGACCCACCTCAGAACAAAAGACCCACAGAGACTGAAAGTGAAGGTTGGGTAAAAAAAAATATTCCAAGCCAATGGACACATAAAAAGTGGGATAGCAATACTTATATCACACAAAATAGACTTCAAAACAAAAGTAATACAAAAAGACACTGAAGAACACTTCATAATACTCAAGGGAAAAATCCATTAAGAAGACATAAACATTATAAACATTTATTCATCCAACATAGGAACATTGAAATACATAAGGAAAATCTTAGAGGACTTAAAGGCGTAGATAGCAACACACTTATAGTAGAGGATTTTAACACCACACTGTCAAAAATGGATAGATATTCCAAACAAAATATTAACAAGGACATTGTGGAATTGAACAATGTCTTTGATCAAATACACACACACACACACACACACACACACACACACACACGTATGTATGTATGTGTTTCATCCCAAAGAAGCAAATACACATTCTTTTCAAATGCACATGGAACATTTTCACAGACAGAACACATAATAGGACACAAAACAAGCCTCAATAAATTCAAGAAAATTGACATCATATCAAGCATTTTCTGAGACCAGAATGGCCTCAAACTGGAAACCAACCTTAAGGAAATAACTCAAAAACACTCAAACTCATGAAGATGGAACAGCATGCTATTAAACAATGAATGGGTTAAGTATGGGATCAAGGAAGAAATCAAAAAGTTTCTGGAAACAAATGAAAATGAACACCCAACAGTCCAAAACTTATGGGACAGAGTGAGAGCAGTCCTAAGAGGGAAGTTCATAGTGATACAGGCCTACGTAAAAAAGATAGAAACATTTTAAATAAACAAACTAACCCCATATCTACAAGAACTGTAGGAACAACAACAAAGAAAACCCAGAATAAGTAGTAAGAAGGAAATAACAAAGATCAGAGCAGAATCAAATGACAGAGAATAAAAGCACAATTCTAAGGATCAATAAATCTAGGAGCTGGTCCTTTGAAAAGATACACAAAATTGAGAAGTCTTTAATGAGACTCATCAAGAAAAAGTAGAGAGCACCCACATAAACAAAATCAGAAATGAAAGAGGAGAGATTACAACTGATATCAAAGAAATACAAAGTACTGTAAAAAATTATTATGAACAACTACATGCCAAGAAATTTGAAAACGAGGGTGAAATAGACACATTTCTAGAAAAATATTATCTTGCAAAAGTGAATGAAGAAACAGAATGCCTGAACAGACCAATAACAGCTGATGAAATTGAAGCAGTAATAAGAAAATTCTCAGCACAAAAAAAGCCCTAGACTGGATGGTTTCACAAGAGAGTTTGACAAAAGATTTAAGGAAGAGCTAACCTCTATCCTCCTCAGACTATTCCAAAAAATCCAAGAGAAAGAAGACTCCCATGCTCTTTTTAGGAAGCCACCATCATCCTAGTTCAAAAACCAGATAAAGACACAACAAAGAAAGAAAACTACAGATTGATGCCACTGGTGAACACAGGTGTTAAAATCCTCAACAAAATATTTGAAACTGCATCCAGCTAAACATTAAAAAGATCATACACCATATTCAAGTGTGATTCATTCCAGGGATGCAAGGTTGGTACAATACTCAGAAATCAATAAACATAATACAACACATAAACAAAAGGAAAGATAAAAACCACATGATCTCATCAATAGATGTGGAAAAAGCATTAAAAAGGTACAGCACCCATTTATGATAAAAACACTCAGCAAAGTGGGCATAGAAAGAGCCTACCTCAAAATAATAGAGGCCACATATGAGAAACCTACAGCCAACATCATACTCAATGGGCAAAAACTAAAAGCTTCCCCACTAAGATTAGGAACAAGGCAAAGTTGTCTGCTTTCACTACTTCTATTCAACATAGTATTGGAAGTCCTAGCCATAGTAATCAGAGAAGAAAAAGAAATAAAAGGCATCCAATTGGAAAGGAAGAAATAAATCTATCACTGTTTGCAGATGATATGATAGTGTACATAGAAAACCCTATAGACTCCACCAAAAAAACTACTTGGCCTAATAAGTGAATTTGCTAAACAGCAGGATTCAAAGTCAATATTCAGAAATCAAAGGCATTTTTGTACACAAACAACGAAATGTCAGAATCAGAAATCAGGAAAAAATATCCCATTTGCTATAGCAACAAGAAAAAATAAAGTACATAGGAACAAACCTTACCAAGGAGGCAAAAGAGCTCTACTGAGAAAACCACAGAACGCTGAAGAAAGAAATTAAGGAAGACACAAATAAATGGAAGCATATATTCTGCATGCCTAAACAGTGTTCATGGATTGGAAGAATTACATCATTAAAATGTCAATACTATTCAAAACAATTTATAGATTCAATGCAATCTCTTAAAATACCAATGACATATTTCACAGATATAGAACAAACATTTCAAAAATTCATATGGAACCATAAATGACCCCAAATACCTGCAGAACTTTTTAGAAAGAAGAACAAAGTTTGTGGGATCACAATACCTGATATAAAACTATATTCCAAGGCTACTGTAATCAAAACAGTATGGTACTGCCATAAGAAGAGACACATAATCCAATGATAAGAATAGAGAGCCCAGAAATAAACTCAAGTCTCTATGGTCAATTAATATTCAACAAAGGGGGCAGAAGCATAAAATGAAATATAAATGACCTATTCAACAAATGGTTTGGGGAGATCTGGACAAGTACATGCAAAAAAATGAAACTCGACCACCAACTTACACCATACACAAAAATAAATTCAAGATGGAAAAAAGACTGAAATATAAGTCATTACACCATAAAAGTCCTTCGGGAGAACATAGGCAGGAAAATCTAAGATATTTAACACAACACTATTTTCACCTATATGGCTCCTAGAGCATGGTACATAAAGGAAGAATAAACAAATGGGACTTCATCAAAACAAAAAGCTTCTGCATGCCTAAATAAAACAGGAAACCAACAGTGTGGGGAATATGCTTGCAAACGATATCTCAGACAAGGGTTTGATCTCCAAAATATATAAAGAACTCACATGACTCCACTCCAGGAAGACAAACACCTCTATTAAAAAATGGGCAAAGATCCTGAACAGACGCTTCTCCAAGGAGGAAAAACAGAGGGCCCAGAGACATGTTAAAGGATTCTCTGCATCACTAGCCATCAGAGAGATGCGAATTTAAAGCACAATCAGAGACCACACTGGTCACAATGGACATCATAAAAAAATCAACAAACAACAAGTGTTGGGGAGGATGTGGAGAAAAGGGAACCCTAATGCACTGTTGAAGGAAATGCAGACTGGTACAGCCACTGTGAAAAACAGTATGGAACTTCCTCAGAAAACTAAAAATGGAAGTGCATTTTGAGCCACCAATTCCCCTTCTGGGATTATACCCTAAGAATCCTGAAACACCAATCCAAAATAACCTATGCACCCCAATGTTCATAGAAGCACAATTTACAATAGCCAAGTGCTGGAAGCAACCTAAGTGCCAATCAGTAAACAAGTGGATAAAAAAAATGGTGATGCATTTATACAATGGAATACTACACAACAGAAAAAAAGAAGGAGCTCCTACACTTTTCAACAGCATGCATTGAACTGGAAAGCGTTATGCTAAGTGAAATACACCAGGTGGTGAAAGACATATACAATATGATTTCACATACATTTGGAGTCTAGTCAACAAAACAAGCAAGTAAAATACAACCAGAGGCATCCAAATAAAGAACAAACTGACAGTAACCAGAGGGGATTTGGGAGAGGGATAATGTGCAAAAATAGGAGAAGGTCCATCAAGGAATATATATAAAGGACACATGGACAAAGCCAGAGGGAGTAAGTTCGAGGGTGGGAGGTGAGGATGGGTTCTGCGAGGGGCCGTGGTGGGATGAAAAGGGAGACAACTGTACTGGAATAATAAATATAAAAATTAATTCATAAAAAGAATTAAAAATGAAAAGATATAGTCATATTCTCTTACCCATGTAGTGAATACTAAATTACAAATATAGAGAAGATTTTCTTTTTACTAGTAATGAAGTGCAGAAAGTCATACAATATGTTAGGCTTTGTATTTGTAAAATGTATTTCCCATGAGAGAAATACAAATTGCTCTGTATTTTTCCTTAAACTGAAAGACTAAAAGTGAGCCCACCAATATGAACACCATTAACTCAATTGACATCTTTTAACATATCATGGGATTTGAAGTTGTCCATGTGTCTCTGAGTTCAACTGTTATAACAAACTAAAATGAGTTTTCTGTAAAAAGCAAACAAACAAGCAAAATATAACCAGAGACATTGAAATAAAAAACAAACTGACAGTGACCAGTGACCAGAGGGGAGTGGGGAGAGGGATAATGGGGGGAAATAGGGGAAGGGACTTAAGAAACATATGTAAAGGACACAAGGACAAACCCAAAGGGGGTAAGATGTGGGTGGGATGTGGGGATGGGTGGGGTGGGGGGCATAGTGGGAGAAAATTGAGTCAACCGTACTTGAAAGACAATAAAAAATAAGAAACAAACAAAAAGATTAGATGGGCTTATTAAAATAATAAAAAAGAGAGAGAGAATTCATGTTTGGCAGCCAGGGTTGTTTCAATATGTGATCTAAGCTGTGTACCTTTGGATAGATTACTTATCCAGTCTGTAGCTCACATTCCTCTGTGACTCTGTGTAATAGTCTTGTTTGACTCATAGGATTTTGAAGATTAAATAAGATAGCATATGTGAAACACTTAGAAATGGTGTCTGGCACAGATTAAGTGTCATGTAAATATTAGCTATTATTACCAGTATTTTGGTAAACATCTTGATGGCTTTGCTCACAAGTCCCAATGGTGCCTTCAGTTCACAACATGTTCTCACTCTGTGTCGCTAAACATACAATCTCCACTAAAATCCTCAATCTAGAGCTGCACTTCACAAGTGGAGGTTGGAAACCACATCTGGTCATTAAGATTCTGTCAGCAAAGGCATGTGCCATCACACTTCTCCAGAATCCAACCCTCTGTCATCTCCCATTTATGAGTCACTGAGATATCATAGTTGCATCTGTCACAGCAGATTATGTTATGTCAACAGGACAATGCAACAGTGGGTACAACTGGTAGTGGCATGTAAGAAAATGACAAATAAGTTCCAAGAATTTGAAAAGACACTTTTCTGAAGGTAGTGCAGGTGCTGAGCCTGGATATGACATGAAAACTACTTACAAATTGGAAGATGGAGTAATTGAAGATTTGACACTTGGCCAAGTTGGAAGTCCACACAATTTATATTTAGAGCTTTCCTCTATTCTCTCAACCCAATGATTGGATTGGCTACTGTGGTACTTCAGTTCGTTTATCTTCCCTGGAAGGGAATTGTTCCAGAATGTTCCCTCTCAACTCCCTCCTGTCTTGCTCCTAACCTAAAATTCTATCCCTTCAGTATCTGACCTGGAATATACAAGGCTGATTCCATCTTAAAGCAATACTCTTATCGGGGATATCAATCATTTTAAAAGCCTCTAGGAGCTTTAGACTAGGAAAATGTCTCTGAAAGAAAACAATCAAGGATATTCTGAAAGATGGGGATATGTGAAGAGATTAGACTAAGGAACACCTTTGGCAGCACTTATTGAATTCATTATTTTTAAGCAAATACATATTGACACTATATGTTAATTTTTTTCTAAGGAACAAGAACTTCATCAGTTAATAAAAAAGATCCCTGAACTTAAGGAGTTTATGTTCTAGTAGGGAATAAAATAACCAAGAAAAATATAATTTTAGCCTTGGCTGCTGTAGCTCAGTGGATTGAGAGTGGGCTGCGAGCCAAAGGGTCACCAGTTCGATTCCCAGTCAGGGAACATGCCTGGGTTGCAGGCCAGGTCCCCAGTGGGGGCCATGTGAGAGGCAACCACACATTGGTGTTTCTCTCCTCTTTCTCCCTCCCTTCCCCTCTCTCTAAAAATAAATAAATAAATAAAATCTTATATGTAATTTTAGATTATGTGAGCAATACCAATGAAACTTATTTAGCAGATTGATAGGATAAAGGGTAACAAGAATGAGGGTGATTTAAGATTTATATAGTATGGTAAAGGGACAGTTTCCTTGAGGTAATGATATCTTACTTGAGATTTTAATGGTGAGAAGAAGCCTGCCAGGCAGAGATCAGAATCATGGTAAAAACCATTCCACAGAGGGAAAACAGTGAATTCAAAGACCATGTAAGGGGAATTAATTTGAAATTTTGGGAAAAAAAGAAAAACAATGTGGCTAAACTATAGAGAACAGGAAAAGAGTGGTAGGAGACAACTAAGATTAGAGAAGAGACTGGAGCCAGATAATATGATAAAGCTCTAGGCAAAGAACAGGGGATTTGGACTTAATTCTAGTGGTAACACTTTGGAAGGTTTTAAACAAATGAGTGGCATGATCTGATTTCCATTTTTAGAAAAATAAAACAGAAATAATATAAGGTAGGAGATGCAGGCAGGGGGGCAGTTCATAACAAACTTCAACAGTAAGCTGATTCAAAACACATTAGTCCCTAAATCTTACTTTCTTCAAGAAGAAAGTGGAGGAAAGCTCCTGAAATTGTACACCATACCTTTGAAAGCTTCACCTTTTTTTGTGTGAGCAAAGAGCACTTACTTTTCCTAAAATAAAGCATCTTTTCTTAACTTACTAATTACTCTAAAATGTCATAAATTATTTCATTACTATAAATCATTTTTAAATATGTGATATCCTTTTTATGTATGCCACACTGAACAAAATAACTTACTATTGGAATGTTTTCTAATTATTTCATATAGAATAGTTGTTTTTTGATTTCCAGCCAAGATGGAGGCATAGGTGGACACACTATGCCTCCTCGCACAACCAAAATTAAGGACAATAAAGATTTAGAAAGAGAAAACAACCGGAATTGATAGAAAATTGAACTGTACAGAAGTCTGACAACCCATAAGAGGGACAGAGTCGCAGCAGGAAAAAGTGGAGGTTGGCGGACCAGGCGCAAAGGCTGTGGCTGGCAGATCCCACATGTATAAGCGGTGGCTAGCTGACCCCAGGCACACAGGTGGTGGCTAGTGTACCCCGGACACAGGGTGGCAATGGGCAGACCCAGTGAGGCCATGCAAGGCAGCTGGCTGACCAGACTGTCCTACATTTGCATGCAGACAATCCAGGCAAAGGGGGAGAGGCAGAACAGATTGGAATCCAAGAGAGAGCAGAACAAGTGCCATTGTTCCTTCACGAATCCTGCCCCCACATAGAGCATCACAACCCAGCAACTGGGCTGCCCCACCCTGGGGAACACCTACGGCTCCATCCCTCACTACCTAACAGCTGCAACCAGACCAAAAACCAAAACAAAAAATGGTTCAAATGGGAGAACAGATCAAAGCCCCAGAGCCAATTCATCTAAGCGACAAAGAGATAGCCAACCTATCAGATGCACAGTTCAAAACACTGGTGATCAGGATGCTCACAGAACTGGTTGATTTTGGTCACAAATTAGATGAACAAATGAAGGCTACAATAAGTGAAATGAAGAAAAGTACACAGGGAACCAATAGTGATGGGAGGAAAACTGGGACTCAGATCAATGGAGGGGATGAGAAGGAAGAAAGAAACATTTAACCAGCAGAATGAAGAACCAAGAATTCAGAAAAATGAGGAGAGGCTTAGGAACCCCCAGGACATCTTTAAACGTCCCAACATCTGAATTATTGGGGTACCAGAAGGGGAAGAGGAAGATCAACAAGTGGAAAACTTATTTGAACAAATAATAAAGGAGAACTTCCCCAATCTGGCAAAGGAAATAGACTTTCCAAGAAGTCCAGGAAGCTCAGAGAGTCCCAAAGAAGTTGCACCCAAGGAGGAACACACCAAGGCACATCATCATTACATTACCCAAGATTAAAATGAAGGGCAGAATTCTAGAAGCAGCAAGACTGTCTAAGGGGACAGTCACCTACAAAGGAGTTCCCATCAGACTGTCAGCTGATTTCTCAAAAGAGACCTTCCAGGCAAGAAGGGGCTGGAAAGAAGTATTCCAGGTCATGAAAGGCAAGGACCTCCATCCAAGATTGCTCTATCCAGCAAAGCTGTCATTTAGAATGGAAGGGAAGATAAAGCACTTCTCAGATAAGGTCAAGTTGAAGGAGTTCATCATCACCAAGCCCTTATTATATGAAATGTTAAAGGGACTTATCTAAGAAAAAGAGGGTAAATAATATGACAGTAAAAAGACAGCAAACTCATAGATATTAACAACCACACCTAAAACAAAAGCAAACTAAGCAAACAACTAGAACAGGAACAGAAACACAGAAATGGAGATCATATGGAGGGTTAGCAGCAGGGGAGTGGGAGGAGGAGAGAGGGGGAAAAGGTACAGATAATAAGTAGCATAGATGGTGGGTAGAAAATAGACATGGGGAGGGCAAGAATAGTATGGGAAATGTAGAAGCTAAAGAACTTATGACACATGGACATGAACTAAAGAGGGGGAATATGGGTGAGAGGGGGTGTGCAGGGTGGAGGGGAATGATGGGGGATAAATGGGACAACTGTAATAGAATAATCAATAAAATATATTTTAAAAAAGAAGTTGTTTTTATTTTTCTTTTCAACTAGTGTTGCACCCACTGTGGTCCATTTCATACCTGCTTTACAATCGCTGTGTGAGCCTATAAAAGAAGCAAAATTTGGACCTACTCCTAAAACTTACTAAGTGCAAATTTCTCCAGATGGCATCTTGTTATGTACATGTTCTAAAAGTTCTCTGAATGCTTCTGATGCATGATAAAGTTTGAGAACCATCATCCTATGCTTTCAATGTATTTGTACCTACTGTTGCTTTTTTCTGGAATGCTATTTCTCTAAATCTATGTAGAAATTCCACACATTCTTCAAGGCTCAGTTCAAATGTAACCATCTCTACAAAAATTACCCAAACAAATATGATCTCTCCTATTGCTGTGATTACCAAGCAGGTGGGAAGATGTCAATATTAGTGTTTATGGGACTGATGGGTGCACTGTGTTGGGGAAACTGCTACAAAACTAGAAAATTGCTGATCTGAAGTCTGACCTTACTCAGCAATATGTATTTGAGGACTATAGAATCATATACTTTTGAAGTTTGCTTATGAATTCCCAAAGACTCTGGTCTAAGGAGAAACTTAAAGGGTATCCTGTACTTTCCTTGGTACTCATACTGTATGCTTATCTAAGACAGTGTTTCTCAAAGGTTCTCTGTAAGCACTATCTGTGGACCAATTAGTTCATACTTGCCTTGTGACTTTTCTTTAAATATAGATTGTTTTTCCCAATTCCAAACATACTGAATTAGATAATCACAGAATTGCCCCAAGAATTTGGCCCACTTTTACTTTCATTAATGGTTGACTATGTTTCCATATGCTGTTCACTGAGAGCCATTAGAAAAGGGGGACAAAATGAAACAAAGGAAAATATATTTGAAGACACTGAAGATACACCAAAAGAGAATATGTAAGGCCAAGATCTGAAAAAAGGGAGAAGTCAAGAGAGGTGAGCCTGGACTTTGGTGTTTCTCTTCCTTTCAAGGCAATGCCCAATTATGAAAGAAAAAGCCTTTTGAGATTGAGAAGCTAAGACTGTTCTGTAACGTCACAAGGCTGAAAGGACAAACAATGAAATTTGGTCTTGCCAATATCTCTTATTAAATATTACAGGTTTTCGTTTGGTATTTTCAAATGACTATGCCCTAATAGTAAGGGTAAAGCAGAAGAATATGAAGGCTCAAATGGCTGAAGTCCAGTTTGGAATTACTTTAAAGTCCCTAGCCTAATTGCATGCCAGAAACAGACAAACAAAAAATCACTCCTGGAGAAAAGTATCATCATTGAGAGTTTTGAATACCTTTATAATCATTCATACATGAAATATGATGTTGTATTAAAATAACCAGTCATACTAAATAACAAGAATAATCCAAAAACTAAGAAAAACTGAAACAGAATCATCAGACATTGCGATATTAAAAGATATACAGAAAATAAAAATAACTATGAATAATAGGTTTGTGGATTTAAATAACAAAATGAAAGTTTGTAGTAGGAACTTGAAATCATAAAATAAAATGGAAATTGTAAAATTGAAAAGCATAATTAGTCAAATTAGTAACTCAATCCATGGGTTTAGAAGCAAATTATACAACATAAAGAATGACTTATAAACTGGAATATGAGTAATATGTGGACCTGACCAAAGCACAAATAGACAAAAAGTTGGACAATACAAAATATATTTCAATAGATATATTGTACCTAATGAAATGGTCTAAAAAATGGATGACAATAATCCTGGAAGAAGATGGATACAATGGGGTAGAAGTAATATATGGAAAAATAAAAGCTGATTTTTTCAAAACTGATGAGAAACATTAAGGCACAGATTTAAGAAGGCACAGATTCAAGCAACTCAAGCAGGATAAACACAAACAAAACCACATTTAAAAAAATACAATGTATTGTAATAAAGATGCTAAAAATGCCCAAGTCCTTTGCCCATTTTTTAATTGGGTTGCTTGTCTTCTTAGAGTGGAGTCGTGTAAGTTCTTTGTATATTTTGGAGATTAAACCCTTATCTGAGATATCATTGGCAAATATGTTTTCCCACACAGTCGGTTCTCTTTTTATTTTAATACTGTTTTCCTTGGCCATGCAGAAGCTTTTTATTTTGATGAGATCCCATTTGTTTATTCTTTCCTTTATGTCCCTTGCTTTAGGGGACATATCAGTAAAAATGTTGCAATGGAATTCTATGCAGCAGAAAGAAAGAAGGAGCTCATACCCTATGCAACAGCATGGATGGAACTTGAGAGCATCATGCTAAGCGAAGTAAGCCAGGCAGTGAAAGATAAATACCATATGATCTCACCTTTAACAGGAACCTAATCAACAAAACAAACAAACAAGCATAATATAACCAAAGACATGGAAATTGAGAACATGCTGAAAGTCACCAGAGGGGAGAGGGGAGGGAATTTCAGGGGAAAAGGGGAAGGATTTACAGGAACAAGTATAAAGGACACATGGACAAAAACTATGGGGCAGGGGTGGAAATGGGAGGGAGGTGGGGAGGGCTGGGGTGGTGGGTTCAGGTGAGAATAAAAGACAGAAAACTGTACAAGATCAACAATGAAAATAAAAATTAAAAAAATAAATATGAAAAAAAGATCCTAAAAATGATTTAAAAATAAAGTCACAAAAGAAGTTCTCTGACAACACATTAAAACATATATGTGTGTGTGTGTGTGTGTGTGTGTGTGTGAGAAAGATATTTCATATATATAATATATATTAAAGATATTTTCAAAGGTAGGGAGGAAATAAATGTCAACCTAAAGTTCTATACTCATTGAAAATATTCAAAATGTTGAGAGAAGAGAACACTATGGAAAGAAAGAAAAAAGTTACTTAGTAACTTCTCTTCCTGGGACCTGTGAATAGAGGGTCGGACGGATATGCCAGAACCCAGAAAAGCTCCAAGAAGGCAGAGCACTCCCCTCCAAGGAGCAGCAGCCTCAGGGGAAGCAATAGCTCCACGTGGGAGAATTACTCTGCACCACCCTATGGTGCTTAATTCCTGCTACTGAAGAGTACATCTGGAAGACTTTTACTCTTTATGCCTAACAGAAAGCTTGCAAGCAGAAGAGGATCTCTGGGAGCCGTGAAACTTTAGCTGACCTGCACTTGGGACTGGTACAGGAAAAAAACTGGCCTTGGTGAGCAGCCTGGTTCTTTCTGCACACAAAAAGACCCAGCAGAAGTGGCCACAAACTGTGAATTGCTGATATCTCCAAACAGGTTGCCCAGGGCTAGTCACAGGCACAGTTTGATATAGGACTCCATCAGAGTCTTTGCAGATCTACCAAATACATAAAAACAAACACAAAGAGGCAGCCAATATGGGAAGACAAAGAAATAGGTCCCACATGCAAAAACAAGAGAATTCTCCAGAAGAAGGAAACTAGATGAAATATAGGAAAACAATTTTAAGGTAGACAGCTTAGAGTAATGATTATAAGGATACTCAACAGCATGATGGAAGACATAGAAACCATAAGAAAGAACCAGTCACAAATAAAGAATGTGCTAGCCAAAATAAAAAAAAAATACACTAGAAGGGATAAACACTAGATTAGATGACTCAGAGAATTGAATCAGTGGTTTGGAAGAAAAAATAGAAAAAAAAATACCCAAGAAGAGCAGGAAAAAGAAAAAATAATTTGAAAAAATAAGGACAGCTTACAAAAGCTTTGGAACAGCATGGAGCATAACAATATCCACAGGATAGGAATACCAGAAGGAGAAGAGAGTGAAAAGGGGATTGAGAACCTATTTGAAGAAATAATGACCCAAAACTTCCCTAATCTGGTGAAGAAAGACACATAGAAATGTCAGAGAGTCTCAAACATCTTGTACCCAAAGAGTCATACAACAAGGCACATCGTAATTAAAATGGCAAGGCTTAAAAGGACAAGGGCATAATCCTAAAAGCCACAAGAGAAAAGAAGATAGTTACATGAAATGGAGCACCAATTAGAATGTCACCTGTACTCTCAACAGAAACATTTCAGGCCAGAAGGGAGTGACATGAAATATTCATGGTGATGAAAATGAAGGACCAACAACCAAGGCTACTTCACTCAGTAAGGCTATCATTTAAAATCAAAGGAGAAATAAGGAGTTTCCCAAACAAGGAAAAGCTAAAGGAGTTTGTTAAAACCAAACCAGTACTGCAACAAATGTTAAAGGACTTGCTTTAAGAAGAAAAGGAAAAAAAAGGAAAACAGTTTAACAATAAAATGGTACTAAATACATATATATCAATAATCACAAATATAAGTGTCTTAAATGCTTCAACCAAAAAACATAGGGTAGCTGGATAGATAAAAATATAAGTCCACATATATGCTACCTCCAAGAGACCCATATCAGATTGAAATATACACACAGACTATAACTAAAGGGATGGAAAAAGATATTTCATACAAATGGAAAAGAAAGAAAAGGAGGCAGCAGTACTTATATGCAAAAATATAGACTTTAAAATAAATACTATAGTAACAGATAAAGAAGGACACTATATAATAATAAAGGAAACAATTCAACAAGAATAAATAAACCTGGTAAACTCTTAAACACCCAACATAGGAGGGCCTGAATATGTAAAGCAAATCTTGGTGGACATACAGGGAGAGATCATCAGCAATATAGTCATAGTCAGGAATTTCTACACCCATTTGACCTCATTAGAAAGATCTTCCAGACAGAAAATAAATAAGGAGAGAGCAACCTTTACTTACACACTGGATCAAATGGATTTAATTGACATCTTCAGAGCATTTCACCCCAAAGCAGTAGAATATACATACTTTTAAAGTGTACATGGAGTGTTTTCTAGGATAGACCACATGTTAGGACACAAAACAAGTCTCAACAAATTTAAGAAGATTGAAATTATGCCAAGCATCATTTCTGATGACAAAGCTATGAAACTAAACATCAGTTACAGGAAGAACACTGAGAAACACATGAAGACATGAAAGCTAAATAACATGTAAGTAAACAATGAATGGGTCAACGACAAGATCAAGTAAGAAATGAAAGGATACCCTGAAACAAATGAAAATGAGGACACAACAATCCAAAATCTGTGGGACACTGGGAAAGCAATCTTTAAAGAGAAATTGATAGCACTATAGGACTATAAAAAAGGAAAAGCTCAAAAAAAAAATCTAAATTTACATTTAAAGGAACCTGAAAAAAAAAAGCAAACAAAGCCCAAAGTGAGTAGATGGAAGGAAATAATAAAGATCAGATCAGACATAAATGAAATAGAGTCTGAAAAATGATAGAGAAGATCAATGAATTCACAAGCTGGTTCTTTGAAAAGGTAAACAAGATTGGCACCTTTAACCAGACAGACCCAGAAAAAAAGAGAAAGTACCAGAATAAAGAAAATCAGAAATGAAAGAGTAGAAATAACAATGACACCAAATAAACATAAAGAATTTTAAGAACATTTTGTAAACAACTATATGCCAACAAACTGGACAGCCTGCACAAAATGGATAAATTTCTAGAAACACACCATCTTCTAAAACTAAATCAGGAAGAATAAGATAATCTGAATATATAGATTACTTCTAGTGAAATTGAAGCAGCAATTAAAAAATCTCCAAAGAAACAAAAATGCTGGACCAGATCGCTTCACAGGTAAATTTTACCATACATTCTGAGTAGAACTAACACTTCACCTCCCCAAACTATTTCAAATGACTCAGGAAGGAATGCTCCTAATCTCAATTTATGAGGCAAGTATTATCCTAATTCCAACACCAGATAAAGACACTACCAAAAAAAGGAAAATTGTATGCCAGTATCTCTGGTGAACATAGATGCTAAAATCCTCAAGAAAATATTAGCACACCAAATACAGCAATGCATCAAAAAAATCATACACCATGATCAAGTGGGATTTATTCCAGGAATGGAAGTTAGGTACAACTTTTGAAAATCAATAAATGTGATTCACCAAATAAATAAAATAAAAGATTAAAAACCACGTGATCATATCAATAGATGCAGAAAAGGCATTTGATAAAATCCAGCACCCACTTATATTGAAAACTCTCAGCAAAGTGGGAATAGAGGGAACTTACCTAAACATAATAAAGGGTATATATAACAAACCCACTACCAGCATCATACTCAATGGGCAAAAACTCAGTGGTCCCCTAAGATCAAGAACAACACATAGAGGCCCACCTGACTTATTTCACTTAACGTAATGCTCTCCAAAACCATCCATGCTGTTATAAAGGTTAGAAGCTCCTTATTTGTTTCCACTGGGTCGTGTTCCATTGTACAAATGTGTTGCAGACCATTAAGCCTGGTCTCAGGAGCTGTAACTGCACCCCATACCTAGGCTGAGTAAGAGCCAAGGGACCCACTTCATCTGGGTCTGTTCTGTCAAGAGGACATGAGCCACTAAGGAGACAAAGCTTATCTTTCTGGCAGGAGCGCTGCTTCTGCCTCATCTGTCTCTGGCCCCAATGCTTAGTTGGTTAGTCAATGACGGGTAAGACTCCTCACGGGAGGGGCAACCTAAGCCAGACACAAACACTTGGGAGGCCTCATGGAAGGCCTGGGGGAGGTGCTGCAGCAAAGAGGGGGTGATGGACCCTCACCCTCCAGCTATTCTGACATAGCCCGAGTCCCCATTTCTGTCTGGGAGATGTCTTCTGCTTCCTGGGCCTAATTGGCTTAAAGCCTGAAACTATGACAGCAAGCCATGTAGCCCTGTGCCAGCCAGAACGGTTACCTGAGCGATTGGGCATAAGAAAGAATTTGTAAAGTCCTGTGAAACCTGCTTTGTTTGCTAAGAGTGCACTCATTTAAATGATAAGGGTGCGAGGAGGAAATGGGTATGTCTCCCAAAGTTTTGCAACCCCCTTTCCTGACAGACACTCACTCAGATTAAGCCCTCAGATCTCTTTGAAATGTTAAACCTGTATTCTGGTGTATTGGAACCCAATAAAAGCCAAGTGAGGAAGGGGCTCTGGGTCATTCTCCTTTGAGAGTTTGACCACCTCTCTTCCCCAACCAGATCATGTCTTGGTAGTTTTATTTTTATCCGTGATAGAGGGATGGGGCTCTGCGAGCGGAGTCCCCCGCACAAATGTACCATAGTTTTGATCCAATCATTTACTGATAGGCACTTAGGTTGCTTCCAGCACTTGGCTATTGTAAATTCTGCTGCTATGAACATTAGGGTACATAGGTTCTTTTGGATTGTTTTTTCAGGATTTTTAGGGTATAATCCCAGCAGTGGAATTGCTGGGTCAAAAGGCAGTTCCATTTTTAGTTTTCTGAGGAAATTCCATACTGTTTTTCACAGAGGCTTCACAGGTCTGCATTCCCACCAACAGTGTACTAGGGTTCCCTTTTCCCCACAACTTTGCCAGCACTTGTTGTTTGTTGACTTGTTCATGATGGCCATTTTGACTAGTGTGATGTGGTCTCTCATTGTGGTTTTAATTTGCATCTCTCTGATGGCTAGTAATATTGAACATCTTTTCATGTGTCTCTGGGCCCTCTGTATATCCTCCTTGGAGAAATGTCTGTTCAGGTCTTTTGCCCATTTTTTTTTCATATGATTGTCCCTGGTGTGGAGTCACGTAAGTACTTTATATATTTTGGAGATCAAACCTTGTCCAAGGTATCATTTGTAAATATATTTTCTTTTAGGTTTGGTTCTCTTTCATTTTGCTGATGTTTTACTGAGCCATACAGAACTGTTTAGTTTCATGTAGTCCCATTTGTTTATTCTTTCTTTTACATCCCTTGCTCTAGAGGACATATTGGTGAAAATATTTGTGTGTGGAACATATGAAATTTTCCTGCCTATTTTCTCCTCTAGGGTTTTTACGGTGTTACGACTTATAAGTTTTGATATGTCCTATTTTCCTTTTTATTTGTTTTTATATGTCTTTTGATTTCACCTTTCATTTCTTCTTTGACCCAGTCAGTTTTATTAGTATGTTGTTTAATCTCCTTGTATTTTTTGTTTCTTTTTTACTTCTATTTTGCTCTTGATTTCTAATTTGAAAGCATCCTGGTTGGAGTATATGCTTGGAATAATTTCAATCTTTTTAAATTTGTGGAGGCTAGTTTTGTGACTCACCATACAGTCTATCCTTGAGAATGTTCCATGTGTACTTGAGAAGAGTACATAATCTGATGTTCTAAGATAAAAGACTCTGTAAATGTCAATTTTATCTATTGAGTCTAATGTGTCCTGTAAGGGTGATATTTCTTTATTGATTTTTTGGATGCCCTATCTAGAGTTATCAATGGAGTATTTATTTTTCTTCTTTTTTTCCGATTTTTATTTTAATTGTTGATCTTGTACAGTTTTCTGTCTTTTACTCCCACCCCAGCCCACCACCCCAACCCTCCTCACCTCCCTCCCATTTCCGCCCCCCATAGTCTTTGTCCATGTGTCCTTTATACTTGTTCCTGTAAACCCTTCCCCCTTTCCCCTGAAATTCCCTCCCCTCTCCCCTCTGGTGACTTTCAGCCTGTTCTCAATTTCAGTGTGTTTGGTTATATGTTTTTGTCATTTTCTCCCTTTAGTTCTACTAGTAGTTGTTTTATATGTTTGGGTGCTCCCTTACTGGGTGCATGTATATTGAGAAGTGTTATGTCGTTTTGATGTGGTGTTGTTTATTATTATAAAATGCCCATCTTTGTCTCTTGTTATTTTTGTTATCTTGAAGTCTGTTTTGTCAGATATAAGGATGGCTACACCTGCTTCTCTGTGGATACACTTTGCTTGGAGAATTATTTTTCACTCTTTCACTTTAAAATTATCTTTGTCTTTGCAGCTTAGATGTGTCTCTTAAAGGCAGAATATGGCTGGGTTTGGGGTTTTTTGTTTTTTTTAAGTATATTTTATTGATTAAGTTATTACAGTTGTTTTTTTATGTAGTCTGTTACTCTGTGAATTTTTATTACTGAATTTGGTCCATTTTCATTTAGTGTTATTTTTATCATTTGCATGAAGAGGATAAGTCTTGTCCATGTTTCATTCTATTAACGCAAAATTATCCTGTTTAAAAAAGTGATATTGATGGGATGGGTTTGGGATATTGCAGAATGTGGCTTAGACATGAAAAGACTTGGTGCAAACCACCCAATGATTTCAGCTTCATGTGGCCTTGGTTTTTAAGAAGGCAGAACTTAATCTCCTAAACTTTCCCTTTTTGACATTTGCTGTTGGAATAATTTACCAGATCTTTTTTATCATTGAATTTTTTGGGACTCACAGATGCTGATTTCCTATAGCCATTTTAAATTTTGTTTTCTGGTATCTCATGCCTGCATTAGTTCTTTTCCTTTTTGTTTCTGTTTGTTGTTTTTGTTTGTTGGTATTCCACACTTTTTTCTTCTATTTCTTCTTTGCTTAAGTTATGTGTTTCTTTTGTGTGTGTGTGTGTGTGTGTGTGTGTGTGTGTGTGTGTGTGTGTTTTGTGTGTGGTTACCATTAGGTTTGTGAAAAAAGTTTCTCACACATAGTAGTCTTTTGAATGCATCTGATCACCATTTTCCTTTGGAAATTCTGACTTTAATCCCAGCCCATTTTATGTTTTTGTTGTCATAAATTATCCCTGTTTCTGCTGTAAGTTTGTTCATGATCTTTCTTGTAGTTTTGGGACCTTTTGTTCTTTATTTTGGGTAGAATAACCCCCATGAGTGTTTCTTGCAATGGAGATCTTGTGGTAAATGCCCTCAGCTTCTGTATGTGTGGAAAAGTTTTTATTTCTCCTTCATATTTAAAGGATAATTTTGCTGGTCCTATATGGGTAGTTCAGTTGGATGGAACATCATCCCAAAATGCCAAGGTTGTGGGTTTGATCCCTAGTTAGGAAACAACAAATGAATGCATAAAGAAGTAGAACAACAAATTGATGTTTCTTTCTTTCTCTCTTTCCCTAAAATCAATAAATAAAAATTTAAAACAAGTTAAAAATTAAGGATAACTTTGCAGGACATATTATTATTGGCTGGTAATTTCTCTACTTCAGTAATCTGAATATTTGGTTCCAATTTCTTCTAGCTTGTAGAGTTTCTTCTGAGACATATGATGATAACATTCTGGGTTTACCTTTATAGATTACATTCTTCTTTCCCTTCTTTCCATTGAGAATTATTTTTGTCATTAATTTTTGACGGTTGTAATACAATGTGCCTTGGAGAAGGCCTTTTTGTATTGAGGTAATTAGGTGTTCTGTTTGATTCTTGGATTCAAGGATCTAGCTCTTTCCATAAGTTTAGGAAGTTCTTATTAACTATTTGAATTGGCTCTCTGTTCCCTTCTCCCTCTCTTCTTCTTCTGGTATGCCTATTATTCTTATGTTGCTCTTTCTGATGGAGTCAGATAGTTGCTGTAGAGTTATTTTATTTTTTATGCTCAAGTCTCTCTTTCCTTCCCCCTGTATCATTTGTAGATTTCTTTCATCAATATCACTAATTATTCCCTCCACCTGGTGAACTCTGTTTCCTATGCTCGCTACTTCTTTCTTGATCTCTTTTATTGAGTTTTTCATCTCTAGAATTTCTGTTTGGTTCTTTTTTAAAGCTTCAGTTTCTTTGGTTATATACTCATTTTTTTCACTGATTTGGTCCCTGAGTTCATTAAACTGCTTATTTTTGTTTTCTTGTGCCTTGTTGGGGTTTTCCAGAACTGCAACCTTGAGTTCTTTGTAATTTAAATTACATATTTTCATGTCTTTAAGTTCATTATCTGGAGATTTTTATTTTCTTTTGAGTTGCCTCATTACCTTGCTTATTCATGGTGTTTGATGGATTCCTTCTCTGTCTAGGCATCTATGCATGAGTGGTACTTCTCTAGCAGATTGATGAGATGAAGTATTTTTATGGTTTTCCAGCAGGTGGTACTGAATCACAAGATTTTGGGTTTTTTTTTAATTATTATTTTTTAGCTCTCTTGCACTTCTCTGGCTTTTCAGATCTCTGCAGGGTGGTAGAAAATGGCCTCTGTCTCCTGGGAATGTGGGCACCTCCTCTGAGAGCAGGCCATTTTGTTCTCAGGAGAACTACCCTACAGGGGAATGCAGTGGGTGATGAAACTTTAGATTTGTAAAAACCCAGTGCTATTTCCTGCAGCCAGACACTGGTAGTAGTTCATTTTTGATATGTGGGGGCTAGATTAAGCCCCCTCCTTTGTTGCTTTGTGCTCCCAGCGATGACAACCAGAGGACCTGTGCAGTGTCCCCTTTGTACCTTCACCCAACCCTCTGAATAGTTGCAGAGTACACCCTTTGCTCAGGAAAAGTTTTTCTGTAGTACCATACCTTGGGTTTACAGATAATGTGCTCTGCAACCTCATGTAAAGGGGGAAGGGGGAGGGTTCTGTGAAGTTAAGGGAAGGCAGCCAGGCTCAGTGATGACTTTTTTTCACTTTCTGGAATGCTGATTGCCAGACAACCATGGCCATACCTCTGGGCTTGATCCTTTCCCATGTCAATAGGATCAGCTGAAGCTTGTACTGTCTACTGCAGGAATGCTCACTGAATCACTTTGCTCCTCCAAGCTGAAAGGAAGGCCATCCGCAACCTGATTCTTCCCATTTGAACTGAGACCTGCAGTAAACTCTAGGCTACAGGACTACATCCATGGCTTCTTTGAGCTCCTTTTCCTTCTCACCTTCCCAGCTCACTCTCACTTGCCCACTTTAGAGGTTTCAATGCACAGAAGTCTCAGATGTGTTTGTGTCTTGAGCAGGGAATCCTTTGGTTAATTATAGCTGTTCAAATTACTTAAATTTTAAGGGGAGAGACCAAGGATATCTCTCATGCCACCATTCCTCTCACTTTGTTTCTTCTTTACAATCTTAGGACCAGTCAGCATTGACTCCCTGGTAGACCCTGGGAAATGCAAAAGTTATATTACAAGACCATAATATATTGCAATTTGAACACCTTAAAAAGGTCATCTTATCTAATCCCTTCTGCTGATGAGAGCTCCGACAGTTGTGATACTTCCCTAGTTAGGCTCAAATTTGGCTTCAGGATTGAAAATAGGAAAGTCTAGCTAAATTAGCATTAGGAATACTCTCTTCTTTTTAACTCTTTCTTTCTTTAGTTATTATAATCCTCATTTTTTATCATTCCTAAGACCAGCCACAGTCCCCATATCCATGCATACTTTCATAACTATCAGGATTTGATTATATAACAGTTTCTTCCTTCCTCTATTTTCCATGGCAACAGGCATAAATATCACAAGACTTCTCTTTCCCAAAACTAAATTAAATTTAAAAATCCTACTTGCATTTCTCTAATCACTCATTTCAGTATGTGGGGAAACAGAAAGCATAGGCTCTTTCTGTTCCACAAGGGGGCTAAAAGGTTTGAATCTACCAGGAGTAAATGATCAGTAGTTTCTATGCATCACGGATCCACACCTACAAGTAAAAACTGCTACTCCTAAATTCTTTCTTTCTCCTAATTAACATTTACCCTCCCACAGCACTTGCTTTTACAGCATGTGCTTTAATTCTATTTAATATAAATCTCATTATTTCTGGTATTACAGTACCACTATGTCTCTTCTATAGGATTGTTAGTTCCTTGAAGTGGGACAGTGACTTAGTTACCATTATGTTTCTAGCCCTACCAATAGTGTCTGACACATAGATGTGTCCAAAAATTTTTGTTGAATTGGCAGTCTAGACATTAAAAAATGGTCTGTGTACTGCAAACCAGCATAGTGCTAGATACCACAGTGATTTTGTAAACAGCACATATGAAACCTTGATGATAAATTAATTCTTTATAATAAAAAATATAAATGTCAAATGCCTATTATGTTTCTGGTATTAAGGAAATAGCAGGTATTTTCATAATTTTGATTGGAAGAGGTGAAACACATGTAATATAGATGTTATATCATATTCTGGGCCTACACAGCATTCCTTTGTTAGGGACTAAGCTCCTGCTTTGCACTTATATAGCAACCTCAACTAAAATGAGCAAAACTCCAAGAGTAAATCTGTAATTCTTTCTTGTCGATCTATTCCTTTCTAGATCCCCCAACATACCCTTACAACTCAGCTCTGATGTCTCCCCATACTTCCCAGTATATTGCAACAGAAGAAGACTCATTTACCTGTTATGGGTGGGGAACACAAAATCAATGAAGACTTTCTGGAAGAGTTTAAGCCGCACCTTGAAGATTAGATAGAGATGAAAGGAAAAAAACGATCTATAAAGAGATATTGGTAAGAGCAAAGATACAAAAAGTGTAGGGAAGTAGTTACCAACTTTACTTTGAATTGTGATGGACTTTTCTGATTAGGTTTCCGGATACCCTCTCTGTCTCCAGAGATTTTGATTAAGGAAAGGTTTTTTAAATTATCACCAATTTCTTCTATGCTCTTGACCAACTTTTAGTTTTCCATTTTGATGCCATTCTCCATGCTGTTTCCTAACAATAGACTATCCATTTCCTTCCCTTCTTCCTAACCAAGCCAGACCCATTAATAACACAGCACTGTTCTTATCTCTTTCCAAAAGCTCTTCTGGACTGAAACTGCTAAATGTCTGTCCTCCAATGTTCTGAACTCTGATCTAAAGCACCGAGTAGCCTTACTAAGCATATGGAGAGTAGATTCAACAGTTTATTTTAGAGAGGGAAAGTAAAAGGTTGAGGAAAATCCAAACTTCTTTGAATTTCTCACACTGCTTTGCATAGTCCCTTATGCGTAGCATATACTCAGTAAATATTTATGAAGTAATTTTTGCTTAATGTGTCAAATTGACCTTAACAAATTCTTTTCTATTGGTCAGAATGTGGAGCGTTAGGTCCTTAGTACATGTGTAATCCTCAGAATTTCAATATTACAAATTAAACATGATAAAAAGGGAGTGCATGAACGAATGCATACTATCTTACAGCTTGAGTCTTGGCCTGAATAGTTTGTGATGGATTTAGAACATTTTATGAAAAGTTTTCTGGCCAGGAGAAATCATCATCTCTATAGTAGCAATTTCCTCATTTTTCTTATCTGAGTTGTTAAAGCTGGAAAGCTATGCCAAGTACGTGTGTGTGCACATGCAGATATTGTCTGAATTTTGAAAACATTACTAAAGTACATTTTTAAATCATCCTGCTCTATAATTTCTTACATCTTTAATAAAATTCACAAAGAGGAGCTCATGCCTTCCATTTTATTGTTTTGTTTGATATCATCTTTGAGAGTGAGAGGAATTCTTTTGTATTTTCAAAAATTTACTATTTATTCTTTATTTTTGAGGAGAGGGTAGATGTTTGTTGAAGGAAAAGAAATAATTCTGAGTCAGAGTTCCTAATCAGTGTAAGGGGAATATGTGTTAACCTTTTTAATATTTTAATTAGGGCCAAAAGCCTGAATGGTTTTTATATTATTCTGTTTCTAAATCGCCATTTCACTAGAAGTTTGAAAGTTGTTATTAGAATCAAGGGCAGGTTTCAGCCCTGACTGGCATGGCTTAGTTGGCTGAGTGTTATCCTGCAAAGAGAAAGGTTGCTAGTTTGATTCCAAGTTAGGGCACATGCCTGGGTTGCAGGCCAATCCCTGGTTGGGGAGTGTGAGAGAGGCAACCAACTGGGGTTTCCCTCCCTCTCTTTCTCCCTCCCTTCCTCTCTCTAAAAATAAATAAATAAAATCTTAAAAAGTATTCAAGGGCAGGTTTCATCCACCAATGCCAAAGTTTCTATCTATGCATCTTTTTTGGTACAGGGATCTCTCTAACTATCTGGTTTCCCTCACCTTTTGGGCGCATGGTAAGATTGTCTTTAGACTATTGTATATGAGCAGATGTGACATGTGTCCTTTCAGCATGGCTGTGTTCAGTTGCTGCACTCTCCTCTCCAGCCTTCTCTTCCACAGATGACAAGATTGTGCAGGCAGGTGTTGATATGCAGGTCTAATAATAAGCCATTACATAGGAAACAACTAGTCTGTAGAGTTACCTGAACCTATAGAGTATTTTGCATGACTGAAATATAAATAAATCTTTGCTGTTGGAAACAACTGAGACTTAAGGATTATTTGTTATTTCAGTATAGAGTATCCTTTCCCACTATAAGGATCAAAGAAATATTTTTTGTGCTCTGGTGAGGATCACTTTCAGTCAAAGAAACATAAGTTATTTTTCTATTTTGTCTGCAGTAGTTCACTTATTGAATCCCTAAACTTCATGAATTATGAACAATGTCATGTTCTTAATATAATAATTACATCCTACACTTAAATGAGAACTTTTTCCTGCTGAGTTGTGTTTCTTTTCTTTAACTTCATTCCTTTCATGTCTGGCACATAGTAGGCTCCCAAGAAATATTTACTCAACTTGATATACTATAAGAACATCTTATTCTAAGGAATCTGGCTCTATTGGACCAGGTTGATCCTTGGAAAAATTGTAGTATCAATGAAATTTGTAATACTGCAGCCTGTCCTCTCCTCTCTATTTGCTAAATTGTCCTCTCCTTCTCTGCCTTCTTTCTCTACCAGTCACCAAATATTCATGCTTATATAATGTCAAAATTTCTCTGGTCAGGAAAGTCAGTTGTTAAGTTCAATAACAATAAGGGAGAAATGAGTATATGTGTTACCTTTCCTAGAGAGAGTAGCAGTCTGTTAAGGTAGACCAGTGGTTCTCAAAGTGTGGTGATGTGGACACCGGCTAGCAGTGTACGCATCATTATGGATGAAATAAAACATACACATGGACTACCGAGTCTGGTGGAGGAAAAAGAACGACAGCATGGCTTTTCTCTCAAGGGGAGCAGAAGCCACGGCCTCCGCCATGACAGGCCTTTATTCTAAATCTCTTCACATTACAAGATGGTCCTCACTCACCATCCCCCCGTTACAACAAAAGGAGCCAATGCCCCTCATCACATCACAGAAGGATATTAGCAAATGAAAAAGCAAAAGTGCTTGAGCCGGTTACACTCGTCCCTGCAAGGTTTAGCTTGGATTTTAGGAAGTTACAACAAGCGTTTGCAGGGTGAGGGAGTTTTTAGCAAAAAGCAGCTTAGGTATATTGCAAATCTGATTACCCACGAGAGAACCTATCTGTGGGCGTGGGTCCTATGCATCTCCGAGTGGGAGCTGGGCCCATGCCACGCAGAAGGGTCTGCCACAGTGTGGTGCCTGACTGGTACAGGTAGCATCAGCAGTATCTTAAAAGGTGCTAGAAATCCAAGTTTGGGTCTTTACCATAGACCTATAAAATCAGAAACTCTTGCAGTAAAGCCCAGTTATCTTTTTTTTTAATAAAGTAGTTTTAATAAGCCTTCCAGGTGATATCATGATGCTGACACACTAAACTTTGAAAACCTAATGTAGAAGTTAGAATTATTTATTGTAGAACTTAATGCACTATAGTATATGAATGCTATGGGTAATAAATTTGTGTTTGGGGACTTCTCTATCTTCCTCTCAATATCATCATTATGTGGATAGGAAGTTACCTATGTGACCTGCACTCTTAGATTCTGAATTCAAGTCAAGGAATGGCTTTCCATATATCTAACCTTATGTGTAGGTAGAATAAGTTACAGCCTAGTGAACATAATTTCACTAGAAAAAGACGAAGATTTAGATTTACTGCTTGTTGTATTCCCAGACATTTTGCCATTAGAAATACATTTCATAGCTTCCTAGGAAATATTAATAGTGTTAAGACAAGTATACTTTCTACCACTATCAACAAATACTCTACTGAGAACTGATTCTATAGAACTGGCCACAGGGGGACATCTGGAAATAGGAGATAAGCTAAAGACAAATATTATGTAACTGGAGAATTCTGATCTCAACTCTGTGCACCATACTTAGTGATGTTGCCTTTTCTTCCTCACGGTCAGCCTGAAAGCTCAATGTAAAGTCCTGATCTGGACATATTTCCTATACCTCTCATTTACCAGTATTTTTTGAAATAAACTTTATAGTACATTTGTAACCCTTTAGTAGATACAAAATATAGAAATATAAAGAAATGTTTACCCTGGCTAGTGTGGCTCAGTGGATTGAGTGCCAGCCTGCAAACCAAAGGGTTGCCGGTTTGATTCCCAGTCAGGGCACATGCCTGGGTTGCAGGCCAGGTTCCCAGTAGGGGGCTCATGAGAAGCAACTGCACATTGGTGTTTCCATCCCTCTCCTTCTGTCTCCCTTCCCCTCTCTTTATAAATAAATAAATAAATATTTTTGAAAAGAAGTGTTTATATTCCAGTAATAAAAATCATATTCATTCTAGAGAATAGGGCAAGAGAATAGTATATGTTTTCTACAAGAAATGGACAAAAAGTTATTTGAAATTGAATTACCACATCCTGTGCTGAGCAATCCCCAACCCACATGCTTCAATCAACCCACAGATAACCAGCAGAATGTAAGTTAAAGTTAAAAAGAAAATTAAAATTCTAGAGACTAAATGCCACTGACATGGCCCTTAGCCTACAGTTATTCCAGTGGATAAGCACTAGCATATTGACAGTACAGGTGCACAACATGCAATTAAACAGAACAATACTGTATGTACTTATCTCTGGTTCAAATACTTTAAAATTTACCATTTACAATTTCAAATGGCTTTCAGCAATCTGTACATCTTTAAATATAATTCAATCATTTATTTTGGGTATTTGGAGTAGTTCATCAGAGGAAGGCCACATGGAGACTTTGAACTCTATCATTTAAAGGGTCTGATGCCAAAAAGGCTTTGTAATTCTATGTATAGCACACGAACTACATCCAAGCACAGAAATGTACAAATGACAACCATTTGATTGCTAATTTACTTTGATAAGTGTGTGACAATGCAAGATACTTCAAGAAATTTTTCTTTTTATTTTGGAATGAGGGAATGTTAAGTCAACCAACATTTAGTGTCAGGTCGCAAACCTAGTATAGAAGCTCTTTTACAAAACACATACTAAATAAGGAATATCAACTCAAATGTTCATTTAATATTTTAAAAATCAACTATCTGACTCTGCTAAAAGCCTTGATTTCCTTGGCCTTATACTTCTGAGAGGGCTTAGGTGAAGTTTCGTTATTTACCTCCTGGACAGCAATTGGGTAAGTATTGGAATAAATCAACCCAGAAACAACCATTCTGCTATCACAAACCCAGCCTTGGGAATAGTCATTTTCAGAGCTCTGTGATCTTGATGCGTGTGAAGTCACTTTTCCTTTGATAAAGATGGGCCAAGGTAGCTGTTTTAGAAAGACTTGCTTTAAATTTTTCTCCACAAATATTTTCTGTAGCTGACCATAGGTAGGAACTAAATTCCTCTAAAGGACATGAATTTTATTCTCAGCAATCAGTGTTGTTGCCTAAGTCCAGACTGCAGCTCTGGGGTCCAATGAAACCTAGATGCTGTGCCCTCAATCACACTTAAGTTCCTGGCCTCTGTTGCCCATTGATTGCAGGCAATTTTTTTTCACTGACTTCTGTGCATTTGAAAAGTTCTCAGTGGCGGGGGCGGGGGGGGGGTATAGGAAGCCATATAAGAGCATCAGGTAGTGCATAATATGCTCTTTTTAGTCTATATGTAAAACACCTCTAGGTTTTAGAATAAGATACTGAACTCCCATTTCTTGTTTTGTGAGTGTCCTTAAGTGTCTTGTGGCCTTACTGCCAAATGTGTAGTAAAGTATAATTGACATTTAATGACAACAAGATGTGGTTCTTAGGGTATAACACTGGCTTATTTACCCATATTGACACATGCAATCCCTGGAAACATTTCCTGACATTTATGAGGCCACTCCCCAATCTTTATCACTATCATGGGAAAAACAAGATTTGTCATGGTTCAGCTAGGTAAGCCAAAGCTTGCAACTCAGGGCCAATAGTGCACACATGCTGATGAAAAAGTATGTAAGGAAAAATAACAAAATCTCTAATATTGAGCATGCAGTATAATTGTCACCTGGCTCCTGCCATGCTGAATGCCCTTTGTCCCCTGCTTTAACAAAATCTATGTGTCCACTATTTTAAAAGAACCACTAGTGCTAACAACTCCCATCGAGCACTTTATTCTCCTAAACACCTTTCAAAATAAAAAAAAAAAATGAGGGGGAATGTTAATACATCACATTAAAGGAAGAAAGCATCTAGCCATTTTGCCTCTAGAGCATAACCACTCCTTCAACAACAAATCTAATATTTCCGACTTGAGGGAGCTGGTAGTGGTGCCCCATTAATTCAAAGCAATGATACATGAGGTTCCTGCCATGTACTGAACATTCTAGAGGTTTCTGTATTTTTTAGTAGATGAAGTGAACCTGGCATATGATGAGGGTTCACGACAGCTGGTGGCCTCCCCTTGTGTTTGGCATGCCTAGCTCAGCCACAAATTCAACAGGAAAGCTGCTTGAGACTGGCACTGGGGATAAGGTTAATTATGATTAATGTTATCCAACTACCAATTAGAACCTAGATATGCCACCTGGCAAACTCTTCTTTGTTACAGGCACACATAAAAGCAAAATATAAGAGAGAAACTTTAGCTTTTTGGGAAAAAAAAAGCAGTTCTCACTTGACCTATTATTTCCAATGTCCCATGAACAAATCATCTTAGATGATAAAAGCCAGCTGGTCAAAATAATCACACCCTGACATGTTCTTAAAACCACTTAGAGAGGTGTGATACATAGGAGGGAATAAGTTATCCACTTTCTGGATTTGATAAATGTGTCCTCTGGTGGGCTAGGATGGGAGTAAAAGACATAAAACTGTATAAGAACAACAATTAAAATAAAAATAAAATAAAATGAAAAGAAATGTGTGCAGCTCTTTCTCAGTCATCCTGGGAACTATACAAGCTAACAAGGTAGTTGCTAGCTCCACACACCCAATCCTTTTTGAATTTGGGTGATATAGAGTGACATGATCAAATTGTGTCATTCTGTCTGTTTTTTTTTTTTTAAATCAGTATTTTTTAATTGTTGATATTGTACAGTTTTCTGTCTTTTACCCCACCCCAGCCCACCACCCCAGCCCTCCCCACCTTCCTCCCATTTCCACCCCCCCATAGTTTTTGTCCATGAGTCCTTTATACTTGTTGCTCTAAACCGTTCCCCTTTTCCCCTGAAATTCCCTCCCCTCCCACTCTGGACACTGTCAGACTGTTCTCAAATTCAGTGTCTTTGTTTATATTATGCTTGTTTGTTTGTTTTGTTGATTAGCTTCCTGTTAAAGGTGAGATCATATGGTATTTGTCTTTCATTGCCTGGCTTATTTCGCTTAGCATGATACTCTCCAATTCCATCCATGCTGTCGCAAAGGGTAGGAGCTCCTTCTTTCTTTCTGCTGCATAGAATTCCATTGTGTAAATGTACCACAGTTTTTTGATCCATTCATTAACTGATGGGCACCTAGGTTGCTTCCAGCACTTGGCTATTGTAAATTGTGCTGCTATGAACATAGGGGTGCATAGATTCTTTTGGATTGGTGTTTCAGGATTCTTAGGATATAATCCAAGCAGTGGAATTACTGGGTCAAAAGGTATGTCCATTTTTAGTTTTCTTAGAAAATTCCATACTGTTTTCCATAGTGGTTGTACCAATCTGCAATCCCACCAACAGTGCACTAGGGTCCCCTTTTCTCCACAACCTCTCCAACACTTGCTGTTTGTTGCTTTGTTTATGAAGGCCATTCTGACTGGTGTCAAGTGGTATCTCATTGTAGTTTAATAATATTTACACCAACCCCAAGAAAACGGTGATATTTTAAACACTGTCTCATTTCCTCCACACACCTCCTTGGCTACTATGATAAACACATTTGAAAAAAAGTGTTAATGCCAGACTATGACAGTTCATTTCTATTACCAGGTATTTTCCAACTTTTTTGACAGGAACTTTTATACCTTAACTCAGAGAAGTAAAAAACTTAGAGATTTCAAGTCAATGAAGTAAGGACTTAGATTAGCTGTATTCTAGATGAGAGGATTTTTTAACTATCTTCTCCAGCTACTTGAGTCAATTATTTAGGAGCTTTCCTAGCTACCATTCCTAATGTATTACCCCACACTGCTACAGCCTCCAAGCCCTGTCAAACAGAAATTGAATGAAAGCAACCCAGAGTTTAATTATGCAGGTTTCACTGTCCAAAGCTTTGAAATTCAGAGTGAAGGAAGAGTTAATTAAAAAAATTTTATAGTCTAGTATTCCCCACTCCTAGTTCCTGCCTTGCTATTTAAACAGAGACTTGACATTTCTAATTAGGAAGTTTTACATCCAGGCAAGCAGAATTTACCCCCAGCTGGGAAAACATGGCTTAGTAAGAGTTTGACATCAACCCTCATTGATCTGAAGATTATCTCTCACTTCAGACTGAAGAGCCTCTGGGAGACTGGGGAGGGAAAACAAATGTGGGAAAGTTTGTGGAAATGCTCTCTTTGAATTCAGGGTTAGGTGGATAAAGTCTGGCACACAGAGATTTGGGAGCAGAAATCTTTTATTTCTTCCTCCTACTGCATCCACCCCCCAGTTCCGCTTGTCAATATTTCAGAATCTGAACTTGCAAAGAATTTGTTGATCACAGCCATTGGAAAGATGTTCACATTGTTTTACCTTCACTGACAAAATGGCCTATTGCTTTGTGGTTTTCAGAGATTTGGTGGAACTATTATAAGATGTTTGAGTTAAATAAGGGGAGCACTCAGGAAAATGAGTTACCTCAATTTCTCTCCAGGACAAAATGTATTAGGAGTTCTACCAAAATGATTGTTATTGGAAAATTTACCTTTAAGTTGAGAGCTATATGAAGGTTCTCTTTGTTGTATTTTAGTTGCTTTCTTCTGTTGGTGTCTTTGAAATGCCAGGATTTTCCATTACCTTATGTCTTCCCTCTGTGGCTTAGGAACTTCATGTTATACCCTTTATGTGTGTATTAAGTGCCTGTAATGTGGCTCACTTCCCCTACAGGATTTATAATGGCAGGATGTAGCTTCCCTGTACTAGAATGCCCTCTTTACTAGGGAGAAAACATTGGTCCTCAAACTCCTTAGCTCAAGTGTTTGGGAGCAATTTGGGGAAGTGCAGTCCATGCTTCTCATTCCAGGCCTATCTAGAGGCCACTCTGCTCTTTCTCTGGAACTACCATGCTTTATTACTCATCGCACTATCACTATGGGTGGTACTGTGACATAAATGGTTAGCTTTTTGTTGAGATCCACTGCATAGCTGTTCTTCAGAGGGCTATAGTCCTTTCAGTGCTAGAACATGTAACACTTCTTGACTCCCAAACCTTAAAGTTTCCTGACAATTCTTGTCAGGGACACCACATTCAGGGCTCTGCTTGGTACACAAGAGAGCTTGGCAGTGTCTTGAGACAGGACTTGTAAGGAGTAGATCTCCCTTTGTTTTAGATGAGTTCTTTTTTTTTTCTTTTTTTTAAATTTTATTTTAATTGTGGTTCTTGTACAGTTTTCTGTCTTTTACTCCTATCCCAGCCCACCTCCCCAGCCCTCCCCACCTACCTCCCATTTCCCCAACCTTGTTTTTGTCCATGTGTCCTTTACACTTGTTGCTCTAAACCCTTCCGCTTTTCCCCTGAAATTCCCTCCCCTCTCCCCTCTGGTGACTGTCAGCCTGTTCTCAATTTCAGTGTCTTTGGTTATATTCTTATATGACCTTCAGAACTGCAGTATTCCTTTTGTTATGTCCTTCTAGAAGATGAGCTTAACTTTTATATAGAGGATATGATAAGATTACCATCCTCAAGTCTCGAATAAACCCTAGGATCCTTATGCAAATTGACATAGTGCCCCATAGTTCTAGAAAAATACACAGATTTAACCATCATAAGGTCTTAGACTTAAATTTATAAACATGTTAATGGAAGAGGGCCTTGCTACTGCAGTATTTTATAAGTAAACTTTCAGAGATAATGACCTTGGCTTTGAGTCATAGCTTTAAAATGTCTAAGGTAGTGGAGAGTTTTATACAGAAGAGAATAACACTGAGAGATCTTAGAAGGCTTCTTTAGTGAACCACTTTAAGTAGTCAGCCATCTGTACCTCCTATACATAAGACTGACTTGGATCTAGAGGGAAAAAAGCCATGAAGATGAAATAAGTGAGAGGAATGGTAGTAGCAGATTGGGTGCACCAAGAAAGGAGCTGAGGTCATTTCTTGAGGAGCTCAGGGTCAGACATGTGTCAGAGTTCCAGGCAGACTATAGGTAAACATTAGGTGAAAAAGCCGGTGTTAGAAGAGTCATGAGAAGAGGAGTTGGGCATGTTCTGAGTAGGGAGCCAGTTACACAAGAACCAGGAACTAGAATCATCAAAGAGCTAAATCTATGGCAGGGTCATATCCTTGGAAAATACTTGGCTATTAAGTGATCTTTTGGAGTTAAAAAAACATAGGAAAGTGGATGGAAAATGTTAGGCAACTAGATTGGAGCCAGGAATTGGAGACATCCAAACAAGTGAGTCAGATAGAAGAAGACACAATTTAAAGCACCAGTGTCATGAGTAAGAGAACCGAGTCAGCCTATGAGCTTTGATATATTTTCTATGAAAGGACATCCCATTTTCTAAGTCTAGGTCTTAAATTAGAAATAATTGAAGGCTGCTAACTGGAGTGGGGAGTGAAAAACTGAAGTGACAGGCAGTTCATGATAGAGCTTGAATTATCTGTTTTCTCTCCCTTCCAAAAAGGAGAATATGCCTTTGTCCAATGCTTGCTACATAGTGTGCATTTGGTGAAGGTTGAATAAGTAAATCATTATTTTGTGAATATTATAAAGATATTAAGAATAAATTTATCAGCTTTAATCATAGGAGTTAATTAAAAAAAACTAAATGCATGAGAGCAAGGATCATGTCTAGCTAGTACCCCTACTGCCCCAAAACAGTTCCAGGCTCATATTAGGTACTAGATGAGTATCATTCATATTAGGTACTAGAATGTAAATATGTATAAGGGTCTCAGTTGGATCATATTGGCTGAGGCCCATCTTGGCAGTTATTTAGGAGTACTATACCATGTTCTTGGTATTTTCTCTTCTGGTGTTCTGAAAATGTGACAGAGGACAGGGATCACACAGGGTTCTCTAACTTGTAAGTTAGAAGATGTGAATGGTATACATTTTATCTGGGCAGAGAAAAGGGTCTTCTCTCTTGGGCAGAGTGCACAATTACAGTTATACTGTCTCTAAATACTATAGCATTCAGTAGCTTTTGAGGATAGAAGAGAGGATGCTGTGGTAGTGGCAAGTAGCATTAAAATACGATTCAATTTTTTTAAGTTTGATTTGTTCAGGGCACTTCAGGAATATAGCAATATTGTAAAACACTACATACATGTGGACACAGCATTATGGATCATACTTCAAAGGAATTGAAGCCATTTTATGATGATGACTATATCTTCACACTTCACCTTGGTGGTAAGCAGCATAAATTACCATTTGGAAGAAACAAGTGACAAGGATTCAAATTGGGCCTAAATTTTCAGTCTAAGATATGCCTGTTCTTTCCCATTCAACATGGCAGGCAAACTTTATGCACTGATTTTTTTCTCTATTGAAGTGAAGATAAGGAGAGCTGTTGCAGGGGGCAAGACTGTATATTGAGCCAACTGTTTTTAGAAGCTTCAGCCTTCCTATTTTGTTCCCTTTGCTCCTTGAAGTACTCTTCAAGTTCTCTGTACCTTGCTGATTTATACCTTCATCCCTTGATTAACCAGGAAATAACTTAATCACTTTACTTTTGCTACATTCCTTTGATGATAATTTTCCTGCCAGGTGTTGTTTGTGCTTTTATTCAAATCAATGGCTATTGAGGAGTTCCAGCCAAGATGGAGGTGTAGGTAGAAATTATTTGCTTTTTCGCACAACCAAAAGAAGGATAACAACAAATTTAAATACAATAAATAACCAAAACTTCCAGAAAGTCAAATTGCATGGAACTCTGACAACCAAGGAGTTAAAGAAACATTCATACAGACTGGTAGGAGGGGCAGAGACAGACAACTGTGTGGAGAGGATGAGCAGCAAGATGATGAGGGCTGAACAGGTGAGGCAGGGGCTAATAGACCAGGCAGTCCCACATTCATGCACAGATAAGCTGGGAGGAACAACTAGGGAGTGAGATGGACTGCAAAACCCAGGGTTTCAGCACAGGGAATTAAACACCCAAAACCTCTGGGTGTAAAATTCTGTGGGGGTTGTGAAAGCAGGAAAAAGTCTCAGTCTCACAGGAAAGTCTGTTGGAGAGGCCCAGGGGGTCCTAGAACATACACAAACTCACTCACTTGGGAATCAGCACCTGAAAGGGCACAATCTCATGTGGGAAGTGAGGGAAGTGACAGAAAGTGTGATGAGAGGTGAGCAAGTGGCAGTGTTCCCTCTATGACCACTCCCCACAGAAAGCACCACAATGCAGCAGAGGTTGCCCCACCCTGGTGAATACATAAGGCTCTGCCTCTTACAGTGTAACAAGTGCACTGAGACAAAGAAATATAGCCCAAATAAAAGAACATAACAAAACTCCAGAAAAAGCCCTGGCTGGTGTAGCTCAGTAGATTGAGCATGGGCCTGTGAACCAAAGGGTCGCCGGTTTGATTCCTAGTCAGGGCACATACCTGGGTTGCTCACCAGGTCTCCAGTAGGGGATGCGTGAAAGGCAACCACACACTGATGTTTCTCTCTCTCTTTCTCCTTCCCTTCCCCCTCTCTAAAAACATATAACACCTCTAAAAAAACTCCAGAGAAACAACTAATGATGAGGAGATAAACAACCTATCAGATGCAGAGTTCAAAACACTGGTAATCAGGATGCTCACAGAAATGATTAAGTTTGGCCACAAAATGAAGGAAGAAATTAAGGCTATACAAAGTGAAGTAAAGGAAAAGGCAAAGGGAATAATACTGCGACCCAACAATTTGGAACAAAAGGAAGAAATAAACATCCAAGTGTAACAGAATGAAGGAACAAGAATTCAAAAAAATGAGGAGAGGCTGAGGAACCTCTGGGCCAATTTTAAGTACTCCAACATCCAAACCATAGGGGTTTCAGAAGGAGAAGAGGAAGAACAGGAAATGGAAAACTTCATTGAACAAATAATGAAGGCAAGCTTCCCCAATCTGGCAAAAGAAATAGACTTCCAGGAAGTCCAAGAAGCTCAGAGAATCCCAAAGAAATTGAATCCAAGAAGAAACATACCAAGGCACATCATCATTAAGTTACCCAAGATTAAATATAAGGAGAGAATATTCAAAGCAGCAAGAGGAGATAGTTATCTACAAAGGAGTTCCCATAAGACTATCAGCTGATTTCTCAAAAGAAACCTTGCAGGCAAGAAGGGGCTGGAAAGAAGTATTCCAAGTCATGAAAGGCAAGGACCTCCATCCAATATTGCTCTATCCAGCAAAGCTACATTTAGAATGGAAGGGCAGATAAAGTGCTTCCCAGATAAGGTCAAGCTAAAGGATTCATCATCACCAAGCCCTTATTATATGAAATGTTAATGGGACTTATCTAAGATATAGAAGATCAAAACTGTGAACATTAAAATGACAACAAACTCATAGCTATCAACAACTGAACAAAAAAACAAAAATAAAAACTAAGCAAATGACTAGAACAGAACAGATTCACAGAAATGGATATTACATGGAGGGTTATCACTGGGGAGAGGGAGGGAAAGAATGGGGGCAAAGGTACAAAGAATAAGAAGCCAAATTTTTAGGCATAAAACAGACAGGGGGAGGTTAAGAAAGTATTGGAAATGGAGAAGCAGTAGAATTTATATGTGAAACCCATGGACATGAACTAGGGGCATGCTGGAGGGTGGGCAGTGCAGGGCAGAAGGTGATAAAGGGGAGAAAAGGAGGATATTGGGACAACCATAATAGCATAACCAATAAAATATACTTTATTGAGCATCTACTGCATAAAAGGTAACATGTGGGCAAGATGTGGCAGATATAAAGGCTAATGAGTCATGGTCCCACCATCTACAGAAAATTTACTGTGAAAAATGTGGATTTTGAAGATATTATCACAGATATGATTAATTACTCTATAGGGTTGATGGCATTGCTAAAAGTGAGGATCCAGTGTGAGAAATGAAGACTGGAAACATTTCCTTGTGGACACCCTACATTTATGAAATAGGAGGAGTGAAAAGAGCCCACGATGGATATTGGAGCAAGAGTAATCAAAGAAATGTGACAGCGAGATAAGTGTATACTCACTATTTTATTTGTTCCTCGAGTTCAGGAGCTTTGTTGTATTCATTATTCTATCTCAGTATAGTAATTCCTCAAGAAATATTTGCCAGATGAATGAATGAATATCACAGAAGGCAGTGGTAAAGACAACTAATCACAGGGGATAAATGTTGTCAAATGTGGTCTGAAGTTGAATAGAATTACACCTGGGAATGATACTTGATGGCACTTGATAAAGAGGTCAGTCATTGCTAATTTAGTCAGAGCAGTAACCGTGGAGAGGTGAGGGCACAGATTAGAGTAATTTGAGTGGTGAATTGCAATTGGACATGAAGAAGCAGAACTGACTAAAACTATTCTTTTGATAAGTATTTGGAGTAAGGGGAATGGGAATTATGGGATTTTTTTTCATAGAAAGGATTTTTCACAATTTCATGCATGTAATAAATATCCATTGATTGTGTAGCATTCCTAGGCACTTTGGTGCATGCTATGTTTTAAGTAGAGTTAGATTTGAACGATTTGCAGGTCAAAGAGAAGGAATCAATTGCAAAGAAAAAAGTCTGAAAATATAAGAGGTAGAAGGGCTAAACTCACAGAGTAAGGTATTAGAGGATGCCAGAAGAGCTGAAAGCAGAAATTCACAGATTAGTCTTCAATGAGGCAAATACTTCTTCCTTCAAAACAGAAGTAAATATTAAAGGAAAGAAAAGTAAAAATATAGGGAACTTTTGAAGTTAGATCACTGAAAGCTGAAAGGATTTATATGAAATGTTCTTTTACCTTCAAAAAAGCAGATAGAAGAGTTCCTTTTTTTTAAAATAGAAGGCTTGGGGATGTTAAGAAAAGTGGAATACCTTTAGTAGAGGTACCTTGAAAGATTCCTCAAGTAGGCTAGACTGGTGAAAAAATAAAAGCACTGCCAATCAGCTTTGAAAGTTCAACCACGGTTCAACAACAATAATTCATGTAAAAGAGCCCATCATGATAGTCACATAACTTTCCCCTGACACACTTAACCCTCCAAGAGTAAGAAAAAAGTAAATTTACACTTTAATACTATTAATACACAAATTAATTAGGAGTTTGTTGGAAACAGATATATGAAAATTAAAGGATTGAGTGTTCTGAGGGTAGTGGTAAGAGAACATGATTGAGTATTTTTCCAATTTGTTGATCACCTTCTAAGCAAAACTCATTGTGGTAGATGCTTTTCCTACATGTTCTAATTATAGTATTCAGTTTATAGATAATGGGAGTTGGGCTCAGAAAGGTTGCCTAAAGTTTCTCATATAATTTGAAGGGGAGCTGGGATTCAAATCTTTGTCTGTTTCCAAATACCATGAATTTTAAGTCTTTAGAAGTCCAGTAAATTTGTTTCCTTTCTTACTGTTGAAAGGATATTAGGTGGAAGTGGTGTAAGGAATTAAGGGTATTTAGCCCTAAAGAGGCTTTTCCTTTATCTCTGAAAGAGTTAAACACTCCCTTTCCTTGTTATTCCTGAAGGTAGCTCTTTTATACTTAGGGACTTGAGTCAAAGAATAAGTCTGTTCTTATGGTCACACTTCTCCTTCCACTTGCTAAGAGTGTTATGTTTTAAAATGCTTCAATTTTGAAGTTAAAATGACCTGGGTTGGAATCTTGATACATGCTAATTATGAAATCTTGAGTAACTTTTGTAACCTCTCAGAGCTTTGGTTTTCTCTTTTGTGTAATGGAGACAATAACTGCCTCATAGGGTTAAGCAAGATGATGTCTATTAACCCCCTGGTAGAGTGCTATATGAGCTTGGTAAATGCCATTGTCATAAAAAAAACTGTCATCACTACTATTACTTTTTCTAACTTTATTAACACTGGCCTTATTCTTTCTCATTGCTCTGCCCCAGACTTCTTTCATGTTGGGGAGTATTGCTAGCAGAACTGTGATCATATTCATTTCTAATCACTGAAGTCTAAAAAGCAATTCAAAATCTTATGGTCCAGAGTATCAGGTTCCTCAAAATATCCTACATCAAGGCTATTTTTGACTGGGGCCCTTGAGGTTTGAGGCTGGGACAAGAGAAAGGCCTGGCAATGGCTGTTAGTGGGGAAAGCACAGGGAAACTTAGTTCTGGAATGAGACAAAGAGGAGCAAGTGTTTGCAGGGTAAGTTCAGATTTAGGGGCTAAAATTTGAGACTTGTGTTACCTTTAGTTTATATAGTGAGGATGATGATGAAATGGGGCCAATATATGTCCACAATGAGATTAAATACCTAAAATTACAAAGAGAAATTAATGAAGGCAATGTTATTACTCTTTACTTTTTAGTCCTTTCTCGAACCAGCCCTTCCCTCATTTCCCAAACTTGTTCTTGTTTCACACTTTACAGTCCATCAGTGAGGAGCTGCTTGTCTCCTCCTCATACACATTCCACAGTGTTGGTGCTGCCACTATGCCTTTGCCCCTATAATCTGTACCTACAGCACTCCTGTCCTTTTCCTACTGCACTTCTACTTCTCCATTAAGAATCAAGTTATATATCCCCTCCTCCAGAAATATGTAGCTGCCTTCTTGTCCCCACTTCCCAGAGCATAGTGGGCTGTCCAATATATTGTTCATATTTGTACCATGGTACTTCTAAATCATTTTATTAGTTTGTCTTCTCCCTTTAAACTTTGAGGTCCTGGTGTCTTATTTATCTTTGTGCTCATACCATTTAACATGGCATGTAGCACAAAATGAATATTTAGTAAATACATGCTTAAGAACATATCAGGTTGCACATGGCATAGTAGTGATTATGTAGGTCATTTAATGTGCAATAAATAACAACTTTGTTGAAAGTTTTATTGGATTACAGCAGTGATCTCTCCATATGTTTGCTCAGTCTTCATAGTTTGTTGCTGATATAGCACGACTGTCTGCTCACAACTTAAACAAATTACTGGGAACACTGCTTACAAGGCACACATTTTTCTTTGTAGTCCTTTGTTCTTTAACCTCTGGGGATTTCAGAATTGCTGTATACAATCTAGCTTGGAATAAAATCCCAACGAATTCAGCTTTCTGCAAAACAAGCTATACATATATAATATTTCAATAGACATATTTCATTATATACGTAAAAGGCAATTTACCTGGTCTCTTTCCCCAATAACTCTCCATTAAGTGGTCTGTTCCTGCAGTTGCTATTTAAAGAGAACTGATGTTCATAACATGAGCCCTGAGACCCTGTGGCTTCACAAAGTGCCTTCTGAATCATCAAAAGAAAGTTCAAGGTCTATTTATTCTTTGAAAGTTGTCTCATGCAGAATAGTAATTAATTATCAAGTAGAAGCTTAGATTAACCATATCCCCTGACCATGCCAGAAAACAGATTTCTTTAAACAGGTCTGATGACAGTAATTGGATTATTGTGTAGAATTTAAATAACATGCCAATTATGACTTCTGTCTTTAAATTCAGGAATCTAGATACTGTTTCTTTTATTTCAGGGACAGTTATTTTAAGGATTAATTAAATGATACCTAAATCATTCCTGAGAAGGGTATTAGGTAAGTGTAATACTACCAAGTTAAGTAGGCATCATTTCTTCTAGTCAACACTGAAAAATTTTTCAGTTTTCATCAAAGTAATGATGATATTTTCCCTCTTATAGTTAAGGTTGACCATCTCTTGTTTCAGTTGGATATAGAGGCTTGAATTAGTGTCTTGTAATGTATGCTTTTCCTCAGCTCTGTGAATGGCTTTTTATTATGCTGTATATTGGAGAGAAATGAACACTTCCTAATTAAATGTGCATGACTCCATATAACAGGTTAATGCCACTTTTAGCAGCCATCTGAACCCATGGGGTAATATAAACCAAGCTGCTGGTGACTCCCTCTGGGAGAACAGTTTTTAAAGAATTGTATATGGCCTGGCAAACAAGCCAAACTATATCTACTTAAGTGTCCACAGTACAGACAGTTTACATTAAACATGTTTTTCCCTCAGAAACTGGAATCAGGACCAGAGATTCTAACTACTCTTTTGGGGACATTCAAACTGGGATGATAATGTGAGACTTAGGCTGGAGTGGACTTGTTTAGGCTATGTACACATGGAATAGGGAAAGCCAGAAGGAGAGAGATGAGAGAGAGAGCGAGACAGAGAGAGACAGTGGGGGGAGAAGGGGGGAGAGAGAGAGATTGTGTTATGGACTGTTTCTAAATGTTTTTGTTTCCACAAAATTCATATGTTAAAGCCCTAGACCCACTGTGATGAAATTTGGAAGTGGAGCCTTCTGGAGATAATCAGATTTAGGTGAAGTCATAAAGGTGAATATCCCATGGTGATATTACTATCCTAATAAGAAGAGGGAGGGACCAGAGTTTTCCACCATATGAGGACAGAATGAGAAGGCAGACACATGTAAGTGAGAAAGGGGACTCCCATCAGGAAGCACATTTGCCAGTACCTTGATCTTGGACTCCCCAGCCTGCAGAACTGTGAGAAATAAATGATGCTTAAACCACCCAGTCTATGGTATTTTGTTAAAGGAACAAAAGGGTGGGGGAAGAGAGAGGAGGGAGAGAGAGAGAGAGACTGAGACCATTTGGCTCTCTGAAAAGAAGGGATATTTGTTCTGATCAGTTTTGTGGTTCCTGGTTTTTACCTATGCTCCCTAACCTAGGGTCTCTGACATACTCTTATATTCTTCTAAAAATTCTATTAATTTTTTTGTTTTGGCAAGTTTAATTGATTTGTTATTCCTTGCTTCATTATGAAGATAATCACTTGATTTTGATCTTGATTTACATAGATATAAAAACCAAAGCAATAATTTAAATATATACATATTTAACACTGGACAGATTTTTTTATATTGGAAATTTGCATACTGTTTACAAACATGATATAAATAATGGCATTCATGCATGGGCCACAACCACTATGGAAAACAGTATGGAATTTTCTAAAGAAACTAAAAATGGATGTACCTTTTGACCCAGCAATTCCACTGCTAGGACTATATCCTAAGAACCCTGAAACACCAATCCAAAAGAACCTATGCACCCCTATGTTTATAGCAGCACAATTTACAATAGCCAAGTGTTGGAAGCAACCTAGGTGCCCATCAGTAAATGAATGGATCAAAAAACTGTGGTACATTTACACAATGGAATTCTATGCAGCAGAAAGAAAGAAGGAGCTCCTACCCTTTGCGACAGCATGGATGGAATTGGAGAGCATCATGCTAAGCGAAATAAGCCAGGCAGTGAAAGACAAATACCATATGATCTCACCTTTAACAGGAAGCTAATCAACAAAACAAACAAACAAGCATAATATAACCAAAGACATGGAAATTGAGAACAGGCTGAAAGTCACCAGAGGGGAGAGGGGAGGGAATTTCAGGGGAAAAGGGGAAAGATTTACAGGAACAAGTATAAAGGACACATGGACAAAAACTATGGGGGGTGGAAATGGGAGGGAGGTGGGGAGGGCTGGGGTGGTGGGTTGAGGTAAGAATAAAAGACAGAAAACTGTACAAGATCAACAATTAAAATAAAAACTAAAAAAAAAATAAAATAAATGTTCAATTAGCTTTTTTATCTTAACATTATTTAGATTATACTGATTTTTCCACATTTTAAGGGATTAGTGCATCTTCAATCTAAATGCAGTGGGACCATATTTTACATAAATACACACTCATGTTACCTCATTTTCATCTTTTTTAGAAATATTTTACTTATTTTATTTTTTAGAGAGAAGGGAAGGGAGGAAGAAAGAGAGGGAGATAAACATTGATATAGTCAATTAATATTTGACAAGGGGGGTAGAAGCATAAAGTAGAGTAAAAATAGCCTCTTCAACAAATCGTGTTGGGAGATCTGGACAGCTACATGCAAAAAAATGAAACTGGATCACCAACTTAAACCATATACAAAAAGAAATTCAAGGTAGATAAAAGACTTAAGTATAAGTCGTGACACCATAAAAGTCCTAGAGGAGAACATAGGCAGGAAAATCTGAGGTATTCCATGCAGCAACATTTTCACTGATAGCAAGGGACATGAAAGAAACAATAAACAAATGGAATCTCACCAAAATAATAATAAAAAAAACTTATGCATGGCTAAAGAAAACAGCATTAAAATTAAAAGAGAACAAACCATATCAAAAAACTTATTTACCAATGATACCTCAGACAAATGTTTGATTTCCAAAATATATAAAGAACTCACATGACTCCACTCTAGGAAGACAAACAACCCAATTATAAAATAGGCAAAGGACTTTGACACTTCTCCAAGGAGGACATACAAAGGTCCCAGGGACATATGAAAAGATGCTCAGCATCACTAGCCATCAGAGAGATGCAAATTAAAACCACAATGAGATACCACTTCACACTGGTGAGAATGCCCATCACAAGCAAATCAACAAACAAGTGTTGGAGAGGGTGTGGAGCATAGAGAACCCTAGTGCACTGTTGGTGGGAATGTAGACTGGTGCAGCTACTGTAGACAACAGTATGAAATTTTCTCAGAAAACTAAAAATGGATCTGCCTTTTGATCCAGCAATTCCACTGCTGGGATTATACCCCGAGAACCTGAAACTCCAATTCAAAAGAAGCTATGCACCCCAATGTTCATAGCAGCACAATCTACATTAGCCAGGTGCTGGAAGCAACCTAAGTGCTCATCAGTAAAGGAATGGATCAAAACTATGGTACATTTACACAATGAAATACTACACAGCAGAAAGAAAGAAGGAGTGCCTACCCTTTGCAACAGCATGGATAGAACTGGAGAGCATTATGCTAAGTGAAATAAGACAGGCGGCAAAAGACAAATCCCATATGATCTCACATATATGTGGAACCTTATCAACAAAACAAACAAGCAAGCAAAATATAATCAAAGACTTGAAACTGAGAACAAATTGACAGTAACCAGAAGGAAGGTAGAAGACAATAATGGGAGGGAAAAGGGGAAGTCTTTTCAAGAACATGCATAAAGGACACAGGGACAAAACCAATGGAGGGTAGGATCAAGAGTAGGAAGTGGGGATGGCTGGGGTGGGGTGAGTAGTGGGAGGAAAATGGATACAAGTGTACTAGAACAACAATAAAAAAAACCCATCAGTGTGTGTTTGCCTGTCACACACCCTCAACTGAGGACTTGGCCTGCAACCCAGGCATGTGCCCTGACTGGGAATCGAACCAGTGACCCTTTGATTCACAGGCTGTCACTCAGTCCATTGAGCCACACCAGCCAGGGCCCCATTTTCATCTTTAGTGAAGATATTTAAAGATCATATTGCCTTTATGATTTTAGCATACCGTTGCTAGAGACTGCTGATCTTTAATTAAAAGGTCAGAATCTCTCATCTTCTTCTGGTGACTTATGATTATTTTCATTACCAATGAACTGAATTTGCATTATTTAGTGAAACTGGATTCAAATAATTATTTAATCTCTAGAGCTTTGGAAAGATTCATGAATTCTGAAGACTAAGTTGAACTTAAAATATTCCATTCCATTAATGTATACCCTATATTAAATAGCATTATTAGAAATCTCCAAGGAATATTTTGATCAGCACCTTTTCTCTCTCCCCTTTGGCCTTTTGAAATCCACATGATGTTGAATTTCTTGGATCTTAGAACCAAGGCTAAAGCCATGTTTGACATTAGTGCTCAATCCATTTTGTTGCAGTATTTCACTTCCCAGGTGCATCCCAAGAACCTCATACCTTCAGACTCTTCTTAGCTATTGGAGGTACTTACGTTTTTTTCCTAAGTCCTGCTCTCCTCCCATTTCTCTGTATTTTCTATTTGCTACCCTGTGTCTTCATTCAAAATTGTAGTGGCTTAAGTCTTATTATAGAAGCTCTGTTTTATGTGCTGTGATCCTGTGGTAAATCATTTCTCTTAATGATGTCTACAACTACAAATTATTTGACAAATTTTCTATCTTGGTGCAACTGAAATAGAAATTGGAACTGGAATTCCTGTCTCATTGACATGTAATGACTTAACCTACAAAAATATATGATCATGATAATTGAGGGGTGGAGGCATGAGGTGGGCCAAGGTGGGTTCCTGTAGGATTTCCCATGTCACATGTTAGACTGTGCTCTCCTAATTTTAATCCTAGTATGGATTCTGGGAAACAATAATAGAAGTGATCTCATAGTGGTACATGGTACATGAACAAGACTGGAAATGGGGGCAGATGGAAGTGCTCTGTTGTTCTACTCTGAAACTCTAGTAAAATCTTCATTTTGTGTTATAATTTTGTTCATTCGTTAATGTAGCCAATCTTTACTGAATATCTACCCTATTTTTCTATGCACAGTGTTACCTGCTGGGCATATAATGTTGGTAAAACACATACTCTACCCTCAAGGACTATGCACTTATTGAGGGTGAGAGAAAAATATACATAGATTTTCATGCTGCTAATAGTAAAAACATAGAAGGAAACCTAATCTATGCTTGGGTATTCAGGAAAGACTTCTAAACAAAGTGACCGCTAAGAGAAGTTCTAAAAAATGAGGATTTAACCAGGTGACGTGTCTGTTTGAGAGAGAGGTGGGCTGGAGTAGAGAAGAGAAAGTTATGTTGTATGTAGGAGAGGAAAGAGAATGCTGTGAGACTTTGAATTGTTTTCGGCTATAGAAATTAATTTGGTAAGCTTAGAGCATAGACTACAAAGGTAGAGATGGGCAATAAAAAAATGTGAACATGAAACCAGGGCCCAGAATGTGGAAAGGATTTTATGCCATACTAAGGGGTCTAAACATTATCCTGAGGACAATGGGAGATGTTTGAAAAGTTTTAAAGCAGGAAAGTTACATCATCATTTTAGTTTTCAAACATCACTGAATGTGGAGTGGATTTCATTGGGGCAAAGGAAAATGAGGGGAAACTAGATAGAAATCTATTTTTGTTGTCCAAGTGGAGTAGCAGGAGCAGTAGCAGTAGCAGTAGAGAGGAAGAGAATTGAATTGATTAGTAATATATTAGACCTGAAGGGTAGATTTTGAGACCAGCCCTGTTCAATGCCTATGAAAATAAGTAGCACAGAGTAGGTATTCAATTACTATTTTCTGAGTGTAACAATCAAGGCGGCTAGATGAATCCTTCCTATATACTAAAGATGGTGTGGGAATAAATAAAGAGAGCGGGGAGAAAAGGACATAGGATTGGCCTGGGGCTCCAGTCATGATGATAAAAGGAAAAGGCCAATAAAAAAGTTAAAGAAGAAATGTCAAAGAAGTAGGATGAGAACTTTGAAGAAGAAAGAAAGGAAATTGAGGTTGAGGAAGTAGAAACAAAGTATAAGTTTTTCATTTAAAGATGTTTAGTAGTTTGAAGTATGTAAGAAACAGGACTCAAGGGATAGAATGAACCATGGAAAGGTTATTTTTATTTTTTATTTTTTAAATTGTTTTATTGTTGTTCAATTACAGTTGTTCCAATTTTCCCCCCATTGCTCTCCATAGAGCATAATTTCACCTGGTGAGATCTATGTTGGACTTCTGATCTCTAGAACAATCAGATAATCATTTTGAGTTGTTTAAGCCATGAAGTTTCTAGAAACTTGCTGTAGCAGCTATAGGCAAGTAATACAAGCATCAACGCAGTTCTGTGCCTTGAAAAGAGGACTACATTTTCTAGTGTAACTGAAGAAAACACAGAGTAAATAAGGCAACAGGGAGCTTTTCAGGTGTAAAGAGTAAAGGGGCAGTGTGAGTTTGTATATGAACAGACTATTTTAAAAATACTGGAATTTCACCCTGGCTGGTGTGGCTCAGTGGATTGAGTGTGGGCTATGAACCAAAGGGTCGCAGTTCGATTCCCAGTCAGGGAACATGCCTGGGTTGTGGGCCAGGTCCCCACTGGGGGACCATGTGAGAGGCAACCACACGTTGATGTTTCTCTCCCTCTCTTTCTCCCTCCCTTCCCTTCTCTCTAAAAATAAAGAAATAAAATATTTTTTAAAATGGCTATTAAAAAAAATACTGGAATTTTAACTAAATGAATCAGGACTAGCTGTAACTTAGATCCAAATGTCAAAGACACATGTTATGCATTATTGGTTGTGATCATTTTATTATGGATTAGCTCTATTTTAAGTAAACATAATATACAGTGATCAAAATATTGCAAATACTTAAATTGCTCAGACAAATTATTTAAACTGCACTTTCAATTCCATGAGGGGAAGGAATACACACGTCTTTTTCAGTATTACTTCCCAGGCTTAGTACAGTGTCTGGCATGTCACAGGTGACCAATAAATATTTGCTAAATAAATGACTAAAATAAAAGGCTTCATCAGAGTCTCCAACATATTGAGAAACATTTAATACATATTTTTATTTACATACAGGTTTTCATGAAAATAGGTTTTGTATAAAAAGGAGGATGGCAGCAATTGAATTTATAACTTACTCAACATATTGAACATTTTGGTCTTTGACTCTGATATAGGAATAGGTGATATAGCAGTAAGCAAAGCCAAGTGCCTACTCCCATGCAATGTATAGTATTTTTAGGAGATACTGACTATTAACAGATACTGTAACAGTGAAAAATTGTAAGAATGGGGAATTGTAACCCACTCAACCATTCTTTGACATTGTTTCTGTAAGTGTTGACTCTGACTAATATGTGGCTTATATATGAACAACACGTTTATGTAAGATTTCTAGGAATTAGTTTCAAAAGATACAGACCTAAATCTTCAAGCACCCCAGCTATGGGAGATTTGCTGATCTTTGACCATTGGGGCTGGGATGACATGAAGCCGGGATGACTAAACCAGGATGATGCACACTGCACCATCACTGTAGTTATTGGAATGGACTGTTTTCATCTGCATGTAGAGAACTTTGCAAACCCCTCCCTTGATCTCTTTGTTCTGCTCCCCACCCCTCCTTATGAAAAACCTCTGCCTCCAATGAGAGGTGGAGATAGGCTTTGAGACACGAGTCTCCCATCTTCCAGATGGCCAGCGTCTGCAAATAAGCCACTTTCCTTTACATCAGCACCTGCCTCTTGAGTATTGGCTTTCATAGTGGCAGGCAAAACTGGACCTGTGTTTGGCTTTAGTACACTATGGGTTCGAAAGTCCTCTATACAATCTAAAAGGAAATGGCATTGTTGGTCCAATATTAATAAGATGTAAGTTTTGGCTTATTTTCTAAAAAAAGGGAGTTCGTAACCATCAAAATTCTTAAACAGTCCCTCTTTTTATTAGCCTCTATGTAGAGTTGCTGCTTTCATAGATCAAAGGAGGAAAACCAGCATGTTTTATGTCCCTGCGCTACGTGTCCTCTCTCTTTCTCTCTCCATCTCTCTCCATCTCCATCTCTACCTCATCGCTCTATTTCTCATATACTCACCTAAAATGTATTTACCATTTACTATGTCAAGATAAATTTAAATGCACTTTACATAAGTTATTTTCTTTTGTTATTCCCATTTTACATATGAAGAAACAGGCTCAGAGATGTAGCAGAATTGCTCTAGAACACACAGCTAGTAATTGGTGGAGACTGGATTTGAATGTTTGTTTAACCACCAGAACCTGTCTTGCACAAACTAGCGCACCTATGTGTTTAGCTCAACTGACATTTGAAAACATGACCCAAACCTCACCTGTATATTTTAGGAAGCTACAATAAAACACTCAAGTTGTCAATTTGAATTAGAGTTATAATAAGCCACTGTTTCACACAATACTGTGCAGAGGAAGGCACACTAAACAAAATTAACCAAACATTCACTAAACCAAATGTTTTGAGGGTATGGCAGGTGTTGAAGGTGTGAGGGGACACCAGTGCTGTTGAGACCAAGTGTGCCAATGGGCTGAGTGTTTTAATCCAGAGCATGTTTCCAGAAGGTGTCTTACTGAGCCATACCTTTTACTGTCCTCTGCTTCCCTTGTCAGAGACTTCACCTTTGCTTTTACTTGCTGACTTTCTGTGTTTCATGACCTCATTAACTGCCTGGTCCAGGTACATGATGCAGTGCTGTCATTGAAAAAGCATTACAATATGTCCCTGGCCACAAGGAGGGGCTGGGACTCAAGTGTGGGAGACAGCACACCACTTTAATTAGCTGCAGCTAATTTCCCATAACCTGGGTGTAGTTCTGGAGTGCTGCAGCTCAGATCATTTGAATAATAGGCTGCATTGACTGAGATCTCCCATCCCTGATGGGAGTCTGTCTAGTTTGAGGTAAAGAAGCTGATGTGATTAAGTGTGGGGTTTTTGATTAGGTGGACTTTGACAAGGCTTATTTGATTGTGTCAGGCTGGGGTTTCTTGAGGAATTGCCTTTGTCTCAAAATTGAACCACAACTTGACATGTCTGGGAACTTGGGATTTCTGGGCTTTGAGGCTGCAGAAATTAATTTTAATTGGCTAAAAGTAAAGACAGAGGAATTCAGAATAGCACACAAGCTCTGATTATCTCACCCAACCATTTGTTTTCCTACCATGAACCCTAATTTAAATGACTTCTGAAGGGTCTGCAGATCATTCTAATATTTGCAATGGGCTTGAGAGTTTCAAACATTCCCAGCCAGAGGAGTGTCTTGGCCTCACCCAACAGGATTTATACCTGGGTCATGTTTTACTCAAGCATCTTTAATAGAGCCTCTAGACAGGACATCCGCAGCAAAGTAATGAAGAGAGTAAGGGAGTCCAAGAGTGGGCTTGATGTTTATGCCATGTGCAACTAATTTTTCATTTCACTAACTGCTGTAACATTATGTCATTTCTGTGTAGTGAAAGCCTGTGGGACTTGCCATAAAGCTCAAGTTCAGTAATTCCTTAATTATTGCAAGGCTATATCTTGTTGGCAATTCAAAACAATTCCAATTATGAGACTGAAGCGCTACCTACTGCGCTAACAGGAACAAGTATAAAGGACACATGGACAAAAACTATGGGGGGGGGTGGAAATGGGAGGGAGGTGGGGAGGGCTGGGGTGGCGGGTTTGGGTGAGAATAAAAGACAGAAAACTGTACAAGATCAACAATGAAAATAAAAATTAAAAAAAAATTCTCAACAAATTACTAGGAAACAGAATTCAATAGCATATAGAAATATCATAAACCTTTATAGATCTATAAAGGACACATGATCAAAATCAAAGGGGGAGTAAGATCAAGGGTGGAAGAAAGTGGGGGTGGCTGGGGTGGGAGGAGTGAAGAGGGGAAAATGAAGACAACTGTACTTGAACAACAATAAAAAAAGTTTAAAAACATAAAAAAAAAAACAAAACACAAAACAATTCCGACTCCCTTCCCTATGAAAGTCAGAGAGTCTTAACATCGTGGGTGCTGGAGCATCCCTATGTACATATTTCTTGTGTTTGGGGATTGCTGACCCCTTCACCTTATGTATAAGAACACACTTGGTGATTGAGGGTGGAAGGGGTTATAAGGGGACTAAATGGTTACAGACAAAATAAAATAAAAAGAACATACTAAATGCTGTATCACAGTTGTCTGGGAAATCCAGGTTAGTGTTTATCCTCTGACACAGCACTTGGGATACTTTGGGGGAAGAGTGAGGCTCTGTGAGATAAGGAAAGTTGATCTTCTGTTGTACGCACCTCTATTTTGAGCAAAAAAAATTATTAATGCCACCTCAAAGCTGTTAAGTGGACCCAGCTTTCCATAGAACTAATTCCACAATGGCCTTCCACCACCAGCAGCACCTTGCTAATGACACAGGGCCTGAAACCTGATTTTTTTTAAAAGAGCTCAAATATCTGTTGAATGAAAACTGTTTCTGGAGAGGAGCATATGTGATACCCAAACTCAATTTATTGGGTGATTTTATATTAATTGTGTGCCAGATCCATATGCTTTCCCTCTTCTCTGCTATCAACTTATGAAAGGCAAATATCTAAAGTAACACAGAAGCTGCAACGACCCATCCAGCATTCTGTCAGTAACCACGTCAGCAAAGGACAAATTGTGAAGAACCATGTTTGCCTGGGTGATTATCTCCTAGTATTTCTAACTTTCTGAAATTTGGCAGAAACAGCCAGACATACATACACACTCTCCCGAGCCTCCCTGGCCATAGAATCTTCCTTATGAATTAAAATTAAGGAAGATTAATTATGTTGCTGCTGTAGAGCATGTGGAAGATGGCTGATCCCACGATGCATGTAGAGAGGGTGCTACAGGCCTGTGATTCATTGCTCTGTCAGCAGTGTGAGATATGCTGTATGAAAATGCCATATAAATGCAAATACAAATATAAACACCACCTTCCCCTGTTGGGTAGTGATAAGGTGCTCATCCAGATGAGACGTTAAGATGTAAAAACAGAAAGTAATAGTGAGGAGGGGGAAAAACATAATACTCCTCAAAGGGAATTTCCTTTTTAAGAAACTCATTAAAGTTCATGTTGTCCCCCTCCTGGAACCAATTACAATCATTTACACAGAGTAGATGGGTAAGCCATAGTTAGAAATGATGCATTTGTGATTAATTCTATTAGAAAGGGGACAAATTAAGAAACAGTATTGGGAGACAGTTGATTTAATGTGCAAAGGAGTGTGTTTTCCCCAGAGGTGAGTAGGTCACAACTAATTTGCCTCTGATATGGGCCCTAGTCTTTGACTCGGTAATGAATTTGAATCCGAACTTTAAATGATCCCTTCCATTTTTAAGTGTTTTATAAGGAAAGGGGGAAAAGCAACAAAGCAGCCAAGTGAAGCCCCAGCCATGTGCCTGGCACTTTCTTCCGAAGGAGAGGAGGGGTTTCCAGAGAGCCGTTTTCTCAGTTGTGCTTACCGGTTGTGTTGCAGCTCGATGGCTTGCTGTTGATAAATAAAAAGCTCCCTTAAGATGAATGTGAAGGGACAATGAATAATGGAATCATAAAATTTTAGAGTTGGAATGGGCTTTAGAGTATTCTCCCATTGTTCAAGAACTGAAAATTGAGCCAGACCCTGTCAGTAGTGAAGCTTTTCGATCTAAGCCGCATTCTTGTATAACAACCTGATTAAGACCCACTTGGGTTTCACCCAGTCTAGAATTTCAAAAATTGGGACCCCAAACCAAAAGATGTCTTAGGGGTAGACCTGCTTGTCCTTTCTGACATCATTCTCAAAGCTAAGGAACCTCCTAAACAACCCACATTTCTCTTTATAACCCATTTGAAAGATGGCATACACTGAATTATTGAAAGTCTTCTTGAACCAGTTTCCATTACCTACCTGCCTCTAGCCTTGGAACACTGTGTTCACTACAACTTCCGTTTATTGGTCCCAAAGCTATTTTCCTAGAGTTTCACATTTGGAGTGTAGCCAGGAAGCTTAGTTTTAGACTTCTGGGAATATGCGAGTCTCTCCTTTCACACTAATGAGCAAGAAAAACATATCAACAATGTCATGCAGGCTATCTTAGTTCTGCCACATTCCTCTGTTTAATACTTACGTGGCTTCTAATTCTCTATTGTATCTAAGCAGCATTTGTCAATATGGCATGCAGGAACTGGCACTAATTTAATTATTAATCACTTATATCAGGGTTCAGCGTACTATATCCTATGGATAGGGCAACTGTTTTTGTAAATGAAGTTTAACTGTAGCACAGCCATGCTTTTGTCTATGTATTATCTTTGCCTGCTTTCCCACAATAGTGTAGTTGAATAGTTGCAGCAGGGATTGTAGCCCACAAAGACAAAAATAGTTAATATCTACTCCATTACATAAAAAGGTTGACAGTACCTGCTCAATATCACCAGTTTTTAATTTGAGATGTACAGCACAATCACAGGAGATGTTTTTCAGAATAAAGATTGCGAGAAACCTACTTTGATCCTATTGAATAAGAATATGCATGGATAGTTCTTGGGTTTCATGTTTCGAAAAATACTGATATACCTTGGTTAGGAAGCACTCTTTTCTATGAACACTTTAACTCATGATGAGAGCCTGTGGCTAACAATTTGAATTGTGTTCAAAGAGGTGGTAAAGGGAAAAGGGGGGATAAACAGTAATGGAAAACATATAGTAAAAATTAAAAATAGCAATATAAAATTCAGTAGTTCTTGCCGAATTCTTGACATAGGATCATTGTATCCCCTCTAAAGTCACACCTAAGATATTGTTGGAAGTTTTCAGGAGATTTTTTTTGTGTGTAATCTTGAATAAGTTTACCATTGTTAATTACCACCTGCCACCAGTTATCACTGAGTATGCATGGTGTGCTCTTGTATCCACAAAGCACTGTTTCTTCTGCCAGACACCACTGTCCTCTGTCACAACTGATAAACCAGAGCCCTCAATGTGTCAAAATGTACTGCGTTTCATTGCCAAACATAAACTGATCCTCTCTCTGCCTCCTCTATTCCTTTATATTACAGGCACACTCAGGTACTGATGCTGATGCCACATCTTACTGGAATCTTAGAAAAATATTTCAGTTTTTAATTATTCTCCATAAATCTTGAATATTAATCCAATATGGACTGGATGGAAAAACAAACCTATTATACTCAAATTCATCTGCTCTTTGCTTCTCTGTTAAGCTTGTTGTGTCTGGTTACTTCTTCACTTAGAAAGAATTCTCCCCTAGAAGGTTTCTCAGACCCTCAAGTAAGTGGGCCACCACTTCCCCAGGCTTAGAAAGATATGTCATAATCCCAACTCAGGTTATTTCTTGGAAAGCATTCACTCCTCTCACCTTTAGGCCTCACCGTTTGAACCCCAGAATACTTCTTAGCAAAGAATTCAGTTTTGTAATTAACACAAAGTTCAAATGCTTAGATTGTATAAGTGTAAATTTGTTCTTATCAATATGTCATTCTGTCCAATAGAAGATGATTTTTTGCTTTGATATTATAAAAATGTATTAAGTAATGCAAATACTAGTGAAATGTGTTGGTAGCATGTAGAACAATTCTTTAAAATGTATCTCTTGTTACACACTGCACTGTCATGTGATGGTGTCAAACAGAACTATTGGTTATGTGTATAACAAGTATTGTGAGGCCTTTTATGAACTTTAAAATAAAGTTTATCTTATGGCGTCATTTATTTAAAAGAAAAAGAAAGAAAGAAAGAAAGAAAGAAAGAAAGAAAGAAAGAAAGAGAAAGAAAGAGAGTCACACAGTCCTGAAACAGAGTTAGCTGGGTAGAAACTCTCTTTTCTTTAAATGAATAAATAAAAGAAAACAAATTACATGTTGAGGGATATTGCCAAAGTTGAAAGTGTCTAGAGAAGGCTGTTTAGAAAGCATTTTAATTTGGGAGGATATGGATATTTAACTTCAAGAAGATGAGGCAAAAGGGAGACACAATAAATGTCTTCAAATATAACTTGTTCTTTGTAGCTGAATTGGGTAAGACTAGGATCAGTAAATGAAAACCAAAATGAGACTGAGTAAAATTCAATCTGGAAAAAGGACTTTGTGACATTAGAACAGACTGTTGTTGGAAGTAGTAAATTCACCTTTACTGATAGTCTAGTTAAACTTGGACTGGGATTTAGTACATGGGACTCCTGCACTGGATGGGAGTTTTAGCTAGATCAATAAATTTCAAATTGTGCTCTGAGAGGCCCTAAAGGGTTCCCCATCAATGCATCAGAAGCAGCTAGCTACATAAGGAGTGGGGAAGGTAAGACAAAAAAGATAAAAGTAAATGCAAAATAAAGCCAAGAAGGCAGAATAATACTGTAGAGTCATTCTTGAGTACCATTGCATCCCCAGCCTCCAGGACACCATTTGGCATATGTAATAGTTATTCAATAAATAACCAGTGAATAAACTAATGAATGAATGAAATATAAAATAAATCATTACCAATAACAACAGCAGCAAAGTAATAGAGAAGAACAAAGGAATGCAAGCAGTATAAAGCTTGTGTGTGTGGAAGGAAGGGAGTGTATAGGAGCAGTGATATATTACTGAAGATTCCTGGCATAGAGGAATCTTGTACAAGTCCAACATGGTATAGTGGAATCATTCAGATATTAGTTTAAATATTGACACCACAACTTATTAGCTGTTTGAACTTGAAGATGTTATTTAACATCTCTAAGTCTCAAAGTGTAGCCTTGCTCAATAGACAATTGTGAGGATTAAATGAGATAATACATGTACATTACTAAGCGCAGTGCATGACAAGTGGTTAATAAGTGACAATTGTTATAAATATGATTATCTGACTAGATCTCAAAGTTTTGTATTTTGGTCTACCTCTCCTGAACACATTTTCAAGTGATGCATAGCCTTCTGAAGCATTAGTGGCCAGAAATCAATAACATATTGCAAGTGTAGTCTGAACAGAGTACAATGAGCCAGTCCTATATCATTTAATACCATATGTTTAATACTTCATGCTAGACTGCAATAGCTTTTTCGGTAGCCCTTGATCAATGCTGATTTATATTGAGCTTACTGGGCAGAGTATCATGCATGATGATGAATTATGCTCTCCCTACTTTTCTCTTGTTTTTGTGCATGTGATTTCTTTGACATACATTTACAATTTTGGGAGTCATAAGTCTCATCTATTTACTTCTTTGGCATGGGCCAGCCAGTTAACTTCAGAGCACTCAGCTTCCCAGTCGTAGGATGGGCATAGTAGCTTACATTTATCCTAGCAAGGAATCCAAAGGGTTGGTAAATTTGAAAAGTCTTTGGAGATTTCCTCCAACAACATATGAAGAAAAATCTGTTACCTCAAATAGTAATGTTTCTTCTGAAATGGTTAACTGTATTTCATTGCTTTCTCTAAATACACACTAGAACATTTCAGATGTTTCCAATGGGCATTATTTATTCAACATGCCATAAGGCTTGCCCTAGCTGGTTGTATCGATATCACCTGATCCTGCACATTGAAAAGTACATTACTAAGAGGCCACTGAAGTCCATGGCAAGGACAATGAAAAGTTAAGTTCTTAATTGAAATTATTTTTCTAAAATAGTAGGCAATGGGGGAATTTCTGTTCTTTTGTGTACCTTAATTTATACTGCACTGTGAACAATAATAAGCAATATATCATAGAGTTTTAAGAGCATGGACTCTGAAATAAGACTGCTTAGATTTGAATTCTAGTTGTACCATATGGTAGCTGTGTGATTTTAGGCAGATTATTTGGCTTGAGTTCCCTTATCTACAAAATTATGATATAAGCAGTGCCTATCTCATAGGATGGTTATGAGAATTAAACAATTGCATGTACCTACAGCACTTAGAATAATAGTTCCTGGTAGGCAGTAAGTGCTATATGTTTGCTACTATAATTCTTATTCTAGAATTACTATAATTCTAATATTACTTTGCTGTTGGGCTTTCGAGATTTGTTAATGGGCATGAGACTTCAATTGATATCTCAATCCATAAGGAAATCCCATTGGCTGTACCTTCAAGATATATCCAGAATTTGATTACTTCTCATCACATCTACCTCTACTTAACTGGTAAAAATCACTATTTTTTACATTATATTTTTAAAAGGTTTTTGTTTATGCTATTACAGTTATCCCAATTTTCTCCCTTTGCCTCCCTCCCCCATTCCCACAGTCAATCCTTACACCATTGTCCATGTCCATGGGTCATGCATATATGTTCTTTTCTAATCCCCTGACCTTCTTTCAAACAGTCCCTATTGTTTCTTTTCTTAATTATTTCAGTAGTCTTCCAATAGCTCTTTGCTTTCATCCTTGCTCCCACTTTCCACCAGTTTTTTCTTAACACAGTAACCAAAGTGACTACTTAAACCTAAGTTTGAATATGACTTTTCAATGTTGAACACCCTCCAATTACCTTCATTACAGAGCAGACCTTAAAGTTCTTATATGGTCTTACAGGGCCCCATCACCTCTCCGACCTCCTCTCCTCGGTCTCTCTCTTAATCACTCCACTCCAATTATCCTGTCATTTTGCTATTTCTCAAACACATCAGGCAGGCTTCTCAAGGACTTTGTGTTTGCTTTCTTCTATGCCTGGAAACTCTTCTCCAAAATATTGACATGGTACTCTTTTTCACCTTCTTTAGATCTTTGCTGAAATATCTTTTTTTTTTTTCAGTGAAGTCATTCCAGAACCTCTGTTTAAAGCTTCATCGCTTCCAAAATCAGCAACTCCTATTTACTGACTGTACATTTTTCTATATACCTCTGAACACTATCAGGTACAATATATGGTTATATTAATTTGAATATAACTGTCTTTGCTCATCCCCATTAGAATACAAGGTTTTTTTTTTTTTGAGATTAGGTACAATGTTTTGTCCAGTGCTATAGTTGATCTGAATGTGACCATGTAAATACTGAATAAAGGTTGCATAGTGTTTAAGCTATTCTCTGTATGTTTCCCAAAATTATTTTACAGTACTTGGAAACAAATAGATTCTAAATACTTTAGGACTTTATATACTCCCTAAAGATCTCAATTTTTTTTCTGAAGCAGTGTTACCAGTCATAGTTAATTGATGGGTATCTATGTATTTTATTGGAATCTAAAGTGTAAATGGATATGTGCGAGGAAAGGAATGGTAGCTTGGGTACTCTAGTGGGGTAAGCACCACAAAAGCTCTAGAAAATCCAAAATATTGTAATAGAATTATTAAGCAGAAGGAATCCTTAAAGACCTTAGAGAACATGTAATTCTTTTTTTAATTATTGTTGTTCAGTTACATTTGTTTCATCTTTTTCCCCATGGGTCTCCCCTTCCCTGCCTTGCCTCCCACCCTGCTCCCACAGTCAATCTTATAATTCTTTACTGAACAGATGGGCAAACTAACAGACAAAGGGACCCATAGTTTGTTAGCAACACATTGAGCTTTCAGATCCTAGTCTAGTTATCAAGTTCAATGCCATTTTCATTATATGTGATCCTTACTTTACATAGGGGCCAGTGTAAAATCTAGTTAAGAAACACTCAACTGCCTTTATCCCAATTTTGTCTTCAGTAAAACAACTTGAGACCAACTCTAAAACTAAATGTAATGAGTGAAAATTAACATAATATTTGGAATCCTGAAAGTAGGGGTGGAAGAATGGTTAGAATGGGTATGTGTTAGTCTGAGAAACTTCTTTTAAGAAATGTATTTTGATGTATTTTTGAGGAATATAAAGTCTTGAACTGAAAGAAGGAAGAGCTTGTATTGTAGGTTAAGAAGAAAAATAGACTGCTAGAAATCTTAGGCTGGGGATCAGCTAGTTATTTCTTTTTGTCTGTTTCCTTAGGGGAGTTAAGGTTACAGCCAAAGATAACTTTGACTAGAACAAAATGATCAACTCTTTGCAAAGCGAGGCTTTTTTTACTAAAAAAACTTATTCTCCAGGTTCCTAGTTGACTGACATACAACTGATGCTAAGAGATGCTGTTTGTTAAATAATCTTAAAATGACTGTGAAGATGAGGTTAGGTGTTTGTGAGTGCTGAGATAAGGCAGGAATTGGGTGGGTTGTTTTGCATTTGAGGTTAGTACAGGCTGATCAAATAAATGCTAGAAGGGGAATATGTTTAGAAGTTTGGGAAGCGAGTCTCAATTTCTGGAAGAGAAGAGAAAAAGAGAAGAAATTTGAGCATTATTTTCTACCTCATCCACATTTTGTTTTCTGTGTGGTTGTGACGGACATACATATTAATATTTTCTTTTTCAAATCCACATGCCAGATAATTCTGCCACTTATTAGATACATGATATTGATAAAACTGCTTATTTTACTAAACCTAGATGTCCTTATCTCTAAAATAGATTATATGTAGCCACCCTTTTGGATGACTGTGATGACTGGATGAAAGAATGCATTATAAAGCATCTAAAACATTGCCTGGTACATGGTAGTCACTAAAACATGCATAGCTCTTACTCTGTATACTGAAGCTTCCTTTTTGTATTAAAGTTCACCCAATGTATAGCATGATAACATACATTCTTGCTTGCTTCTCACTTAAAACTGGTGAGGCAGATGGCATTTGTGGGACTATTGTTATTGTCAATAACTTTATTTTGGAAAAAGGACTATTAGCTTGTCATTATCATCACTTAAAAACAAGTGCTAGTTCATACATAAAAAGACACACCTTTTCCTCTTTCTGTTTCTACGCAGGATCATTCTCTGTACTACACTGTTTCAAAATCCAGGGCCAATGCCTACATTTTTTTTAAGTGACCGTTTCTGTAGCCAGTTATTCCTTCTTGGCAGCAGATATGGAGTATTTGTTGACAGGAGCTCTTTAAAGGGCACTATTATGTTTCTAATTTTAGAGATGGATTTTTTCTGACCTTTTAGAAGCTAAGACCTTTTATTAATAAGGAGGATAATGTCTGTTTACATTGATGATTTCTCATCTGTGAATGCTCAGTTGGATGACATAGAGGGCTGTTGATGTTGAAGTGGCACATGTTGTGTCCAGGTTTGACTTACAAGTTATGCAAGGGTGCTGAAGGCTGCAGTTGTGAAATAGCAAAAAACACATTTCTTGTGTAAAATCCATTTGGGGACAAACTTTCCTACTGTGTGCAAACAGAGTTATGGGAAATAGAAACAGATGACATAGTGAACACTAAGGCAAAGGAATGGAATCAATCAAAGTCTCTGAGGATGACTGAAGATCAATTTCTCAGACACTTGACTCTTAGAAGTACTCTCTGCATCCTTTGACACACAGTCTAAGACAGTGTGCTTGAGAGAAAGAAAGAAACAAAGAGAAAAAACACACTTGCACAGTCACAGAACAACAACAACAAAAAAGAGTCAACCTAAGAGAGACAGATTGGGTTGGAGAGACATTGAAAAACAATAAACAGAGAGAAACGGACCATGGAGAACTCCATTATTCTCTGTATTAATGTAGAAGTCTGCTCTGGCTGGAGTTCGGAGTGAGACAAACAACCTGCCATGGGCACTGCTTATAAAACCAAGAGCACAATGTATACTGGAAAATGTCATTGTTTTGCCAAGAGACATTGGAGCCATGCGGGACATGTGGGGGAATTTATAATCTGGATAGAGTTTCTTAAATAGCTGTAGAATGTGCAATGCCATTAGAGCCACTGAAATGATCAGACTCTAACAGTCAAGGCTCCTACTTTGTATCTAGAAAGCCAGAAAGAAACACAATCTCCTACAGTCAGAAAGAAATTGGTCTTTCTATCTAAGCAGATACAATAATGGGGAGATAATGGAATGATGATGCTCAAAGGTATCAGATGCAAGTATGTGTAGCAAAATAGAATGGGATTGGGGAGGGCAGCAGTACAGAAAACATGGATAGAAATTATCTAAAAATATAACCTAGGTTCCATTAAGTTTATATCCTAGCAATAATTTAGAAAAATGACAAAATAGCAGATGGCCTGAGATTGAGACTAAGAAATTAAAAATAGCTTCAATCTCCATATCTACATAAGAGTTTTTGCTCATCCAACAGATAAGCAATCTATTACATTAATTTTTTCTGTGATTTTATTTATTGTTGTTTAAGTACAGTTGTCTCCATTTTCACCCCCCACACTCCCCACCCCACCCATCCCCCACCCTCCAACCTATCACCTTTGGCTTTGTTCATATATCCTTTATACATGTTCCTTGATGGCTCTTCCCTTATTATCCCCTATTATCTTTCTTCCTCATCCTCTCTGGTTACTGTCAGATTGTTCTTTATTTCAGTGTCTCTGGTTCTATTATGCTTGCTTATTTGCTTTGTTGATTAGGTTCCACTTATAGGTGAGATCATGTGGTACTTTCCTTTCACCACCTGACTTATTTCACTTAGCATAATGCTCTCCAGTTCCATCCATGCTATCATGAAGGGTAGGAGCTCCTTCTCTCTTTCTGCTGCGTAGTATTCCACTGTGTAAATGTACCACAGTTTTTGGATCCACTCATTTACTGATGGGCACTTAGGTTGCTTCCAGCACTTGGCTGTTGTAAATTGTGCTGCTATGAACAGTGGGGTGCATAGGCTCTTTTGAATTGGTGTTTCAGGATTCTTGGGGTAAAATCCCAGCAGTGTAATACTTGGATTAAAAGGCAGTTCCATTTTTAGTTGTCAGAGGAAATTCTATACTGTTTTCCACAGTGGCTGCATTAGTCTGCATTCCCACCAACAGTGCACTAGGGTTTCCTTTTTCCACAACTTCTCCAACACTTGTTTGTTGATTTGTTTGTGATGGGCATTCTCACCAGTGTGAAGTGGTATTTCATTGTGTTTTTTTTACTTATTTAAAATATATTTTATTGATTATGTTATTACAGTTGTCCCATTTTCCCCTTTCACTCCCCTCCACCTTGCACACCCTCTCCTACCCATATTCCCCCCTTTAATTCATGTCCATGTGTCATACTTATAAGTTTTTTAGCTTCTCCATTTCCCACACTATTCTTGCCCTCCCCCTGTCTATTTTCTACCTACCATCTATGATACTTATTCTCTGTACCTTTCCCCCTCTCTCCTCCTCCCACTCCCCTGTTTTTAACTCTCCACATGATCTCCATTTCTTTGGTTCTGTTCCTGTTCTAGTGGTTTGCTTAGTTTGCTTTTGTTTTTGTTTTAGGTGTGGTTGTTAATAATTGTGAGTTTGCTGTCATTTTACTGTACATGTTTTTTTATCTTCTTTTTCTTAGATAAGTCCCTTTAACATTTCATATAATAAGGGCTTGGTGATGATGAACTCCTTTAATTTGGCCTTATCTGAGAAGCACTTTATCTGCCCTTCCATTCTAAATGAAAGCTTTGATGGGTAGAGCAATTTTGGATGTAGGTCCTTGACTTTTATGACTTGGAATACTTCTTTCCAGCCCCTTCTTGCCTGCAAGGTTTCTTTTGAGAAATCAGCTGACAGTCTGATGGGAACTCCTTTGTAGGTCACTGTCTCCTTATCACTTGGTGCTTCTAGGATTCTCTCCTTCATTTGAATCTTGAGTAATGTAATGATGATGTGCCTCGGTATGTTCTTCCTTGGGTCCAACTTCTTTGGAACTCTCTGAGCTACCTGGACTTCCTGGAAGTCTATTTCCTTTGCCAGATTGGAGAAGTTCTCCTTTATTATTTGTTCAGATAACTTTTTCGCTTGTTGATCTTCCTCTTCCCTTTCTGGTACCCCTATGATTCAGATGTTGGAACATTTAAAGATGTCCTGGAGGCTCCTAAGCCTCTCCTCATTTTTTTGAATTCTGGTTTCTTCATTTTTTTCTGATTGGATGTTTCTTTCTTCCTTCTTTTCTACACCATTGATTTGAGTCCCAGTTTCCTTCCTGTCACTGTTGGTTCCCTGTACATTTTCCTTTATTTCACTTAGCATAGCCTTCATTTTTTTCATCTAACTTGCAACCAAATTCAACCCATTCTGTGAGCATCCTGATCACCAGTGCTTTGAACTGTGCATCTGATAGGTTGGCTATCTCTTTGTCTCTTAGTTGTATTTGTTCTGAAGCTTTGATCTGTTCTTTCATTTGGGCCTTTTTTTTTTTTTTTTTTTGCCTTGAGGCACCTGTTACATATGAGGGGAGGAGCCTTAGGTGTTCACCAGGCAGGGCAACCCACATCACTGGGTTGTGACGCTGTTTGTGGGCAGGGGTCTGAGAGGGAACAATGGCACTTGCTCTGCTCTCTGCCAGGTTTCAGTCCCTTCCACTGCTTCCCCCAAGAAAACTGGGCCTTTCTGGTGCTGATTCCCAGGTGGGTGGGTTTGTGTAGGTTTTAGGACCCTGTGGGTCTCTCCAACAAACTCTCCTGTGAGGTTCAGAGTCTCTCCCAGCACCTCAATCCCCAAAGGTGTTTTCAATTGGTGTTTTGAGGCTTTATTTCCTGGTGCTAGAGCCCTGGGCTGTGAGGTCTGTGTTGCTCCCCAGTCTCACCTGGTTTATCTGCACATGAATGTGGGACCGCCTGGTTCGCCAGCTGCCTTGTGTGCCAGTGCCCCTCCACAATCCGCCACCTCACAGAGTCCGCCCGCTGCCTCCTTCTGCACCCAGGGCCCGCCAGCTACTTCTTTTTTTGTTGCAACCCCTCTCCACCTGGCCACCCGACTCTGCCCCTCTGACAGGTCTGGATGAATGTGTCTATTTTAACTCCTTGGTTGTCAGATTTCCATACAGTTCAATTTTCTGTCAGTACTGCTTGGGATTTTTTTTTTGTTGTTGTTGTTGTTTGTTTGTTTCTAAATTTTTGTTGTCCTTATTTTGGTTGTGTGAGGAGGTACGGTGTGTGTACCGATGCCTCCATCTTGGCCGAAGTCCTCATTGTGGTTTTAATTTGCATCTTTCTGATGGCTAGTGGTGCTGAAAATATCTGTTCATATGTCTCTGAGCCCTCTGTGTGTCCTCCTTGGAGAAGTTTCTGTTCATGTACTTTGCCCATTTTTAAATTAGATCCAAGGATTTCTTTGTCTTGAAAGTGACTACCTTCTATTAAGAATACTGGTCTTAATATTTCATCCAGGCTTCAGATAAGAAACTTCAGAGTGATAACCTATGGCAGTAACCTTCTGAGTAGATGTCAGATTTCTGTAACAATGACAATATTGGTCATTTTTTAAAAAATTAGAATTAAAACAAATTATTTAAATAAATTATAATAATTATGCACAAAATTGCAAAACAAACATGTAAAATAAAAATTAAGACAATCTTTACTCTTATTATCCAGAACTGCAACTGTTCTTATTTTGGTATCTGTTCTTTCAGATATTTTATGCATATATATATATATATATATATATATATATATATATATGCAGCTCTGGATATATAATATCCACACATAGATTTAGAACATGTGGAATCTAATACCAAAACAAGCAAAATAGAAGCAAACTCATAGACACAGAGAACAGACTGATGGGTTTTGGGGAGCTGTATGAAAAAGGTGAAGGGATTAAGATGTATGAACTGGTAGTTACAGAAACATAACTCACAGGAACATAAAGTACGGCATGGGAATATAGTCAATAATATTGCAATAACTATGTATGGGACCAGATGGGTAATAGAAATATTGGGAGGACCACATTGTAAAGTACATGATTATCTAACCATTATGCTGTACACCTGAAACAAATGCAGAGTAATACTGAATATAAAGTGAACAAAAATAAATGAAAAATAAAAAACACAAATTATAACATGCCACGTAGAATGCTCTGATATCTACCTTTCCTCTTACAATATATTATATATGTACTTCCATATGAATTCAAACAGTTCTAGGAAATATCTGCATCATAATTTGTAATGAATATATAGTATTTTATTACATGGATGAACCACATTTTATTTAACTAGAATTTGAACTCAGACTGACACCAAAGCCTATGCTTTCCCCATGAAGAATAAAATAAGGCATAACTATAAATGTACAAATTAACATGTTAAACAGGAGGGGTATAACTGCAATTAAAGATTCTAAGGTTCCTTGTATTGTTCAGGGGACTAGTATAAAGAGAATGATTGACTCTAGAATTTTAGTCAAGCATGCATGATAAAAATTTAAGGATCACTTCTAAAAATAAAAATTGTCAACATATATTAAAAACTTTCTCATTCATTCTGCAGATAGTAGCTCAAAAGCTAACTTGATTATACATATACTTTGTTTTAGCGAGCCCACTTAGAACAGTGAAAAGAACATTGGAATAGGAGTCTGAAGATCAATCTTCTTTTATCTGAGCTGGTTACTTACTATGTGACTCTATAAACATGTTCAACCAATGGATATATGTCTGTAGAAAAAGGTGTGAATGCTTCAGTTTACTTTGTGCTTTTAATTCCATCTGAAATTATTACCTACTTTTGTAAGAACAATTTATATTAGTCAATTTATTTTATTTATTATTGGGCATCTCTCATAAGTGAGTGCCAGAGAAGTTGCCCAGCTGGCTTTTCTCTTGATACAATTCTGTCTAATGCCTTACATGTACCTCAGAACTACCTTTGTAGTTGAAACAGGAAGGTTTCTTTAACTACACACCCCAGCAAAACCATTGCCTTTGAATGGTTTCTTTGTCAACACTTTTCCAGTTCAGACTTCAGTGCAGAGTGACAAAAGATGAGTGGCAGTGAGGGATTGAAGGTGGGAGACCTGGCAAACTGACAGATATTTTTTCCTTGATAGCAGTTATGTCATTCAGATCACCACTGACCCTCTTAAAAACCCACTTATATAAATTCAAAAATTTCCCATATGTAAAAAGCGGATACAAACCTTTGTCCTATCCTTAATAAGCTCTCTTTCTTCCTTGCTGTGCTTCTCAGTGCTGCCTCCCTTTGTCGTACCCTGTCTCCCTTCCTAGTCTGTGTGTGCCTAGATCACAGAATCAGACCTAAAGCCTACTTAACATCTTCCTAATATCAAAGCACACTGTACTCACAGCATTGTATCCAAAGAATAATTGGTATGCCTGGAGAGTATGCAAGCCCACAGCCTATTCTACTATTTGTCTTTGATAATGGGACTAAGCCAGGCTGGCTATTTAATGAGCCAATTATTTTAAGACGAGCCAGTAGATCTGGACACATAGCTCTATAGATTTGTGGTTTTATTTTTATTAAGAATTCTTTTTTCTGAGTTTGATTTTCCCATGGGGAAACTCTTCGTGAGAGCCAGAGACCAGCGGTGCAGATACCTAACTTGAAGCAATGTGACATGCCAACATTTTGAGTCCTCCCAAAGATAAAACAGGAAATTTTAGAGAGAAGAAATTGTTTCTCTCATATATCTATCTCTGTGTGTGTATATAGAAAATTTAATTTTACTTTATTATTTGCTTTAGCATGATATAAAATTTGGAAAAATGCACAAATCCTTTGCCAATGTGATTCTAATCTAATAATCATCATGAGTACATGGACAAAGCTATAGTTGAAAAAATATTTAAGCATTGTTTATAATCAAAGAATTTTTAAAAATTCTAAATGTTTACTAATGGGGTCACCATATACAAATATTGTGAGGTCACCAAGATAATATTAAAAACAGAATATATATCTATATATCTATATCTATATAGCTAAGTAAAAAGACAGGTTACAAACAGTATGAATGTGAGTTTGGTTGTGTAGTTGGCTATACACTAAACCACTTGAAGCGATTTTCTCTGAGTATTTGGAACTATTAAAAACATTCATTTTTCTAAATTCTTATTTTGAGAAATTAAAAACTCTATCAACTATTCTTATTTATATCTTTCAGAATTTGTAATTATTAACATTTTATTACTTTATTTCATCTTTTTATAACAAGAGAAACAAAACATTACTAAAAATATCATTGTCCCTATATTCTTATCCCACCCTCCTCATCATGAAACATACAAAATAATAAATTCCTTATATTTTTTCAGTTAATATTGGTAGTACTTATTTTCTCTGTCTTCATTTTCTCATTTGTTATAATAAAAGAATATTGCTTTGGTTATGAGAAAAAGTTATTAAATTTTCTCCCCTGATGTATTTATGTTTTGATTTAATTTTCAAAGAACATTGTGTATAAACGATCTTTTTCTGGCATGAAATTACATGAAGTAAAGTATAAGCAGTATATATTAATCAAAGTATTTCTAGGCATATTTTACTAACTGAAACTGTCACTTATAAATGGTGGGATCTTGGACAAGTTAATTATCCTCTTTGTCCTTTAGTTTCCTCATCTAAAATTGGAATACCAATAGTTTTCAAATCATAATTTTTTTGGTACAGATTAAATGAGATGATATATGTATTTATACTGTCAAGAATATAAGGGCTTTCGACACAATGTAACCATTTTTATTGTTTTTTAAAAAAGATTTTATTTATTTATTTTTATAGAAAGGTGAAGGGAGGGAGAAATAGAGGGAGAGAAACATCAATGTGTGGTTGACTTCTCACACACCCCTACTGGGGACCTGGCCTGTAATCCAGGCATGTGCCCTGACTGGGAATCGAACCTCTGACCCTTGGATTCCCAGGCCAGCACTCAATCCACTGAGCCACACCAGCCACAGCACCATTTTTATTATTATCAACATCTTTACCAATCTAAAAGGAGTAAAGTGGGTTATATAGTATGGTATTTTTTTAAGTATTTTATTGTTTGTGCTGTTACAATTGTCCCAATTTTCCCCTTGTCCTCCTCCACCAGGTACCCCTGTTCTGTCCAGAAAGCAGCTCCCTAGTTCATGTCCATGGGTCATGCATATTAGTTTTTGTGACTACTCCATTTCATATACTTTCTTAACATTCTCCTCTCTATTTTGTGTCTACCAATTATGTTTCTTAATCCCTGCACCTTTCCTCCCATTATCCCTCTTCCCTTCCCAACTAATAACCCTCCAAATGATCTCCATATCTATGCTTCTGTTTTTGTTCTTCCTGTTTGCTTAATTTGTTATTTAGATTCAATTGTTGATAATTGTGAATTTATTGCTATTTTAATGTTCAGTTTGATCTTATTCTTTTGTTAATAATTCCCTTTAGCATTTCATATAATAATGGCTTGTTGATAAAGAACTCCCTCAGTTTTCCCATTGTTTTAAAGCATGGCCACAAATTCTTTGACCTTCCTTACACTGAGACATGAAATCTAATTTCCTTCTTCCTGAATCTAGGTAGACTTGTGACTACTTTAAACAATAGAATATAATGAAAGTTATGCTATATGATTTCTGAGGCTGACTTTTCAAAGCTATGTAGCTCTATCATTTTCTCTTGGAATGTTCTCAAAGAAGCTTTTGTAAGAATCTTCTAAGAAGTTCAAATATTGGAACACTACTATGCTAAAGATGCCACATGAGTATTCTAGTGTCAATTGAGCTTAGCCTTTCTGCCATCCCTACCAAGGCACTAGGTGTGTAAGTGAAGCTTCTTGGACTCTCCAGCTCATGCTATTCACCAGGTTAGTACCACCAAATGAATCTTGGTTAATGTCATGGGACCAAAAGAAGTGCCCAGCCAGCCTTGTCAAATTCCTGGCCTACAGGATCCATGAGGTATAATAAAATGATTGTTCTAAGTAATGTCATTTTAAATAGTGTGTGAAGCAGTCTTGGCAACTGGAAGGGGGATTTTGCTACTAGTATGAGGGTACCGCCCTAAAAATGAAAGCTCTTAGTATGTCTTTGGAGCAGGGAAGCAGATATAAGACAAAAGAACATTGAGGAAAGGAGAGAGGGAGATAGTGGCAATGTATGTGGGAGCCGAGTCCATTTGCTCATGCACCCAACTAGGACACCTAGCTGATCTTCTGAAGAACAGATTGAACAGCTAACAGAATCCCAGGACATAAGAAGTTTGGAAGCAGAGGATACTTAAAAACAGGTGGTAAGGAGATTTTGTAGGTGAATGGAAAGCTCCCCAGGCCATGCACTAGAGACTGTGGGCTGCTGACAGGGCGTTGGAGGACAGCCTGGTCAGTGATAGCCACCAAGAGGCTCTCTCTACTTCCAGAGCAAGGAAGTCTCAGACCCGCATCAGCAAAAACCTGGACGCATAAAGTTGCTAGGGGAATGAAAAGGCGTAAGTGGCACACAGTGAGAAGCGTACCCTGGCTGGGGTGGTGATCACCAGCTGAGATAGCACCAGAGAAATTGGGGAACTGGGTGACATCTGGAGCTGGGAAAAGAGAGGGGCCATGATTGGCTATGACACAGATAGTCTCTGAACTGGTCAGAGAGTTGGACTGTTTGGAAAGCTGTGCATTTCTTAGGAGCAGCAGCTGGCACCCAAGGGGACTTTTCTAAAAAAAAAAAAAAAAAAATAACTGAGCAGCTATGTAGGGACCTCGCCTATGCAGCGACTGGGTCAGCAAAGAGGAAGGAGTAGGGGCATGATATGCTGCCACTCAGGACACCTCACAGATTGATCAAAGGCAGCAGTAGGGGGTTCAGAGAGGCAGAGTCTCCTACAGAATCCTTCCAATAGTGGAACTAAGCCACCGTGCAGGGACCTCACTTGCTCAGTGGTCACGTGAACAAAGAGGGAGGAAGGGCACAATTTGCTCCCACTTAGTGCACCTCACAGACTGATCAAAGGGTTGCAAAACAAGGTGGATTATCAGTGCCTGGTGAAAATGCACAGAGCAGACAATGCAGGTGCATAATGCTTTGAGGGCATGGGCTGGAAACTGGACACCTGTGATTATTGAAGCCCATACTTAGCCCCCATCCTTGCAGAACCACAGGAAAGGGGAAAAATGGAGGTCAGCCCCCCCTCTGCCTGCAGGATCCAGGAAGAACTGAAAAATAGGATTGTCAAGTTTAAAATCAGCAAGAGGCTTTCTTTCTTTCTTTCTTTCTTTCTTTCTTTCTTTCTTTCTTTCTTTCTTTCTTTCTTTCTTTCTTTCTTTCTTTCTTTCTTTCTTTCTTCAAGATATTACAAGACCTGGACCTGTGAGAAAACCAGAGATGGATCCAGAACAAAGTCAGAAGGCAAACACCAACAGCATACAATACAAGGTGGGAATTGTGAATACTAGTAAACCTGCTGGAGGGGAGGACCCACCAACAAAGGAGCCACCAACAGGTAAAGCCCAAGTAACACAAAAGAACTCACACAAATGGAAGAAAGGGCAACCATAGAACATCCAGACAGGGAGATCAAAGTCTGTACCACTAAGTCCCATAGAACTCCTACCACAGAAGTTCACGCTATGAAGACAGCTGGCAAAGCAGAGCATCAGAAATCACAGAAACAAATCAAAAGAGTCACCTTAAATGGGGAGACAAAGAAAGAACCCACAATCAAAAGGAATGGAAGACTCCCCAGTAAAAGAGCTAAATGAAATGAAGGCAAGCAAATTATTAGATATATAATTCAAAAGAATTGTTAAAAAGATTCTCAAGGAACTCAGCGACAACTACAAGGAACTGAGTGGGAACTACAACAGTATGAAAAAGGAAACGGAAACTATAAACAAGACCCAGGGAGAAATGATGAATAAAATATCTGAAATAAAAAATACACTAGAAGATATTACAATCAGGCTGGATGGAGTAGAGGACCGAATCAGTAAGCTGGAAGACAAGGTAGAAAGAAATACCCACGTAGAGCAGTTGCATAAAAAAAAAAAAAAACCCTCAAAAATATGAAGATAGTTAAAGGGAATTGCAAGACAACATGAAATGCAACAACTTTCAAATCGTACAAATACCAGAAAGAGAAGACAAGGAGCAAGGGATAGAAAATCTGTTTGAAAAAATAATGACAGAAAATTTCCTGAACATGGAGACAGGAAAAGACATGAAAGTTTGGGAAGCACAGATGGTTCCATCAAGATGAATACACAGAGGCCTACTCTAAGACACATCATAATTAAAATGCCAAGTTTTAAAGACAAAGAGACAATGTTAAATGCAGCAAGGGAGAAACAAAAAGCAACATAAAAGGGAAATTTGAAAAGGCTAGTAGCTAATTTCTCAACAGTACAAGCCAGAAGGAAATGGTAAGAAATATTTCAAGTAATGAAAATCAAAGACCTGCAACCAAGACTACTCTACCCAGCAAGGCCATAATTTAAAATGGAAGGTGAAATAAGAAGTTTCCCAGGCAAAAGAAAGTTAAAGAATATGCCTCCACCAAACCAGCATTGTAAGACATGCTAAAGGGACTGCTTTAAGAAGACAAAGAAAAAGTGAGAAAGAGGAACACAGGTACAAAGAGGGGGAAATGAATAAATACCTATCAATAATAATCTTGATAATGTAAATGGATCAAATATTCCAATCAAAAGACATAGAGTAGCTGAGTGGATAAGAAAACATGACCCCCACATATGCTGCTTACAAGAGACCCACCTCAGAAGAAAAGACCTACACAGACACAAAGTGAAGGGTTGAAAAAAAAATATTTCAAGCAAATGGACAGGAAATAAAAAGCCAGGGTATCAATACTAATATCAGATGAAATAGACTTCAAAACAAAGGCCATAAAAAGAGACACAGAAGGACACTTCATAATACGCAATGGAAGAATCCATCAAGAAGACTTAAGCATTATAAACATATATGTACCCAACATAAAAGAACCTACATATATAAGGAAACTTTTGGGGGATTTCAAGAAAGATATAGACTGCAACACATTTATATACTAGGGGATTTTTACACCCCATTATCTATAATGGATAGATCTTCCAAACAAAATGTCAACAAGGATATTACAGCAATGAACAGTATTCTAGATCAAATGGACATAACTGATATATATATAGAACCTTTCATCCCAAAGAAGCAAAATACACATTCTTTTGAAATGCATATGGAACATTTTCAAAGATAGACCACATGATAGAATATGTGGAACCTAAGTTTTTCCTATAAGTGGAACCTAATCTGCAAAACAAACAAGCAAGCAAAATATAACCAGAGACATTGAAATAAAGAACAAACTGATGGTAATCAGAGGGGAGGTGGGAGGAGATAATGGAGGGAAAAGGCGGAAGGGACATTAAGGCATATGTATAAAGGACACATGGACAAAGCCAAAGGGGAGTAGGATTGAGGGGGGAGGGGGATGGAGACAACTGTACTTGAACAATTAAAAAAAGAGAGAGAAAAACAAAAAAGTTCCACCAGCCTAAGACCACAATGCTGGAGATGCTATGTGTTAGGTACTCTGGTTGTTATTCATGGCTGAACATAGCCCCTAGACTTTGACAAAATACAAGATATGTGAGTGAGATCTCTTTGTTCCTCTAGAGTGCATCATCTTCCATCTGAGTACTACTAAGTGATCTCAGTTGATCCACATGGAGCAAAGAATCACTTAGCTGAGTCCTGACTAAATTTATGACCTACAGAATTCATGAGACATAATAAATTCACACTGTGTTATGCCATCAAGTTTTGAGATAGTTGGTTATGCAGAAATAGTAACTTAAAGGTAATTTATTGTAGTCTGCTAGATAGAAATGCCCTTGTATATGAGAAAAACAAAAAAGTGATATCCAGGAATACCTTCAGTATTCACTTGAAAGTGATTGTTCCTATGGCCAGCAAACAGTTGACATTCTTTGAAGACTCTAGTGTTGCAGGGAAGCCATAAATCTTTACAGGAATGAACTTTACTCAAGACACACCTTTGGGCTAGGATATGGAGTATCATATAATCTCCCTAGCTCCAAGATATCTTCTAGCCACTCTATCTTAGTGTCTGAAATTCTTTTTATCTGAGTTGTTGCTTTAGCATAAAGCATCCTCTATGTATGAGGCCTCAAGCAATGAAAAAACTACTTAAAATGGGATGAAGACACATTATTAGCCATTGGCAAGCTGGAGCAAATATCTTTGTTATACTTTTCCATTGCCCTAGGAAAACAGAGAGAAGGCCCTATAGGAGGGGGTATAAAATTGGAAGGTTCATGAATGAGAGGTGAGAGGTCCCAAACATGGCATGGGGGGAGGGTAATTGAGAAAGGTAGTCCTAAGTGGTGACCTCAGGAGGTATGTTTTAGCAGTTGGAACCAGCCTGAGAAGAATATATATATGGAAGATTTTGTGTGTGTGTGTGTGTGTGTGTGTGTGTGTGTGTGTGTAAAATAATGTATATGTGTATAATGGAGAGAGAGAGAGAGAGATAAAGAGAGTGTTTTGGGTGTTATTTCCTTAATAATATACGTACTCACATTTGTATAGTACTTTCCATTTTATGAAGCATATTTGCATATTTGCATACTGAGAAAGAAGCCTATTTTCACATGAGAAAACAAATCTTTAGAAAAATAAATTGACTTGCTGCAAATCACAAATTAGGTTACATTGGAAAGATTATCCTCAAACTCCGTGACTCTTGACTGTTTTTACCATACTGCCTTCAAGACTCAGTTATTTCTTCTTTGTACATGTCAATGTACTTTAATGCAGAATGCAGGCAAAGAAAAATACTTTGTGTACATGCACTAGTAATACATTTTTCCTTGCTAATTGAAACTTAAGTGCTTATAATATATCATTATAACTCTAAACAATTGTTCACATTGGATTTGCAGACTGGAATGCAGACATGTTTAAGCATTATATGGATCTTTGAAGCCTTTTATTTATAGCAGGAATTTATTTTTAATTTTCAGTGGAATGATATCTGTAAAAAGAAATAAGGTTCAGAGTGGAGAAATGGAATTAGTTAAAATAATGTAATTTTCAAAAGCACAACTCCTGCTATTTTAAGGCTGCCATACTACATGAATACAAAGAACATCATGTAAATGGTCCATTACAAAATGAAATTCCACAGGGAAGAAACCATTTGTTAATGCAGCTCAGCCTCAGGACCCAGATTGGATCACCATGAAGGGAAAGCTGTATGGCAGGACAGTGGAACATATGCTGTCTTGTGAGGCAAGAATTCTAAGTGCGTTATGTGGTTTGGTCAAGTGATTCTGTGAGATTCTGTTGCTTCATCAGGAAAGTATGGGGATTATTTTTACCTGCTTGAAGGCAGGTAGCTGGAGCAGATACTCAGGATCCTGATATCCCTTCCCATTTTAAAGTGTAAGATTGTCAGCTTTTCTCTTTGGATTCCCTTTTTCCTTTATGGGCCTTGCATTCATGGATTTAACTAAACCCTTTGTAACTCATGTATATTTTGGCTTTTAGGACAATGAGTTGATCTGAAGTTCTTTTTTTTTTTTTTTTCTGTAAAACTCATGCTCTTTAGCATCATGGGGCTGTGGATTTTGTGCAATCTTAGTTCCTTGGTAACATTAAGTCCCAGGCAGATTTGAACACCAGAAATGCAAGAGAGATGCTGTGGGTAAAGAGGAAATAAATCTAAGCCCCATCTTCATTTCTTTTCTAAATCACTTGCATTTACAATTTATGAAACATTTTCTTTGTGAATTTAAAATTCACTCCTCTAATCCTTAGCTTAATAAAAATTAATTCACTTCATTTTTATTGTTGTCAGATAACCTGCATTATTCAGGGCTGGCTGAATATTTGTTATGATTCTAAATTACATTATAAATTTAGAGGATTATCACAAAAGAAATAACAACAGTATAGGATAACACAAAGAGTGAACTGCAATCAGAGAAGAGGAAGATAATGTGGAGTAATGTGTATTCATAATCCAAGAAAATGGAACTTGCCCAAAGCTAGTATTAATCATGGGAACAATCATCTGAATAACAGCACTTATTTGAAGGACAGGAAATAATTCTGAATTTCATGCTGGTATTGTTTTATAATTCCAACTGATATTTGTTTTGAATCAGAAGACAATATGTGGTTTTTATACTGAATAATTTTAATTAAAATTTCAGATTTTAGTAAGTTGGGACAATGAATAGTAACTCTACATTGATGGATCTTCAAATATATTTTTATAGCTAAAACAGCTAACCCATATTTGTTCTCTTCTTTGTTCATATATATTTTAAATCACCTTGTTTGGAACAGACAACATACTAAACCCCAGGAATATGATGGTGAACAAGACAGGTGTGGTTTCTGCCCTCATGGGATTTAAACTTTAGTAGAAAGACAGTACAGAACAAGTAATTACAAATTGCGTTAGCATTAGTGAAGACAGTTCAACATGAAGTTTAAACTTATGCTCAGACTAAACACATCAGCTGTGTGTACTCAGACAAGTTACCTTCACAGAACCTCAATTATTTTTATTTATAGTAAAGGATAATAAATACTGCCTCATAAAATTGTCATGATAATAAAACGATATGTTTGAAACAAAAGTGGTTTTTATTTTTTTTATTTTTTCTGTTTTATTATTTATTTATTTATTTATTTTTAATCAGTATTTTTTAATTGTTGATATTGTACAGTTTTCTGTCTTTTACCCTGCCCCAGCCCACCACCCCAGCCCTCCCCACCTTCCTCCCATTTCCACCCCCCATAGTTTTTGTCCATGAGTCCTTTACACTTGTTGCTCTAAACCGTTCCCCTTTCCCCCTGAAATTCCCTCCCCTCCCACTCTGGACACTGTCAGACTGTTCTCAAATTCAGTGTCTTTGTTTATATTATGCTTGTTTGTTTGTTTTGTTGATTAGCTTCCTGTTAAAGGTGAGATCATATGGTATTTGTCTTTCACTGCCTGGCTTATTTCGCGTAGCATGATACTCTCCAATTCCTTCCATGCTGTCGCAAAGGGTAGGAGCTCCTTCTTTCTTTCTGTGAAGCAGCCCATACATATTAGTGCTACTGCTCTTTACCTTTTTTTTATCTTTACATACATTCATTTGTTTGAGAAGTTATTAGGCATATTTAGGGCATTTAAATTGAGAGACCTCTCAACTTACTTCATTCCTGTGCCTGAACACCAATTCTTACATTTCTTTATACCTTATGTCTCTTTCTACTCAGTTTCCCCACTGAACACTCTCCCCTCCCCACAAAGTCTTGTTTTGCTAGGTGAGGACTGTGAGTTTCAGTACATTAATAGTTTTTTGACATTTTTATTGTTAAGAAATTATCCTTCACTGAAACAAATCGCAGAATCGTAAGTTCCAATTAATACTCACAGTTTGTTTCTTTTTAATATAAAGTTTGATTTTCAATTATAGTTTACATTAAATATAATTTTGTATTTGTTTCAGGTGTATAGCATAGTGATTTGACAATCACAACTTTGTAAATCACTTTACAAAGTTGTCCTGATTTTCCAGTACCCAATAGGCATCATACATAATTATTATAATATTAATGTCTGTATTCTCTATGCTGTACTTTATATCCCAATGACTATTTTGTAACTACCAATCTGAACTATTCAATCACTTCACCATTATCACTCAGTCCCCCAACTGCCCTCCCATCTGGCAACCATCAGTCTGTTCTCTGTATTTATGAGTGTGTTTCTATTTTGTTTGTTCTTTTATTTTTCCTTTAGATTCCACATATAAGTGAAATAATAGAGTATTTGTTTTTTTCTGTCTGACTTATTTCATTTAGCATAAGATACTTCAGGTCCATCAATGCTGTCACAAATGGTAAGAATTCTTTCTTTTTGTGGCTAAGTAATATTCCTTTGTATATATGTACTCTCACTTTTTTTCTTGTCTATTGATGGGCACTTGGTTTGCTTCCATAGCTTGGCTATGGTAAATGATGCTGCAATGAACATAAGGCTGCATATATTCTTTAAAATTAGTGTTTTGGATTTCTTTGGATATATACTCAAAAGTGGAATCACTGGGTCAAAAGACAGATCCATTTTTAATTTTTTGAGGTATCTCCATACTGCTTTCCACAGTGGCTGCACCAATCTGCATTCCCACCAACAGTGCACAAAGGTTCCTTTTCTCCACAACCTCTCCAGCACTTGTTTGTTGTTTTATTGACAATAGCCATCCTGATAAGTATATTGTGATATCTCATCATGGTTTTAATTTTCATTTTTCTGATGATTAGTGACATTTAACATCTTTTTATGTATCTATGGGCCATCTGTATGCTCTCTTTGGAGACATGTAAATATGTTCTCCCATTCAGTGGATTGTCTTCATTTTGTTGATGGTTTCCTCTGCTGTGCAAAAATGTTTTAGTTTGATGCAGTCCCATTTTTAAATTTTTATTTCCTTGCCAAAGATATATATCAGAAAAATATTAATGGTACTGAGAGAGATGCCTAAGACTTTACTGCCTATGTTTTCTTCCAAGAGTTTTGTTTTCAAGTCTCACATTTAAGCCTTTAATCCATTTTGAGTTTATTCTTGCATATGATATAAGAAGGTGATATACTTTCATTTTTTTGCATGTACTTGTCCATTTTTTCCAAAACCATTTATTGAATATACTGTCTTTAACTCATTGTCTATTCTTGCCTCTTTTGTCAAATATTAATTGACCATATAGGTGTGGGTTGATTTCCAGGCTCTCTATTCCATTCTATTGATCTATATGTCCAGTTTTTTGCCAGTAGCAGGCTGTTTAGAATACTATAGTATATGTTAATATAAGGTAGTATTATATCTCCAGCCTTGTTTTTCTTTCTTACAAATTATGTGGCTATTTGTAGTCTACTGTTATTCCATATAAATTTTTGGATTATTTTTTCTAGTTTTGTGAAAAACGCCATTGGTATTATTGATAGGAATTGCACTGAATCTATAGATCACATGGGGTAGTATGATCATTTTAATTATGTTAATTTTTCCTACCCATGAGCATGGTCTATGCTTCTGTTTATTTGTGTTGTCTTCGATATCTTTCTTTGTTGATTTTTTTTTGTCTGAAAGATCTATCTATTTATGTTAATGGGGATTTGGAATCCCCTATTATGACTGTATAAGTTTTCAACTCTCCCTTTATGTTCATCAAAATTTGTTTTATATATCTAGGTTCTCCTATATTGGGTGCATAATTTTCATGGGTTGTATCCTCTTGTTGGATTAATACTCTTTTATTATGTAATGTCCTTCTTTGTCTCTTACTATAAGATTCATTTTAAAGTCTCTTTTGTCTGCTATAAATATTGCTACCCCACATTTTTTTTCATTTCCATTTACAAAAAATATTTTTTCTGTCCCCTTTCAGTCTTTGTGGGTTTTTTTTTTTTTTAATCTTAAGTGGGTCTCTTGTAGACAACACATGTATGGGTCTTGTTTCTTTATCCCTTTAGCTACCTTATTCTATTGATTGGATCATTTAAGCCATTTACATTTAAAATAATTGTTGGTAGGTATGCATTTATTGCCATTTTAACATTTATGTTACTATTTTTTCCCTTTTTTCTTGAAGTCCTCTCAACATTTCTTGTAATACTGGTTTTTGATTATGATGAACTTCTTTAACTTTCTCTTGTCTGGAAAACTCTTTATTTCATATTCCATTTTAAATGATAGCCTTGCTGAGTAGAGGAGCATTGCTTCAGGTCCTTTGCTTTTCATAGTTTTGAATATTTTGTGACAATCCCTTCTGGCCTACATGTTTCTGTTGAAAAATCAGCTGATAGTTTTATGGGAGTTTTCTCCTGCTGCTTATAAGATTCTCTCTTTGTCTTTTACCTTTGCCATTTAAATTATGATGTGTCTTGGTATGGGCCTCTTTGGGTTCATCTTGTTTGGGACTCTCTATGCTTCTTGAGCTTGTGTGCCTTTTTCTTTCATCAGATTAGAAAAAGCCCTAATAAGTGTTTCTTTAAATAGGTTCTCAATCCCTTGCTCTCTCTCTTCTTCTTCTGATACCCACTATGGTGCAGATAGCGCTAAGCTTAAAGTTTCCCAAATGTCCCTTAAACTGCCCTCATTTTTTCAATTATTTTTTCCTAATGCTGCTCTTATTGGATGTTTTATGCTACGCTGTCTTCCAATTTGCTGATTTGATACTCTGCTTCATGTAGTCTGCTGTTTATTTTTTTCTGGTGTATTTTTCATTTCAGATAATGTATTGTTCATTTATTTTTTAAAAATACATTTTATTCATTATGCTATTACAGTCATCCCATATTTTTCTCCCCTTTATTCTCTTCCACCTTGTATCCACTCTCCCATCGTAATTTCCCCACCTTAGTTCATTTCCATGGTTCATACCTATAAATTCTTTGGCTTCTCCATTTCCCATACTATTCTTAACCTCCCCCTGTCTATTTTGTACCTTCTTATTCACTGTAACTTTTCCTCCATTCTCCCCCCTCCCCTTCTCTGCTGATAACTCTCCAGGCAGTCTCTATTTCTGTGAATCTATTCCTGTTCTAGTTGCTCAATTAGTTCATTTTTATTTTTGTTTTTGTAGGTTTGGTTGTTCATAGTTATGAGTTTGTTGTCATTTTACTATTCATATTTTTGATCTTCTTTTTCTTAGATAAGTCCCTTTAACATTTCATATAATAAGGACTTGGTGATGATGAACTCCTTTAACTTCACCTTATTTGAAGAAGCACTTTATCTGCCCTTCCATTCTAAATGATAGCTTTGCTGGATAGAGCAATTTTGGATGTAGGTCCTTGCCTTTCATGACTTCAAATACTTCTTTCCAGCCCCTTCTTGCCTGTAAGGTTTCTTTTGAGAAATCAGCTAATAGTCTTATGGGAACTTCTTTGTAGGTAAATGTCTCCTTTTCTCTTGCTGCTTTTAAGATTCTCTCATTATCTTTCAGCTTGGGTAATATAATTATGAACTACCTTGGTGTGTGCTTCTTTGGGTCCAACATCTTTTGGACTCTCTGAACTTCCTGGACTCCTGGAACTCTATTTCCTTTGCCAGATTATGGAAGCCCTCCTTCATTATGTTTTCAATTTCTTGCTCTTCCTCTTCTCTTTTTGGCACCCCATGATTCAGATATTGGAATGTTTAAAGTTGTCCAAGAGGTTCCTGAGCCTCTCCTCATTTTTTTTGAATTCTTCTTTCTTCATTCTGTTCTAGTTGAATGTTTATTTCTTCCTTCTATTCCAAATCATTGATTTGAGTCACAGTTTCCTTCCCATCACTGTTGGTTCCCTGTACATTTTCTTTTATTTCACTTTTCATATCCTTCATTTTTTCCTCTATTTTTTGATCATACTCAACCATTTGTGTGAGAATCTTGAATACCAGTGATTTGAACTCACATCTGATAGGCTGGCTATCTCTTTGTCTCTCAGTTGTATTTTTTCTGGAGCTTTGATCTGTTCTTTCATTTTGGCCATATTTTTTCTTGGCATGTCTGTTACATAGTAAGGGGTGGAGCCTTAGGTATTCATCAGGGTATGGCAACCCACCTTGCTGTGTTGTGGCACTATATGTGGGCAACGAGTCTGAGAGGGAACAATGCCACTTGCTCAGCTCTTCACTGGCTTTCAGTCACTCCCCCTGCTACCCACAAGCAAATTGGGCCCTTCTGGTGTGGATTCCAGGGTGGGTGGGTCTCTATACATTTTAGGACCCTGTGGATATCTCCAACGGACTCTCCCGTGAAGCTGGGAGTTTCTCCTGCTACCTCAACCCCCACAGATTTTTCCAGTAAAAGGTTTTGAAGCTTTATTTTGCTATGCAGGAACCCTGGCTTGTGTGGTCTGTCTTGCTCCCCAGTTGTTCCTCTCAGTTTATCAACACAGAAATGTGGGACCACTCACTCCAGCAGCTGCCACTTTGCCAGGTCCACCAGTTGCTGCCTCACCCTCCACCCTGTCTTCCAGCCACCACCTTGCCACGGGTCCTGTCTGCCTCAACTGCCTGTCTCTGCCCCTCCTACAGGTCTGGATGAATGTTTCTTCTTGAACTCCCTGGTTGTTGGACTTCCAAAGAGTTCAATTTTCCAGTACTTCTGTTTATTTTTTGTTTTTTACATTTGTTGTTGTTCTTCTTTAGCTTGTGCAAGGACGCAAAGTGTATCTACCTATTCTTCCATCTTTTATTGTTCATTTCTGATTGTTTTTTTCTTTATGGTTTCTATGTCCTTTTTAATTGTTCCTATTGCATTGTTTATGTTGTCACTCAGTTCATCTCTTCTCCTAAGTTCCTTGAATATCCTCTAACTATTGTTTTGCACTCCGTATCTGGTAGATTGTTTGCCTCCATTTACTTTAGTGTTTTGTTTTGTTTTGTTTTGTTTTTTCTGTGGATGTCTCCTGTTTTTGTTTTGTTTTTGTTTTTTTTTTCCCATTTGGGGCATGTCTTTGTCTTTCCATCTGCCTCTGTGTGGTTATTTCTGTGTTTTAGGTAAAACTGCTATCTTTCAGTTTTGGTATAATGGCCTTATGTTGTTTTTGTTCTTTGGGGTTCAGTAACACACCTTTCCTGATCACCTGAGCTAGTTGCTGTAGGAATGGCTTTTGTATGGATTATGTGAGCTGTCCTGTTATAGTTGAGGTTTGATTGTTGTTGGTCCATCCAAGTGTCAGCTTTCCCCCGGGGCTGCCTGGCTATTGAGATTGTCCCTGTCGAGTTTTTGAGCTACTGTGTGAACACTGACCCCATGAAGCAGAATTTGCCCCAGCAGTGTCTCTTTCGTGCTAAGATCTTCCCCTAGATGTGCCACATGTGGAGTTAGTTGGGTCTCAGGGAGTCTTCAGAGTGAAGCTACTGGAGTTCATCAGGCTAAAAGAGATTAAGATTTAGCCATGTGGAGAGAGTGTTCTGCACAGGAATGGTAGTGTCAGTTGGAGCATGCAGGGGAAAAAATAGTCCTCTCCATAGAGCCACATAATTCATTCCCTCCCTGTGATTTTCTGATACCACCTGAGTCTGCCCAGAATTCCTCTAGGCCTTTTAATAAAGGCTGCAGCAGGCCAGGCTTCTCACAGCTAGCTGATTACTTAGCAGATTCCACCTTGGCAGGTGAGACCACAGGGATTCAGCATGGTGGGACTATTGGATATCCCCAGGCTGAGGCCATAGAGAAGGGAGTGCTTGAGCAAGAAAGAAAGTGTCTATGGGCAGTGTGGAGTAGGGACTCAGCACAGGGACAATGGTGGCTGACCTTCTATCTTTCTTCCCAGAGCCACACTACCCAATCTTTCCTTGTATAACCCTAGTTTACGCTGAGTTGCAATCCCTCTGCCAGAGTTCATAGTACCTGAGAACGCAATTTAGTGTCCTGTCCCTTTAAGTGGATGCCTGAGTTTCTAGCAAACTCCTCTCTCTCTTGGCCATTGGAATCCCTGAGATTTTCACAGCCAGATGTTATACAGGCTTCTCTTTTTGGCTCTGGTGCTCTGGGCTATGGAGCTCAAAATGGGGTGAGAACCCTTGCTCCTCAGGGGGTATCTCCACAGCACAGATAATCCTCCAGATTTTCAACTGCTGTACTTGGACTTTACTAATTTTTATCTTGTTAGCATGTACCATGAGTGGCTACCTCATACACTTCTCCTTTCTTTTCTTAATTAATTTATTCTGTTATCTAGATAGGTAATGATGATTTTGCAAGAATGTGGCATTTCCCTTTGTTCCAGTGCTGTACTTGGTCCCAAGACTATTTTCTCTCAACCTCTGGATGCTGGTTAAAGTTCTTTTAACACAGAATAAAACATTACAGAACACTCACATTACCTTCTTGGAAAACAGCAACTTATAGAAGAATAATCATTCTAATGGAAGTAGATCTGAAAAAAAGAACAGAATTTTATGAAGGAACAATGGAACAAGTACTTTGTTGATGTAGGCCTCTTAGAATCCAACTTGTCTGGGATTCTCTGAGCTTCCTGGACTTGTGTATCTTTTTACTTCACTAGATGATGGATGTTATTGGTCATTATTTCTTCAAATAGGTTCTTGATCCCTTGTTCACTCTCTTCTCCTTCTGATGTTCTGAAGATGTGGATGTTGTTATGCTTCATGTTGTCCAAAATGTTTCTTAACCTTTCCTAATTTTTTTTATAATTATTTTCTCTTTTTGCTGCTCTGCTTGGGTGTTTTTTTCTACCCTGTCCTCCAAATCATTGATTTGATCCTCTGCTTTATTTAACCTACTGTTTATTCCTTCCAGTGTATTATTTATCTCAGATATTGCATTCTTTATTTCTGACTGGTCCTTTATTATAGCTTCTATGTCTTTTTTTCATGCTGTTGAGTATCCTTATAGCCATTACTATAAATTCTCTATCTGATAAATTGTTTGCCTACATTTCATCTAGTTCTTCTTCTGGAAAATTTTGTTCTTTCATTTGGGACCTGTTTTTTTTTCCATTTTGGCTGCCTCTTTGTGTTTGTTTCTATATATTAGGAAGATCTGCAAAGACTCTGGTGCAGACCTAAGTCAAACTCTGCCTGTGACTGGCCCTGGGCAACCTATTTCACACGATCAGTGATCCACAGTGTGTTGCTCCCTCTGATCAGCCTGGGTATGTGCATAAATAACCAGGCTGCACTTCAAGGCAGGCTTTTACCAGCACCAGGCATGGAGGGTGGTCAGCTACAGTCTCAGAGTTCCCAAAGATCCACCTCTGCCAGCAGGCTTTCTGTTTAGCTTAAAGAGTAAAAGTCTTCTGGCTATACTCCTCAGCAGCAGGGCTTAAGTTCCACAGGGTGGAGCCAAATAATTCCTAAAGGACAGGTTATTGCTTCCCCTCATGCTGGTACCATTCGAGGTAAGTTCTCTGCTTGAGATAGATAGCTTCTCCATACCTCAGTGTGGGGAATGACTAAGCACAGGGATCTTGGAATCTGTTCCTTCAGTTTTCTCCCCAGAACCACCAGCCCCAGGCTCTCCTCATGGGTCTCTAATCCACCCTGTCCTCCCTCTGCCAGAGCCCAGGGTAAGTGGCTGCAAAAAGAATTCTGTGCATTGGCCCTTTAAGAGGCTCTCTGCATCTCACAAAACTCAAGAAGAAAGAAAGAAAGAAAGAAAGAAAGAAAGAAAGAAAGAAAGAAAGAAAGAAAGAAAGAAAGAAAGAAAGGAAGGAAGGAAGGAAGGAAGGAAGGAAGGAAGGAAGGAAGGAAGGAAGGAAGAAAGGAAGAAAGGAAGAAAGAAAGAGAAACACCCCAATTTAAAAATTGGCAAAGGAAGTAAATATACACTTGTCTGAGGAGGATATACAGATGGCCAATAGAAATATGAAAAGATGCTCAATGTCACTAATCATCAGAGAAATACAAATTAAAACCACAATGAGATATCTTCTCATAAGTTTCAGAATGGCTATCATCCATAAATCAATAAACAACAAGTGCTGGCCAGGATGTGGAGAAATGGGAACCCTTCTGCAGTGTTGTTAGGGATGCAGACTGGTGCAGCTACTGTGGAAAGCAGTGTGGAGATACCTCAAAAATTTAAAATGGATCTGCCTTTTTACCCAGTGATTGCACTTCTGGGAATATATCCAAAGGAAGCCAGAACACAAATTCAAAAAGAACATACCCTTTTTGACAGTACGTATGGATCTGAGAATATTACATGAAGTGAAATAAACCAGTTAAAGAAAAACAAATCATACCATATGATTTCACTCATATGTGGAATCTAATGAACAAACTAACCTAACTATCAAATGAGAGACAGACATAGATAGAGAGCAGGATAATAGCAAAGGTGGAAGGAAGTTAGTGGGTGAAGGCATTGAGCAAAAATGAAAACAGGAATTTCCTCAGAAAACTAAAAATGGAACTGCCTTTTAATCTGGCAATTCCACTGCTAGGATTATATCCTAAGAACCCGGAAACACCAATCCAAAAGAATTTATGCACCCCAATGTTTATAACAGCACAATTCACAATAGCCAAGTGCTGGAAGCAACCTAAGTGCCCATCAGTAAATGAATGGATCAAAAAACTGTGTTGCATTTCCATGATGGAATTCTACACAGCAGAAAGAAAATAGGAGCTCCTATCCTTTGCAACAGCATGGATGGAACTGGAGAGCATTATGCTAAGTGAAATAAGCCAGGCAGTGAAAGACAAATACCACATGATCTCACCATTAACGGGAACCTAATCAACAAAGTGAGCAAGCAAACAAAGTATAGCCAAAGACATTGAAATTGAGAACAGGCTGACAGTGACCAGAGCAGGGAGGGGAGGGGATAATGGGGGAAAGGATGAAGGGTTTACGGGAACAATTATAAAGGACACACGGACAATAATAAGGGGGGTGGAAACAGGAGGGAGGTAGGGAGAGCTAGGGGGAAAAGGCAGAAAACTGTACTTGAACAACAATAAAATGTTTAAAAAATGAAAACGGACTCATGAACATGTACAACAGTGTGATGATTGCAGGGGGGAAGGGGTAAAAGAGGACTAAATGTTATGGGAAAATACAATAAAAAAGAAAGAAGAGAACTACTAGGAGAGTTTTCTTTCATCTGAACACATTGCCATCATTTATCTTGACAATAAGTGTATAAATTCCCTACTATTAGTCACTCGTTAGAGTAAAGGCATTGAAATTCAGAATTTACAGAAAATTTTTGTTAGAGGTGTGTTTGGGGTAGAGTTTCAAAGCTAAACAGAATGTATTTCATTAATGATAAATAAGATAACATACAAAATTTTTGAAATGCCGAGAAATGTAATGATCGAAGCCTAAGACATGTTAGTTAGGCAGTGTCATATAGGATGTTCAAGATATTCTGCAGTAGGAGCTATCAAAAAAGCATGGTATAATGATAAAAACCTTGAATGAGAGTTAGAAAATCTGATTTTTTACTCCTGATTCATTAACGTTAGCTTTGAGACCTTGAACCCTCATCCTCTTTGGGGTTCAGATTCCTTATTTGCAAAAATAAATAATGGGGAGGTAGAGGTTGGACTAAATAATTCCTTCTATGAAATAAGAAAAGCAGTTAAAAGCTTATTAAAATAATGTGATAATGCTGTGAAGACTAAATGCATAATGGTGACAGTGAAAATGAAGCAGAAGGAAGAAATTGGGGAGAGAAACAATTTGTTGGAATTAGTGTTAAGATGCAAAGAATAACTGTATATGTTAGATGCATTACAGGAAAGAGTCAAAACTGTCTTCAAAGTGACAGTTCTGAAAGACTAGGTAAATAAGATTGACAATAACAGACACAAGATAATAAAAATAAAAGTTTAGAAGAAAGGATTTGGTGTTGATGAGTTCATCTAAGAGAAGTTGAGTGGGACCAGGAATATGTATACGTGTGTGTGTATTATGTATATAGATGGCATTTATATATATATATATATATATATATATATGGCATTTCTTTCTCTATTATATGCAATATTATCTCTGTACAAATGAAGAAAACTCAAAACATTATGCTCCAAAAAGGAGGCTTTCATTGTGTATACACACTAGTTGTGAAACAGTAGAATGGGATAAAATATAAAGAGATTTTTACATAATGAAGGTTAGAAATTGTGAGGCAAACTAAAAATTGAAGGATCAGCTATGATATCTCAGTCTTATTTTCTGGATACTTTTGAGTTCAAAACATTATTTTTTATGGTCAGTGAGAAACTCTAATTTTTACCTCTCTTGATTTTTTTAAAATCCAAGAGCTGCTTGGTAATTATCTGCCTCTTGGTTTTTACTTTATCCCTGTCATGTTTAATTTCACAACCATTTTCCTGAAAAAGAGGTTGGATAGAGCTGAGATGTGTTGTACCTCATCTGTCACAACATATCGAAAGGCACTCACAATTGTATACAGATTGTATAACACCTTTAGATGAATCTTATTTCCTTCCTTTAGATGGTGCTAATAGGGTATGAAAGGAAAACATGATTATATAAGCTGATTGTTATGATATTCTATAAAGGCCTAGAGGTACTTGAATGGTTTGAAACTAAAAACAATTGTGTTCTCTGAGAAGTCCATATTACTGTCACAGAAATGACAACCTATTACTCTTTTTGACAACCTATTTCTTTTATCAGCTGGAGTCCCAAGACATTTATCTTCTTTTCTCTTCTTTATGCAGGAGACTTCTCAAAATCTCTCCAAAATAATTACAATGCAAATGAATAAAAAGAAATCACCTTTAGTGCAAGTATTAGAAAAAGTTAGTTTTCCTCTCAGATAAAAAGTCTTGTAATCTATTTAGTCTGTGTCTTGAGTACATTAACACACTTGTAAAGGTGCAGCCTATGCAGACAAGGAAAACAATCATTATAGACTTTATGGAAGGGGTGGTTCTTAACTTGTCTGCCATTCAGAACCTTCCTTGTTAGGGCACCAGAACTTTTACTGCAATTGTCAAGTGGAGTTGACCTGTTCTAGGTTAACTCTCAACAAAAATGCCACAGAACTTCTCTAACATAAAACTTTAGGAGACAACAAAAAGTTTAGGGATTACTAAACAAACTCAATTAAACTATAGTTTTCTAAACAGTTAAGAATATGTACCTACAACATGCTATAATTATAAGAGGTAATGCTCTGATACTAATATCTAATTTCCATGCACAAGAATTATTTTTAAAGAAGACTTTAACTGCTTCAGGATAAGAACATTTTTATGTTTTAAAAAATTTTATTTATTCACTTTTAGAGAGGAGAAAAGGGGTATAAAGAGAGGGAGAGAAACCTCACTGTGTGATTGCCTCTCGTGTGCCCCCTACTAGGAACCTGGCCCACAACCCAGGCACGTGCCCTGACTGGGAATCAAATCAGTGACCCTTTGGTTCACAGGCCAGCACTCAATCCACTGAGCCAAACCAGCCAGGGCCATTTCTATGTTTTTATCTGATGCACATTTGTTTAATTTTAGAGTTGTCCAAGTTCTTTTGATCCTTGTTAGAATGCCCTGAGCTCTTCTAGCCCTGTGCTATTCTGCCCTGGGGGCATTCTTGATTAGAACACTTTATTTCACCTTTATAGGTGTCTTTTAATGCAGTAGGTGGAAGCAAGTCAGTCTCATAATTCAGTCTCTAATTAAACACTTGTTCAAAAATCATTTTCAGTTCAGAGTGCTCATCAATTTTAGACTTAAAGAACCCTGGATTCTCTCTGAAATGCCCCCTGTGTGTTACCTAGTACATCGGGAATGATTTCTTGTATGTTTTTTTTGGCCTTTTGACTATTTCTCTCTCCTGTTCAGTGTTTTCTGGGAAGCTACCTCCATCCACACTGTGAAGATGGAAACAGCATTTTAAATTCTGAACTTATTGTGGTGAAGAAACTGACTTCCAGAACGGATCTAAATTGCAATGGCTGAAGCCTTGATGCCATAGCATTTCCTATTTAACACTATTAACCTTTCTCCTCAGTCAGGTTTTGGTTGTTTCACACTTACTGTGATGTGAACTATGCTTTTTCTTAGTGACACAGAAAACCAGACAGGATTTCTTGAACCATAACTCCAGATTGGCAGACAGGCTTAGAGCTCTTAGAGCTAGAGGAAAGCACAAGGTATTATGAGAGGAAAGATTTTTTTCCTATTTAAATATGTTTCTTAAACTAGTGGCATTTGTAATTGATACTGTAGTTAATACATTTTTTTGCAGATTTTTGACTGGTTTAGTGGTCACATTAGTTACTGCTTGTGCAAAACATTGGCACTAGGTTAGAAAATATCTCTGTTACTACTAGATAAATATATTTGCATGGAGCATCACATTAAAAATATCAAACAACTAGAGCCCAATTAAGTGCATTCCTCAGTTAGAATATTTAAGTGATGTTTCAGGTTTAGAAGAAAAGGATAGACAGCCAGAAACAATTCCACATTAAGCATCTAGTGAATGACATATTTATTCATTCCTTAACTTAGCATTAGGCACTGTGTATAGTGCTAAAGGACAAAGTTCTTTTTAAAATTATTTTATTGTTGTAGTACAGTTGTACTACACCACTTCCCCCCACCCCTCTCCCTCCCCTGATTCCATTCCCCTTGGTTTTGTCCATGTGTCCTTTATAGTTGTTCCTGAAAACCCTTCCCCTCTTTCTACCCATTACCCCCTCTCACCTTCCCTCTGGTTACTGTCAGATTGTTCTTAATTTCAATGTCTCTGGTTACATTTTGCTTGCTTGTTTGTTTTGTTGATTAGGTCCCACTTAAAGGTGAGATCATATGGTATTTGCCTTTCACTGCATGGCTTATTTCACTTAGCATAATGCTCTTCAGTTCCATCCATGCTGTAGCAAAGGGTAGGAGCTCATTCTTTTCTTCTGATGCATAGTACTCCATTGTGTAAATGTGCCACAGTTTTTTGATCCATTCATTTACTGATGGGCACTTAGGTTGCTTCCAGCTTTTGCATTCAAATAAAAAACAGACAGATGGGCCCTGGCTGGTGTAGCTCAGTGGATTGAGTGCCTGCCTGTGAACCAGGGGGTCACTGGTTCAGTTCCCTGTTGGAGCACATGCTTGGCTTGTGGGCCAGGTCCCCAGGGGGAGGGCATACCAGAGGCAACCACACACTGATATTTTTCTCCCTCTCTTTCTCCCTCTCTTCCCCTCTCTCCAAAAATACATAAATAAAATATTTTAAAAAGACACATGGGCAAGTGAATGATTGCAATGAAACATTTTAAGCATGGACCCAAACATGGGATGCTACAGAATACATAGGTTAGGGAAATTGGAAGGTAGCAGATAAAGATTCCTCAGGTGGTGACACATGAAGTTAATTTTGAAGAATTAATAGAAGTAGGCCAAGCAAAACAGAAAAAGAGCAAAGGGCACTCCAGGCAAAAGAGAAACATGAGGGAAGAAGCCACATACATAGTAAGAACTACAGTAGTTCAGTGTGGCTGCAGCACACAATAAGATATGGATAGTGGCTGAAATGAAAGTTGGACTTGTAGGCAGAAACCAGCTTGTTAAGGAATTTTATATCAAGTTGAGACATTTAGGCTCTATCTTGAATGCAATGGAGAGCTACTGAAGAATTTTCACATGCAAGGTGTCATGGCTGTATTTGCAGTTTAGAGAGATACTTCTGGTGAAATGTAGAGTCTGGATTGTAGAATTTAACACAGGAGGAAAGGATAAAAATTTAGTTGGCTGTTTATTTTCACCATATAAGAAATAAGGAGGTGGTAGTGGGAATGGAAGGGATGGGTGCAGCTATTCAGATAGTGAGAAAGATTCATGAAGTTGGATGGACAAGTAGACAGTGAATTTGGCACACAGAATATGTTGTAGAAAATAGGAGAATCATGGAGACAATGATAAGTTCACTTTTGTACATGACAAAAATACTTGGAGGTGAAAATCACGTTTTATGTGGGCTTGGACTTTGGCCAATGGCATATAGTAAAGATGATCTTAAGGACTTGCACCAGCCTCACATAGCAAAGAAATTCAAGTATGTTCACTAGACCAGATTGATTAAAGAAAGTCTCAAAATAAGCTTCAGTTTTCCAGCAATTTAATTAGCTAGAAACCACCATTCCCTTAGCATCTTACTTATTGAATCTTTATTGTGTTTAGGTGATAAATCTATCCTGGAGTCAGATAGTCTATAATACTGTCACTTTGACCCTTTTACTATTTTAAAAATGAATCACGTTTTCCTAATCACTGTCAAGAAAACAAGAAGAAATCCTCTACTTTATAATTGATCAAATTCTCTTTCATTTGAACTTCACATTCTCTGTTACCCGCCCCCGGATTGTATCTGTTATTTTTTCCTTGACCCTTCACTCATGTTCATTATTGATTTTTCCTGAAGAACACCAAAGCAATTGTTGCCTACCTCTTATATTATACTCTATGAAAGGATCTCAACTGTCTTCTTAGGGCCCTACAAAATTAAGGGTTGTATACACCAATCACATGACTCAACACTTTTTCTCAGCTTTTCAAGATAAAAGTTTAAAGTGCCTTCTGATTAAAGTGCTTCTGTGATTTTGGTCTGCATCAAGTTCTGTATTTCCCCATTATTTCCTTAGAGCTTCTTTTACAGTCAAGGAAGTAATTTGGGCACACCCTCCAGTAAACCAAATGGTGAGGAGGGGAAAAGTTCAGATTAGTGGAATTTCCTAGTTACCTTTAGTATCATGCTAAGCGAAATAAGCCAGGCAGTGAAAGACAAATACCATATGATCTCACCTTTAACAGGAAGCTAATCAACAAAACAAACAAACAAGCATAATATAAACAAAGACACTGAATTTGAGAACAGTCTGACAGTGTCCAGAGGGGGAGGGGAGGGAATTTCAGGGGAAAAGGGGAACGGGTTAGAGCAACAAGTATAAAGGACTCATGGACAAAAACTATGGGGGGTGGAAATGGGAGGAAGGTGGGGAGGGCTGGGGTGGTGGGCTGGGGCAGGGTAAAAGACAGAAAACTGTACAATATCAACAATTAAAAAATACTGATTAAAAATTAAAAAAAAAATAGAAACCAGTGGAAACTCATCTGTTTCTGTTGTTTTTATTGACCTCTTTGTTAGAATGTTTAAATCTAGATTGTCACCCAGTGTGTCTGTGCTACTGAATCAAATAGAATTGACCTTCAATGTTTCCTTTGATTAATGATATTTTCAGGACTACTGCCATTATTCTGAACAATATAGAGCATCTCCAGTTAAAGATTAAAAGAACATGTCAGCAGAGTCCGACAAAGGTGGATTTGACTCATGATTCCATCATTTACTAACTGCGTAACTTAGCTAAGTCATTTAATTTTTCTGAGAGCTCCCTGTTTTCTCATCTGTAACAAGATATAGTCACACACACTGTGTTCCTCTTGAGCTTGGAGTGGTTTCCAAATTGGGAAAGTATTTTACCAATTTTGAGACACTAACACATGTAGTTTTGGCACATATTTAGAAAATATGGGAGAAAAAATGAAAGGTTTTATGGCTATTCTCTAAAAGATACAATGAATGATGTTTAGTGATTATTCTGTAAAGATATTTAGAGAAAGTTAGATTTTTTAGTCATTTCTTTTTTGGTGGTTGTTCAGTTATAGTTCTCCTGCCTTTTTCCCTGTTTCTCTCCCCTGTCCCATCCCCCACTTCCTAGTCAATCCCCCCACCCTTGTTGATGACCATGAATCCTCTATTTATGTTCCCTGACTTACCCCTTCCTTTTCTTTCTGCCGTGGTCCCCCTGCCCCCATCTGGTCACTGTTGGTTTGTTCTTTATTTCCATGTCTTTGGTTATATTTTGCTCATGTGTTTCTTTTGTTGATTAGCTTCTACTTATAGTGAGATTATATGGTATTCACCTTTCACCACCTAGCTTATTCATTTAGCATAACACTCTCTAATTCTATCCATGCTGTTTCAAAGGGTAGGAGTTTCTTCTTTCTTTCTCTTGCATAGTATTCCATTATATACTATTCCATAGTATATCCACAACTTTTTGATCCGCTCATTTACTGATGGGCACTTAGGCTGTTTCCAGCACTTGGTTGTTGTAAATAATGCTGCTATGAACATTGGGGTGCATAGATTCTTTTCAACTGGAGTTTCAGGGTTCTTCAGGTACAGTCCCAGAAATGGGATCACTAGGTCAAAAGGCAGTGCCATTTTTAGTTTTCTGAGGAAATTCCATACGGTTTTCCACAATGGTTGCACCAGTCCACATTCCCACCAACAGTGTACTAGGAACCCTGTGGTTTTCTCCATGCCTCACCAGTACTTGTTGTTTGGTGATTTGTTATTGAAGGCTGGGAGAGTAATGAAGGATAAATGGGGACAACTGTAATTGCACAGCAATAAAACAGGGGAAAAAATGATGGCCATTTTGACAGGTGTGAAGTGGTTTAAATTTGTTTAAAATTTAATTTGGTTTTAATCATTCTTGTTTTAATTTGCATCTCTCTGGTATCTAGTAATGTTGAACATTTTTTCATGTATCTATGTGCCCTCTGTATGTTCTCCTTTGAAAAGTGTCTGTTCAGGTCCTTTGCCCATTTTTAAATTGGACTGTCTGTCTTCCTGGTGTGGAGTCATGCGAGTTATTTTTATATTTTGGAGATCAAAACCTTGTCTGAGGTATCACTGGCAAATATGTTTTCATATACAGTTGGTTCTCTTTTTATTTTGTTGATTTTTTTAGCTGTGCAGAAGCTTTTTAATTTGATGTAGTTCCATTATTCTTTCTTTTATATCCCTTGCCCTAGGGGATTTATCAGTGAAAATATTGCTGTGTGCTATATCTGAGATTTTAATGCTTATGTTCTCCTCTAGGACTTTTATGGCATCAAAACTTATATTTAAGTCTTTTATCCATTTTGAGTTTATTTTAGTGTATGTTATAAGTTAGTGGTCTAGTTTCACTTTTTTTTTGTATGTACTTGTCTAGATCTCCTAATACCATTTATTGAAGAGGCTATTTTTAGTCCATTTTATGTTTCTTCCTCCTTTGTCAAATATTAATTGACCATATTGTTATGGGTTTATTTCTGGGCTCTCTATTCTGTTCCACTGGTGTATGTGTCTGTTCTTATGCCAGTATCAGACTGTTTCGATTACAGTGGACTTGTAATGAGTTTGATATCACGTTTCATGATCTCTCTTACTTTATTTTTCTTTCTCAAAAATTTTGAGGCTATTTGGGGTCATTTATTGTTCCATATAAATTTTTGAAATATTTGTTCTATATCCGTGAAATACATCATTGGTATTTTGATAGGGATTGCATTGAATCTATAAATTGCTTTGGATGGTATGGGCATTTTGATAATGTTAATTCTTCTAATCCATGAATCTGGTATGTGCTTCCATTTATTTGGGTGTTCCTTAATTTTGTTCTTCAGTGTTGTATATTTTCTGAGTATAGATCTTTTACCTCCTTGATTAGGTTTGTTCCTAAGTATTTTTTTATTTTTCTTGTTGCTATAGTAAATAGATTTCCCCCTAATTTCTGTTTCTGATATTTCATTGTTGGTATAAAAAAATGCCTTGGATTTCTGAATATTGACTTTGTATCCTCCCATTTTGCCAAATTCATTTATTAGGTTGAATACTTTTTTGTGAAGTCTAAAGGGTTTTCTAGGTACACTACCATGTCATGTGCAAACAGGGACAATATTGCTTCCTCCTTTCTAATTTGGATGCCTTTTATTTTTCTTGTCTGATCACTGTGGCTAGAACTTCCAAGACTGTAGAAAGTTAGTTTTTTTCTTAAATAACAAAAACATGAGAGCTAACATTTGTTAGGTACTTACTGGATGCCAAATACTATTCAATATGTTTTAAATGAATTATCTCACTTGATGGTTACAAAAATAAGTTAGATGTTATTATTAGAGTAATTTTTACAGATCAGTTGACTTGTTCCAGGTCAGCCAGGAAGGAAATGAAAGAGGAGAGATTTGAAATACAGGCTTAATAAAAAATCTATGATTTTAGCTACAATATACTGGTTTTATAATCTTGATATAAACTTATTTTATTTTTATTTGCCAGTTTATTATCCTACAACTATATTACTGCAAAACAATCTAAGTTAATTGAGGTACTTTTTTTCCCCATGTTCAGAGGAAGACTGGAAGGTTCCCAGCAACCATATAATTCAATGAGGGTGATGGTTCCTATTTGTTACCTGATTTCTTTGTCAACTATCAGGGAAAATATAACAAAATCAAGAACAGATAGTCCAAGACACAGCTTTTGAAACAAGTTTTGCTCACTAGATATTTTTTAAAATTTATTGTTGTTCAGTTATATTTGTCCCATCTTTCTGCCCCTTGCTCACTAGACTTTAAAGTCCTGTAAGGGAAGTTTTATGCTTGAGAGAGACATTGGCACATAGTTGGTACCCAATGAGTATTTGCTCTTTTATTTCTCAACAGAGCTTTTATGTACCCTGAACCCCTGTTGACTGTGGCTAGCTGTATAATTAAGCAACTCTGCAGAGACCAGCATGAAAAGAGATTCAAATGCAGTGTTTGTATCTATGAAGCAATTCTTAAAAGTTTCTGTACACAAGAAGATTTATATTTAATCAGTTGTGAAGCATGCCCATGATATATAACTTACTTTGAAAAAAATCTTTGTTTGATAAATGTTTAGGAAATATAGGGCATATCACATTGAAACTAAAATTAGATTAAGCAATTTTATTTTTATTTTTTTGAAAATTGATCTGTTTTAAATTTTTTAAAAATAAAAAAATACAACACACCATCAATTAATTTTACCATTTACAGTTCAGTTATACCAAAACTTTCTAAGAACAGAGTTCTCTGGCCAGAAGCAGGGAATTAAAATGAGACACATGAAGGTGAGTGCTGAAGGTAAAAGTTCCAGCTGTTGGTCACCAATCTTCCACACAAACACACTCCGATGCTTTTCATTTCACAGTACGTTAAAGTGTTTTATAGGAAATTGTTTAAAATAATCTCATTCCAGATACCAGATTTCTTCAATGATACACAGCTTTGTGACATTTGTTTCCATCCAATTGATAGGAATAAAAAATAATTTTTATTTTTGTCCTTTTTTGGTAGCATGGAGAAGTAAAAGTATCAGCCAGACCCCTTCAGTAATCAGTGAGAGAAGAGGTAAGGAGAGCCTGGAGCTGTTCTTGCTTCTTGTTTCCATGTGTATTTCTGAGGTTTTTATGCTAGTTTCCACATGTGACTGCAGGTGTGTTAAATCACACTCATGTTACTACAATGATTAGTACTACTAATATTTTTTATATGATAAAAAGAAAATACCAATGAACACAAAAATGGTCCAAAGGTTTATATCACATTAATTTTCTTTTCCCTCCAAAAATAATTCAAAATGAACATATAGTTGAGTTGGTAACTCTGTTGGATGTTTCAATTCACCCTGCTGCTTGTTCTCCATAGAAGTAAGAGGAATGAGCATTGTTTTATTAGTAATATTATAGTAGTAACCAGATGTGTTAATGGCAGCTCATTCGAGGTCCATCAAAGCATGGCTGTCATTCTCCATCTGCCTGCATCTGAACACATTTGGCTACCATGGAAACTACAAAGAAAGGAAAAATATATTTATTCCAAGATTTGTTTACTGGGATTTTTAAGCACCCTGTCTTCTGTAGAGCCCCAGAGTGGTGATAATGTGCTAGGGGCTGCTGTTTTTTCTAGCATGAGCTCCCATTCTCTGAGGGCCCTGAGAAGGATATTGGATTGGCCCTGGAGCCCTCATGAAAAGAGGAGGTGGTCCCATTGGGTGAAACATGTGTGGCCTAAAACCTGGGGTGGAAGGTGGGGAACACCAGGGGGTGGATGCAGGGCACTGTTCATCACAGCTGGAGAGCCACTGGGGTACAGATCGAAATGTTGGCAGAGGCTTCTCATTCTGCTGTGGGATGAGGAGGAAGAGCTGCTGGCAGGCCTGGAATAGGCTGTAGCTTGATCCCAGACTCTGTGGTTGTCTCCTTTCCCTTTTCCTCTAGCTGCTTAGGACCTTCCCTACTTCATGTTGAGTCTACAGCCACTGACAATCAATTTACTAAAGGACTTCTCCACAGCCACTTCTGCAGCCTGCCTTGTAGCAAACTATGTGAAAGTACACTGCTGTCTCTGCACAGCAGTGATCGTCTGGCTCTCTCCAAACTAGTAGAAATGATTTCTTAGATTTGTCTCAGTAATGGTCTCACCCAGACTACCAACATATAGTGTGGTGATAGTCTTGTCCTACGGCGAGTCCAGACGAGGCATCGTTGAAGCCCACTTTAGAAGCGTATCTGCCACAGAGTCATTGATTCTGTATTATCAGTCTTTAATGTTCTTTCTGATCAGCAAGGGGGTCATCTGGATTTGTAGGCTTCTTGTGTCTGTATGGAGCAAATGCAGGGCCAGTTCCTTTTGTAGTAGGGTGTGGTCCAGGCCAGTTTTAGCAGCATGTCACTGGTGGATGCGGCTTTTCCCAGCATGCCAACTGGCCATGCTCCATCAGAGTTAGAAATCTCCCTCTCCATATTCTGTGTATAGCATGCTTTTTTGACATTGACTTTCTCATGTCATCCTTAAAAGACAGCCCTACATCATGAACCCGGTTAGTCAGGCCATACTCTACATCCAAGAGGCAGGTTTGACAGACATCTTTCAATTTACTACAGGTTTGGCACACTTCAGTCTTCTTGTAATGGATGAGAACCCCAAGGTACCAGCGAAACACTGTGAATGGCCTAGTACAGGTTTTGCATTCTTTCTCATACTTTTCTTTGGTCATTTTGATATACGGGTTTTCTCCAAGACATGTCTGGCAAAGAATGGGAAAGCTTGCATCCTCCCAGTTCTGCCTGTTGTAGGTGTTGGAACCCAGAGAAGTTGCCATCTTGAGAGTGTCTGAGGGCAGCAGAAGCTTCCTAGTGGAGAGAGAGCAGATTAAACAGTTTTAAAGTTATTTTTATTCAAACAACTGCAAGAAATATTGAGAGTTCATGTAGGTTCCCCAACCTTATTTTGAGTGGCTGTATACCTAAACTTTACAGAAATCTTAGAGGAATTACATGATGGTTAAAACTAGTTGAAAAGGAAGTACACTATTCTTCTTATTAAAACTTTTCCATGTGTTCCAAACTTTACTATTAGGGTAATGATTTTCAAATGTAATTGAGAATCAGAGTCATCTAGATCAGTACTTCTCAAACTTTTTGGATTTATGATTCATTTATGCTCTTCAAAATTATGAGACCCCCCTAATTTTACCCACTACATAATTACTGAAGTATCAGTTTTATGAAAATTAATTTTATCTTACAAAACAAAAAATGCAGTGAAATGATAGAATGGTTTTATATTTTCTTAATTCTCTATAAGATCTGGCATAACAGAATGTAGTTATATTTTATATTTTCTGCATTTAATTTCTTGCAATATATTGTTTTGTTTGAAGTATAAAAACATAATCCAACATCATTCAGATGCATAGTTGGAAAGGAAAGGAATATTTTAATAATCATTGATAATTATGATAATTGTGGATACTCTCCTTTGATACTACACCAAAATTTAACAAGTGATAATTTCTTAAAGATTGGTTACAAATTGCATTGGAAATCATGTTAATGAACTTTTAAAATGAACTTTTCATGCTCTGTTTCATTAGTATTCACTTGTTTATTCTGTACTCTGGGTGGGTTTTTTACTCATACATGATTTCATATCATCATTCATTGCTCATTGGGAAAATTTTGATTCACTTGAGTAATACAGTGAATTATTAAACATGACACAACATTAAACATGACACATTATATAATATTAATAATCATATTAATTAATATCACCACTGATCTTATAAAAATTATCAGAGACTAGGAAATTGTCACTCTCATGTTTGCAGATGCAAGATTTCCAAAATTCAAATTTTCTCTTGAAAGGTTGGATTTTACATTGGCAACAAATACTGTCAGTCATTTGGCTTGAAGTGACAGACTTACTTTATTAATTTCTCAACAAATTATCAAAAAATCCTCAAGTCTAAATAAGCATAGTTTGTCAATTTTTCAAGTGAAAATAGTGTCCTGTGAAAACAGTAGCTAGCTCAGCTTACAACTCAAACAATAACATGGGTGCTTTATTTTTAAAGGGAACCATTACATTTTGGTATCAGTCATAAATGTTTTATGCAGATATTTTATACATATATTTTATTCTTTTATGCAAAATATTAAAATACTCAAGCATTAAAATTTTTTTAAATTATTAATTTTGATGATTCACCAAAGACAAGTTAAACTGGCTTTTTTTTTTGGTCATGCACTTACTGCAAATACATGGCAGTGAAGAGTACAATGACTACCAGTACTACACAGTATCACTAAGTACTAGTTTTACCCACCATTTCTTTTTGCACCATCAAAATAAATGTCCTCACAATGAAAAAGACAAATAATAATAATTATCATCAAAATAGTTTTGAAGTCTCCTAGAACCAGTGACTGCAAGGGTCTGCACACCATACTTGGGAAACTCATGACATAGAGAATGTCTTTAAAATGCTAATTTTTTTAGTCTTTTTTTCTTTTTGCTCAATCCCTTCACCACTTACCCTCCTCCCACCTTAGCTGTCTTCCTATTCTCTATCTATTTTTCTTGTTAGTTCCCTTTGTTCATTAGATTCCACAGATGAGTGAAATAATATGGTATTTGTCTTTCCTGGTGGTCTTATTTCACTTAGCATAATATTCTCCAGGTCCACCCATGCTGTCATAAAGGGTAGGAATTCCTTCATTTTTTTAATAGCTGAGTGGTATTCCATTGTGTAAATGGACATGCACAACAGTGAGAAGATGGTGGCAGGGAAGGGATATAAGGGAGCTAAATGGTAATGAAAAAAATACAATAAAAATTGTAAAATAAAAACATAAAATGCTGATTTTTTTTTAATCCAGACTTCCAGAAATTCTAATTCACAAGTCTGGAGAAGGGGCCCAATAATATGCATTTTTAAATAACACTCCAGAATATTTTGAGAATGTTGGCCTCTGAAACAAATTTTGAAATATGCTGCATTGTAGAAGAGATGACTTCACTTTGTTTATGATTTATGTGAACTGAAATATATCTGTCTAAAACAACAAATTATTTCACTTAATAAAATTAGTTATCCTAGCTGCTTCATTGACGTATTTTTAAAAATTTTACCTAAAAGTATAAATGAATAGTCCTTTCTTTGTGTATAACAATTTCTCACCTCACATCTCTGTATGTATAGGTATACAAGTAGTTTTAGGAATGTAAATGTACTTGGGTGTTTTTTTTTTTTTTTTTTGGTTGTTGTTGTTGTTGTTTTTGCTGTAGTTTTCTTCATGCACCAGTGCTTGGTCTTTAAACAGATGTATACACACATGCATATCTATGCACAAACTTGGGTCAGTGAATATGGCAGGAATATTTACATTTGAAAGTCAGATTTGAAAAACAAAGTGCTAAATGTCTCAGTGTCCCATACCTGTTACTTACAAATCTTGAAATATTAAAATTATATCCCTTTAAACTTTTGAACCATGATGAAGGCAGCTCTCCTAACAAATTTTATATACAGTAGCCTTTTCAGTTATATTATGCTAACACCACAAATCACACAAATTCTAGCCCTTGGGCAAGGTTTAAACCAAAACACCTTTGCAATTGAATGCCTTTTTCACTGATGTGTCATACTGCCATCTTGACCATTTAGGGTAGCACATTTTGTTTAGCATTACCCAACTGTCTTGGAAACTTAACAGTAATTCATACTTGTATTTGAGGTGACAAAATTTGAGCCCTCATAATGGAAGGAAATGACCTACAAGGTGCAGTGAACAGGTCAAATCAGAAATGTAAACAAGAGCAATACAGCCTATTCTCACCTGGGAAGATTTTAAGTCTGAAAGGTTGAACGCTGCAAGTTTCTTATAAATTCTAGGAAGATAAGACAGTGTGGCCTTAGGGATTCTTCAGTCTCAGCTTGAAGTCTCCCAAGTTAAAATAAAGAAACAAAAACAAATATGGGGGATTCTAAAGATGGCAGCATGGTAAGAGGGAGCAGATTCCACTTGCCCCTACACACGGGAGAAAAACCTAGCTGATCTATAGAGGAACAGACCAAAGATGCAAAGAAGGAGCTCCTATCCTTTGCAACAGCATGGATGGAACTGGAGAGCATCATGCTAAGCAAAATAAGCCAGGCAGTGAAAGATAAATACCATATGATCTCACCTTTAACAGGAACCTAATCAACAAAACAAACAAACAAGCAAAATACAACCAAAGATACTGAAATTGAGAACAGGCTGACAGTCACCAGATGGGAAAGGGGAGGAAATTTCAGGGGAAAGGGGAAGGGTTTAGAGCAACAAGTATAAAGGACACATGGACAAAAACTATGAGGGGTGGAAATGGGAGGGAGGTGGGGAGGGCTGGGGTGGTGGGCTGAGATGGGAGTAAATGATAGAAAACTGTACAAGAACAACAATTAAAATAAATAAAAAAGCAACAAACAAACAAACAAATGAAAAACCCCTCTTAAGTCAGGCAGCCAATTGCAGGATATCTGGATAAAGATGAAGAAGATCAAAGGAGTGGCTTACTCATGGTTTTAGAGATATTGATAGGAGACTCAAGAGTTGGAAAATTTTAGTTTAAGGTAAAAAGTTATAAGCTTAGTAAGTAATGTATATGTTAAAGCTTTTGTTTCAGAAACTACAGATAGATAGTCCCATCCTGGCTCCTGGGAAAACAGCCAACCTCCTGGGGCACCACTAAAGATTACCGCCTGGGGACAAGTGGAGGCATTTGGACCATTGTGTTTCAGGGAGTGGCAGATGACCACCTGCTCCTGGGAGCAGCTAACTGCCCAGGACAGGAATGTTGCAGTTTCTTCTACCTAATCCTCCCTGAATTTCAAAACCCCTCACTGCACCTTGTTTATTCCCTGCTATAAAAAGTCTGGCCTGAAAAGAAAAGGGAAGATGGTCTGTTAGGGTATGAACCCACCATCTTCTCAGATCACTGGCTATCTAAATAAAGTGCCCATAAAGATTCAATTGCTGTCATTGCTTATCGGGTTTGGTAGTGACAGGCAGCCTGAACTCCGGTGTCTTTTCTGGTTTCAATATCACTATTAGGAAAAGTAAGAAAAGTAGGCCAATTACATAAGGAAAGTTCATACTCAGTTTCTAGCTTTCTCTCTAACTCATGTTTACTCTTTTTCTCTTTGTCAGACATATCTCAGTGTATCGTCCCCCAGAATAGAAACTGTAGCAATTCAACTACGAAAGTCCTGGGCAAGACTCACTTATATTCTATGAATTTGCCCAGCCGAGGCAGCCATAGTCAGAATTCCAGAGCCAGATAGAGGGCTAAAAATCTATGCAGGTGAGAAGGAAGAGCTAAGGGGAAGAACAGTCTGATTATTTTACAATATGAAAACACAGTAGGGACTTTCTCTTAGCATGGTCAGCCTTAAACAATGGCATGTCTCTCTAATTTTAACTATTACAACCAAGCAAAGAAAAAGTCTAAACAGGTTCAAAATAAAGAAAAGATAGTATGAGGTCTATTCAGAAGGTATCAGCCATGTAATATGAAAAATAGAGACATTTATTGAGCAAGATACAAGGTACAGGAAACATTGTACACAGGACAATGACACTTCAGCTCCCTTCAAGGTGGGCACCTTGGATCCTCACGCAGTTCTCCCAAGCACCATCAGTTGCACCATCGTATTTTCCTGAACCTCATCGATGGTCTGAAATCTCTTCCCTTTCAAAGGTGATTTTACTTTTGGGAAAACTCAGAAGCGACATGATGCCAAATGTGGGCTGTAGGGAGACTGAGTTCCCTGGGTGATTTGATGTTTTGCCAGAAAATTCTGCATGAGGCATGATGCTTGAGTGGGCTCATTGTCATGATGAAGCTGCCAATCACCAGTTGCCCATAGCTGCAGCCTTCTGAATCATATGAGTAGTTTCTGAGGAGGAATGTTCAATCTGAATGCAAAATTGGATGCAGATTCATTGCTCTACTTGCTTAGTCATTTTTAATGCAAGGACCACACAGTACACATGTTCACTCAAGGGCATCTACCATCCCCACTGACTAGTACAGTGAAGTTGTCATTGTTCATGCATGTGCACTCCAGTCTACTCTCCTTGGCTACCAGGTTACATTGATGTTGCACAAATTGTTCTCATTATATTAACAACCACTGAACTTTTCCCAGACAGACCTCATACTTGTGCAACTAATACTTTCATACTTTATCAGGTATTAGCAAATGCAAATATTTATTGAGCATGCCCTCTTTGATATAAGGTTCAAATGGTTTTTGACAAAGCAAGGACATTTTTAAATAATAATTACAAGTCAGGATTTTTATCAAATCAGCAATAAAAATAAAAACAAGCTTTGGGAACAGAAGCATACACTAAATTATAATTCATGCATTTGCAAATATTTCTTCCATGTGATAGAAGTTACACTACATTGTATTATTGTCTATGATGTTTACTGACTTGTATGTGACAGGATAATTTATTGTGATATTGATTTTTTTATTATTCTTAGTTGGGCAGATATATTTTTCTTCTCCATCCTGAGAAAAAGTAGCCAAAAGTTTGTTTCTTTTCTATGGCCGAGGTCAGAGTGCAGGATTGCTAAATTTTGAGTTACTGAAAGTAGTAGTTTTTAGAACAACAGAAAGTAACTGCAGTCTAGGCCTTTTGATTTTCAAGAATCCAGTTTTGGAAGAATTGTTTAGTGGTAGAAGTTCCAAGATACAGAAAAAGGTGGAATAAAGCCACCCAAAGAGTGGAAATTTTGAGTACAGCTTTCCTAAATCTGATGGTGAGGAACCTTTAAGGTTTCCAAAGCAGAGAAAAGAGAACTCATTTGCTTACAGGGCTGTAGATGGGGTATTATTACAGAAAGACTCTGGAGACTTGACCATCTATGTATCATGGACTTGAGGACAATGGTGAGGCTCCTTGTGAGTGAATCTTTCGTCAGTTAAGCAGACACTTCAGAGGCACTCTGAATCTCATTAGAACAAAATGGCTAAATTAACTTGGAGAGTCTCCTTGACAGCAGAATTATGTTGCTTAAATAAAAGCTTAAAATATGATTACCTTGTGTGCTATGAACTTCTATCAACCCTCAATTTCAAGCCACCGCTTAAGCTTGGGATCCTGCTGTAATACTAGGGGGAATAGAGGATATGTCCTTAAAATGACTGACATCTTAGATTGTCGAGAGTTTGGGAAGATTGCACAATTTGGAAATGTAATGGAAAAATAAATTTCACAAATTCAAACATCTTGAAATAAAATCATATCTGTAGCAAAATACTATGATGGCATTTACCTTTGTTTTTATTTTCTGACCACCTATTAGAGTGATATATTTAAGCAAATTAAAGTCCTCACACTGTTGTCTAAAGGTGCACTTATTCAGAAATTCCTTGAGAACATCAAGTGATTTTTATGCTCTGTTCTTTTACTTTATGACTTACAGGATTGGTTACTATATATTGTAAAATTTGTGGAGTGTGTAGATAGCAAACCAACCACCTGAAAATCCTATTTGAGCTTGGTGGGAAATTGCCCAGTTCATGACATGGATATAGGAAGCTCTAAGGAAAAGATTTCACAGCTAGTCTAGTTTATTTTGTTGACTGTTATTTTCCTTCCACACAATTCAAAAACAATCCCAACATTTCTGTCACTAGACCACATAGTAAGTGGTAAACCATGTATTTTATATACATATACATCTCTAAATCAAGGAAAAGGTGGTTGGAGGATGACATGAATCTTCCTGACTTTTTGCCCATAGTCAGTCATCAAAGGCATTACTTCAGAAAAACAAAATAAACTACAACAATAAAAATAATACTGAGTGGTCCGGTTTCTTGTTTGAGACTAACAGTAGAAACATAGTTAAACTATTTAGCCTTTTTATTTCTTAAAGATTATTTATTTATTTATTTATTTATTTATTTATTTATTTATTTATTTATTTATTTATTTTAGACAGAGGGGAAGGGAGGAAGAAAGGGAGAGAAACATCAACGTGTGGTTATCTTTTGCTCACCCCTCACTGGGGACCTGGCCCGCAACGAAGGCATGTGCCCTGACTGGGAATCAGACCAGCAACCCTTTGGTTCGTAGTCTGGCATTCAATCCACTGAGCCACACCAGCCAGGGCTATTTAGCCTTTTTAGATACTGGGCACAGAGTTTCTTGAGATGAGGCGATACAGGTACTATTTTAGAGAACAATCTTGCATTGGTGTGCAACATAGATTGGGACATGAAAGAGATGGGAACACATTGAGACTAGTTGGAAAGCACTATTAAAATTCAATTAAAATATTACTTGTTTGCATATTTTGCAACATACAATATATTAGTTAGAAATATATAACCACTGTTACACTGTTTAACTATTTCTTCCTCTCAATTTCAAATTTTAAGAACTTTTTATATCATACAATTACTTGAATGCATGACTTTCTGAGTGTCAAAACACTGTAACTGTTGCGGACAAAGGAAAACACGCTATAATAATGTAATTACTCAGTTTTTAAAGAGTATGTGAGCTAAAGTGTGTCTCATTAGTAATAACACAGAAAAATTTCTTTGCAGTTTGATTTAAACTTAAAAATAGTGATTTAATAGAATAAGTTAATTTTATGCTAGAGATTGACTGTCTGAATTGATTCCAGTTGAAAACATGGATTTGATAGAATGTCACCATTACATATATGAAGTGAGATTCTGAAATTTGAAAGTGCATTTAGTCTGAGCCAGAAGTGCTTAAAATTTGGTGTTAGTTAAGCCAGTGTTCTAAACCCAGTTCCATTGTTAATGTATTATGCAGTTACATAGTAATCACAAGAATAAGTCACATAATCTCAAAAACATTGGGTTTGGAATTTTGAAAAAATATATTAAGCAGTAAATTATAATAGCCCAGAAGACAGGTCTAATGATTTGTTTGGCTTTTGCATGTTGTTTATTTGTGGCACTTGCATCTCCAATGCATACGTAGAAGAAGTTCAATAAATACTTCATTAATGAATGAATAAAAACAAAACAACAGAAAAATTGTAAACCATATCTGGTTTCTTCATTGTTGTACCTCAGCACTTAGCATAGTACTTGGCATCTTGGAGAAGAATGAATCAACTATATAAGTCTCTTTGAAAAAAAATCAGCAACATAATGCATTTTAAACAACCAAGTCCAAGATTATATCTCATTTTTGAGAAAAAAACTTTTTCAAATGGATTTTTCCTTTTGCATCAATAACCAAACTAAAATCACTGAGACAAAAAGGTCATTGCATTGTATGTAGTAGCAATAAGATGCTATGCAGACTGATGGTAATCCCTAGAGGACACATATGAAAGTTCCTGAGAGTTAACTGGCTACCAAACTATTATAGTAGATATATATCTATATCTATATCTATCTGTCTATCTATCTATATCTATATATCTACATATCTATATAGGTCTATATCTATAGATATACATATATCTATCTATATCTATCTATCTATCTATCTATCTATCTATCTATCTATCTATCTATATGTAGTGGGATGGTCCCAGAAGCCTTATTGAGAGCCATGAATTTAGGCTTGGGGACAGGTTTTTTCTTTTTTTTTTCTTTTTTTTTTTTTTTAATCAGAGCTATACAACTCCAGTAATTTCCAAGATCATTTCAGTGAATAAAAGATTGAGTGACTTTCCTCTAAGAAGTGAATTTCTTGGAGTGTAAGTGGTTTGGGGAGCATCCTGTGTTTCCTAGAAAATGTAAATCAGGGTTTTACCACATTAAAAAGGTGTGCTAGGCAAAGTACTCATAACAATCCATGCTGAAACACAAATGTTCTAGGAATTTTACATTGATGATGATAATGATGATCAAGAAGGAGGAAGAGGAGGAGGATAAGAAGGAAGAAGGAGGAGGAGAAGGAGGAAGGAAGAAAGAGGAGAAGGAAAAGAGAAAGAAGAAGAAGAGGAATTATTATTATTATTATTATTATTATTATTATTATTATTATTAGAGCAGGAGGAAGAAGAGGAGCAAAAAGAAGAGAAGGAAGAGGAGCAGCAGTTAGGATTAATACACTGCCTATGATGTGCCTAGTACTGTTACAGGTCTTGCATTTAATCCTTACAATTGCCCTAAGAGGTGGTGGTTAATAATATATCATCATTTTGCAGGTTAGGAGACTTAAGCACAAATATGTTTGGTAAGTTGTCCAAAGTCATGTAGATAGCAAGTGGTGGAGCTGGACAGTCTGGCTTCAAAATTTTAACCCTGTTCTAAAGTGCCTTGTGATCAGGTGCATTTCAAACATAATTTTCTTGAAATATAAAAAATGCAATTTTATATAGAAAGGCAACATGCCAAAGTTAGTGATTTTTAAAAGTCTCTACCTCAGGGAGTAAAATCTGCATGGAGGCTTTCTTCCATGTTTTTCAGAAATAGCCATAATTTTTTTCATTTATCACCATTGCTTCCTTGAGGTCGTAAATGGAATCATTGCTTCTGTAGAGGATTTAGTATCTTCTCTTTTCTTCAGCTTAGATTACCCTGATTGATCCTAAGTTCTGGAAGCTACTATCAAGCTTCTCCCTAGTAAAAGGGAAGTATTGTGTATTTTGCTGTAAATGTTGTCAAGATTGTATGCTTGAAACTGAGGAAATTTTCAGTCTACTTGTCCTTTTGTTTTAATCATTGTAGTTTTTACTTTAAGTGATTTAAATAAAACTGGAAACATTGTAGTTTTTACTTTAAGTGATTTAAATAAAACTGGAAACAATCTATTGTGCTTCTATTTTTATTTAGCCATTTTTGTGTAAAATTTATTTATTAATAGTTTTTAAAAAATAAATATTATTTCTTTCAAATATTCTGTAGTGAAAAAAAAGTATTGCTTTTTAAAAAGTAATTTGACTATGCCTAGTACTAAATTGTTTCCAAAGAAGTATATAATTTCACAATGAAAAAAATAAGATCCTCTATATAGAATTGTGCTATGCAGGCAAGTTTTGGGACATACATTCACTGCAAGAAGGGAGAAATTTTCACTTACTCTATAGTTCCTCCCTGTGCCAAACCCTAGTGCTTATAAATCTTTCCTTATTTTTACCACTTTATGGAGCAGTGCTTTGCTGTGGATGTGAACTTGTCAGTAATGTTAAGGACAGATAAGAAGTAGATGGACAGAGAGTTTCAATGTTTAGTAACATCATAGATCATCAGCTCTTTTCAAAGAAGTTCTGGGGTGGCTGTTCTCTCTGAAACTGATAATACTTGTTTGTGAGTCAAATCTGAAATGATCCAGGCTTTGCTGCCATTAAAAGAAAATAAAAAAGAGCATTGAAAGTTGCCTGCTACCTACTTCCTCAGATTGATAGAGAGTATCCTGGCACATTATTTATCATGCTTGATCTTGTTCTTCAATGCAGAAATAGCAGACACAATATATCTTTTGATAGCAGGATTCTGGTTGGCCAAAGACAAATTTACAGACTCCTGTCAGTAATGGACCTTGAAAAAATTACTTCTGTAAAAGTCCTCTCAAGAAAATAGATCAGAGGTTAGCCAACTTTTCCTGTAATGGGCCAGATAATAAGTATTAGGCTTTGTAAGCTATATAGTCCCTGCTACAACTACACAACTCTGCCATTATGGCATGAAAGCAGTGTGAGGCAGGAAATATAATTTTTGCATGTCATGAAATATTCTTTATTTGATTTTCAAGTATTTTATTATACAAAAGCCATTCTTATCTTGCATAACGTACACAAAAGGATTGCAGTTCAAATTTGGCCCATGGGTAACAGTTTGAAACCCTCTGGAATATAACAAATGAATTTTCACTGTAATCTCATGCCTTGTACTCCTTACCATAGAATGAAGCAAAAACTACCAGGTCTTGTCTGAAAGTAAAGGTGGAAACTATTACATGACCTATAGGTGTTTTCTTATGAATCTAATCAGTCTCTTATTTTAAGAGATGCAATTGACAACACTATTATCATAATAGAAACATATCAAATAAGAGATGAGAATTCAGATAATCAGAGACTACAAGGTACTGAGCATCATCTCTAGCACGTATGTCCATCATAGCCCCAGCAACTGGCATTAATGGATCAGGATACGACTAAGTCTATTGTTTGAAAAAACATACTAGACAGCTAAAACTGTAGTTTTATGGATCTTGGGTCAACAGGTTAAGATCTCTGCTAGTGAAAGGCTTGGCTTTGTATAGAAGCACCTTGTTAAGAGATATGATCAAGGTCTTGTCTATGGGTACAAAGGAAAACAAGTAAGATCACTATGTTTTTCTCTGATTAGAACTATCTTCTGGAACTGGTTTGTTAATTCATTCACCTATTCATTAAAGCCACTATGTGCCAAGTACTATCCTAATCATTTGATACACATCTCATTGAATCCCTGCATCAATCCCCTCTTCAAATGTATTTATTGAAATTTATAGAGGTTAAAAGACTTGTTCAGGGTCATGTGGATGATGTGCAGGAGAACTGTGATTCAAATAAATGATCTGTTGCCTGGAAATCTTGAGAGTTCCCAGGAGTACTGTGTTGAGCCCAGTACATATCAGTGGCCTGATACTATTAGAAGACAATACAACATAGGGGAAGTTTGGAGGTAAGACTGAATTAAAGTGAAGGCAGAGTTGAAGTAATGGCTAGAATAGCTCAACAGTTGTTAAATGAAAATCCATTCCCTTATAAATTATGATTCCTCTCCTCTCCTCTCCATCCCTCCCCTCCCCTCCCCTCCCCTCCCCTCCCCTTCCCTTCCCTCTCCCCTCCCCTCCCCTCCCCTCCCTCTTTGGTATAAGCATTCTCTGGCTGGTGCAACAATGGTTATATTTAATCCTAAACTTTTTTCACTTGGTCCCTTTACTCCATCCTTTTTCATCCCAAATTCAGCCCCTTTGGGAACACTAGAAGGCATTGCCTAGGGCAGGAGTGTCGAACTTATTTTCACCGGGGGCCCCATCATTCTCAGGGGTTACCTTCAAAGGGCCGAATTTTAGGACTGCATAAATGTAACTACTCCTTAACAGTTAAGCAAGAGCTTGGTGCTGCTGCCAGGTAGAAACAAAGTGCTGGGGCCTGATGAAATAAGGTGAAGGGCCGGATTTGACCCTCGGGCCTTGTGTCTGCTACCTGTGCTCTAGGGATGCAGATCCTTGGAACAGCTGACTTCCTTACTGGAAGATGGGTCTATACAATGTGAGCTTTAAGGGTTAGAAATGTTCCCAGAACACAGTTGCTGTCAGTTTTATGATTCTCTGGCATAGCTTGTGAACCTCTGATAGTGGGTAAAGGTCCCTTGGAAGAGAGATGTCAAGATCCACTATGGATTGGCACAGTTAGGGTAAGCCTTCCTTCACCTTATCTAGAGAAGTTGGTGTTTTTAGTTAGTTCTCCTATTGTCCAGTACAGAAGTTGAACTCTCTAGGCTTGTTGAGAATTGTGTAAGGTACTTCTCCTGAGTGAATCTACATATACACTGAATGCTAAGCTATGCAAAGCAGGTATATAATTCCGAATTGAGAAATCCCTAATTTGCCATTTGGTTTGTGAAGCCATTTAGTTTAATGGTTACAATCAGAGAACTGTGGAACCCAATTGCCTTAGTTCAAATCTTAACTCTACTGTAAGTTGGGTGACCTTGGCCAATCTATTTAACCTGTCTGTGCCTTAGCTTCATCATCAATGAAATTAGTATAACAGTACTTACCTTATAATGTTTTAGTGAAAATTAAGTGAGTTAATACTTGTAAAGTGGTTAGAATAATGCCAGGCTTACAATAAGATCTCTGTGTTACCTGTTATTTTTTTTTCTATGATTACATAAGCTATATCATTGGCCTGATTGAAAAGAAACTGAGAAGCTTTGCCTGCTCAGAAAGTATAGTAAATGGACTAAATAGCACTGGAATAGGAGTGAGAATGCCCCAGTTTGAGTCTTGGTTCTGTCACTTGTAACATGTATGGCTTTGAAGAAAGAAACTCTAACATAATGGTGAGGATAATGGGTTGGCATTAGACTACACAGAATGAAAAGTTTGAAGAGTCAGTTTGGTAAGAGAGAGGTATACAAGAAGAGTAGGGTAAGGACATAAGGAAGCATCATTCTTAGACCAAGATGAAGTAGGAAGAATCATCTTGGTCTGTAACACTAATACCTTTTGACATTATGAAAAACTATATATAAACCTTAGCTCCTGTACTTTTTAGCTGAGTGACAACTTGGATAAATCACATATTCCTTTATTTCTACAGAAGAGAACAGGAATAGTGCCCGGTCATATAATTGTTGCCAGAATAAGAAGAATTAATGCTTATAAAATGATTAGAACAAATGATGTTTGCACATAACAGAGGCTCAATAAATGTTAACTATTATTATCATTATTATTATTATCACCATCTTTACTTTTGGGACTTTATGTTAAAGACGAGGATACTGAAGCCCAGGAAAAATGACTTTCCCAAGGTCACTGAAGTAATTTGTAACTAGAATACAGATCTCCTAACAACTAAGTCGCTACTCTTTTCGTCACAGGAAACTGTCTCTTAACTCCTTATATAAATAGAGATTGGTATTTTTTGTATTATATGTAGAATATTGAGGAAGAGCATAATCCCTTATTTTCTATTTTATAAGGGTGTTTCTTGCTAAGGGGAAGTTCAGTCTTACTCTCTTCTTTTATGTCTGAAGAGGAGTGCTCTGTCACTTCTGTCCCACGGACCTGTCCATAGATGTTAATTACCATTGGTGACTATGCTCAATAATGTGTATGAGATTTGATGATATCTCAGCCCTCATTGAAGAGCTCCTACAAAATTATTTTCCAATGGCTACATCTATCCCTGAGTAATTCTCATGCCACCAGTGTCTACCAGTTCAAATGTGTTGGGCTATAAATATATAGTGAAAGTTTCTTAATTAATAATCAAGTAGGTCTGAGAATAATAGTATAGTTTGGAATAACAGATGTTGGAGCTATAACCTAGCAAGTGCTTCTTTGTACCAAACATGGGGAGGTCTGTCTTAAGTCTGGGCTTTTGAAGAGGGGAGTCCCTCTACTCACCTTCCCTTCCATTCCACTCAGCCTCTTTCTTCAAGTACCCTAGATTTTCACACAGCCCCTTTCTCATGGAACCTTACTTTTTTCACAGGAGGACAATTTTTTTCCTACAGTTCCTTAATGTACTCTAAAAACCTGGGTTTTGGCCAAATGACCAGAGAACTTCTCTGACTCAGAGGGTGAAAGACACTGCCTCTAGTCCAGTCTTCCTAACAGAGGGAGCTGGGGCTTATTTCTTCACTTGATGCCCTAAATATTAAGCATTAGAGACAACTTAATCTATCATATCCAGAAGTGATATTTTTTGTAGCAGCAAGATTTTTCCGTGGCTCCTTGAAAAGAAACAAAACAGAACAAATGAGTATGTCATTATTAGGTTAAGAAGCATTTTCTTCTTTTCTAAATCTGCCTTCAATAACAAGACCCACCATTTCAAGTACTTCTCAAGGTGAAGATCATTCATTTGGACCAATCTATAATATAAAGCTGCTTCTTCCAGTAAAACATTTAGGTAGTATCTTTGGAACATTTGGACACTGACATCAAGAATGTGTCCACTTAAATCATCCTGACTTATGTGTCATGAGGCATTTTGAAACAAATACTAGAAAAGGTAATCTGAAGATTGTAGACTTAATCTGGATAAATTGTCATTTTATATCTAATGGGTTAATTGTCATTTTACAGCAAATGTAGACCAGGTCTACACTAACAATATGAAGGTGATGAAGCAAGTTAATTATCTGGCCTATCTAAGTCAATAAATTTTAATTGCTTTCACTTCCTGGACCTTTCAAGTAAAAGCCCATTTTGACTTAAATATTTGGATAAATTTTTCAGTTTAAAATTTCTCTCTGACTAAGAAATCCTTTAGGCTTTGAGTCCAATAAACATTGAATCTGTCACAGGCATAATGAAAAAACATGCTTATGCTTCAGTACCACATTGCTTTATTAAGCCTCCTTGTAGTGTCATGTTGAAATCTCTTAATGGTAAAATGCAGCCCCATTTCCTTAGAAAAAAAGGAGGCATCTAATGAAGAAGATGTGTGCACAGAAAGATTAGTGCAGGCAAAACCACTCTCTTCTCTAGGTGGGAATAAGTGACACTGTCTTTATCAGGCTTATTATCACTTACTATCATCAGCCATGCTATCACTAGGCATAGATTCATTTGCTTCCTTCCTCATGTCGTAAATTGCAGTGAACTGACTAAGGTATGAATACATGCAAGACACAGGCAGAGCCTTTTAGAGGCAACATCAAGTTGATCATATGTACTTTGAGCACTATATATGTCTTTCCCTTGTTTTGCTTTTCCTAGTGTCTTCCTGGACATCCAGGAACATTTCACTTGGCTGTACTGTGCTCCTTTTTCCATCTGCCCATGTGACTCATCACTCTAGGGCCTGCTTATTCATGAATATATTTGATCTAAGATTGTTGATGACCCATAACCGCTAATGTAATTAACTCTAAACCTAGACTTACACTATCTTTCACTCATGGGAGTGAGTAAAGTGGGTTTTCCAGTCATTGTGGTAGAACTAGTAGGAGAGAAGTTTGAGGTGAGGGAGGTCTTTCCACTACTCATCAACTCATCCCATAGAAACCACTGCCTAACCTAACCATGCATAAGGATAAATCCATAATAGGCTATGTTTACCATGCATAAAACACAGAGAAGGAACATAAAACATCTGGTTAGGTAGGATATATATTGTACTATGCTCAGTTTTTGAGTTTGACATTACATTTGTACATCCATATTTAAATCTTAAATAAAAAGAGTTTTTCAGATAGAATTTAGAAAGCAGCATTTTTAAAACTTGAATGCACTAATTAATCACCAAAGAGAATTTTGTTGAAATTCAGATTTAGACTCGTCTGGGATGGGACCTGAGATTCTGCATTTCTAATGCAAGCATCTTGGTGATGCAGATGCTGCTGATCTGTGGGCCACACTGAATAACATAAGTTTTCTATAGAATGTGTTCTCAAACTGAATCCCATAGCCCTGAAGATTCTATGAAGATGCCTTAAGGGCTGACTCAGAGGGGTGAATGGATAACCCAGGATATGAAACTCTAGAAAATTTTTCCTTTACTCTTCTTAAAAATATGTTTAATTTTGATATGTTTAATATGACAAGGTCCTGTATAAGATTTTATTCAAGAGATAATAGGGCTTGGTTGCTAAAATGCAAACAAACAAGCGAACAACAACAACAATAACAACAAAATAGTGATCTCTAGTATTTCACAAGGTGAAGGTCATTCAATTAAGACAATTTATAGGAATAAAAAAGTAGCCTCTGGCAAAGAAATATTTAGGTAGATATCTTTGGGGGTATTTGAATACTTATATGAGCATTCCCAAATTAAACTCCAAATTTCTTAGTGGACTGATTCAAATAACAAAGTAGATTTTATAAAATGAAAAATATAATTCATCTATGATTATAATAATAGTCAATTTGTTGCTGTAAAAGAAAGGAAATAGAACTAGATATCAGGAAATCTACCTTTTAGTATGGCTGTAAACCTAGATATGGGTAACCTAGGACATGTTCTCACCTCTGTGTGTATCTTCTTCTTGGTAAAAGAAGGAGATGATCCCTACTTTAACCCCTACATAAGATTGTTTGAAGATGGAATAAAATGATAGGTAGACTGTTACAGGGCAAAGGGAAAAACAGGGAGAGCTGTTAGGAGACTGCTGAAATAATTCAGAGGAGAGATTATAAAGTCTTGACTAACATGTCAGAGATGGGGGCAGTGAGGTCATATTCTGGTATGTAAAAAATGAAGCAAATAGGATCTGTTGCTGACATATGTGCAGTATCAGAGAAAGAGAGGCCATTTTATTAATCAGGGTGCTTTTGAATCTAAATTTTTAAAAATCCCTACCAAGAATTAATGCATACAAAGTGATGAAGTTTGCAAAAGTTTTGATGTAAAATTCTGGATTTCTTTCCAGGGAAGAAAGAAATGTCCATTTTGAGGTATGGCGACAGAGGTATGATCATATGGTGTTTTTTTTTTTTTTAAATATATTTTATTGATTATGCTATTACAGTTGTCCCATTTCTCCCCCATCATTCCCCTCCACCCTACCCACCCTCTCCCACCCACATTCCCCCCTTTAGTTCATGTCCATGGGTCATAAGTTTTCTAGCTTCTACATTTCCCATACTATTCTTGCCCTCCCCCTGTCTATTTTTTCCCATTATCTATGCTACTCATTCTCTGTACCTTTTCCCTCTCTCTCCTCCTCCCACGCCCCTGTTGCTAACCCTCCATATGATCTCCATTTCTGTGGTTCTGTTACTGTTCTAGCTGTTTGCTTAGTTTGCTTTTGTTTTAGGTGTGGTTCTTGATAGCTATGAGTTTGTTGTCTTTTCACTGTCATAGTTTTATCTTCTTTTTCTTAGATAATTCCCTTTAACATTTCATATAATAAGGGCTTGGTGATGATGAACTCCTTGAACTTGACCTTATCTGAGAAGCACTTTATCTTCCCTTCCATTCTAAATGACAGCTTTGCTGGATACAGCAATTTTGAATGTAGGTCCCTGCTTTTCAAGATTTCAAATATTTCTTTCCAGCCCCTTCTTGCCTGTAAAGTCTCTTTGGAGAAATCAGCTGACAGTCTGATGGGAACTCCTTTGTAGGTGACTGTCCCCTTATCCCTTGCTGCTTCTAGAATTCTCTGCTTCATTTTCATCTTGGCTAATTTAATTACGATGTGCCTTGGTGTGTTCCTCCTTGGGTCCAACTTCTTTGGGACTCTCTGAGATTCCTGGACTTCCTGGAAGTCTATTTCCTTTGCCAGATTGGGGAAGTTCTCCTTTATTATTTGTTCAAATAAGTTTTCCACTCGTTGCTGTTCTTCTTCCCCTTCTGGGACCCCTATAATTCGGATGTTGGGACATTTAACGATGTCCCGGAGGTTCCTAAGCCTCTCCTCATTTTTTTGAATTCTTGTTTCTTCCTCGTCTTCTGTTTGGTTGTTAGTTTCTTCCTTCTGGTCCACTCCATTGATTTGAGTCCCAGTTTTCCTTCCATCTCTATCAGTTCCCCATGCATCTTCCTTCATTTCACGGATTGTAGCCTGCATTTTTTCATCTAGTTTGTGAGCAAAATCAACCAATTCTGTGAGCATTTTGATGACCAGTGCTTTGAACTGTGCATCTGACAGGTTGGCTATCTCTTCACTGCTTAGAGGAATTGGCTCTGGGGCTTTTATTTGTTTTCCAGTTTGAGCCATTTTTTTTGGTGGTTTTTTTTGTTGTTGTTGTTGTTTTGGTTTTAGTCTGGTCGTGGCTATTACGTAGTGAGGGGGTGGAGCCTTAGGTGTTCCTCAGGGCGGGGCAGCCCAGTCGCTGGGTTGTGACGCTGTATGTGGGGGTGGGGCCTGAGAGGGAGCAATGGTGCCTGCTCCGCTCTCTCCTGGATTCAGTCCCCTCCACCACTTCCCCTCCGCCTAGACCGTCTGTGCACTCGAATGTGAGACCACCTGGTCAGTCAGCCAGCCGCCTTGTGCGGCCTCACTGGGTCTGCACAGTTGCCCCCCTGTGCCCGGGGTCCACCAGCTGCTGCCTGTAGGCCCGGGGACCGCCAGCCGCCGCCTGTGCACCTGGGAACTGCCAGCCGCTGCTGCTTGTGTTCCTGGGTCCGCACCTCCACTTTCTCCTGCCGCGACTCTGCCCCTCTTACCGGTCTGGATGAATGGTTGTTGGACTTCCGTACAGTTCAATTTTCTATCAGTTCTGGTTGTTTTCTTGTTTCTAAATATTTGTTGTCCTTAATTTTGGTTGTGAGAGGAGGCACGGTGTGTCCGCCTATGTCTCCATCTTGGCCGGAAGTCCCATCATATGGTGTTTTGTCAGACTCCACATTGTTTTCATTTACCTCTGAGGCTTGTTTTCTAGAAAAATGTTAGAACTTCTAATTAAAGAACCATTTGACTTTATGGAAATTTGATATATTGTTAATGAATCCAGAATGAGGATCAACTTCTTGAATACATTTGGGAAAATAATTGAAATAAATTGCACTGATTTTTGGGGGAAATGCAGTCTTGTCTTTAACCGTTCAACTTTATGTGACTCTTCTGCATTCAGTTACCTAATCAGTGTTTTTTTTAAGGTGTTGAATTCTTGGTGATGAAAGTCAGTGAAATATAAATCTCCTCTCAGGTGTACTTCATTTTCTATAACTCTTGTTTTGCTGAATACTAAATTATTGGTGGAAAAGCTGTATTTCTTGATATATTTATAAATCAATTACAATTTTAACTACTTTTCTGTATTTAAAAAAATTACTGAATTTCTATTTGGTATTAGGTATTGTGTTAAAAGCCCAAGGTTCAAACAAAGGTAGGAAACAGGACTTCACTGTAGGAAATATCCAGTCTAGTTTAGTCTATGGCGCAATAAACATGCACATATAATAGGGTGTTAGAATGTTTTTGAAAGATATGTTCGGAGTGTTATGAGAACACAAAGGAGGAATACTTAATCCAGACTGGAAGTTCAGATATAGCTACATGGAAGGAGTAATTTATGAGTTGGATTTTAAAGAAGCAACAGGAGTTAGGTAAAGAGTGGGTGTGGGCAGAAGATAATCCATCTAGGCAACCAGAGCTGTATGTACAATAGCATACAGGTATAAGAACTTGACCTGTTCAGAGAACAACTAGTAGTTGAGCATAGCTGGTGCCTGTGTGGTGTGTGAATGATGCTTGAGAAAAGAGCAGAAGCCAGATAATGAATGGTGTTATTCGCTAAGTTAAAAAGTTTGAATTTTATAAGTTATGATACATTGTGTTTACTTAGGCTTACTATGTGTTAGTAAGTTACTGTTATATACACTTTATTGTTATATGCTCTTATATATACTTTATATGAATTATCTAATTTAATACTCATAACCATATGCTGCAACATTATTATTATTATGAATGTAGATACTGAAGCTCAATTACATAATTGCCCAAGATCATTAAGTGAAAGATCTAAGATTCAAGTACAATTAGTTAGTCTAGAGCTCTTTCTCTTTACCAATATACTCTATAGACTCTGTTAAACCTGAATGCCATAAAGAATCTACAATGAGTTAAAGATTGCTGCCATTTCCTTGATGTTCCTCCCATTGAGATGTTAAGTCTATGCCTTCTTTTGAATCTCAACCGATTCTGCAGCTGTCTTAACCAAAAGTATATGAAAAAATGATGCTATGCCAGTTTCCATGGTTAGGCAAGGAGAAAATGAATGCTTCTACTCGTGTCTTTATACACTCTGAAAACACTGGTCCACAATGTGCATGATTCAAGTACTTTGAGGTTGCCATGCTGAAGCATCTGTGTGTAGGTGGTTAAGTGGACAGCTCCAGGTGAGTTTAACTTTTCCAAGCATGCCTATCAAGGCACCAACTGTATGAGTGAAGCCATTTCACATTGTCTAGAGCAGTCTATCTATCTCATGAATAGCACAGAATGACCTCAGTTGGTGTTACTTACTTGGAGCAAAAGAATTCCTCAGCCTAGCCCTGCTGAAATCCTGACCCACAATATAAGATAGTTATTGTTTTAAGCCAGAACATTTTAATATAATTTTGGCACAATTTGTTTTGAAGTGATACATAGAACTAAACCATTTAAGGATTCTACTCAGGTCAGATATGTTAAATTCACATTAAAAAGTCTTCTATTTGATGTTTAATAATTGTTTATGCAGCCTAAAATGTCTGGCATATAGCAGTCACTTGAATGAATGAATTCAATGTGTACAATATCAGTTCAGTTTGTGTGTGTGTGTGTGTGTAAAAAGGGATACTCATTAGAGGTTGTGCTCACAGTCAAACTGGGGCTGGATAGTCTGAGAAGACCAAATTCTCCATCATCCCTTGGGGTTTTCCCTTTTATATTGGACTCATTGGACTGGGATTTGGCAGGAAGGATCTATTTTTTTAGCTATTTTAGTCACCAGCATCTCACACATTAGAGGTTAAATTCTTACTTCCCTGCAATCCTTGACATGCGTTTTTGGTGGATTATTCCCTTTGTACTTTTTTTCAGCTTCCTGATAGGGCAAAGAGAATCCGGGGGTTGAGAAAGCTGAAGTATTTCCCTAAGTGCACACTCATTTTCAATCAAATGTCAATTTTAGCAGGTGGAATAAACTATGAAATGTAATCTCTGAGTATTTGGTGAATGTTTAAATCTCTAAAATCCCATTGCAACTTGAATATCAGCCACATGGGCATAGCTGTTTGTATAGGAATCTCAATATTTTCCTCTCAAAAATACCCTAATACAGATTTACACCAACTATCAGAATATGCATTTTTAAAAACCCAATACATATTAATGAACCATAAAATGTACTTTAAAGTTTTAAGAGTCTGGTTTTAAACACACAAAACATAATTTGGAGTAGAATTCTGGAACTCTCAAAATTTTAAGGGAATGCAAAAGTTTCAGTGATATATTTACTGCTGCTTGTATTGAAATCTCTCATGTCCTTTTGTATTTATCAAGTAGTTCTCGGTTATGAAAGAGACCTCATCCCTTCCTGCCAGAAAGACAGCTCCCTTTCTTCCTTCCTTCTCTCCTCCTCCTTCCTTCCTTTTTTCTCCTCTATTTCTTCTTCTGCTATCTCTATGCCTTCCTCTCTCTCTCTTTCAAACATATATCTGTCTCAGAAGCATGGAGATTTATAACCTATATCAATCATTCACTTTCTACTAGCTCAATGACACATCTTTGCTGGGAGAGCTTTTATCCTTTCCAGCAGCTGAAATAAAGTAAGTAATGTTACTCTACTTTCTAAGATGAAAGTAAAAAGATTTATCTGAAGTGCCAAGTAGAAATGGGTACAAATGGACACAGGTTCAACTTTTCCTTATCATTCCCAGCCCAGGTAGTAGGGTGAATCCACATCCTTCTGCCTTAGAAAGAAGATAATTTGTAGAGGAATGTACAGAGACACTTTTTTGAAAATGAACGGGAAATAGAAGGATTAAACATGCCTTAATCATGGTCAGCGCAGCAGCTAAAACTTTTCTGTGAAACCTGTTATTTTGGTAACATGATCCCAAACCAGTTCAGTAGGATCTTTAGTAGAGAACAGAATACACAGTGGTTTAAGATTATTGCTTTGGAGTAAGCCAGGCCTCTCTGCACACCTGACTCAGAGCCCTTAGCTGTTATATGACCTTGGTTAAATAACTTTCCTATTCAGAGCTCCATTTTCCTCATCTATAAAATGGGGACAATAATACTACTTACCTCATAAGGTTATCATGAGGATTCACTGAAATAGTACTTAGCACATTGACTGGCACACAGTAAATGATCAATAAACAGTAAGAGTTGATTTACTATTATTATGATTATGACTTCTCTATTAAATGTAAAGTGGTTATTTCACACATATAGATCAATCAGTTCAGGGGGAAAAACACTACAGTAAACTTCAACAACTGCATAATAAGGAAAAGAGGAGTAATGTCTGTTGAGAAACTATATAACACAACATATATCCTCACAATACAAAGGTAATTTTCATAAGGATATATAACTAGTAAGTGATAATGATTGGGATTCATATTTTGCTTTGTGTAGTTCCAAAGCCTGTTTCCTCCATAACCCATTATACCTTATAATCAATTATTTTCTGTGCACTTTAAAAATTTCTGTCTACACATACTATCTCTTTATTCAAGCATTGTTGGTCCACAATGATAAACACAACCGGTCACTGGGCCTCCTAAAGTTATTTGAATTTTAATTCATTCTCCCCCATCATCAAGAAATAGACTATTTCTTTTCACAAAATTTTACTTATTTATTTTTAGCAAGAGGGGAAGGGAAGGAGAAAGAGAGGGAGAGAAACATCAGTGTGTGGTTGCCTCTCACACACCCCCTACTGGGGACCTGGCCCACAACCCAGGCATGTGCCCTGACTGGGAATCAAACCACCAACTCTTTGGCTCATAGGTCCACTCTCAATTCACTGAGCTACACCAGCCAGGACCATAGATTACTAATTTCTTACAGGGCAAGAACGGTACCTTTAATTCCTCTGTAGTATGCATAGAAGATGTTATATTTTTTGAATGACAATAACCAGGTTGTCTGAATTCAACTATTTGTTATTCTTATAAATTAATTTATGTATACCTATATATCATAAAGAGAATGAGAGTTGTCCTTTTTACATTACTTGCTAAGCATAGCTACTATTTTCTCTTGATATTTGTAATTATTTAATTAAAATTTTAAGGACCCACTGTCCTCTAAGTCTTGTAACTTTCTTCTGATTTCTTCAATATCTTCTTGAATAGAACTTACTTGTTTATACATCCTTATAACATCCTTCACTATCAATTTTCTTGTATAATAGAGCTAATATATGTAACATATAGGTTTTGGGAAAATAATTAAGAGAAGAAACATCTGGGATATAGCAGATGTTCAATAAATGACAGTTTTTATTTGCTTTGTTTCATAACTCCTTTTGAGGTAAAGGTGTGCTGTTATTCATTTATGGGGATGTGCTCTTTCTATCACATGGAAAATGGGCTATTCTGGTCCCAGGACTCGTAAGTGTGGGACATATTTGTGGCAGACCCTTCTGTGTGGCATGGGCCCAGCTCCCACTAGGAGATGCACAGGACCCACACCCACAGATGGGTTCTCTCGTGGGTAATCAGATTTGCAATATACCTAGGCTCCTTGGAGCCCTGCTTTTACTGTGACTTCCAAAAATCCATGCTAAACCTTGCAGGGACCAGTGTAACTGGCTCAACTACTCTTGCCTTTTCATTTGCTAATATCCTTCTTCTGTGGTGTGATGAGAGGCATTGGCTCCTTTTGTTGTAACTGGGGATGGTGAGTGAGGACCATCTTGTAATGTGAGGAGATATAGAATAAAGGCCTGTCAAGGAGGAGGCCTTGGCTTTTGCTCACCTGGAGAGAAAAGCCATGCTGTCATCCTTTTTCCTCCACTGGAATTGGTAGTCTGTGTGTTTTTATTTCATCCATAATGATGCAGACACTGCTAGCCAGTGTCCACATCACATATTGTCAAGGTTTGGAAAGATCTTAGCTTGTGTAGAAGATGAAAACTTTTTATTGCTATGCAAGAAAAGGCAGTAAATCAGTGCTTTGGATGGTTGCCATGATGATGGGTAACAATGGACCCTATTTGTATACGGTAACAGCCAAGCACTTGTTTATTTCTCCTCCTTGGAGATTAGTGAAATATTCTTTTAAGCCTGCCTGGAAACAAAGGAACAACATCTTTGGTCTGGGTAGAAACACTGAGAGAGCTGCTTTTTCCCCAAAGGGGGAAAAATTAGGACAAACATAATAGAATAACAATATAGAATGAATGAATGAATGAATCGATCAATCAATAAACACACTTGAACAATTCAGACCATTTTGTTTGAAAGTATTTTTTTAACTGAATGGGGATTCCAAATGAATTAAGAAACTCATATATGTCATAGGAATTTGCCAATGGGCAAACTTAGAGCCATCTGTTGATACAATCATCTTTGACCTTAACAAATAGGCTCAAGCACTGGCTGGTGTGACTCAGTGGATTGAGTGCTGGCCTGCAAACCAAAGGGTCCTTGGTTCAATTCCCAGGCAGGGCACATCCCTGGGTTGTGGGCCAGGTCCCCCAGTTGGGGACATGCAAAAGGCACCCACACATCCATGTTTTTCTCCCTCTCTTGCTCCCTCCCTTCTCCTCTCTAAAAATAAATAAATAAATAAAATCTTTTAAAAAACAAATAGGCTCATTTTCTTGACTTTTTTCCCTATTCTAGGCCTTCTAGTACCTGAATATTAGTAGTCCATTGTTGTTTATATTAGGTTATGCCTATATCTTCTTTTTTCATTCATGCATTTTCAACATTCATTTATTAAGCACCTTCTTTTCTTTTCCTTCTTTATTTTCAAAACACTTTAGGCTTCCGGCCAAGATGGAGGCGTAGGCGGACACACTGTGTCTCCTCTCACAACCAAAATTAAGGACAACAAATATTTAGAAACAAGAAAACAACCAGAATTTATAGAGAATTGAACTGTACGGAAGTCCAACAACCATTCATCCAGACCGGTAGGAGGGGCGGAGTCGCGGCAGGGGAAAGTGGAGGTGCGGACCCGGGAGCGCAAACAGCAGCAGCTGGCAGTTCCCAGGTGCACAGGCGGCGGCTGGCGGTCCCCGGGCCCACAGGCAGCAGCTGGCGGACTCCAGGCACAGGGAGGCAACTGTGCAGACCCAGTGAGGCCACACAAGGCAGCTGGCTGACCAGGTGGTCCCACATTCGTGCGCACGGACGGTCCAGGCAGAGGGGAAGTGGCAGAAGGGACTGAATCCAGGAGAGAGCGGAGCAGGCGCCATTGTTCCCTCTCAGACCCCGCCCCCACATACAGCATCACAACCCAGCGACTGGGCTGCCCCACACTGGGGAGTGCCTGAGGCTCCACCCCTCATACGTAAGCACGCACGAGTGCGCAGATAATCCAGGTGAAGGGAAAGCGGCGGAAGGGTCCAGGAGAGAGCAGAGCAGGCGCCATTCTTCCCTCTCGGACCCCGAGCACACCTATAGCGTCACAACCCAGCGACTGGGCTGCCCCGCCCTGAGGAACACCTAAGGCTCCACCCCTCACTACATAATAGCCGCGGCCAGACTAAAATCAAAACAAAAAAAAAAAAAAACCCCCACCAAAAATGGCTCAAACCGGAGAAAAAATGAAAACCCTAGAGCCAATTCCTCTAAGCAGTGAAGAGATAGCCAACCTATCAGATGCACAGTTCAAAGCACTGGTCATCAAAATGCTCACAGAATTGGTTGATTTTGCTCATAAATTAGATGAAAAAATGCAGGCTACAATACGTGAAATGAAGGAAGACGCATGGGGAACTGATAGAGATGGAAGGAAAACTGGGACTCAAATCAATGGAGTGGACCAGAAGGAAGAAATTAACAACCAAACAGAAAACGAGGAAGAAACAAGAATTCAAAAAAGTGAGAAGAGGCTTAGGAACCTCCGGGACATCGTTAAACGTCCCAACATCCGAATGATAGGGGTCCCAGAAGGGGAAGAAGAAGAGCAACAAGTGGAAAACTTATTTGAACAAATAATAAAGGAGAACTTCCCCAATATGGCAAAGGAAATAGACTACCAGGACGTCCAGGAAGCTCAGAGAGTCCCAAAGAAGTTGGACCCAAGGAGGTACACACCAAGGCACATCATAATTACATTAGCCAAGATTAAAATGAAGCAGAGAATTCTAGAAGCAGGAAGGGAGAAGGGGACAGTTACCTACAAAGGAGTTCCCATCAGACTGTCAGCTGATTTCTCCAAAGAGACCTTCCAGGCAAGAAGGGGCTGGAAAGAAATATTTGAAATCTTGAAAAACAGAGACCTACATCCAAAATTGCTGTATCCAGCAAAGCTGTCATTTAGAATGGATGGACAGATAAAGCGCTTCTCAGATAAGGTCAAGTTCAAGGAGTTCATCATCACCAAGCCCTTATTATATGAAATGTTAAAGGAACATATCTAAGAAAAAGAAGATAAAAATATGACAGTGAAAAGACAGCAAACTCACAGCTATTAAGAACCATACCTAAAACAAAAGCAAACTAAGCAAACAGCTAGAACAGGAACAGAAGCACAGAAATGGAGATAAGCCCTAGCTGGTGTAGCTCAGTGGACTGAGCACGGGCCTGTGAAGCAAAGGGTCACTGGTTCAATTCCCAGTCAGGGCATATGCCTGGGTTGCAGGCCAGGTCCCCAGTGGGGGACACATGAAGGCAACCACACATTGATGTTTCTCTCCCTCTCTTTCTCCCTCCCTTCCTTTCTCTCTAAAAATAAATAAATAAAATGTTAAAAAAAAAAGAAATGGAAATCATATGGAGGGTTAGCAACAGGGGCATGGGAGGAGGAGCGGGGGGAAGGTACAGAGAATAAATAGCATAGACGGTGGATAGAAAATAGACGGGGAGGGCAAGAATAGTATGGGAAATGTAGAAGCTAAAGAACTTATGACCCATGGACATGAACTAAAGGGGGGGAATGTGGGTGGGAGAGGGTGTGTCGGGTGGAGGGGAATGATGGGGGAGAAATGGGACAACTGTAATAGCATAATAAATAAAATATATTTAAAAAAAGATAAAAAAACACTTTAAAATTTTATTTTATTTTTAGAGTGAGGGGAAGAGGGATAAAGAGAGAAAAAAACACATATATGTGAAAGAAAAACTTCTATCTGCTGCCTCTCATAGGCTCCAGATCAGGCATTATGGACTGTATCCACAACCCAGGCATTAGCCTTGACCCAGAATCCAGCTGGAGACCTCTTGCCCTGCAGGACAGTGCCCTACTGACTGAGTCAGGCCAATCAGGGCTCAAAATACCTTTGATTTTATTAAGGAACATACAGAAATTGGGAAATTTAGTGGTATAATTTAAGAATTGGTTGTGTTTGAACTGTCAGTATATTTCCAATACTTCCTTATGTATCTTGAATACTCTGTATATTTAACATACCTTGAATCTTCCAGTAACCTGGTACAACTTTCAATGTACATTTCAATAAAACTCTTTGGGTTTTCATTGAGATATTTTTAATTTTTTTCTTGTGTCCTTTTTTTCACTTGTGTTTTTTGGCCATTGTTACAAGACCTTCTGGGACACTTTGATGTGCTGTTTCCAGAATTTTAATAATTTCAAGGTCAATCCTCCAATCATTTTTAGTCTTAAGAATAATGTATATGCCAGTCTTCCCTGCTTTTCCAGTGCCCTACTCTCTGTACATATTCTTCAATATTCATTGGGGTATCATAATTATATACGTGCATGATATCATGAGCATCAAGACCTCAGGATGCTAAATCAGTAGCAATCAGTGTCTTCTCAATTCTACTTTTAAAGTCATTTAATTCATTCCCATGTTTGTTCTGTTCTCTGTCACCATGCAGTGATGGTACAGGTAGGCCTTGGATGCTTATATTACTGGATGAATCATCAGTAACAACTTTTCTGCTGGCAAACATGATGACTTTGTGTTTAAATGACATGCTCTGTAGGAATTCTTGGATAAAAGATTGTTTTTCTTCTTCTGTTCTAATTATTATATTTTGCTTCACTGTATTACAGCAAAAAAGGTCCAGAGTACCAACATAAACAATTATACGCTCTTTCAAATGAGACTGTGCAAGTTAACAAAGGGTATCTGGCCAAGTTGTACATAACAGTCTATTGATCCAGGCACACATCTAATAAAATCTTCATTATGTGCTGCTCAAATCCCAGATCTAGCATTTTATCAGCTTCATATAAGAGGAAGTAAGTGATACTTCTTAAGTTGACAAAGTTATTCTTGCAGATCATTCAGTTGCTCAGGGGTTGCAATAATATCTATGCCTTTGGCAATGTGTTTTACTTGTTCTTTTCTATTTCTGCCACCATATATACAATACTTGTAAGATTTTTATATGAATACTTGGAACACTGAGTTTTCTCCTGGAGATTTAATTCTCCAGTCAGTGTAAGGACTAGCATGCCAGGACTATTGTTTTGCTCTGTAGGTGTTGGTTGAGAATTGATGTGAGTAAACCCAGGCAATAAATAAGGCAATGATTTGCCTGTTCCAGTGTGGGTGACTCCTACAATATCTATCCTTTGTAGAACAATTGGCCATGCCAGTGATTGAATTGATGTTGGTGGTTGAAAGCCTGTTTTTTAAGTGTTTTTCATCAAGTCAGGATAATCCGGGAAAGCATCTTCAAATTTACAAGTTGGGTTGGGGATAGAACATTTTTTGCCATCTTTTAAGTCATTACACATAATACTGAAATTTTCCTTTATCCAAATATCTACCTACACTTAAGACAGGGAACTTGTTGCTTCAAATTCTATATCAAAGTTGTTTTATTTTTAAATTGGTGGTAAATCTGCTCTATTTTTCCAGTCTGCAAATTCTGCCCTAATTTGATCCCAGTCTATCAATGACTGAACTTCTTTAACAATATTATCTGTGGTTAAGTCTCTTCCAACAGAGGGTTGGGATACAGCATTATCTGAATTGTAGTTTCTTTCTTGTTTTTTCACATGTTTTTATACCTGCTTTGGCTTTTGCTTTCGCCTTCTTACTGCCAAAAATTTTTACCTGTGATTTGGAATCACCCCTTATGCTCTGCATTTTGGTGTTTCTCACACTCTGGATGTCCTTTATTTTTGATCCACGGGGATCAATTACTGCACCAATCACACTGTTTTTTGTTTGTTTGTTTGTTTGTTTTTTAATTATGTAAAGGCAAGAGCAAGTTCTCAGGGACTAGTAGCTTTAGGATCCAGGTGGCTGGAGGAGACAACCCAGTCCCCACCTCTGCCCCCTCTGCAGCCTCTGCCTCCCTTGCCATGATTGCAGGCCCTGCCAGCCCTGAGATCACTTAGAGTAAGCTCCACCCTCTTTTGCTCTGGGGCCCAAGCCAGTGCTTCATGGTAAAGTTTGTATAGACCTGTCTTTGCCTACCTATGGTTGGGAGACACAGCCTGAGGTCTCCTTCTCTTTTCACTCTTTTCTTAAAAAATTATTTTATTGTTGTTCAAGTACAGTGGTCTGCATTTACCTTCCATTACTCCCCCCTCCACCCCAGCCATCCTCACCTCCCTCCCCTGATTCCGTTCCCCCTTGGTTTTGACCATGGGACCTTTATAGTTCTTCCTTAAAGTGCTTCCCTTTTTTGCTCCATTATCCCATCCCAACTCCCCTCTGGTTACTGTAAGATTGTTCTTAATTTCAATATCTTTGGTTATATTTTTTGCTTGCTTATTTGTTTTGTTGAATAACTTCCACTTAAAGGTGAGATCATACAGTATTTGTTTTTAACCGCCTGGCTTATTCCACTTAGCATAATGCTCTCCAGTTCCATCCATGCTGTCACAAAGGGTAGGGGCTCCTTCTTTCTTTCTGCTGCATAGTATTCCATTGTGTAAATGTACCATAGTTTTTTAAATATATTTTATTGATTATGTTATTACAGTTGTCCCATTTCTCCCCCATCATTCCCCTCCACCCTGCACACCCCCTCCCACCCACTTTCCTCCCTTTAGTTCATGTCCATGTGTCATAAGTTCTTTACCTTCTACATTTCCCACACTATGCTTGCCCTCCCCCTGTCTATTTTCTACCAACTATCTATGCTACTCATTCTCTGTACCTTTTCCCCCCCTCTCCTCCTCCCACTCCCCTGTTGCTAACCCTCCATATGATCTCCATTTCTGTGTTTCTATTCCTGTTCTAGCTATTTGCTCAGTTTGCTTTTGTTTTAGGTGTGGTTGTTAATAGCTATGAGTTTGCTGTCTTTTTACTGTCATTTTTTTAATCTTCTTTTTCTTAGATAAGTCCCTTTAACATTTCATATAATAAGGGCTTGGTGATGATGAGCTCCTTGAACTTGACCTTATCTGAGAAGCACTTTATCTGCCCTTCCATTCTAAATGATAGCTTCGCTGGATAGAGCAATCTTGGATGTAGGTCCTTGCCTTTCATGACTTGGAATACTTCTTTCCAGTCCCTTCTTGCCTGAAAGGTCTCTTTTGAGAAATCAGCTGACAGTCTGATGGGAACTCCTTTGGAGGTGACTATCCCCTTACCCCTTGCTTCTTCTAGAATTCTCTCCTTCATTGGAATCTTGGCTAATGTAATGATGATGTGCCTTGGTGTGTTCCTCCTTGGGTCCAACTTCTTTGGGACTCTCTGAGCTTCCTGGACGTCCTGGTAGTCTATTTCCTTTGCCATATTGGGGAAGTTCTCCTTTATTATTTGTTCAAATAAGTTTTCCACTTGTTTCTCTTCTTCTTCCCCTTCTGGGACCCCTATAATTTGGATGTTGGGACGTTTAAAGATGCCCTGAAGGTTCCTAAGCCTCTCCTCATTTTTTTGAATTCTTGTTTCTTCCTTCTTTTCTGTTTGTTTGTTGTTTCTTCCTTCTGGTCCACTCCATTGATTTGAGTCCCAGTTTTCCTCCCATCTCTATTGGTTCCCTGTGCGTTTTCTTTCATTTCACTTATTGTAGCCTTCATTTGTTCATCTAATTTGTGAGTAAAATCAACCAATTCTGCGAGCATCCTGATCACCAGGGCTTTGAACTGTACATCTGATAGGTTGGCTATCTCTTCATCACTTAGTGAAATTGGCTCTGGGGCTTTGATTTGTGCTCTGGTTTAAACCATTTTTGTGGGTTTATTTTTAATTTTTATTTTTTATTTTTTTGTCTGGTCGTGGCTGTTACGTATAAGGGGTGGAGCTTTAGGTGTTCCCCAGGGCAGGGCAGCCCAGTCGCTGGGTAGTGACGCTGCTTGTGGGGGCAGGGTTTGAGAAGGAACAATGGTGCTTGCCTCGCTTTCTCTAGCATTCCAGTGCCTTCTGCCGCTTCCCCTTTGCCTGGATTATCTGCACACGAATGTGGGACCACCTGGTCAGCCACCCACCTTGTGCGGCCTCACTGGGTCTGCATGGTTGCCACTCCGTGCCCGAGGTCCGCTAGCCGACACCTGTGCACGTGGGGTGTGCTAGCCACCGGCTGTACACCTGGGAACTGCCAGCCACTGCCTGCATGCCGGGTCCACACCTCCACTTTTTCTTGCTGCGACTCCACCCCTCTTACAGGTCTGTATGAATGGTTGTTGGACTTACATACAGTTCAATTTTCTATCAGTTCTGATTATTTTCTTGTTTCTAAATATTTGTTGTCCTTAATTTTGGTTGTGAGCAGAGGCACAGTGTGTCCACCTACGCCTCCATCTTGGCCGGAAGTTCCTGTATCATAGGTTTTTGATCCATTCATTTTTGATGGGCACTTAGGTTGCTTCCAGCACTTGGCTATTAAAAAATTGTGCTGTTCTGAACATTGGGGTGCAATGGTTCTTATAGATTCATATTTCAGGGTTCTTGGATATAACCTCAGCAGTGGAATTGCATGGTTGAAAGGCAGTTCCATTTTTAGTTTTCTGAGGAAATTCCACACTCTTTTCCACAGTGACTGCTCCAGTCTGCATTCCCACCAACAATGCACCAGGATTCCCTTTTCTCCACATCCTCTCCAACACTTGTTTGTTGATTCACTTATGATGGCCATTCTGAGTGGTATGAAGTGGTATCTCATTGTGCTTTTAATTTGCATCTCTCTGATGACTAGTGATGTTAAGCATCTTTTCACATGTCTCTGGGCCCTATGCATGACCTTGGAGAAGTGTCTGTTCCGGTCTTTTGCTCATTTTTTAATTGTGTTTTTTGTCTTCCTGGAGTGGAGTCATGTGAGTTCTTTATATATTTTGGAAATGAAACCCTTGTCCTAAGTGTCATTGGCAAATGTTTTCCCATACAGTTGGTTCTCTTTTAATTTTAATACTGTTTTCTTTAGGCATGAAGAAGCTTTTTATTTTGATGAGATCCCATTTGTTTATTCTTTCCTTTATGTCCCTTGCTCTAGGGGGCATATCTGTGAAAATATTGCTGGGTGAAATATCTGAGATTTTCCTGCCTATGTGGTCCTCTAGGACTTTTATGGTGTCCCAACTTATATTTAAGTCTTTTATCCACCTTGAATTTATTTTCGTGTATGGTGTAAGTTGGTGATTGAGTTTCATTTTTTTACATGTAGCTGTCCAGGTCTCCCAACACCATTTGTTGAAGAGGCTGTTTTTACTCCATTTTATGCTTCTGCCCCCTTTGTCAAATACTAATTGACCATAGAGACTTGGGTTTTTTCTGGGCTCTCTATTCTGTTCCATTGGTCTATGTGTCTATTCTTATTACAGTACTAGGCTGTTTTGATTACAGTGGCCTTGTAAATATGGTTTGATATCAGGTGCAGATGACATGATAGCATACATAGAAAACCTTATAGAGTCCACCAAAAAACTACTCGACCTGATAAATAAATTTGGTAAAACAGCTGGATACAAAGTCAATATTCAGAAATCAAAGGCATTTTTGTACACGAACAATGAAATATGAGAAACAGAAATCTCTTTGGACTCTTGAGCAGCAGATCTTACTGCCTGTCTTGTAGGTAGCTATATGGTGTTACCTAGGGAAACATTTAATAGGATTTCAGGGAGGAGCTTTGATGACTTGGCCAATCACAGATGTGGGACTAGGGAGAGATAAAGCAGGTACCTCTGAAGCAAAAATCAAAGTGACACTCACTCCCAGGGTCTGATACTTATAGGAGTTTGAGATTGAGTGTTTTCTCATCATCTGTGTCATAGGTACCTGAATTGCTCACCTCATACTAGTACTAGTTCAGGTTAGGATCAGACTTGAACCATACTTTGAGCTTATCTGCATATATATTTTTTTACAAGTCCTTTTATTTTTTTAACATTTTTAAAATTTTAATTGTTGATCTTGTACAGTTTTCTGTCTTTTACTCCCACCCCAGCCCACCACCCCAGCCCTCCCCACCATTATTTCCATAAGAAGAAAAAGTAGTGGATTTTTAAATATCAACTTGCTTGTTTCTAAGTTTCTTTCTATATAACAATAGTTGATCTAAATAAATTAAATTCCCTGTACTCTACTGTAACTTAAATTATACTATCAGAAGTCAATAGTGCACACTTAGGGATGACACTTTGACACTGATTCTTTAGCTAAACTCCCACATTTGTTTAGGCAGCTTCTAGATATTGTTTCAGGGATGCTGATTAAACAAGAGGTAGGGTGGGATCTAAGGAAGCTTAGGGACTGTTTTCAATAGTTTGCTAGTTTTCTCAGTCCCTCAATTTTTTCTTTCCCTGTGGTTCCATAGATTCACAGATCTTAGAACTGAAAGGCCACATAGAAGTCATGTGTTAGGTGGAATGAAGAAGACACCATGGCAGAAATCTGGGCAGGTTGATATCCAACTTCTTTGTAAACAGTCCCAGAGGCTAGGAGCTCACTTTGTGTTTGGTAGCAGGTAGGAATGAGTGGCCAGGGGGGAAATAAAGGCAGGTCCCTCACTATTGCAATCTAAAAAGAACTTAATACTGGAGGCTAGAAGCAGAAAGAAAACATGTCTCATCAATTAACTCAGCAGTGCTGAGCCAAATTTGATGAGATTGCCAGGTGTTCCGAGCATCACAAGCAAAATACCTGAGGAGAAGTGGGGTTAGTCATTGAGATCCTATGCTAGGAAAGGGAGCTTCTGTAATGATTTCACTAACAAAGAACCTTTACTAACTGAGAAAGAAAACCTTTGTAGCTGTACATTATTCCCAAGGGGGAGAATAAGGAGGGGGGGCTAGAAACTGACTAAGGTACATAACTCCTGAACTCCAATAGTTGGCTGTAGCTTTAGCTCAAGTGTATAGAACAAACTCATTAACTTACTAACAATTTTTTTTCTCTATATGTGGGGAATTTAAAGTAGCTGGGTGCCTGCTTGCAGCTTTGGGCTTCTGTGTTTCCTAAATAAGCTTGCTATTTCATTTCCACTATACATGTTTGTCTCTCACTTGAATCCTTGCCTGGTGGGTGAGACAAGAACCAAGGCAGGGGAGAGAGCCTTTTGACTTGGCTCTCTCTCTCCCGTAACAGTTGCTTCAAGGATATCCACTCCATTAATGGGCATTTTAAGGGTTATGAAGATGGTGTTGAACTTCAATACACCACTTCTTGTTTCCTTACGTCTTCCAAATTCCAATTTATACACAGGATAAAAATATAAGTAAGACTTAGTGTCTGCCCTAAGGAGCTTACAGTCTAGTAATGCTTCAATTATTCCATAATATATTCCAGGACAGAAACCATGACTTCTACTTTTCAGGCCCTACATAAAACTGGAAACACAAGATGTGATGAAATAAGACTTATGTAATTGAATTTGGTTGAATTTTGTCTGAAAATACAGTTTTCTAGGTTCACTCCTTAGCAAGAAATGCAATGCATAACAAAATGCCAGTATCCTGTGGCTTGACACTTGGACCTGAAAGTGAGGATTCACATGCCCCTCCTCTCAGCCTCCCAGATGAAGATTTGACAGTCTCACCATTCACCCCATGTCCTGTGCTCCTTCTGCTCCACCCCCACTCCCTTTATTGTGCTCTATGTCCTGTTGATGGTTATATTGGTGTATAATTATTATTATATTATTATTAATATTATATTTTTAAAAATTTGGATTCTCACTTTGGGGAGAAGAATGCTCTCATCCCCTCTTTCTGCATCCCCTGCCATTTTCACTGGCTGTGGGAGCTTTTTTGCAGGAAAGGATGGGACACTTTGCATGTTGTACACATATGCTGCAGGATGGGGTGGGGCCCATGGGCCTTTGGGAAAGTACAGGTGCCAAGCCCTTCATGCAGAGCCCTCCCACCCTATCTATTCCCAGATAGAGAGAAATAACCAAACAACAAAACCCTAAAGTTGGCTTGATGATGGGTTTGTGTTTCAGGGGAAAGTGAGGCAGAGGTTCTGTAAAGGGTTTCTGCTTCTGAGCTGTTTCGGTGGCCACAAGCTCATGGAGCAGAGTACTCAGGCCTGGCCCCCATGTGCCCCCGCACACACACGACACTCCCACTGATTCTTGTGTGACTGTGCCTCCAAGGTGTGGGGCTGCTGGCTGAGCTTTTGGGCTGGGAATGCTGTCTGGGAATCTAAGGCTGGGGGTAGATTTTGAGGTAGGGCCCCTATGAAGCACATTGGAGAGAAAGAGAGCCACGAAGAGAGGCCTGAGGAGGGGCAGAGGGCTGGGGCTATGGGTGAGTCAAGGTCCCTTCCCTTTCCCAGAATTTTCTCTAAGATACACAGTGCAATAACTCCCTATCCCTCAATTGACATCATCCCTGTAAAACTGGCCACAAAGCACAGGGAGAACTGGGGAGAGGACCTTGAGCGAGGTGACTCAGTGGGAGCAGACATTGGTCACTCCAGGGTGCCTGAGGACTGGAACCCTTGCATCCACAGGCAAATGTGAGTGAGGGGACTTGCTCTTCCTTGCACGTTCACATCCCCAGAGGAGTGGTTGTTGGGATGGGGTTGTGAGGATGGGAGAGGGGGCTGGGAGTTTTGCAGAAAATCTGCCTCCCTTCTTTCCTCCTTGGCCCTTCTCACCATCCCTCTTCCCTGCTCCTTCTACTTCCAAACTTCTGTGGACCCCACCTTCCTGCTCTTGGCACCCTCGTTGTCTGGCTACCTCCTGTCCCACCACCTCCAGCCTGCATTCTCCCTTCCCTCTTGGCTACTGTATTTGTAGATAGCAACCTTTGGAAAATGTTATCTGTATAACAGTCCAGGAGCTTTTGTTATTGTCATCATATTGATATGAAATTAGGTTCTATTTTTGTCAAAGAATCTTGTAGTAATAATGATTCAAATGCCAAAAGAGAGAAAATTCCAGTATCCTAAGACTGCACCAAGTTTGACTTCTTGATGAAGCATCCCAAACAATTTCAAATACCAATGGATGCCATATATATGACATATATTCTTGACATATGACATATATGTGACATATGAATATATATATCATATGAATATATATATATATATATATATATATATATATATATATATATATATATATATATATATATTCTTTTATTGGTAGGAAATTTTTAACTAGGTTAACATGTTCCCTGGGCAATTTCAGCTTCATTATTATTAGATCATTACTCATCTGTTTAAATGTATTCGCCCACACTTGCTGGTGTACACAGCCTTCTTTTCTTATATGTAAAGTCTCAGAGAGGCATGACCAGTTCTTCCCAAACCATTTTACTCTAATCTGAACTGTGTTGTCTCCAGAGAAGGGCAGGTAGTCATATAGGTATTCTAGTTTCCCAACCTTTCCCCACCCAGTGGCAAACTGAATTGTTTGTTATTGTGGAATTCATAGCAATTAATCCTTCATAAACTCTCTAAAACAAAATGTAACTTTCCAGAGCCCTCATTTATTAGTGACCCACTGATGAAAGTAACACTGGCCTAACCAAGAGTCCATGCTTTGGATTTTGCCAAATTAAAGATCCTAAAAGGGCAGAGCAATGTGGAGATTCAGAAGTGTATTTATGGGAAAAATGAAATAGGTCACATAAAATTTACCTGCTGCCTAAGTAAGTGGAGTGTTTTGTGAATTCCCATATAAAATTCTGGCTTGCATTCATCCCTCTTCTTAAGTCCTCTCATTGGAATGATAAATTTCTTTGTGGGCAAAGAAACAACTTTTAATTGTTATTTAAAGAAGTAGTTTAATTCCAACTATGAGGAAAGGACTGAGCCCATATCCAATACAAGCCAGCTAATGTATGTGAAGTTATCTTTTTCTTTCTCTAGGCATCCAACCATATATGGGTCTTATGATTCATCTTGGCAAAATGCTTGTTTTGAATTGATGGGCTTGACCACTAGCAATTTTTTACATTGACACTTTTCCTTGCACACTTACGAAGAGATAGTTATTTGCAGATACATTGTCTTCCTCTTCACTGAAGATCTGTTTTTCTCTTGGTATTTTTCAGATGACATGAAAAGAATGGAAAAATTTAAGCCTGAACTGAAGGTCGGAATTGATTAATTGGCTGAAAACCAGCCTTGGATGTACAGATTAGATGGTAGATCTTGCTGAAAACTTCATATTTCTCTCTTTCTTCTCTCTCTCTCTCTCACACACACATACATAGAGAAACACACATACAAACTAAAATAAAAATTTCTATGAAAATATATTTTTTATTTTAAATAGGACATATGATTTTTTACTTTGTACTTCTGTATTTATATATCTCTTTGAAATTGTCTGGTTCAGTTAGCGTATTAGAGTACTTTAGCACTGGTTTATAAATTGTTTTTATGTCCAGGTAAGATTGAGAGAAACTTATAATGATGACTGTGAAAAAATTATATATATATGTATGTATTATATATGTGCATATATAATACATTATATATAGTATGTATAAAACATGTACTATGTATAAAAATTGCTAAACCTGTTTAATTTATTGTCTGCAAATAATAATTACTGAATATAAAGTTTTGAATGTGAAGAAAATTAGACAAGTCTGTCGATAATTGTCTTCTGAAGCAGCTAAGTCTAACAGTCTCTGTGAGGAAATAAACAAAGAACAAACTGAAAACAAAAATGAATGAGTTCAGTTAATATGTTAGAGCAATGTAGCTATTTTTGATTCAAGTGGGAAAAATAGGGTATATGTCAACTTTAGCAAAAACCTACGGTTGCTTAAATCAATATGAAAATGATTATATTTGTATAACAGCCTGATGTAATTTTGTGACATGACTCTCCTTTGGAGTGCCTCAGTATCTGCAGGTCAGTCAACTCAAAGGGAAGCTCATCCCTGTCAGTGAAAAAGATGATGGTGATAATCAAATGTAGATCATCTGGGTAAGAGACCTCAACCTCCAGGCAACCAAGAGTGAAAGTGAACCTAGCTTAAATTGATTAGGTTTTCATGACTTCATGATGATAGATGGAAATCTATCAATTATACCATGTGGCAGAAATAATAATGACCATGTCTATTGCTAAGTATAGAGAATATTTCTGGGTAACTAGGTATTGTGTATTCTCATAAACTTTTTAAAAACTTTCTGGAAGGCAATTTATTTTTTCTAGTTTTATTGAAATATAATTGGCATACAACACTGTATAAGCTTAAGGTGTACAACATAATGACATGATATCTATATGTAATATGAAATGATTAAATAAGTTTAGTTAATATTTATCACCTCATATAATTACAAAAATATTTGTTGATGAGTAGTATTCCATTGTACGTGCATACACCACATTTCCTTTATACATTCATCTGTTAATGGACAGTTAGATTGTTCCATGTCTTGACTATTGTGAGTAATGCTGCAATGAACACTGGAGTGCAGCGCAATCTGTTTGACACAGTGATTTCATTTGGGTATATATACCCAGAAGTGGAAATACTGGGTCATATGGTAGTTCTATTTATAATTTTTCTGAGAAACCTCCCTTCGCATTGTTTTTCATAGTGGCTGCACCAATTTACATTCCCACCAACAATGTATGAGGGTATCCTTTTCTATACATCCTCCCAGTATTTATCTTTTGTCTTTTTGATGATGGACATTGCAACAGGCTTGAGGTAATATCTCATTGTAGTTTTTGATTTGCATTTTTTCTATTGATTAGGGATGCTGAGCACATTTTCATATACCTGTTAGCTATTTTACTATCTTTGGAAAAATGTCTACTTAGGTCTTTTGCCTGTTTTGAAATTAGATTATTTTTTGTTATTGAGTTGTATGAGTTCTTTATATTTCTTGAATATTAATCCCTTATCAAATATATGATTTGCAAATATTTTCTTCCATTCTGTAGGTTACCTTTATATAAGTTATCCTGTTAACAATACCCTTCATTTTCCTTGTTCATAATATAATTTTGAACTTTACTGATTATTGTAAAAATGTGTTGTTTCACCAAGAATTCATGGTTGAAAGTATTTCTAATTATTTTAACAGTATAATATATGTACTCACACTATATGTGTTAATTTACACTTACAGAAGGAAACTATGTAATAAATTTCAGAAATTCATAAATTTATAATATTCGACCATGCCCCTCAGTATAAAGTTTCAACAGTCATCCCTGATTACTCCTTTAGAGTATTTTGGGACATTTATTTTACAGAATTCATATGTTTTTGGTAGTCTTTTACTGGTTTCATTAGCCCATGCTTTTCCTCTTCATCTGGATTTTAAAGTTCATGAAATCAGAGGATACATGTTTCCACTTCTCCTGAATGCTTTAAAAGGATTAAATTAAAGAAGAAAGAGGAAGGAGAAAGTTACTGCTGAGTCATAATATGCCGGCCAAACCCAGAGTGGGGATTGGGGAGGGGTGATGTTAAAAGGTACATTTACTTGAAGCTGTGAGGTAATTTTAACACATGCACCTCAGTTTTTATCTGGGAAAGAGTTCGATTAAAATGATTTGACTTCTTTAAGGCTCTTAATATCCATTAAGAAGTATAGAATAGGGTAGTGAACAAATCATATCTGTCTAGGGTTAAAGTTCAAACCTGCTCAGTGATGCCGATTTATTGAACCCTTTAACCTTATGGACTGTGAATCTTGTTCACCTACTTAGCAATTTATGACCTACCTGATACTCCCCACCATGGCCAGCTCCCTGAACATAACCTATTTCTTGCCTACTTAGATCTATAGATCTCCCACTTATTTAATGGAAAATAGAGGGCTAGTACCTCCTCACCAGCCACATCATTTTGTCAACCATACCTCAGGCAACAATAGTTGAAATGGTCAGTTGCACATTTTGAGTTAATCCATGTGTAGGAAGATTAAGTAGTGGTTTGTTTAGGAAATACTAATGTAGATTAAGGGGAAGGTATCATGATTTTAATAATATTTACTTTATAAGATGGATAATACTATTGAAGAGTGGTTCCATACACAGGGCTTAGCAGATGAAAATAAGCACATGATAAATACTATTCTATTCTTTGTAAGTTTTCCAAATTCCTTACGTGTTCCTGCCTGAGATCTGAAATGGCAAAGCACTCTGATAATAATCATACACACTTGCACATACACAAGCACATACACATGTGCATACTCACACACTATTTTGAAGATCCATTTCTTTTCCCATATTTAGCTAAAAGCTGCTGCAATGGTCAGAGATGAAGAGTTAGTGCCTTGATCCTTAAACATCAGTAGGCACATGGACAAGATTTTTGATGAATTGCCTCTTACAACATTTCTGTGCTTATTGGCTAATACTGTGGGGGGTTTTTGTAAAGATAATATCAAAACCATAGTGATTGAGTGCCAGGAAACTCATACTTTTCTGTTTCACCAATTATTCAGTGAAATCTATGCACCTCAATGTTCATAGCAGCACTACTTAAAATAGCCAAGTGCTGGAAGCAACCATCAGTAAATGAATGGATGAAAAAACTGTGGTACATTTACAGAATGGAATTCTATGCAGCAGAAAGAAAGAAGGAGCTCCTACCCTTCTCAATAGCATGGATGGAACTGGAGAGCAATATGCTAAGTGAAACAAGCCAGGCTGTGAAAGACAAATACCATATGATTTCATTTATAAGCGGGACTTAATAAAAAAAACAAACAAGCAAGCAAAAACTAGAGACATTGAAATAAAGAACAAACTGGTAGTAACCAGAGGGTTGGGGTGGGGGTGGGGGATAATGGCGGAAAGAAGGGGAAGGGTCATCACGGAACATGTATATGGGACCCAAGGACAAAGCCAAAGTGAGGAAGGATGGAAGGTGGGAGGTAGGGGTGGGTGGGGTAGGGGAAAGTGGTGGGGAGAAAATGGAGACAACTGTACTTGAACAATAATAAAAAAATAAAAGAAATCTCAGTCATGATAACATAGAACAAATGAATGAAGTGCTCTTGAAACAGATGAACTACAATGTGACAGATCCTGTAGATCAGAGTGGATGTTACAAGAAGCTACTTTTGATATTTAGGGGTGATTTTTCATTGAAAATTGGGCAAAGAGGGAGCATAATGGCTGGTCAAAATAGAGCTTTCTATCTGTGACTTACGACTATTGTCATTTAAATGATCTATATATTACACCAACCTGTTACAGGCTCAGGGCATCTAATGCAACGAAGATGTCATGTAAATAATTTATAGCCTATTGTATGGATGATGAATTGTCTTGTGTGCACACTCTTTCCAAATTGCAGGTTAAACCAGAGACTTTCAGAGCCAAGGTTTCCATTCACTAAGCCACTAATAGAGGCCAACATTTTTCAGTTAGTTGGGTTAATTCCATATTCCCATCAGAAGAACACTGGAGAGTATGAAATTTTGGTCTGTTTAATCAAATTTGGAATACTCTTTAGCATTGTGATGATACTTGTTAATCTTAGGAGCCCTTTTCCCCCAGCCTTGGATATTCAAAGAAAAAAAAGTAGTTGATATGCATTTAGCACTGTTGCGGACCGTTCAGCCTGGTCTCAGGAGTTGTAACCCTCACCCCATGGTGGGCTGTGTAAGAGCCCAAGGGACCTGCTTCATCTGGGTCTGTTCTGTCAAGAGGATGTGAGCTACTAAGGAGACAAAGCTTATCCCCCTGGCAGGAGCGCCGCTTCTGCCTCATCCATCTCTGGCCCCAATGCTTGGTTGGTTAGTCAATGATGAGTAAGACTCCTCATAGGAGGGGCAACCTAAGCCAGACATGACCACTTGGGAGACCCTCATGGAAGGACTCAGGAGGCTGCAGCAAAGAGGGGATGATAGACCCTCACCCCCCAGCTATTCTGACATAGCCCGAGTCCCCATTTCCATCTGGGAGATGTCTTCTGCTTCCTGGGCCTAATCAGCTTAAAGCCTGAAACTATGAGGGCAAGCAGTCCAGCCCTGTGCCAGCCAGAGCGGTTCCCAGCTGATTGGGCATAAGAAAGAATTCGTAAAGTCCTGTGAAACCTGCTTTGTTTGCTAAGAGTGCTCTCATTTAAATGATAAGGGTCCGTGGAGGAAATGGCTGTGTCTCCCAATGTTTTGCAACCCTCTTTCCTGACAGACACTGACTCAGATTAAGCCCTCAGATTTCTTTGACATGTTAAACCTGTATTCCGGTGTATTGGAACCCAATAAAAGCCTAGTGAGGAAGGCGCTCTGGGTAATTCTCCTCTGAGAGTTTGACCACCTCTCCTCCCCAAGCAGATCATGTCTTGGTAGTTTTATTTTCATCCATGACGGATCGGGGGTTCTGCAGGTGGAGCCCCCCCCACCCCACATAGCACAATATTAAGTTCAAAATCCTCCCAGGGTTCTATCTTAAAAAACAAACAAACAAACAAAAAAAAAAAGCAAAAAACAAATGAGAACCACCCAATTCTCCTTGTTTTTGTCAAATCCAGAATACAATTCTAATGGAAATGTGCAGGAATGGTTTTAAAGTGATCAGAATTGTCTTTCTCCTTTAATTTTAAAGATCAGGGGTCTAGGCTATCTCCCTAACCATCTTAACCTCCTTTAGTACTCCATAATTCTATTGTCCAAAAAATTTTCAAAACATTTTTCAACTAGATATTTTGGAGACTAAACAAATCACTTTTTGTACAGAGAGGACTTAAAAGCAGCTCCTTATGGTATACCTTTTGGACTCCACTTGTGCAGTCTAAAGGCTGTGGACATCTGCCAGTTAGCTGTGATTTTGACCAGTGTAGATAGCTGGACAAGAGAATTCATCCAATTCCAGATTTCCCTTTGCAGTTACTGAACAAAAGAGGATTGGGGATGATTCATAAAGCATATAACCTAGGGTTCAAGTTCATCCTAGGGACAGAAGTTATAAAAGAATTGCACAGAAAAAGAACATAGGCTGAGTGAGCATTTCAGGTTAGAGCAGATAATTGTACACTTAGGTAATACCCCCAGAGAGATAAGTGTAATCATATGTCAAGGTCAGACAGATCAACAATAAATATAACTTCAGGAGCTAGGGTGGAAGTAGAGCTAGGTTGCAAATAATTCTCATAAGTGAATAACATGAAGATTCCTTTAGAAGGCCCAGTCTGGGCTCTGGGCTCTCTCACCTATTGACCATATTCACACAACTAGGTTTTATTTGAGAAACCATCAATGATGTGATCATCTATGTTTAAATATATTTAAAAACTCCCTTTTATCAAAGTATATATTTAGCTTTTACATACTACATCTCACTTTACCTTTATATATAAAAAGTAGTATAGTAGTCCCCCAATATCTGCATATATGTTCCAAGATTCCCAGTTGGTACCTGAAATTGCAGATAGTAGCAAATCCTTTATATGCTACGTTTTTTTCCAACACATACATATCTAAGATAAAGTTTAATTTATAAATTAGGTATATAAAAGATTAACAACAACAAATATAAATTATAACAATATACTCTAATAAAAGTTATGTGAATGTGGTCTCTCTCTCTCTCAAAATACAATACCTTATTGTATCATACTAATCCTTCTTATTGTGATGATGTTAAATGGTACAATGCATATGCGATGAGATGAAGTGAGGTACTCAGAATGGCATTCAATTTAAGACATAAATTATTTATTTCTAGAATTTTTCATTTAATATTTTTGGGCTTTGGTTGATCATAGATAACTGAAACCCCACAAAGTAAAACCACAGATAAGGGGAGATTACTGTAGAAGTTTTTCCAAAACAAGATTATATAATTCTAATAGTTAATATCAATCTAAGTATCTTTTATGAAAATGTTTTTTTAGAGTAAAATTTCCCTTCAGCGTCACCTCTGTCTTTCTACAGTGAAATAATTTCTGTGATTTATAGAACTATTATCTCCTCTGTGATACATACAATGATCTACTGAGTATATGCGCAAGTTCTATAGCCTTAGTTCACTTTGTGTTTCAACAATCAAGTAAAAGAGAAAGGTAAATGTACAAAGGATAGGGTTTTCTCTTGATAGGTGGAACATGTGGAAATTAAAGTCCTATAAAGAGACTTCCCATCAAGCCAGGGCATGGTTAGGAGGTCAGAGGGATTGGGTAATAATATATTTAAATAGGGTCACTCTATAGCCATTCTTTCACTGTCATGGATGCCATGTGTTTCTGAAGGATCTTTTATAAGTTGGAAGATTTCTTTGTTAGCATGTCCCCTCCTTTAGGCAGGAAGAAGAGTAACCAAAATGTGCTCACACTTGAAAAACTTTATTATGTCTAAAACTATATTGTGTCTAATATAGTTTATCTCATATATGGTGCTGGACCCAACTCCAACGCCATTTATATCATAAACAATGTTAATTAAATTACAAATTTCTTTGGTGTATCATAGAGTTGAACAATAGCCTGGGATTTATGGGACCTAACTACACTGGTCCCAATCGTGCCTTTAAATGGCTATTTGAATGGAAATATATCACTTAACCTTTTTAAGGATCTGTTTTCTCACCTTTAAAATCAGGAGTGGGAATATTGGTCCACATTAATGATTTTCTAAGTCGTTTGTTTACATGTGTGTGTGTTTATGCAGTTTTTCAGCATAATTTTTAAAATAAAGTATTATGTAGAACTCCCACTTATAAAACAGGTAAAATAGAGCAATTCTGCTTGAAGCTACCATCATTTCATCAAGCCTGCCCTAACTGTGTATGAACCCTCGGGCTCATTAGAGCATAGTTCAAAAATCACCAGTTAGGATCTAAGGCTCCTCATCACTCTGATCTTCCATGATTCCTACACTTGGCAATGTTGAAGCAACAGGTTTAAATGACTGAATTAGTGTGAATTTTATCTTTATTCACCAGGATGGGTGAAACCATTGACTTATTAAGACTCATCCAAAGTATTTATTGTGGTAGACTCTCACTGTCAGGTGGTGAATTAATTGTTACAGACCTATTTAAAAAATGGTTAGAGCTCTCCATTTAGCCTGCTATACACTGTGCAAAAAATAAATGTTTCCCATTAATAAGGGGTATCGAGCCCTGGCTGGCATGGCTCAGTGGATTAAGCACCTGCCTGTGAACCAAAAGTTCACCAGTTTGATTCCCAGTCAGGGCACATGCCTGTGTTGTGGGCCAGGTCCCCAGTGGGAGGTGTGTTGGAGGCAACCGCACATTGATGTTTCTCTTCCTCTCTTTCTCCCTCCCTTCCCCTCTCTAAAGATAAATACATAAAATCTTTCTAAAAGAAGAATGGGTATCAAGAAATAAAGCATAACATGGAGGAAGTCAGCTGAAAAAAGTTACTAAATTGCTGGTGTGTGTGTGTATGTATAACATGTGGTGGTGGAGATATTTGAAGTTTTTACTGCAGTAAGTTTGCAGTGACCACATTACTTGTAAGTGGCAGCATTAAGCATAAGTTATGCTGGTCTACCCAGATAAGTGGCAATAAAAACTGTGTAGTGCCGCACACAATAATCACATAGTTTATTTAAATTGCTTATTTTCTTTGGGTTTTATCTCTTAATTTATCTCTATTTCTTCCTTCTTGCTTATGTTACTCAACATAGAATTATGCCCTCTTTGCCGTGTGTGGGGTCAAGAGCATTTGAAACGAAAAGAGTGGAATCCATTTATGTTCCAGTTAGAAATTTACACATTGGTGTAGGAAATCTATACTTTGTCTGCTGGTGGTTGTGGTCAAATATGTATCAGAAAGGATAAATTATTAACCATAACTTACAAGAACAAATGGGAAACACATTTGAAACACTGAAATGGGGATAAAGTTATTAAGTATTGTTGACTGGTTTCACTAGCTCTACTGAGTCAATGTGCTTGCAATAAGTAGATTGGTGAATATGTAATCCATATTCTGGCATAGAAAACAACTTTTGCTTTGCTTCTAGATTGAATTAATATTGGAATATAAGCTTCACTGGAGTCTATCTTGTATGTAACTTACCACTGTATCTAGTGTCTAGCAGACTACCTGGCACATACTAAGTTTATATTTTCTGAATTGAATGAATGGATGCAATCCTTATTTTTAACAAGAGACTTCATATTTTCACCCTGCATCACTGAGTAGGGAAAAGGATTAATCTGACTCTTGCTTGAATCCTCACTAAACATGCTCTGAGCCTTTTAACCTCCTGGAAAAGTTAGAAGTCAGCAGCACAATATACATGCAGAATGGAAGTCTTGATTCTGAATCACAGTGAAATGTACCAAATGGAAATTTATGATACCTGGAAACCATACCTGTCCACATGTGTACACTAAGTGCTTGAAGATAAATCCAGTTTTCCATGATGGAAACTTTAGCTGAATATCCTGATACTATGATAAAAGGTAGTGAGTAGCACAGCAGGAACACCATCAGTATTAAAGGAGATCCTAAATAGGAAAATAAACAAAAAAATAACAGCAACAAGAACATAGAGATGAAGATTAGTTTCTGTCCTAATTATTATTTATTTTCTTTTTTTAATTTTTATTTTAATTGTTGATCTTGTACAGTTTTCTGTCTTTTATTCTTACCCCAACCCACCACCCCAGCCCTCCCCACCTCCCTCCCATTTCCACCCCTCATAGTTTTTGTCCATGAGTCCTTTATACTTGTTCCTGTAAATCCTTCCCCTTTTCCCCTGAAATTCCCTCCCCTCTCCCCTCTGATGACTGTCAGCCTGTTTTCAATTTCCACATCTTTGGTTATATTATGCTTGTTTGTTTGTTTTGTTGATTAGCTTCCTGTTAAATGTGAGATCATATGGTATTTGTCTTTCACTGCCTGGCTTATTTCGCTTAGCATGATGCTCTCCAGTTCCATCCATGCTGTTGCAAAGGGTAGGAGCTCCTTCTTTCTTTCTGCTGCATAGAATTCCATTGTGTAAATGTACCACAGTTTTTTGATCCATTCATTTACTGATGGGCACCTAGGTTGCTTCCAACACTTGGCTATTGTAAATTGTGCTGCTATAAACATAGGGGTGCATAGGTTCTTTTGGATTGGTGTTTCAGGGTTCTTAGGATCTAGTCCTAGCAGTGGAACTGCTGGGTCAAAAGGTATATCCATTTTTAGTTTTTTTAGAAAATTCCATACTGTTTTCCATAGTGGTTGTACCAGTCTGCACTCCCACCAGCAGTGCACTAGGGTCCCCTTTTCTCCACATCCTCTCCAACACTTGTTGTTTGTTGCTTTGTTTATGAGGGCCATTCTGACTACTGGTGTCAAGTGGTATCTCATTGTGGTATTTATTTTCAATTAAGTGTTTATGCGTGCTACTGTATATAAATCAATATTTCCCCTCAGTAGAGGTCCTGTTACAAATTCTGTGGATATTTAATTTTTAGCAGATTGAATTTTATATCTCTGGCTTTATCTGAAATTCTGTTCTCAAAACATCACCTTCTCTGATGTTAAAGTTTTGTGATATTCTTCTAACTTCTCTAAGTCTTTTGAAATTCCATTTATCTATCCAGTGAGCCCACAAAAAAATTCAATGGTGTATATTATTAGGAACTGAGACTACAGTAATCCAAAAAATAAATATAGTCTCTAATATTCTAGAACTTTCCATTTCCTATACCTAGGCATAAAATAATATCATGACTTTTTTTTACATAAAATTACTTTTTTGTCATCTCTCAACCATGCCTTTATATCCTCAGGATCAAATCTCTTCCATTTTCTCAGTATGTGTTTGCTTTGTTAACATAATCTAAGTCTATAAAAAGTGAGGTATGATAATTTTATGTGTCAACTAGACTAGACCATGGGGTGGCTTGATATTCTTTCTATCAACCATTATTCTGGATATTTCCAAGAGGGTATTTTTGGATGAGAATAACATTTAAATTGCTAAATGGAGTGAAGTAGATTTCCTTATCCAATCAGTTTAAGGCCTGAATAGGACAAAAAGACTGACCTTCCTGAACAAGAGAGAATTCTTCCTGACTGATGCTTTCTAACTGGAATATTAGCTTTTCCTGCCTTTGGAATGTAACTAAAACATCAGTTCTTTCTGGATTTTGAGTCCATGTGGCTTCAAACTAGAGCTACACCATCAGCTCTCCTGGTCTAAGGCCTTCAGACTGAGTTTAGAGCTAAACAAAATTTCTTCTTGGATTTCCACGACTCACCCGTAGATAGTGGGACTTGCTAGCCTCCACAATCATAAGAGCTAATTCCTTATAATAAATTTCTTTATATTGTCAACATAAGAAATATTCAAACATGTAGACAATTTTTCATTGTTGTTCAGTTACAGTTGTCCTACATTTTCCCCCATTGCTCTCCCCTGTCCTGCCAACCCCCCTCCCACAATCAATCCCCACCCTATTGCCCATGTCCATGGGTCAGTTTATCAGTTTGTTGATTATACCCTTCTCCTTCTTTCCCTGTTATCCCCCTCCTCCCACCCCTCTGGTCACTGACAGTTTGTTCTTTATCTCCATTCCTCTGGCTCTTTTTTTTGCTTGCTTGTTTGTTTTGTTGATTATGTTCCACTTATAGGTGAGATCATATGGTATTTGTCTATCATAGTCTGGCTTATCTCACTTAGCATAATACTCTACAGTTCTATCCATGCTGTCACAATGGATAGGAGTTCCTTTTTTCTTTTGGGTGCGTAGTATTCCATTGTGTAAATTTCCCATAGTTTTCTGATCCACTCATTTACTGATATGGGCACTTAGGCTGTTTCCATCAATTGGTTATTGTAAATTGTCCTGCTGTGAACATTGGGGTACATAGGTTCTTTTGGATTGGTGTTTCAGGATTCTTAGGATTTAATCCCAGCAATGGAATTGCTGAGTCAAAAGGTAGATCCATTTTTAGTTTTCTTAGAAAATTCCATACTGCTTTACATAGTGGTTGTACCAGTCTGCACTCCCACAGTGCCCTAGGGTCCCCTTTTCTCCACAACCTTACCAGCATTTGTTGTTTGTTGATTTGTTAATGATGGTCATTCTGACTGGTGTGAGGTGGTATCTCATTATGGTCTTAATCTGCATACTTCTGATAGCTAGTGATGTTGAGCATTTTTTTCATATGTCTATGGGTCCTCTGTATGTTTTTTTTTAGAGAAGTGTCTGTTCAGATAAGAGTTTATTTGAGCCAAAGCGATGACATGCTGGGAAGCATGATCTGAAATACTCCAAGGAGTGACAATCTTGCAGTTTCTTTTGTACATCTGAAATTAAAGAGGGATAGTAAGAAAGATTCCATGAACTTGACAGAAAAAGACAGGAAAATCTCTAAGACTGAATCACAAGTAGTTAACAAGATTATGTTCTCTTTTTATTTTTAGAGTGATGGGAAGGGAGAAGGAGAGGAAGAGAAATATGGATGTGTGAGAGATACTTCAAGATTATTTGTTCTCTTGAGGGTGGTTATACTTCTGAGGAGGTTGGGGGACAGGCATTTTAAAGGTGTGTTAACCTAAATGCGCAAAAAAAGTAGACCAGCCTTATTTAAATCAAAAATAATGTTTTACTAAGGAAGTTATGAACCTGAGACATGACTAACCACCATGATCTGCCCAGGTAGGAATTTAAGATCAGATCACACTGTGATGTTGCTTTAGGTTAGATACGTTGAATATTACAAAGCCCCCTTTTTTGCAGTATATACACACACATATACATTCTATTGGTTCTGTTTCTTTGGAAAATCCCTAATACAGGGGCTCCTAAGAAGATATACCACAAGTTTTCCATAATTATATAGGGGTGAGCAAAAGTAGGTTTATAGTTATGAGTATGTGAAACACGGAATTTATTGTTGCATTTTATTTATTATTTATTGTACTATTTATTTGTATTACAACTGTAAACCAACTTTTGCCCACCCCTTTACTTCTTCAAGTCCAGTTTCCCAAAAGTAGCCTTGCTTAAATCTTGTGAAAAAGGTGAGAATATAAATAAAGTCAATAGTCCACCTCTTATGAGCTACTCTCATTATCAGGTTTTATTTACTTTGCTGTTTTACCAAATTAACATAATGATTTTACTTAACTAGTCAGATTGCTTATGTGACATAACTTTGCCACTCATCACATACCATAATTTGAAGCTCCAAACTAATCATTTTCAGATATTCAATTTATGAGTAATTTCAAAAATTGAAACAATTCAGTTGTGCAAGATTCTTTTTTGGCCTTAATACTATTCTCACAGACATTCATAGTGAGTGGGGTTATCCCTAGTGACTGCCAATACCACTAAACATTTTTGGCTAGACACCAAACGTACCTCTAAATTGTGGCAAAAAATATATATATTATACATGTATATTTGTGTTGAAAGCAATCTGTAGTTAAGACCATGGAATATAAGCATTAGTAAACTTTTACTTTTGTGGGGTTTTTTTGTTTGTTTGTTTTTTTGGTCTGCATAGACACCAACTCACTTTTAATACCACAGTTTTGCCAGGAAACAGCAAGATTATCATGCAGTAAAATCTGTAGAGGATTGTTTCTACAAAGAGTGCATGTTAGAACATATTTAACAGAATTGCTTATAACATAACTGATATCTAATGTTAATATTTAAAATATGCTGAGATTGTAATATCTCCTTCCTGTATCCTCTGTCCCCACCTTTCTACTACCAAAGGAAGTAACTTTTCCTGAGCCATGATGAATATTTTGTAATGGATACAATATCAAACGTTAAGCAAATGTATTTCTCAGATGATAATGTTCTTTACATCAAAGTATATATTTCCAAATTGTGCACTTTGAAATTTTGACTGGAGATATCACCTTTAATGTATGCTTCACTGGCTGCTGATGGATGGGGAAAAAATCATTACTAATTGATATGCTTTAATGACCTGAGAGCTTTCAGAGTTGGATGAACCCAAGAGAACCACCAGGAGATAGATATTTGATTCTAATTATGCCTGGTACATGCCAAAAGTAGACCCATTGTGACAATTATATCACTGTCAAATTGCTAGATCTCAGGTTTTCTAATAATTTGACACTATTATCAAATACTGCCTTACTAAGTTCATGATAAGGAAAGTGAGATAAAAGATGAGAGCAGACAAAAGGAGAGCTTCATGATCTCTACTTGCTACAGAGATTGCTTTATTAAGAGAAGAAAGAAGTGACAAGAAACTAAACCTAAGCTTAGTAAATGATGCTAACTGACTTTACCCTTAGCATTTTCCTCTATGGCTTTCATGTCACAGACTTGAAAACAGAAGCAGCAGAGATCTGAAAATCAATTTGGATTGTTATTACTGGGCTTCCTTTGAATAATTCGGTCTGTCTAGTATTTCCTGTGTAGTTTAAACTTCTATGAGAATTACTGTTGGAATTGGGTAATATCTGATTTTCCAAAAGTGAAAACCATGGTGATATTTGTCTGAATGCATTTTTTTCTATCTACAGTGATAGGCTTTTATTTTTGTTAATTTATTTTCATACGTAAAATGTATTAACTTTCTCTGATTTGTTGGGATGTGCAGAGAATTGAATATGAGTTGAAAGAAGATTAAAAACTAGATGTTAGTTTTACATTTTTTAGGAAAACCATTTTATTATTTCCAAAATATACCATGTATTGGCAGGAATAATTCTGACTAATACTAGTACAATTCTGTTTCTGGAAGAAGTACATAGATTTATTTTAGGTTAATAATCTGAATGAGCTGAAACTGTGAAGCCACGTTACAACTTGAAGAGAAAGGTGTATCATTTCCAGATATGTTTCTCATGATCATCAAGTATGAGAGCTCAAAGAGACCCTTAACACTAATCCAACCTTCAAGCAATAGATAAATTATCTTGGATCTGTAATTAGTCATAAGAAAATTCTGAAGTCTTTCATGATTAATATCAATTGAATAATGCATAATCATTGGCCTTCAAAAGATAACTTTTAATATTTTAAGACTTAGAACCTCATTAATAAACAAAGTAGTACTCTAGCATTGATTAATTCAATAAATGCATATTGAACACAAGAAAGTGTATCCTTAAGTGTATATATAAATATAAATGATATGGTTTCTGCTCACTGAGAGGGTTACATTGTAGCATGGGGAATAAAGCTAGTATGGAAAATAAAAAGTAAAACAGGATGAGATGAATGTTATAAACATATAATTATATATGTTTATGAGAGTAAAATGAGAACTATTAATAAATATATTACTAAACAGATATAAACCATCACTGATCTAGGGAAATGAGTATTTACTCGCCCCAACAATGAATGATACATGCTAAATGCTCTCACAGTTTGTAGATAGTTAAGAGCTCTCTCTCTATATATATAACATATATACATTTGTATATAATTTATATATATTTATATATTTATATAAATATATATGTGTGTGTATATATACTTATACACACACGTATAAATATAGGCCCATTGTGACAATTATATCACTGTCAAATTGCTAGACCTCAGGTTTTCTAATAATTTGACACTATTATCAAACACCACCTCACTGAGTTCGTGACAAGTGAGATAAAAGATGAGGGCAGAGAAAGAGCTTCATCGTCTCTACTTCCTACAGAGATTGCTATGTTAAGAGAAAAAAGAAGTGACAAGAAACTGAACCTAAGCTTAGTAAATGATGTTAATTGACTTTACCCTTAGCGCTTATATATACACACACACACTTATATATATTTATAAATTTATTTATATGTGTGTATAAATATATATACATATATACTTTATATATAAATACATATACACGCATATGTTTTTATTGTTGTTCATGTACCATTGTCACCATTTTCCCACTACCACTTTCTGCCATCCCATTCACCTCCACCTCCCACCCTCAATCCTACCAGCTTTGGCTTTGTCCATGGGACCATTATACGTGTTCCTTGACAACCTTTTCCCTTCTTTCCCCTGTTATCCCCCTTTTTTCTTCCCCCTGGTTACTGTCAGTTTGCTCTTAATTTCAATGTCTCTGGTTATATCTTGCTTGCTTATGTCTTTTGCTGATTAGATTCTCCTTATAGGTAAGATCATATGGTATTTCTCTTTCATCATCTGGCTTATTTCACATAGCATAAAGCTCTACAGTTCCATCCATGCTGTCATAAAGGGTAGGAGCCCCTTAATTTTCCTGCTATGTTGTATTCCATTATGTAAATATACCACAGTTTTTTGACATGTTCATTTACTGATGGGAACCTAGGTTAATTCCAGCAATTGGCTACTGTAAATTGTGTTTTTCTGAACATTGAGGTGCATAGGTTCTTTTGAATTGGTGTTTCAGGGTTCTTACTGTATAATCCCAGCAGTGGAATTGCAGGGTCAAAGGCAGTTCTGTTTTTAGTTTTTTAAGAAAATTCCATACTTTTTCCATAGTGGCTGCACCAGTCTGCATTCCCACCAACAGTGTACTAGGGTTCCCTTTTCTCCACAACCTCACCAGCACTTATTGTAAGTTGATATGTTTAAGATGGCCATTCTGACCGGTGTGAAGTGGTACCTCATTGTGGTTTTACTTTGCATGTTAATGAAGGCTAGTGATGCTGAACATCCTTTCCTATGTCTCTGGACCCTCTGTATGTCCTCCTTGGAGAGGTGTCTGTTGAGGTTCTCTGCCCATTTTTTAACTGGATCGTTTGTCTTCATAGAGTGGAGTCTTGTGTGTTCTTTATATATTTTGGAGATCAAACCCTTGTCCGAGATGTCACTGATAAATATATTTTCCCATAGAGTTGGCTCCTTTTTCATTTTGCTGGTGTTTTCTGTAGCTGTGCAGAAGACTTTTATTTTGATGAAGTCCCATTTGTTTATTCTCTTCTTTATGTCCCTTGCTTTTGGGGGCATATTGGTGAACATGTGTGACATTTTCCTGCCTATGTTCTTCTCTAGGACTTTTATGGTATCACAACTTATGTTTAAGTATTTTATCCATCTTGAGTTTATTTTTATGTATGCTGTGCGTTGGTGGTCGAGTTTTATTATTTTTCATGTAGCTGCCCAGATCTCCCAACACCATTTATTGAAGAGGCTATCTTAACTCCATTTTATGTTTCTGCACCTTTTGTCAAATACTAATTGACCATAGAGACTTGGATTTATTTTTGGGCTCTATTCTGCTTCATTGAACAATGGGTCTGTTATTATGCCAGTACCAGCCTGTTTTGAGTACCATGGCCTTGTGATATAGTTTGATGTCAGGTATGGTGATCCCTCCTACTTTGTTCTTCTTTCTCAAGATTACTGAGGCTATTTGAGGTCATTTATGGTTCCATATAAATTTTTGAAATGTTTATTCTGTATCTGTGAAATATGTCATTGATATTTTAATAGAGATTGTACTGAATGTATAAAGTACTTTGGGTAGTATGGGCATTTTGATAATGTTAATTTTTCCAGTCCATGAAGACAGTATATGCTTACATTTATTTGTTTCTTCCTTAATTTCTTTCTGCAGAGTTTTGTAGTTATCTGAATATAGGTTTTTTACTTCCTTGCTTAGGTTTATTCCTAGGTACTTTATTTTTCTTGTTGCTATAGCAAATGGGATTTTTTTATTGTTATATGTTTCTGACATTTCCTTGTTGGTATACAAAAATGCCTTCAATTTCTGAATATTGACTTTGTATCTCACTGTTTTGCCAAATTTACTTATTAGGTCTAGTCATTGTTTGAGGGTTTTCTGTGTACACTATCATGTCATCTGCAAACACTGAGAGTTTTACTTCCTCCTTTCCAATATGGATATGTTTTATTTATTTTTGTTGTCTGATTGCTGTGGCTAGGACTTCCAGTAATATGTTGAATACAAATGGTGAAATTAGACATCCTTGTCTTGTTCCTGATCTTAGTGGGAAAGCTTTTATTTTTTGCCCATTGAGTATGATGTTGACTGTATACTTTTCACATATGGCCTTTATTATGTTGAGATATACTGCCTCTACTCCCACTCTGCTGAGTGTTTTTATCATAAATAGGTGCTGTACTTTATCGAATGCTTTTTCCATATCATGTGACTTTTGTCTTTCCTTTTGTTTATGTGATGTATTACACTTACTGACTTGTGAATATTGTACCATCCTTGCATCCATGGGATGAATCCCACTTTGTTATGGTGTATGATCTTTTTAATGTATTGCTGGATGCAGTATGCCAATATTTTGTGGAGGACTTTTGTGTCTATATTCATCAACGATATTGAACTATAATTTTCTTTCCTGGTTGTATCTTTGTCTGGGTTTTGGATTAGGATGATTCTGGCCTCATAAAAAGAATTTGGGAGCTTTCCTTCTTTTTGCATTTTTTAGAATATTCTGAGACTGATAGGGGTGAGCTCTTCCTTAAATGTTTTGTAAAATTCTCCTGTGAAACTGTCCAGTCAAGGGATTTTGTGGGACAGAATCTTTTTGAATACCACTTTGATTTCACCAGGTATCAGTCTGTTTAGGCTTTCTGCTTCTTCTTGATTAAGTTTTGGAAGATGATATTCTTCTAGATATTTGTCCATTTCACCCAGGTTATCCAATCTCTTGGTGTATTAATTTCTTACAATCCTTTGTATTTCTGTGATATCAATTGTACTTTCTCCTCTTTCATTTCTGATTTTATTATTTGAGTCCTCTCTTTTTTTTCTTGACAAATCTGGTTAAAGGCTTATTGATTTTGTTTACCTTTTCAAAGAACTAGCTCCTGGATGTATTGATCCTTTGAATTGTTCTTTTAGTCTCTATGTCATTTAATTCTGCTTTGAACTTGAATATTTCCTTCCTTCTACTTGCTCTGAGCTTTATTTTCTGTTCTTCAAGTTCTTGTAGATGTAGGGTTAGGTTGTTTATTTGAAATGTTTCTATCTTGTTTAGGTAGACCTGTATTGCTATGAACTTCCTTCTCAAGGCTGCCGTCACTGTGTCCCATAGGTTTTGGTCTGTTGTGCGTTCATTTTCATTTGTTTCCAGAAACTTTTTGATCTCTTCCTTGATCTCATTCTTAACTCATTCATTATTTATTGACATGCTATTCAGTCTCCATGAATTTGAATGGTTTTGACTTTTTTCTTTAGCTTGGTTTCTAGTTTCAAGCCCTTGTGTTCCAGGAAAATGCTTGATATGATTTCAGTGTTCTTGAATTTGTTGAGGCTTGTTCTGTGTCCTTTCACGTGGTCTATCTTTGAAAATGTTTCATATGCATTTGAAAAGAATGTATATATTGCTTCTTTGGGATGAAACGTTCTGTATATGTATCAGTTAATTCCATTTGATCTAACGTGTCAGTCAGTGCCAAAATATCTTTGTTGATATTTGGATTGGAAGATCTATCTAGTGTTGACAGTAGGGTGTTAAAATCCCCTAGTATATATTTTTTGCTGTGTATATCTTTCTTGAAGTCCTCCAAGATGTTCCTTATATATTTGTTTTCTCCTATGTTGGGTGCATATATATTTAAAATATTTATGCCTTCCCAATGGATTCTTTTTGAGTATTATGAAGTATCCTTCTGTGTCTCTTTTTATGGTCCATGTTTTGAAGTCTATTTTGTCTGATATTAGTATTGCTACTAGCTTTTTTTTTCCTGTCCATTTACTTGGAATATTTTTTCTAACCCTTTACTCTCAGTCTATATAGGTCTTTTGATATGAGGTGGGTCTCTTGTAGGCAGCATATGAGTGGGTCCTGTTTTCTAATCCATTCAGGTACCGTATGCCTTTTGATTGAAGTATTTAATCCACTTACATTTAAAGTTGTTATTGATAGGTACTGATTCATTGTCATTTTACTCCTTTTTTGTGGCAGACCCTTCTGCATGGTGTGGGCCCAGCTCCCACCCAGAGATGCACAGGACCCACACCCACAGATAGGTTCTCTCATGGGGAATCAGATTTACAATATACCTAGGCTGTTATGAGCCTTGCTTTTACTATAACTTCCTAAAATCCGTGCTAAACCTTGCAGGGACCAGTGTAACCAGCTCAAGCACTTTTGCCTTTTCATTTGCTAATATCCTTCTTCTGTGATATGATTAGGGGCATTGGCTCCTTTTGTTGTAACTGGGGCATAGTGAGTGAGGACCATCTTGTAATGTAAAGAGAAATAGAATAAAGGCCTGTCATGGCAGAGGCCTCGGCTTTTGCTCACCTAGAGAGAAAAGCCACGCTGTCGTCCTTTTTCCTCCACCGGACTGGGTAGTCCATGTGTATGTTTTATTTCATCCATAATGACGCGGACACTGCTAGCCGGTGTCCGCATCACCTTTGTACCTGTGTTACTCTCTCTCACTGTTTTTCTTCTTCTAAAGCAGACCCTTTAGCATATCTTGCAATGCTAGTTTGGTGTAGGTGTATTCCTTTAGACTTATTTTATCTGGGAAGCTCTTTATTTTGCCTTCAATTTTAATTGAGAGCCTAGCTGAATAGAGTAGTCTTGGTTACAGGCCTTTGGTTTCCATTGCTTGGATTATTCGTGCCATTCCCTTCTGACTTGTAGTGTTTCTGTTGTGAAGCCAGCTGCTAGCCTTATTGGGGTTCCCTTGTATGTTTCTTTCTGTTTCTCCCTTGCTGCCTTTAAGATTCTCTTTGTCTTGGAATTTTGCCATTTTAATTATGACATTCCTTGCAATGGGCCTCTTTGTGTTCCTCTTGTTTGAGGCCCTTTGTTTTTCCTGGATTTGTGTGACTTTTTCTCTCATGAAATTAGGGAAGTTTTCCATTATTACTTTTTCAAATAGCTTTTCTATTCCTTGTTCCTTTTCTTCTTATTCTAGTATCCTTGTTATAAGGGATATTAGTACATTTCATGTTGTCCTGCAGTTCCCTTAACCCATCTTCAGTCTTTCTGAGTTTTTTTTTCCCTTTTCTTGCTTCTTCTGGGAGTTTTTTTCTACTTTGTCCCCAGCTCACTGATTCAGTCCTCTGCTTCATCAAGTCTGTTTTTTATTCCTTCTACTGTGTTCTTTAATTCAGAAATTGTATTCTTCATTTCCTCTTGGCGCTTGCTGATAGTTACTATGTCTTTTTCCATGCTGATATAGTTTGCAGGAAGTTCCTCATAGTTTCCCTGTAGTTTTTGGCAATTCTCAGTGAGCTCATTGAGCTTCCTTATAACCATTGTTTTGAACTCAGTATCTGATAGTTGATTTACATCTGTTTCATTTAACACTCTCTCTGGGGATTCAATTCCTCTTTTCATTTTGTTTGTGATTGTTTCTCTGTCTTTCCATTGTTTGTGAGACTCTTCTTGTTTGCCTCTGCCTCTTAAATTGATCTGTTTTGGCTCCCTGAGTTTGTGGTGTGAACTTCTATGGTAGGAGACTTATGAGACTGGTTGACCAGTTTCCTTAATCTCCTGAACTTGGTGCTCTTGGGATGCCCTTTATGCCATTTTTGTTGGCTCTCTGAATGTAATTGGGTTTTGATTGTTGTTGGGTGTTTCTTTGATGGGTCCCTCCCTCTAGCTTGTTGAGTGAGAATCACTCCACACGCCTCATCTTGTATGCTATTGTGCAGGTGCTGCCACTGTTTTTTTTTTCTTTCTGGATCCTCCTGTGGTAATGGCAGATGTTGACCTCTTCTGACCTTAGGCAACCAGTTTGAGACTTCCTGGGATCTAGTGTCTATGGATGTCTCCTTCAGTTTTTAATCTAGACACTCTGCACTCAGCAGTCAGGCTTAAGCCACATAGGGTGGGTGAGAATCCCTCCTTGTTTTGGGGCCATTATTTCCCCTCAGGCTGCTGCCACTGGAAGGAGAGTGGTGTGCCTGAGCACAATGGATGCTGCAGTATGGGGGTTGACTCAGCACTAGGATCCCAGTGGCTAATCGCTCAGTTCTCTCCCCAAAGCCTCTATCCCTAGTCTCTCCTCAGGTGTCTTCAGCCTACTCTGCCTCCGCATTTACCAGAGCCCAGGTTAAGTGGCATACAGGTTGTGCTGAATCTGATTCTTCTGTCTGTCTGAGATTATAAAGCTTCTCTCTTGCTATTGGTCAGCTGTGTGTTCCAGGTGATTTCTCCACAATTTAGTGTTAATTCCAGATTGGTCCTAGGAGGAGGTTAGCGTGACTTCCATTCACTCTTCTGCCATCTTCCTCCCCCAATTAATAGTTAAGAGCTCTTAAAGCTGGAATGATGATGGACATCTTCATCAAGGAGATAATGTCTGAAATGAATTTTGAAGGATATATAACATCTTGGTAGGTAGCTATAGGAAGAAGGCATTTTAAAAGGTGAGAATAAAAAATAAATAAAATGTGGGATTATCACAAACAAAGTCCTAGTGGTAAGGATGGGAGAGGTCTGCTTAAGGAGAAATAAGATATGTACCTTGAATTAGAAGATACCAGAGATGGAAATTTGAAGATGAAACTGGAGTAGTTGGTTAGGAATATCATATGTGCACTCCAGAGCTTTGAATTTTATGCTAAAGAATTTAAACTTTATTTCAGTAGGTATTGTAGTCTTTTGCAAATGCAGTTGTATTACTTGAAATATCAGTGGTCATTATTGCCTTTACTATATAGGATTGGCTGCATTTTTGAATTAGCCTGAGCAGGAATCAAAATCTTAATGGAAATCAGTGTGAAATGGCTCTATTTAATAGGCTAGTGGGTGGTCTTGCAGGAATATTCAGGAGTGAGGGGGTCATGTGGTCAAGTGGCCTTAGCAATGGGGAGTAGAAATGGGAAATATTTATAGCAGCACAATTTACAATAGCCAAGTGCTAGAAAAAACCTAAGTGCCCATCAGCAAATGAGTGACTCAAAAAACTATGGTACATTTACACAATGGAATTCTATGCAGCAGAGAGAAAGAAGGAGCTTCTATCCTTTGCGACAGCATGGATGGAACTGGAGAGCATTATACTAAGTGAAATAAGCCAGGTGGTGAGGGACAAATACCATATGATCTGACCTTTAACTGGAACATAATCAACAAAAGAAAAAAAGCAAAAGTATGTGTGTGTGTGTGTATATATATATATATATATATATATATATATATATATATATAATCACCAGAGAGATTGAAATTAAGAACAATCCAACAATAGCCAGAGAGGAGCGGGTAGAGGACAGTGGGGAGAAGGGTTTTCAGGAACTACTATAAAGGACACATGGATAAAACCAAGGGGGAGGGCAGAAGCAAGAGAGGGAGGTGGGTTTGGCTGGGGTGGGGAGAAAATGCAGACAACTGTAATTGAACAACAATAAAGTAATTTATTTTAAAAAATTTAAAAGAAATGCCTTGTAGATGGTTCATGTTTATTATCAGTTTTTCACTTGTTTACTTGAATAACTATTTTTCTTAGTAGGAAGTATATGATGGATTCATTCCCTCAATAGGTGGCACAAGTTGAATATTTTAATGTAGCTATTAAATGAAACACGGTCTGTGGTATTTGAACCCAGCGGAAGAAACAACCAATGAAGAAGAGAGTTCTGGGTTGGCTTCAATGGTGGCCTGCTATGGGAAGTTTTGTTTTCCTTACTTTGTACCCTTTTTTTGTGCTTCTGAAATGTTGAATCACAAAAATCCTATTAGGATTGGAGGGTTGCCTTGGGCTGGGTTCCTCAGAAAGCAGAGCTTGAAGCAAATTCTTTATTAGGGAGCACAATTTCAGGGAGGAGTGAGGGAAAAGGTGAGTGAGGTAAGGAGGGAGAGTCAATACAAGGATTAGACTGGTCATCACTTGGTATTAGGGGGTCATGGGGATGTGTTCTGAGAAGCTGTATAAACAACTGCTTCTCTTGACAGTAGGTCTAGAGAAACAAAGGAAAAGAAAAAATAATTTATTCTCTAGCACTCATCTCCTTTCAGTCAAAGTTAAGCCTATGGGGCCTTAATTATCCATGCACTTTGAATTTGTGCTCTAAGAAGGTACCTGATCTCTCACACCCTGGTAAAATGAATGACATCCCTGAGAAAGAGGATAGATTCTATCAGGTTTTCCCATATGGAGTAGGACCACATGGAATAATTTGTCCTGATGGAAGCCACAGCTCTAATAAATGTCCCAAATCCTGGAGGTAAGAATGCTTGATGTGGCATATAATAAATGTCCGTTACATAGTGTAGTCCAATTCCATTTTGTGGTTTCACTTGAACTTTACTGAATTATTTTCCCACACATCAAATTTCAGCTACCTAATAATGATATCTGTAGTACTGCTTAAGAACTTTTGATTCAGTTACAATTAATGCAAGTCCCAGGTGGGGACCCAAGGTAAATAAAGAGCTGGTGGATGTCTGTGGAAATTTAATGTATTCCCTTTCTCTAAAACTTGTCTCTCACTTGGTCTCTGTCTTTCTTGCCTTGTCATTACTTTCTCTTCTGTTTTCTACTATTCTTCTTCAGTAACTAGTCATAGCAGCTTCCCTCATTATTTCATTCCCAAGTCTTTGAATGGATATTTGCACCTACAGTTTGATCATTTGACGATTCAATTTTATGTTTTCTATTAATTTTCACTGTTATTTCCTCATTTTGAGTCAGTCTTCAGAGGCTAGTGATTCTAAGTTTTACATCTCAGCCTCTCTGCAAAGGAGTTAATAATCTATAAACTGACACTTAAATGCACAGTCTAAAGCATCTTCCTGTGAATTATTTTGTGAAGGAAAAACAACTTTGTAAGACTAATAATGAGTCCTTTACTTACCTTTGTTCAGGATTTGCATGTTTGGATTTCAAATTGAATTTCCTTAAACAAAATTATATAAATGGACTCAAATGAAAGATAAGACATTGCAACTTGCCCTTTTTTTTTCCTTTTTTAAAGTCCTTACCCAAGTTTATATTTACTAATGAGAGAGAGAGAGAGAGAGAGAGAGAGAGAGAGAGAGAGAGAGAGAGATGTGAAAAACATCTATCCATTGCCTCTTTTAAGCAACCCAGCTGTGAGTGGAACTTGCAACCTATGTATGTGCCCTGACAGGGATTGAATCCACAATCTTCCAGTGCATGGAGTGATTCTCCAACCAACTGAGTCACCCAGCCAGGGTGCTCTTTTCTTTTCTTTTTCCATAAGTTGAGGCTTTTTGGGAGGGAATCTACTTGCTAGAATATTTTGGGATTATCTCTTTTACCATTACTCATATATTATAGATATATAGATTTTTTGGCTTATAGAAGGTAGTCACTGTGAATTGTTTCTGTATCCTTGGTGTCTTGAGAATATATTGTGAGCTCAGGCTGTGAGAATTATTTGTGTCTAACTCTTGATTACGTTCCTCATTTCTTGATTTGTGTTATTTAAGATCTCCTCCGTTTCAAGTGTTACCATTGGTTGAAAGAGTGCAGTAGATATAGAGCTTTGTGGTCTGTGACAGGGCTATTACATGTCATCTTGCCTTTGACATGCATCAAATTTCTTATATATGTGGATCTGTTTCTGGGACCTTTACTATGGATTTTAATTTTGTCCACTTTTGTAGAAAACCCTTTGTTTTAAATATGGTAGACTTGTTAAAACAAGTCTTTTCTTCCTTTTTTTAATTGAATCTATTGGAGTGACATTGATTAATAAAATTATATGGGTTTCAGGTGTACAATTCTATTATACATTATCTGTATATTGTATTGTATGTTCGCCACCCCAAGTCTGCTTCCACTACTGTTTATCCCCCCATACTCTCTTCTGCCACCACCTTGTAATATAAGTCCTCTAATTTTATCTTTTGAAGATTGTCTCACTTATTCATGATCTTTTACATTTCGATGAAACTGTCAAAACCAACTTGCTAATTTCCAAGCTAAAAACCTGCTAGGATTTGATTGGGATTTCATTTAAATTATTTTGCACAAATTATTTCATTTAACTTAATTTGCACAGGATTGTCTTGCTTATAATGAGTACTCCAGTCCATGTTTGTGGTATATTCCTCCTTTAATTTAGGGTTGATGTCTCTCAATATTGGTATGTAACTTTCTGTGTAGATGTATTGCACATATTTTTAAAAGATTTATCATTAGTTATTTGATATATTTGATGATATAAAATGTTATTTATTTATAAATAATTTTACAACAAAATAATATCTTTTAAAATTGTACTTTAATGTCTTATATGTACTATGAAGAAATATGTTTGTTTTTATATTGATCTTCTATCCAGTGAATTTACTACATTTATTTATTAATTCTAATTTTCTATCTATAGATTCTTTTGGATTTTCTATGTACCCAATCATGTCACCTGAGAATATCAATAGCATATATCTTCTTCCTTCACTCTTATACTTTATTTATTTTTACTTATTGTATTAGCTAAGCACTCCAACATATTGTTGTGTGTATTTGGCGATAACAGAAATCATTATACTGTTACCAATTCCAGTTTAAAAGCTTTTAATATTTTATTATTAAATATGAACTTTGCTATATTTTTGTATATGTTAACACATTTTTAATTCCCTCTTACCACATTGTTAAATGTTCTTTTAAACTTATTGCGAATAGATGTTGAATTGTATAAATTGCTTTTCATCATCTACTGACTTGATCATGTGATTTTTCTTTTTCTTTTTTTGCAGTGGTGAATTACATAGTTTGAATTTTTTAATGTTAACTACCCAAGTATTCTCAGGATAAAACCAATTTATCTTATTATAGTAGCCTTCATTAAATTTCTTAGATTCAAATTGCTAATATTTTGTTTAGGTCATTGGCCTAAGTGCTCTCCAGAAAGAATGCTATATATATTTTTTAGCTATATAGATATTGAAATATTCTACCACAGTCTGTTTCTCTTCTGTGCTCTGACTGCACTTGTTAGCTCTCTTTATTGTCTACTTTTCATCCATTATGTTTTCTCCTATATTTTCTCTCTCTCCTTCTTTGTGATTCTAATATGTGGGATCATATCTATTAAGTTGTTTGCCAGTTTATTTATTTTATTTTTTAATTTTTATTATTTTTATTATTTTATTGTTGTTCAATTACAGTTGTCTGCATCCCCCCCCACTCTCCCCCACTGCAGCCAAACCCCCCTCTCTCTCTAGCTTCCACCCTCCCCCTTGGTTTTGTCCGTGTGTCCTTTATAGTGGTTCCTAAAAACCCTTCCCTGCCTTATCCCGTCCCAGCTCCACTCTGGTTACTGTCAGATTGTTCTTAATTTCAATAACTCTGGTTATATTTTGCTTGTTTTTTCTTTCATTGATTATGTTCCAGTTAAAGGTGAGATCATATGGTATTTGTCCCTCACTGTCTGACTTATTTCACTTAGCATACTTTTTTAAAACCTGCTTTGAAAACAGACCCATTTATTGATTTTTTTAAAAAAGATTTTATTTATTTTTAGACAGAAGGGAAGAGAGGGAGAAAGAGGAGAGAAACATCAATGTGTGGTTGGTTGCCTTTTGCATGCCTCCTATTGGGGACCTGGCCCACAACGCAGGCATGTGCCCTGACTGGAAATTGAACTGGTGACCCTTTGGTTCACAGGCCAGCACTCAATGCACTAAGCTACACCAGCCAGAGCCATTTATGAAATTCTTAATTTCTGATTTTATTTTCTCCATTTTATTTGTGTATCTTAAGGTAGGCATTGATAACTCAAATAATTAGATCTTCTCTGTGTTACTTTCTACTGTCTTTTTTATCCTTTGTTTTTTGCTCATTTTATCCTTTTCCTGGTATTTCTAGTGTTTTCTATTTAATGTAATAATTTTACATTAAAAGTATTGGCATAATTTAATAGTATAATGAATGTTTTATTTTCCTTCATAAAGGACTTACTTTTACCTCTAATTAAGGTAGGACAAGATGACTTTAAACTAATCTTGAATGGAAAGTATTTTAAAAATATCTCATTCTTAGTTCTGGTTTCTCCTTTCCTCACACCAAATGGATGTGAGGAAAAAATCAGAGAAATGTGAGAGTAATTCTGAGTGATAATCTGAAAGATTCTATTGGAGCAAGAAGCATTTAAACTAGGCCTTGTAGACTAAGTTGAATCTGAATATGCAGAGATGAGGGAAAGATATATCAGGCAAAGAAATTATGTTAGTAAAAACACATGAGTGGAAAAAATATGAAGTAAGTTTTGTGAATGAAGAGTAGAGTAGGTTGAATGCAGTGTAGATTATATAAAATGTTGGCATTTAAGATCTTGGAGTACCCTAAATGCCATTCTTAGGAGTTTTACTTTCGTTATGTCAAGTATTTAACTTGACTAAATATTTCACTTAAGACCTCCAGTATCAATTATTTAACTTACATTTTACTGTGTTTTCTATTTCTTTTTCCACTGTATTTATATTAAATTAAAATAATTATACTAACTTTTTGCTTTTTATTTTTTTGGGAAATGATAATGTGTCTTCTTTGAGCCAGCCACCTACTCTCTGCTAGTCTTGGTCTCTTTGTGGTACAGTAGCATAAATTTTCCAGTAGGAAGTGTATGTATCACCAAAGTGTCTGTAGATTGAAGAAATAGAATGTCTCAAATATCACTTGCTATAAATGAATTTGATATGCTTTAAAACCTAGTGATTCAAAATCTTAGGGAATTCAGAATGATGAAAAGTATTAATGAATCCATTTATGTGTACACTATTTGTTATAGGTCGAAGAAAGAGCATGGCTCAAATACTAACATACTATTTTTTTTCAAACCTATGTAGATGTTCACATTGAGTTTTGGGGATTTTTTTGCACATAGATGTCAAACTGTTCCAGCACCATTTGTTAAAAGATTATTTCTTCTTCAATGCATTGTTTTTGCACATTTTTCAAAAATAAGTCGATAACATTTGCATGTGTCTGTTTATGGATTCTTTTCTACTCCCTTGATCTGTATGTTTATTCCTTTCAGTACCAAAATCTTGATTATTATAGTGTAATTTTCATATCTTAAAATCATGTAGTTCTTCAATTTTATTCTTCTTTTCCAAAAATTTTTTTCTATTCCTGCTGCTTTTTTCTTACCCAAATAAATGTTCAAGTCAGCTTGTCTCTAAAACACGTGTTAGAAATTTGATGTAAAATACACTAAATATATAGATCAGTTTATGGAAATTTGACATCTTAATTACATGGATCATCTTGACATATCTTGTCATTTTTATTGGGATGTTGAATATTGCGAATTTTATGTAGTTCATTGTTGATTGTCTGAATTTTGTCATCTTCCATGAAAGGGATTGGATTTTGTTTTGGCAAAAAAAAAAGTAACAGATTAATTTTATTTCTTGTTTTTAATATTTTTCTAAAAGAGTTCTAGGTTAACTTTTATTCCAAGGAAAGTTAAACTCTACTGCTAAGGGATGATTTCCCTGGGATTTCCTCTGAATAACCCTGGGATCACCAAGGACTCTGCTCTAACTAGTTGTAACTTAAAATTTTCCTCATTACTTGGACTCTAGGAATTGCTTAGCTTGCAACTCTGATCATTTTTAATGCACCTGATTAAGATTTTGCATTCTGCATTCTCAAGGGATGATTGTATAGATGTCTGGAGCATTTTTTTCTTCATATCTCTCACCAGAATTCTACCCTACAAATTCCAGCCTCCTTGGAATCTCTAGACTTTTATCTCCATCTTTTCAACCCAGCAAGGCCTCCAAGCTCAGTTTGGATTCTCTATATCTATGTTCTCATGGGGAAATTGCCTCTAGATTGCATGCTGGAGTTCTTGAAGAGCTCATCTTGTTTGTTTCCCTTCCCTCAGGAATCCCAGGTCCATTCTGTCCATTATCCAATGTGTGAAAACAGCTGTTTTATATATTTTTCCCAGTTTTCTAATTGTTTAAGAAGTTAAGTATGGTCCTTATTATTACAATGTAACCAGAATAAAAGTCAGTTAATAGTCTCTTGCTTACTATTGTTTATGCATCTATATTGATTGGTATACTCACCAGCAATTCCCTTTCTGAGGTTTCTTTAAGATTAACTACAGAGATACTGGTATTTACACTATTGATTTAAACAGTGAAAATACAATTTGTAAATGAAAACTATAGGCCTTTGGACTAATCTAACACACTTGGGACATACTTCTACTTCATGTGTATGCCATGTTCATGCACACTGACTAAGCTTCCCAGACCTTGAATATCCTAACCCTTTTCTCCAAACTTTTCTACTTCAACCAAGAAGCCTTCCGTAACTAGGTTTCAAGCTTGAACATTTCCATTGGCCAGAAAGTTCATTCAAAAGTGGGACTATCCAAGCTTAGTTCATGTGGTACCTACCATCTGTATAGACTATGATAGTGACCCTGCATCACTCATTATAATATGTGGTGTTGGAACCAGGAAAATAGCTAAAGGACTGTTCCTGTGAGATTTGGCTCTCCAAGGACAGAGAACAAAGAACTTGAGGCGGATTACCATTTAAGGAGATGTTTGGGTTTAAATTTCCCATTCCCCAAACCCTGCAACGCATAGATCCCACGTGCTAAAAGATAACCAATAGCTAACAGCCACATCTGCTTCTGTGAAATGCTTGCTTGCTTGCGTCTATAAAAAGGCTTATCTATAAGCGTTAGGCGCGGCTCTCGTCTGTAGCTCTTCTGAGCATTGTGTCTCCGGACACTCTGGGAGTCCGCCCCTGCGCAGGTTAAAACTTTTGGCCAATAAAAGTAACATCTCTGAATCCTGAAAGTTCCCGAACATCTGTTTCTCGCGTCGGCGGATGCAACATTTGGAGGCCCCAGCGGGATACTCCCTCAGTGGAGAGCTGGGTCGGGAACTGAAAGGGCCAGCTCGAGCTGGGTGAGTAATTGGGAGGATCCTCATATGGTTCTGGAAGTCTAGACTGCTTAGCCCTGAGGTGGTAGGTGAGACGTCACCGGCATTCCACCCAGGGGACTCCCAAGGAGGGGACGCCCTCGGGAGTTGCGAAAGGGTCGCCTAAGGTTTTGGTTTCGCGCCGCGTTGCGCAGCGCCGTGTGAGTGACTGTATGTTTGAAAGCCGCGGCTCTATTGTGTCTGAGAGAAGAGTGGATGACAGAAGGTTGTGGTGTCTGTTCACCTGTTTCGTTCTGACTATCATTGTCACTCCCCTTGTGTACAAAATCCGGAAGAGTATCCAGTTCCGGCATGGGCCAGAGTGGATCGGTACCTGGGTCCCCCCTAGACTTCCTCCTTAACAACTTTTCTGATTTCCAGAGAAGGAGCCAGCCAGCAGGGTGGGGCAGAGGCTGCCATTCTACCGCTACGGGAAGCACCGGCCGCGCCGCGGGCTCCTCCGCGTCTGATTTACGTGCCTTTTTCCACCAGTGACCTATATAATTGGAAGCACCAGAATCCCCCTTTCTCTGAAAAACCTCAGGGGCTAATCTCCCTCCTCGAGACTATTTTTAGGACCCATCAACCCACCTGGGATGATTGCCAGCAGATTCTACAGACCCTCTTCACGTCAGAAGAAAGGGAAAGGATTAACAGAGAAGCTGCTAAGGCAGTTCTAGGGGAGGAGAGAGATAGAGGAAATTCTCCCCTCTCAGACAGTAAAAAGCTCAGGAAGAAAAACAATGAGAAAATGTGTCTTTTTAACACTCTGAATCCTCCTTCTGGAGGCCCAGGAACTGCTTCAGTCCTGGGAACAGGCCGTGCTATGCCTGGTGTCTCCTCCCTCCTTCTTCTCCAGCCTCCCTAAAGTTGTCAAGGGCACTAGATAATGAGACAGCTCACTTTTGACACACTCAAGGAATGCAGCAATTACCAAGAAAAAAAAAAAAAAAGGTGGGGGGAGCGGCGTCCACAGTGTTAAATTGTATGCTTCAAAATTCCGGCCGGTTCAAGGGACATGACTCATCCCTGAATCCAGACCAGCTTGTTGAAGGAAGAGACCTGGTTCTTCTTGCTGATGCATGTAAAGAATTACATATCAGCAAATCTTGTAGTATGAAATCCGTTTATTAGTGGTCCGTTTCCATGAATGAGTACAGGACTGGGTAGAGTAGGGGGTGGAAGGCAAAGTTTCAGGGCAGGACACGTTGAGCAAAGTTAAAAGTGGCTGAGGACCGGAGTGGCAAGCTCCTGGGCAGCCTGGGGCCGGGTGGCCAGAGGCCCTGTGGCCCAGAGCCAAGAGCGCCCTGGGCCCCAGAGGGAGAGGGAGCAAGTCCTTTGTTCTCAGGACTTATATAGTTGGTGGGATAGGAGGAAAGTGTTGCATGTTTATTGACGGGTACATGTGGTGCTGGCTTTCCTGGGGGAATGTGATTGCCCCAGGCTTGGGTGTATGTGGGGGTCTGTTAGCCCGAATCATTATCTTGCTCCAGACCCCATTTGTTCATCTTGTTGTAAAACAAATACGTGACAAGAGGCAGTTAATTAAAATTGGGCACTTTCCAAAGTTATTTATAGGCTTCTTCTCTGGGCACCGGGGACCCTCTCCCACATTCCAGGCCTTGAGATGAAAGCACAGTTTCAAGGTTTTCTTTCTCAGATAATAGAAATGTTACATAGAATTTCAAGGACTTCCCTTCTTCCTTGTTAATATAGTGTTTGTTTGTTTTTTTTTTTTGTGGTGTTGGAGCACCTGGCAATATTATCAGACCAGGCTCAGGACTGCTGAGTTAGCGTGTGAGACATGTCTCCCTCCTCCTCCCTGCCTTGGTTTACCATTTATTCTACTTAATTGGTAAAAGACGTTTCCTGGCAACCAGGGTGCTAAATGCTGGACAGTAACAGTATTGCAGTCTCAGAGTTCTTCCTATTCTGTCTCCTGCTTCAAACTTAAAACATTGTGTACCCTAGAATGACCCACTTTTGGGGTAGGCTGGCCCCCTAAGGGAACCCTCAATTTGTCCACCATTAGAGCAGCCCACCTGGTAGTTACCGGGAAGAGAGCGCAAAGAGCCGGCACCACCAGCTCAAAAGAATAGAGGGCTATTGCTTGCGCCCAAGTAAGAATACGGCAGCTGTCTTAGTAGCCAAGTCAGAGAATTAAAAGAATGCCAGTAAGGGACGCGAGCATTTCTCCGTAGCCAGGGGATATCGGGTCTCAAAGAAGAAAGTACAGCTCTGTCAGTAGGAAGCAAAGTACCTTGAGTTTCTAATCAGCCAGGGCTAGCAAGCCTTAGAGAGAGAAAGAGCCATGAGAGTGAGATATAAAAGACTCCTCGGCCGAATTCCTTGTGGCGATGGCGGCGGCAGTTCCAGGGACTGTGAGCCTGGTGCCTGCCATCAGAGCACCCCGGACCACGCACGCAGCATGCGGGCAGCTGATTTAGGCCTGAGTACAACAGGCAACTGGCGGCGCCTTCCTGAGGGACAGGGACCGGGCAGGCACGCCCTCCCAGAACCTGGCAACCGGCTGGCAGACCAAACTGCTAGAGAAATAGCTCGGGGGAGACACCAAAGCCTACCATAAAAAGCCCCCCTCATCTGTTCTCCAGTTCAAGCTCAGAATTATCATGAGACAGAAAACTGTTGGGCAAAGCAGGCCCGAGCCACTAAGACCCCAGAGGGGCAGTAAAATTGCCTGACAGATAAGTGTTTGTCCCGCAGAGCCAGGCCGGAGTCATAGTCCAGAACTGTCATATCCTCACCGCAATTTAGAAGCTTTACGCTGAGGACCCTAAACCTCACTGATTTCGCCTGTGCCGGCACGTGCAAGATACAACGAAACTGGGACCCAAACACTGAGCAAAATAAAGCTGCCCAGTCAGGCCTGGCCAAAAGCACTTAGACAAGGGCAGTGCTCGGGCGCAGAGGGGCCCTCTCCAGCCACAGCTGCACCGGGGTGGAGAGAGATCCTGCAGGCCAGTGCCTGATATCGGGCGCAGGGGGACAGCCTCATTCCTGGAACCAGAGCCCCTGCGGGCTGCCTGCCCACGTTGACAGCCTCTAGTACCCTGTGCGCGGCCCTGTACTCCCGGCTGAGACTCCGAGCCCTTTTGGGCACCTCTCCTCTCTCCTCAAGCGCCCTGCTGAGAAACTCCACACGGCCGCAGCCGGCTCAGGGAGCCCAGGCTGGGAGGGGAGCCACGCCTCCTAAAGCTCTGAACAAGCAAAGAGAATAAACCAAATTCTTAAAGAGGCTCTAGCCAAGTTATGTCAAAAAAACCGGGCTGCCCTGGACTGATCTCCTACCGTTAGCTTTCCTCTGAGTCAGGAGTACCCCGAATGCTAAAAGATACACCCCATACGAGGTACGAGAGCCAAGGCGGCAGCAGAATCTACGGAGGTGCCTTCCCCAAAGCTGCCCTTCCTGAGGCTACGAAGAGACCCAGGCAAGCTACGTCAGGAATGGACGGTTGTTCCTGGGAATCGCTCCTTGGCTTTCTCATCCCTGGGACCGTCATCATTCTCGGAGGACTTGAGCTGTGGTTCACGAAACCCACTGAGTGGACAATAGGGGATGCCCTTACAGGGGCTGCAGAGCCCATATGACCGACAGAAAAGAAATAGTAATTAACATGGAGCAGAAAGCCATAAGAGGGCTCAAAGAGTTAAAGGGAAGATATACGTAAACAAGTTACACCCAGGTCCGGTAAGAGATATTATCATCTATAAAAAAAAGAAGAAGATGCTTCTGTCTAGCATCCAAAAAAAAAAAAGGGGGGGGAGACGAACCACAAACAATTAAGAAGGTGCCAAACCGGTAAGTGCCCAGGGATCAGAGGGGAAGAGATTCCCCACCCGAAGTGCCCCACGTTGGGGACCTGTAAGTGCTCCATGTGAGACCTGTAAGGGGAAAGGAATCCCCTCCGGAAAGAAAGAATTAGGAAAGTAAGAAGGAAAATGGAAAAGCCCAGTTAAACTATTAATTCGGGGAAGAGGGTATGTCTGTATTTACTCTGCAGAAAGATCGCTGGAACTGCAGGCGAAGACGATGAAGCCATATCACAGAAAAGGCTTCCCTGGCCTCAACCCACCTCCACCCATTGGACCCTCCTGATCCAGACTTCTCCAAGCTATGTGTCATCACACTCCAGTGGAATTCCAGCCAGCATTCCTGGAGCGACAATCAACATCACCTAAGAGTGATGGGACTTTTTCTTAAAGGGACTTTGAATACCACTGGTTGTTTACTGATTCTAATAATGTTTTCTGACTTGCTCTTGCTGCATATCTTTAAAGTAACTTCCTGAAGTCTGTGCTAATTCTCCTAAGAATTGAAGTGTAACCAGACCTGTTACTCTTATGGTTCCCTTGCATTTGCAACATTTTTCATTGGACTAAATTTACAAGTTTGGGTTATGGCAACCGTTGGCTGCCTCCTTGTTTTAATCCTTATTTGTGCTTCATGATGTATGTGGAAATTGTTTTCTTGTGATTGCATTTGAAAATAGCAGATAGTAAGTTTCACAGGCCTAACAATTACAATTGATTTAAACAATCTAAAAATGGGGGAGATGTTGTGGACCGTTCAGCCTGGTTTAGGAGTTGTAACCCTCACCCCATGGTGGGCTGTGTAGGAGCCCAAGGGACCCACTTCATCTGGGTCTGTTCTGTCATGAGGACGTGACCTACTAAGGAAACAAAGCTTATCTCCCTGGCTGGAGTACTGCTTCTGCCTTACCCATCTCTGGCCCTATAGCTTGGTTGGCAGTCAATGACGGGTAAGACTCCTCATGGGAGGGGCAACCTAAGCCAGACGCGACCACTTGGAAGGCCTCTTGGAAGGACTCGGGGGGCTGCAGCAAAAAGGATGGTGATGGACCCTCGCCCCTCGGCTATTCTGACATAGCCGGAGTCCTCATTTCCATCTGGGAGATGTCTTCTGCTTCCTAATTGGCTTAAAGCCTGAAACTGTGGGGGCGAGTGGTGCAGCCCTGTACCGGCCAGGATGGCTCCCTGGGTGATCAGGCATAAGAAAGAATAAAAGTAGTAAAGCTAATGGTCCTGTCTCAGCCCTATACCATTCTCCCTACCGATGAAGAATCAAGGGTTTGATTCATGTTAAAGGAAATGGGGGAATGTTGGAACCAGGAAAATAGCTAAAGGACTGTTCCTGTGAGATTTGGCTCTCCAAGGACAGAGAACAAAGAACTTGAGGCGGATTACCATTTAAGGAGATGTTTGGGTTTAAATTTCCCATTCCCCAAACCCTGCAACGCATAGATCCCACGTGCTAAAAGATAACCAATAGCTAACAGCCACATCTGCTTCTGTGAAATGCTTGCTTGCTTGCGTCTATAAAAAGGCTTATCTATAAGCGTTAGGCGCGGCTCTCATCTGTAGCTCTTCTGAGCATTGTGTCTCCGGACACTCTGGGAGTCCGCCCCTGCGCAGGTTAAAACTTTTGGCCGATAAAAGTAACATCTCTGAATCCTGAAAGTTCCTGAACATCTGTTTCTCGCGTCGGCGGATGCAACAGTGGCAAACTGAAACTAAAGACATCCAAATTTATTCAAAACAAACCTCTGGTAAGAATGCTTTAAATATGTAAATGTCATGAAAGACAACCAGAAATTGAGGAACTATTCCAGTTTAAAGTTAAATAAGCATGACAGCTAATCCAAATATGTAATCCAAATATTAGATTATATAGTTGATTAGAAAAAATTGACAGAAAAGAAAATATTGAAAGTATGTGAATATATGGCTTATGTTAAATGATAATAGGGTATTATGTTAAATTGTCTGCATTTCATCATTTTACATGGTTGGGTAGAAGAATGTCCTTATTCATGGGAGATATATGCTGCACCATTTTGTTAAGTATTCATTGTGTTTTCAAGACTTTCTTAAATAACTGGGGGAAAGAGAGAAGAAAGGGAATAAAAAATACATGTGAACATGTGCAAGTCAATGAAATGAAATGCTAGCATTTGGTGAATCAAGGTAAAAGTTTGTGGAAATTAGTTTTGCTATCATTACAACTTATATAGCTTACAACATGTTTTAAAAATAAAACAGATTGAAAAAACCTGAAGCAAATAAAACTAAACAAATAAAAATAGTAATCTTGGAAGGTGTGGCTCAGTAGACTGAGCACTGGTCTGTGAACCAAAGAGTCACCAATTTGATTGCCAGTCATGGCCCATGGCTGGGTTGCAGGCCAGGTCCCCAGTAGGGGATGCGCAAGAGGCAACCACACATTGATGTTTCTTTACCTCTCTTTTTCCCTCCCTTCCCTTCTGTCTATAAATAAATAAAAAAAATATTTTTAAAAATCTTCTTAATAAAAACATAGATCTATATGCCAGATTTACCGACAACCTACTATGAAATCTAACTAGTCCTTAATACATCCTTTATATATTTGGATCCTTGTGATAGCTACTATTTCTATAACACAAACTTGATTACATTCTACTTTCTCTTGTTTTCTGTGTGCATGTATTTTTTTCACAATGGAAAAGTTACTTTAGGGCAGATTCTAATCTCTGTCATATATATTCCTACAGCAGTTGGAGAAATTAGGAAAGCTTTGAGCACAAAGTATTCTATGAGTAATTATTTGACCTGGTAAGTTTACATGAATTTGGCAGGTTCACAAAATGAGAACTTTCTTTGTTGTGATCTTGGAGTTCTTATAAGTGTTAACATTTTCACTGAAGTGTTTACTTCCTTAGCAGTCATGACAGTCATTTAATCTTCCTTCTTTTTAAATGATTCTAAGATTGAGAGAAACTCAAGGGGAGTTTAGTCAAGAGGAGGAAATATTCCAGAGCACAGGAAAGGGTCACTAATATACACACATACACAATAGGTCACTATCATTGTACTTTCATTTCCAGACCCAGTTAGAAATTCAAAAGTGGACCCTTACTGAACTGCTCTAACTGAAACAGCCTGAATAAAGCACTGACATGTTAGTGAAGCTCTAAAAAGTTTCAGTAGAAGAATTTCAAAGGACTGAGTAACATTTAACAAATGATTTGCTTTCAGGGAATGTCTACATAGAATGTTAGATTGAGTGCTATAAAAAGGTTTTCCTTGTATGGGACCAGTTTAGAAGATATAATCAATCTTAACAACTCAGAGTATCCATGTCTGAACTGCATTGATCAGTCACCAGTAGGGTACATGTATTTCATAATCAAGGCTCTTTACATTGCTTCTGTCCTGGTATCTCAGCCAAGTGTAGTGTTAATGTGTCCTGTAGTAATGAGAAAGTTTGCCTGAATTAAGGATGGAACTTCATTTTGATTAGTTCACCATGAACCCAGGACCAAGTTTTGTTTGCTTTAATTCAACTAAAAGTCACACATTCCCATGGTGAATAGCTAGCTCTGCTAAATAACATACATATATGTAAAAGGTATACAATGTAATGGGGTTTTTCCAATTTTTAAAAATTATTGTTGCTCAGTTACAATTATCCCACTTTTTTCCTCATTTCTCTCCCTATTCCCACCACCCCTACAGTCAATCCCCACTCCCTTGTCCATGCCCATGAGTCCTCTATTCAGATGATATTTTTAATGCATGTTTACATTGTGGGCCCTGGCTAGTGTGGCTCAGTGGATTGAGTGCTGGCTTGTGAACCAAAGGGTCACCAATTTGATCGCCAGTCATGGCACATGAGTGTATTGCAGGCCTGGTCCCCAGTTGGGGGTATGCAAGAGGCAACCACACATTACTGTTTCTCTTCTTCTCTTATTCCCTCCCTTACCCTCTCTAGAAATAAATAAATAAATCTTTTAAAAGTATATACATGTTTACATTGTGAAGTGATTACTATAATCAAACTGTCATATCAAAACTATTGTCATACCAATAACTTCTATAGTTACCATATATTTATAAATAATCACCTTATTGAGGAGAAACCATGCCCTCAAAATTCATCTTAAATTGATTTGTAGCAGGGAACTAATACAGATAGATACACAGCTTAAAAGTCAGGTGTCCTCCTGGTTTTTCCTCATGTTATTAGGAAAAACTATATTGCTTAATGAATACAGAACTGAAGAAAAGGAAGTTGTTAAGAGTTCTTACTAGCATTGAGGATATTCTGATATTTGGTTTATTTAGGAATATTTCTCTGCAAGGGGTGAGGATTTATCTAGAACTTTGTTGCTTTTAAAATTATCTTTTTGTCTTTGATTTTTTAAAGTTTTATTATAATGTGTCTTGTAGAACTTTGTTTTGGATGGAAAATTTGGGGTGGTCTATTAACTTTGAATTTGAATGTCCAAATCTCTACCCAGGTTTGGGGTTTTCTCAGTCATTGTTTCTTTACATAAGCTTTCTTCCCCATTTCTTTCTCTCTTCTCCTTTTGGGACTCCAATAATGAGTAGAATGTTTCTCTTAGTGGTTCCCTTCAATTCCCATAGAGTTTCTTCATTCCTTTTTATTCTTTTTCTCTTTTACTTGTTTGACTAGATAATTGTAAATGATCTGTTTTACAGGTCACTAATTCTTTCTTCTGCTTGTTCCAATTTGTTTTTGAAGCTCCATATTGAAATCTTCAGTCATTGTATTCTTCAGCTCCAAAATTTCTGTTTATGTGTGTGTATTTTTTACATTTCCTATATCTTTCTTAAACTTCTCATTTTGTTCTTAGTTTTCCTGGTTTGATTAAATTGTTTATTTGTGTTCTCTTATAGCTCTCTATCTCTAAAGCAATTATTTTGATGTTTTGTTAGGCAATTCCTGTATTTCTATTTGTTTGAGGTCAGTAACTGAATTTATTTCTCTTCTTCGGTGGAGTCATATTTTTCTGGTTCTTCATGATCCCTGTAGCTTTGTGTAGATGACTGAGCATTTGAAGAAGCAGCTACTTCTGGCTTTGGTAGGGAAAGACCTTCAACTGTTGGTGAGAGCATACTAGAACATGCTGTGACCCTGGGTCTAGTTATGCAGGGCAGAAACATGAGGGGTATGTGGTGGCCCCAGTTTTGTGGGATATAGTTCTTGTTAGATCATATCACTGGCATCCAAAACATTAACAACTCTGTGGTTCTTCATGAGTGCTTCAGGGGGTCCACAGAGTTTGAAAGGGCAGTTTGGTTCTTCAGCAGTGACTCCAGATCCAGTGGCTAGAGACCAGAATGAAGGCAGGTATTGATAGTAGCTGGATTAACTAGTGTGCACTTTCTTAGTTATGAGGGCTAACTGAAAGTGCCTGTGTAGTGGCAGGGGTCAGTTGCAAACACACATGTAGTGGTGGAGGCCAAGGAAAGTAGAAAGCGTTATGACCAAATGCAGGTTGCAGTTGACAGTGGCCTGAGTTGTCAGTGTGCCCTACCATTAATGCTGGTTCTCACCATGGGCATATGACAATGGAGCCTGGAGTTGGGAGTCAGGCTGGGGGCAGGCAGATGCAGTGCTAGAGGAGCCAGTAGGAGGTTAGCACAGTGGTGCAGGCTAGTGATAGAAGATCAGGCTGAATCTGGACCTACATGTAGCTACAGAAGACTTGACCATCAGTGTGCACTCTATAGCCGTATAGTCTCTCCACAGGCATTCACATAGCTGTGGAGGCTGGTGACAGAGATCAGGTTAGGAGTGTGCAGGTACACAGATGGAGGGACTAGCAGCAGATGAATGCAGTGATACAGTCCAGCGATGCGAGATAGAACTAGATCTGGGCTCATAAGCATCTATGGAGGCCCTCACTGTCAGGGCGCACTTCTGTGGCTACACAGTATCCTTACTGTGTTCATAAGGCAGTGGGAGCTAATATTGGGGTTGGACTGAAAGCAGGGAGATACACATCTGGGGAATAGTCATAGGGGACCCCAGTGGTGTAGGGCAGTGACAGGAGATGGGGCCAAATCGTGGTCCACAAGCAGCTTGGAGGCCTTGGCTATTCACATGCACTTACAAGACTGTAAGGTCTTACCATGGGTGGACACACAGCTATGGAGGCTGGAGACAGATGTCAAGCCAGTAACAGGCAAATGCACAGGGGTTAGGGCTACCCCCAAATGTGTGCATCATGGTGTGATGTGTAGCTGTGTGATTTTAGGCTGGTGTCTTGCATTCACACAGCCACAGATGCCCGGGCTGGCTGCTGGGGTGGGCCCTGGACTCTGGTGGAGGTGGAGTCAGGGTGGGGAACAGGGAGGGACTCAGGTGACTGGTATCAGCAAATGAAACTACCCTTGGAGCAAAAACTAGTGAAATCTGCAGAGTGTCTGCATGAGTTTATTGGTAATTGGTTTCTTTAATGGCAAAAGTTTCTGGAATCCTCTGCAGAGCAGGTGACTGAATACTGTGGTTGGTCCTATTAGATAGGTGATATTGGTAGCTCTTGCCTTTCCTTCTTGTTTTTTTTTTTTATTTTTTTCTATACATCTCAGCTTTACCAGTCTTTGAATGGAGTGAAACCAAAGCAGGCCCTTCATGTGTGGCCTAAAAAGGCTGGAGAAACTGTTTGCTCATCCTACTCTACCTTTCCCAGTGAGAGAAACTCTTTCTAATTGACAAGTTTATTGGCACTGAGCAATATTGGCTTTGGGTATGGAATGATTCAGGCAACATGAAACTCTTTTTCCTATTGGTTTTCTGCAGTTATTCTCAAGTTTTTGTTCTACTATGTCATGGAAGTTTATTTTAATCTTTAATTACATTGAAGTAACATTTTTTAATAACACAAATTTCAGATGCACAGCATTACAATTTGGTGTCCGTATTCTCTATTGTGTGCTCAACCCCCCCAAATCTACTTTCCTTCCATTACCATATATTTGAACACCTTACCCAGTTTTCCCTGCACCACCCCTATTCCACCGTGTCAACCAGTATTGTGTTGTCTGTATCTATGTTTGTTTTGTTTTATTAGTTCATTTGTTACTTTTTCTGTTTTACATTCCACATATTAAATAAATAATATGGTTTTTGTTATTTTCCATCTGACTTATTTTACTTAGTATAACACCGTCAAGATGTCATCCTGAGTGGACTCCAGAGCTCTCCTGGAGCTGTTTTTGTTTGTGGACCACCATCTGATTGCTGATCTTTCAGGAGTTTCCTACTGTGTGATCTTGGCGATGTCTCTCTTTTCTCAAATATATTTTTTAAAATTCCCTATTGATTTATTTTTGAGCCTTTAATTGTTCAAAATATCTTAATAGAGCGATAAAAGCAGAAACCAGTTGGATCTGGAGCAGTTATGAAATCAACAAGTTGCTATGTCTGGTTATATGAGAAAGATCAATTAGAGAAGTAAATACAACACTACAAATGGTCATGTTAAGTCTTTTTCCAGACCAGGAACCTTCAAATCCTATCAATGAAGTTGTCCTGTTCTTCTTCATTTGAATTGTTTTCAAGGAAATTGTTCAAGGAATTAAATATATGTGTCTTTGTTAGCTAATATGGGAGAAAGCATTCTGAAGTCTTTTGAAAATAATATGTGTTTTCAACTCAGGAATAGATACCTCATTTGGGGGTGGTATAATGAGTGTTTAATTTTGAGGAAAATATCCTTCCATAGTTCATTGAGGGATATTGCCAGTGAAGTTGCCAGCTGTATGTCTGGCTCTAGAAATCCTTCTTTCCCTCTCTACCCATCAAAACAGTTTTTCAGACAAGTAGGTCTTCCACATTAGATTGTGAACTCCTTTCTGAGCAAAAGCCATGTTTATTAATCTTAGGTATTTCCCTCTATAAGCCCAGTATAGTATCTGACAGAGAATAGTTGCTCCATAAATAACAGTTAAGGAAAATCAAACCCATCTAAGCTTCATGTTATCCACTCAGGGCCCTGTGGTCCTAAGGAGAAAATGACAATTGATAGTTTAATCAGGTAAAAAGTATGTAAACTAGTTTACGTGTTACATCTTTTGAATAAATGGTAGCTTAATCTACTTGCAAAACACAAATCTCCAGAAGTCTCTTACCAAGTGAATATAATTGTGGAAATATACTGGCAGATTAGAGAAAATAAAGTGAATTTTCTGTGAAGACTGAATTCACTTTAGATGTATGGACAGTATTGCTTATATGCTGCCTCTAAACCCTAGTACCCCCATCAGAATAATCTGGGATGCTTTAAAAAATGCAGAATGAACCATAAAGTGCTGAAAACTTCATAGATTCATTTCTCAGTGACTAGATTGTGTATTAATGTGTAGAATGCAGTGAATTATAGAGGTATATTTACATTGGCTAATTTTGTGGGTTACACTTATTGAAATTTGTTCTGTGACTGTAGTGCAAAGAGCATTCTGTGTACTATACAACAAATTTCCCTAGGTACTAATAATGTTTACTGAGGCTCCAAAATGGGTTGTGTGAAAAACGTACATTCAGAAAGGGTGTAAGCCTAGTGTGCCTAATGTGTTTGAGGTAGTCATTCACATTGTAGTCACCATCAGCAAAGTCCAGGAAAAGTTTGTGAGCCAAGAATACCTCAGCTATTGCTCTGGCATATTTTACATAAGGTGCTAAAGATGAAACTTTGTCTTTTACACCTGGTAAAGGTCCTGATAAAAGCAGATGAGGCAAAATTACATAACTTCTTCAGTTTTCAAAGTCATATGGAAATTAATCAATATTGCAAATTCATATTCAATAAAGAGATTACATTTTACTCAAGTGAAAAGGTGAGTTATTATGATTTCTGCTTACGAGATTATAGAAACCAGTATGACACATGTAAAAAAGTTTTCACAAGTTAACAACTTGTGTGCCATCTCTTGCACTAGAGATTTTGGCCTATCATTTTATTTGTACAGTGACAAGAATACCATGTCAAACACACTAATGAAAAGAGGTGTTTCTCAATTGTTAAAAGGGTGTCTCCTTCAACTTCATGTTCCTGAATGATGGATCCCTGTTTTACTTCTATTGCAAGTGTGAAGGTCCCCTACTAACCATCTAACATGGCACTAACCCAGATATAATGTTCAAAACTTTGACCTTCCTTGAAACCAGTGGCCACCTAGATACCCAGTTATCACATTATGCAATTTTTTTTAAGTGAATGTTTAGACTAGTGTCTTTAGTACTTCCCCTTTCTTGAATGCCTGAGGGAATTAAAAAACACAACCTTACTACTCTTTCTACCATTGACATTCTGGATAAATTAGTATGGGACTAACAGTGTGCCTGTGGTGTAAGAAATGTATATTTCTGAAATCCTTAAATCAAATATCTATAATTCATACTGTATTTTGCTTATCAATTACCAATTATCATCATTATTCTAGAGGAGTTTGATTTAAATATCTGTTAACTGTACAATTGAGAGCTAATATCAATACTAACTATCTCACGAAAAGAAGAAACATAAACCCCAAAGGAATCTGTTTTTTAAGGAAATTTTATGGTAAATATTTTCTAAAAATAGAATCACAAGGTTACAGAATCTTGGATCTGGAAGGGAATTTAGAAGTCATGTGGTACAATCTTCTAGCTTCTAGATTGAAGGCATTTTTGTATACCAACAATGAAATATCATAAACAGAAATTAGGAAAAAAAATTCCACTTACTATATCAACAAGAAAAAAATAAAATACTTAGGAATGAACTTAACCAATGAGGTAAAAGACCTGTACTCAGAAAACTACACAACACTGAAAAAAAGGAATTAAAGAAGACAAAAACAAATGGAAGCATATACCATGTTCATGGATTGGAAGAATTAACATCATTAAAATATCCATACTACACAAAGCAATGTATAGATTCAACACAATCTCTATCAAAATACTGATGAAATATATCACAGACATAGAGCAAATATTTCAAAAATTTATATGGAACCATAAATGACCCTGTATTAATAGCCTCAGCAAATTTGAGAAAGAAGAACAAAGTAGGAGGGATCACAATACCTGATATCAAAGTATATTACAAGGCCACTTTAATCAAAACAGTCTGGTGCTGGCATAAGAACAGACACATAGAATAAAGAACCCAGAAATAAGCCCATGTCCATATGGTCAGTTAATATTTGATAAAGGAGGCAGAAACATAAAATAGAGTAAAAGTAGCTTCTTCAATAAATGGTGCTGGGAGATCTGGACAAGTACATGCAAAAATATGAAACTTAACTACCAATTTACACCATACACCAAAATAAACTCATGATGGGTACGACTTAAATATAAGTCACGACACCATAAAAGTCCTAGAGCAAAACACAGGCAGGAAAATTTAAGGTATTCCATGCAGCAATATTTTCACCAATACATCCAACTAAAGCAAGGGATATAAAGGAAAGAATAAGTCAGACTGATTTTACTCCAGAGGCTACACAGAATAAGTCTATATCTTCTTCCATGAGGTAACTTCAAATAGGCAACTGATGTTTTTACTCAACTTCTCCCTCCATTTCTTTGTTTTTGCCACCAAGATGTTGTCATGTTTTCAGATACCCTTTGTATGTCATGATTTTTAACTATTTAGCCCCATCTTTTGGATTTTCTCCTGGTTGTCAGTATTCTTCTGATAATGTAAGGCCCACATCTAATTACTTATTTTTGATTGGCTTTACCAGGTCATAGAGCAGAGAGCCTATTAAACCATTACCTGCTTTGGGGAAGGTTTATCTCTTCCCAAGTGCAGAGCTATTCTTTATTAAAGTATTTAATTTGATTCATCATTCTAGTCTGTTAAGAAGTCTTTGAATTATGACTTTGTCATATTAACTAGCTGTTGCTACCTTGGTTGTTTTGTAAATATGATAAACATCAGTGAAATTTCTGGAACTACTCCAAGTTATTGATCAGGTGTGTAAGACCTATGACAGAAACCTGTTTGTCCAGATTGCCACCAATTTATTTATTAAGGTGCATTCTCTGGCAGTGGTTATCCAACTTTATAAGAATCTACTTAACTGAATCAAGTCAGCCTCATTTTGTGTAGTTGCAAGAGTTATCACATCTTCTTTTGTAAGTTATGTGAACTCTAATTGTAGAATTCAGCAAATTTTCCAGGTAACACTATGAAAAAAAGAAATGAACATGAACTTTTAACAAACCCATATTGATTGTTTTCATAAAAGCCATCTGTTTAATAACCTATTCTTCTATTTTGCTGGACATCAACATTTATTTCTCTGAATTTTTGTTCCAGAATCCAACATTTTTATAGTTTTGAAAATCAAATCATTTATCCATATCTAGTCTTGAGGTACCTATCTCATTACTGGTCATTTCTTAAAGACTGATATCAGTAGTTTAGCAATTGTAAATATATATTCTTATGTCCTTCACAATTGAATTAATCAGAATCTTATTTATATCAACTTAGTGTTGCTCTCTTTACTCTTCAAATCTTACTTGGGGGTTAACTCCCTCCCAAGAATACTATTTGAACTCTTCCATTATGGGGACATTTATATGGGATTCACTTCTAAGCTGTGCCTCTATAGAGGGATTTATAATGACTCTAGTATCATAAAACCCTTGGGGAGCGTATTCATTGAGCATACTCACTGTAGGTTAAATCTGAATAACCTGTGTTAAAGTTACCTTAGCACCTTTGGAATTCTCCATCTTCTCCACACTTACTATACACCCAAGATTTCAATATCTTTTCAATCCTTATGCTCCCTTCTTACTGTACCTATCATCACAGGACAAAAAGACACTGTTCTTTTCAATGCTCCATTAGTCACTAGCAGAACTTTTTCTTCTTTTCTCTCTTCTTGCTGGTATCCCAGGGTTCTCATATAGATTCCTGAATCCCAAAGGCTTCCTTGTGGTATCCTACTGGGCCTAGACAGGGTTCCATAATTTGAACATTCTCCTATGCTAATTCTCTCACAGAACCAAATAGTTCCCTGGGATTCTGTTCTCTGCCACATGAGAGAGAAATTAGTTTGTACAACTTAGTTAACTAAATATAGGATATCACCCACCTCGGGTTTCAGAATGTTTTAGCCCTGATAAAATGTGCATGACTCTGAAGACTGTTAAATGTTTTTGGGATAATATTAATTACAGGCATTAATGTATACTGAAGCAGAAGGAGTAGGAGAAGGATTTTTTTTTTTTAACATGTGAGTCTTCCAGTGCTGTCCCCTAGTATGGAACACTGAATATACTCACTTACTCTGCCATGACACTTTATAGGCAAGGGTGAGGTTGAGGGATTTTCCACTGACTTAAGCCATATTTGTGACAAATTGAATGATAGACACAATATGACAGGAAATGATTCTGACTCAATATATTGAATTTCAAACACCAGTCTCCTCTGGGCCCTTAACTGCTGGCTATGGTCTGTTTTCTGGGCTATGATATTGGGCTGTAATGTTCTAATCTTGGCTCTTTCTTCTCCAGAGGCATTGAATAGTTTTGTGTCACCTCCTCACACTTCGGTTTGACATAAAGGCTGAGAAAATACTGTCCTCATTCTTGATGGTGTGAGGAAGAATTTATTAGAGCAGAATAACTTTCCCTTTCCTGGCTCCAGCTTAAGTGTGTCCCTTTTCTATATCACCTTTTTTCATTTCTGTACTTTCAGGGAGAGGAAAAACAGGTGATTGCTGCTGCCTTTATAATAAGTTTCATGGCCCTAGCTAACCACGATCCTGAGAAATCAGGTTTTTGGTATATGTGGCACATAATTGACAAGAATAACCCATTTAATCAGACCACTTTCAACATGGTGATTATTAAGGAAAACCTCAAATAAAAATACAATCATATGGTCCAATATGTTAAGTCATTCTATGCTTGCAAAACACGTGTATCACACACACCTACATACATAGGAGCTGAATTCCTAAATTTATCCTTATTTCGTCAACTTTGCCACTATAGAATATGAAGTTGAAGTCAGAGAGATCAAAAGTGCATAATTGACTTGGTGTAACTCTGTAGTTTCCGTAGCCTTATTATTCTGCCTTTTTTCTTATGTACTTCAGCATAGATACATTGGCATCTCATATAATATGTCAATGCACAAGGTCACTTAGTATGTACTAGAAACTCTGGATTTAGAGAGTAAAATTGTTTGGGGCACTAGAGAACTGATACAAGACAGGTAGGTAAAAGTACTTGCCATAGGTTTTTTTGTATATTCAGAGCCTGATAGCAGGATCTTAGATGAAGACACAGTCAAAATAGAAAGTAGATTTAAATACAGTTTCTTGACTTTTCCTCACTTAACTTCTCTGAAAATCTATTTTATCTGAAAACTGTAGGATTATTGTGAATATTAAAAGAAATAATATACACAAAATAGCTTATTGCAATTTTGGTCACAAAATAACTATGAAAATAAAATTATTTTTCCAAAGCAGTTTCGGAGGAAGTGGTGGCAAAAAAAAAAAAAAATCAACCAACATTTATTGAAATTCTACATGATCAGTTGGAAACAACAGCCAAGTTAACATGGATTACGTAGTTTTCACAATTCTTGTCTATTCCTTATATTAGACTATAAGCTCACTTATAGCGTTCAATGAATTGAAGAGGGAGTCAACATATGCAAAAAAGTTTCTCTTCTGACTACATAAGCTTAAGGAACACTGTAATGTTACTGTTGTGAGTTTAAAGTTTTCAACATAAGTCTTTATGAAAGGGATTCTTCCAGCCCTGGCTGGTGCAGCCCCGTGGTTGAGTGACGGCCTGCAAATCAAAGGGTCACTGATTGGATTCCAGTCAGGGCACATGCCTGGGTTGTGGGCCAGGTCCCCAGAATGGGGTGCAAAGAGGCAACCACACATTGATGTTTCTCTCCTTCTCTTTCTCTCTCCCTTCCCCTCACTAAAAAATAAATAAATAAAATCTTTTTTTAAAAAAACAGTATTCTTCCTATTCTGTACTCCCAGGAAGGTTTGGCACCTTGATTATTGTGACTGTATGATTCAAACAAGTTAGAAATTGAACTCTAAAATTCTCATAGTGGTTTTGTTTTTGTTCTGTGTTTTACTTCATTTTATTTTCATTAGCAGTCTTTTACTATAACATCTCCATTTCTGAGATAATCTATCTTATTTATTTTATTTAACTAGATTTTATCCTCAGGTCGATTTTCTTCAAGAAAAATGAATAGTTGCTGTGCTCTCTGAGTTATTTCTTGCTTAATATACTTTGTATTATTTATTTATTTATTTATTTATTTATTATTGTTGACACTATTACAGATGTCTCCATTTCCCCTTTTTACCTCCCCCAACCTTCACCACATCGTCATCTGTATTCATGAGCTATCCATGTATGCATATGTCCATACTACCCAAAGTAATCTATAGATTCAACCCAACTCTTATTAAAATATCAATGACATATTTCACGAATATAGAATAAAATCTCAACAACTTATATGGAACCAAAAATGTCCCTGAATAGTCTCAGTAATCTTGAGAAAGAAGAACAAAGTTGGAGGGATCACAATAGCAGATATCACACAATACCACAAAGCCATTTTAATCAAAACATCTGAATATTACATAGCAGAAAGAAAGAAGGAACTCCTACCCATCCAGAGAGCATGAAGGGAACTAGAGAATATTGTGCTAAGTGAAATAAGCCAGGCAGTGAAAGACAAATATCATATGCTTTCACCTATAAGTGAAACTTAATTTAAAAAAAAAAAAAAACAAGAAAGCAAAATAAAACCAGAGACATGGAAATAAAGAACAAACTGACAGTGACCAGAAGGGAGGGAGGAGGGTAATAACTTAGGAAAGAATGGGAAGGGTCAAGTCAAGGAACGTGTATAAAGGATCCATGCACAAAGACAATGAGGGGGGAGGTTTGAATATGGAAGTTGGAGGGTGGGTAGGGCAGGGGAGAGTAATGGGGGAAAAATAGGGACAATTGAAGTTAGACAACAATAAAATAAAAGCATCCTGGTACTGGCACAAGAACAGGCACATAAATCAATGGAATAAAACAAAAAGCCCAGAAGTTTGTGCCTTTATGGTAAATTAATATTTGACAAAGGAGGCAAGAGTACACAATGGAGTGAAAACAGTTTCTTCAATAATGGTGTTTGGAAAACTGGACTGGTTCATGCAAAAAAATACAGACCACCAACTTATGCAATACATAAGAATAATGGATAAACAGATAAAAATATATATGCAAATCATGAAACCATAAAAATCCTAGAAGAAAACACAAGCAGTAAAGTCTCAGACATTTCTTGTAGCAATATTTTTGCCAATATATCTTTTAGGGTAAGGAAAACAAAGGAAAAAATTAACAAATGGGACTACATCAAACTAAAAAAGTTCTATACAACAAAAGAAACCATCAACAAAATGTAGAAAAACACCCACTGAATGAGAGAACCTATTTGCCAATGATACATCTGATAAGGGCTTAATTTCCAAAATATATAAAGATCTTATACAACTCAAACTCAGGAAGACAAACAATCCAATTTAAAAAAATGGGCAAAGGACCTGAATAGACTCTTCTTCAAAGAGAACATACAAATGGCCAATAGATATATGAGAAAATGCTCATCACTAATCATTGGAGAGATGCAACTTTGAACTATAATGAAATATCACATCACACTGGCCAGAATGGCTACCATCAACAAATCAGCAAGCAACAAGTTCTGTCAAGGATGTGGTGAAGAGGGAACCCTAGTGGACTGCTGGCGGGAATGCACACTGGTGTAGCCACTGTGAAAAGCAGTATAGAGTTTTCTCAGAAAATGAAAAATGGATATGCCTTTTGATCCAGCAATCCCACTTCTGGGAATATTTCTTAAAATCTTGAAACGCCAATTCAAAAGAATGTATGCACCCCTATGTTCATAGCAGCATCATTTACGGTAGCCAAGATCTGTAGCCTTTGCTTTGCAGGACATCTTGGCCAAGTATCATATATTTGGGTCACCTTTTATTTCACACAATACTTGGTAGATATTGTTCTACCCTCTTTGGCATTGAATGTTGCTGTGGGGAATTCTGATATCAACCAAATCTTCCCTTTTATATATAATATGTTTAATACTCAAATGCATGGCTTTCTCTTATTAAAATTGAAATTAGCCTAATCAACAAAACAAATAAGCATGCAAAATACAACCAGAGACACTGAAGTAAAGAACAAACTGACAGTAACTGCAGGGCAAGGGAGAGGGAGATAACGGGGGAAAGAAGGGAAAGCGTCATCAAGGAACACATATAAAGGACCCATGGATAAAGCTAAAGGGGGGTAGGATTGTGGGTGGGAGGAGGGGGTGGGTGGGGAGAAGGAAAGTAGTGGTGGGAAAATCGAGACAACTATATTCGAACAACAATAAAGTAATGATTTAAAAAAAATAAATGACTAAATTAGAAAATTTATTGATTTGAGTCCCCTATGTCATATTCTTTATCATTTTTTTTTTTTTTTGGTGGAACACAATGTACCATCTTCTACAGAATCAGTTTGTTTTAAGACAACTTTTATATATATAAATAATTTAGGTTCCTTGATTAGACTGTCTTGCTTAATGCACACTCAATATACACACACCCATGATCTTTAATGGCTTTATTATTTATCTTTGTTTCTTGATTACCTGTGTTGAACACAGGTACTTTCTATTCAGTAATTATATTTTAAACCATATATGATCTGTTTCATGAATATAATGTTTGTAATTTCTTTAATAGTATTGTTTTGATCCTTGGTTTGCTTTATTTCAGTAATCTCACTAGTCTCAATGTGGTGTTTTATTTTCTTATCTCCAAAACATTATTTTACTGAAATAATGTTTTACTATATTCTTCCATAGCATAAAGCATCCAGAAAGAATTTTTTCCTGTCATTGGAATATGTATTTTTTTCATATTGGATTTCTTCAATCTTTTTTTGATGCCTTATGTTAGGTTCTCCAGAAGCAACACCTGAGTGGGAGAATTCTTGAATAATTTATTAGAGAAGGAAAATCCCAGAGGAAGCAACAGAGGGAAAGGGAGAATCCATGTAAATATGTGTCTTAAGCAAAGCCTGTTCATGTAGGGAGATTCCACAATGTATGCTACAGCTCAAAGTTCCTTCAAACCAACTCAAAGAGAAGCATTTCTATACTGTTTTTACCCATAGCGGTTGGTTAAACCCCAAATTGACTACGGTAGAGAGAGGAAGAGTAATTAATCCTTGGGTGCTTCCATTTCTGGGGGACTACAGGCAATGGGAACTCTAGTAGCCCAAGGGTAGATCCCTGAAAAGAGTGTTAGATGCTGGTTGTTAGAAAGAAATTCACGTCAAAGCAAAGGATACAAAAATACTTGTAAGAAAAGATTTGAGGAGATATGGGAGGAGCACCACCACTTGCTGTGTTACTCTCATGTATTATTTTTTAATAGATTTCATAGTTGCCATACAGTTCCTTTTTTCATATTGTCTATTGGTCATGCTTATCACATGTAAACTCAATTCGGACCATTTTTCCATTCTTATATAAAATAGATAATGATATATAATTGTACATCTGAAACCTATGTAATTTTATTAACCAATGTCACCCTAATAAATTTAATGAAAATATAAAAAGAAGAAGAAAATAACAAAATAATGTACTAAAATATTGGAATGCCTCTGAGAAGTGGGAAATGGTGAACCAAAGTGTGTCAGGACTTGCTGGTGTTTGCAGCAAGCATTCAGAGCTTGTAAAAATTTAAACAATGTACATGTGCCATTAATTTTGATAAGTAAAATATAAACTAATTTCAGTAAAATTTGTCATTCCTTGTAGAATAAAAAATAAGCATGAGATGATTTTTGAAAATGCAAAAAAACAAAGATAGATATAACTTCTTTGATTTCCTTGCTATTGTAACTGAAACCTGTTCTTTTTAAATTGAATTTACTGGGGTGAAATCATTTAATAAAATTATATAGGATTCATGTGTACAACTCTATAATACATCATCTGTATATTGTATTGTGCATTCACCACCCCAGATCAAGTCTCCTTCCATCACCATTTATCTCCACTATAGCTTCTTCTGCCTTCACTGGTAATCACCATGCTGTTGTCTGTGTCTTTTTTTTTGTTTGTTTAATCACTTCATTTTTTCATGCAGCTTCATAACCTCCTCCCCTCTAACAGCCATCAATTTGTACTCTATCTAAGAGTCTGGAAATGGAACTGCCTTATGACCCAGAGATTCCACTTCTGGAAATGTATCCAAAGAATCCATATAGTCATGGGTGTTCATTGTGGCATTATTTGCAATAGCCAAGATTTGGAAGCAGAACAAGTGTCCATCGTACCTCAGTGGATAAAAAAAGTTGTGGTATACTTACACAATGGAATACTACATGGCCATAAAAAGAAAGAAATTTTACCCTTTGCAACAGCATAGATAAACCTGGAGATCATTATGCTAAGTAAGACAGTCAGAAAAAGACAAGTACTATATGATTTCACTTATATGTGGTTTCTAAGGAACAAAATAAACTAACAAAGAAAATGAAACCTGTTGTTCTTTATCTCCCAAGTGTATTTTGAGAAATGGAGCATACAGTGTTGGGGTAGGTAGATTGGGAAGAGCTTCACTGTACATGGATGTAACTGTGTGGCTGGCCCGGATTCTGCTGTTGCTCCAAAGATTGTAAAATAAATAGGTCCTATATCAGGATTCAGTCTACCAACGCAGGGGCATATCATTTCATATATCACATTCCTCTATCATGATATGCTTGAAATTTAAATCAGTCCTACAATTCGTCATGGAACCCTAAAAAATGCCAGAGTTTTCTAGACTGTGCTCAATTATTGTTTTTGGTAGATATGAACTCTACTCTTAAAGATTTTACCTCAATTTTTCTCTTGGATTTGTCAATGTACTTTCTCCAGATTTAGGGCTCATTCATGAAAATAGTCTAAATTTTTTTGATCTACTGCTTTTTCTTAGAACAGATTTTATAGGAACCCCAGAGAACTACACCATTTGTTGTGTTTCTTTCTTTGACTACCACTTTTCTTTTTTTCTTTTTCCACCAAATACTTTTTATTCAGCTATTTTTATTTTAATTCAATTTTGATAATTTATTTTTTACATAAACTCTTTGGTATAATTACACAGAGGAATATCTAATATTATCAGCCTCTAATTTTTCTCATATTCCTGGTTGGATTTTTATATTTGTATATCTGTGTTCTGTTTCTTAACATTTTTGTTGTTGTTCAAGTACAGTTGTCTCCATTTTCCCCCTACTCCATCCACCCCCACCTCCCATCCTCAATCCTACCCCGCTTTAGCTTTTTCTGTGGGTCCTTTATGCATGTTCCTTGACAATCCTTCCCCTTCTTTGACTACCACATTTCAAAGTTTATAACATGTTTCTCTTTTTCCTTTTTAATATATTTTATTTATTATGCTATTACAATTGTCCCATTTTTCTCTCACCTTTGTTATGCTCTGCCCTATACTTGCCCTCCCACCAGCTTCCCCCCACCATAGTTCACATGCATGGGTCATACATATAAATTATTTGGCTTCTCCATTTCCTATACTATTCTTTTCATTTTGTTTTATTTTTATTTAATTGTTATTCAAGTAGAGTTGTCTCCATTTTACCTCCCCCACTCCCCCACCACCAACCATCCCCACTCCCTATCCTTGATCTGACCCCTCTTTGGTTTTGTCCATGTGTCCTTTGTACATGTACATATTCCTGATACTATTCTTAACCACAGCCTATTTTGTGCCTACCATTTATGCTTCTGATTCCCTGTACCATTTCCCCCATTCTCCCCCTTCCTCCCACCTGCTGAAAACCCTCCAAGTGATCTCTATTTCTGTGAATCGATTCCTGTTCTAGTTGTTTGCTTAGTTCATTTAGTTTTTCCAGATTCAGTTGTTGATAGTTGTGAGTTTATTGTCATTTAACTGTTAATATTTTTTATCTTCTTTTTCTTAGATAAGTCCCTTTAACTAAGGCTTGGTGATGATGAACTCCTTTAACTTGACTTTATCTGGGAAGCACTTCCCCTGCCCTTCTATTCTAAATGACAGCTTTGTTGGATAGAGTAATCTTGGATGTAGGTCCTTGCCTTTCAGGACTTGGAATACTTCTTTCCAGCCCCTTCTTGCCTGCAATGTTTCTTTTGAGAAATCAGCTTATTGTCTTATGAGAACTCCTTTGTAGGTAACTGACTCCTTTTCTCCTACCACTTTGAAGATTTTCTCCTTATCTTTCATCTTGGGTAATGTGATTATGATGTGTCTTGGTGTGTGATTCCTTGGGTCCAACTATTTTGGGACTCTCTGAGCTTCCTAGATTTCCTGGAAGTGTATTTCATTTGCCAGACTGGGAAAGTTCTCCTCCATCATATTTTCAAAAAGTTTTCAATTTCTTGCTCTTCCTCTTCTATTTCTGGCACCCCTATGATTCAGATGTTGGAACGTTGAATGGTGTCCTGGAAGTTCCTAAGCCTCTCTTCATTTAAAAAAAAAATCTTGTTTCTTCATTCTGTTCTGGTTGAATGTTTATTGCTTCTTCTGCTCTAAACTGTCAATTTGAGTCCCAGTTTCCTTCCCTTCACTGTTGGTTCCCTGGGCATTTTCCTTTATTTCATAGCCTTCACTCTTTCTTCTATTTTGCAACCATACTCAACCATTTCTGTGAGCATCCTTATTAGCAGTGTTTTGAACTCTGCATCTGATAGGTTGGCTATCTCTTCATTGCGTAGTTGTATTTTTTTCTGGAGCTTCGATCCGTTCCTTCATTTGGGGCATATTTTTTTTCTTTTTTATGCCTGTTACATAGTAAGGGGCAGTGCCTTAGGTGTTCACCAGTACTGGGCAATCCACATTGCTATGTTGTGGCACTGTATGTGGAGGAGGGGTCCAAGAGGCAACAATGCTGCTTGCTCAGCTGTCAGCCAGGTTTCAGTCACTTCCTCCACTAACCACAAACAAATTGGACCCTTTTGGTGCTGATTTCCAGGTGGGTGGGTTTGTGTATGTTCTAGGATCCTGTGGGTCTCTCCAATGAACTCTCCTGTGAAGCTGGGAGTTTCTCCTGCCACCTCAACCCTCACAGGTTTTTTCAGTCAGAGGTTTTGAAGCTTTATTTTTCCACACTGGAACCTTGGGTTGTGTGGTCTGTCTGGCTCCCTAGTTGTTCCTTACAGTATACCAACAGGCAAATGTGGGACTGCCCACTCTGGCCATCTGCTGCCTTGCTCAGTCCCCCTGCTGCCTTGCCACAAGTCCTTTACGCCCCAGCTATCCATTTGCATCCCTCCTACTGGTCTGGGTGTATGTTTCTTCTTTAAGTGCTTCATTGTTAGACTTCCATAACCTTTGATTTTTCTGGGAGTTCTGATTATTTTCTGATTATTAATTTGTTGTTTGCCCTTCTTTTGGTTGTGCAAGGAGATCAATTGTATCTACCTAAACCTCCATTTTGGCTGGAAATCCCTCAATTTTTGCTTTATTTTGATGCTGCTGTGGAATTTCTTTTGCTCATTTATTTGTTAATTGAGGGAGAGAAATTCTGTGATCTAGTTTTACTCTGCCGTTCAACATGGAATATTTACTGTCTTCTCTATCAGAAATGTTATTGTTAGTTTTGATAAAATAGAATAAAAAACCTCCTGTCAAATATCATTCATATGTTCACATTTTAACTTGGATCTTACAGATATTGAAAAGCATGTGAAACTTTTCTTTGTATCAATCTTTTATTTATTTGTATTTATTTTTATTTTTTATTGTTGTTCAAGTACAGTTGTCTCCATTTTACTCCCCACCACTCCCCCATGCCCCATCCCTCCGGCCTTCTATCCTGAATCCTACCCTCTTTGTCTTTGTCCATGGGTCCTTTATACATGTTCCTTGATGAGCCTTCCCCAATTTTCCCCCATTATGCCTCTCCCTCATCCCCTCTGGTTACTGTCAGTTTGTGCTTTATTTCAATGTTTCTGGTTATATTTTGCCTGCTTCATTGTTTTGTTGGCATGTTAAAAAAGTTGATTGAGTGGAGAAAGGGGACTCAATCAGCTTTTTAAACATGTTCATAACACTTAGAGTTATAAAAATCAAATTTTCACAATAAACACTTTGTTAAATCTTCTGTAATTAAAAGAAATTATTTCTAAACAACCCTTAACTGTAATTACCATAATTTCAGTCATAAATTTTAAGTGATTTCACCCCAAAAAAGCAAAGGAGAACAGTAATTAGCCTTTTTCACTCTTCCTCTGAACATTTCATGATGGTTATATCAGAATAGTCACAGCTATGCCTTGGTTTAAATATCACTGAAATTGAATGAATGTTGTATTCATAATGTCTACTTTTTTTGTATTGATATTCCAGCTGTGGAATATGCTTTATAGATTGTTTGGGTAGTGGCAAAGAGAATGAAGAACTAGAAGAGTACCATAAAAAATTGTAATGTGGAAAAAGGGAACAGACTACATAAACATCTGTGAATGTTTTTGAATAGGATATGAAATTCTCTATTTCTTACTCCTACAATGCTAGGAAGCATCATATGATCTGTAAAGTTATCCAAGATATATGTACTGGTTGGTGTCTGTCCTGGCTATGATACTTCTCTGAAATTACAGCTACTCTCAGAGGAGAATTCATAAATGCAACAATTTAGAAATGGCCTTTTTTTTTTTTTTTTTTGGACTGTTGTGAAAGGAAGGCAGAAAACTAAAGTTTGGGGCAGCTTGAGACCTTTTAAAGTTAAGAAAAACACTAGTTTTTACCTAGATCATTTGATTACTATACTTATAAAACAGTTCTGCAAGGAAATTATCTTGTTTGTATTTATTGTTACTTAGCCAGCTTCAATTTCTAAGGACATGGATAAACTGTGCTGGGATAAACCAGATTATCAAAAAGGGAAACTAGATAAAGAGGCAATAAATATTTCTGCTCTAGTATTTTTTCAGACAAAATATTTTTTTATTTTTATTTTCATTGTTGATCTTGTACAGTTTTCTGTCTTTTATTCTCACCCGAACCCGCCACCCCAGCCCTCCCCACCTCCCTCCCATTTCCACCCCCCCATAGTTTTTGTCCATGTGTCCTTTATACTTGTTCCTGTAAATCCTTCCCCTTTTCCCCTGAAATTCCCTCCCCTCTCCCCTCTGGTGACTTTCAGCATGTTCCCCATTTCCATGTCTTTGGTTATATTATGTTTGTTTGTTTGTTTTGTTGATTAGGTTCCTGTTAAAGGTGAGATCATATGGTATTTATCTTTCACTGCCTGGCTTACTTCGCTTAGCATGATGCTCTCAAGTTCCATCCATGCTGTTGCATAGAGTATGAGCTCCTTCTTTCTTTCTGCTGCATAGAATTCCATTGTATAAATGTACCACAGTTTTTTGATCCATTCATTTACTGATGGGCATCTAGGTTGCTTCCAACACTTGGCTATTGTAAATTGTGCTGCTATAAACATAGGGATGCATAGTTTCTTTTGGATTGGTGTTTCAGGGTTCTTAGGATATAGTCCTAGCAATGGAATTGCTGGGTCAAAAGGTATATCCATTTTTAGTTTTTTTAGAAAATTCCATACTGTTTTCCATAGTGGTTGTACCAGTCTGCACTCCCACCAGCAGTGCACTAGTGTCCCCTTTTCTCCACAACCTCTCCAACACTTGCTGTTTGTTGCTTTGTTTATGAGGGCCATTCTGACTGGTGTCAAGTGGTATCTCATTGTGGTTTTAATTTGCATCTCTCGGATAGCTAGCGATATCGAGCATCTTTTCATGTGTCTCTGGATCCTCTGTATGTCCTCCTTGGAGAGGTGTCTGCCCAAGTCCTTTGCCCATTTTTTAATTGGGTTGCTTGTCTTCTTAGAGTGGAGTCATGTAAGTTCTTTGTATATTTTGGAGATTAAACCCTTATCTGAGATATCATTGGCAAATATGTTTTCCCACACAGTCGGTTCTCTTTTTATTTTAATGCTGTTTTCCTTGGCCATGCAGAAGCTTTTTATTTTGATGAGATCCAAAATATTTTAAAAAGCACTTGTTGGGATGACTCTTTCTCATTCAGATCAAGTTCTGTTCAGATCATTAGTAGATGAACAGTTTGGAGATACGTGTTGGTAGTTTCTGTTTGTTTCCGGTGGACAGATGTAAATGATTCCTTTCTGTCAGCTTGCTCTTTCTCAGGAAACTAGATTCATCATTCTGTTTTCAGGGTCATAGAGTCATCCAGTCATGATGACTGCCTATCTGTTTTGACATGGAAGGAAATTGAGGGTGTTAGTGGAGGTTATTTAGGGTCACACAGTAAGTGTATTGAAAGGAAACGACAAGAAGTGCTTCAGCAGATTTGAATTTAGAAGATAAGACCAAATAGAAAAAAAAATACAATTTGGTTATCAAATGCATTTTTATAAAAAATAATTACATTGTATCTTTTTTTCTGTATGTCCATGAATGTGTATTTTTCTTGTCTTTCCCATCAGTCATAGCATAAAATATGAAATGGTCAAATGATCAAATTCACATTTGTAGTTTTCCAAACTATGACTATACTCTTAATTACCAGGATATATATGTATATGTGTATTGACATGTGTGTATTTTATGCTGAGCCACATGAAATTGCTTTTGTTCTAGGTCAAAATAATCAAGTATTGGCAGTTTTATATGGTTTAATCTAATGTACTGTTGATGATTAAAACATTCCAAGCTTTGGATATTAGTCATGGATCATCCAAACAAGTCCTTTTTTTAGTGATTTAAAAAAAATACTAAGACAGAGATTTAAATTGATGTACTATAAGGCAAGACTATGTGAGAAAGTCCTTAACTAATGCATGACATAAACACCATATTAATTAGCTTTCATACAAATAATAACATTGTTTAAAGTGGAAATAACACATTTTTCCAGCTGTTGCTGAAAATATATGGAAAAAAGTGAAGAAAGTGGTGAGTTTTAGTTGGAAAATAGAATTTGTTGGTATGTTAAAAAATAAAGCATCATATTCTATCACAGCTCAATCTATGATGTGAATAATTCACACCATGTGGCCTATGTGGAACTTAGAAAATTTTACTTCTTAAATTGTTTCAGCCAGTGTTCCAACAAGTGCAAAAATGTTTAGCAAGAGAGAAATAAATATTATCAAGTGCTAATATGGCTTAGTTTGTTATCCAGCATTGATTCTGTCCTATATTATATAACAGTACTCTAAACTTCCTTTACAAATTACCTATCCCTAGCCCGGTCACATTCTTGGCCATGTGACTTACAAGGGAGTGACTCAATACGCAATTTTAGGTGAGTCCAGATTGGCCTGAGGCAATCATTGTATGTTATTCACCTAATAAACAGGTAATGGGTAGGTGCATGGTGAGGTTCAGAGCAATCATAATGAACCACAGGAGTTTTGCTGAGAATGCCAGAATGAAGACATCCTCTTCTCCATAGGGTTTAGTACTCTGAAAATGTATGGCTTGTTATTACTGCCACCATTTTTGACAGAATGAGGAGAGATAACTTGAAGACAAAGTTTAAGGGTAGAGGAAGACAGCGAGAGACTTGCATGACAACAGTGTTTGAACACTTAGGATATCTTGAATTTCTGGATCATACTCTGTCTAAAGTTAACTATACTTTAGATCCTGTCAACCAAGGAATACCCTATTTTGTCAATACACTTTTATTCATATTAATTTCTCATTAGAAATCAAAAGCATCTTAACCAATATAGGTGTTTAACTTGAGGTTTGAAGATATGCATAGGAAACATCTAATTTTCAATAGAAATGTGATTTGAGAAAAAGTCAAGGAACTGTTCATGTGTCTATGATGCAACTGTTAGAAGAAATACAAAGTATCTACTTGAACACATGTTAATTATGAGTAAAATATGGATGATAAATTAAAATGTGTGTCCCATTAAACATTGCTCTTGAGTATAAAAAGTACATACCCAAATAAGAATATTAAAATTGGCAAGCATAGGGCACAAACCAGCAGTCAAATATAACTCTACCACCCAGAATAAAACTGTCGTTATTCTAGCATATATGTTTCTATTCCTTTTTTTCTATCCATTTTTATGTAGTAGAGATCACACTGTATATCCTATTTTTATCCTACATTCTTTTTCACTTGACACCAAATAAGCATTTCCCACATCATTAACAACTCTTCATGAAGAACATGTTTTTGCCCAAGGAAATTATACTTTATTTGGAGATGCAATACAAATACATAGGAGAGAGTGAATGGGGTATTAAAATATTGTGACATATAGTAAAATAATTTTTAAAAATTAAAAAAAGAAATGTATGTAAAGGAATGTGACTACAAAAATAAAAATATGGTGATATACAATAAATTTGGGAATATTACTATAATAAAATGCTATGACTGTGGATTTTTTTAGGATATAGAGGTTCAAACTTTATTCTCAAATGGTTGTTTAAATTCAAGTACATAGGGCTATACAGAGCAGAGTTATTTTAAATCAGATTTTTTGCTTGTTTTAGTTTTTTCATTTGTTTCTTTTTTATTGTTAAGTACAGTTGTCTCCATTTCCCCCCACTCCACCCATCCCCACCTCCCACCCTCAATCCTATCCCCCTTTGCCTTTTTTAAATTATTGATTTATAATTGAGTTTTAGGAAATCAGGAAATTTGTCCTGCAAAGGTGGAATTTATAGGAGAATAGAGTACAGCTAAGCAGGGAAAGGATTAGACAGTCTAGACCAAGAGAATTGCATTTAACATATATTATGATATCACTGGGGCATGATCCATACAGAAGGAATGAAAGCTAGGAAAAAGATTTAGTAAGGGTAAGTGCCCATCAGTAAATGAGTGGATCAAAAAACTGTGGTACATTTACACAATGGAATGCTACACGGCAGAAAGAAGAATCTCCTACCCTTTTGTGACAGCATGGATAGAACTGGAAAGCATTATTCTAAGTGAAATAAGCCAGGCAGTGAAAGAAATATCATACAATCACACCTATAAGTGGAACTTAATCAACAAAACAAACAAGCAAGCAAAATACAACCAGAGACATTAAAATAAAGGACAAACTGACAGTTACTAGATAGGAGGTGGGAGAAGGATAATAGGGGAAGGGCCATCAAGAAACATGTATAAAGGACACACAGACAAAGCCAAAGGGGGTAGGTTTGAGGGTGGGAGGTGGGGATGGGTGGGGCTGAGGTGGTGGTGGGGGGGTGGTGAAAATGGAGACAACTGTACTTGAACAACAATAAAAAAATAGAAAAAAGAAATAACATTATATCTATAAAGTGTTCTGATTCTAGAGGATTGTACAAACCCGGCAGTTTCTATTTCTGTAGAACAACAAGGTGCATGTAAACTTCTGGATAAACTGGGACTTAGTTTAAGGGTCATAAAAAGACTATAGAGTCTTATGTGACATGTTTTAACTGAGAATTATGAGGAAAGAAGAAGCCAAATGACATGAATAAGATTCTTCCAAGAGGATACAGTAGAAACTATGGTGTTGCTTTTGCTAAAGAGTGGAATTTGAAATCAAGCACTGTAGTTGAATTATGGCACTTCCTTTTTTTTTTTTTTTTTTGATTATGTGATTAATTATATTGAAGTTCTCTCTTTTTTAAGCATTTTTTATTGTTGTTCAAGTACAATTATCTCCATTTTCCCTCCACCACTGTCCCCAGCCCCACCCACCATTACCTCCCACCCTCCATCCTACCCGCCTTTGGCTTTGCCCATGGGTCCTTTATACATGTTCCTTGATGACCTTTCCATGGTTATCACCCACCCCCTCTGGTGACTGTCAGTTTGTTCTTTATTTCCATGTCTCTGATTAGATTTTACTTGCCTGCTTATTTCATTGATTAGGTTCCACTTATAGGTGAGATCATATGGTATTTGTCTTTCACCACTTGCCTCATTTCACTTAGTGTAATGCTCTTCAGTTCCATCCATGCTATCTCGAAGGGTAATAGCTCCTTCTTTCTTTCTGCAGCGTAGTACTCCATCATATAAATGTACCATAGTTTTTGATCCGTTCATTTACTAATAGGCACTTAGATTCTTCAAGCACCTAGCTATTATAAATTGTGCTGCTATGAACATTGGAATGCATAGGTTCTTTTGAATTAGCATTTCAGTGTTCTTGGGTATAATCCCCACAATGGAATTGCCCATCAAAAGACAATTCTATTTTTCATTTTTTGAGGAAACTCCATACTGTTTTCCACAGTGGCTGCACAGGTCTGCATTCCAACCAATAGTGTATTAATGGTTCCCTTTTTCCACAACCTTGTCAGCATTTGTTGTTTGTTGATTTGTTTATGATAGCCACTCTGACGGGTGTGAAGTAGTATCTCATTGTGGTATTAATTTTCATCTCTCTAATGGCTAGCGATGCCGAGCATCCTTTCATATGTCTATAGACCCTCTGTATGTCCTCCTTGGAGAAGTGTCTGTTCAGGTCCTTTGCCCATTTGTTTTAAAGATTTTATTTATTTATTTTTAGACAGAGGGGAAGAGAGGGAGAAAGAGAGAGAGAGAAACATCAATGTGTGGGTGCCTCTCACACCCCCCCTACTGAGGACCTGGCCTGCAACCCAGGCTTGTGCCCTGACTGGGAATTGAACCAGCGACACTTGGTTCACAGGCCCACACTCAATCCACTGAGCTACACCAGCTAGGGCCTTTGCCCATTTTTTAATTGGGTTGTTTGTTCCTAGAGTGGAGTAGTGTGAGCTCTTTTTGGATTTCGGAGATCAAACCCTTGTCTGAGGTATCATTGGCAAATATGTTCTCCCATACAGTTGGTGCCTTATTAATTTTGCTGAGTTTATTTTTGTGTATGGTGTAAGTTGGTGGTCTAGTTTCATTTTTTTGCGTGTAGCTGTCCCGATGTCCCAAACACCATTTGTTGAAGAGGCTATTTTTACTCCAATTTATGCTTCTGCTTCCTCTGTCAAATATTGATTGACCATATAGAGACATGGGTTTATTTCTGTGCTCCCTATTCAGTTCCCTTGATCTATGCGTCTGTTCTTATTCCAGTATCAGACTCTTTTGATTACAGTGGCCTTGTAATATAGTTTTGTATCAGGTATTATGATCCCCCTGCTATGTTCTTCATTCTCAAGATGCTGAGGTTATTTGGAGTCCTTTACAGTTCTATATAATTTTTGTTGTTGTTGTTCAAGTACAGTCATCTCCATTTCCTCCCATCACTCCCCACCACCACAGCCATCCCCTGTCCTCACCATTGATCCTAACTCCCTTTGGTTTTGTCCATGTGTCCTTTATACAAATTCCTGAAAACCTTTCCCCTTTTACCACCATTATCCCCTCCCACCTCCTCACTAGTTACTGTCAGTTTGTTCTTAATTTCAATATCTCTGGTTATATTTCACTTCCTTGTTTGTTTTTTGTTTAGGTTCCACTTATAGGGGAAATCATATGGTATTTGTCTTTCAAAGCCTAGTTTATTTCACTTAGCATAATGCTCTCCAGTTCTATCCATGCTGTTGCAAAGGATAGGAGCTCCTTCTTTCTTTCTGCTGCATAGTATTCCATCATGTAAATGTACCATTGTTTTTGATCCAACAAGGAGGACAAATGTCCCCCTTGTTTTTTGATCCTTTCGTTTACCAATGGGCACTTAGGTTGCTTCCAGCACTTGGCTATTGTAAATTGTGCTGCTATGAACATGGGGTGCATAGGTTCCTTTAAATTGGTGTTTCAAGGGTATAATCCCTGTAGTGGAATTGCCAGATAAAAAGGCTATTCCAGTTTTAGTTTTCTGAGGAAATTCCATACTGTTTTCCACAGTGGCTACACTAGTCTGCATTCCCGCGAACAGTGTACTGGGGTTCCCTTTTCTCTATAACCTCTCCAGCACTTCTTGTTTGTTGATTTGCTTATGATGACCATTCTGACTGGTGTCAAGTGGTATGTCATTGTGGTTTTAGTTTGCATCTCTCTGAGGCATAGCGTTGCTAAGGATCCTTTCGTATGTCTCTGGGCCTTCTGTATGTCCTTCTTGGAGAAGTGTTTATTCAGGTTTTTTGCCCATTTTTTATTGCTCTTCAAGTAAAAATGTCTCCATATTCACACCACCATGCCCCGTCCACACCCACTATCACTTCCCAGCCTTGAACCCACCCCTGAACCCACCCCTTTCTGCTTTGTCCATGTAACTTCATACATGTTCCTAAATGGCTGCCACCTCTTATCCCCTATTATCCCTCTCCCCTTTCCTCTGCAGTAACTGTCAGTTTGTTTTTATTTCAGCGAGTTTGGTTGTATTTTTCCGCTTGATTGTTTGAATTGAGTTGTTTGTTTTCCTGGAGTGTAGTCCAGTGAGTTCTTTATAGATTATGGAGATCAAACCCTTGTCCAAGTTATCATTGCTAAATATATTTTCCCATATGGTTGGTTCCCTTTTCATTTTGCTGATATTTTCTTTAGCCATGCTGAAATTTTTTAATTTATTGAAGTTCCATTTGCTTATTATCTCCATTATGTATCTTGCTCTAAGAGACATATTGGTGAAAATATTGCTTCACGGAATATCTGAGATTTTTCTGCCTATGTTTTCTTCTAGGACTTTTATGGTGTCATGACTTATGTTTAAGTTTTTTATCCACCTTGAGTTTATTTTTGTGTATGGTGTAAGTTGGTGATCGAGTTTCATTTTTTTACATGTAGCTGTCCGAATCACCCAGCACCATTTCTTGAAGAGGCTATTTTTTACTCCATTTTATACTTCTGCCACCTTTGTTGAATATTAATTAACCATAGAGACTTGAATTTATTCCTGGGCTCTCTGTTCTGTTCCATTGATCTATGTGTCTATTCTTATGCCAGTACCAGACTGTTTTGATTGTCGTTACCTTGTAATATACTTTGATACCAGGTATTGTGATCCCTCCACCTTTGCTCTTCTTTTGCAAACTTGCTGCAGCTATTCAGTGTTGTATATATTTTCATATAAATTTTTGAAGTATTTGTTCCATCTGTGAAATATGTCATTGGTATTTTAATAGGGATTGCATTGAATCTATAAATTAATTTCAGTAGCATGGATATATTGATGATGTCAAGTCTTCCAATCCATGAATATGGTATATGCTTCCATTTGTTTATGTCTTCCTTAATTTCTTTCTGCAGTGTTGTGTACTTTTCTAAGTACAGTTCTTTTACCTCCTTGGTTAGATTTATTCCCAGGTATTTTATTTTCTTGTTGCAATAGCAAATGGGTATTTTTCCTAATTTCTGTTTCTGATATTTCATTGTTGGTTTACAAAAATGCCTTCAGTTTCTGAATGTTGAGTTTGTATCCTGCTGTTTTGTCAAATTCACTTATTGAATCAAGTAGTTTTATGGTGGAGTCTATAGGGTTTTCTCTGTGTACTATCATGTCATCTGGGAAGAATGACAGTTTTACTTACTCCTTTTCAAAAATTATGAAAAGATGAGGTCATTAAGGTGTGCCCTAATGCAATATGACCTCATCCATATAAAAAAAGAACAACTTGGTCACACAGACGGATAGGTATACAGCATGAATGCCTTGTGACCATGAAGACAGATCAGGGCATTATATCTATAAGCCAAGGAACATCAATGTCAAATATTGCCAGCATACTACCAGAAACCTTGAGAAACATATGGAACAGATTATCCCTCATAGCTTTCATAAGGAACCAACCCTGCTGACACCTCAATTTCAGACTGCTAGCCTGCAGAACTGGGAGACAACAAATTTCTGTTGTTTAAGCCACCCAATTTGTGATACTTTGTTAAGCAGTCCTTGAAAGCTAATAGTTACCTAAGTTTCTCACATTCATGACTAGCTCTGACATTCCTTAAATTGTAACACAAGACCTTTGCAAAGATCTATGACTAAAACTGTTCTCTGGAATACATCATAAGTCATGATTCTGAAACAAGTAGGTACCTATGTTCCTCATTTGTAAAATATGTAGAAATGTAGATATGTATGATCGCACTTACTCAGGCCTATTGCCCTCTCTCACTTTTGTAGGAAGAAAATTAGGCTAATTTGGAAAGAATTGAAATTTGACAGTTCTAGAATATGAAGCCATTTGTTTCGGGCTCTGTCCATTGGACATTACCACCAAGGTGCTTCTTTGTCAATGAAGGCTGGAAGAGCAGTTGGAATGCTCATATAAGTATACGTGTTCCCACATATTTTTGTGTCATATTACTTCTAGCTTTCTCACTTTTTTCTTTTCATTTCCCCCTTGTTTCCTCACTTTATGAGTATCAAGGATGCCTTCATTGGGTTATTTGGAGTGTCTTGTCTAGACACAACTGAAGGGCTGAACTCATGCCTTGAATTGCCCTCACTAGAATATAGGTCCAGGACAGCTCACTTTAAGATCAGTGAATGCAATCTTTTGGCTTGATTCTGATAGTTTCTACATTTTCCAGTCCATGGCCTTCACCTTTGACTTAGGTTGAGTTTGAATATTAACTCAATTTACCTAGGAACATTTGGTTTGGTCCTTGACTACACCTTCACCTTTTATAATACTCACATTGAGTGTGACCCATGTCCTCAATACTGTCTTCAGTGTAATTTTTCCAAATGTGACAGTTATTGGCCTAGATTAAAACCTCCATTAGATACCTGTAGCCTAAACGATAAAGTCTAAACCCATTCAAATACTAGTGTATAAGACTCTTGACAATTTCATCTCTGCTTGTCTCTCTATTTGCATATCTTGCCTAGAATTCTAAAACATGCTTCCACACTAGAGGGGCAAATAGTAGGAAACACTGGATCCTTCCCATAGTAAGTTATCACTCAATACATGTTTGTTAAGTTAATTAAAAAGTAAAAGATATTGGGGTGTGGCATGAGGCAAGGCAGAAACATATCAAAAGCACCTTCAGTTTTGTGGCATGATGGCAGGGCACTAACCAGAAGGATGTAGGGAACCTGCAGAAAAACATTGCCCGTCTTGCAGCTTGGCATCACTAAGAACAGTTCTCTAGTAACTGTGAAGTACATGCCTGACAAGGAGACTGACTAGGGCATATTGCTTTGGAAGATCTATTATATGAATCCTGTTGTGTCAGTGAATAAATGGACATTTGGTTAATCTATGCACCCCTTCCTTTTGCACATCCGGACCTGAAACATTACAGTGTCCTGCTAAGGCCTTAGATAATAGGATTTGTGCATCTACAAAGTCAGAATCAAAGACTAATCCATACTTGGTTATTCTAAGTGAACTAAAACACAGTAATTCATTTTCATTATAGATCGAGCATGCTGAGGAGAGGAACTGATCCATTACTGAAATCTGCTGTCTATTCTCCATTAAATGCACTGAGGCAAGGGTCAGTCTGTCATCTTACAGTGAGAAAGCCCGGGGGGTGAGGGGGATAAACACGGGGAGTGTGAAGTTGGCTAGAGTAGTTTGCATTGTAGTTTTGGCAGCTGAAAGTGCATTTAACTATATGACTTCTGTCAAAGCCTTCTGTGGTAACGGCTTTAGCAGTAAATGTGTGGGATGATGACTGAGGAAGCTGCATGAAAGCCAAACAGATGTGGAAAACATGTATTTATAGAACATAGAAACCAAAATTTAAAGACATTTTTGGTCTTGTAAATATATCCCTAGGGTCTAAAACAGATTCTACTAGGATAAAAATGGTGGTGTCCTCTGCTGCTCCTATTGTTCTCAAATATTTGGAAAGATGTTTTAGCAGAGTTACTACGAGTACGGCCTTCATATCTTTCTAGGAGGTCATCCTCTGTTAAGCTTACTTAACTTTAAAGGTTGATTCATTTGCTTAAATCAGTCCACTTAGCACTCATGAATCATATTACACTCCAACCTTGAGTGTTTTGTTCCTTTGCCTTGCCATTGTTCCTATGTTATGAATGTGTGTGTTATGGCATGTACATGATGTGCAAATATATGTATGTCTTTGCTCTCCATTTCAGTGCAATCTTCTAACATGATGGATGTTTGGCTGTTTTCCTTTTTTGCCTCCCCCTATGCATTTGGATCTCCATAGCACGAAGCTTGATATAACTGCTTTTTCCTACCAGATTATATTGGAAAAGTTAATGCAGAAAAAAACATTCTTGCAATTATATCCGAGACAAACTGGAATAAAAGAAAAATTAGTCCTGAGTTTTAATTCTGGATATGCCACATTCTTTCGAAATGAGACAAGTCTCTTTCTACCTCTGCATCTCAGGTTTCTAATAAGAAAATGAGAGGATCAGGCAGCATACTTTCTAAGGCCCTTTTTATTTCAGTTTTCCGGAATCTGTCATGACCATTTTTTGTTACAGAATATATAGAATTGAGCTTGGGAAGAAATTTGCAATAATAAATCAGGTTCTTATCCTTAAATATCTTAGACCAGCTACCATTTATTGAGAGCCTACTGTATACAAATTGTGAATTCAGACCCTTTACATGTATTATTGCATACAATCTTCAGAACAACTGTATGAGGCTGCCACTAGTATTTTATCCATTTTCAAGGAAAGTTTAAGTAACTTGGCCACTGTTATATGGCTAGAAATTTCTAGAGCTAGAACACAAATCCATGTCTCTCTGACACCAAAACTCATTTTCTTAACCAATGTACTATACCGCCATATTGTACTATGCCCTCTCCAGCTGATGACATAGGACAGACTCAGGTAAACAAACGTGTACACTTACACATATACAGATAAAATAATAGCAAGAGACCAAGTGTGTACCTGACAGGCTATGGTTACTTCTGAGTGGGTAAACTCTTTCCGAAGACTTGACCTGTGATCTAGACCTGCAGAGGTTTGAAATTCAAGTTGCCCCAACACTTGAAAGTAGCTGGAAAGGAGTGCTGAACAGCAGTGTGTAAAACAAAGAGATTTAACCAAGGGAACAAGAGCAGCACCATAGAAAACCCTGCATCTGTGCAAGAAAAGAGATATACAAGGAAAAAAAGATACAGAAAGTAACATGAGGAAGTCAGAAGAGAATGATAAAAGGAACAAGAGAAAAGAACCCAACACAATTTTCTCCTAATCCCTGCCCAGTTAGCTCTGTGTACTCTGTAAGTACTTGTGTTTTCCAGCCCCAAGCTTTGATAACTTCTACTTTAACCTAATTAGGAATATGAAATCTTCTTAATCAGCTAATAATGAGATACTGATAGCATATAAACCATGAAAACCCCCTGTGTCTCATAGATGGGACTAAAATGAAGGCAATTCATACTGGATAAAAAGCTATTTCTAATTTAACATTGTCCTGTGAGGTTGGGTGAGGAATGGCTAAACATTTGGTCAAAGGGAGGACTCATCTGTACCACCAAGACCATCTACTATAGAGTCATTCTCCCCTCACTCCTCAATTCCATGTTAGAAGAACAGAATTTTCATTGGTCTATTAATTTTTTTCAGACTGGTAGAGAATCCCAGTAGCCCATATGGTTCGACAAGGAAAACAGGGCCGTGTAGCTGAGAGGTGGTGCAGAGGAAAAGAAATCCCATGGTCCATCCAAGCTATGCTTAAAGTAGGCATTCAGTGAAGTTGAATTGTATTTAATTGAAGGAGCTCCTGTAGTGAAAAGCAAAGATCTGGGTAAGATCAAATGTTATGTCTTTGATCTGGGTACTATGAGGTAGGGTCTTAGGGGCATGGTGGATTTGGACAGAGTTCTTGTAGGAGACTAGCATAGGAAAAGTCCTAAAAACAGTTATATGTAGAACTCTCTAGCAAGAGGCTATTTCCCTGGCTGGCTGCAGTGTAGCCATTATGTGAAACTAATCCATTAAGTCCTCACTTCATATAACTTCAAGTCTTCCATGTCCTATATTATTCAGCAACTCTGTCGATGAAGCACAGAACATTTTCTTAGGTCATTTGTCTCACTTGGAAGGGCCAGCTGAACTGAGCTGTTAAGAGGATTGAGTAAGGTAGGAAGAAGCTTTCAGAAAGGGAAGGAAAGAGCAGAGAGCTTTAGCAAATGCTCCCTGGTCCCAGATAGGGCAGTGCCAGAAAGAGAGCAAGAATCATTCTGGAAAATTAATGACATCAAAATGAAGAGTCTTTTCAAAAACTCCAAAGTGAGGGATAGAAAATTATTTGCAGTAAATGGAGGACTTATTTATTACTCTCCACACCTCTTCTTATGAATGTTACCTCTCAACTCCTTGCATGTGTTATTCACTCTGTGGATTGGCTTCTGCCAATTTAGAATGTCCCAAATCCAGCATTCTGAGTCTCATAAGCCTATGATTGTCATTTGGAAATATACAAGTTCTGTTATTCATCCAAGCAAAATTACAGAAGGTAAAACTACAGCAAAATATAGGTGCAAACATCATATATCCCAAAGCCAGAAATGAATTAATTTAGATAATTACCTCTTTTGGAACATTTGTGACTCTCCTTCAGTACCATGAAAAATCAAGTGTTTGGCATGCAAGATGAGTCTCATCAGATAAAGAAGAAAGCACTGAGCTGCATCGCAAATAGCTGACACTTTAACTAAAGTAATTATCTTTGATGGAAAGAAGGTATGCTGTTCCATTAGCATCTGAAGAGCATTGAAGGATGCACAACTACTACAGCTGCATTCTGGGAGGCTCTCTTTCCTCTCTTGGACACATAGAGAAACAAGACTTTTCAGGTCTTTAGAAAAAAAAAATGGTTTTGACCTTGTGTTTCTGTGAGATACCTGAGAAATGTGTCTGGGAAAACATGGTTTTATGTTATATACAAGGTACAAAAGTGATTGTACAACAATGAGCCTCTGGGTGCCACCTTGTTGAGGCAGAAATGTGGAATTTGATCTGTTTTTGTTTCTTCCTATGGAAGCAGGGTAGGAACCTGCAGTGTTTCTGTCTGTGCTCCATTAGAAAAGCATGCTACTATTATGATCCCAGGATCAGTTGGAGATCTCTGATATTTTAAAATAATCTCTTTCCAGCTGACAGCCATGGCTTAGTTTGTTGAACAGCATCCTGCAAAGTGAAGGGTCACAGGTTCGATTTCTGGTCAGGACACGTGCCTGGGTTGCTGGCCTGTCCCCAGTTGAGGGAGTGCTAGAGGCAACCGATTGATGTTTCTCTCACACATTGATGTTTCTCTCCCTTTCCTTCTCTGTCCCTCTCCCCCCACACTAAAAATAAATAAATAAAACCATAAAAATAAAATAAAATAAAACAATCTGCAGGAAATCTCAGAGACAAAATTGAGTCCATTTCCCTCAGTCCTTGCCACAGTTAAATACAGGGATCACAGGCACCACCTGTAAATGTGAGGTGGAATTCACACCCCTTGATTTTTTTAGCTAGATTTAGAACTGAACTTGGGGCAAGATCAAATCAACCTGTGGTATGCCTTTTTTGGGTTCTCTGTTCTTTTTTTTTTTTTTTTTTTTTTTTCCTCTCCTGGGTACTCACAAGAATTTAAAGAATGATGAGCAGGAACATTTTGATTGTGTCTAACAGTTTTCAAATCATTTTTATCTTGCCCTTCTTCCTTGTTTAGCAGTTATCAAGTACCTACCATGTACCAGTAACTTGTTTTCACATATATCATCTAATTTACTTATTGTGTGAATCCTGTGTTATTGATCTGTGTAACCTCATTTTACAGGTAAATTAGCTGGCACTGAGACAATTAAATAACTTGTATAAGTTATTGAGTCTTTTAAGTTGTAGAATTTGGATTTCTATGTCTTTTCGATTCCAAAATGTGTGCCAGTTCTATTACATGCCCTGTCCATTTTTTTTGGTGGATGACTATGATTCAAAAGAGCACAGAGAGATATACAAACAATGTACATATGAGAGACATGCATACATTGTTTCCTTCTTTGCTCTATTGACCTCATTTGCACTGCCTTTTATTTCTTTGCTTGTCCAGAGTTAGGTTCACTAATCTCTTCACCTATTAGTACTAACTTTGACTCACTTCCGAGATGTGATATAGGAAATATGCAAACCAGTAATAGAAAATAATTTTCATCCCATTCCAATACTGATAGATTGGCATTAACTACTTTGAATACTTTTGAGAAAACTTATGTGGTAATTTAAAGGAACAGGTGCTGTAATCAATTACTGATGACTATAATGGGCATGAAAAGAGAGAGTACATATGGTACATACTTGCTTCACTCTTGAGGAGAGAAGTGTATGTCTATCTTAATACAGTAGTCCCCTTCTCTGTAGGATACAGTCCAATATCTCCATGAATGCCTGAAACCACAAATAGCACTGACCCCCTATATATACTGCGTGTTTCCTATACAAAGATAATTTTTCACTTAAAGAAAGCATTAAGGCTTCTCTTGGCATATCTGAATTGCCAGAATCACTACTCTTGCCCTTTGGGGCCATTATTAAGTAAAACAAGGGTTACTTGCACACAAAAGTGATACCTGAGAGTTGATCTGATAACCGACAGCTACTACAATGACTAAAGGCAGGTATAGTATATACAATGCGGAAACGCTGGACAAAGGAATGATTCACACCCTTGGTGGGATGAAGCAGGATGGTGTCAGATTTCATCACATTAAGAATAATGCTCAATTTAAAATTTAAGAATTGTTTATTTCTAGAAATTTCCGTTTAATATTTTCAAACCGCAGCTCAGAATAAAAGTGCAGAAAGTGAAAATGCAGATAAGGGAGGACTACTTACAACCTTTGACAGGCTTCATCCTGGTTTTGACCAATAAATCACTGCTTCTGTGGCCACCCACCCTCACTGTACACCTTTGTTCTCATAAGGCAAATTCCTTTACTTGACTTCCAATGGCTGGTTTATAGTTCCTTGTTTCCATAGCTTCGTGTTCCCTGACACTAAATGAGGCATGACTAAAGCACTGAACATGAAAACTGCCCATCTAGAATCTGCAACTAAGGCTTTACCATCTCCTGTAAGTTTCATTTTCTTTTTGAATGCCACGCAGTTCTATTGTCCTATCTCCCAATTGAAAATTGTCTTATTTTAGAGACAGCATACCTTGATCCACACACTAAATTTTTACAATTATTTCAGTCTCCTACATACCTGTCTTACTCTAGTGGGCAGGTAGTGTGCAGATCCTATCCTTTCTGGATCCAGCTCCTGATGGATCTTGGTGCATGAATGTTTCTGTGACATGGGGATTTCAATATTCATTGTCATAATTATAGACCAAATCCTGAAAACAACAAAACTGTAAAATTGGGCCCAACCTCAGATTGTTTTATGTCAATGGAGGCATATAAAATCACGCTCCATACATGATCCTAGACATTTAAAAATAATTTCAAAAATCAGAGTAATAAGTGGACATAGTATGAAATAGCAAATGGTACTAAAATATGTATACCAAAACCAATAACTCTTCCTATCCTCTCTTTTCTACTTTGTAAAATGGTTTTACACCTACCTCACAGGGATGGTGAGCCAAAGTATTATAGCATAGTACTTGGCCTATCTAATATATATTAAATGATATTTATCCATCTCTATATATATTACCATCATTAATATTAAGCTATGCACCCTAGCAAAGACTGGAGTGCAGGACAATTCATTGCCATATTTAGCAGAGACCTCCAAGATTTCATCCCCCCTCATTAAATAGGAATAATAGGCCTGAAAAAACAAGAAAATTTTATTAAAAGACAAAACTTTTTAACCCTCTCTTCCTTTCTTATGTGTCCTGAAGAATTCTATTGGAAAATATAAATTGGTCAAGTATAAGGCAAAGAATATGATGATTTGACCACTGGGGAAAGATTTACCTACCAAAGAATCATTCTGAATATAAAGGTAGAAAACTTCCCATTCACATTCTGATTAATATTCTTCTTGCTTAACAGGCACCAAATGCTAGGAGACTGGGGAAGTTATCTGTTTTTGCAATTTGATTATAACTTCAGATTATCAGGTGATAAATTTGTTATAAGGAATAATAAAAATTGTAATTCTTCCCACCCACACAAATGCATGAAACCAATTTCCTTGTTCAGGTTCCTGAGAAATAAACATGCCAACACAGAAAAGCTATTTATCATGGCTGTCATAATTAGGTCCAATTGGAGATGTCAGATCCCTTTTGCAAATGGCAAACAAAGTTTCAACTCACCAGCACCATTTTGCAGGACACGTCTAATAACCCCCGGTCATTTATCATTATTCCAAAAGGCCAGAATCATCAGAGGCAAGGCATGTGTTCCTTATTCCAGTTCACTAACTTAAAATTATTGTCATCATTTTACCAATATGAAGATACTACTTGTCTTCTGATATAAGTATATGTCAAATATATTTTATTGATTATGCTATTACAGTTGTCCCATTTTTTGACCCCCTTCCTCCAACATTCCCCACCCTTAGGTCATGTCCATGGGTCATACATATAAGTTCTTTGGCTTCTCCATTTCCTATACTATTCTTAAACACCCCATGTATATTTTGTGCCTAACAATTATGCTTCTTATTCCCTTTACCTTCCCCCCATTTTCCCACTCCCCATCCATACTGATAACCCTCCCTGTGATCTCCATTTCTGTGATTCTGTTCCAGTTCTAGTTGTTTGCTTAGTTTTTGTTTTTTAGATTCAGTTGTTGATAGTTGTGAATTTGTAATCATTTTACTGTTCATAGTTTTGATCTTCTTTTTCTTAGATAAGTCCCTTTAACATTTCATATAATAAGGGCTTGGGGATGATGAACTCCTTTAACTTAACCTTATCTGGGAAAACTTTATCTGCCCTTCCATTCTAAATGATAGCTTTGGAGGATGAAGTAATTTTGGATATAGATCCTTGCCTTTCATGACTTTGAATACTTGTTTCCAGGCCCTTCTTGCCTGCAAGATTTCTTTGGAGAAATCAGCTGATAGTCTTATGGGAACTCCTTTATAGGTAACTGTCTCCTTTTCTCTTGCTGTTTTTAAGATGCTCTCCTTATCTTTAATCTTACATAGCTTAATTATGATGTGTCTTGGAGTGTTTCTCCTTGGGTCCAACTTCTTTGGGACTCCCTGAGCATCCTGGACTTGCATGTCTACTTCCCTTGCCAGATTGGGGAAGTTTTCCTTCATTATTTGTTCAAATAAGTTTTCAGTTTCTTGCTCTTCTATTCCTTCTGGCACCCCTATGATTCAGATGTTGGAACATTTAAAGTTGCCCTGGAGCTTCCTAAGCCTCTCCTCATTTTCTGAATTCTCTTTTCTTCCTTATGTTCCACTTGGATGTTTATTTTTTCCATTTGTTCCAAATTGTCGATTTGAGTCCTGGTTTCCTTCCCATCACTGTTGGATCCTTGTATATTTTCCTTTATTTGCCATTGTATAGCCTTCATTGCTTTCTTCATTTTGCATCTGAACTCAATCATTTCTGTGAGCTTCCTGATTACCAGTGTTTTGAACTGTGTATCTGATATGTTGGCTATCTCCTTGTCACTAGTTCTTTTTCTGCAGTTTTGATCTGTTCTTTCATTTGAGTCATATTTCTCTGTCTCAGTGCACCTTTTATGTTGTAGGAGGTGGAGCCTTGAGTATTTGCCCATGTGGGCAATCTTCTTCACTGCATTGTGTCACTGTGTGTGGGGGTGGAGTCAGAGAGTGAACAGTGCTACTTGCTGGGCTCTCACCCCACTTTCTGTCACTTCCCTGGCTACAACAAGTGGATTGTGCCCTTTCAGGTGCTGATTCCTGGGCGGGTGGGCTTGTATACATTCTAGGATCCCATGGGCCTCTCCAACAAACTCTCCTGTGAGGCTGGGAATTTCTCCCACTGCCACAACCCCCACAAGTTTTTACAGCCAGAGGTTTTGAGGCTTTATTTCCCTGCACTGGGACCCTTGGTTGTGTGGTTTGTCTTGTTCCCCAGTTGTTTCTCCTGGCTTATTTGTATGTGAATATGGGATATCCTGGTCCACCAGCTGCCACCTTGTCATGTACCCCCTTCCCGTGGCTTCCTTTCTTTGCTTCTTCTACCAGACTGGATGAATGTTTCTTCTTTAACTCCCTGGTGGTTGGACTTCTGTACAGTTTGAATGTATGACAGTTCTGGTTGTTTTGTTTTTAAATTGGTTGTTGTCATTCTTTGGGCTGTGCAAGGAAGTGAAGCCTGTCTACATATGCCTCCATCTTTGCCAGAACTTCCTAAGCACATTTTTAAAGAAGATTTTTTTTAATTTTCAGTTTAGGGGGAAATTGATACAAATTATTAAGGTAGGCTTTTTCCTTAACTATTGATTTTACAAGTAGGCAGTTGGCTACTAACTTTCCAGGACATGTACATGTGTGAAACAAACATTAGGAAACAAGGAGTTCAAAGAAACCCTAGGTTTCTCCTATTCCACTTCCTGCCAGCACAGTGAAAGAAAAAACAATGTATGTTGGAGCAATAGTCTGCCAAATCACTGGCTAAAGGCATTGTACACTGTCTGGACTTAGAGACCAAAGATAAAATGGAAAGTTCTACTTAAAAATTATAAAGATCATACTAAATATATCACCACTTCAGTGAAAAGGATGGATCAGGGATTGTGTATGTGGTGGGAAAGGATGTAACTGATGAAGGAATTCCATTTGGTAAGATACTCTGATAAACTGAGAAATCTCTTTTGTTTCATATCTTAGGATAGAACGTCTTACTAAAATGATGCCTGTTTTCATTGTAAGTGTCCTTTAGTTACTTTTAGATGGAAAAAGTCAGGAAAAGAGTAATGGACTTGGCATTAGCCAACCTGACACAAACAAACGGGGGGTACCTAGGCAAGTTGCTCTAAATGTTCTGGACTGTTATTATTATTATTATTATTTTTTTTTGGAAAGTAAACATAACTAATACTGTGATTATGAGAAACCAGGAAGACAATTCATGTCAGGTAAGTGCTACTCATTTCTTATTACAGAAGAAGAAAACAAAGGTCAAAAACAAGGAGTGACTTTCATAAATGATAGTTGATGCCCTGGTTTACATGTCAAACACATATCAGAGCCAAACTGTGAACCGAGGCATAGTGGCCTCCCATACCAGTATTTATTCTTCCATGATATATTGACTACCTATTTTCTGAGGATTAAAATCCAATCAAATGCATCTAATGGCTCAATGGCAAAAGGATGCCATCTCCTTTGTAATGTGACAACCCCACAGACACCTTTCTGTCACTGTACTTAATTCATTGTGTTATAATTGTCTATTTGCATGTTGGTCTCCTCATTAGACTGTGGGCTGCTCAAGGACAGAGATCAATGCATTATGTATCTTTCTATCCCCAGGATATAGTTCAGTGTTCAGTTACAGAGTAAGCACTCAGTTAATGCATGTTGTAAGAAAAGGAGTAAGAAAATGGGGCGAAGAATAAGTGATTTAGATGGTACTTTGGATTCTTGCCTTGCTGTAACTTACTTTGTACAACACCTGAAAAATTCTGACTTTTTGAACTTTCTGGGAGTTCAAGTTCTGGATAAATGAGAGTTTACAAGGATATCTAACTAATCTGAAATTCTTGAATGGTTTAGTGATAAAGCAATCAGCCCAGCCAACTCTCAGGCATGCATCATCTAATCAATAGGAATGTTCAGGCTACCCCAAGATTTGCTAACAGCTGTTAAGGCTGACTAATCAGTGATTGTTCAAAAATCACATGGAAGAGAAAACCTTTCTCTTCTCTTGGGGGTTTGCTGTGAGAAAAGACTTTGGGCAGGATTGGATGATTCAATTCTCAAATGGTCTAATTATTATTAGGAACAATATGTAAAAATGAGGATGCAGGAAGGAGAGCTGAGGGACTTAATCATGCTCATCATTTCACCTTTAGGAACAGATGTAAAAATGTATCAGACCCCTGATTTCTTAGATTTTCTCAGAGGACTTCAGGTGAGGGGTAGGGGAGGGAGAGATGGTTAGAGAATTAGAATAGGAAGACAAAACTAGATGACAGTGGTGTGTGGCATCCATCACTCAAAATTTTTTTTTCCGGCAGCTTTTTTCTTTTTAAAATATCTTCTCACATGCCTTGGCTGGAGTGGCTCAATGGATTGAGTGCTGGCCTGAAAACGAAAGGGTCATTGGTTTGATTCCCAGTCAGGGCATGTGCCTGGGTTGCAGGCCAGGTCCCCAGTAGGGGGCGAGAGCCAACCATACACTGATGTTTCTCTCCCTCTGTTTTCTCCCTCCATTTTCCTCACTAAAAATAAATAAATAAAATCCAAAAAGATATCCCCTCTCAAGATTAATGAATTTGAATCACTGTGCATAACCCCACCCACATCCTTTAAACACACACAGACTTACCAGTCTTACTTACCCTTTAGCCCTTCTTGTACCACCTGCCATTTTTACATTATTAGAGTTCAGATCCTAAACAGTGTTTACCCTAGATTTATTAGTTCAAATGTTTCAAATCCCATAAGGCTGAAGCTTAGTACCAAACATCAGAGGGCAGATGGTTTTTTAAAGGTTGCTATTTTTTAAAACTTCAAATAATCAAAACTGTTATTGTTTATTTAGAGCTGAGAATACATGTTCTTACTTCTGATTCAGTTATTGTTAATCTCTTCATTGAAATATGTTTTAAAAATAATATTAAGAATTTAGGGGGGGAAGGGCAAGAGTCTTTGGTAATGTCTAGCCACAATTTGTTATGCGGTGGAGATAGGACATTGGTAAGGGAAAAATATGGTGAGATTTGAGTAGCTGTTTTAAGATATTAGGTTACTTTATTGTATTTATTTTTAATCATCATTCGAAGATATGATTTTATTCATTTTAGAGAGAGAAGGGAAGAGGAAAAGTGAGAGAGAGAAGTTACTGTGAGAGAGAAACATTGGTCAGTTGCCTCCTATGTGCGCCCCAACCGAGATTGAACCTGCAACCTAGGTATGTTCCTTGACTAGGGATCCAACTCGTGACCTTTTGGTGTATGGATGATGCTCCAACCAACTGAGCCACCTGGACAGGACTGAAAATTTTAATTTTGATATTTTGAAGAGAATTTGTCTTTCCTCATGATTCAGGGAGGATTATGGGTGAGCTCTGCCTCTTTCCAAAATGACAGATTCAATGTTTATCTCCACGGGATAGACTTAAATGCCATTGCAATGACTCAATTGCAAATGATTTCAGGATTCCATCTATTTTGCCAGGGGTAGGTGTACCTGTCACAAATAATATTTTTGTACTCTGCTAAAAAGTGTGACTATGCTGAAACTGCAGTGCATAAGTAATATATTTAATCATTTTGTGAAAGTAGCTTTATGCTCACAGTTTTGAGAGTGGGTAAATGAGGAAGGACTACTCTTTTTAAAGCATCCATTTTATACCCTGTGTTATAAGATTTCCACATGTAATCTTTATAAAAATATAAATAAGGTTTTGCACCAATATTCAGTTGAAGAAGCAAAGGCATCAGAATGTGGGCCCAACAAGAATTTGAGATCCTCAAATTGTCTTCTAACTCAGACAATAAAACGTGTGTGGATAAAAACCTGCAGAACTCTTTAAATTAGTAGTCTTCAGAGAAAGATTGGTAAAGCCAGCTAGTCTTTACTGTATGTGTACTTGCGTGTGTGTTATTTGAGGATAAGAGGAATGAAATACCAACTTAGATTCTCTTCTGGGTGATGAAGTTTGGGAGCTAAGAAGATATCCACTACATATGGAGCACTAATTCAGAGTCACACTGTTTTATTTTCCCCCTTTCTAGTATACCCTTCAATGGGAGATTGAGGGAGAAGGAAAGAAAAAACATAACATGAGAAGGTCCTTTTGACATCTGTTTTCCCCAGAAAGTTCAAGGATAGCTGTTTTCTTTGCCCCCCACCAAAAAAAAATTGTCTTTATTTCTCTTTACCATTAAGATTCACCTAACTCATCCTTATCACTACTTCTGCAGCCTGTCAATGCTCTCATGGACTTTATTGTTCAAACAAGAGAAAAATATCTAGCCTTAGAATGTGCTAAAATATGCCCAATACCCTGAGGACAGTCGTAACTCAGTATGCTGGCAATAGCAGCCCAGCTCAGAACAGCGCGCAAGACTCCTGTATCTCTTAAAGACTTTGGAACTACAAAATGGCCTCACTGTTTCGCCTTAGGTTTGGTTCCACCACAGATAGGAGGTGCTGCACACATACTCTGGCACTGGCTGTCACAGAGATAATCATTGATTTGGTTCTTTTCCAGTTATTTATATACTTCTTTAGTCTATTGTTCAATATAAGATTGCCTGTTTTTCCTCCTGGCAGTCCCATTCTGGGCAAGCTTAAGTACAATTTAAATCTACCCCTAAAAGATGTCTCATTTCATAGAAGACAGAACAACAGCTCTATGCAGCCAATCTTCCCTGAAATCCTTAAGACAGTGCTGCTTCATTAGCATATTGCCCCTCAACCCCATGCAAAGGCTGTGTAGTAATTGTAATGAAATGGAGACCTTTTGTGAAAAGATGTCCTGATGTCCTCTTTATAGCTCTAAAGTTGCTATCAATAGATGACTCCCCCAGAACGCCAACATAACATAACCAATTTAGAAGACAAAGCTGATTTTATTACTTCCCACAATAAGGATGAACACCACCTCTGCAAAGCCTCAGCAATATCTCAGATGATGTGTAAAAAGGTCAGAATTTATTGAGAACTGAAAATTTGACTTAAGGTGGGTCTTTCAATATGAGAACTTGATTAGGAGTGGGTAAGCAACATGATACAACAATTCAAGGTAGGTGGAAACAACAAATTCATGGGTTTAAGATGATGGATTCAAAGAATTTTGGCTGTTTCTCATCAAAGAGTTGATGGATCTTTCAGGAAGTTCTTACAACAAACCATCAAAACATTTATTAGGGTAGGACATTTCCAGAGTAAGGAAATGTTAAATGAAGACCAAAGCCATTTCTTTTAGTAACTTCAGAAAGACTACAGAAGCTTATTTTGTTGTTTATTTTGCATTTTATATAATGATTTGTTTCCTTAGATATCTCAAAAAAAATTCCTTATTGTTTTGTTTGGTTTAATGCAAGCCAACCTTAGCTATGGTAAGAGGTAAAGAATAAGAATCAGGGGCCATGTTTAGGATAGAATGTCAGAGTCCAAGTAGTTCACCTCTGAGCCCTAAGCATGGTCTTGATTATAATGATCGAAGGGAGAAGTGAGGAGACCCTTCATGAAGGGAAAGCAGGGCATCAGCCTTGTTTCTTACTGTTCATGGGTCTGGTGTTGCCTAGATAGCCAGAGCAATCTGTTTCATTTTTAACAAGAATGGGTTTATTCTCTTACACTGTGTTTTGGCTGCTAAGTACCAATCATGTTCTGGCATTACTAAGGCCTTTACTCCCTGTAACTTGAGCATTATTTAGGCATTTTATCTATTATTTATCTATCGTTGCACAAATAGATTCTTTCCATGTTGTGGCTTTTGTAAAGAATGAACCTGAGAGTGCAGAGATATCTCTTTGAGATAGTGATGTTGTTTCCTTCAGATAAATACCCAGAAGTGGGAACCCTGGATCATATGGTAGTTTTATTTTTAAATTTTTGAGGAAGCTTCATGCTGTTTACTCTAGTGACTGCACCAAATTATATAGCCACCAACATTGCATTAGGGATTCCTTTTTTCCATTTTCCCCAAAACTCATTATTTCTTGTCTTTTTGATGATAACCATTCTGATAGGTATAAGGTGATATTGTGGTTTTGATTTGCATTTCCATTATAATTAGTGATGTTGAAAATATTTCCATGTACCTGTGACCATTTGTTTGTCTTTGCAAAAATATCTACTCAGTTTCTTTGCCAGTTTCTAATCAGATTGCTTGTTTTGTTTTTTTTTTCCAATTGAGTTATGTTAGTTCCTTATATGTTTTGGATATTAACTCCTTAATAGGCATATGATTTGCAAATATTTTCTCCCTTTGCTTAGGCTACCTTTTCACTACCTGTTCATTTTGTTAATGGTTTCTTTTGCTTTTCAGAAGCTGTTTAGTTTGATGTAATCCTACTAATTTATTTTTTCTTTTGTTCCCTTTGCTTTTGGTGTCAAATCCAAAAACTCATTGCCAAGACCAATTTCATGCAGCTTATCCCCTATTTTTTCCTCTAAGAGTTTTATGGTTTCAGGTCTTATATTTAAGTCTCTAATCCATTTTGAGTTGATTATTGTGTGTGATGTAAAATTAGCGCTTCAGTTTCATTTTTGTGTATATGCCTGTACAGTTTTTCCAACAATATTTATTGACAAAACTCTCCTTTCTCTGTTGTACATTCTTGGCTCCTTTGTCTTAAATTATTTTGATGGATGTATATGGGTTTTATTTCTGGTCTCTCTATTCTCTTCCATTGATCTGTATGTCCGCTTTTATGACAATACTATACTTTTTGATTACTATAGTTTTGAAACAGAGATTGAAATCAGGAAGTGTGAGGCCTTCAGCTTTGTTCTTTTTTCTCAGGCTTTTTTGGCTATTTGGGGTTTTTGTGGTTTCATTCAAATTGTAGAATGGTCTGATTTATTTCTGTTGAAAGATGCTATTGAATTTTTTTTTATTTTTTACTTTCTAAAAAGAATGTAAAAAACTATTTTTCTTTAAGCAGTTTTAGATTCACAGAAAAATTAAATGAGGAAGGTAAAGAGATTTCGCACACTTGCAAAATCTCCTTCATTTAAAACATCTCCCACCAGAGGGTATATTTGTTATAATTGATGAACTAACACTGACACATCGTAATCACCTAAAGTTAATAGTTTACATTAGGATTCATGCTTAGTGTTTACATTCTATGGATTTGGACAAATGTATAATGATATGTATTCACCATTATGATATCATACTATGTATTGTCGATGCCTTAAAATTCCTCTGTGCTTTTTTAGTTCATCCCTCCCACTGCACCATATGCATTTTAAAGTTGATTAAAAATACACACAATAGACTTCCGGCCAAGATGGAGGCGTAGGCGGACACACTGTGCCTCCTCTCCCAACCAAAATTAAGGACAACAAATATTTAGAAACAAGAAAACAACCAGAACTGATAGAAAATTGAACTGTACGAAAGTCCAACAACCATTCATCCAGACCGGTAAGAGGGGCGGAGTCGTGGCAGGAAAAAGTGGAGGTGCGGACCCAGGAACGCAAGCAGCAGCGACTTGCAGTTCCTAGGTGCACAGGTGGCGGCTGGCAGTCCCTGGGCCCACAGGCAGCAGCTGGCAGACCCCGGGCACAGGGGGGCAACTGTGCAGAACCAGTGAGGCTACACAGGGCGGCTGGCTGACCAGGTGGTCCCACATTCCCACGCGCAGACAGTCCAGGCAGAGGGGAAGTGGCGGAAGGGACTGAATCCAGGAGAGAACAGAGCAGGCGCCATTGCTCCCTCTCAGACCCCGCCCCCACATACAGCGTCACAACCCAGCAACTGGGCTGCCCCACACTGGGGAGCGCCTGAGGCTCCACCCCTCATACGTAACAGCACTCTCGCGTGCGCAGATAATCCAGGTGAAGGGGAAGCAGCAGAAAGGGCCGGAGTCCAGGAGAGAGCGGAGCAGGCGCCATTGTTCGCTCTCAGACCCCGCCCCCACATAAAGCGTCACAACCAGGCGACTGGGCTGCCCCACCCTGAGGAACACCTAAGGCTCCATCCCTCACTACGTAATAACCGCGACCAGACTAAAACCAAAACAAAAAAACCCCACCAAAAATGGCTCGAACCGGAAAACAAATAAAAGCCCCAGAGCCAATTCCTGTAAGCCGTGAAGAGATAGCCAACCTATCAGATGCACAGTTCAAAGCACTGGTCATCAAGATGCTCACAGAATTGGTTGATTTTGCTCACAAACTAGATGAAAAAATGCAGGCTACAATCCGTGAAATGAAGGAAGATGCATGGGGAACTGATAGAGATGGAAGGAAAACTGGGACTCAAATCAATGGAGTGGACCAGAAGGAAGAAACTAACAACCAAACAGAAAACGAGGAAGGAACAAGAATTCAAAAAAATGAGGAGAGGCTTAGGAACCTCCGGGACATCGTTAAACATCCCAACATCCGAATTATAGGGGTCCCAGAAGGGGAAGAAGAAAAGCAACAAGTGGAAAACTTATTTCAACAAATAATAAAGGAGAACTTCCCCAATCTGGCAAAGGAAATAGACTACCAGGATGTCCAGGAAGCTCAGAGAGTCCCAAAGAAGTTGGACCCAAGGAGGAACACACCAAGGCACATCGTAATTACATTAGCCAAGATTAAAATGAAGCAGAGAATTCTAGAAACAGCAAGGGATAAGGGGACAGTCACCTACAAGGGAGTTCCCATCAGACTGTCAGCTGATTTCTCAAAAGAGACCTTCCAGGCAAGAAGGGGCTGGAAAGAAATATTTGAAATCTTGAAAAGCAGGGACCTACATCCAAAATTGCTCTATCTAGCAAAGCTGTCATTTAGAATGGATGGACAGATAAAGTGCTTCTCAGATAAGGTCAAGTTCAAGGAGTTCATCATCACCAAGCCCTTATTATATGAAATGTTAAAGGGACTTATCTAAGAAAAAGAAGATAAAAATATGACAGTGAAAAGACAGCAAACTCACAGCTATTAAGAACCACACCTAAAACAAAAGCAAACTAAACAAACAGCTAGAACAGGAACAGAACCACAGAAATGGAGATCACATGGAGGGTTAGCAACAGGGGCGTGGGAGGAGGAGGAGAGGGGAAAAGGTACAGAGAATGAGTAGCATAGATAGTGGGTAGAAAATAGACAAGGGAGGGCAAGAATAGTATGGGAAATGTAGAAGATAAAGAACTTATGACACATGGACATGAACTAAAGGGGGGGATGTGGGTGGGAGAGGGTGTGTAGGGTGGAGGGGAATGATGGGGGAAAATGGGACAACTGTAATAGCATAATCAATAAAATATATTAAAAAATACACACAATAAACTGTAAAATATGTGCTTGTATTTTAATTTATGTAAATAGCATTGTTATTTATCTCATTCTGCTTTTTACTTTTGTCACCCAGTGCTGTATTTAAGACCTATTTGTGTTGCTACATATGCATATAATCCCTTGCTTTTGTAACTGCTGCAGAGTATACTAAACCCTCAACATCACTGATAGATTATGTGACTAACAGCAAAACAAAGCATAGCAAAATAAGTTTTACCATATGCTAATTGATATACAATATTTAGGTACCTACAGGATCTATCAACATTATAGTGAAATGGCATTGAACAAGGTGACATTAATCAAGGTCATGCTGTACCCTAATGTGTGCACCTTCCACATTTTATTCATTCTACCCTTCTGCAGATAGACAACTGATTGTCTATAATTGCCCATTTTTAGAACTAACACAACAATGAACATTCTACTCTTTATCACCTGATGGACCTCTGTGATCATTTGTATTCTATATCCACCCAGGAGTGGATTCACAGTGTGCTTGTCTATACGTATATCTGTCTATGAATGAGCCTATGTCTTTGCACACCTGCCAGCACTTGTCTTTCCCAACTTTTCAAATTTGCCAGCCTAGCAAGTATAAGGTGATTCTATTGTTGTATTTATTTGAAGCTCTCTGATTACTGATGATTTTAATTCTTTTTAAAATTTATTTTGTCATTTTTATTTTTATTTTTTATTTTTATTGTATTTTTCCATGACCATTTAGTCCTCTTGTACCTTCCCCCCTCAGTCACCACACTGTTGTTCATGTTGTTCGTGTTATTGTTTGCTCAATCCCTGCACCCATTAACCTTCTCCCCCCAGATAGAGAGCTGTTATCCTGTTCCCTGTCTACAAATCTATCTCTGCTTTGCTTGTGAGTTCAGTTTGTTCATTAGATTCACATGTGAGTGAAATCATATGATATTTTTTCTCTGACTGGCTTATTTCACGTAGCATAATATTCTCCAGGTCCATCCATACTGTTGTAAAGGGTGAAATTTTCTTGTAAAGGGTGAAATTTTCTTCTTTTTTATGGCCAAGTGGTGTACTGTTGTGTAAATGCCTCATAGTTGTTTTATCCATGTATCTGTTGTCGGGCAATTGGGCTGCTTCAAATCCATTTCATCTAGTTCTTCCGGAGAATACTCTTGTTCTTTCATTTGGAGTCAATTTTTTTGTCTTCCCATTTTGGCTGCTTCTTTGCATTTGTTTGTATGTATTAAGAAGATCTGCAAAGATTCTGGTGCGGACTTTTGTCAGAAGTTGCTTGTGACTGGTCCTGAACAACCTGCTTGAATCTATCAGTCATCATAGTACATGGTTCCCTCTGTTGAGCCTGTTTGTGTGCAGGAAGAACCAGGCTGCACACCAAAGCAACTTTTACCAGCATCACACCTGGGGATGGGTCAGCTAAAATCTCAGAGCTCCCAGAGTTCCACTGTAGTTGTTAAACTTAATCAGTATTATGGCCTCAAGCTGTAATCAGAAGATTAAGCTCCACAGGGTGGGGATGAGTAATTCCTGTGGGTAGGGTTATTGCTTACCCTCAGGCTGATGACACTTGAAGGGGAGTGCTGTATCTGAGAAAGATGGCCTCTGTAGTATGGGGAATGATACAGTTTAGGAATCCTGGCAGCCATTCCTTCAGTTCTCTCTCCACAGGCACCAGCTCCAGACTCTCCTCTGTGTTTCTAGTCCACTCTGTGCTCCCCTTGATGGAGGCCAGGGTAAGTGTCTGCAAAGGAAATTTTGTGTGTTGGCCCTTTAAAAGGCTCTCTGAGTCTCCAGCCATCTCTCCCTGGCAGATAGACATCCAACTGCTTTTCACAGCTGGATGTTATCTGGGTTCCTTTCCCAACTCTGTTGCTATAGGCTGGGGAATTAAGCTTGAGGTTTAGACCCCACTCTTATCAGAGGAACCCCCTAGCCACTGAAATATCCCTCCAGAACTTCAGCTGCTACCTGTGATAACCCAGCTGGCCCTCTTGCACCTCCTACACATTCCCTACCAATCACTTTGCGGCAGTGTGGCTTCTTCTGTCTGTCCTTGGTTATAAGGCCTCTCTTCAGCCAGTATTCAGTTGGTTATTCAGTGCGATTTCTGTACAATTTAGTTGTAGTTCCGGATTGGTCCTGGGAGGAGGTTAGTGCAGCTTCCACTTACTATTCTACCATCTCAGGCCCCCTTTTAATTCTTTTTAAATTAAATTTACTGGGGTGACGTTGATTACTAAGTTTTTAAAGATTTTATTTATTTATTTTTAGAGGGGACAGGAGGAAGAAAAAGAGAGAGAAATATCGATGTGTGGTTGACTCTCGAGCACCCCCTACTGGGGACCTGGCCCATAACCCAGACATGTGCCCTACCTGGCAATCAAACTGGCAACCTCTCAGTTCACAGGCTGGCACTCAACCCACTGAGCCACACCCGCTAGAGCTGGTTACTAAGTTATATAGGCTGACAATAGTATGGTGATTACCAGAGGGAAGTTGTGTACGTAGAGTTAGGAGAGGGTAAAAGGGTGACAAATGGTGATAAAAAGAAACTTGTCTTGGGGTTGTGAACTCAAATCACAATATACAGATGATGTATTATTTATTAATTATTGTTCTTTCCATACAAACCACTGTAAATCTACTTTTGACCCACACTGCATATATAAATCCCAATAAACTCAAACAAAATATATTCCAAACTCACCTTTTTTTAGTTAATCTCCAGAGTACACATGGTTACTCTAATGCCCCTTACACAGGGGAAGTTTAATGATAGAGATTTTGAAGTGCAAACTAATCATAGCTATTATATCTTACTTGTGTTGTGTTTCTTTCTTTCTTTTTTTTTCAAAAACAGAGGATCTTGCAAACACATTGCTAAAGATTATTTTTTATAGGCTACTGGGAGGAGCCTGAGAATGCGAGTGGATATAGAGCTCACATTTCATGAGTTTAATTGTAAATCTCGCTGTGATATTCAGAAAGAATGTAAACATTTCATAGCTCTGTGAACAATTACTTATACACTATATTTTCCTCAGTTATTTATTGACTGTTACTTATTGAATAACATCCCATCCCCATTCTCAAATTTATTGTTTTGAATCATATTTTGATTGTGTACAGTTATTTTTTAAATTGTATTTTTTCCATTACCACTTATCCCCTTTATATTCTCCTCTACCTCCACTCTCTCTCCTCCTGCAATTAAAACACTGTTCTCCATGTCCATGAGTCCTTTTTCTTTTTGGGTTGATCCCTCCACCCACTAACCGCCAGCCCCAGGGCTGTTAGCCGGCTCTCTATCTATGAGTATGTTTCTCTTTTGTATGTTAGTACAGTTCGTTCGTTAGATCCCACATATAAGTGAAATCATATGGTATTTGTCTTTCTCTTACTGGGTTATTTCACTTAGCATTCCTTTAACATTTCTCATAGTGCCATTTAATGATGATGAGCTCCTTTAGCTTTTGCTTATCTGGGAAACTCTATCTCTTTTTCAATTCTGAATGATTACCTTGTTGGGTAGCGTATTCTTAGTTGTAGGTTTTCTCTGCCACCACTTGGGTATATCGTGCCTCTCCCTTCTGGCTGGCAAACTTTCTTTAAGAGGAAGTTCCTCTTAAAGAACGCACATGCAGGCACCTACTCAGACTCACTCCTGCTGCGCTCCAGCACAGGGGTAGCAGCTTGAAAAGCACCAGCTGAAAAACCAGCTGACAGTCATATGGGGGCTCCCTTGTATGTAACTAAGTTTTTCTCTTGCTGCTTTTAAGATTCTCTCTTTGTCTTTAAATTTTCACATTTTAATCCTGATGCGTCTTGCCGTGGGTATGTTTGGGTTTATCTTATCTGGGTCTCTGTGCTTCCTGCACTTAGATGAATTTTTCCATCACCAGATTATGGAAATTTTCAGCATTGTTCTTTCAGATAAGTATTTTTGTGCCTTTCTCTCTCTAGTCACCTTCTTGGACCCCTATTATGTGAATGTCCCGTGCTTCCCATATACACTCCTCATTTTTTTAGAGAAAGTATTTCTTTTTCAGTTCCTATTGGGTAAGTTCCACTACCTTGTCTTTCATATCACTGATTTGGCCTTCTGCATCTTCTAATCTGCTGTTTGGTTCCCTCTGGTTTATTTTTCATATTAATTATTGTATTCTTCAACTCTGATATTTAAAAACATTTTCTATCTCTTTGTTGAAGTTTTTGTGTTCATCAAAACTTCTCCTGAGTTCAGGGACCATCATTATGATAATTTCTTTGAACTCTATGTGGCAGGTCTCTTATCTCTGTTTTTTGTTTTTTGTTTTTTTTTCTTTTTTTAATTCTTTTAGCTGGGGTCTGGTCTTGTTGTTTGTAATATTTTATTGTCTTACCAGTTTGTTTGTCTGTATGTTTCTTTGTATTAGTTAGATCAGCTACATCTGACAGTATTGAAAGAATGGCCTTATGAAGGAGGTGTGCTGTGGGGCCAAACTGTCACCACAGCCAGGTTCTCTAGGAGTGTTCCCTTGCCCTGTGTTGGCTGTGTGTGTCCTTCTGCTGTGGCTATGCCATGACTACTGTGGGTGCACTGTTCAATAGAGCTGGCATGCAGCTCTACTGTCGGTGAGGCCTGTGTGCAGCCACTGATGGCATCTTGATGTGTGAGCTTGCCCCAGCATGGTTGTCTATGGGTCCAGCTGTGACTGCTGCCAGCATGCTGATGGGAAGGACTAGAGACTCTGGCTGCAAGGCCTGTCTCTGACTACTGTAGGTACACTGGTATGTCAGTCACATGTCCAGCTTGACTGGCAGCAGGGTCCCTCCATGATAGCTGTTGATGTAGTGGTATGGAGTCTAGGCCTTTGTCTTGGTTGTCTGTTAGGCCTGGCCTCTTCTCTTGCAAATGAATTGATGTGCAGAGCCTGATTACCCCCACATGAGGCACCATTTTGGAGGGAGACCTGAGGCCAGCAAAGATATGTCCATGTTCTGGAGTAGGACCACCACCTTGGATGAGCTCCAGGCTATATGGGGTCACACACTGGTTGCTGAGGGGTGGGGCACCTCCTTGGAAGAGCCCCAAATCCAACCAAGACACCTGGTAGTTGCTGGGAGCAGGACAAGATGACACCTTGGATGCACTCTGGGCCATCTGGTATTACATATGAGAGGGATGGGGAGCCTTCTTGAAGGGACTTCATGGACAATTGTCTTGGCTTTCTGGGTGCTCGGATATGGACACCACCTTGGAAGGGCTCTTTGGGCCACTTCCTATGTACTTGGGTGTGGGTGCCATATTGGTGGTGCTTTGGGACCACCCACCAGGTATCAGATGGTAGAGTACTGTCTTAAAGTGGCTTTGGTGCACACTGGCCTGTATGGGTAGCTTTGACTAGCTGAGCCTAATGGGAACTATAGAATGAGGAGAACTACTAGCACTTTAATAGAGAGTGCCAGAACTGGTGCCTGCCAGTGGGGGGACAGCTAGGTGGAAGGACAATAAAACAAAGGAATACTATAGAAAATGGCAGCCACCAGCACATTCTTCATCAGAGAAAGCTCCAAAAAATCCCCACCTGTCTGGCACAAGCCCCCAGGTTAGTTAATGTATCTGTCTCATATATGACTGAGGCACTTCTTGGATTATTGCCTTTGTGCTGGGATTCCAAGTCAATGAGTTTGTTAATGGGCCCTTTAAGAGGAAAGACTTGGTTTCCCACAGTCCCTTGGCTCTCCCTGATGTCAAGCCTCACACTCAGATATTATGGAGGCTCCTTTTTGATTTTTTTATCTTCACCAGAGGATATGTTCATTGATTTGAGTGGGGGGGGGGGGGAGAGAGGGAGGGAGAGGGAGAGGGAGAGGGAGAGAGGGAGAGACATTCACTGATCGCCTTTCATATACGCCCTGACTAAAGTCACATCTGCAATGTATGTATGTGCCCTGACTGGGAATCAAACTGTCAACTTTTTTTTTCCTTCTTCTGTTGGTTTTCGGATGATGTTCCAAACAACCGAGCCACCCAGCCAAGGCTGGAGCCTTCTAGTTTCTGGGCACATCACCTTGGCTGGGAAACCCAAATAGAATCTTAGATTCCTCACTCCTCATGGGGACCTCTACAGCCATGATATCCCTTCAATTTGTGGGATGCCACAGGGAGAATGCGTGTCCTGCTTGAACAGACTGCATCTCTGCTCCTCCTACCCATCTCAATGTGACTTTTCCTTCACACCCTCAGTTGTAGAAAATCCATTCTGCAACTCTTCAGGTCATTCTCAGAGGCAATTGTTCTATTGGTGATTGTAGCTTTGGTGTGTCTATGGGAGAAAATGAGCCCAGGATAGTTCTACTCTGCCATCTTGACTAGTACCTCTATTCTAAACTGCTTTTTGAATCATCAAAGCAAGATTACTAGTTTTGCCCTGGCCAGGTAGCTCAGTTGGTTAGAGCATTGTCCCGATACAACAAGGTTTAATCCTTTGTCAGGACACATACAAAGGCCAATCAATGAATGCGTAAATAGTGGAACAATACATGTATATTTCTTTGTCTCTCTGTCCCTTTCTCTCTCTAAAATCAATAAATAAAATTTTAACAAAATTGCTAGCTTTACCAGGTTAGCAATGTTTCCCATTTATAATGTTAGTTCCCAGAGATGCAAATTTAAATATAAAAAGTGTAATGTGTGTGTGTGTGTGTGTGTGTGTGTGTGTGTGTGTGTGTGTGTGTATTACAATGTGATAAGGGCCATACTATCATTTGGATAAAGAGATTTTAGAAAACTGACTGGTAGTAATACTGCAATTGGACCTGGTAATGCTGGGAATAATGCTAAGCAAAGAACAAGGAGAAGGAAGTTTCATACAAGGGTCCTATTTTAAATAAAAGATCATAAACATTCATTTAAATAGATGGAATGTCTCAGAAAAAGACAAGTAATTTGCTGTGGCCAAAGCAGAGTATGCATGGAAAGTCAAAAAAATAGGAGAAGGAGAATAAATTGTGAAGGAGATTTGATGTTCTTTATGCTGTTAACAATGTTATGTGGTGTGTGTGCACATGTGTGTGTTGTAGATGATGGTGGTGGTTAGAGTGCAGAGGAAATATTTTCAATGATAACATTTGACATGCTATATAATCCTTGACAATCCCTGCTTACTCTATGATCTTGGTCAAGTTGCTAAATGTCCTTATGCTGCAGTTTCCTAAATATAAGTAAAAATATAATCTCTACTTCACTGTGCTGTCAAAACATTAAATGAGATCAAATAAACAAAACACAAACACCATATCCATTATATAGTAGGTGTATGGAAATGACAAATATGCTATCCCATCTTTCCTCAACTGATTATTTACTTGATATCCATATCCCATTACCCAATCCTATTGGATGAGTAGCAATTTACCATACTTGCACAAGCAAACCTGTGAACAAAATTCTCTTAAATTGAGTGATATCTAACTTCTTTTTCTATACTTATGGATACTGCATGTGTACTAATGTGACAGAGCGTAAAGTGAAATGCATTATTTTTAAATAATATCTCAGAAGCCAAAAGATGAACCTCATGTACTATGATTAAAAATATAATTTCTTTTAAAATAGATATGTACCCCTCTTTGACTTTGTCCATGAGGGTGGGAGGTGGGGGTAGGTGGAGCAGGGGAAAGTGGTGATGGGAAAATGGAGGCAATTGTACTTGAACAACAATAAAAAAATAATAGATATGTATTTGTCAATTATACATCTGTACATTCATTCTTTCCATTATCTAATGAACATTTAACAAATAATTATTATATGCCAAGTACTATGCTAAGCGATAGTGATTCAGAGATTTCTAAGACATGCCTCAACTTCTTACAGAGTTCTCTCACACTGTAATTGCATGTAGCATAAGTGATTGTTTTCAGTCACTTATAACTTAAAGTATTCCCATGCAGAGTTTTTCCTTCTCAGCAAACATGCATACTGCCCAACAATGTATACATACCACCTATAGGTTTTAAGATATTTTGCAACACCCATATTGAATGTCTAAATTTTAGTTGAGCCCATTATAAGCAGTCAGTAGTTCAAAAATACTCTTCAGACTGGTCCCTGAGCCTCTCAATGATCTCTTCCAAGCATGCTTTTACCTCTCTGTCTCTTGGAAGAAGGTCACTCTAAGTGCATTTTAATGTGTGCTGACAAAAGGAAGCACAGCTAACGCATGATTGAAAATCTGATCTTCTCCCTAATGTCACAAGGACTTCCTCAGACAATGACTGAGGAGCTATGCAACAGTTCCCAGCTGGATCCCTGATACTTACATTGACAGATGCATTATCAACAGAGACATTGATTTAGAGTGAATTAAGTAACCAATTTCCATTTCAAGCCTACGATTCCATTTTACCACCAGAAGATATTAACCACTATTCTTGTAGGTGAAATCTGATTGTGTTAAGGAAGGTGGCTGGACAGTTGGAGGGGGCCAGGATAGGAAATTAGACTTTTGTTCCAATCTCTAGCCTAGTGGGTCACCTTGAGAAATGTATGTCATGACCCAGTCTCAGTTTCTAAAAAAATAAAAAATAAAATTAAGTTTTACTTGGTGTAATCCGGAAAGGGATATTTTCTTTTCATTTTTTAAAAGATTTTGTTAATTTATTTTTGAAAGAGGGGAAGGAAGGGTGAAAGGGAGTGAGAGAAATATCAATGTGTGACTGCTTCGAACATGCCCCCAACGGGAGATGGAGACCTGGCCTGCAACCCAGGCATGTGCCCTGACTGGGAATCAAACCGGGGACCCTTTGATTCGCAGGTCAGGACTCAGCCACTGAACCACACCAGCCAGGGCTGAAAGAGATTTTTTTATTAGCAACTTGTTATGTATAACTCTCTCAAGGTAAGTGTATGCAAGGAATTGGTGTAGAGGAAAGATTTTGCAAATTATTTAAATGATACTCTGGACTGGCCTTGAAATATACTACTTTTCATTTGTATAAGCAGGAAACTAAAGAGCAAAGTAAAGTACTTAAAAGATATAATTGTCAATGTGATTCCAGCAGTTTGATTGAGCATGACAGAGGAGGAAGAGAGGAATAGAGGTTATCTTAGGTATCTTATGTTCAAAGTCTTTGTAAAGCATAGAGAAATATTAATATTGTGTAATAATGTCTGGGTATAATTGTGCTACTTTAAATATTTTAAAGTCATATCGATGATATTTGTCATCAAAATAGTTTAAACAACAAAGGTATAACCAGAATTATAATTGTGAATACAGTTTTACCGTAGCGTATTTCTCTCTGCCTCTCTCTTTCTTTCATACACACACACACTCACACACACACACTCTCTCACACACACATATACATATATATAATCTCCATGTTTATATGAATAGCATAATTATATAGCATTTTATAATTCACATATAAGTTAATTCATTTTAGCTAGTATTATTCTCTTTATTTCATAATTAAATAAATTGAAGTTCAGGGAAGACGTTGCTTGCTACTATTTTCCTAGGTAGGACGAAATCTCTGACATTCTATATTCATTGCTAAGTATCTCTCTGCTGCAGGATGTTGTACATATTGAACTGTGGTACAGCTAAAGAAAGTTATGACACTTGAGAAATTCAAAAGATAATTTTGGTTGAAGGCCTCAAGGACAAAGATTTCATTACTGAGGTGGACATTTGAAGTATGGTATTTATTTATATTATAGAAAATTCAAAACGTATAGTATTTTACCTTATTTTAACCTCATTATGATATCAATAGTTTCTGAAAATAAATGGCTTCTAATATTTTTTTTTTATCAGTGTGTTTTATAGACTCTGGGGCAGGGGTAGTTTAATAAAACAAGGATAAATACTTTTGTGGAATGTTGCATATGATAACTTTTTTTTGGAGAATCATAGTGCATATTAGTAGATAAAATGTTCTGAGAAATCCTGTGAAAAGGAAATTTGTTCAAGTTTGTTAAACTCTGCTTTTCTTTCTCTTGAAATCTAACACCTATTAAACCTCTCTTGGAATACTAATATTTATGTGAAATATAATTTGGAAAATGGAAAGCAGTCATCCCATTTCTCCTACTAACCACATCAACTTTTTTTACCTCCATAATTGTCCCTTAAGTGAAAACTAAAAGAATCCAAGCTAAATTGATGTGGAATATGGGTATAGTTATAATTAGTATCATTGGAAATCTATATTTCTCATGCTTACTAAAAAGCCTAACACAGCACAGTTGTTCAGTATATTGTGATGGTGTTTTCATCCCATTGACATGTAAATCTTCTCTGAACATTTTTATCCCTGGGAAGAATAAAATATTCCTAGACATTTTAAAAAGTATTCAGAGATAGTAGACATTCATCTTTCTAAGAACTCTGGGCTGAAACAGAGCCTTTTTATATTTTCAATAATTTCATTGAGAGATAATGTTTATGATATCTGTCCATTGCTCTTATTGAAATCTTTAGCTTAATCAAATACTGGTTGTGAGATAATGAATCCTTTGTTGTTTTCTGGATATAACCCTATTTTGCCTATTATATTAGATTTAACATTGCTTATACTGATGTGCTTATTAAAAAAAAGCCACATAGCTGTGTGTTTTGTGATAAGACCTCTCTTGAAATATGAAGACATTCTTGATATCTAGCCCCTTGGGAAAGGGCCACCTCTTTCAGACCAGAAACAGGAACTAAGAAAAAGAATTCTAACTGTGTTATAGACTGGGATTCTCTCTCCTTTCAATTGATCAAGATGTCCAACCATAATTGTAGATTATACATGATGAGATTTTGGCTTTTACATGGAGGAATTCTAGAAGATAGGAAATAAGAAACCTAGGTGAGAGGCTGTTGAAGGTACACTAGAGTTTTGTGCCTCAAATACTTACATTGCAAGACAATAAAAAATGGTGCTGAGCCCTTCAAAACCTGGAAACAAACTAGCCATGAGAAGATTCAAGAGTTGACTGTTTACCTTTCCAGTTTTATCCTTTTTCACTGTTTTATCAGTGTTCTGTGGAAAAGAAAATAATCTTGAAACATGTTTCAAATTCTTGAATATATTACTCTCTTTCCCTTTTTGTACTTTTCACATTGTATTCCCTCTTATCTGGAACATTCTCCCTAGACCCTACACCCACTTTAATTTGATAAGTTGCTGCGTATACTTCAATTCTTCCTTTCAGATGTTATTTTCCTCTAGGAAGTTATTCTTGGTTCCTGCCCACTTGTATTCCTTCATCTGGCTTATTAGTTGGATGCTCCTGCTGTGTGATCTCAGAGTAGCCTGTATTTCACCCATCACTGCACTCACAACACTATGTAGAAAATGTGTGTTGAGTCTCTGTCTCTCTTACTATGTTTTGAACCCCCTTTGGATAAGGTCTATGTCTATCTTGTTCACTATTATTTATAAAAGTACTTAGCTGGTAGTCAGTTCTCAATTAATATTTGCTGAATTAATTAATCAATATGATATTGTATTTTTAGGTTACTATATTTCTTTCTCTAAATCTTATTCTAAATTGCCAGTAGGAATGGAGAAGAGAAAAGATGGACTGATTCTCAGAATTATAGCACCTTGAAAATCCCCAGTAGAAGCCAGTCTGACAAGGGGAGAAGGTGAGTAGATGCCATGGTGTCTCAAACTGAAAGACTGAGAACACTTCTAATTTGCTTTTTGATGGTATTTGTACAAATTTCATCTTATCAGTGTAATTCCATCTCTTCCATCCTAAATTGTGACAGTTGTTGAACTTTAATTCCAGAAATAAAAAAATAACAAGAAAATAAAACAAAGAATCTATTTGTTGATCTTTAAAGAGATAAAAAAGAAGCATTTGAGACTTCCTGCCAAGATGGAGGCATAGGTAGATACACTTTGCCTCCTGGCACAACCAAAAGAAGGACAACAAATTTAAAAGCAAAATATAACCAGAAGTGCCAGAAAATCAAACTGTATAGAAGTCCGACAACAAAGGAGTTCAAGAAGAAACATTGATCCAGAGCAGTAGGAGGGGCAGAGATGGGAAGCCAGGGTGGAAAGAACTCAAGGCAAGGCAGTGGCTGGTGGAGAAGGTGAAGTGGCAGCTGGTGGACTGGGCAAGGTGGTGTCTGGTGGAGTGGTCGGTCCCACATTTGCTTGCTGATAAACCTGGAGGAACAACTGGGGAGCAAGACAGACTACACAACCCAGGGTTCCAGCATGGGGAAATAAAGCCTCAAAAACTCTGGCTGAAAAAATCTGTGGGGGTTGAGGAATCAGGAGAAACTCCCAGCCTCACAGGAGAGTTCGATGGAGAGATCCACAGTGCCTTAGAATTTACACAAACCTACCCACCTGGGAATCAGCACCAAAAGGGTCCAATTTGTTTGTGGGTAGTGGAGGAAGTGACTGAAAGCCAGCAGAGAGCTGAGCAAGTGGCATTGTTCCCTCTTGGGTCCCTCCCTCACATACAGTGCCACAACATAGTGATGTGGGTTCCCCAGCTCTGGCAAATACCTAAGGCTCCACCCCTTACTACATAACAGGTGCACCAAGACAAAAAAATATATATGGCCCAAACGAAAGAATAGATCAAAGCTCCAGAAAAAAATACAACTAAGCAAAGAACAGATTGCCAACCTATCAGGTGCAGAGTTCAAAACACTGGTAATCAGGATGCTCACAAAAATGGTTGAGTATGGTCGTAAAAGAGAGAAAAAAGTGAAGGTTATGAGAAGTGAAATAAAAGGAACCAATAGTGAAGGGAAGGAAACCAGGACTCAAATCAATGGGTTGGAGCAGCAGAAAGAAGAAATAAACATTCAACTAGAACCGAGTGAAGAAACAAGAATTCAAAAAAGAGGGGCGGGGCTCAGGAATCTCTGGAACAACTTTAAATGCTCAAACTTACAAATCTTAGGGGTACCAGAAGAAGAAGAGGAAGAGCAAGGAATTGAAAACTTATTTGAAAACATAATGAAGAACTTCTCTAATTTGACACAGGAAATAGACTTCCAGGAAGTCCAAGAAGCTCAGAGAGTCCCAAAGAAGTTGGGCCCAAGGAAGCACACACCAAGGCATATCATAATTATATTATGCAAGATGAAAGATAAGGAGACAATCTTAAAAGCAGCAACAAGAAAGGAGACAATTACCTACAAAGGACTGCTCATAAGACTCTCAGCTGGTTTCTTAAAAGAAACCTTACAGGCAAGAAGGGGGCCCAAAAGAAATATTTGAAGTCATGAAAGGCAAAGCCCTACATCCAAGATGACTCTATCCAGCAAAGCTTTCATTTAGAATGGAAGGGCAGATAAAGTGCTTCCCAGATAAGGTCAAGTTAAAGGAGTTCATCATCACTAAGCTCTTATTATATGAAACGTTAAAGGGACTTATCTAAGAAAAGGAAGATCAAAAATATGAACAGTAAAAAGACAACAAAAAGTAAAAGGACAACAAAATCATAACTATCTGCAACAGGACCTAAAAACAAAAACAAAAAGAAGCTAAGCAAACAACTAGAATAGAAACAGATTCACAGATATAGACATCACATTTAGGGTTATCAGTGGGGAGAGGGAGGAGGGAGAATGGGGGAAAAGGTACAGGGAATAAGAAGCATAAATGGTAGGTACAAAATAGACAGGGGGAGGTTAAGAATAGTATAGGAAATGGAGAAGCCAAAGAACTTATATGTATGACCCATGGACCTGAACTAAGGTTGGGGAATGATGGGGAGAGGGGGGTACAGGCCAGAGGGGGATAAAGAGGAGAAAAAAATGGGACAACTGTAATAGTGTAATCAATATATTTTAAAAAGGAATCATTTGTTTGTTTGTTTTGATGAGTAGGTTCCTGTTAAAGGTGAGATCATATGGTATCTGTCTTTCATTGCCTGACTTATTTCACTTAGCATAATGCTCTCCAAAGACATTGAAATTGAGAACAGACTGGCAGTCATCAGAGGGGAGAGGGGAGGGAATTTCAGGGAAAAAGGGGAAGGGTTTAGAGCAACAAGTATAAAGGACATATGGACAAAAACTTGGGGGGGGTGGAAATGGGAGGAAGGTGGGGATGGCTGGGGGTGGGCCAGGATGGGTGTAAAAGACAGAAAACTGTACAAGAACAACAATTAAAATTAAAAAAAATTAAAAAAAGAAAAGCTATAAACTCATAGGCATTTAAGATAAATGAAAACTAGAATAAATGAAGAGAAAATTGAAAAAAGGAATCATTTGAAAATGGTCAGCAGTTTGGCACAGTGTTAATTAAAACATCTAGGATGAGATTTATTTATATTAGGTATTTTGAAACACATTTTTCAGATGCATGTAGTTAAAAGCTTTACCCTGTACCCCCATATGAAAGTGTTATTTATTCAAAATGTATATTACACTGTTTGCAAAGAAACCCTCTTGTCACCTTTCCCTTTTATATCATTCTCCCATTTCTATCTCTGGCTGTTGTAGACTCTAACCATAGCACTTGAACAGAAACTATGAAAAGGAATCAGCCATCTTAGGCAGTTCACAAGGAACCAGGAAGGAGTAAGGGCAAAAGAGATTGATCTTTACTTAATTATCTGGCTGAAGTAATGATACAGCCTCTGTTTTCTTTTTACTTATAATACTCAGTTTTTTTACAATAGATTCTCTAGTTTGGCCAAAACAATGGCCAATTCCAGTATTTTTCCCATGTAAAAAATGATAGCATCTCCATGGTTTATAACATTTCTGCCAAAATATTTAGACCTATTACTGATGACGGAAATTGTACAGTTCTCTGGGAAATTACATTTCAATAATCTAATGGTTTGATTGTTAAAGGAAAGAAAAAATAACTTTAGAAGATTGACAGGTGTCATTTTTCTAGAATGGTAAGACAGCTAATATTTTTACCCAGGAATTTCAAATTTTAGCTTCAAATAACATGAAATGGGATAGAATGTTGCTTCAGGGTTTAGGGAAGTGGTTGTGTAAGGATGAAAAGTAGAACTTTTTTCGTATCTCTGCAGTTATTATATAAATTAATAAATACTCAGCTTCTTGGATTAGCTTTTGTAATAGCAACTGAGTTGAGTCCTATAGTAATCTATTAACTGACTATTAGCCAACCAAGTGTAACTTGTACACCCTGATTAGGATAGGGCAGGATTCTATAGCAGATAAGTGTCCAGGATATCTCTCCTAGAGTGAGCAGACATTCTGAGGAGGTACAAGTGCTTTTTTATACTATCCTTTATCTCCCCATTTGTTCAGTCATCTTCTATCATGGAGTCTTGTAGAAAGGTTTATATGTACGAGTAATAATAGTTTCTTACATTTTTCCCTCCACAATTACAAATCAACTACTACAAAAGTACTTTTTAGATCAGACTTCATAGTACTGGATAGTAAAGCTATGTGTTTTAGGTCTTTGATTGAGGTCACCTTCAATTCTTTTAGTTTTTGAGAACTTATACCTAAATCACAAACATTTCTGCCAAATTTCTTCTCAAATGTTTTTCTAAATTTACATCTGGAAGGAAGAGCCACGCACATCAGCTAGAGGCATTGTACCCAGCATAATGCACAAGGTCTTTGCTTTTATACCTTCCTCACTGGCTCAGACAAATGCCCATCCTTATTCTTCCCTCACGCTTGACTTGCTAAGGAATTCCATTTCAGTGCATACTCCCTTCAAACTGAGAACAGAGCTCAAAGTGTATTGGAAATGGAAAATATTTTACCTTCACTGAAATGCTGAAATTCTACACCAGAATATTATTTCGTTCATTTTGTTTTTGTTTGGGAAGGCAGAGGAAGGGAATTACACTATGCCTGTCACAGGGATTGACAGAAATGGAGCATGAAAGCGAGTAACTGTGTTTATGTGCCAGGGAGGTGAAAACTAGACAAGACCTGGATCATATATTTTTAAGAACTCAATAAATTTCTTTCACCCATTCCCCAAATCTTCCTGTACTAGCCAGAAAAGAATGACATCAAGTTTCAGCTAGAAATGAATTTTTGTTTGTGAACGTAGGAAAGTTATAAGACTATAGAACATATTTTTAATGAAATTTCAGTATTCTCCAGAGCCTCACTGAAACCTAATCCTTTGGGCCATGCTATTCTTATAGGAATTAAAAACCTTAGCAAGGTCTTTGTGCTACTTCAGCAACTAAATTCTTGTGGACAAGTCTGAAGCAATCTCTCTTTATGTGGAGCTATGTATTGTTCTCTTTAGAAGAAAGTATGACTTACTTTACTGTTTTAAACTCCTGACATTCAAAGTGGAATTAATAAAAAATTGGTTATGGTAAATATGTGGAGGAATTTTGACAAGTTTAGAGCCAATCAATGTGCAAATTGTGCCAAGATACACAGGTGATGGCTAATGTCTCAATTTTAGAAAATTCTGAAGAAAGAGAAGAATTGTCTTAGGAAATTAAAATATATTTTCCTTTTATTTATATATTTCTTTACCATAGAGATATTCTACTACCCCTTATTGAGGCAATATAATGTAATTGAAACAGCACTGACTTTGAAGCAATACAGACAGATTGTGGACATGTCTATGCAAATTAGTAGCTTTGAATGAAGTTTCAGGAAAAAAGTTAACAGCTCTGACTCTGTTTCATCCTCTGTAAATAGTAAATAATAATAATATTCACCCTTCTGGATTGTTCAGAATAAGTGACATATATCAATATTACAAATACTGAAGTCCCTATTAAATATATTTCCTGTGGTGATGTTTCTATTTATCCTCAAATGTGAATGATGGCCTTAAAATCTAAGAAATGTGTTGTCAATCCTTTCTCTCTGTTTCTCCTGTTCCTTACTTTTCACTGGAGTAAGTTTATTTTAGAAGGTGCTCCTAAGCATATGCTGAATGAATTTGAAAGAATAGTCACAAGGGACTCTTTTCCTAAACAGTTTGGTTAATTTTTAGTCATAAAATTAATAGTTCTCAAAAGGAGAGTGGGACCCCATGATTATAGTGTAGGAATGCACTGGATACTGATTATAGACACAAGCATCTGCATGATGGATTTTGAGAACAGCTGCCTAGAGATCCATCAGACCCTAAGGATCTTGACCATAAGAGCTTCCGCCACCTGCTTCTGTCACCTATAATGCCCCTGTTTATATGGTGAAGAACGAAATAATGCAGAAGTTTCCCCAACTTCTCAAAGAAGTAAAGAATACCTTTATATCTGTCATAAATATAGTATTACATGATGCCAACTATGTAAATTGTAACACATATATGCCATGATGTTCTTTCTTCCATACAAGTGAATGAATTGCAAAATGTCCATGAATTTGAAAATAAAGAAAACTGTGAGCAATTTTGGATATCTCAACTGACAATACAATTTATAAAGTATCTACCCAGTAGATGTTCTTTCCATGTCAACCCTCTCAAATTTATTTTTCTTTAGTTTTCCCATATATTTATTCAGTATATTTCAGTTGATATATTTTATATATGAGATACTCTTTTAAGTGCAGGGAATAGAATAGAGAATGAAATAAATGAAGAATCTGTTGTAGTGGACTTTGCATTGTGGTGGGGGGATCAGATAGTAAAATGATAAACAAATAGGGTAAGTACAGATTGTGAAAAGAGCTGTGTTTCACAGATATAGAACAAACTCTTCAAAAATTTATATGGAACCATAAATGACCCAGAATAGCGGCAGCAATCTTGAGAAAGAAGAGCAAAACAGGAGGGATCACAATACCTGATACCAAAATGTATTACAAGGCCACTGTAATCAAAACAGCCTGGTACTGGCATAAAAACAGGCACGTGGACCAGTGGAATAGAATAGAGAGCCCAGAAATAAACCCAAGTCTCTATAGTCAATTAATATTCGACAAAGGGGGCAGCAACATAAAATGGAGTAAAAATAGCCTCTTCAACAAGTAGTGTTGGGAGAACTGGACAGCTTCGTGCAAGAAAATGAAACTCGAGCACCAACTTACACCATACACAAAAATAAATTCAAGGTGGATAAAAGATTTATACATAAGCCGTAACACCATTAAAGTCCTAGAGGAGAACATAGGCAGGAAAATCTCAGATATTACACGCAGCAACATTCTTACTGATATGTCCCCTAGAGCAAGGGACATAAAGGAAAGAATAAACAAATGGGATCTCATCAAAATAAAAAGCTTCTGCATGGCCAAGGAAAACAGTATTAAAATAAAAAGAGAACCGACTGTGTGGGAAAACATATTTGCCAATGATATCTCAGATAAGGGTTTAATCTCCAAAATATCCAAAGAACTTACATGACTCCACTCTAAGAAGACAAGCAACCCAATTAAAAAATGGGCAAAGGACTTGGGCAGACACCTCTCCAAGGAGGACATACAGAGGATCCAGAGACACATGAAAAGATGCTCGATATCGCTAGCTATCCGAGAGATGCAAATTAAAACCACAATGAGATACCACTTGACACCAGTCAGAATGGCCCTCATAAACAAAGCAACAAACAGCAAGTGTTGGAGAGGTTGTGGAGAAAAGGGGACACTAGTGCACTGCTGGTGGGAGTGCAGACTGGTACAACCACTATGGAAAACAGTATGGAATTTTCTAAAAAAACTAAAAATGGATATACCTTTTGACCCAGCAATTCCATTGCTAGGACTATATCCTAAGAACCCTGAAACACCAATCCAAAAGAAACTATGCATCCCTATGTTTATTGCAGCACAATTTACAATAGCCAAGTGTTGGAAGCAACCTAGATGCCCATCAGTAAATGAATGGATCAAAAAACTGTGGTACATTTATACAATGGAATTCTATGCAGCAGAAAGAAAGAAGGAGCTCATACCCTATGCAACAGCATGGATGGAACTTGAGAGCATCATGCTAAGCGAAGTAAGCCAGGCAGTGAAAGATAAATACCATATGATCTCACCTTTAACAGGAACCTAATCAACAAAACAAACAAACAAGCATAATATAACCAAAGACATGGAAATTGGGAACATGCTGAAAGTCACCAGAGGGGAGAGGGGAGGGAATTTCAGGGGAAAAGGGGAAGGATTTACAGGAACAAGTATAAAGGACACATGGACAAAAACTATGGGGGGGTGGAAATGGGAGGGAGGTGGGGAGGGCTGGGGTGGCGGGTTTGGGTGAGAATAAAAGACAGAAAACTGTACAAGATCAACAATTAAAATAAAAATTAAAAAAAAAATAAACAGGCAGATGAGATAGACTTATTGGACAGCCCAAGTTTATATTGGACAATGGTCAAGGCCTCTCTGAAAAGGTAACATTTAAACTAAGGCATAAATGATGAGTATAAAACCCAGCACTGCTAAGAAATGGAACTGGAATTAAAGGAAACAGCAAGACACTCCGATGTGGTAAAGAAACAGACATGCTTAAAGAATGAAAGAAATCTAAGTGGCTGTATTGTATTAAGCAAGAAACTAAGGGGGAAGATGAAGTCATATGTAGTCACATTAAGCAATCTGAATTTTACTGTAATGGGAAGGAAAACCATTTGGGATATTTTAAATCATTAAAGGATATCCAATTTATATTTTTGAAATTATTATCTTATCTTTTGTGTGGCTAATGGACTTTAGGTGAATGTATGTGGAAACTAGAAGTCTTGTTATGGGACAAATGGAGAATTTCAAGTGAAAGCTGATGGTAATAGAATTTTGGTACCCAAAAATGTTATTTGAACTCTTGAAACAGAATTTCAAACAAGCAAGCAAAATACAGCCAGAGACATTGAAATAAAGAACAAACCGACAGTAACCAGAGAGGAGGGGGGAGAGGGATTATAGGGGATAATAAGGGAAGGGCCATCAAAGAACATGTATAAAGGACACATGGACAAAACCAAAGGGGGTAGGTTCAAGGGTGGGATGTAGGGATGGGTGGGGTGGGGGCATGGTGGGGTGAAAATGGAGACAACTGTACTTTAACAACATTAAAAAAAGAAAACTAGAGATTTAAAACAAAATTTAACAGTGGAGAGAGTTAAGTGTGTTTAGATTTTGGGTATATTTAGGAAATAAAGCTTCTAAGAATGATATTGGATTGTAAGTGGGAGGTGGAGGAAAAACAGAAATAAGGGAGGGTTTCTAGGCTTGGAACTTGAGCAACAAGTGAAAGATTGTTATATTTGTTGTGATGGGGAAGGCAGGAAATGGGAGAATGTTTTGTTTCTGACATGCATGTTTGATATGTTTATTACATACTTAAATAGTGATGGGGAAGAGGAAGTTGGACGCACACCTCTGAATTTCTGGAGAGAGGTCAGGGCCGGAGATATGGATAATATGTAGATCCATGTACCCAAGATGAGATCACTTAGGAGGCACTGTAGATAGGGATGATGTTCAAAAACAGAAACCTGGTGTAAACCAACATTTTTATGCCCACATTTACATATCTTAATCTTTTCCTCTCCCTCTCTCTCTCCCTCTCCCTCCCTCCCTCCCTCTCTCCCTCTCTCTCTCTCTCTCTCTCTCTCTCTCTCTCTCTCTCTCTCTCTCTCTCTCTCTCCTCTTCCTATCTCTCTTTACTTCTTTCATCTGCTTCTTTCATTACTGCGCTCAGAATTCCTGGGAGACTTGAGATAGGAATTATCAGTACCTTGATTATAAGGCATCACAAAGTGACATAGGAAATGTTGCTGCCCTCTCTCCCCTGGGCATTTTAGCCAGGCTCTTTAAGTTTCTAGTGAATGCAGTGAGCAGTAACAGGTGTAAATACCAAAGCGTAGTTGGCATTATGGAAATCTAGTGATAATAAGGCATCTCCTCAAGAAGCAATGAGTACATTTAGCATTCAGATCTTCATTTCCAAATATCACTTTCCACCAGAAGCCATTGATCCTTGGAGAAATAGCTAATTCCAGACAAAGTACAAGGCGAGATTGGAACAAACATCTCATGACCAAAAGTAAGAAAGTGCTCAAAGATTGAAGGGATATGGCAAAATAATATAGAAGCTAGCCTGACAAGGCTCTTAGTGGTCAAATTTGGGAAAAAATTGATCATAGAAGTAATGGCAATGGCTTATAATACATTAAATTTAAAAATCTATAACACGATAGGAATATTCATATTCACACAAAAAAGGCAGTTTGTGAGAAGTAGATTTTTAATAGGAGAATAGCAACTCATGAATGCAGAAGAAAAATAAAATTAAAAAACCATTTTGCAACCACTAATTAAATAACTGGTTTGTCAAGGATCATCAATAATACTAAAACCCCAAGGTGAATAGTTTTTGAGGAACAAGATATTTATTATATTGTCTTAAAGATTATTCTAAATAAATAAATCTAATATTTAACTCAGGCAAATTTTATATAGGTGTATATGTGTGTTTGTGTGTATATGTATATATATCTAATATACCAGGTACGCTGTGTGTGGACTTCTGACCCATGCAAACTATACTATAGTAATAATATGGTAATGTGTGTTGCTTTAAGATGCTAAGTTTACGGTAAGTTGCTATAAAGCAATATCTAACAAATATAGGGCTGAAGAACCAGGCTCTGGAATCTGTGAAAGGAAGGATTTCCAAGAGCAAAATGGGTGCCAGAGGCCATGGGCTAATGGATAGGGTGAAGGGGCAAGCAAGGGGCTCTGTACCTAGAAAAAGAACAAAGATTGTATCACTGAGAATGAAATACATGGCAATGATTTGATCTCAGGATCAAAAGAGAACACTAAACACTCCAAGAGAGTGCAAAAGTCAGGGGGTACTAACAGCAAGTGAACTTGGGTTCATTTGAACTTATCCAGGGCCCCTGAACTTGTAAGGAGGGCAGCTGGCCTTCTGAGTACAGACAGCCTTGCTCAAAGCTTTCCTTGCATTCTAGCTATTCTGCTGCACTATTTATCTTTGTTAATGCCCATATAACGTTTCTTTGTCATTAACATTCCATAAATTATTTGACAACTTTAGTATCATTGGGCATGTATTTCCAGTTTGTACGATTATACCTAACTCCATAATATATATATATCTGTACATCACATCTTTGCAGCTTTTATTATTTCATCAGGATATGGTTTCAGTAGCCTTACTTGATCAAAATTATTTTCAGATCTTAACCACTGTAGCACTATTAAAATTGAGATATATTAAGACTACTTCTTTAGCAAATAATGATAATAGCTATGATAAGAGCTACTCAGCTCTTACAATGTAGCAAGCATTGTGCTGAGCGTTTTATATTATTTGATCTTCAGAATGATGTTATGAAATATTTCCTATCATTATCCAAATTTTTAAATAAAACTTGAGAGTCAGAGCTATTAAGTAATTTGTCCAAGATCACATAGTAAGTAAAGATTCAACCCAAGCTCAGTCTGACTCCAAAAACTGTTCTGTGACCCTTATTTTCTTCTGCATGGAGTAGGCATGCAAAGATTGAAGGAGAGATACATATTAGAAGGCTATTACAGTAATTCAGAAAGAGTGAATTAAGAGAGTGTTCTACAGTAATTCAGAAAGAGTAAATTAAGAGTGTCTCCAGACTGTAGCATCAATACCACCTGGGATTGTTTAAACATGTAGATTCTTGGGTTTCATTCCAGACCTACCGAAATCAGAAATTCTGGGGATGGGGCACAGTTATCTGTTTTAACAATCCCTCTATGGTATTCTTAATGCACGCTAAAATTTTAGAGCCACTGAATTAAAGTAACAGTAGTAGAAAATGAGAGGCAAGGGGAAAATAGCATGATTTTGAGAGGATATAGGTAACTTTAGAGTTGAATATGTTCCCATGTTGGAAGCATGGATATTAAGAAGAATAATGATGACCTAGTGGTAAGAGAGCATCATCTTTCTGTTTTCTCTGTCAGTTTGACATTAGACAGCTATCAACAAGTACCTGGTGGATACACGAAATAATTTCACAGCGAGTGCTAAATTATTTTCATTACTGCCTCCCTAACTATTCTAACAGTCAAAGTAAAGCATCAAGGTTTTTGTATTCTGCACTGAGGTAAGTGGGAGGTGGTGGTGAGAATGGGAATGATGTAGTCCAATTAAGCATAAAAGAAAAAAAGATGTAAGTCTCCTGTGAAAATAAAATGATTGTAGAAGTTAATTTTAAATACATGCACATGTGGCTGGTATGATAGCATGAGTCAAGGAGATGATGATATTAATAAAAGCAGTATTATAGCAAATGGAAGTAATAAAACACTGCAGCATTAACCAGGCTACATCAGAAGCCCTACTGTTCTTAGATGTTTGCCTTTAAACCTTATCGGAAATTAAAAACTAAGCTCTTTGTGAGGAAAACCTATCCCACCTGAAACAGTATCAAAAGCCTTCATCTCAGTCAAATTAATTACACTACTATTTGACATAGCTGGAGAAAACACCAGCAGTTAATGATAAACAAATCCAACTCATGAGCTAAATTTCTGAGGAATTGCCCCTGATCATCTAAACTTGTAAGACCAATATTGTATTTGGATAATACTGGGCAGTCTCAAAGCATTTTAACATATAATATTTTAATTGGGGCTTATAAACTGGTGAATGAAGCAAAAGATGGTGTTATTATTCCCATTTTATGGTGGGCAGATGGAGATCTATAGAGGTCTCCTATGAAAGTTGTCATTCTTGGTGAAATGTGTTCTGTGTAACTTCCTCTTCCCATAAGATAAATTCTGTTTAAGGAGGTTCCTCAGTCTTCCATGCAATATACTTCTGGTGGGTTTACCTCACAAGTTATCAAATGAAACTAGATATCTCTGAATTACAGCATACACAAGATTTGAGATCAAGCTGGTTTCCCCACTCTGGAATTTTTTTCTTCCACTTAAAAATTTATTGTTAATCTTTCCCATGCCATTAAAATACTCTTTAAAAATGCGATCTTTCATTTTTGTACTGTTATTAATGTTTATAAGAATAGCAATATATATACACATATGTATGCATATATAATTATATACATATCTATATGCATATCTTTCATTTTCTTGGGACAAGATTCCCAAGAAGATCTTAGGAATACATATATGTATATATATCTCATTTCTTTGGGATAAGATTCATATATACATATGTGTGTGTGTGTGTGTGTGTGTGTATAATGGTTATGGTTATTTGCAGTCTCTGGTACATATTGCCACAATATTCCCAAGAAAGAGCTCACCTATTTACATTCCACCCAATGGTAGTTGGTAGCACACCTTTCCCTGAACTTTTGCCAATACTGCCAGTTTGATAGGTAAACCTGGTATCATATTTTTATGATTTGCATTTTTGATGACTAGTAGATTGAAATATTTGTATTCATAAATAGATTGACCAATTTCTTTTCCTCTTCTGTGATTCTCTATCTATTTATTTAGTTCAGGCATTGACAAACTTTTGATGTAAAAGACATTTACATTTTGTGGCTAAATATTCTCTGTCGCAAGTACTCAACTCTGCTATTGTAGTGCAAGAGTAGCCACTATACAATGTATAAATGCATAGGCATGGCTGTGTTCCAATGAAACTGTCCTTAAAACAACAGGCAGTAGACCAGATTTGGCTTATGGACAATAGTTTGCCAACACTCAATTTACTTCATTATAGTAGGGGAAGTATTTAGCACTTTTTAATTGATTTTTAAAAGTTCTGCATATATCAGGGACAATTAGCCCTTTGTAATCTATGTTGCAAGTGGCTCCAGTTTGTTCTAAAATTTTATGTATTTAAATATATATCATTTTTCCTTTCATTTCTGCCATTACTTTTACACGTAGCAAGATTTTCCACATCAAGAAAACAGATACCTATTTATGTTTTCTTCCAGCCCTTTTATGATTTGTTCTTAAATCCATCTGGAAATAATTTTGGTGTGAGGCTCAAAGTAGGGAACTGACCTCATATTTTCCGAAAAAAATAGTCAACCAATGGTGTTAGCAGCTTTTATTGAATAAATCTCTTTTGCTCAGTGGGGCTTCTTTTAAAGCAAAGTCTCTACTGAACTGGATGTGTCTCTATTGATCTTAGAGGTATTGTCCTCAGAGTCTAGTGTCTGAAAATAATGGTTCTAGAAGTATGTTCACTGTAGGGGAGCTCTCAAGCTCCCTTTGTACTTATTTAATCCAGTTTGAAATGTATCGAGAATTCTCTGTTAACTACAGCTATTGCTGTTGTATCTGCTGCTGTCCTTCCACTTTTATCTTTCCTATATCTCTGTCCCTTTGCATTTTTGTATAGTCTCATATTGTTTAGTTGAAGACATGCCTTTCTTACAAAGCAATCGAACTGTGACTTTTCCTTCTGTTGTAATTTAACCTTAGTTCATGATTCTCATTTGTGATGGGCTTAGATTCCTCACGGTATAGAACTACTTGCACCCCAATGTTCATAGTAGCACAATTTATAATAGCCTAGTGTTGGAAGCAAACTAAGTGTCCATCAGTAAATGAGTGGATCAAAAAAAACCAAAAAACAAAAAACAAAAAACAAACCCCAATTATGGTACATTTACACAATGGAATACTATGCAGCAGAAAGAAAGAAGCAGCTCCTACTCTTCACGACAGCATGGATGGAACTGGAGAGCATTATGTTAAGTGAAATAAGCCAGGTGGTGAAAGACAAACACCATATGATCTCACCTTTAACAGGATCCTAATCAACAAAACAAACAAACAAGCAAAATATAACCAAAGACATAGAAATAAAGAACAAACTGACAGTAACCAGAGGGGAGATGGGATGGGATAATGTGGGGTAAAGGGGGAAGGCTCATCAAGGAACATGTATAAAGGACCCGTGGACAAAGCCAAAGAGCGGTAGGATTGAGCGTGAGAGGTGGGGATAGCTGGGGTGGGTGGAAAATGGAGACAATTGTACTTGAATAACAATAAAAAAGAGAAAAATTTCTACTTGTCTAAACTACAGTATTACTTCTTAATTCCCCTTTATACTTTTCTTTTTATCTGTGTCTGAAAGCTATCTTTTCTTCTTTTTTACCTGACTGTAAGGATAGTTTAGGCTTTGTGGACTCCTAAGGAATCATGCCCTAGAATACTGATGAGAGTAATATACCTTTTTTAAAAAAATTATTGTTGTTCAAGTATATTTGTCTCCATTTTCACCCCACCATGCGCCCCTTCCCCACCCATCCCCACCTCCCACCTTCAAATCCAGCCCCTTTGGCTTTGTCCATGTGTCCTTCATACATGTTCCTTGATGCCCTCCCATTATCCCCTATTATCCTTTTTTTCCTAATTCTTTTTTTACATTCACTCATTTTAATGAATTCATATCATTTAGCTTGTATTTATTGACAGCATATATCTAGTTCTATGTTAAATATCAGGAGAGTTTTAGAGAAAAAATAATAATCCTTGCCTTCAGGGATCATTTCTATAGTTTGTTACTTTTTTTCCTAATTCTTAACCATAATGACATACTCCCAATGGATTAATAACTGCACCTTGACCATTTTATATCTATGATCTTTTCTGGTAATAATAGTACCTTCTAATCTCCCTAGACTCAGTTATCCCAATTCTTACTTTCTGTTCACTGCCCTCAGCCTGGTAGAAGTATGCTGAGAGGTTTTATGTTCTTTTTCCATGGTTTGAGAAAAGAAGAAATTGAGGGCTTTCATGTAGAATACCATCAGGAAGATTAACCCACAACCCTGGGAAATAATACTTCCTTCTAAATGACTTCCCTATTTTCAGTTTAAAAATTAATGCACCCTTACAACTTCAGGGAAAGGCACAAAATGGTTGTGTTTAAAGTATAGTCTGTAACCTGTAGTCGAATTTCTGCTTTCCTAACAAAGACATTTTCAATGTTTTTATTTCATTCTGATTTCACTATGTGTATAGTCTTCATGGTAGAGGCAAGAAAATATGTAAAAATCACACATAGATCTGGAATTATAAGTTCATTAAAACTCTGTGGCCAAACAAAATTTTATAAAGCATGAATTTTATTTTTAGTGAGAACTATATAAACTTTTCATACTAGAAAACTAATATATTTTATTAAACTTTGCAATTAAAGTATAATATGATGCAAAGTATAATATAAATGCAAAGTATAACATTAGTATCCTGCAGTTATACTGTAAAATTTTAAAAAATGAATTAATCAAAATTTTCAAAAAGCAGTCATATCTATGTAATATATGACTTTGTACATTGAATGCAGCTTTGGTTCATGCTATTTAAGTACCTTGCAAACATTTACTTATAATCTGGTTAGTGCCCTTGTAATGCCAGTTAATTAATACAAAATTTGTTATACACTACAAAGAATTCAAGACATGGAGATAAAATGATGTGTTCTAGAATGTATAGCCTGTTCATGAGTAAGTAGGACCCTCCATGTCTCACCAGCATCTCTGTGCTGAACCTTATATATCTGGAGATGACTTTGGGCATGAAAAATTCTTTCCTGTTATCACCAAGAGGCCTCAAGTGAAGACAATGCATCTACTGCTTGTAGAAGATATCTTTTTCTCTCCCTTGGCCCTGATCATAGCATTTCTCCATTTTTTTTCTGTTCTTGTAAACACAGCTTATGTTATATGGACTTGCCTTATAAAATGTAGTAGAATAAAATGACCAAAATCATGTGGATTTCTTTGCTCCAAATTCTACTGAAAGCTCCTTGATGTTGCAGATAATATAATTGTTTCCCCTGTCTCTCAGTGTCTAGTTCAGGGCTGTAGAACTACCTACAGAGGGGTCTGATACTATAGTATTCTAAGGAACATACACTTAATTGAAGATAGTATAATATCCCAATAGAAATAATTGAGGAGTTGTGTTCCTAGCCATGTAACCTTATACCTCTGGGCACTGGTTTCTTTCTATTAAAAAGCGGGGGTGAGGTGCAGTGGAATTTTATCTCCTAGTTTCCTTCAAGTTTTACAATTCTGTGATTCTCAGGTGTTTCTTACATTTTTTTATAGGACCAGTATGGTACAGTTGTTATGCGCATGTATTTTGGAGTTAGACAGACTTAAGTTAAAGTAACAGTTCTATCACTGTATAGTTACATGACCTTCAGCAAATAATTTGGCCCCTCAAAACTTCTGTTTCTTGGTAAAATGGGCATAATAGTCCTTGTCTCACAAAGTCATTGTGCAATAATGCATGGAAAGTGCTGTGCACAGTTAATACAACATAGAAATAATCCTCTGAATGTCAACTATACGCTATATTTAGGGCCAGGCTTTGGCAAAAGTGTGGTAAGCAAAGTTGGAGTTTGACACCTCCCTTACCTCTTTCTATGCTCCTCAGTTTTGTTCTTTTCTTTTTGGTTACTCTCTCCTCACCCATCACATCCAGGTCAGGGGTGCTGAAGTATTCAAGGAAAACTTTTGCTGGGAGCTCGATGACTACATGGTAGTGACCATGTCTTTATCTAAGCTAGCCATGTAATACAATGCTAATATTTTTAGATCTTAAAATTCATCTGTAATTTGCCATTTCCTGCTTAAGAAAATGTCATTGGTAATTAATACTGAGTATCTGATTGCAAGAACCATGATAACTCAAAAAAGTTTTCCTATATGCCATGCGTATTAGTTATTAGGAAGTACCTGGCACTCATTTATAAAACTGGTTACAGGTTTCCTCTCTATCACTTACAGACAGTTCATAATAATTGTACTTTTTCAGGCAGACTATGTCTCTCCGCAAAGCTATATATTCTTAGAGGAAGAAATTTTTATCTTTATTACATGACAGCGCATATGTTCACATCCATCACTTTTTTCAGTGTAGCTTATTTGCACTTTGCTGGGAGTTATATAATCTGCCACTAAAATTTCAACAAATAAATGAGAGAGAATTAAGAGAGAGGTGAACCACTCATCTTTCCATGAATTCTGTTTTGTTAATAGAAGTGATGTCTCATATCAGTGGCAGATTCTCCTGTCCATTCCAAGTACCACTTCTATGCTGTTTTAACCAAATCACTAATATATATTAGTAATTCCAGAAGGCATTCAGCAATGTAATATAAAAGATAGAGACATTTATTGAGGAAGATACAAGATGCAAGAAACATTGTACATATTGCACAGTTCTCCTGATAATGATCAGCTGCCCCATTGTATTTTCCTGAATCTCATTGATGGTCTAAAATTTCCTCCCTTTCAAAGGTGATTTTACTTTTGGAAAAAGACAGACATCTCAGGGCACCAAATCTGGGCTGTAGGAGGGCTGAGTCACTTAGGTGATTTGATATTTTGCCAAAAAACTGCATGAGACATGATGCATGAGTGGGCGTGTAGCCATGATGAAGCTGTCCATCACCAGTTGCCCATAGCTGCAGTTTTTGAATCATCTGAATAGTTTCTGTGAAGGAATTTTCAAGCTTAATGCAAAATTTGATGCAGATTCATTGCTGTACTAGCTCAGTCATTTTGAATGTGATGGCCAAACAGTACACATGCTCACTCAATGGCATCTACCATCCCCACTAACCAGAACTGTGAAGTTGTTATTGTTCATGCATGCACATTCTAGTCCACTCTCCTTGGCTGCCAGGTTACATCGATGTTGTGAAAAATGATCTCATTATATTAACAATGGCTGGACATTTTCCAGATTGACCTCGTGTGTGTGTGTGTGTGTGTGTGTGTGTAGTGTGGGGCAAATATAAGTTTATAGTTGTAAATATGTGAAACATAGAGTTTATTGTTGTATTATTATTTATGAATTATTATATTTCTTTCCATTTGAACAACTGTAACCCTACTTTTGCGTCACCCTGTATATCACACACACACACTAGAAATGGGTTATGACAAGTTTGTATTGAACATTAAAAATATCCCCTGATGTCAAGCCAATGGGGTCCATTTGGATGAGTTTTGTTCATTCTGGTCAGGTCAGACACTAACTTTATGTCAGGTTGGAAAATGTCCATGAGATGGGATCTGGGGCAGTACTGGGCTATGGCTATCTAAGGCAGAGGTTCTCAATTGTGACACTGTTGTCATTTTGGGCCAATGTTTAGCAGCATTCGTAACTCAATCCACTAAGGTGCCAACAGCATCCTTCGCCTACTCAATTATAATAAACAAAAATGTCTCCAAGTATTGCCACATATCCCTGACGGACAAAATTATCCCCAGCTGAGTACCACTGGTCTAAGGCTATCTACTTTTGTCTGCTTCTTGCCCATTACAATTACCACAGATGAAATAAAAATGCATCTGAGAGCTTTATTTCAATTCAAAATAACCACAGTTACAAGGTATAGGCATTTCTTAGAGAAGGAATAAGAAACTCAACAATGATTCTCAAACTTGTCTGTGCACACACACAGGAATCACCAGGAGATCTTTAAAATATACTGTTGTCTGGGCAGCATTGCCCCAGATTTTCATATATATAATTTTTTATTGTGGTTCAATTATTCCACACCAGGAAGACAAGCAATCCAATTTAAAAAATGGGCAAAGGACCTGAACAGACACTTCTACAAGGACATACGGATGGCCCAGAGACACAAAAGGATGCTCAGCATCACTAGCCATCAGAGAGATGCAGATTAAAACCAGAGTGAGATACCACTTCGTACTAGTCAGAATGTCCATCATTAACAAATCAACAAACAGCAAGTGCTGGCAAGGATGTGGAGAAAAGGGAACCTAGTGCACTGTTGGTGAGAATGCAGACTGGTGCAGCCACTGTGGAAAACAGTGTGGAATTTCCTCAAAGAACTAAAGATGGAACTGCCTTTTGACCCAGTAATTCCACTGCTGGGATTATATGCAAAGAATCCTGAAACACCAATTCAAAAAACCTGTGCACCCCAATGTTCATAGCAACCATATTTACAATAGCCAAATGCTGCAAACAGCCTAAGTGCCCATCAGTAAATGAGTGGAACAAAAAACAGTGGTACATTTACACAATGGAATTCTAAGCAGCAGAAAGAAGGAAAAAACTCCCACCCTTCACTACAGCAGATGGAACTGGAGAGCATTCTGCTAAGTGAAATGAGCCAGGGGGTGAAAGACAAATACCATATGATTTCACCTTTAATAGGAACCTAATCAACAAAACAAACAAATGAGCAAAATAGAACCAGAGACATTGAAATAAAGAACAAACTGACAGTGCTCCCAGACATTCTGATATTCTGGGTGTGATCTTGGTATTGGGATGTTTAAAAATGCTTCCTGGAGTTCTAATGTACTACATACATTGTTGGAGAATCACTGTTTAGATGTTTCCCTTTAGGAAATAGACAGTGAAAAGGTAGTTATGTTAAGAACTTGACAGTATGCAAGTTAGGAGAGCTTGATTTATTTGCTGGCCTGTGGACTTTCCCTGGAAGGGAAATAGTGGATATGAACTAAGTGACAGATAATGTTACTAGCAGACCAGGGAGGGCTTTAGCTAGACACTAGTTTGTACTACACCATATATTCTGGAAAACATCCCTGCTACTCCTTTGCCCCCCATTTCTCTACATACAATTGACAAACACATAAAAATGTCATTCTAAGCTAGGAGGAACTATTTTTAGATCAACTTATGCATGAAAAAACTAATTTTAGGTTAACGTCAGGCAGTCCTGAGGGAAAATAAAGTAACCAGAAAATAAGTTACTCCAGAGCAGGCCGTGGTGTACGACAGAAGATGGATGACTTTCTTTAGTCCCAGAGGTGAACTACTTTGCTTAGTCCCAGAGCTGGAAGATAGATGTCTCAGACATCTATGGCTGATTTTATGCAGATGAGTGACAACCTGCAAAGGCATTAATCTGATTTTTTTTTCATTTGTCCAGAAAGTATTTACTAGAATTGTCAAATCCAAAGTTTGAAAAAGAGCCTAATTAGAGATCATTGAGACTGGTGATTCTGAAACTTTAATGTGCATATGAATCACCTAGGCCTTTGTTAAATGGCACTTCTCAGGGGATTAACAATATCACTATCACTTTTTTATTAAAACTGCAAAATCAAAGGCCCTCTTTCTCAAATCATTGAATGGGAATTTGCATTTCTTTTAATAGTGTACGTGTAACCTAATCAACAAACAAACCAGCCAACAAAATACAACCAGAGACATTAAAATAAAGAATAAACTGATGGTAATCAGAGAGGAGCGGGGAGAGGGATAATGGGGGAAAGGAGGGGAAGGGCCATCAAGGAACATGTGAAAAGGAATCTGCATTTTAACAAGATCCCCAGGTGATTCTTTATACACATGAAAGCTTGTGAAACATGTAGCTAGACTAGCTTCTTTCGAGATTTAATGTGGGGTGGTGAATCTCCCTAGGCCCTGTATTTCATTGTGGTGAATAATTGTACATTCACCTCCTCCAGACTTGTTCAACAGTTTAGCTCACTTTTCCAAACTGTCACTGAGTATCTGCTGAATTCCAAACACCAGGGATAGATAGAGTAGTTAATAAAACATTCCCTGTCCTTAAACCTTTGTCTTTCTCCTCCATGCTCAGGATTACTAGACTTCCCCTTTTTTGAACCGCTTATAAATATTGTGTTGTAGAGTGACTGAGACCCAACTTACCTACTACACCTGGTTTTAAATGAGAGCAATATAAATTTCAAATAGGGATATTCAAACAGGAATATTTTCCTGACTGGGTCTCCCTACTTCTAAATGTGCTCCTTCCAATTTCACACAGCAGCCTCTTGATTTTTTGACACCTCTCACTATTCTTTCCTTTATTTCTGTGATCCAGTATTCATGGCCTTCTTTCAGTTCCTGGAAAGCCTCAAGCTCTGTCATACCTTAGTGACTTCACGTATACTTTTTCCTTTCTGTGGAATGTTCTTCTCCTCTTCATATGGTTAACTTTCGTTAATTCTTCAGAGCATATCTTAAGTGACTCTTTCTTAGAGAAGCTTTCCTTGACCAATTCCTTTCAATCTAAATCAGCTCCTACTATCACCTGTCATCCCAATTCCTTTGTTTCCTTTGTAAAACTTACAAAACTGTGAATATAATTTATAATTATATTTTAATTTTGTTATTATTTTTAACTGTCCCTTCTACCAAAATCTAAGCTTCATGAGGATAAGAACTTTGGTTCTTTATCATGGATTTCTAAGGCTTAAAGGAATATTTAGCATATTGTGCATTCTCAATATTTATAAAATGCAATGTATATATTCTCTTACCAATCTATCTAATATTACATCCCCCAGCCATTCTTTAACTCATTATCCAGTTTTATTTTCTTTATAACAATTATTGTTAGCTGAAACTTTCTTTTAAAGATTCTATTTATTTATTTTTAGAGAGAGGTGAAGGGAGGAGAAAGAGAGGGAGAGAAACATTAATGTGTGGTTGCTTCTCAGGCACCCCCTACTGGGGACCTGGCCCACAACCCAGGCATGTGCCCTGACTGGGTATCAAACTGGCTACCTTTTGGTTTGCAGGCCCATGATCAATCCACTGAGCTACACCAGCCAGGGCTGAAACTGTCTTTTTAATTAATGCATATATTTATGTTATCATCTCTCTCCTCCAAATACATTATCAATTCTATGAGAGTGTAGACTCTGAAGCAGACTGCCTGGGTTTGAATCTCAACTTTAGCACTTACTGTATATATATTTGTGAGGAAGTCACTTAAACTAGCTCCCATGGTCTATTATTAAAATGGTGGTAATAATTGTCTCCATCTCATAAGCCTGCTATAAGGATTGAATGAAAGATTATATATAAACCACCTAGAAGAATGACTGCTCAGAGTAAGCATTATATGATTTGCTGAATGTTATAATGATGATAGTTGTTATCATTATTATTCACATCTGTTTTCTTTTTTTTTAAATTGATACTTTTTTTTAAAGATAGAAACATTTTATTTATTTATTTTTAAAGATTTTATTTATTTATTTTTAGAGAGGGGAAGGGAGGGAGAAAGAGAGGGAGAGAAACATCAATGTGTGGTTGCCTCTCACGTGGCCCCCACTAGGGGCCTGGCCTGCAACCCAGGCATGTGCCCTGACTGGGAATTGAACCTGCGACCCTTTGGTTCGCAGCCCACCCTTCACATCTGTTTTCTTAGTAACTAGATCAGTACCATTTTCATTGTAGGTGCTCCATAAATATATTATAAATATATTAAGGAAATTATTATGCCTTATTATACATTAAACTGATATTTTATTTGGCTGTCGAGGAACAGTGTCAGTTTACCAAGTTTCATTAAAGTTACTTGTTTATTTGCCATGACATACTGTATAATTTCCCACTATGAATATGAGTGGAAAGGAAGTAAATTAGCTTTTGCTGCTATACTTCTGGTTTTGGAGAAAGAGGGTGATGCCTCCTAATATCTAGATCCAATTCATGTTCCTTAATCAGTATGATTCTGGGTATTCAGCTCTTAAAATAGCTGTTCAATTAAATTATTCAGTATGCACCCCATTCCTACCCCCTGCTTGGCCCATCATATAAACATTTTAAATTGATTTTAGGGTTACTGTGAAGATAACTTCTGCCTGAGCAAGAAACATCTTCTAAGGGTAAAACTGGATGCTAATTTAAATTCCTTTTTTTTCCCTTTTCTTAACAAATGTTAGAACATTGAGACAAGTTTGAGCAGGAATATTCTAGCACTTAATTCAACCTTCTCTCCACATATATGAAATAGAGAAGCTGAGTGATTTATCATACTCTGTATTTTATTATACTGTCATTTTTTGTATATTTAACTTTGGTTAATATAATCTTGACAGCAAGGTGGAATGTAATTTAAATTTTAATATATTCAGCTACAGCAATGACGTTGTATTATTTCTGCATATGAAAAGATACCAGTTCTGGGACTGACTGATATAGTGGAGGGGGCAAATATATATCCTCAGGTTACTTTTTAAAAATAAAAGTGAAAAATTACCTCATAATGTCACTGATGTCATGACGTAAGACACTAAATTATTCACTAAATTTCTTGTTGCCAATGGTCTCATCAAGTTTTGGGTTACATATTTTAGACATTTAAACAAAATCTTAAAGATAATTATTTAATTTTCAAAATTGGTCTTTTGATATTACAATGTCATTATAACAAAATCACTCAATAATACTTGAGTAGGTTAAATTATGTCTCTCCAAAGGCAAAATCCTGAATGTGAATAGCTTTTAGGGCTGATAACCATACTATTTGTAGATGTCAGGCTTATAAATAGGCCATACTGTATTTGATTTTTGCATTACAAAGATGAAAATTTCAGTAGCATCAATTAGAATTAAATTAAAATTAGAGAACCAGAGACTCTTTTGTCTGGAAGCAAAAATATGAGTTGTAGTCCAAGATACAGGGCAATGTTTGATCTAATTCCAGGCCTATGAGTCAGACATCTAGTTATCAAAATGCCATAGCAGGAATGTGCCCTTGGTTCATACATGATCTGATTTAAAGAGGGGGTCCTTTTTGTCATGATCCTGCAGAAATGAGCAATACTTTAATTAGTTTAGAATAATTACTGTACATAGATGAACTAGGTCCTTGGTCTTGTTTAACATCATCTCCACAATTGTAATAGGCTCTAGTAGGTACACAATTATATTTTTATTGAATGAATAAAAATATTCTGTTATTTTTAAAATTAAAACCACAGAGCCCCCTTTCAGCTATTACTTGTAGACTCTCCCTAGGAACTGGGATATCTTTGAAACAAAGTTTGAAAACCACTGGTTCAGGTAAGGATACAAAGGGAATTGGAACAAGTTGCAATTGGGCAGGTCTAGTCCTAGTTGGTTCCTATGAATCCTACAGCATCTTCTTGTCTCCACTCTCTTTTTGCCTCCATTGTCTTTCTTTTTTTTTTTTTTCTTTTTTACAGAATCTCAGGTCAAGTTTTATTTTTATTTTATTTATTTATTTATTTTAAATTTTTTATCAGTATTTTTTAATTGTTGATATTGTACATTTTTCTGTCTTTTACCCCGCCCCAGCCCACCATCCCAGCCCTCCCCGCCTTCCTCCCATTTCCACCCCCCATAGTTTTTGTCCACGAGTCCTTTATACTTGTTGCTCTAAACTGTTCCCCTTTTCCCCTGAAATTCCCTCCCCTCCCACTCTGGACACTGTCAGACTGTTCTCAAATTCAGTGTCTTTGTTTATATTATGCTTGTTTGTTTGTTTTGTTGATTAGCTTCCTGTTAAAGGTGAGATCATATGGTATTTGTCTTTCACTGCCTGGCTTATTTCGCTTAGCATGATACCCTCCAATTCCTTCCATGCTGTCGCAAAGGGTAGGAGCTCCTTCTTTCTTTCTGCTGCATAGAAAAGCATTGTCTTTCTTATATTGTATCTCTAGGTGACAATAGAGAGAATGTTAATGAAGGAGACAGGATGGTCCAAAACTTAGGAAGAAGTGTGGAAGCTTCTTCCTGTGAATTGAGATTCACAGTCTCTGAAAAAGTGAAACGAGATGAAAACTTTTGAAAAGAAGAAAATACAGTTAATTTTTTTTCTGGCATTGCATTCCATGAATGAATCTAACTATAGAATATTATTCATAACATGGGAAATAAAGTTAGGCAAAAATAAGTAGCATATCTGTTTGAAGAGTGGAAAAAGCATGCTGAGGAATCAACACTAGAATACATCAACCACAGCTTTCCAACCACCTGAAATAGCATTTTAGACAACTAAAATATAATTGGCATACATTTTAAGTGTATTTTACTAATTATGTTATTACAGTTGTCCCAATTTTCCCCTTTTGCCCTCCTCTGCTCAGGACCTCCCTTCCCTCCAGCATTCCCCCCGACCTTAGTTCATGTCCATGGGTTATGCATATAAGTTCTTTGGTTTCTCCATTTCCTACACTATTCTTAACCAACCTCTGTCTATTTTGTACCTACCAATGATGCTTTTTAATACCTACCCCTTCCTCTTCTTCCCTGCTGCCAGCTGATAACCCTCCAAATGATCTCCATACCTAAGATTCTACTCCTGTTCTGGTTGTTTGCTTCGTTGTTTTATGTTTTGTTTTTTTATTCAGTTGTTGATAATTGAGAATTTATTGCTCTTTCAAAAAGTGAAATTTTAAAGATCATAGTTTTGATCTTCTTTCTCTTAAGTACCTTTAATATTTAATGTAATAAGGGCTTGGTGATGATGAACTCCTTAGCTTTACGTTGTCTGGGAGGCACTTTATCTGCCCTTCCATTCTAAATGATAGCTTTGCTGGATAGAACAGTCTTGGATGTAGGGCCTTGCCTTTCATGACTTCAAATATTTATTTTTCAGCCCCTTCTTGCCTGTAATTTTTTTTTTTTTGAGGAATCAGCTGATAGTCTTATGGTAACTCTTTTTGTGGGTAACTCTCTGTACCTCTCTTGCTGCTTTTAAAATTCTCTCTTTGTCTTTAATCTTTTGCATTTTAATTATGATGTATCTTGGTGTAGCCCTCTTTGGGTCCAATTTGTTTGGGACTTTCTGTTCTTCCTAGACTTGTATGTTTATTTCCTTCACCAAAGTAGGGAAATTTTCATTCATTTTTTTCAAATAAGTTTTCAATTTGTTGCTCTTCCTTTTCTCCTTTTGGCATCCCTATGATTCAGATGTTGACAAGTTTGGAGATGTCCCAGAGACTTTTTATATTATCCTCATTTTTTTTGAGTTATTATTTCTTCTTTCTGTTCTGGTTGAATGTTTATTTCTTCCTTATGTTCCAAATTTATGATTTGAATCCAGGCTTCCTTCCCTTCGCTGATGGTTCTCCACAGATTTTTTCTTTTCTTTTTTTTTTTTTAAATTTATTTATTTATCTTTAGAGGGGAAGGGTAGGAGAGAAGGAGAGGGAGAGAAATATCAATGTATGGTTGCCTCTTGTGTGTCCCATGCTGGGAACTGGCCTGCAACCCAGGCATGTGCCCTGACTGGGAATCGAACCGGGATCCTTTGATTCGCAGGCCCGCGCTCAATCCACTGAGCTACACCAGCCAGGGCTAAGATTTTTTCTTTATTTCACTTTGTGTAACCTTCATTTCTTCCTTTATGTTGTTGCTGTACTCAGTGAGTTCTGTGAGCATTCTGATCACCAGTGACTTGACTCTGCATCTGATGGGTTGGCTACCTCTGTTTTGTTTAATTCTTTTTCTGGGGTTTTGTTCTGTTTTGATTTGGGTCATATTTCTTTGTCTCCTCGCTTTGGCAGCCTCCCTGTGTTTGCTTCTGTGTATTAGGTAGAGCTGCTTTGACTCCCTGTAAAAGACATCTGTAAATTGTGTGGGGTGGAGCCTCTTTACTACTTTGTGGTTCTCTGTAGGGGGAGGGCTCAGAGAGGAGACAATGCCTGTATCTGGCTTCTGGGGGTTCTCCTGGTACTTGCTCCATTTCCAGTTATTTCACCCACTTCCCATATGTGACTGACACCCTTCCAGCTGTTGCCGTGGTCTTGAATCCCAGAATGGGTGGGTTTGTACATGTTTTAAGACTGTGTGGGCCTTTTAAGTTGAACTTCCTAAAAATCTGGCAGTTTCTTCTGCCACCCCAACCCCCACTTGCTTTTTGCAGACAGAAGTTATGGGGATTTATCTTCTAGGCTCTGGAATCCTGGGCTGTGCAGTCTGGCCTGGGATTGCTGGCTCCCAAGGTATCCTTCCTAATTTTTATCCACCACATGAGAATGTGGGTCCACTCATGCCTGTTCCACTGCCACCACTGCCTCTCTGTGCCATACCATGTCTCCTTGCCTCTCCACCCCATCTCTATGTCTCTGCCCCTCCTATCCATCTGGATGAGTGTGGCTTCTTTAAATACTTGGTTGTAAGACTTGCATGAAGTTCAATTTTATGGCTGTTCTAGGTGTCATTTGTTTTGAGATTTAGTTGTAATTCTTTTTGTGTGAAGAGGTGAGGCATGTCTACCTACACCTCTGACTTGCCTGGAAGTACTGGCATGCATTTTTGAAGTTCTTTTCTGAAGGTACATATGATTTTAATATCCAAATTATCAGGATAATCAGTGTAGCAGACCCTTTTGCGTGGCGTGGGCCCAGCTCCCACTTGGAGATGCACAGGACCCATACCCACAGATAGGTTCTCTTGTGGGGAATCAGATTTGCAATATACCTAGGCTGCTTTTTGCTAAAAACTCCCTACCCTGCGAATGCTTGTTGTAACTTCCTAAAATCCATACTAAACCTTGCAGGGACCAGTGTAACCAGCTCCACCATTTTTGCCTCTTCATTTGCTAATATCCTTCTTCTGTGGTGTGATTAGGGGCATTGGCTCCTTTTGTTGTAACTGGGGATAGTGAGTGAGGACCATCTTGTAATGGGAGGAGGTATAGAATAAAGGCTTGTCTTGGCGGAGGCCAAGGCTTTTTGCTCCCCGTAAGAGAAAACTGACGCTATTGTCCTTTTTCCTCCACGGGACCCGGTAGTTCGTGTGTATGTTTTATTTCATCCATAATGATGCGGACCCTGCTAGCTGGGGTCCACATCAGCTGGAGCCTGAACAGGGACTCAGAGGCCATGAGCCATTGTCATTATGAACAACACACCAACTTGGCGGGAGTACATGCGCATTAGCCCAGGTAAGGGCCAGGGACCCCGAGTTCTTTTTGGGAATGCCGTCGGGTGTGTTGGATTCAGAAGAATAGGATTTTCTTCCTAGGTTGCTCTCTTTTGCAACCACTTTGCAACTCTACCTTCTTTAGTAAGCAGAAGCTTTGCTCCCTCTCCCAGGCTTTTGCTGGGAGGTGACCTCAACCAAGGTCTCGGCTTGGGAGAAAGAGCAAAGATTTTTCCCTTTCATCAGCTTTAAAAACATCAACTAGTTACAGGACAGTTTACAGGCATCTCAGCAAATTCTTTCTTTTAAGCCACGTCTTGCGGCCCATTAAAAAAAATTTTCTTGGAAAGTTTTTGCGCTTCCTCAACCACGAGGAACAGGCTCTCTAAGAACAAGAGCAATGTTTTAGGTTCAGCAGCATCTTGGGGCTGCAGATTTTCTCCCACATAAGGGATCTTTACATTTTGGAAGTATGGAAGGGAAGGGACAGATGCACACTAGCTAGGCCCTTCTCTTGAGGTTCGAGCCAGCTGCAGTTAGCCTTGCCCCGTATGCAGCCTGGGGTGGTGTGGGGTTCCGCACCCCAGTTGGGGCCGGCTTGTGCTGAGACCCAGTCGCTGTCATGCCATGGGGACGCGTGCCCAGGGTGGTGACCTGCGGGACGCTACAGTGATAGCCGCCACCGGGTGGGTCTCTTTGCCCAGCTGAGCAGCTGCATGGAGAAGAGATTGGTTTCCTCACCTCTTCTTCTCCCCAGTCTGGTGCATGTTGGGGGAGACCTTCCCTGTGCCCCAACGCACCAGAACACTTGCGACCATTTTTTTAAAAAAGTAAATGTATTTGCCAGTAGAGAAAAAACTGTTTCTGAGCATTGTGAATGTGTTCATAAATTTGTCAATCTAAAGCATGCTATAAGTGGGACAGGGGGTGCCACGTGTTAAAAAATATTAAAAATCCTCCTTGTTTATGCCGGAGCATGACCTTTATTGTAAAAATGAAATATAGGTGTATTGCCTTCCATGTAAAACTAGCCCTTCTCCATGGAAGACAAAGTACCATTTTTTAACTCAGTACCTGTAAACACTGATCATTTCCTTGGGGAAGAACTGGCTATTCTCCCGAAGGAAATGGTTAGTCAATTGAGTCACAAAAGGCCCTTGGCGCACAATCATTTTTTGTCTAAAACATATTTTTTCAGAGCACCTCTCCCCCTCCCATCTTTCCCACTTTCCTTGAAAACTGTGAATGCATTGCAGCTTGCAGAAACAGCAGGAGGCCTTTAGTCATTCAGGACGGCCTCAGCAAATTAAAACTGATAATGGCCCTGTATACCTTGCCCATTCTACTCAGGTTTTTCTTCAGCGTTGGAATATCCAACATAAAGCAGGAATATCTTATAATCTAACCGATCAATTTGTAGAACAGGCTTATCATATTTTTGTTTTGTTTTGTTCTATTTTTATTTATTTATTTTTGGAGAGAAGGGAAGGGAGGGAGAAAGAGAGGGAGAGAAATGTCAATGTGTGGTTGCCTCTCATCTGGCCCCCACTAGGGACCTGGCCTGCAACCCAGGCATGTGCCCTGACTGGGAATCGAACCTGTGACCTGCTTCGCAGGTCCGTGCTCAATCCACTGAGCTACACCAGCCAGGACTATATATTTTTTAAAACCTTCCTAAAAAACAGAAATAAGAGGGAGTCATGAGTCCTCCCCCCCCGAGAAATTTGATTATGTTAGCCATGTCTACATATAATTTTCTAAATTGTGGTGAATCACTTTGTATTCCAGTTGAGGAACATTTTGAGAAGAAGTAGCCAAAGTTATCTTATCCTCAGGTTTTATACAGAGATCTGCTGGGAGATGGCTCTTGGCAGGGCCCTGTAGATCACTTAACTTGGGGAAGAGGGTGTGTGTGTTTCCATCCCTACAGGTCCTGCCTGACTACCAGCCAGAAGAGTAAAGCCTTATCGTGAGTGGGGCAGACACCAAGCTCTGCTACCTGGAGCTGAGAATCAATCGACTGACAGACCAGATGGCTCAGCTGACCCTGAACAACCAGAAGGAAAACGGACACTTACACTGTCACTCACGGGCCTGGGTCTGCCAACGGAGGAGGATGGAGCCTGCCCCAATGACAGGGGCTGAGGCTCGGGTGCTTCCTGCAGAGAGCAACAACCCCTCGATGCCCCATAATGTTCAATGGTTGAACCCTAAAAACTGTTTCAGTGGACTGAACTTACAAGTTTGGGTCCTAGCAGCCCTTGGATCCCCCTTGTCTTAATCCTTATTTGTGCTTTATGATATATATAAAGGTTGTTCTCTTAAGATTGCATTCAGGAACAGCAAATAGTAGGTTTCACAGGTTTAAGAGCTACGATAGCATTTACAAACGAAAAAGCGGGGAGATTATATGTTGGGAACTGCCTTGCCTGGTCTCAGAGGCTGTAACCCCCCATGGCTAGGCTGAGTAAGAGCCCAAGCGACCTGCTTCTTCTGGGTCTGTTCTGCCCAGAGGACCTGAGCCACTAAGGAAACAGAGCTTATCTCCCTGGAAGGAGTGCCGCTTCTGCTTCATCCATATCTGGCCTCCAATGCTTGGTCAGTTAGCCAATGACAGGTAAGATTCCCTCAAGCGAGGTGTTACCTAAGACAGGCATGACCACGTGGATGGCCCTCAAGGAAGGACTCGGGGGCCACAGCAAAAAGAGGGTGATGGACCCTCGTCCCCCGGCTATCTGGACATAGCCTGAGTCCTCAATCTGTCTGCAAGTCTCCACCTAAGCCTGAAACAACGCCGGAGGTGGGTTCAGCCCTGTGCTGGAAAGCGCAGGTTCCCCGGGGCAGTCGGGCCTAAGAAAGAAAGCATAAAATCCTTTGAAATCTACTTTGCTGGTAACCTCAATTTAAATAAGGGTCCAAGCCTGAAATACGTTTGTTTCCCCGGAATTTTATGGCCCTTTAGCTATCTGACCCCGACTCAAAATAGGCCCTCACAGTTCTTTAAATATTATCTATTTGACCATTACCGCCTGACAGTGATTGATTGGACTTAATCTGAGAATGTGGGTCTTTGGAACCACTGGTTGCTTACTGATTATAATAATGTTCTATGTATTTTGATGTGTTTGCAAATTATTTTCCCAGGGCATGTGGAAGACCAGCAAGCTTTGTGGGATCATAGCGGTTCTATTAAAACAAAAGGGAGGAGATGTGGCAGACCCTTCTGCGTGGCGTGGGCCCAGCTCCCACTCAGAGATGCACAGGACCCACGCCCACAGATAGATTCTCTCTGGGGAATCAGATTTGCAATATACCTAAGATGCTTTTTGCTAAAAACTCCCTCACCCTGCAAATGCTTGTTGTAATTTCCTAAAATCCATGCTAAACCTTGCAGAGACCAGTGTAACCAGCTCCACCACTTTTGCCTTTTCATTTGCTAATATCCTTCTTCTGTGATGTGATTAGGGGCATTGGCTCCTGTTGTTGTAATGGGGTGGCGGGGTGTTGAGTGAGGACCATCTTATAATGTGAGGAGATATAGAATAAAGGCCTGTCGTGGCGGAGGCCTTGGCTTTTTGCTCCCCTTGAGAGAAAAGCCATGCTGTTGTCCTTTTTCCTCCACCAGACTCGGTAGTCCGTGTGTATGTTTTATTTCATCCATAATGACGTGGACACTATTAGCCGGTGTCCACATCAAGTCATAGGTTAGAGTCAAAAGAATTAGACTACAGAGCTTCCTCTACAATCTTTATTAAAGCATGTACCTATACTTAGGAAAATAACCTTATATGATAGCTTTCCATGATGTAGTTTAAACCCAGGAAACTGGATGCACTGTTTAGTTAGGGCACCATTTTAGTAGGAGTTTTCCTCCCAAGACCAGCATGAAGTAAAATTGAAAGTAATGGTAGTTTTTCTCTATGTGATCAAATTTTTTCAATCCCAAGTACCCCATTTTCCTGGGCCCACAGTCTCTGGATCACAACTGTAATAAAGACAACTTTCTTCCTAAGACAATATTTTAGGATGTTTTACTTAAAGACAAATGCCATATGATTTTACTCATATGAGGAATCTAATGAACAAACTGAAATAAAAAAACAGAGACAGACTCGTAGATGGAGAGCAGGATGACAGCAGTAGTGGGAGGGTAGAGGGTTCAGTGATCGAGCAAAAAGGAATAAAAGACTCATGCACATGGACAATAGTATGGTGGTTGTGAGTAATGGAAAAAACACAATAAAATTTTAAAGAAAATAAAATAACTCTATGCCCAACAGGTGTTACCAGTGCAGGATTGTCTGTTATATGGACGCTAAATATAGAAAAGTACATTCAAAAGTTAAAAGATACGCCCAATTCTATTTTCTGCAACCAAAGGAGGAAGAGACTTAATAGAGAGGAGAAATACTCAAAGGTGTAATTATGAATATAAAAATTATTCAAAGGAAAAAGAAAATGATAGATAATCAAGAATGATTATGTAAGAATAGCATGTGATACAATAGTAATAGAAAGAAACACTACTATTCAGAGTGAACGTGGGCTTACACAAAGACCTAAACATGTATATGAATATTATGTTAGAATATTGTGTAAAAATAACAGCATTGCTCATAATATCAGAAAACAAAGCAAATCAAGCACATATCACACACAAGTTGAACGAGAAAATAGAAGTAAAAATAAATGAATCGTTATACAGGGGTGGGCAAAAGTATGTTTACAGTTGTGAGTATGTGAAACAGCTTATTTTCATATATTTATTAATAATCGTATTATTTATTTTTATTATAACCATAATCCTACTTTTGCCCTCCTCTGTATATATGAAAATGCACGAATCTGAAATGCACAAAGTGTAACAAAGAGAGCAAGACAAGAAAAAATAAATTGTATGATTCCATTTTTGGAAATTCAATAATACACAAAACAAACATATTATTTAGGCACAGATGTGGAGTTGACAAAGTATAAAAATTATACAGTATATTATTAACAAAAAATAGAATATTGGTTTCCCTTGCAATTTTTTAAAAACCATGCAACATTTTCTTTTTTTAATATTTTATTTATTTAATTTTGGGGGCAACGGAAAGAGAGGGAGAGATACATCAATGTGTGGTTGCCTCTTGTACGCCCCCTACCAGAGACCTGGCCTGCAACCCAGGCATATACCCTGACTGGGAGTTGAACTTGCAGCCCTCTGGTTTGCAGGCCAGTGTTCACTCTACTGAGCCATACCAGCTAGGTCTCCCTTGAAATTTAAATAAATAAGGAATAGTAATGTTTAATAATAACAAGTAACATTATGTGCTAGGTAATTGTCTAGATACGTTCTATGTATTAACATGTAAAAGTGAAAAAAAGATGTGACAATTATTATTATTATCCTCTTTTTGTAGTTTGGAATATTAAGCACAGGGCAGATTTGTAATATTCCTGAGTTTATGAAGATAGCAAGTAGTAGAGCTTGGAAATTGAACACAGGCAGCCTGAGGCATGAGCCTGCATTCTTAACTATTATGCTAAATTAGAAAGAGACACAAGGTGCCCTTCCAAAGCACTGATATATTCTATTTTTTAACCTGGGTATTAGCTAAATCAAAGTTTATTTTATTACGATTCTTCAGACTGTATAGTCATTTTATATATTATTTTGCACATATGGTATTTTAATATTTATGAAAAAATAATAAAAGGGAATAACAACATTTATTCCTGAAAAAAATATGAATAGAGATCTAGGGTTCCTTTTAAGAGAAACCACAGAAACAAATAGGGAAGTAAATATTGGCACTGTTAACATAAAAATGTGAGAAACCATCAGGGAGACCAACGATTGTCAAATATGAGTGTGTGCATGTGTGTGCATGTTAACAAACATGCTCACATCCATGTGTATGTGCAGATTATTTCAGCCTGGTTCACAGTTTAGCCAGGTACAATATTGGGGAAATATTTTGGGTAAGAGCTTTTTATCCTCTTACTTCTTTTCTACACTGCCTTGGAATAATCATTGCCTATTCTGTTGACGCAAAAATTGGTAGTAACAACCCAGATCTTCTAGTGCCAGTGGTTTAATATCACAGCTCTGTAAAGACCTGTTGGTGTGTAAGAAGTCTGTGTGAACAAGTTCAGAGTGACTGCCATTCTAGGACATTCATTCCTTTATTTTATTTCCTACCAAACTTCAGAGTTTATGGATTATAGACTAAGATGACTGTCACTTTTAGTGCTGCTTATCCCCAAAAGAGTGGTTGTGGGGTAAAGTGACAGCAAGTAGATATGTTGAATAGTGATTCTGTGGTGCTTGATACAGGCCCTATAACTTGGGACATAAAGCAACAGATTAGGTACAAACTGGCTTGGAATCTGTCCCTTCCCAATATACAAAATCAGATAGTGTAGATGATACCTCTATGGGACTAAGAGCTCAAAGGCCAAAATGTCTAGGCCCCTGAAGAATTCATGCACCATAAAAGGAAGACAACTAATGATAAACATACTGCAAGAAGTAGAATTATTGAAATAAAGGGACGGACCAACAATTTAAAATGAAAATAATAGATACTCTCAAAGCAATAAAGGAAATACTAATATTATTAAGAAGAACATGAAGGTTACTGAAAATCAAGTATGCGGAATCAAAATATTCATAGTTAAAATAAAGAACACAGCTCTGGCCCTGGCTGGTGTAGCTCAGTGGATTGAGCGCGGGCTGTGAACCAAAGGGTCATGGTTCGATTCCCAATCAGGGCACATGCCTGGGTTGCAGGCCAGGTCCCCAGTGGGGGCCATGTGAGAGGCAACCACACATTGATGTTTCTCTCCCTCTCTTTCTCCTTCCCTTCCCCTCTCTCTAAAAATAAAGAAATAAAATATTAAAACAAACAAACAAACAAAAAAAAAAAAAAAAAAAAAAAAAACACAGGTCTGGCTGGTGTGGCTCAGTGGATTGAAAGCCGGTCTGCGAACCAAAGAGTCTCCTCTTCGATATCCAGTCAGGACACATGCTTGGGTTGCAGGCCAGGTCCCCAGTAGGGGGCATGCAAGAGGGAATCACACATTGATGTTTCTCTCTTTCCCTTCTCCTCTCTAAAAAGAAATAAATAAAATGTTGAAAAAATAAAAATAAAGAACACAGTAAAAATAAAAAAGAATATAACACTGTAAATGAGGAGTGTTCAACCTGTGACCCACTGAGTGCATGCAACCCAGGATGGCTGTGAATATGGCCCAACACAAAATTGTAAATTTCCTTAAAAAATTGTGAGATTTCTTGGTGATTATGTGTCACAATGTACTTAATGTGTGGTACAAGACAACTCTCTTTCTTTCAGTGTGGTGTAGAGATGCCTAAAGTTTGGACACCCGTACTAAATGGGACATTAAAAATGAAAGAAAACTTCTACTAGAATAGTATCTACAGTAAATGTCAGGAGGCTAAACTCCAATATAAAATTTAATTCTGCAATTGATTTTTTAAAAACCTACAATATATTGTCTACAAGAGACACACTTAAAATAATAAAGAAATGTTGAAAAATTATGGAAAATATATACCAGGGAAATAAGAGGTAAAAAAAAAGTAAGATAGTGTATCTTGGGTGTTGAGCCATGGTTTGAAACACATCCGTCCTCTCCTTGTGTTGTACTGGTTCAATTCAGGCAAATGTGATCTTTTGCAACTTTACTCAACTATTTGTTATTGTGGCATTTTAATTTCTTTTTCTGCATTTCTTGGGTCTCATTCACTTGAAATCCAGGAGTCATCTTTCTTTGCCCAGTGTGATCTAATCATCATTTCTCCTAGAGCTTGAATTGAGAAACAATTAGTTATTTTAAATTGCTTTCTTGAAGATGGTGTTTTATACCTTATCATATTTTATTGTCTTCAAACTCTAACTTCCTCCCTAGAAAGTAAAGAAAGTGAGCCAAGCAGATGTTTTCTTATCAAGAATTCATAGCAGACCTATTTATCCTAAATTAGCATATCTCATTAACTGTCACAAGGACACGGAGTGAATTGTGTTTGAAAAAAGGCCTGAAAAAAACTAATGTTTTAGAGAAGAAACATATTCCCAAGCAATTGCTTTCATAACTTTCTCCTTTCTCAGTGGAACGTGAACAAAACAAAATCTGAGTTATCATTGTCCAATTGAGCACTTTGCTTGGTCTGAATTCCTGTAATGATAACTAATGTAAGAAGTCACATGAGGCTGGGTACAGGTAGGCAGAGTAATAAGGATAGGGAGAAACACTGTCCTATTCTATGTCTAGCTTTCACATTTAGTAAATACCAATTACCAGTTGTGCACATGCGAAATGCTTTATATGCATTTTTTATTTATTAATTACAGCCCTCTATGAAATACACACTGTTGTTCTTTTTCTCCATTTTTGGTATGAGAAATCTGGACTCTGAAAAGATAAAAAACAATGTCCAAGTGTCATAGGTAGTAAGTAGCAGAGATAGAACTAGTGATCAGTCCTATGTGACTTTGAGCCCATACTTTTCCATGAAATTATGCTGCATGAGTGAACAAGAAACTTACCAACTCCTTGACACATAATAAGTACTGAATAAATGACTCCCAAGTAATGATTACAATGGATACTGGCTGAGTTGCTGCTGGTTAAGAATTCTGAGCTAACAAAGCTCTATTATTATGCATTTCAGTTCAAGCCATGTCTCCTGTACCTGCTTAAGGGTGCCAAGTGACAGGTGTTATTGTTTTAAATTAAAGGGAATTACATTTTAATTTTGATGTTTTTATTGTATTTTTCAATTACCATTAATCCCCCTTAGACTCATCCCTCCACAATTACCAAACTGTTGTCCGTGTCCATCAGTTCTTTTTCTTTTTTTCTCAATATCTCCACCCCGTAAACTTGCCCCACCTTTGCTGTCATCTTGCTCTGTATCTGTGAGTCTGTCTTTATTTGGCATATTACTTTGGTTTGTTCATTAGATTCCACATATGAGTAAAATCATATGGTATTTGTCTTCTCTGCCTGGCTTGTTTCACTTAGCATAGTGTTCTCCAGGTCTATCCATGCCATCACAAACAGTAAAATTTTCTTTTTTATGGCCAAGTAGTATTCCCTTGTGTAAATGTTCCATAGTTGTCCCGTTCATCTACTGATGGACACTTGGGGTGCTTCTATAACTTGGTGATTGTAAATAATGCTGCAATAAACATAGCAGTGATTATTTTCTTTTGAATTAGTGGTATTGGTTTCTTCAGGTAAATTCCCAGAAATTTACTGGGTTATAAAACAGTTTCTTTCTTAATTTTTTAAGGTATCTCCATACCACTTTCCATAGTGGCTTCAACAATCTGAATTCCCAGCCACAGTGCAAAAGAGTTCCCCTTTCTCCACATCCTCACTAGCACTTCTTATTTGTTGAAATTATGATGACAGCTATTCTGACTGGTGTGACCAGATAGCTCATTGTGGTTTTAATTAGCATTTCTCTGATGATTAGTGATGTTTAACATCTTTTCATACATCTATTGGCCATCTGTATGTTCTCTTTGGAGAAATGCTTATTCATTTCCTTTTCCCATTTTTTTAAATATATTTTATTGATTATGCTATTACAGTTGTCCCATTTCTCCCCCATCATTCCCCTCCACCCTACACACCCACATCCCCCCCTTTAGTTCATGTCCATGTGTCATAAGTTCTTATAGCTTCTACATTTCCCATACTATTCTTGCCCTCCCCCGTCTATTTTCTACCCACTATCTATGCTACTCATTCTCTGTAGCTTTCCCCCCTCTATCCTCCTCCCACGCCCCTGTTGCTAACCTTCCATATGATCTCCATTTCTGTGGTTCTGTTCCTGTTCTAGCTGTTTGCTTAGTTTGCTTTTGTTTTAGGTGTGGTTCTTAATAGCTGTGAGTTTGCTGTCTTTTCACTGTCATATTTTTATCTTCTTTTTCTTAGATAAGTCCCTTTAACATTTCATATAATAAGGGCTTGGTGATGATGAACTCCTTCAACTTGACCTTATCTGAGAATCGCTTTATCTGTCCATCCATTTTAAATGAAAGCTTTGCTGGATAGAGCAATTTTGGATATAGGTCCCTGCTTTTCAAGATTTCAAATATTTCTTTCCAGCCCCTTCTTGCCCGTAAGGTCTCTTTTGAGAAATCAGCTGACAGTCTGATGGGAACTCCCTTGTAGGTGACTGTCCCCTTATCCCTTGCTGTTTCTAGAATTCTCTGCTTCATTTTAATCTTGGCTAATTTAATTACGATGTGCCTTGGTGTGTTCTTCCTTGGGTCCAACTTCTTTGGGACTCTCTGAGCTTCCTGGACTTCCTGGAAGTCTATTTCCTTTGCCAGATTGGGGAAGTTCTCCTTTATTATTTGTTCAAATAAGTTTTCCACTTGTTGCTTTTCTTCTTCCCCTTCTGGGACCCCTATAATTCGAATGTTGGGACATTTAACGATGTCCCGGAGGTTCCTAAGCCTCTCCTCATTTTTTTGATTTCTTGTTTCTTCCTCGTTTTCTCTTTGGTTGTTAGTTTCTTCCTTCTGGTCCACTCCATTGATTTGGGTCTCAGTTTTCCTTCCACCTCTATCAGTTCCCCATGCATCTTCCTTCATTTCACGTATTGTAGCCTGCATTTTTTCATCTAGTTTGTGAGCAAAATCAACCAATTCTGTGAGCATCTTGATGACCAGTGCTTTGAACTGTGCATCTGATAGGTTGGCTATCTCTTCACTGCTTAGAGGAATTGGCTCTGGGGCTTTTATTTGTTTTCCGGTTTGAGCCATTTTTGGTGTTTTTTGTTTGTTTGTTTGTTTGTTTTGTTTTGGTTTTAGTCTGGTCGAGGTTATTACGTAGTGAGGAGTGGAGCCTCAGGCGCTCCCCAGTGTGGGGCAGCTCAGTTGCTGGGTTGTGACGCTGTATGTGGGGGTGGGGTCTGAGAGGGAACAATGGCGCTTGCTCCGCTCTCTCCTGGATTCAGTCCCTTCCGCCACTTCCCCTCTGCCTGGACCGTCTGCGCGCACGAATGTGGGACCACCTGGTCAGCCAGCCACCTTGTGTGGCCTCACTGGTTCTGCACAGTTGCCCCCCTGTGCCCGGGGTCCGCCAGCTGCTGCCTGTGGGCCTGGGGACCACCAGCTGCCGCCTGTGCACCTGGGAACTGTCAGCCGCTGCTGCTTGCATTCCTGGGTCTGCACCTCGACTTTCTCCTGCCATGACTCCGCCCCTCTTACCGGTCTGGATGAATGGTTGTTGGCCTTCCGTACAGTTCAATTTTCTATCAGTTCTGGTTGTTTTTTTGTTTCTAAATATTTGTTGTCCTTAATTTTGGTTGTGAGAGGAGGCACAGTGTGTCCGCCTACACCTCCATCTTGGCCGGAAGTCCCTTTTCCAATTTTTAATTAGACTGTTATTTTTTTGGTATTGACTTGTATAAGTTCTTTATAAATGTTGGGTATTAACCCCTTATAAGATGAATTGATGTATGTGTTCTCCCATTCAGGGGGATGTCATTTTTTGTTGATGGTTTCCTTTACTGTGCAAAAACTTTTTAGTTTGATGTAGTCCCATTTGATTGTTTATTCTTTACTTTCCCTTGCCTGAGGAGCTATATCAGATAAAATATTGCTATGAGCAATGTCTGAGATTTTACTATGTTTTCTTCTAGAATTTTTATGGCATTTGGTCTAATATTTCAGTATTTAATCCATTTATGAGGCCAGCATTATCCTAATTCCAAAACCAGATTAAGACACTGCAACAAAATAAAATTATAGGCCAATATCCCCAATGAACATAAATACTAAAATCCTCAACAAAATATTAGCAAACCAAATACAGCAATATATTCATAAGGTCATACACAAGCCAGCCAAGATGGAGGCATATGTCAATACACTGTGCCTCCTCACACAACCAAAAGAAAGACAACAACAAATTTAAAAACAAAAAGAACCAGAACTGTCAGAAAATTGAACTGTATGGAAGTCCAACAACCAATGAGTTAAAGGAGAAACACTCATCCAGACCAGTAGGAGGGGTGGAGAGGACTCCCAGCAAGGTGGTGGTTAGAGGACCTGGGTGGGAGAGGTGGTGGCTGGTGGACATTTGTGTGCAGATAAACTGGGAGGAACAACTGTTGCAAGACAGACCATGCAACCCAGGATTCCAGCATATGGAAATAGAAGCTCAAAACCTCTGACTGGAGAATAGGGGTTAGCTCTTCCTTAAATGTTTTGTAGAATTCTCCTGTGAAGCCATCTGGTCCAGGGCTTTTGTGCATCGGGAGTGTTTTGATTACTGATTCAATTTCACCAGCTGTTATTGGTCTGTTCAGGCTTTCTGTTTCTTTTTCATTGAGTTTTGGAAGGTTATATTTTTCTAGAAACCTGTCCATTTCACCTAGGTTTTCAAATTTCTTGGCATACAGTTCTTCATAGTAATTTCTTACACTCCTTTGTATTTCTGCGGTGTCGGTTGTAATATCTCCTCTTTCATTTCTGATTGTGTTTATTTGAGTCCTCTCTCTTTTTTTCTTGATGAGCCTGCTTAAAGGCTTGTCGATTTTGTTGATCTTTTCAAAGAACCAACTCCTGGATTCATTCGTGCAAGAAAATGAAACTCAAGCACCAACTTACACCATACACAAAAATAAATTCAAGGTGGATAAAAGACTTAAACATAAGCCGTAACACCATTAAAGTCCTAGAAGAGAACATAGGCAGGAAAATCTCAGATATTACACGCAGCAACATTTTTACTGATATGTCTCCTAAAGCAAGGGACATAAAGGAAAGAATAAACAAATGGGATCTCATCAAAATAAAAAGCTTCTGCATGTCCAAGGAAAACAGTATTAAAATAAAAAGAGAACCGACTGTGTGGGAAAACATATTTGCCAATGATATCTCAGATAAGGGTTTAATCTCCAAAATATGCAAAGAACTTACATGACTCCACTCTAAGAAGACAAGCAACCCAATTAAAAAATGGGCAAAGGACTTGGGCAGACACCTCTCCAAGGAGGACATACAGAGGATCCAGAGACACATGAAAAGATGCTCGATATCGCTAGCTATCAGAGAGATGCAAATTAAAACCACAATGAGATACCACTTGACACCAGTCAGAATGGCCTTCATAAACAAAGCAACAAACAGCAAGTGTTGGAGAGGTTGTGGAGAAAAGGGGACACTAGTGCACTGCTGGTGGGAGTGCAGACTGGTACAACCACTATGGAAAACAGTATGGAATTTTCTAAAAAAACTAAAAATGGATATACCTTTTGACCCAGCAATTCCATTGCTAGGACTATATCCTAAGAACCCTGAAACACCAATCCAAAAGAAACTATGCATCCCTATGTTTATTGCAGCACAATTTACAATAGCCAAGTGTTGGAAGCAACCTAGATGCCCATCAGTAAATGAATGGATCAAAAAACTGTGGTACATTTATACAATGGAATTCTATGCAGCAGAAAGAAAGAAGGAGCTCATACCCTATGCAACAGCATGGATGGAACTTGAGAGCATCATGCTAAGCGAAGTAAGCCAGGCAGTGAAAGATAAATACCATATGATCTCACCTTTAACAGGAACCTAATCAACACAACAAACAAACAAGCATAATATAACCAAAGACATGGAAATTGGGAACATGCTGAAAGTCACCAGAGGGGAGAGGGGAGGGAATTTCAGGGGAAAAGGGGAAGGATTTACAGGAACAAGTATAAAGGACACATGGACAAAAACTATGGGGGGGGGGTGGAAATGGAAGGGAGGTGGGGAGGGTTGGGGTGGCGGGTTCGGGTGAGAATAAAAGACAGAAAACTGTACAAGATCAACAATGAAAAGAAAAATTAAAAAAAAAAAACCTGTGGTGGTTGCAGTGACAGGATAAACTCCCAGTCCCAAAGCAGAGTGTGTTGGACAGACCCACATGGTCCTAGTACATTCACAAACCCACCCTCCTGGGAAGCAGCAGTAGAAGGGTCCAATTTGCTTGTGGGTAGTGGAGGAAGTGATTGAAAGCCACCCAAGAGCCCAGCAAGCAGTGTTATTCCCTTTTGAGCCCCTCCCTCACATACCACACCACAACACATTGATGTGGGTTCTCCAGCCCTGCCAAATACCTAAGGCTCCACCCCTTAGTTTGTAACAGGTGTGCCAAGACAAAAAAAATATGGCCAAAATGAAAGAACAGATCAAAGCTCCAGAAAAAATACTACTTAGTAATGAAAAGATATCCAACCTATCAAATGCACAGTTCAAAACACTAGTAATCAGGATACAGAAATGGTTGAGTATGGTCACAAAATAGAGGAAAGAGGGAAGGCTATGTAAAGTGAAATAAAGGAAAATGCACAGGGAACCAACAGTGACAGGAAGGAAACTGGGACTCCAATCAACGGTTTGGACCAGAAGGAAGAAATAAGCATTTGACCAGAATAGAATGAAGAAACAAGAATTCAAAAAAATGAGGAGAGGCTTAGGAACCTCCAGGACAACTTTAAACATTCCAACATCTGAATCATAGGGCTACCAGAGGGACAAGAGAAAGAGCAAGAAATTGAAAACTTATTTGAACAAATAATGAAGGAGAAATTCCTCAATCTCGTAAAGGAAATAGACTTCCAGGAAGTCCAGGAAGCTCAGAGAGTCCCAAAGAAGTTGCTCCCAAGGAGGAACACACCAAGGCACATCATAATTACCTTACCCAAGATTAAAGATAAGGAGAGAATCTTAAAAGCAGAGAGAGCAAAGGAGACAGTTACCTATAAAGGTGTTACTATAAGACTATCAGCTGATTTCTCTAAAGGAACCTTACAGGCAAGGAGGGGCTGGATAGAAGTATTTGAAGTGTTGAAAGGCAAGGACCTACATTCAAGATTACTCTACCCAGCAAAGCTATCATTTAGAATGGAGGGGCAAATAAGGTTTTTCCCAAATAAGGTCGAGTTAAAGAAATTCATCATCATGAAGCCCTTATTATATGAAATGTTAAAGGGACTTATCTAAGAAAATCAGAGGGAAAGGGGGGAGGGAACAATGGGGAAATAAGTACAAGGAATAAGAAGCATAAATGGTAGGTACAAAATAGACAGGGAGAGGTTAAAAGTAGTATAGGAAATGGAGAAACCAAAGAACTTATATGTACGGCACATGGACATAAACTAAGGGGACAGAGTGCTGGCTGGAGGGGGTTGCAGGGCAGTGGGGAATAATGGCGAGAAGAAATAAAACGACTGTAATAGCATAACCAGTAAAATATATTTAAAAACATCCCATTCACAATTGCTTCACAAAAAGAATAAAATGCTTATGAATAAATCTAGCCAAGGATGTAAAAGTCCTGTACTTGGAAAATTATAAAACACTGAAGAAAGAAACTGAAGAAGATACAAATAAGTGGAAGCACATACCATGTTCATAGATGGTTGTATTTAATAAATAAAATGTATATAAATAATTTTACATGGGCACAACTGGTAGTTGGTATTTACTAAATGTGAAAGCTAGACGTGGAGTAGGACAGTGTTCCTCCCTTATCTTATCACTCTCCCTATTTGCACTCAGGCTTATATGACTTCTTAGATTAGTTTTCATTGCAGAAATTCTAACCACGTAGTGTTCAAATAGACAGTAACAACTCAGATTTTGTTTTGTTTATCTTCCACAGAGAAAGGAGTGAGTTAAGAAGGCAGTTGCTTGAGAATATGTTTTTTTCTCCAAAAAAATTAGGACGTAAATTTCAGTCAGTCATTTGGAGTTTTTATGAGAATGCCTTCTCATTCTTATAATTATGTAAGGGTTCCAGGGGCATTTGAGTATCCCTTCAAGTGTCATCATTGTCCGTTGTTTCTTCTTATAGCCATCCAATGCTGCCTTGACTCTGTTTCCCCACCATCTATTCTATGACACAATGCCCTAAAGTATTTCTTAACTTCTAGACTTCATACCTTGTCCAGTATGGTTCTTTAAAGGCTGAAAGCTCACCTGGTAATTTTAATGAGTTCTGCTAAATTTGGTCACAAGGAACTATCAAGACTTACAAAGTGTAAGTGTTTAGTGTTTTTTATAAATTCTCATTCAATCATCCTCATTCAAATTATGGTCACATTCAAATCTCTGTTCTGTATAAAGTTGAGATGTCTTCTACTTCTGTCCCAGTTATTACACCAATCTCTAGGGATATAGGGAAATAAGGACATAAACCATTTCCCTTTTAAATTTTTGAACCAACAAATTGCTGTTTCCTCTGTGTTAAATTGCATATTGGCCACAAATTATTTTCATTCTTCTGCATAAAGTTAGGCTGATGTTCTCATGAGGAGGTTAAATTATTTTCTTTCCTGCTTATACCTGGGCTTGGTCATGTGACCTGTCCTGCCTAATGTGATATTAGCAAATGTGAGATGAGCAATAGGCCTGAAAAGTACTTGAACTTTAGACCTTGATCTTTATTGATGCTTTTGGTGTCCAGGCATCACCATATAAAGCAGCCCGTGTAAGAATTAAGAGGCTACACGGAAGTAAGATATCATAGTCAAAAGACTGTTGACCTCCAGATAAGTGAATGGTGTCACCCTGGATCATCCAGCTTCCATCTGAAGAGTAACTCCAGACATGTGATGGGCCAATCAAGATTAGCTGAGCCAACCCAGCACAAAAGAAGTGCCCGGCAGAAGTGAGAGCTAAAAAATAGTGGTTATTTTCATTCACTGTATTTATTTGCTGGGGCTACCATAACAAAGTACCACAGACTGAGTGGCTTAAATAACAGAAATTTATTTTCTCACAATTCTGTTCCTAGATGTCAGTGATCAAGGTGTCAGCAGGGTTATTTCTTCTGAGGCTTATCTCCTTGATTTGTAGAATGCTGTCTTCTCCCTGTGTTTCAGATGGTTTTCCCTTTGTATATGTGTGTTTTCATCTCCTGTTTTTATGAGGATACCAGTCATATTCAGTTAGAGTCTACACTCATGACCCTATCTCAATTACCTTTTAAAACACCCTATATCCAAATATAGTCATATTCAGAAGTATTGGGGATTAGGACTTCAACATGTGAATTGGGGGCAGTGGCATAATTCAGCCTCTAACAGTCAATACCTGTCACTCCCTCTATTGGACTTCCTTACTGATACAGTTTTATCTTCAAGATGTGAAGTTTTCCTCATTTGTTCTAAAATGTAAAATCCCATTTCTTCCTTCTATTGAGTTAAGGAGACCCTAGATCTCAAAGACTTTCCTCTCTTCAGTGGGGATAAAAAGCACCAAGAAATTTGCTCATTAAACTGTAAAAAATAAATTATCATGCAACACACCAACCCTTCAGTGCCCTCTGCTATCTCAGTTCTAAATGATTTTGCATTTTTCTAAGTTTCTATATCACTTGTACATCTCTACCACACCACTTGGTATCTGAACATAAACTACTCTGCATGTTAATCCTAGTCCATAAATGTGACACTTCATCAAGTAGACGGTGAATTCTTTGAGTATAGAGTTCTGTCAGATAACTTATACTTTCCATATAAAAATTTGCCATGCGGACTTCCGGCCAAGATGGAGGCGTAGGCAGACACACTGTGCCTCCTCTCACAACCAAAATTAAGGACAACAAATATTTAGAAACAAGAAAACAACCAGAACTGATAGAAAATTGAACTGTATGGAAGGCCAACAACCATTCATCCAGACCGGTAAGAGGGGCGGAGTCACGGCAGGAGAAAGTCGAGGTGCAGACCCAGGAATGCAAGCAGCAGCGGCTGACAGTTCCCAGGTGCACAGGCGGCAGCTGGTGGTCCCCAGGCCCACAGGCAGCAGCTGGCGGACCCCGGGCACAGGGGGGCAACTGTGCAGAACCAGTGAGGCCACACAAGGTGGCTGGCTGACCAGGTGGTCCCACATTCGTGCGCGCAGACGGTCCAGGCAGAGGGGAAGTGGCGGAAGGGACTGAATCCAGGAGAGAGTAGAGCAGGCGCCATTCTCACCTCTCGGACCCCGCCCCCACCTAAAGCGTCACAACCTAGCGACTGGGCTGCCCCGCCCTGGGGAACACCTAAAGCTTCACCCCTCATACATAATAGCCTCGACCAGACTAAAACCAAAACAAAACAAAACAAAACAAAAAATACCAAAAATGGCTCAAACTGGAGAACAAATGAAAGTTTCAGAGCCAATTCCTCTAAGCTGTGAAGAGATAGCCAACCTATCAGATGCACAGTTCAAAGCACTGGTCATCAAAATGCTCACAGAATTGGTTGATTTTGCTCACAAATTAGATGAAAAAAATGCAGGCTACAATACGTGAAATGAAGGAAGATGCATGGGGAACGGATAGAGATGGAAGGAAAACTGGGACTCAAATCAATGGAGTGGACCAGAAGGAAGAAACTAACAACCAAACAGAAAACGAGGAAGAAACAAGAATTCAAAAAAATGAGGAGAGGCTTAGGAACCTCCGGGACATTGTTAAACGTCCCAACATCCGAATTATAGGGGTCCTAGAAGAAGGAGAAAAAGAGCAACAAGTGGAAAACTTATTTGAACAAATAATAAAGGAGAACTTCCCCAATCTGGCAAAGGAAATAGACTACCAGGATGTCCAGGAAGCTCAGAGAGTCCCAAAGAAGTTGGACCCAAGGAGGAACACACCAAGGCACATCGTAATTACATTAGCCAAGATTAAAATGAAGGAGAGAATTCTAGAAGCAGCAAGGGATAAGGGGACAGTCACCTACAAAGGAGTTTCCATCAGACTGTCGGTTGATTTCTCAAAAGAGACCTTCCAGGCAAGAAGGGGCTGGAAAGAAATATTTGAAATCTTGAAAAGCAGGGACCTACATCCCAAATTGCTCTATCCAGCAAAGCTGTCATTTAGAATGGAAGGACAGATAAAGTGCTTCTCAGATAAGGTCAAGTTCAAGGAGTTCATCATCACCAAGCCCTTATTATATGAAATGTTAAAGGGACTTATCTAAGAAAAAGAATATCAAAAATATGACAGTGAAAAGACAGCAAACTCACAGCAATTAAGAACCACACCTAAAACAAAAGCAAACCACTAGAACAGGAACAGAACCACAGAAATGGAGGTCATATGGAGGGTTAGCAACAGGGGTGTGGGAGGAGGATAGGGGGAAAGGTACAGAGAATAAGTAGCATAGATGGTGGGTAGAAAATAGACAGGGGAGGGCAAGAATAGTGTGAGAAATGTAGAAGCTAAAGAACTTATGACATGTGGACATGAACTAAAGGGGGGGAATGTGGGTGGGAGGGGTGTGCAGGGTGGAGGGGAATGATGGGGGAAAAATGGGACAACTGTAATAGCATAATCAATAAAATATATTTTAAAATAAATAAATAATAAAAAAAATTTGCCATGCAATTGTCATTCTAGACTTGATTAGCTTAGTGATATTACATTTTGTAATTAGTGACTCTAACAGTAACTTTTTTCTTTTTAATGTATGTATTATCTGACTTTTATACTTTCTAATGCAAAATGTGAAAATATTATGTTTTGCTCCTTTCGTCATCACAGAAATGATGTTGAGATTTAAGTGTTTACAAAGAGCTTCAGGAAGGAGATACCTAGAACATTAACAATGTTTAGTGTTAGTACTGCATATTTTGAACTTCACTAAGATTATTCAAGCAGCAAAATAGTTCTTTTAAATATATTTATTTAAATTCAGACTAGTAAACCAATTGTTATATTGGATAATAGATTTAAAGCTAAACTCAGAACATCTTTTTTCCCCTCATTTACAGTGTGTAAGAAAACATAAGGCAATCTTAAACCTCAGAGACTTTATGGCCATTATTTTTTGCACATCAGGGAGGTTCCAATAAACATGCAAGATAGAAAATGTTTTTATGTCCTAGTTAGAAAGAAAACAGGTGCTATTATAGCTATTGACTGCAACACACAATATCACTAATCTAACTGAAAACGGAAATGTTGAGTACCTTGCCAGCTGCTGTAAATAGGTCTGCTTTGAGCTACTCACAGTTCTGACACATCAAAAGGGACTTGTCTCTAAAGAATCTGGAAATGCAGTGGAAGGTTACCTATTCTGTACGGTGCCCCTAACTGTAGCCACTTAGGCTATCCCCACCTTGATCAGTCTGGCTCTGTGCCTATAAGGATCCTAGAATGGCTCCTTCTTCCATTTTTCTTCCAACAATCTTTTGCCACAACTTTCTTCAAGAGCTACTACAGACATGATATTCTTGACTAAATAGTAATAATAATTTTTATTTATTCTGTGCCAGGTCCTGTTTTAAATATTTTCAGATATTAAGTAATTTAATCATTTTATTAATCTTACAAGACTGTAATTTTTCTCACTTTTTATGCAGGAGGTAACTAGTTATAATGTAGCTAATTAAATAATACATGTTGCATGGCTAATCAATAGAACTATAAACAAGGGAGTCTGAGCGTGGACCTCTTCAACAATCATATGATGGAGTGCATAATGCAGTGTGAAGATGATGTTTTATTAAGTTGTACACTTGCAACCATGGTTTTACAAACCAATGTCACCCCAATAAATTCAATAAAAACAATCATATCAAGATGCTATGAAGAATTTATTCTATACACTATTCATACTCACATACACATTTTAGATATTTTTAATGTATACTATATGCCAGACACTATGCTATTTACTCAAAGATATTATATCAGTTAATATTCAAAACAACTCTGAGGTAAGGACAGAGATATTGGGTACTTGCATATTTGTACTTCACACAAATATGTGAAGATTATGCAGTTAAAATTATCCATAAAAATCTCTTAAATTTCTCATAAAGAAAAATATATACAATTCTTATGTACACTAAAGTTTGAGAGTCCCTGATCTAAACTAAGAGAAAGAGCAAAAACAAAAGAAAACATTATATGCTGGTGCCAAAATATTCAAAACATACTGCCCTTGAAATAAGTATCAGATTCGTAGAAGAGGTCTAAAGTGTTACTGATGGTCTGCACATTTTCCTTAATATTATCTTTATGTTAGGTCTCCATAACTTTAACACATGTTCAGATATATTTAGTATGAGGATTATGAAACCAGACAAGAAACCAGCATTCATGCTGCCTGTCACTACCAAACCCAATAAGCAGAGACAGGGATTGAATCTTTATGGGCACTTTATTCAGATGGCTGGTGATCTGAGGAGACAGTGGGTTCATACCCTAACAGACTGTCTTACATTTTCTTTCCAAACCAGCCTTTTTACCAGAGAACAAAGTGCAGTGAGGGGTTTTGAACATCAGGGAAAATTAGATTAAAAAAAACTTCAGTATTCTCACCCTGAGTGGATAGCTGTTCTCGGGGTGGGTGGTCATCTGTCTCTCCCTGGAACACAATGGCCTGGATGCCTCCACTTGTCCTCAGGTAGTAATCTTTAGTGGTGCCCCAGGAGGTCAGCTGTCTCTCCCAGAGGCCAGGATGGGCCTTATCTGTAGTTTCTGAAACAATAGCTTTAACATATACATTTCTTACTAGGCTTATAACTATTTATCTTAAACTAAATTTTTCCAACTCTTGAGTCTCCTATCATTTACACAAGATATTGTGTTTGTATCTTAAGGTTGATTAAGGTGTTAGGTTATTAAAGTTAGCTTCTAAGTTAAATGCACAAATATAATGTACTCTACTATACTGTTTTCCTCCTTTCACAGATGGGGAAATTGAGACTCTAAGAGGTTAGGTAACTTGCCCAAGATCACCCAGCTCAGAAGTGATGGGAATAGGTTCTCTTTCCACTATAACAGGTTTCTTTAGGGGAAAGTTTACCTTGGCAATTAAGAGCTCTGGCTCTGACTCTAGATCACCTGGGTTTGAAGTCTGGTCTGTCATTGACTGATTGTGTGTAAGAAAATTAAACTCTTTGTCCTTCAGTTTCCTCACCTGTAAAATGTGGATGAAGATAAGGGTAATATTATACCTACTCCCTAATGTTGTGAGAATGCAATGAAAAAGAATGTGTACATAAAACAGTTTAAAAATGCATGTCATGTGGTGAATGTTCAATACCTTCTATTAATAACTGTCTGGCTGGCATCTAGAGGCCCAAATTCAGTAGAGTGGGGTGCAGGAGGTAAGTATAAGTTCCATGTTGATTACGCTTGATGAACTCTTGCTCCCTTATGTTGCCCATGAATAACCTTAGAAACAATGGCAGGAAAACAAAGCTTTGATTACAGTGCTCTGCTACCCAATAAAGGCCAAACATGCTGTGTTCCCAATTGAAGCTACCTGATAGAAACATCTACTCCTACAACAGCCTCTCCAAATATGTGAATGCAGATGCACGTGTTATATAAATAGCACAACTAAATATATCAGGCTAGGAAGCAGATGGAGATTGTACATTATTGTGTTAACATTTATATTGTTGATATACCCTCCTGAGCTATCATTACAAGATTCGTGGAAGTCTTGTTTCCCCTTTTAAGAAGGCTGCAATTCCCATCAACAGTGGCACAAATTATATATTTGCATCAGGAGATGCATAAACTTCAAACAAACTGTCAGAATGAGTATGTCTGGGCTGTAGTTTGATGAACAAATGTATTACGATGAACCCTGAGAAAACCACCTCTTCCCACCTTCTTGTGGGATGATCAAAACACTTGTAAATTTTAAGCAGCATAGATCATTAAATTATACATTACTGAGCTTGATTTTTCCCTGGGGTTGTGGATGTAAGGATGATGCCTGGGGAGCCTGAGTCCTTGTCCAGACTGGTTACTGGTAAAATTATAAAGGAAAGGGTTTGGATTCTCTCTGCAGGAAGTGTACATGGGCAGGGGAAGAATAACAACATAAGTGCTAAATATAAGTTTCTGATTAAAGGGTTGGTAAATGTTAGTCCTATCTTTTCTTAACCAGGATGGATAACAGAATTACTTCAGGAGATGTTTCAAAATACAATCATCAAATTTTACTTCATACATACAAATAAGGATGTCCAAGGCAAGAATAGTTTCATTAAAAAATTAAAAGCACTTCAGATGGTTCTTCCCTGCTTCTCAGATTAACAACCACTTTTAGGATATATCATAATTACCAAGGGGCTTGTTATAAATATAGAAATCGAGTCACTTACCTGCCCTCAGTTTCTGATTTAGATCTTGTGGTGGCCCCAGGAATCTGTACAGCCAGGTGCCAATTTGATTACTAGTGTTTTGGCGATACTAATCAATTAGAGCAAGATTGTAATGAGATTGTTGATCCCTGGAAGAGCCTGGTGTATTTCAGAGTTAAATACATAGGCATTCAATCGGTGCCTATCTTGTATATAACATTAAGCAGACTTCTCTGTACCTGGGAGTGGAAATGGAAGAGCATAAAATATAGGTCTTATATAAGAGAATCCTTTTATGCTTCTGAGAAGACATATTTTGCCCACAGAAACTAAGATAAACTAGCCTTATCCTACAGCTGGGCTCTGGTTATGGGGTGGTGGTCATGGTGGATTAAGGGATGGTAATTCACTATGACTCTTCCACAGCTCCTTCTCCTTATTCCAGATATTTCTACATCAACAACCTCAATTTACAGCTGGCACTCTAACCACTGAACACCATCGAACCTCTGTAATCAGAAAAGTTACTCTGAGAAGAATGGGATGACTTTTCAAAGCAGGCTTTCTCATTTTTTCCCTCCTATGGCTGTCAACCTCTTTATTCAAGATAGTGCCTCTTACCCTGCCCCCACATAAAAAAGATGTGTAAATTGCTCTCCCTAGGATATTTGAGTGACTTTATTAGTCAAAAAATGGAACAACCCTTTTTTGCTCCAGAAGTGTAACTGCACTCTGTAGGAGGGAAGGAACACTTGTTCTATCCTTATCTTGCCCAAATACAATGTCTACGCTCTTTTCACCTGTGGCCTGAGGCTAAGGAGGATGCTATGTTTTAACTTTCTGAAGTTAATTTTCTTTTATAACATTAGTTGCCACTCTGCATTTGCCATCTTTTACCAGTGTTTATGGCCATCCATTTTATGCTACAAAGATCACTATTATTGTGACAAACAGACATGTAGTTGTGAAATCAAGTGGCAGATTGTTCCTTTTATTCTGAGTTATAGCTCTACAATGACATGCTACCTTTATGGCTTTTTTTCTGGCTGAAAGATTGAGCCATTTTTCAATGATCTTCACTCTAGCCATATTCCCTACCTGAATTATACCTTGACTTACAGACTCTGAGATACTTTTCATTTTATACTAATAGCTGAAAGAGAAAAACATATTTTCTGGTGATCATATATTTGCTTTGTCTTTTTAGACATCTTAACATGTGTATTCTTACTGGATTATCACAACACTTCTCATTTAGGTCAGATTGAGGCGGTTATTCCTAGTTTATGGATAAGGATATTGAAATAAAATGCTTAAGTGATATTTCCCTGATAAAACAGTCCAACACTAAAAAACATTGTAGATGAGAACCCAGATCATCTCAATTTTGGTTCAGGTCTTTTCTTACAATTTGAAAATGAACTAGCATTTCTATATTGTATAGTGGAAATTTTAAAAAGAGGCAAGTAGCAGTTACTTATCCTACATCCATTCTTCCCATATTCTTTAGCATTAAAACTCTTATATTACTAGGTCTCATCATGTATTCAGCTATAAGATGAAAATCCCTAGTGTGTAAGAGATTTTTCATCAACAGTCCATTTTCTTCAGTAAGAAGAAACATGTAGGCACACAGCTGAACTACATGTTCCAGCCTTCTTACTACTAGCTTTGGTCATGTTAGCTAAGTTATAGTCAAGAGAACCTTAGTAGAAAAAATGTCTGCCAATTTTGGGCTGAGGTTTTTAATAAAAGGATATCTCCATCCACATTCTTTATCCTTTTCCACCTGCCAGATATATTATAGGTGATGAAGCTTTAGGGAATGACAGCACCACAAAATGAAATGAGCTTGAATTCTAGAATCACTGTGTTGACCAGAACTGCCCACAAATAAGCAACATCTGCCTTAGACTATGAGGTGGTGAGAATACACTTCTATTGGTGTTTGATTCATACCTTTCAGGCCTACTTATTGCAATGCCCCTATTAATTCTATTTAGACATGTTTTTGATTGATGTAGTCATGTGATAAAGTTATTTTAAAAATGATATGGACATAAAATTTGTTGTGAGCAATTTCTGGAAGGCTCCTGAAACAGGGTCAAATAAGGTAAGTACCATCCACCCTGATTTAAAAAAAAAATCCTGCCATGACTGACATGGCTCAGTTGATTGGAGCATTGTCCCAAAGGCTGAAGGGTCACAGGTTCAATTCCCAGTCAGGGCGCATACTCAGGTTGTGGATTTGATCCCTGGATGGGGTGAATGTGAAAAGGCAAACAATTGATGTTTCTCTCTCACATCGATGTTTCTTTCTTTCTATTCCTTCCTCTATCTCCAAAAGCAATGAAAAAATGTCCTTGGTTGAGGAATAAAGAAATAAATAACTCCCTACTTCTCTGAATGTGGATGCAATGTCTGAACTTCCAACAGACACATTAGAACATAAACTCATGTATGAAAATTAGTGGAGCAGAAATATACAAGTATCCTAGGTTATTGATTGCCTCATTATACCACCACATTAACTTTAGAGTCCAGGGATGTCCAACTGTTTGGCATCTCTGGGTCACACTGGAAGAAGAGTTGTCTTGGGCCAGGTATCAAATACACAAATACTAATGAAAACCGATGAGCAAAAAAAGTTTTTAAGTAAATTTACAATTTGTGTTGGGCTGATTTCATAGCTATTTTGGGCTGTATGTGGCCCTCCGGGGCTGGATACCCCTGCTTAGACTGTGTCATTGGAGTATTTTATGTGAAAGAATTAAACCTGGTGTATTTAAACTACTGTTAATTTGGCGTTTCTGTAGAAGCAGCTAGACTAAGCTGGATGCCAATGCAGGCCACACATTTTCTGCCATAGAATTCATTAAGAGGCCTCTATGTCCAAATCCAAGTCTTTCCATTAAATATTCACTTTACTTACTAGGAAATCTGAAATTTTTACCACAAACTCAGCCTTTTACTGTAAACTTGTGGTTCTTTAAGTGTGGTTCTTTGACATCATCCACAAACTTGTTAGACATGCAGATTTGGGAAGCTTCACTTTGACTCACTAAATTAGAATCACTGGGGATGGAGTTCAAGAAATTTTACCTATACAAATATTTTATTTTTTATTTTTAGAGAGGGGGAAAGCAGGAGGAAAGAGAGGGAGAGAAACACCGATATAAGGGAGAAACATTGATCAGTTGCCTCTAATATGTGTCCCAACGAGCGACCAGGTTGAAATCCAGGCATGCGCTCTGATTAGGAATCAGACCAGCAACCTTTGCTTTGTGGGAGGACACTCCAACCTACTCAGCCACACAAGTCAGGACCCTAGAAATTATCTTCTGACTAGCTGACTAGGTTATTCTTATGTTTTATAAAATATGGAAGGAATTGGAGAGTATCATGCTAAGCGAAATAAGCCAGGCAGTGAAAGACAAATACCATATGATCTCACCTTTAACAGGAAGCTAATCAACAAAACAAACAAACAAGCATAATATAAACAAAGACACTAAATTTGAGAACAGTCTGACAGTGTCCAGAGGGGGAAGGGAGGGAATTTCAGGGGAAAAGGGGAACGGTTTAGAGCAACAAGTATAAAGGACTCATGGACAAAAACTATGGGGGGTGGAAATGGGAGGAAGGTGGGGAGGGCTGGGGTGGTGGGCTGGGGCAGGGTAAAAGACAGAAAACCGTACAATATCAACAATTAAAAAATACTGATTAAAAATAAAAAAATATGAATGAAATATTGTCACAAAACACCTGTTGCTCCTCAATTGTTATTTGAGTTACACAATATTAACAAATTGACATTGATTTAAGGATTCTCAGTACAAGCTGTATGTATATTAATATCAATCGAGGAGCTTTAAAAAAATACCTGTGTGTGCATTCCCACCAACAATGCACAAGGGTTTCCCTTTCTCCGCATCCTCACCAACACTGGTTATTGACTGATTTATTAATGATAGTCACTCTGACTTGTGTGAGATGATGTTTCATTGTGGTTTTAAAGTTCATTTCTCTGATGATTAATGAAGTTGAACATCTTTCCATATGTTTATTGGCCATCTGTATGTCCTATATGGAGGTGAGCCTCTTCAGGTCTTTTGCATGTTTTTTAAATTGGATTATTTGTTTTCTTGGTGTTGAGTTTGATAAGTTCATTAAAAATGTTGCATATTAACTCTTTATCAGTTGTGTTGTCAAATATGTTCTTCCACTCAATGTATTGCCTTTTTATTTTGTTGATGATGGTTTCTTTGCTATGCAAAAACATTTTAGTTTTATGTACCTTATCTGATTTTTTCTTTTGTTTTCCTTGCCCAAGGAGGCATGTGTGTGTGTGTGTGTGTAATGTTGTTACGAGAAATGTCCAAGATTTTACTGCCTATGTTTTCTTCTAAGATTTTTATGGTTTCAAATCTAACATTTAAGTTTTTAATCCATTTTCAGTTTATTCTTGTGTGTGATGTAAGAAGGTGGTCTTGTTTCATTTTTTTGCATGTATCTGTCCAATTTTTCCAATACCATTTGCTGAATAAACTATCTTTAGTTCATCGTTCTTTTTTTGCATTGTACTTTTGTACTGGCTTATTTACGGGCTCTCTATTCTGTTCCATTATAGAAAATAGCATAGAGTTACTGGAAAAAATTAAAAATAGAACTGCCTGATGACCCAGTGGTTCCACTTCAGGAATTTACCCAAAGAGACATGAAATATTAATTCAAAAGAATGCATGCACTCCTATGTTCATTGCAGTGTTATTTAGAATATCCAAGATTAAGAAGCAGCCCAAGTGTCCATCAGTATATGAGTGGATTGAACAGCTATGGTGCATTTACACAATGGAATACTATTCAGCCATAAAAAGAAGAAATTTTTACCCTTTGCAACAGCATGGATGGACCTGGAGAACACTATGCTAAGTGAAATAAGCCAGTCAGAGAAAGACAAATACCGTATGATTTCATTCATATTTAGAAACTAATAAACAAGCTGAACTGACAAGCAAAATAGAGATGGACTCATAGACAGACAGCAGGGTTACATCTAAGGGGGGTGTTGGGGTGAGTGGAGGTATTGAGCAAAAAATAAAACAATGAAATAAAAAACTCATGGGCATAGATGACAGTGTGGCTACTGCATGGATGTGGGTGGAGGTGGTTGAGGGTAAAGGGGAGATAAGTGGTAATGGAAAATATATAATAAAAAATAATAATAACAATTTTAAAAATACCTGCATCTGAGCCAAAATGATCAGATAACTGATGACAGAATTATGGATAAAGTGTCTTGCTGGAGTCACTGCTCATCCAAAGTAAATGTAAGACTCAACATGTGATAAGAGTACCTGTCTGAGTTAGCTTATAGGGTTTTTGAATGAAGCAATACATATGAAAGGTTTTTGTAAATTTTTGTTTTGTTTTCTGAATATATTTGTATTCTCAAATTCATCCAAAAGCTGGAAGTATACTATTACTACTACTAATATAGTAATAGTATAATAATAAATACAAGACAACCCTTACTGAACATTTTATGCTATAGGATTAGACTTGTTGAGACTAGTGATTACTAGTCTTTCTGGTTTTATCCAAATTAATATGGGCATACCATAGAAAACAGTGATTGTTGTTTTTAGAAATTGTTGAAAATGAAGACGTCAGCACTCTAAGATAATACATTCATCCAGTAAGGAAAGAGGCTTCTTTAAGTGACCATTTAGCTGTTGAAGACACATCAGTCTGTTAATGATTATGTTTCTCCTCCACTAAACACTACTAAATTTTAAATTAGAATCCAAAGCAGGTAAATAGTTTTCTGTTTTGGGATTACTTACACTATAATACATATATAATTAATCTCCTCCAGATAGTTAAAGTTTGATTAGATTTTATGCACACATAGGGACACCCTTTGGATTCATGAGTCTTTTCTTTACTTGTTATTTTTAGCCACACAATGTCCTTGTTTATGTCTTTGGTTGCTATTTTTGTCTAGATCTTCTACAAACAACTCACATCAGTGGAGAGAAATTTTGGAACATGGAACTCTGCATCTGAATAGTTAACTTCCTATAACTGAAAACAAGTAGAGTAAGAGACAAAAATCAGAAACAATGTAGATGGACTTTTAGAGCCAATAAGCTTAAATCTAACTGAGGCAACCAAGAAACTTGTGTTGATCATCCATAATACTAAAAGGGTGCTTCAGTGTGTGTGTGTGTGTGTGTGTGTGTGTGTGTGTGTGAATATATTCTCTTTATACAGAAGATCTCCCAAATATATTTTAAGTATTTACATCCTCTTACAGAACAGATAGGGGCTGAGGGATGGAGAAAAACTTACAAAGTTACAAATATATGGGGGGGTGACTTTCTCATGAATACTGTGAAGAAATGTTGTGTAAAATCCCTTCAGTAAATGTTTTCAGAGTACTTCCAGCCAAAATAAAGGCATAGGTAGACACACTGTACCTCCTCACACAACCAAAAGAAGGACAACAGCAATTTAAAAACCAAAAGCAAACAGAACTGAGAGAAAAACAAACTGTATGGAAGTCCAGCAACCAAAGAGTTAAAGAAGACACATTCATCCAGACCAGTAGGAGGGGCAGAGATAGGCAGTTGGGTAGAGATGACTCACAGCAAGGCAGTGGCTGGTGGAACTGGTGGTCCACATTCGCGTGCAGATAAACTGGGAGAAACAACTGGGGTGTGGGACTGACTGCACAACCCAGGGCCCAAGCATGGGGAAATAAACTCTCAAACCACTGATTGAAAACACCTGTGGGGGTTGAGTCGGCAGCAGGAGAAACTCCCAGCCTTACAGGAGAGTTAGTTGGAGAGACCCATAGGGTCCCAGAACGTACACAGGCCAACACACCCAGGAATCAGCACCAGAAGGGCCTACTTTGCTTGTGGGAAGTGGGAGAAGTGACTGAAATCTGGTAGAGAGCGGAGCAAGTGCCGCTCTTATTCCCTCTCATCCCATTCCCCACATACAGTGTCACGATGCAGCAATGTGGCTTACCCCACCTGGGTGAATGCCTAAGGCTCCACCCCTCACTACGTAACAGATGCATCAAGACAAAAAAAATGGCCCAAATGAAAGAACAGATCAAAGCTCCAGAAAAAATACAACTAAATGATGAAGAGATAGCCAATCTATCAGATGCACAGTTCAAAACACTGGTGATCAGGATGCTCACAGGATTGGTTGAATTTGGTCACAAATTAGATAAAAAAATGAAGGCTACACTAAGTGAAATAAAGGAAAATGATGTACAGGGAACAAACAATAATGGGAAGAAAATTGGGACTCATATCAACAGTGTGGACCATAAGGAAGAAAAAAACATGCAACCAGAAAAGAATGAAATAAAAATAATTGAAAAAAATGAGGAGAGGCTTAGAAACCTCCAGGGCATCTTTAAATGTTCCAACATCTGAATTATAGGGGTACCAGAAGGAGAAGAGGAAGAGAAACAAGTGAAAAACTTATTTGAACAAATAATAAAGAAGAACTTCCCCAATCTGGCAAAGGAGGTAGACTTCCAGGAAGTCCAGGAGGCTCAGAGAGTCCCCAAAAAGTTGGACCCAAGGAGGAACACACCAAGGCACATCATAATTACATTAGCCAAGATTAAAATGAAGGAGAGAATCCTAGAAGCAGTCAGAGAAAAGGAGACAGTTACCTACAAAGGAATTCCCATAAGACTATCAGCTGCTTTCTCAAAAGAGACCTTACAGGCAAGAAGGGGCTGGAAAGAAGCATTCCAAGTCATGAAAGGCAAAGACCTACATCCAAGATTGCTCTATCCAGCAAAGCTTTCATTTAGAATGGAAGGGAAGATAAAGCACTTCTCAGAGAAGGTCAAGTTCAAGGAGTTCATCATCACCAAGCCCTGATTATATAAAATGTTAAAGGGACTTACCTAAGAAAAAGAAGATAAAAAATAGGGCAGGAAAAAGACAGCAAACTCACAGATATTAACAACCACACCTAAAACAAAAGCAAAGTAAGCAAACAGCTAGAACAGGAATAGAACCACAGAAATGGAGATCATATGGAGGGTTAGCAACAGGGGAGTGGGAGGAGGAGAGAGGGGGAAAGGTACAGAAAATAAATAGCATAGACGGTGGGTAGAAAACAGACAGGGGGCGAGCAAGAATAGTGTGGGAAATGTAGAAGCTAAAGAACTTATGACACACAGACATGAACTAAAGTACGGGAATGTGGCTGGGAGTGGGTGTGCAGGGTGGAGGGAAATGATGGGGGAGAATCGGGACAACTGTAATAGCATATCAATAAAATATATTAAAAAAGAAAAAGAAGATAAAAAATATGAACAATAAAATTACAGCACACTCACAATCATTAACAACCACACCTAAAACAAAAACAAAAGCAAACTAAGCAAACAGCTAGAACAGGAACAGAACCACAGAAATGGAGATCACATGGAGGGTTATCAACAGGGGAGTGGGAAGGGGAGAGAGGGGGAAAAGGTGCAGAGAATAAGTAGCATAGATGGTAGGTAGAAAATAGACGGGGTGGTTAAGAATAGTATAGGAAATGTAGAAGCCAAAGAACTCATATGTACAACCCATGGACATGAACTAAAGGGGGGGAATGTGGGTGGGAGGGGGTGTGCAGGGCAGCAGGGAGTGAAAGGGGGAAAATGGGACAACTGTAATAGCATAATCAATAAAATATATTTTAAAAAATAAAATATTTTCAGTGTTTTGAAGAAGTAGAATAGTTCAGGCCCCTTTAAATAATCTCAGGCAAGAAGTGGCTTTGAAAATTCTGGGAGGGATAGGGGTTATAAGATATAGTTTAGCTTATTCCTTTCAGAGTTAATTAGCTATTTATTAAGAAAAAAGGGAGGGAAGAGAATGGAGAGGAGTGGGAAGGAAGAGGGAGAATAGAAACTGAGCGAGCCAGTCATTTAGTCACCTAAGTAAACATACACTTACTGAAATAAAAGTAGTTGTCAGGGAATGTAATCTTTAAATAGAAGAACGGGGAGAAAAACTACTCCAATCCCTTTTCCATATTACACATATATTCATTTATTGCTTATGACTTCTTAAGGGGGGAACACTCAAGGAACAGGGGTGTAGAAAGAATAGTAAATTGAGGCCTTATATTTATCCAGTGAAACTATTTAGCAAGAGATGAACAGCAACCAGCAAAATAAAATATCATGTCAACAACGGCTCAATTGAGGCCCTGCTGCACTGAGTGACACCAAGCTTTGTGCTAGTGGAAAGCTAGAAAGAAAGGTGAAGGGTGACTTTTTCATAAGCAGGGAAAGTGTCAATGCTGGATATAACTGAAGCAAAGAGGAAATGTGTCAAAATGACAGGTTTCCTTGTTATTGATGTCCTATTATTGTAAAGAATTGCACAATCAATGAGACCTGCCCCAGAAAGCCTCAGACCCTGAGAAGTAACTCAAAACCAGGCCATAACTTTGATTTCATTAAATAGGAAATTGCTAGTTGTGCCAGTGAAAATTTGGTTTGGCTATGGATGTTCCAAATGTAAATGACTTAAATAAAATAGAATTTCTCTCCTGTGTAACGAAATCTGGAGGTGCAGAGTTGGTGTCAGCTCCATGTTCATGAAAGATTTAGACATTCTGTCTTTTGTTCTCTCTTCTCAATGTGAGTCCTATGTCACAAAATCCAAGATGGCTGCCTAACTCTATGGTGTAAAATGGACAAAGACCCTTCCTTTAAGTACGTTTTTCAGAAATTGCGTATGATACTTTTATATCCCTGTAGTCAGAACATGGTCACATAGCCACATCTAACTTAAAAGAAAACTAAAAATTAGAGTTATCAGAGAGCACCATTTCCAGCTAAAATTAATGGTTAAACAAGACACAGGAGAAAAAGAGAAATTAGGCAGACTAGGAATCTCTGCTTCCTCCTATACTGATGCACAGGATTAAGAGATTTTTTTATACTGCAAATGATAAAATATAAAAAGGACTATTCTTCATTGTTTATTTGATTCAATTTAATAATAGGTTCTTTAGCACCTAAAATGAATAAAGAAGTTTTCAATCCACGAAGGAGGAAAAATAGAAAACAAAAACCTAAGCAACAAGGCAGAGTGTGATCAGCATTGTCAGAAGGCCTAAGCAAAGTTCTGTGCATTCTAGAGGAGGCAGAGATCAATTCTAGCCAGAGCACTAGGGAAGGAAAGATCTCAGACTAGGGGTGGACAAACTATGATCCTGAGGGCTAAATAGGGCTTGCCACTTGTTATAGTAAATAAGGTTTTATTGGAACACAGCCATGCTCATTCATTTACATATTTTTAAAAATATTTTATTTCTTTATTTTTAGAGAGAGGGAAAGGGAAGGAGAAAGAGAGAGAGAGAAACATCAATGTACGGTTGCTTCTCACATAGCCCCCACTGGGGACCTGGCCGGCAACCCAGGCATGTGCCCTGACTGGGAATCGAACCGCGACCCTTTGGTTCACAGCCCGTGCTCAATCCACAGAGCTACACCAGCCAGGGCTCATTCATTTACATATTGTCTGTGGTAACTTTCATGCTATGAAAAAAGAGTTGATTAATTATGACAGAGACCATGTTACCCACTAAGTCTGAAATATAACATCTGGTCTTTAAAAGAAACGAAATTTAAGACTGAACTGAAAGAATTCTAACAGGAAGGACAATACAAGAAATAGGCTGAATAAAGTCAGTGAAATGAGAAAATCCTGGGTGTGTTTTTTTTATGGAAAATTAATTACCTACCTGGTGTAGCTCAGTGGTTGAGTGCCAGCCTGTGAATCAAGGAGTCACCGGTTCAATTCCCAGTCAGGGCACATATCTGGGTTGTGAGCCAGGACCCCATGAGGGGACACATGAGAGGCAACTACACATTGATGTTTCTCTCCCTCTCTTCCTCCCTCCCTTCCCCCCATCTAAAAAATAAATAAAATCTTAAAAAAAAAAAAGAAATTACAGTAAACTTTGTAATGTGCAATGAGCAGTGACCTAAACCACTTACTGGTGTAAAATATGGGAATATATTTTTGAGAGGTTATTGGAAGGATCAGGACTGGCCTATTCAGCTAGTCTGCCAGAAATCTGGTTAGATAATTCAGGTTGATTGTTTCATATTTTAGTTCGTAATTACAGTTTGGTTCTGAGTGGAGGTGAGTGTAATTTCTACCTACTGTATGACAATTTTTTTGAATGAGGTTTGAATGTAATTATAAAAGTAGTTACTAATTTATAATTTTTATTCTTTTCAAAATATGCCTCAAATGCAAGTCTTGAATTTTTAGAAATCTTCCAAAGAGTTGCTGTATCTCCAGTTTTATGCTACCATTTTTGATAATATTATAATTACATTGAAGAACTGTCAGTCTTATACACATAGGAGAGATAAGAAGAAAAGAATTATAAGAAAAGAAATGAGTGAAAAAATATCTGAGATGAGTAGAAGAGTAAGTGTTAATTTGCCCTATGAGTAAGGCAAGAGAAATCATATTAAACTTTATATTCTTCCATACCAATAAAATATGTTTAAAAGTAAGTAACTGTTTTAAATCTCCTACAATGTCTAAAATTTTGGAATAAAATGAGATTTGAGAAATAATCCTTATTCATTGAAGACTCCATTGCTTATAATGTATAATATTTGTAATGGAATTAGATTAATTTAAGAATGTTATTTTAAAAAATGAAATGAACAGTCAATGGAAGCTCAGCTTACATGAATTTCTGAATTGTATTTTTTAAAGATTTCATTTATTTTATTTTTAGACAGAGAGGAAGGGAAGGAGAAAGAGAGGGAGAGAAACAAATGTGTGGTTGCCTTTCATGCACCCCCTACTGGGGGCCTGGCCCACAACCCAGGCATGTGCCCTAACTGGGAGTTGAACCCTCGACCCTTGTTTTGCAGGCCAGCCCTCAATCCACTGAGCCACATCATCTAAGGCTCAGCTTATATGAATTTTTGAAGCCAAGGAGTACAGAGGATGCTTTGCACAGTCTGGTAAGTGATTTTATAAGTTGAGGGGGAAATGCCTCCTGCGAGGTTTGCAGCAGGGAAGACATAGAACAAAAAACACAGCTTGGTGGCTCCCTCACCTCCTGGAGCAAGGCCCTGGTTCCACACAGGGTAACCACTTACCGTAATTGGGAGCGAATTGGAAGGATATGTGTCTAGGAGACATGGGCTACACACACACAGAGAGCAGCACATCCATATCTGCAGCGCCAACCGGGAGAGTTCCAGAGAGCAACGGGATCTCCTAAAACTGTCAGAGGCACTGGAAAGCTGTGGACAGCTCTGACCAATAGACTTTGTGCTTTTTGGGGAGGTGGAAAATGCAGAGAATTGGACCAAAACTCAGTGCTGCAGTGTTGGGGCCACAAAGAGATTCTTGCAAAAGAAGAGCTGAGATGAGATTCCACAGGGACCTTGTGCTTGCACCTGTGTGCAGCAGCTCTGCCAACAGAGAAACTAGAGTGAAAGTACAGTTTAATCCCATTGAGCCCAGCTGCACAGGAAGAGCAGAAAGTGTCATGCTGAAGGGACTCCGATGCCCAACAACATGGCTGGTGAGCAGGGGGCTGTGCAGAGCAGAGAATTTGGGCCTGAGTTTCATGTGACAGTGGCAGGCTGGGAACTGGACAATCAGAATCTGAATGCCTGAGATTCCTTGCAGTCAGGCAGGTCATCCCACAGGCAGGTGTGCCCAACCCTCACCTGCAGGATTGCAGGCTGTGCAGATAAGTGAGGCCAGGCTCAGGAACCCCCTGCTTGGCCTGTATCCACAGTGGAAAGAAGGAGAAGCTCTTAAAGTGCCCTTTCTGAACTTTTTGTCAGATACTAAGAGCTATGGTGGTTCCTCTGTACCTGATCCACCAAAACCAGCACAGCAGAGAGACAGATACAGTCACAAGAAGGGGTGTTCAGGACCCTGTCCAGCTTCCACTTTTATACAGAGCTGCCATCAGCACCAAGCATGAAAGAGCTACCCTTTTTTACATGGACTGGCACCAGATAAGAAAAGGGCAGCTAATTGACCAGAAACTATACATTATTGGAAATAATCTGGAACAGACCAAGATCTGTTGTGGGAGGGTGAGGAAAATGGTGGGATCATCTTCCATGAAGACTGAACATCGCCCCCTGAGGGTAACCCAGGGATTCCAGCCTCCAAATCACACAAGAGGCCACCCTCTGGAGGCAGGTGGAGGTGGTATTGGCAGTGCCCTCAGACACTAGATGAAACAATCCTGGGCCTTGTGTTGATGGAAAGCTGGCAGGGCAGAAGACTGGGGACCAGCCAAGCCTGAAGGAGACAGGCACACACTGCGGGTCGCTTGTAGTATTGAATAGGCTGCCTAGGGTGAGACTAAGCCACCATCTGACATTACTGGGGCAGTTTCAGAAAGAGAAGACAGTGGAAAATACTAAACTCTGCTAAGACAAATTCCACTGTGGTCTTCATCATGATTTGTGTTATTTTTCTCCTGCATAGCTTTTTTCCCCCTACAAGTCTGTTCTTATTATTTCACTATTTTTTTCCTTTAAAATTTTTTTCCATATTTTTAATTTTATCATCATTTTATTGTTGTTTAAATACATTTGTCTCCATTTTCTCACTACCACTTTCCCCCACCCCAGACACCCCCACCTCCCAGCTGCAATCCTACCTCCATTTGGCTTTGTCTGTGGGTCCTTTATACGTGTTCCTTGATGACCATTTCCCTTTATTATTTTAGTTTAGTTTCTTTCAAATCTCATGTTTTAATTCTCCCTTCTCTTACTGCATCTTGTCTTCTTCCATCCTCTTCTTATTTTTTTATTTTAAATTTTATTTTCCCTTTCTGTAACTTGTTTCTATTCCGTACTCTTACTGTTTCTTCTCCCTGCAGCCTCTCAAAACCATTTCATTGCCATTAGCCATCTCACATTCTTATTCCCTTTCATATACTCTCCTTATTCTTTCTCCAGTTTTATTAATCTTTGCTCATTGGTTGTTATGGTGGTTATTGTTACATTTCTTCACTTTTATTCCTAGATGTTCACTATTTTTGTATTTCAAATCTTAAATTTTAGTGATGCCCTCTCCTACTCCATTTCTCCTTCCTTCTGCTCTTTTTTGTTTTAAATTTTATTTTTCCCACTCAGCCTAGTTTTCATTCCTAACTCTTATTACTTCTTCTCCCTCTATCCTCTCAATATCACTTCTTCCTTTTGATATCTCATAATCTTTTATTCTTTTTCCTTCTTAATGTCTTTCCACCTGTATTAATCTTTGCTCATTTGTCATTGATATTGCTCTGGTGGATGTTTTTCTTCAATTATCTTCCAATCTTTCACTATTCTTTAAATTTTTTAAACCTCATTTTACACTCCTACCTTTTCTTACTCCATTATACCTTCTTCCCTCTGTTTTTTATTTATGATGGAAATTATATTTTTGTTCTTTCTTTGCCTTGTTTCTATTCCTTACTCAGTATTTCCCCTCCTTATACCTCTCAAAATCATATTTCTTTCTCTCAGATATCTCATATTCATTTTTACTTTCTTATAATGGTCTTAATCTCTTTCCAACTTTGTTAATATTTGCTCATTTGTTGTTGATAGCGTGGTTGTCAGTGAGGGTTATTTTTCAGGTGCGGATTTTGTTTCTGGGGTTGTTTTGTTTTGTTCTGGCAGCACCTGCACAATAGCATACAAGATGTAGTGGCTAGTGTGACTCTCAGTCAGCCAGCTAAAGGGAAGAACACACCAAATAATGACCCAACAACAACCAAAAACCAATTACTAAAAAGAGAGCACACATAAATGGCATAAAGGACATCCAAAGAGCATCCAGTTCAGCAGAAGGAGAATGCACTACTGAGTCCCACAGGTCTCCTACTACAGAAGGACAACCCACAAAGACAGGGAGTCAAAGCACATCAATCCAATAAGCAGAAACAAACAAAAAGAGTCCACTAAAATGGAAAGACAAAAAGTAACCCAATTAAAAGGAAGGAAGAATTCCAAGAAAGAGTGCTAAATGAAATTGAAGTAAGCAATCCATCAGACATAGAGTTCAACATAATGGTTATAAGGATGCTCAAGGAGTTCAGTGAGAACTACAAGGAACTCTATGGAAGCTACAAGGAACTTACTGGGAACTACATCAGAATGAAAAACTACATAGAAACTATGAATAAGAGCCAGGAGAAAAGGAAGTATAAAATATCTGAAATAACTAACATATTAGAAGGAATTAAAAGAAGGCTAGGATAAATGAATGGAGCAGAGGATTGAAACAGTGAGTTGGAGGACCAAGCAGACAAAAAGACCCAGAAACAGTAACAAAATGAAAGAAGACTAAAAAAAAATGAAAATATTTTAAGGGAGCTGAAGGGCAACTTGAAATGTAAAAATCTTCGTATCATAGGGATATCAGAAGGAGAAGAAAGGAGCAAGGGAAAGAAAACATTTTTGAAAAAGTAATAATAGAAAACTTCCCTGACTTATTGAGGGAAAAAATCACAGTATCCCAGGAAGCACAGAGGGTCCCAAAGAAGATAACCCCCAAAGAGGCCTACTCCAAGACACATCATAATTAAAATGGTTAAATTTAAAGACAAAGAGAAAACCTTAAAGGCATCAAGGGAGAAACAGATAGCAACATACAAGGAAGCTATGATAAAGCTATTACCTGATTTCTTAACAGAAACACTACAAGCCAGAATGGAAAGTAGTGAAATGTTCCAAGTAATGAAAAGCAAAGGCCTGTAATGGAGACTACTTAGGAAGGGTCCCATTTAAAATGGAAGGTGGAATAAGGATTTCCCCAGATAAAAAAGGATTACACTCCACCAAATCAGCATTGCAAGAGATGCTAAAGGGACTGTTTTAAAGATGAAGAAAAAGAGTGAGAGAGAGAGAGAGAAACACAAGTACAAAGGGGAAAATGGCAATGAATAAATTCGTATCAATAATAACTTTAATAAAAAATGGATTAAATGTCCCAATAGAGTGACATAGGGTAGCTGAGTGGATAAGAAAACAACCCACATATGTGCTGTCCGCATGAGACCCACCTCGGAAAAAAGATCTACACGCACTGAAAATTAAGGGATGGAAAAATATTCTGAGAAAATGGACATTAAAAAAGCTGCGATAGCAATACTTTTCAGACAAAATGAACTTCAAAACACAGACAATAAGAAACAAAGAAGATCACCGCATAATAATAAAAGGAGTAGTCAAACAAGAGGATACAACATTTGTAAACATAAGAATCCAAAAGAGGAGTCCCTAAATATATAAGGAAATTCCTGGATGACTTCAAGAAAGATATAGGCAGCAACACAATCAACATAGGGGATTTTAACACTCTGTTGTCTACAATGGATAGATTTTCCCAACAAAGAATTAAGAGGATATTGTGGCATTGAACAATAATTTACATCAAAAGGAATTAATTGATATATACAGAATTTTTCATCCCAAAGAAACAAAGTATACATTCTTTTCAAATGCACGTGAAACATTTTCAAAGATAGATCATAAGGTAGGAAACAAAACAAGTGTCAACACATTTAAGATAATTAAAATCATAGCAAACATCTTTTTTTTTCATTTTTTATTTTATTTTTTTAAATCAGTATTTTTTAATTGTTGATATTGTACAGTTTTCTGTCTTTTACCCCGCCCCAGCCCACCACCCCAGCCCTCCCCACCTTCCTCCCATTTCCACCCCCCATAGTTTTTGTCCATGAATCCTTTATACTTGTTGCTCTAAACCGTTCCCCTTTTCCCCTGAAATTCCCTCCCCTCCCCCTCTGGACACTGTCAGACTGTTCTCAAATTCAGTGTCTTTGTTTATATTATACTTGTTTGTTTGTTTTGTTGATTAGGTTCCTGTTAAAGGTGAGATCATATGGTATTTGTCTTTCACTGCCCAAGGAGGACATACAGAGGATCCAGAGACACATGAAAAGATGCTCGATATCTCTAGCTATCAGAGAGATGCAAATTAAAACTACAATGAGATACCACTTGACACCAGTCAGAATGGCCTTCATAAACAAAGCAACAAACAGCAAGTGTTGGAGAGGTTGTGGAGAAAAGGGGACCCTAGTGCACTGTTGGTGGGATTGCAGATTGGTACAACCACTATGGAAAACAGTATGGAATTTTCTAAGAAAACTAAAAATGGACATACCTTTTGACCCAGCATAGCAAACATCTTATCAGACATAAATGGCTTGAATCTAGAAACAAACTTCAAAGGAAAACTCAAAAACATTCAAATACAGCCCAGGCTGGTGTGGTTCAGTGAATTGAGTGCTGGCCTTCAAACCAATGAGTTGCCATTTTGATTCTCAGTCAGGGCATATGCTTGGGTTTCAAGCCAGGACCCCAGCTGAGGGCACACAAGAGGCAACCACACATTGTTGTTCTCTCATTTTCTTTCTCCTTCCCTCCCACTCTCTCTAAAAATAAATAAATAAATAAATCTTTTTAAAAAGTTTTAAAAAACATTCAAATACATATAGCCCAAATAACATGTTATTAAATAATTAATGGGTAAACAATGAGATTGTAAGGAAGATCTTAAGGGAGAACTTAAAAAATATCTGAAAACAAACGAAAATGAACACATAACAGTCCAAAAGCTATGGGATACAGCAAAGACAGTCCTCAGAGGGAAGTTCATAGCAATATAGGCCTTCTTAAAAAAGACACATTTCATATAAACAACCTAACCCTATATCTACAAGTACTGGAGGAATATCAACAATCAAAGCCCAGAGAAAGAAGAAGGGAGGAAATAATCAAGATCAGAGCAGAATTAAATAACATTGAGCCTAAAAGAACAATTCAAAGGATGAATAAATCCAAGATATCATTCTTTGAAAAGATATACAAAATCAGTGAACCTTTGAGCAGACTCATCAAGAAAAAAAGAGAAAGGACCCAAATAAATAAAATCAGAAATGAAAGAGGAGAAATTACAGCTGACAGAAATACAAAGGATAATAAAAAATTACTATGAACAGTGTTTGTGGGAATGCAGACTGGTGCAGCCACTATGGAAAACAGTTTGGAATTTCCTCAAAAAACTAAAAATAGAACTGCCTTTTGACCCAGCAATTCCACCCCTGGGATTATACACTAAGAATTCTGAAATGCCAATTCAAAAGAACCTATGCACCCCAATGTTCATAGCAGCACTTTTTACAATAGTCCAAGATCTGGAAACAGCCTAAGTGCCCATCAGTAGATGAGTGATAAAAAAAAGAAGCCCTGGTACATTTACACAGTGGAATTCTGTGCAACTGTAAAAAAAGAAGGAACTTTTACCCTTTGCAATGGCATGGATGTATTTGGAGAGTGTTATGTTAGGTGAAATAAGCCAGTCAGAATAAGATAAATACCGTAAGATCTCACTTATATGTAGAATCTAATGAACAAAATAAACTGATGAACAAAATAAAACCAGAGACATGAACACATGAAGCAGACTGACAGATCTCAGAGTGAATGAGTATGTGGGGGGCATTGAAAGATATTAGCCAAAAAACATATATGCATATATACATAGCCCATGGACATAGACAACAATATGGTGAAGGTCAGCAGTGTCAGAACTGGGTGGAGGGGGGCAAGGGGTAGGGGAATGGGTGACATCTGAAATAGTGTCAAAATTAACAAAATTTAAAAAATAAAAAATAAAATGTTCAGATATTCTGCTACATTGCTGACCTTTAGATGTTTCAACATGAGGATCTCTCAGACTTGTTTTTGCATTGAGTGGATGATCCTTATTGAATTATAGCTGTTAATTGTTAAAAATTGAAGATGAGAGACAAAGGGGATATCTCACACCAACATTTACCTGACATCACTCCCCATAGCATTCTCTTTCTAATTCCAAGTTTTCCTAGGCCTCAATATTATATGGGTACAAAGGGGATCTCCTTAACAATTATAGCTCAAATTATAACAATTATTTTCTTGCACACTTAAAATACAATGTCAAATATATACAAAATACTTCCTACTTTTCTAAGAATTGTTTCATCCATGAATCTGAACATTGTTTTGCATAAGCCATTGTATATTAATTCATATGCTCAGAATTAATTCATAGGAGGGATTTTCTGTACTGCTGGGTCAAAGAATATGAATGCATTTGATACTCTTGATATATCTTGCTTGATTGCCCCTTATACTTGATTTTAAAAGCTTTTTTTGTGATAAAGGTTTTCTAAAATCTGTTGGAAGAAAGTCATGTGTTTATTTTGGGGGCATTAACTCAAGTAAACTATTTCTCTGAATATTATACTGTTTCTTTTATTCATTTATTGTTGTTCAGTTTCAGTTGTTTCACATTTTTCCCCATTGATTTCCCCTAACCTGTCAGCCCCCACTCAAACAGTCAGTCCCCTGCCATTGTCTGTGTCCATGAGTCCTCTATTCATGTTTCTTGGCTTTCCCCTTTCCCTTCTTTTCCCTGTTGTCTCCCTCCCCTCACCCTCCTGGTCACTGTCAGTTTGTTCTTTGTTTTCAAGTCTCTGGTTCTATTTTGCTCATTTGTTTGTTGGTTAGTTTCCGCTTACAGGTGAGATCATATGGTATTTGTCTTTCACCACCTGGCTTATTTTACTCAGCATAATGCTCCCCAGTTCCATCCATGCTGTCATGAAGGGTAGGAGCTTCTTCTTTCTTTCTGCTGTGTAGTATTACTTTGTGTAAATGTACCATGTTTTTTTAGTCACTCATTTACTGATGGGCACTTAGGTTGTTCCCAACACTTGGCTATTGTAAATGGTGCTGCTATGAACATTGGGGTTCATAGATTCTTTTGAATTGGTGTTTCAGGATTCCTAGGGTATAGTCTCAGCAGCAGGATTGCTGGATCTAAAGGCAGTTCCATCTTTAGTTTTTTGAGGAAGTTCCGTACTGTTTTCCACAGTGGCTGCACCAGTCTGAAACCCATCAACAGTGTACTAGGGTTCTCTTTTATCCACAACCTTCCAGTACTTGCTGTTTGTTGATTTATTAACAATGGCCATTCTGACTGGTGTGAAGTGATATCTCATTGTTGTTTTAATTTGCATCTTGCTAATGGTTAGTGATGCTGAAGATTTTTTCATGTGTCTATGGGCCTGTTGTATGTCCTCCTCGGAGAATTGTCTGTTCAGGTCATTTGCCCATTTTTTGATTGAATTTTTTGTTTTCCTGGTGTGGAGTGGTGTGAGTTCATTATATATTTTGGAGATAAACCCTTCTCCAAGGTATCATTTGCACATATTTCTTCCTATACAGTTAGTTCCCTTTTCATTTTGTTGATGTTTTCTTTAGAAGCTTTTTAGTTTGAGTTAGTTCCATTTACTTATCGTTTCCTTTATATCCTTTGCCTTATGGGATATATTGGTGAAAATACTTACCTGACATTTTCCTTCCTATGTTTCCATCTAGGACTTTCATGGTGTCACGACTTACATTTAAGTATTTTAACCATCTTGAGTTTATTTTGGTGTATGGTGTAAGTTCGTGGTTGAGTTTCATTTTTTTTGGATGAACTTGTCCAGATCTCCCAATACCATTTATTGCAGAGGCTATTTTTACTCCATTTTATGTTCCTGCCCCCTTTGTCAAATACTAACTGACCATATTGACATGAGTTTATTTCTTGCCTCTCTATTCTGTTCCACTGGTCTATGTGTCTGTTCTTATGCCGGTACCAGACTGTTTTGATTTCAGTGGCTTTGTAATACAGTTTTATATCGGGTATTGTAATCCTTCTTATTTTGTTGTTCTTTCTCAAAGTTGCTGAGGCTATTCAGCATCATTTATGATTCCATATAAATTTTTGAAATATGTGCTCTATAGCTGCGAAATATGTCATTGGTATATTTTTTTAGGAATTGCATTGAATGTAGAGATTGCGTTGTGTACTATACTATGGTTTTTGAAGAATATAAATTTGCTGTGAGAAATTGTATACCCCACCCATACACTATTTGGTCAAGTAAAATTTTAAATTGTTACATAAAACTTATTTCATGAATTTATTGCTTAAGTTCATCATTTTATTTTATTTTTATCATTTTTATTATTACTTTATTACTGTTTTCCCTATTTTCCCCTTTTTTCCTCCTCTATCCATCCCACCCTATGGTTCCACTGTCAGTTCCACACTGTTGTCCATGTTTGTGGGTCATTCTTACATGTTTCTTGACTAACCCCTTCCCCTTCTTTCCACCATTATCCTCCTCTCCCATGCTCTCTAGTCACTGTCAATCTTTACATGTTTCCATTCATGTTTCTCTGTTTTGTTCATTAGTTTATTTTGTTCATTAGATTCCTCTTATAAGTGAGATCATATGGTATTTGTCCCTCAATGCCTGGCTTGTTTCACTTAGCATAGGAGTCTCCAGTTTCATCCATGCTGTCTAAAGGGCAAGAGTTCCTTCTTTCTTTTTTTTTTTCTTTTTTTTTTAAAATTTTTATTTTCATTGTTGATCTTGTACAGTTTTCTGTCTTTTATTCTCACCCGAACCCGCCACCCCAACCCTCCCCACCTCCCTCCCATTCCCACCCCCCCAATAGTTTTTGTCCATGTGTCCTTTATACTTGTTCCTGTTTCTTTCTGCTGAGTAGTATGATGATTTTCTTATTCTGTTTCAAGAAACTTTGTATTTATGAGTAAAGATAATCCTTGCAGTATTTTAGCTACTGAAAGAAAGTTATTGAGTCTCTGAACATAAGAGAGGGCTATTTGCTACCTCTTGATGATGGCATCTTCCCTGAGTGTAAGCTCCAAGGAAAAACATTTAGTCCAATTTTAATCATCAGTTTTCAAGGTTATTTTCATTTAATTTATGCTGCTGCACATCCAGAAAGTCAATTTATCAAGAATTTCTGATCTTAGGCAATAATTATGCTATGCTCCCCAGCGTTACATGTCTTTCATTCAGCTGCTTGTTGGAACCAGCAAGTCTGTATTTTTCTTTCTTGTTTCTTATTTTATTTTATATGTGTAAAATTACAAGAGATTAAAGAGTCAGTATGCACAGCAATACCAATGATAAGTGTAAAATTTGAAAGCTGATATACAGGTTATGACTGTGAGACAGAGTTTAATCAGATTGAATTGAATTATATTTTGTTTCAATATGTTTATGAGAAAATAACTAGTCTGTAACTGAATACTTTGTTGGTTTGAACATTATATCAAATGTTACTGATGTTATCAATGTTTTTAATCGATTTTAAGATACAATTATTTATGTATTACTAGAATTTTTTTCTAGCATCTACAGTTTCTAAGACATGGTATGGTCTCTGTCCTTAAAATGCACACTTTTCATAACTCTACAGATACAAAGAAATGAGTCTGGCAGTGACCCTTTATACACATTGAAACATCAGCTATATTAATATAATTAATAAATTATATATTGCACACAAGTAACTTCTATGTTCCCAAATCTCTCCAGTTTGGAGAGAAAAAAAGCAATGATAATTAAATTTCACACATTATTGCTTTTCTTTATGTCAATCATTTACATGGTTCTCTTGAGTGAGGAAATATACTTTCAGCTGCTATTGTTGCTTCACTGGAATTGCCAGTCTCTTGTTGGGTGCTGGGCTCTTCCCCTGGGTATTTATATTCTAGCAAGATTGAGGCACTGAAAGTGCCAGAGCATGCTGTAGAAAAATCTATCTTCCTTTTTAACATTATATTCCACTGTGCAACAGAATAATGTGCCATAGCAAAATTCTAAGCGTGGTTAGGTTTGTAGAAGGCAGTCATCTATATATATAATTATGTATATAAACCCAAATGTCCCCTCAAGTTGACTATTAGAACATTTAAAATGAAACAGGGGAAAGAGTTTGAAAGCTTGTTTTAACTTTCACATGAAGTTATATCTGTCCACTTAAACTTTTCTGTTACAAAAATATCTTTGTTTTTTTATGGTTGTCATTTTTTTCTCAAATGGATTAGAACTTGAGTAGAGAATACAAGTTCTATTTGGGAACATTCTCAAAGTCTCCAAAATCTGTAGGGGGTGATGCTAATGGTGTTCAGATGTCTTATGGGCTTTTACAGGAAACAGTGCTATGCATTTCTTTTGTACATCCTTCCTACTCTCTACAGCACTGAGGCATGAGTCTATGGCAGTCATTACCAGGAGAAATCTTAGAGCTAGACAATCATGCTGAACAGTGATTGTTCTCCTCTTCTCTGGTTACCAGTGCTTTCTTGCTGGGTCATGCTCATCATTCCCACTTAACTCCTTCTTTGTCATTGAAAAATCTTCCCCCAGGACACTCCTTAGGCTCCCATGCTCCACCAGTTCACCATCTCTGTCTAACTAACCTTAATGCCAGTTTTTCCTCAAACTGAGTGGAACTGATGAATCAGCTGACTTTAGTATATAGAAATGTCATAGCTTAGATCCAACCCTGTGAGCCAAAGATTAAGGTCTGGAACCAGAAAAGCAGGTGAAGCCTTACCTTGTTAGTTTATAGTTACAGCCAGGATTAAACCTAAAGAACCATGGTTTAGCAAAGTGAAAGGAAAGATTTATATCTGCAGTCAGATAGTAACTAAGGTCCTAGTTACAGGGTAAGTAGGTAGAAAAAGTCACAGGGATTTCCTAGTCCAACCTAGAGGACTATTATTGAACCAATGACACTTTAAATCACAGACTGTTAGAATTCTAATGAAACTTGCAGAGGATACAATTACAGTAATTTTCAAAAAATAGCCCTGGCTGGTATAGCTCAGTGGATTGAGTGTGGGCCTGCAAAGAAAAGGGTCACAGGTTCTATTCTCAGGGCACATGCCTGGGTTGCAGGCCAGGTTCCCAGTACGGGGTGTGCAAGAGGCAACTACACATTGATATTTCTCACCCTCTCTCCTTTCCTTCCCTTCTCTTGAAAAATAAAATTAATAAAATCTTTAAAAATAATCTATATCACTCTGTTCATATAAATTCTTTCAAAGAAATTTCTTGTCTCTAATTCAATTAAGAAGCTGGTTGACATATTTCTTAAAGAACACAGACTGCCATACCAGATAACCAGGGTTCAAATGCCAGCTCCACTATTTACCCAATTTATACAACATTGTTAGACATGTTTTTCTACTTCTCCAATCCTCAGTTATTTTTTTGTTTGTACATTTGTTTCATTAAGGTTTTAATCTTGTTTAAAGTGAGGGAAATGATACCTGTGCTGTTATAAATATTAAATGAATTAATACATGTAACATTTTTTTAAAACATTGCCTAGTATATAGGAGATACACAATAATTCTAGGCTTCAAATGAAAGTAGAATAACTCTGATTGAGAGAAGGTGGGTAAGGACATTTCAGAGCCCCATTTCCTCACAAACAACTTAAAGTGTGGCAGCCTCCATAGGAATATGGTTTTCCATAGCATACTTTAAATGCATTGTTCTAATAATAATCCCCATCCAGTCCAAGATTTCCCTCTACAGTAAGTACTTTTGTCAGATACTGACCTCTGCTTAACACTTTCGAAAAAGTTGTTGCACAGTTTTAAATATCCCAAATATTGAAGATGTAAAGTCTCTTAGTCAGTAAAGTTAGAGGTGCCATTGATCCAGGAGGCAACAATTTGTAGCAGGAGGAGCAGCTGCCCTTGCTTCTGAAAGATATAGACTCCCATCTCTAGCACCTCTTAGCTGTTTGACCTTAAGAATGTGCCTGAACTTTTCTGAATCTTCATTTACTCATGTTGAAAATAAGGATAATCTTCCCATATATCTCATAAGTTTGCTGTGAGTATTGAATTCGACAATATAAGTGAAGTGGCTGACTCATAATAAGCATTCCAAATGTTGCTTGTTATGATTCCACCCATTAATTCTCTTTGTTCTTTGAAGATCAATAAAAGAAAGTCAAATCATTCTTCCACATAATTGTCAGATATTATAGTCAAGCAGATCATACAAAACTCATTTTTTCTTTTGGTTCTTTCCTGTCCTGGGTTTCCAGACCCCTTACCATCCTGAATATCCTTCTTTTATTAGTCTTTGTTTGCCAATGGTCTTCTAACATGGTGGCAATACAGCTTGATTACAAGTTGCATGTGGAGATTTGACTTTTCTTAGATAGAATGCTTTGTTTATTGAAACAACCTGATTTTCTGAAACTTCATTATGTTCTTGGCTTATATTGAGCCTAGGTTTAAAAACTCAGATTGGGGACAGAGGTGAGAGATTTTACCTAAGTTGTTGTCAAACCATTTATTTGTTCCTGCCTTACTGAATGGACTGAATAATCCTAGGACTCAGTCTCTTGTTCATAAGATTGGTATAGGAAGTGTGTTTGCATGTGACGCTAAAAGTATCCTGATATTAGGACATGAAATAGAAAATGTCAATGATGTTGGGAAACTTAGGCAAGTTTTCTACAAATCCTTATAGTTTCTCCTGAAATGTCTTCTTGTTTTGTCTATTATATTCTTTTGACTTCAATCTTTAAGATAATGCCTACATAAAGATACATCATGAAAGTAATAACAAAAATTAAGGAGGAGCCTAAATCTATTTCTCATTGTATTCCACAATCATAGACACACTGCGTAGGATCAGGTAAATTGATTGGGATAGTGGTCATGGTTTTGCTCTGATTGGACATCTAAAGTTACTTCTTCATTTCCAACTTTCCCAATTTAGACTTATAATTCATGCAATAAATATGAAGGTTTTGTTTTTATTTATACTGAAGATCTACTAAAGACTAGTTACTATGCCAGAATTCCTAGAGATGGAATGATCATAGAAATGTACATGATATAGTCTTTGCACTTAAGGAAGTTACAGCCAGCTGTGACTAGATAATTTCAATAAAATACCGTAAGTGGTATTACTCAGAAATTCAATAGTACAAGGGATCACAGAGGAGACAACAACCAACTGCCTGCATGAGAAGGCTGAAATAACAGCAGTTAATTTTTTCTGAGACCTGAAATATAAAAGGAATTTTGAAAATTAACCAGGTTTTAAAGGTTTAGCGGTCTTTTGTATGTTTGTGTGTGTCTATATCTATACATAAAATGCATACTATGTATTGTGGAGAGATAACATCTACCTGCTTTATTTTTGAAAGTACACTTTTTCAACATTTTTGAATTATTTTTATTTTACACAAAATACTAAACATCCTTACACTATTCATTTAAAACAGTTCAAAATTGCTTTTATTTGACAAACTATCTTAAATACATTTCTTAAGAATTTCTTTACAGATATGTTCTTTTTAACATGAGCTAAAATGAAACCACTCTGTTTAAACTGTTCTTTTATCCAGGCTTCACTAATATACACTTACCTTCCTCTAAATCATTTGAATTTGAATAAGCATAGTGCATCTAGATATGTGAGTAACAAATGCAGCCAAGCTAATGGATCTTAGTCAATTCTTGACTGTGAAGAAAACCAATTTTTAACCCAGTAAATCAATTGGAAATGTGAGAAACACAGACGGCAGGAAACCAGTGACCCAGTCCTCTTAAATTGGACTAGAAATGAAATTTCAGACTACAAAATGGTTTAAGAGTTAGAGGAACTAAGCAATGTAGTGAGTGTGGTTTGCTAGGAAGAAGTGTTAAACTTTCTGACTATGGGAGAATAGCACATCCTAAGGGAAATTATAATTAAAGCACAACAGATTGTATTTTTCTTATTCAGAGGAATTGTGAAGTACTAGATGAATTCAGTGCAGCCTCCTAAAGGACTGTTTGAAGATCTCCAGGCAAAGAAAAGTCTGTTCTGGAAACAGGTGGAAAGGGGAAAATGCAATAAAATAAGAGTCTGCTGTATTAGATAACAATTTTAGGAAATAAGTAAAGGCAGTAGAAAAGTGAAATGAATTGATGCTCATAAAAGCAGTCAGAGATTATAAAAGGCACAGGTAATGGAAACCCTTTATGGTTATGTCATACAGAAATAAGAAGCTACAATTAAAATGATTATTAAGTAAATGCTTTCTCAAATCTATATTTAACAATAACAGTGCATTTCTTTTTTAAGAGCTACAGGGACAAATTGTAGGTAATGTAAACTACGTGAAAAAGTGGACAGGAGATAATAACTAAATGAGAAAAGTAATACATTAGGGAATAGGAAACTTCTAGATTGAATTCATATGTCATTTATGTGAGCACTGATTTCACCTGTATACAACAGTCCCCCTTATCCATGGGGCATACGTTCCAAGATCCCCGGTAGATGCCCAAAACCACAGATAATACCAAACTCTCTCTATATTTTGTTTTTCCTACACATATATAATTATGACAAAGTTTAATTTATAAGCTATGCAGTCAGAGATTAACACCTGTAACAATAAAATAGAATAGTCATAACAATATATTGTAATAGTCAGATGAATATGGTCTCTGTCTCTCATAAGTGATGTGATAACTGAGACAGCTATCAACTGAATAACAGACAGATAGCATATACAGTGTGGATATGCTGGACAAAAAGATGATTCACATCCTGGATGGAACAGAGCGTGGTGTGGTGGTGCGATATTTTTATCATGCTACTCAGAAAGGTACAATTTAAAATTTGTGAAGTGTTTATTGATGACATTTTTCATCTCATATTTTCAGAACTTGGTTGACCATAGGTAATTGAAACCATGGAAAGTAAAACAATGGATAATGGAGACTATTACATTATAAACTCAGTCTGTTCATAGGCAGCTAAGTGAAGTAGGAAACTATCAGTGAAAATCAGGAGTATTTAGAAACGCAGTTAATTAAATACAGTTACAAAACAGGATGGGGATGTTACAAATTTTGAGAATTTACTACTCATTTATAAAAGAATGTAAGGAAACCATTGAAAGTTGCATTTGAAGGCATAGTCAGTATCGGCTCTCCAATAGGCCATTAAGAAATGTTACTTAAGCCCTAGCTGGTGTGGTCAGTGGATTGAGTGCTGGCCTGTGAATCAAAGAGTCATCAGTTTGATAGGATACATGCCTGGATTGTGGGCCAGGTCCCTGGTAGGGGGCTTGTGAGAGGCAACCACACATTGACGTTTCTCTCCCTCTCTTTCTCCCTCCTTTCCCCTCTCTAAAATAAATAAATAAAATCTTTAAAAAGACAAAAACTTTTAAAAACAAGAAATACTACTTAATATTCAGAAATTGTTTGCACTTTTATATATCAATAATGAATTATCAGAAATGAAAACTAAATAAACAATCCCATTTATAATTGTACCAAAACATAAAATATATAGGATTCATTTAACCAAGGAGATAAAAGACTTGTACTCATGAAACTATAAGGCACTGAAGAAAGAAATCAAAGATACAAAAAAATGGAAGCATGTACTATACTTAAAGAATAGGAAGAGTTAACGTAATTAAAATGTCCACACTACCCAAAGGAATCTATGGAGACAATGCAATCCGTATCAAAATACCAACGGTGCCCCGGCTGGTGTGGCTCAGGGGACTGAGTGCCAGCCTATGAACCAGGGGGTCACCAGTTCAATTCCCAGTCAGGGCACGTGCCTGGGTTGTGGGCCAGGTCCCCATTGAGGGTCGCATGAGAAGCAACCACATATTAATGTTTCTCACCCTCTCTTTCTCCTTTCCTTTCCCTCTATTTAAAAATAAATAAACAATTTTTAAAAAAAATTTAAAGAATACCGATGGCACATCACATGGAATTAGAAAAGAAAAACAAAAAATTCATATGGATCCACACACACAGGAAAACCTGAATACCTTCAGGAATATTGAGAAAAAAAGAACAAAGTTAGGGATACCCTGCTATCCATTGTCAAACTATACTTCAAGGTTATAATAATCAAAATGACATGATACTGATATAAAAATAGATATGTAAGATCAAAAATGGACCTGCCTCATGACCCAGTGATTCCACCTGTGGATATTTATACAAAGAAACCCAAAACACTAATTCGAAAGAGCATATGCACCCCTATGTTCATTGCAGTGTTATTCACAGTAGCCAATCTATAGAAACAACCCATGTGCCCATCAATAGACAAATGGATACAAATGTGGTGGTGCATATATACAACGGATTACTGCCCAGTCATAAAAAAAAAGGATGAAATCTTACCATCTGTGACAACATGGATGGACCTAGAAGGTACTATGCAAAGTGAAATAAGTCAGTTAGAGAAAGACATACTATATGATTTCACTTATATGTGGAATCTAAAAAACAAAATAAACAAACAAAATTGAAACAGACTCATAGATACAGAGGGTGAACTGGTAGTTGCCAGAGCAGTGGGAGGTTTGGATACTACGTGAAAGAGGTGAAGAGACTAAGAAACACAAATTGGTATTGACAAAATAATCACAAGGTAGTAAGAAAAGCATAGGAAACATGGTCAGTAATATTGTGATAACTATGCACATTGCCATTAGGGTGCTAAAAATATTGAGGAGAACACTATGTAAAGTATATGATTGTCTAACCACTCAGCTGTACACCCTAAACCAATACATAATAAAAAAAATACTTATGGTGAAACAGACACTATTACCTTCCCCAATTAAAGTACCCCAGGTATAGCCAGTTGCATTGGACACATATGTGCCTATCATGAATTTTTTTATTTATCCACAGGATAATGTTGAAAAAGGTAAAATTTTGTATTTTTATCATCTTTGTCCTTGATCTTAGACTATTTGCAACCCAAGTTGCCATTTAAACTTTCCTAAACCTCTTCTTTATCAACTCTCATATATAATGCTCTATCCCATTAGAGCTGTATTCTCTATTAGCAAACTAATAAATGAAATCAGACTGCTGTGATTATGTGATGCCGCGTGCTTCTGAGTTATCTTTCCTCAAAATCAGTCACTTGAAAATGGATCTTCTGAAGTCCCATAACCTTAATTTGATATATAAATGTTATAGTAATAATTTTAGGGAAATATGACAGGGTATCCAGACAGATTATTTGGACAGGACTTTCAAATATTCATCTAATCATACCATAACAAATCCATATTTTGTCTTTTAAGCTAAAATTTATTGAATATTTATTGCATGTCTGTCTACTAGGTAATTTGCGTGGATTAAGTAATTTGATCCTCACAAAATAACCCTATGGATTGGGCCTTATGAGTATACTTTAATTTACACAATGGAGATATGGAAACTCTATGATTACCTTGCCTCATGTTACATAGCTAATAAGTTGTATAGCTGGAACTCATACTAACTGCATCTGTTTCCAGAGCCTGTGTTCTTAACCACTACTTCTACTGTGTATATATTGCATTATCTTCTCACAGAATAAGTTTTGCTTGAATGTATATGTTATGAGGGGTGGAGTAGAGCAGGAAATAACTGAACTATTTATTTTTCTCTTGAATGCCTATGTGTAGGAACAACAAAAAGGAAATCCTTGGCTTCTTTGTGTTTTTCCTTATTGAATTCCTTACTTAGAGGAAGGAGAGTTAATCATCCTATTAGTAAACTCAAGGGAAGAAAGTAGACATGCAGAACTCAGCACCCTCTCCTTTTCTCTTTAAGCTCCGTCTCTCTGCAGAAAATATTTATTTTGCTACCTTGTGCTGTAAGTCTTTTGATGCCAGGTTATTTCCCAGCAGAGAGAGGCCAATAGTTTACCACACACTCTCTATTACTGTGGTCCAGCATTAAGAATGCCACCTTTGACACAGCCTAATTCAAGTACGTCAATAGCTCCATCAATAATAATGCTGACATTTAGTTCTAAAGCTGCCTTACTACTTCTTTAGCTCTCAAGTGGTTCAGAATTCAGTAGTGAATAGAGTTGTCAACTATTGATTACATCAGATTACTAGAGTCATTTATGGTTAAAATTTAGAATTGTTTTTTTTTTTTTTTGAGTGACAAAAGAAATAGAAACTAGACTTTGTCGATATGGTGATAAACATCTGGACACTTAGGAATATCTAGATTATGCTGCTGTTTTTCTCTCCACTGATAAATCTGGCATGGCTTTATAAGTAATACAAATTCATTCTTTGGTGTAATTATTCTTTATTTGTTTAGAAGTATTTCCTGAGGCCCTGGCTGGTAGTTCACTTTGTTAGAGCGTTGTCCTCATATGCTAAGGCTAAGGGTTTGATCACCAGTCAGGACACAAGGATCAACCAATGAATGCACAAATACGTGGAACAGGAAATTGATATTTCTCTCTCTAATTTTGATAAATAATAAAAAATTTAAATTTAACCTTGGCTGGTGTGGCTCAGTGGATTCAGCACAGGCCTGTGAACCAAAGGATCACTGGTTTAATCCCCAGTGAGGGCACATTCCTCGCTTGCGGGCCAGGTCCCCAGTAGGGGGGAAAAGAGAGGCAACCACACATTGATGTTTCTCTCCCTCTCTTTTTCCCTCCCTTCCCTTCTGTCTAAAAATAAAGCAAATCAAATCTAAAAAACATTAAGTTAAAAAATATTTATTGATGAGTTATCCCCAGTATGACTGGGAGGAGAGTGTTCATTTAACATCTTCATTTATTATAAGATCTAAATAAAGATATAACTGGGTAATTTAGGTTATTTAAGGAAAAATATTTTTCATGAAGAGTTTAAAGTTTTACATCAACTATCGAGAATAGGTTTATGGGGCTTGGTAGTGTCAAAATTGTCAATTACTTATAGCCCTCAATCTGGGATTTTAATCCACTCTGTTTTGTTTTCTAATTGTTTCATATACTTCAGTGTTGCCTTCTAAATAATATTAGGAACTTTTCTAGAATTTCTTTTTTATCTGTTACCACAATTCGTAAAGTGTAAAAAGTTAGTCAAGTTAGTTATTTGACGATCCTTAATTTTTCTACCTGGATTAGTTAACTTTAATCAATTGTTGGAAGGGTATGGTTTATGTCCATTTTCATAGTATGGCTCTTTGGGAATAGCCTTTTGGCAGCATCTTTTGTCAGTATTTGTTCACGAGATTCTTAGTTGGACTCATCAAAATAGGTTGAAATTTTCATCCTATTTCTGAAACTTTAGTAAGAATGAGTAAGGTAGTAAGTATGTGATGGAAGGTGGCCACTTTGATCTGGGAAGCACATATTCTATCAGTGCCAGAATTAGTACATAAATCATCTACCAACGTTCCTGGAGAAGTGGGGCCGTTCATGTCAAATCATATCTTAGGGTTTTCAGTGTGTTTTCAAGATGAGTGATTAATAGAGGTGGGCCATATATAGGAGACTGATATAGGATGGTAGGATTTGGCTGAAATCAGACATGCAACTTACACAAGGTAAAGCATTCCATGTTCTTTTGCAGAATTTCAGTAGTCCCTTACCAGTGACGCTCTATATGAATATTTACTCTCTGATATTGCTTGTGAAATAACAACTGCAAATATCTCACTTTTAATGTATTTTAAATGTCATTTTTTTCTCATAGTATGGATGCAAAATGCTGTGTGCCAGGTCTGCACCCAAACCCTTACTTTCTCATCTTAAGGGGTGACAATTTAAAGGTCACAATGGGTGCTGCTAATTCAGTCTTGGAAAAACAGAAACCCTACATCATTAGGTTTAGATGATTTTGGCTTCTTGGACAGCTGTGCTACTATATCCCAACTGACTTATTATCAGGCCCCTTTCAGGAATTCAAATGCCAGTTAGGTCTGTGACTTCCTCCAAGTCTGTTAAACATTCTATACTGCAATTGTCTCATTTGAATATACATAATGATATCTGAAATTCACCACCTTGCACCAAGCCAAGCTCACCAGTCAGTAAACTTTTAATAAATACATTTTTCAGTGGTGTTATTAAGGATAATAAAAACTATACTGGGAGTTTAGGGAGTTGTCATTTAGTATTGGTAATTAGCAACATCAAGTGTCTAATTGGTATGTATTGATTAGAGAGAGCTAAATAATGTCACAAGTATAGGAAGTAGCATTATTCTTTGCCAGTAGTTAATAAGGAAGTCTCATAAATGAGCTTTCATTTTTTATTTTTTCCGTTGAAAGAGTTACAAAACAACACCAAAAAGAATGACAACTATGTGCAATCCCCTGAGATATAGATTTTTTAAATTCTCTCTTCTTTTGAGACTTGTAAAATACTATTTACATTTAAAACCTACTTTGAAGTAAAAATTATTAAATAAGGTTGCACATTGAAGTCCCCGCTGTCTCAAAGCTATTTAGAATGAAAGGAGAGTTGTTTAGATTTGGAGTATCCATAAAACACTTTCTCTGTGAATTCAATGTAATAGAAAATAAAAGGTGAAGGGAAGAAAGGGAAACAAAAATTAGCAGTTTCACTATGTTGTGAATAATGCTTTACCTCATGGGACCAGTCACAAAGAAATGTGATCAGTCATAAAGACAAAGTGTGTCCTAAACTACATGGATGCAGATAAGAGAGAGAGAAGAGGATTAAGAAGGAAACGTTTCTGTACCACATTCTTTATCCTGGTTGCTGCATATATGTCATCACTAATAGCAAAGACAGAAGACTAAGACCATGAGGACATCAGGATACTCAGAAGGGCAAAGATAAGTGCTTGAGATCTCGTTTAAAATTAATATTTAAACTTTGTAGATTAATTCAACCTGGACTTCTAAACTGAAGACAAGGAAACCAGCTTGACTTTATCACAGGCATTGGGTTGGTTAGATCTGTGGGAATGCCTTCTTGCCGGAGATCTCTGTGCAATTTACTATCATTATTTCTCCTCTCCCAACTACTACTGCAGTTCATTAGGCTCCCAAAAGAGAATAACAGTTGTTTTTCTGTCTTATATGATTCACCCTCTTTTCCCTCGACAGTCAACTTATGGAAGCAACTGTATATATCAACTCTTTATTCTCTTCACCCAACCATAGCCATCTCAGAGACTTAAGTACACCTTGGTTTCTAAATGCCTGTCTAGATTACAAACAATAGACTGAAAGTTTCAATTCAAGCAAATCATACATTTTTCAAGTTTTATAATGGAAATAGACCTTTAAAAATATTTCAGTCATGCTTGTTGAATAGAGAAAAATCAGGTCCAATTTGTGGCTGGCCCCTGGGATATGGTATGTCTGTTTTCACTGTGGCATCCTCCTAAAGAGTGGGTTTTCAAAGGGTTTTTTGATTGAGACTCTTCATTATTTTAGCTTATGTGCTGAAGATGCAACACTATATAAATAATATATGCATACTTACAGCTATGAGAACAAAGGAATGATAATTAAATCAGTCTAAAAGGAAGTGAGGGGAATGCTTAAAGAAAAACCAAAGTATAAATAATAAAAATGAGACTAAAAAGGTAGAAAATTATTCTTTCTCTTGATTTGGCCAAAGATTTTGTCCCTGACACATCATCTGAAAGAAACTCTTTGTATTGCTTTTCTTGTAGAGGGGATGGGTTTCATTGTATCTTCCATCCATTATCACCAACATGTTTTGTAACAACAGAACCTTTGGGATGAGTATATTCTGTAAAATCTCAAGCTCCAAAGTCAGATTTTTATGTTTAGGGTTCAGATTACAACATCTCAAATGAATCAAAAAATAAAAATAAAACGAAGTCTGAAGCTATGTAAAGATTGATTTTGTGCTATTGAAAACTAATGTCTTATACATCTCCAGCTGAATTAAAGTTGCAAAAAAGGATTATATATTGATTGTATGAGTTCACAAAACTTTGTTAGTGTTTTTCCCAGAAGGAAAATATTCAAATATTTTCTTTGGATTGAAGAGTAAGTACTAAATCTTTTGTTAATAAGTATCTATCAAGATAATCTCTTGTGTTCTGAGACTTGCAATCATGCAGTAGGTAGAAAAGATTTCTTATTATCAAGGCATCTTGTAAATATCAGCAGGATATTTTTAACACGAAAGTATTAGTTGTGTTACCTATTTTAAAAGGAAATGCAAAGTAAATTTCTTAGTTGTCCAGTACTTTGATCATAGTAAATAATTATATGTATAGAAACTACTTGGACATTTATGTTTTATTTTCAAATTCTAGTGGGTATCCAAACAAGAAACAAACTGTCAAAGAAATCAATTCTCTCTTAATGACTACAATATGCTTAAATATCTAGTACACCTGATTTATTTTTTAAATATATTTTATTAATCATGCTACTGCAGTTGTCCTATTTCCCCCCCATTGTTCCCCTCCACCATGAACACCCCCTCCCACCCACATCCCCCCCTTTAGTTCATGTCCATGTGTCATAAGTTCTTTAGCTTCTACATTTCCCACACTATTCTTGCTCGCCCCCTGTCTGTTTTCTACCCACCGTCTATGCTATTTATTTTCTGTACCTTTCCCCCTCTCTCCTCCTCCCACTCCCCTGTTGCTAACCCTCCATATGATCTCCATTTCTGTGGTTCTGTTCCTGTTCTAGCTGTTTGCTTAGTTTGCTTTTGTTTTAGGTGTGGTTCTTAATAGCTGTGAGTTTGCTGTCTTTTTACTGTCATATTTTTAATCTTCTTTTTCTTAGGTAAGTCCCTTTAACATTTCATATAATAAGGGCTTGGTGATGATGAACTCCTTTAGCTTGATCTTATCTGAGAAACACTTTATCTGTCCTTCCATTCTAAATGAAAGCTTGGCTGGATAGAGCAATCTTGGATGGAAGTCCTTGCTTTTCAAGACTTCAAATATTTCTTTCCATCCCCTCCTTGCCTGTAAGGTCTCTTTTGAGGCATCAGCTGACAGTCTGATGGGAACTCCTTTGTAGGTGACTGTCCCCTTATCCCTTGCTGCTTCTAGAGTTCTCTCCTTCATTTTAATCTTGGCTAATGTAATTATGATGTGCCTTGGTGTGTTCCTCCTTGAGTCCAACTTCTTTGGGACTCTCTGAGCTTCCTGGACTTCCTGGTAGTCTATTTCCTTTGCCAGATTGGGGAAATTCTCCTTTATTATTTGTTCAAATAAGTTTTCCCCTTGTCGCTCTTCTTCTTCCCCTTCTGGGACCCCTATAATTCAGATGTTGGGGCTTTTAAAGATGTCCCAGAGGTTCCTAAGCCTCTCCTCATTTTTTTGAATTCTTGTTTCTTCCTCATTTTCTGTTTGGTTGTTAGTTTCTTCCTTCTGGTCTGCTCCATTGATCTGAGTCCCAGTTTTCCTTCCATCACTATTGGTTCCCTGTGCATTTTCCTTCATTTCACTTATTGTAGCCTTCATTTTTTCATCTAATTTGTGAGCAAAATCAACCAATTCTGTGAGCATCCTGATCACCAGTGCTTTGAACTGTGCATCTGATAGGTTGGCTATCTCTTGGTCGCTTAGATGAATTGGCTCTGAAGCTTTGATCTGTTCTCCTGTTTGAGCCATTTTTTTTTGGGGGGGGGGTCCAGTCATGGTTGTTATGTAGTGAAGGGCGGAGCCTTAGGTGTTCCCCAGGGCAAGGCAGCCCAGTTGCTGGGTTGTGATGCTGTATGTGGGGGTGGGGTCTGAGAGGGAACAATGGTGCTTGCTCTGCGCTCTCTTGGATTACAGTCCCTTCCGCCTCCTCCCCTTTGCCTGGATTATCTGCACACGAATATGGGACCCCCTGGTCAGCCAGCCGCCTTGCACGGCCTCATTGGGACCCCCTGGTCAGCCAGCCGCCTTGCCACCCCATGCCTGGGATCTGCTAGCCACTGCCAGCATGCCTGAGATTTGCCAGCCACTGCCTGTGTGCCCGGGTCCACCAACCTCCACTTTTTTCTGCCGTGACTCCATCCCTCTTACTGGTCTGGATGAATGGTTGTCGGACTTCCGTACAGTTCAATTTTCTATCAGTTCTGATTGTTTTCTTGTTTCTAAATCTTTGTTGTCCTTAATTTTCGTTGTGCAAAGAGGCACAGTGTGTCTACCTACGCCTCCATCTTGGCCTGAAGATGCTAGTACACTTGATTTATTATTTCTTCTAGGTACCCACAGTCCTGTCCATAGTGCCTAAACAATAGAGTAGAAATTTAAATTCAAAAAGTCTATATACTTGTCCAATCATTTAATTAAAACTACCATGAAAGTATGTTAGTGATGTCTGATGAATAAAGTAAAATCTTATATAATAGTTTGTTGCTAGCTACTGGAATTTGGACCACATGCCAAAAGGAGCCACTGAGCCATTCAGTATGGAAATAAATCCTGCACACTGAGATGAGTCATTGGCAACATCTCCAGGTTCTAGACATGGCTTAATTTGCCCATGAGAGTGGATTTAAAATCCTGCATTCTCTTTTCTTTAGATTACAATTTTAATCTTAATTTCTTATTTTGTAATTTCTTCTCTTATAATATGAGAGAATGAAAAATTTTGGAGTATTATTTATTCTGGATGACAGATCTTTGTAGGACTCCTGAGATCACATTTTGCCTACATACAAGGATGTCCTATTAAGAAATAAGCTATGGAAGAAAATATGTATTAGTAACCTATTGGATACAGTAAAAGAGTGGGAGCATCTGTGCACTAGAGTAAACAATCAAATTCAATGTAAACATCACATTATATATTTGATATCATATGGACAAAAAAGGTCTAAGTATGCAAGTGGACTTTCAGCTTTTTAACTGGCTCTTTTGCTTTCTTTTAAAAGCTGCCAAATTCAAAGTCTGCACTCTTTTCAATACCCAGATTATATTCATCTCCAACATATTCTCTCACATGTTATAATCTTTTTTATACCTGGACTTCTTCCTGCACAGACACATATATACACAAATGCACACATAAACACACACCCCAACTCTCCATTACATGTTATCTTACACATGGTCTCAATTTTGTCTCTATTCCATGGACTATCTAATCAAATTTCTTACCAACGAGCGCCTAAAGACAGCGCATTATTATTTTACAGATTTGAATCTAATTATATGGTTAGTACAGATAGGCACAAAATAGGTGTTATAATACGAATGAATAAATGAAATGGCACAAAACAGCTGATTACTTGAGTAAAACAGTAGATATTTTGGCATACCTCAGAGATATTGCAGGTTCAGTTCCAGACCACTGCAATAAAATGAGTATTGTGATAACACAAGTCAGAATGTTTTTGCAAGTGGAGGATCTTGCCTTTGGTTTGTAAAAAAAATGCAACATCTGTGAAGCTCATTAAAGTGAAGCATGATAAAACTGAGTATGCATGTAGTAAAGTCATAGACTGAAAAGTGCTTGCTTCTTTTTGTGTTATAAGTTGATCTTTACATTCTTTTCCAGAAATTTGGTAGGGATTCAGTAACGGTAAACCAAAGTAGTGTGGCTGGTGGTGATTTTCATGTTTTAGAGGGAATTAATGTAAGAGGACATTTGTTAAATACTCATCAGCATTGATTCATCTCCTTTTTTCTCTGAGCCATAGTGAAATACCTCTTGAATAGAGTAATTATTTTATCTGTGCATTCACTTCTGAAAATGCAAGGAGGCTCCAGGTGATATGGCTAATTGCCTTTTTCACTACCAAAATGTTGCACACTTTTCAATGGCTTTATCATTAAAGGAAGTGTCTCAATCAGTTTTTCTAATAGAGAGTGAATCCCATCTTGTAATTAAAAGATTCATCAATGAAAGCAATGGATTCTTGGTGTGTACTTTGAGACAGGCAGAAATTCAAACTAAATATGCTTCACTTTTTATCCCTACAGCATAGGGTCAAACAATTGTGTGTGATATTCTTTTTGTTTCTGTGTTTGTTTTTTGTTTTTTTGTCTTAATGTTCATTCATTCACGTGTGAGAGAGACTTAGGTCCTGAGAAATGAAAGTAAATTCATGTGAAATCAGTCCTCATAACCGCAGCAGGATAGAACTTGTTTCTGAAACCTTCAGAATAGGTGGATAAGCCCTAGGCACACAGTCCCAGTGAGGAAGGAGCTAGAGAAAATTCACAAGTATTATTTTTTATTGTCTAGTGTATCCAATCAAAAATGTTTTACCTATTAAGAAAGTGATGGTGGAAAAATGGGGGCAACTATAATTGAACAACAATAAAAAAAGAATTCTTTATGACTTTTTGAAAATGACATACACTTTGGGTCATATATATTCTTGTCCTTATTCCTCTCTAATACTCTCTTTCATCCATAAGTACATTTGGCCAAGACCCCTCTCTCTACAAAGCCAAACTAATATGCTAACTTTTCCTTCCCTTTGGTTGTAGTATGCTGCTTAAGAGAAGCATCTGGTTTCCTCCTCTCAGTCCACTTCTATTATATCATTTTAACATCTCGCTTTAATAATAATACTAACAATAACAATGATTGTGGCAGTGATGATAACCATGATAATTATGATGACTGTGAATCCTGCAGTAGATTAGGAACTCCATTAAGGTGGGAACTGTGTATGTCTTCTTCACAGTCTTATATAGCAAACTTAATAGAGTCTCTAGCTTATAGCAAATCATCATTTTTTTTTTTAATGTGAAGCCCTGCCTGTGTGGTTCAGTGGATTGAGCACCAGCCTGTGAACCAAAGGGTCACTCACTGGCTCGACTCCCAGTCAAGGCACATACCTTGGTTGTAGGCCAGGACCCCTGTAGGGGGTGTGCAGGAAGAAACCATGCATTGATGTTTCTCTTCCTCTCTTTCTCCTTCCCTTCTGCTCTGACTAAAAATAAATAAATAAAATCTTTAAAAAAAATAAGAAAAGTTAAATGAATGCATGGTAATACTCGTAGAGATCATTGACTGAAAACTTGCCAGTTTAATCTTTACATTTTATTTTGGAAACAGGTACTGATTAGTACCTATTTTATAGATGAGAACACTAAGCTTTAAAGTGAGGATAATTACCTACCTTTATAGTGTAGTTAGAGTAGTGCTTCTCAAAATATAATGTACATATGAATAATCTGCGGAATCTTGATAAAATGCAAGTTCTTATTCAGAAGGTCTGGAGTGGGGCCTACGTTTCTGCATTTTTTACAAGCTCCCAGGTGGTGCCTCCATTGCTGGTCTGCATGAACCAGCACTCTGAGTAGCGTTATCACTTTTCAATGATCTGCAGGTGAGTACATAAAATTTAGTTCCACCCTAAGCTACTGAATTGTAATTCTGGAAGAGAGAGTCATTGACCTACACTATAAGCAATCTAGGAGTTATTATGAAGATCAAATGAGTAAAGTGTATGTGGAATGTTTTATAAAACAAAAATTAGTATATAAATGTACTAATGTCATTGTTATTTGTATAATTATTAACATTATTATTGCTTGAGAGTGTTATAAATTTGGTTTCTGTACCACTTCAAACATAAATGTTGGTTGAGAAGGCTCATTTTCATAATGTGTATCTACAATAAAATATTTTAATTTAAGTCAATGGAAGATTCTTGTGGCAATTTTGGCAATGGTACTGTAACGCAAAAAACATATGCTTACTTTTTATTGCTACATATTGTAATAGAAAAATATATGTATATTTATTCAATATAATATATACTAATGCTTAATAACCTTAAATTTTATACTTTTCACTAATTTAATTGTTATAAATTAAAGTTAGTTAATACAGTATAATATGCTATAAATAATAAACTGTAATTATATACATTCCTGTTTTATGAAAGAGTTCTAGAAATGCATTTAATGCTAAGAAGCAGCAAACTACTTACCATAATGCCCAAGAGATTTTGAGTTTACTTAAATTAATACATGGATTTAATTGAAAGTCATGTTTTCTGTTTAACTTGAGGAAGAAATGAACAGGTGGCTCTCAGATCTTCCATGTATCTTTATATGTTATAGCAATGAGATAATTATTCTAAAACACACATTTCTTCATTGAATTCCAGGTTATTTCTGCATCTGACATTTATGTGTTTAACTATGCATCATCACCCTAAGATTAAAATTGTCTTTTTAACTTTCTTAAGCAAAGACTATTGCCTATATAGATGAGGAAAAAATAGTTTTAGCTTATTTTTAACCATAAAAATTACATTTTTGGAAAATCTGACATAGAACTTGAACTGAACTTGAGTGCCTTTCTGTCTTATTTTTCTCTGTTGTCAGTTTCAGTAAAGTGTTACCTGAAAACTATGGATAGACTTGATATCACTTAAAATATATATTTAAAGGCATTTAAACATGTAAAATTTTAAGCTTCACATGTGGATTATGGCAAAGATGACAACTATTTGATCTCGAGTTCCAGCCAAGATGGAGGTGTAGATAGAAACACTTCACTTCTTTACACAACCAAAAGAAGGATAACAACCAATTTAAAAGTGAAAACAACCAGAATTTCCATAAAATTAAAATGCTTGGAAGTCAAAAAACCAAGGATTTATTTTTTTATTTTTTTTAATTTTTATTTTCATTGTTGATCTTGTACAGTTTTCTGTCTTTTATTCTCACCCGAACCCGCCACCCCAGCCCTCCCCACCTCCCTCCCATTTCCACCCCCCCCATAGTTTTTGTCCATGTGTCCTTTATACTTGTTCCTGTAAATCCTTCCCCTTTTCCCCTGAAATTCCCTCCCCTCTCCCCTCTGGTGACTTTCAGCATGTTCCCCATTTCCATGTCTTTGGTTATATTATGCTTGTTTGTTTGTTTTGTTGATTAGGTTCCTGTTAAAGGTGAGATCATACGGTATTTATCTTTCACTGCCTGGCTTACTTCGCTTAGCATGATGCTCTCAAGTTCCATCCATGCTGTTGCATAGGGTATGAGCTCCTTCTTTCTTTCTGCTGCATAGAATTCCATTGTATAAATGTACCACAGTTTTTTGATCCATTCATTTACCGATGGGCATCTAGGTTGCTTCCAACACTTGGCTATTGTAAATTGTGCTGCTATAAACATAGGGATGCATAGTTTCTTTTGGATTGGTGTTTCAGGGTTCTTAGGATATAGTCCTCGCAGTAAAATTGCTGGGTCAAAAGGTATATCCGTTTTTAGTTTTTTTAGAAAATTCCATACTGTTTTCCATAGTGGTTGTACTAGTCTGCACTCCCACCAGCAGTGCACTAGGGTCCCCTTTTCTCCACAACCTCTCCAACACTTGCTGTTTGTTGCTTTGTTTATGAGGGCCATTCTGACTGGTGTCAAGTGGTATCTCATTGTGGTTTTAATTTGCATCTCTCTGATAGCTAGCGATATCGAGCATCTTTTCATGTGTCTCTGGATCCTCTGCATGTCCTCCTTGGAGAGGTGTCTGCCCAAGTCCTTTGCCCATTTTTTAATTGGGTTGCTTGTCTTCTTAGAGTGGAGTTGTGTAAGTTCTTTGTATATTTTGGAGATTAAACCCTTATCTGAGATATCATTGGCAAATATGTTTTCCCACACAGTCGGTTCTCTTTTTATTTTAATACTGTTTTCCTTGGCCATGCAGAAGCTTTTTATTTTGATGAGATCCCATTTGTTTATTCTTTCCTTTATGTCCCTTGCTTTAGGGGACATATCAGTAAAAATGTTGCTGCGTGTAATATCTGAGATTTTCCTGCCTATGTTCTCTTCTAGGACTTTAATGGTGTTACGGCTTATGTTTAAGTCTTTTATCCACCTTGAATTTATTTTTGTGTATGGTGTAAGTTGGTGCTCGAGTTTCATTTTCTTGCACGAAGCTGTCCAGTTCTCCCAACACCACTTGTTGAAGAGGCTGTTTTTACTCCATTTTATGTTTCTGCCCCCTTTGTCGAATATTAATTGACTATAGAGATTAGGGTTTATTTCTGGGCTCTCTATTCTATTCCACTGGTCCACGTGCCTGTTTTTATGCCAGTACCAGGCTGTTTTGATTACAGTGGCCTTGTAATACATTTTGGTACCAGGTATTGTTATCCCTCCTGCTTTGCTCTTCTTTCTCAAGATTGCTGCCGCTATTCTGGGTCGTTTATGGTTCCATATAAATTTTTGAAGAGTTTGTTCTATATCTGTGAAATATGCCATTGGTACTTTAATAGGTATTGCATTGAATCTGTAGATTGCTTTGGGAAGTATGGACATTTTGATGATGTTAATTCTTCCGATCCATGAACACGGTATGTGTTTCCATTTATTTGTGTCTTCCTTGATTTCCTTCTTCAGTGTTGTGTAGTTTTCTGCATACAGGTCTTTTACCTCCTTGGTTAGGTTAATTCCTAGGTACTTTATTTTTCTTTTTGCTATATCAAATGGTATTTTTTTCTTGATTTCTGCTTCTGTTGTTTCATTGTTGGTATACAAAAATGCCTTTGATTTCTGGATATTGACTTTGTATCCGGCTGTTTGGCTAAATTCATTTATTAGGTCGAGCAGTTTTTTGGCCGAGACTATAGGATTTTCTATGTATACTAACATGTCATCTGCAAACAATGATAGTTTTGTTTCCTCCTTTCCAAGTTGGATGCCTTTTATTTCCTTTTCTTGTCTAATCGCTGTGGCTAATACTTCCAATACTATGTTGAATAGCAGTGGAGAGTGGACAGCCTTGTCTTGTTCCTGATTTTAGTGGAAAAGAATTTAGTCTTTGCCCGTTGAGTATGATGCTGGCTGTAGGTTTCTCATATATAGCCTTTATTATGTTGAGGAATGCTCCCTCTATTCCCACTTTGCTGAGTGTTTTTATCATAAATGGGTGCTGTATCTTATCAAATGCTTTTTCCGCATCTATTGATATGATCATGTGATTTTTGTCTTTGCTTTTGTTTATGTGATGAATTACATTTACTGATTTGCGAATGTTGAACCATCCTTGCATCCCTGGGATGAATCCCACTTGGTCGTGGTGTATGATCTTTTTAATGTGTTGTTGGATGCGGTTTGCCAATATTTTGTTGAGGATTTTAGCATCTATGTTCATCAGCGATATTGGCCTGAAGTTCTCCTTCTTTGTTGTGTCTTTATCTGGTTTTGGGATTAGGATGATGCTGGCTTCATAAAAAGAGTTTGGGAGTCTTCCATCTTTTTGGATTTTTTGGAATAGTCTGTGGAGAATAGGGGTTAGCTCTTCCTTAAATGTTTTGTAGAATTCTCCTGTGAAGCCATCTGGTCCAGGGCTTTTGTGCATCGGGGGTGTTTTGATTACTGATTCAATTTCACCAGCTGTTATTGGTCTGTTCAGGCTTTCTGTTTCTTTTTCATTGAGTTTTGGAAGGTTATATTTTTCTAGAAACCTGTCCATTTCACCTAGGTTTTCAAATTTCTTGGCATACAGTTCTTCATAGTAATTTCTTACAATCCTTTGTATTTCTGCGGTGTCGGTTGTAATATCTCCTCTTTCATTTCTGATTGTGTTTATTTGAGTCCTCTCCCCTTTTTTCTTGATGAGCCTGCTTAAAGGCTTGTCGATTTTGTTGATCTTTTCAAAGAACCAACTCCTGGATTCATTGATCTTTAGGATTGTGCTTTTAGTCTCTATGTCATTTAATTCTGCTCTTATCTTGGTTATTTCTTTCCTTCTACTTGCTCTGGGCTGTCTTTGTTGTTGTTCCTCGAGTTCTTGTAGGCGAAGGGTTAGGTTGTTTGTTTGAGATGTTTCTGTCTTTTTTAGATAGGCCTGTATCGCTATAAGCTTCCCTCTGAGGACTGCCTTTGCTGTGTCCCATAAGTTTTGGGTCGATGTGAGTTCATTATCGTTTGTTTCCAGAAACTTTTTGATTTCCTCCCTAATTTCATTCTTGACCCATTCATTGTTTAATAGCATGCTATTCAATCTCCATGATTTTGAGGGTTTTGGGTTTTTCTCCTTGGGGTTGGTTTCTAGTTTCAGGCCCTTGTGGTCAGAGAAAATGCTTGGTATGATTTCAATTTTCTTGAATTTGTTGAGGCTTGATTTGTGTCCTATCATGTGGTCTATCTTTGAAAATGTTCCATGTGCATTTGAAAAGAAAGTGTATTTAGCTTCTTTGGGATGAAGGGCTCTATATATATCAGTTAAGTCCATTTCCTCTAGAGTGTTGTTCAATGCCACAATATCTTTGTTGATATTTTGTTTGGAAGATCTGTCCATTTTTGACAGTGGGGTGTTAAAATCTCCTACTATAATTGTGTTGCTGTCTATATCTTTGTTGAAGTCCTCTACAATTTTCTTGATGTATTTAGGTGCTCCTTCGTTGGGTGCATATATATTTACAATATTTATGTCTTCTTGGTGGATTCTTCCCTTGAGTATTATGAAGTGACCTTCTGGGTCTCTCTTTATGGCCCTTCTTTTGAAGTCTATTTTGTCTGATATGAGTATTGCTACCCCAGCTTTTTTTTCCTGACCATTTGCTTGGAAAATTTGTTTCCAGCCCTTCACTTTGAGCCTGTGTATGTCTTTTGTCCTCAGGTGGGTTTCTTGTAGGCAGCATATGTGTGGGTTTGCTTTCTTATCCATTCAGCTATTCTATGTCTTTTGATTGGAGCATTTAATCCATTTACATTTAAGGTTATTATTGATAGGTAATTATTCATTGCCATTTTCGTACCTGTGTTCCTCTCTCTCTTTCTCTCTCTGTCTTTTTCTTTCTTACCCTAAAGCAGTCCCTTTAGTATCTCTTGCAGCATTGGTTTGGTAGAGGTGTATTCTTTTAGACTTCTTTTGTTTGGGAAGCTCCTTATTTGGCCTTCTATCTTGATTGAAAGCCTTGCTGGGTAAAGTAGTCTGGGTTGCAGGCCTTTGGTTCTCATTGCTTGGAATATTTCTTGCCATTCTCTTCTGGCTTGGAGCGTTTCCATTGAGAAGTCAGATGCTAACCTAATTGGGGCCCCCTTGTATGTTACTTCCTTTTTCTCCCTTGCTGCTTTTAAGATTCTCTCTTTGTCTTGGAATTTTGCCATTTTAATTATGATGTGTCTTGAAATGGGCCTGTTTGGGTTCCTTTTGATTGGGACTCTCTGTGTTTCCTGGATTTGTGTGGTTTTTTTCTCTCACCAAATGAGGGAAGTTTTCCATCATTACTTTTTCAAACAGGTTTTCTATCCCTTGTTCTTGTTCTTCTCCTTCTGGTATCCCTATTATACGAATATTATTCCGTTTCATGTTGTCTTGCATTTCTCTTAAACCCTCTTCATTCTTTCTAAGCCTCTTTTCCTTATCTTGCTCATTCTGAGTGTTTTTCTATTTTGTCCTCCAACTCGCTGATCCGATCTTCTGCTTCATCGATTCTGTTTTCATTCCTTCTACTGTGTTCTTCAGTTCAGAGATTGTGTTCTTCATTTCCTCTTGGCCCTTGTTGATAGTTTCTATTTCCTTTTTCATGTTGATATAGTTTGCCGTGAGTTCATCATAATTTCCCTGTAGTTTATGGTAGCTCATTGAGAGCTCATGGAGCTTCCTGACAACCATTGCTTTGAACTCGATATCTGATAATTGAGTTGCCTCTGTTTCATTTAGCATTCTTTCTTGAGCTTCCTCCTTTCCTTTCGTTTGGGGATTGTTCTTTTGTCTTCCCATTGTTTGTAAGACTCTTGTTGTTAGCCTCAGCTTCTTAAATTGATCTGTTCTGGCTCCCTGGGTTTGTGGTATGACCTTCTGTGGTAGAATATCTGTGAGATTCAGTGGTGGATTCTCCTTCGGATATCCTGTTGTTCACCGCTTTCACTGTCTCATCAGCTGGTATACCCTCCTTTTGGGGGCCAACTCTGGTTTTTGTTTTTGTTTTTGTTTTTCCCCACAGTTTCAGGCTTGCTTGTTTGTTTGTTTTGTCTCACTCGTGGGTATTTACAAAAAGAAGCGGGGGGAAAATGAAAAAAAGAAGAAAGAGGAAACAAGAGGAAGGTAGAAGAGATAAAATTGAAAAGAAAGGAAGAGGGGATAAGAGAAGAAGGAATTCAAGGGAGGCAAAAGGAGTTGGGGAGTAAAGAAGAAGATATAAACAATGAAGAAGGAGTAGTTAAAAACTCATATAGATAGACAGGCTTACAAACAAAAAGACACTAATAAACTGGCAAAACAAAAAAGAGACACGCACACAGACACCCCCACACAAATATAAGCAGCCAAAGGGGGGGGGGGAGGAACAAGCAAAGCACAACAAAATATTTAAAAAAAAATAAAAATATATTAAAAAAATAAAATTAAAAAATGAAAAAACCAAAACAAAACAAAACAAACAAACAAACAAACAAAAAAAACACACCCTCTTGTTGTTTTCAAACTTGCCAGCCGGTTTTTCAGGTCTTGCTGGCTGCAATGGCCGAGGGGTGATCTTATTGCTTTTCTCTGTGTTCAGAACTCAGTCCTCATTGTGCTATGTATCCCAGCGTTAGTGGGCACCTCTCCCCACAGGGTTTTCAGCGTGGGATCTGAGCCTCCTGGTGTGTGCGCACTTCTCCGAGTTTATGGGTGTGTGCTAGGTTCTCCAGACGTGCACAGCTGCCTGCCTTTGTCCCTGGGAGGCTTTCAGTGTTCGGGCGCAGCTGCCTGCATTTGCTTCTGAGAGGGGCCTGCGTTCCAGCTGCTATCCGGCGCCTGCACCTTGGGCCTGAGCTGTCCGAGTTTGAGCACCCGCCCGTGAACTGGCCCCTCTGGCTCCACAGCTGTCTCCAGCGGCCTGCGCCTATGTTTTCAGGAGTGTCCACTAGCCCTCGACCGTGTGCGGTCCCCTGAGAGTGTCTATTTTCATGCAGTTGTCTCACTTCGCTGGCGCCTCTGTCTCTGTTGGGGGGCCTGTGCTTTCGTAGTCGCCCGGCGACCACGAAAACTCGGTTCAAAGTCTAGCAGTGACCTGGTGCGGGGCACCCACTTTCGCTCGGGCGCAGTCTCGCACGGTGGCCCCTGAGATCTCCCAGCCGGTTCAGTGGCTGACCCAGCTCCCTCCCCAGGGCCCTGGGGCAGGCTTGGCGGAGCGCCAGGCTGGGGCCTCAGCCGCCCCGCTCTCCGAGCACTGGAACCCTGGGCTCTTATTGTTCCTAAGAGCTCTCCTTACCGCTTGTTTTTCAGTGTCCGCTACAATTTCCAACCTCTTGTTCTCCAATATGCTGTGTTACTGTTCCTTGTCTGTTCTGGTCTTTCATAGATTGGTCCGGTTTTTCTCCCGTGTGTAGAGGGGGAATAGGGCCTGCTCCCTCCTACCACGCCGCCATCTTCCCAGTCCCCAAGGATTTAAAGAAGAAACATTCATCTAGACTGGAAGGAGGGGCAAAGATGGGAAGCTGGGGTGAAGAGGATGTGTGGCAAGGCAGCAGCTCACAGACAAGTTTTCCCACATTCACATGCAGAGAAGCTGGGAGGAACAACTGAGGAGCAAGACAAACTGTGCATCCCATGGTTCCAGGAAGGGGGAAAAAAGCCTCAAAAACTCTGGCTGTAAAATTCTGTAGGGGTTGCAGTGGTGAGAGAAACTTCTAGTCTCACAGGAGAGTCCTTTGGAGAGGCCCATGGGATCCTAGAACATACACAAGCCCACCCACCTAGGCATCTGCATCCGAAAGGGCACAATTTGCTTGTGGGTAGTGGGAGAAGTTACAGAAAGTGGGACAAGAATAAAGCAAGCTAGCAAGAGGCACTGTTCCCTGTCTGACACATCCCCCACATACAATGCCACAAAGCCGCAATGTGGCTCAACCCACCCTGGAGAATACCTAAGACTTTGCTCTTTACAACTTAACATGTGCACTGAGACAAAGAAATATTGCCCAAATGAAAGAACAGGTAAAAACTCCAGAGAAAGAACTAAGTGACAGGAGATAGACAACATATCACATGCAGAGTTCAAAACACTGGTAATCAGGATGCTCACAGAAATGATTGAGTATGGACACAAAATAAAGGAAGAAGTGAAAGGTATATAAAATGAAATGAAGAAAAATATACAGGGAACAAACGGTGAAGAGAAGGAAACCAGGACTCAAATCAACAATTTGGAACAAAATGAAGAAATAAACATCTAAGTGGAACAAAATGAAGAAACAAGAATTCAAAAAAATGAGGAGAGGCTGAGGAACCTCTGGGACAATTTTAAATGTTTCAACATCTGAATCATAGGGTTGCCAGAAGGAAAAGAGAAAGAGCAAATAAATAGAAAACTTATTTTAAAAAATAATGAAGAACTTCCCCAATCTGGAGAAGGAACTAGACATGCAAGTCCAGGATGCTCAGAGAGTCCCAGAGAAGTTGGACCCAAGGAGAAACACTCCAAGACACATCATAATTACATTACCCAAGGTTAAAGATAAGGAGAGAATCTTAAAAGCAGCAAGAGGAAAGGAGACAGTTACCTACAAAGGAGTTCCCGTAAGACCATCAGCTGCTTTCTCCAAAGAAACCTTACTGGGAAGAAGGGGCTGGAAAGAAGTATTCTAAGTCATGAAAGGCAAGGACCTCCATTCAAGATTACTCTATCCAGCAAAGCTGTCATTTAGAATGGAAGGGCAGATAAAGTGCTTCCCAGATAAGGTCAAGTTAAAGGAGTTGACTATAAAATATTAAAGGGACTTATCTAAAAGAAAGATAAAAAACAATGAACAGTCAAATGACAACAAACTCCCAACTATCAACAACTGAACCGAAAAAAACAAAAACAAAAACTAAGCAAACAATTAGAACAGGAACAGAATTACAGAAATGGAGAACACATGGAGGGTTATCAGTGGACAGGGGATGGGGGAGAATGGAGGAAAAGGTGCAGGGAATAAGAAGCATAAATGGTAGGTACAAAATAGACAGGGAGCGTTTAAGAATACTATAGGCAATAGAGAAGCCAAAGAACTTATATATCTGACTCATGGACATGAACTAAGGGGTGGGGATGCTAGGTGGTAGGGGGTGAAGAGCAGAGGGGAACAAAGAAGAGAAAAAATTGGTACAATTGTAATAGCATAATCAATAAAATGTACTTTAAAAAGCTATTTGATCTCCCATGTCAATTCCAATCATTTTGTAGTGGGAGCTAGATTACTGGGCTGAAATGGCTTTTGGCTATTCAGCAATGCCTACCAAGGACATGGGAGACAAGAGTAGAAGCGTACATGCCAGGTGTTCTCCAGGTCAGGATTAGGACAGAATTGTTTCAAGAGTGTCTTTAAGAGTGGGAAAAAAAAAGCTCAGGCTTTTGCGTCAGGGATTCCTTTCAAATACCCACCTTGGTAATTTTTTTCTGAACCTTGAGTCTCAGTTTCCATAAATTGAAATGAGAATGCAGTGTCTCTCTTACAGTGTTATAGTGGGTATTAAATGAGATGACACAGAGGCAGCAACTAGCAAAGCATACGAAATTTTCTGCCCAGTGCCTCTAAGAAGGGCACGTATTGCATCAGAGTTACTAAATATGTGATTAAACACATCAGTTATGTTATTTTCAGAAAGAAATCACCTATTTGCATGCCATCACCTGGAAAATCCTTTAAATAGATGCATTATAATTGAAGGCAGCAGAGAAAAGACAGGGTTCTTATTTAGAATGATTGAACAAGGAAGCGTGGAACAGAATAATATACCAGTGAGCAGGTGAGTAAATTGAAAGCACTGTTCATTTGAAAGAGATAGTACTACAGCAATAGTGTCTGACAAAGGGTAAGAGCTATGGAAGTATTTACTAACTGAATTGAAAAAATAGCATCCTCAGTCAATACACTACATAAGTAACTAATGTAGTTACAGAAATTCTAGGGATATTGGGCGCTTTTTTTTTTTTTTTTTTTTTTTTTTGCTGTTTTCTGTTTCTCTTTCAGTATTGTAGTATACTTCCCACTGCTGTGGGAGAAACATTCCAATACTTCTCTCACTGTAAAATAAACATTTTTTTTAATGTTTGGAAAAACTGGCATGGGACATAAAGAAGAAAATCCTATAAGATTCAAGAACTTCAAGCTTCCTTTAAGGTAGGGTTTTTTAAAAGTAATTAATCAACAAATTGGGCAATAGTAAGCTGTTTTATTACATCATATATTTCAACTGCAGCAAGTACCATTTTCTTCATGAGTTAGTTGTACACTGGTGAACATATTTATCTTCCCTAATAGCTTAAAACTTCTTGAGGAATGGGATTCTATTTTACTTATTTTGTATCTTCTGCAGTACCTAGTAAATAGCAGCTACTCAATACATTTTTGTTTCATTAAATCATATATTGCCTTTGCTTTCGAAAGACTAAATATTAGGTTAAAGATTAGAAAAATACAATATCAATTAATTTAACCATGTGATGTCTTAATAAATCTACTCAATATGATTTCCCATTGTTATCAAACCAAAGCTGGTGATCTGATAAATTTTGAAGGAAGTTTCTCAGAGAAATTAGCCTCATTGGTTGTCAACATTCTTGTTCCTCTCAAGCTATACGGCTTCTCTATTGTACCAACTGCATCTTGTCTCAACTTCTACATGTCTGTTCAGTTACATAGGATTGGAATAAATTGTTTGATTTAAATAATAATAAAGTATTATATTTTGTAAATGTAGTAACTATTACTTAACTGACTCTGTGCCTTCTACAAATTAAATTTCGCAAGTTGCTCAAAATCCGGAAACTGACTTCATGATATCGGATTTATGAAGTAAGTTTGTATTTCTAATCCTTGGGTAAACTGGTTTCCAGAAATTGTCTCATATGTGTGCCTTACTTTATAGGTTCTTAAAACTATGGGGGATGCTTCAGCATTAGCTAGGTCTATGTGCTGCATGTTTTTCAGATGCCCATGACACTTTTTGAAGTGGCAACTTATTATCTCTTTTCTTATTTCCTTAAAATGCTCAGTGCTCTGCATTTTTTATTAATATATTCACAGTCATCTCATGTTTCTCTGCTCTCTGAACCTGGATAATAGCCAAGCTCAGAGTAAGCTTTGTTTAGCTTTGGGAAAACATAAAGCAAGCCTATGCATTCATTAAGACTGAACGATCTTTCCTGAGGGACTCTTGGATTGTACCATGTAGAGTTGAGAGTGTCTGACCTGAATAGATAAAAATGTCAAGTCTACTTTATGTTCACCTCAAGTTGAAAGAGTAATAAAAGATGATCACATTTATAGATTTTTTTAAAAGTGGAATTGCTAATGTGCATAACAATTAGTATGTGCATGTATAGTATATTCTTGATTTGACAGTTGTAGCATCCCAATTTCAGTGTATGAGGAGAATCTTCCAACTTTCCATGTGCTGTTTTTCTGAACTACTCCGTCTGAATCTTAGAAGTTCCTAATGATAAATCAATGTTTAATTACTACTGACTCTGTGAGTACTAAAGCCACCAAATCAAATATTTTGACATGTAAATGTTTTTAATATACATTGAAATAATAAAAACAAAAATATTGCAGTGGTAAATATTTGTGTAGATCAATCTTGTTATACATACATGCTTTATTTTAGTACACTTTGCCTTATTGCACTTCACAGATGTTGCATTTTGTACAAATTGAAGGCCAGGCCCTCTGCATGCAAAAAGATTATGATTCACTTTATTGTGATACTTCCTTTATTGCAGTGGTCTAGAACCAAACCCACAATATCTCTGAGGTACACCTCTGAACTTAATTTGTGATCACTTCCTGGATTCTGAATATATTGTATAGTCTGGGGATAGATAATTTTCATTATTGCATATATGTACATTTTTGTATTTTGGTTGAAATTTTCAGGACAGAACATTATCATAGATAGCAAACATACTATACAATAAATGATATTCTCCTTCCTAAAGTATGCAAAATTCACTCCCAATAAAAAAGTAAAAGTCAAAATAAACATGAACATTGAGGTTACAACGCCATAGTGTAACTACAGTTCAGCATCTCTTGTAGGTAGAATATATTTACAAATCATGTTTTCTTTTAAAGACTTGCAAGGTTGGTTTAGCATCAGAAGACTGTCGAGCGTGACAGTCATTTCAAGTCTCTCTACAATCCAGTGCCTAGAGTGTGAGTCTAAACTAAACAGAGTAAAATAACATTTTTGACCATATTAACATGATTGAAAGATCTAGATTTTTTCAGTTCAGTTTTATTTTTAAAAATTGGCTAGTGAAATCATCTTGTTAAGAGTTTATATATTTTTTATTTATAATATGTTTTAATTTGCATTTCTCTGATGACTAGTGATATTGAACATCTTTTCACATGTCTATAACCACATGGTCTTTATTTATTTATTTATTTTTTATTTTTTCAGAGAGAGGGGAAGAGAAGGAGAAAGAGGAAGAGAAACATCAATGTGTGGTTGCCTTTCATGTACCTCCCACTGGGGATCTTGCCTGAAACCCAGGCATATGTCCCAACTGGGAATAGAACCAGCGACCCTTTGGTTCACAAGCTGGAACTCAATCCACTGAGCCACAACAGTCAGGGTTAAATTTTATAGTCTTAAAAGCATAAATTCTTAATTTTTCATTTTGACTATTTTGAGCTATCCTGTTGACATAATTTTAACTAAAAATTATGACAGAATTTCAAAAAATTTTGATGTCACTTTCATGAATTGGGACATATTTAGAAAAATAGCACTTTTGTCTTTTTAGTTACAATAAAATATATAGATAAACACATTACAGAAAACTTATGTTTTCTTTAGTAGAACAAACAAGTATTTCTTGATTATTATGTGCCCATTTTAGTTCACTCTATAATGTCTGATCCTCTGTTCCTGAAATATCCAGACTTCACCACTGGTTTCTATTATATCCAATCTCAAACCTTCATAGGCTCTGAAAAAAATCTGACCCCTGGATAAGGAAGATAGAAAGACCAGTGATCCCTAAATCATCAGCTTACCACTGAATCAACTTCCTGCTGGTCTGATTTTCACCTGGTGCTCTATTCTAAAAACATTGTTCTTCTTCTTGTTGTTTTTTTTTCTTGTAACCAAATCACCACCTTCTAGTTTAGTTCTGGTAATTGAATATCTATTTTGTTCTTCATACCTAAATTCTTCCCTTTATATGCATGTTCTCCAAGAACTTGGGTTTTATGATCCTTCCAATTTTCTATATACTTTTTTCCATACCATAGTCTTAATACTTGGGTGGCCACTACCCGTTATAGGATTTCTAGGACAAGAGGAACATGGCTATACCCAGTGGTGTGCTGAAAAATGTTTAACATATAACTGGAAAAATAGAAGAATCTAAATTGTTTCTAGACTCCCTTGTATATTGTATATATAAGTTCCCTGTTTGCATAGTATATCTGGACTTCCTTAATTTTCCCTTTCCACTCTCTTCCACCTTCCAATAAGGTGGTCTAGTGGCTAGTCTCTAATTCTCAGTCATTCAGGGTTTGGGTCATCCCTCCCCCAACCAACTTGAGGCTCAGATTGGGTGTGGACTTGCACTTCAATTGTATTTAGTAATAGATAATAACTTAAACATCTAATAGGTCTTAAGAGTAAAATATTGCTAATTAAAATACCTTTAAAACAAACGTTAATAGTTCATAGTAATCTTTTAAACCCTGTTTAGTTTAAGAATGTTTATACATCACTAGCAATTTATCATAAATAAGACTTGAGAATTTTGTTCCACTAAAGAAAAAACCTTAAAATCAATTTGGATTATTACTTAAAACATATGCATTTTCATAATGTTTTTGTCTTTCAACTAACATCTGAAAATTTTCTTTCCTGTAAAATGAAGATGATATTATTATGATTTTAACATCAGATAATTCATCCAAAATACAAAGCACATGGTACACAGCACTTGATAAGAGTTAGCTAATAGTAGTGTTATTAGAGAAATACATGAATGATGAATTGTGATTACTATTTTCTTCTATGATATATATTATTTATATTGAATCATTAACCACAAGATTAAATATACATTGTATTTGTATTTAATGTTTTAGATTTAACTACTCTAGCAAGTTGTTAATAGTTTAACTTATTTAGGTACAGTCAGTAATAAGCAATAATTAAACTTTCCAGAAGTTAATCTAGAACAAATTCAGATTAATAAAAATAGGTGTTCTCTAGGGAAAAAGAAGGTTAGGCTAAAAGATTTGGCTTTTTCGTTCTTCTAGAGAATTGTCACTTATCTTATTCTTCTTAATGTGATAAATATTTCAGGAAGGATATGAAGGCTAAGGTAAATATTAAATTTTTTACTATTCCTATCAAGTTAGGAGCTTTGTTATTCATATCCACTTTGGCTTATAAAGGAAAACTTCAAACATTTTTTTCAGGTTATGTGATTACCCAAATAAAGTGCCAGATGTACATTTCAGTCAATGTTGTGAGACTAAACAAATGTACTTTAATTTTAATAGTTGAAGGATAACTAAAGCAATTAGGCGTGACATTTTGATGTTGATATATGCACACAAATTTCTTTCATGAAAAAATTAAAACAAAGAAAAAGAACATTAACAACACAATTCTTAACTTTTTCAGTTTCTAAATATCAAACAGACATTATACATGGACATTATTTTTATTTTCCTAAACATTAAAATATTGGTTTGTCCTATTAAAATTAAATATTATTATCTGAATATGTCAGTTTAGTACACTCTAAAAAATATTCTAAGCTTTTTAAAGTTTTGAGTGGATTAAACTGTTACCTATTTAAATTGTCACTGCCACTCATATAGAAGTTGAAATTTATAACTTTCACTAAAATATAGAGAGAAATAGTGTTGATTTAAGAAAAAAAGCATGACTGTTAATTAAATCAGCATAGTCTTTTTCTCTTAAATGAGGTGAAAAATGTTGAGCAACAATGAAGTTTTTCAACTAACCTTAAAAATGTGTTTATAATGCACATGTTTTCAACAAGAGATAATAAAATACTCAAGTTCCCTACAATGTGCTAGCATAGTCTTGTGTGTGTGTGGATATAAATTACCTGTGGCACTATTACAAATGAAGCAAATGCTTCTGACAAATAATTAATATTTATTATGTTATATTGTCCTACAAAGATTCATGGATAAGTTATTTTTACACTTGTCTTTTTTCCTCTTTTTTTGTTGTGCAATTACAGTTATCCCATTTCCCCCCTTTACTCTCCCCTGTCCTACCCACCCCCACCTCCCACATTCAGTCCTCCCCCTTTTTGCCTTTGCCCATGTGTCCTTTATACATGTTCCTTGATGATCCTTCCCTGTTACCCCCACCTCCAGCCTCTACTCTGGTTACTGTCTGTTCTTTACTTCCATGTCTCTGGTGACCCCAATCAACCCAGTAGATTCAATAAAAATAAAGAAATGAATAAAAATAGTCTTCTTTTTTTGTTCCTGAACATGGGTCAGTAGTTTGTTTTCTTTATTTTTTTACTGTTGTTCATTACAGTAGACCCAATTTTTCACACATTCTTCTCACCACCCCGCCCACCCTCCATTCCCTCAGTCAGACCCTGTTGTCCATTACCATGGGTCCTTTGTACATGTTCCTTAACTAGACCCTTCCCTTGCTCTCCCCAGTTATTTCCCTCCACCCTCCCCTCTGGTTACTGCCAGTCTCTTCTTTATTTCCACATCTCTGGTTATATTTTGCTCACGTGTTTGTTTTGTTGATTAGGTTCCACTTATATGGTCAATTAATATTTGACAAAGGGGGTTGAAGCACAAAATGGAATAAAAATAGCCTCTTCAACAAATGGTGTTGGGAGATCTGGACAGCTACATGCAAAAAAAAATGGAACTCAGAAAATGGAGACAACTGTACTTGAACAACAATATAAATAAATAAATAAATAAATAAATATGAAACTCGACCACCAACTTACACCATACACAAAAATAAACTCAGGATGGATAAAAGACTTAAATATAAGCCATGACACCATAAAAGACCTAGAAGAGAACATAAGGAGGAAAATTTCAGATAAGTTTTAAGTTTTAAAACTAGCATGACATTTTACTTTTATGAACCTTTTTTCATGACTCATAAAAACATTCATTCAAAAAATTATTGAGCTAAAAGTATGTTGATAGGTACTGTCTGAGCACTAGAGTATGAAGTTGACAAAATAGCAAAGACTGCCTTCACAGAGTTTAAAATCTAGAAAGAACATATTGATATCAGATCATATAATTTTAGTATAACTGCAATTCCAAAGCTGAAGAACGTTCTTAATCTCCTTCCTAGATTCAGTTCTTGTATATATAGGTTGATTTTGACTGACTCACAACAAAAGAGTTTTGCTTTATTGTTTTAAAAATGTCATCTTTCGCTACACTGAGATTAAATTATTTTGAGTATGGTGTCCAAATATTGAAAAAACTCTTAAGAATATGAAGCATTAAAAAGACTAAAAGACAATGAAATCTACCTCTATTAAACTCATACTTTGATGTGTACATTTCCTACACGTCAAGGTTAAGCCAATCTCAGTTAATAACAGTTAAATAAATCTCTGAAGAAAACCAAACTTTTGTTTATTGTACTTGAACAACAATAAAAATTAGTTTGGTTTTCTTCTGGCATTGGTTTAACTGTTATTGAACAAAAATAAAAATAGTAAAAATTATTAAAAAATAAAGTGAAAGTAGGTGTAATAAGAAAATTCAACATCTTTCATACTGTTTACTGTGTTTACCATTAAAGCCATTGTCTGTCTTTTTTATTTTATTTTATTTTATTTTTTTAAGTTTTTTTAAATTTTATTTTAATTGTTGTTCCTGTACAGTTTTCTGTCTTTTACTCCCATCCCTGCCCACCACCCCAGCCCTCCCCACCTCCTTCCCATTTCCACCCTCTTAGTTTTTGCCCATGTGTCCTTTATACTTGTTCCTGTAAACCCTTCCCCCTTTTCCCTGAAATTCCCTCCCCTCTCCCCTCTGGTGACTGTCAGCCTGTTCTCAATTTCAGTGTCTTTGGTTATATTATGCTTGTTTGTTTGTTTTGTTGATTAGGTTCCTGTTAAAGGTGAGGTCATATGGTATTTGTCTTTCACTGCCTTGTCTTTTTAAAAAATATTTTATTTATTTATTTTTAGAGGGGAAGGGAGAGAGAAAGATGGAGAGAAACACAATGTGTGGTTGCCTCTCGCATGCCCCCTACTGGGGACCTGGCCTGCAACTCAAGCATGTGCCAGGAGTGGGAATCAACGCAATGATCCTTTGGTTCACACGCCAGCGCTCAATCCACTGATTTATACCAGCCAGGGCACTGTCTTGTTAAAGAGAAGAAAAGAGAAGAAAAGAAAAAAGAAGGGAGAGGAGAGAGGGGAGAGGGGAGAGGAGAGGAGAGGAGAGGAAAGGAAAGGACATATGGATTTGTTCTTTTCAAGAATATATGATGTACCAGAGGGGGTTCTGCAACCGACCGGAGGCGGTCCGGCGACCGGAGGGGCCTCTGCAACCGACCGGAGGAGGCCGCGCGACCGGAGGCGGTTCTGCGACAGGGTTGGACGCAGCCCTGCGGCCAGAGGCGAACCTGCAACTAGAGAAGGGGACTCTGGAAGACCCAGAGCTCACATCTGTGATCCTGGGGTGAGTGCGCACAACTCGGGAAACTCTCGGAGCCCACGCCCGTAGTCTCAGGCGGGCGCCTGCGCCCTGTAGGAGACGCGGAGCTCACAGCAATAGACTCGTGGAGGGATGGATCTGTAAGAGATTCCAGCTGAAACCCATAAACTCTGGAAAGCTCGCCCCCTGCAGGAGGCTCAGAAATCACACCCAAGGCCCTGCATGGACAGTACGCCATTAGCCCTGGGGACAGTGCTGGGCTGGCACTGAGGACAGTAGCCCAAAGCTGACTGAGTGAGGAACAGGGAGAAAAGCGGTACGAGTCGCCTCGCAGCCTGCTACAGCCAGCAAGTCCAGAAAATCCAATTTGGCCTGTGTGAAAATAGCAAGAGATTTTTTTTTTCTTCTTATTCTTTTTTTTTTTTTTTTTTTTTTTTGGTGTTTTGTTTCCTTTTGTTTTGTGGGGTTTTTTTGATAGTTGTTTTTTGTCTGTTTAGTTGGGTTTTTTGTTTGTTTGTTTGTTTTGGTTCATTTTTCGTTTTTGTGGGGTTCTTTTTGTTTTGTTTTGATTATATATTTTTTATTTCTTTATTACTTCTACCTTCTTTATCCCTCAATTCCTTTTGCTTCTCTTTACTTCTTTCTGGCTTTATTCCTTCTTCCTTTCTTTCCAATTCTATCTCTCCTTCCCTCCTCTTTTTTTTTCTTTTTTCTCTCTCTTCTTTTTTCACTTTATTCTTTTCTCTTTTTGAATACCCACGAGTGAGGCAAAGAAATCCTAGAACTGTGAAAAAACCAGAGTTGGACCAAAAGAGGGGGTATTCCCACAGCTGAGACAGTGGAAGCTGTGAACACCAGGATACCTGAAGAGGACTATAACACTGAATCTCACAGGTATTCCACCACAGAAGTTCACACCATAAACGCAGGTAGCCAGAACAGATCAACTTAAGAAGCAGAGGTTTACAAGAAGAGTCTCACCAACAATGAGAAGACAAAGAAACAATCCCCAAATGAAAGAAAAGGTGGAAGCCCCAGAAAGAATGCTAAATGAAACAGAGGCAACTCAACTATCAGATAAGGAGTTCAAAGAAATGGTTGTCAGGAAGCTCCATGAGCTCTCAATGAGCTACCAGAAACTACAGGGAAGCTACGATGAACTCAGTGCAAACTATATCAACATGAAAAAGGAAATAGAAACTATCAACAAGGGCCAAGAGGAAATGAAGAATACAATTTCTGAGCTGAAGAACACAGTAGAAGGAATGAAAAGCAGAATCGATGAAGCAGAAGATCGGATCAGTGAGTTGGAGGACAAAGTAGAAAAAAACAGCCAGATAGAGCAAGAAAAGGAAAAGAGGCTCAGAAAGAATGAAGAGGGTTTAAGAGAAATGCAAGACAACATGAAATGTAATAATATCCATATAATAGGAATACCAGAAGGAGAAGAAGAAGAGCAAGGGGTAGAAAACCTATTTGAAAAAGTAATGATGGAAAACTTCCCTCATTTGGTGATAGAAAAAGTCACACAAATCCAGGAAACACAGAGAGTCCCTATCAAGAGGAACCCAAACAGGCCCACTCCAAGACACATCATCATTAAAATGGCAAACTTCCAAGACAAAGAGAGAATCTTAAAGGCAGCAAGGGAGAAAAAGGAAGTAACATACAAGGGAGCCCCGATAAGGTTAGCAACTGACTTCTCAATGGAAATGATCCAAGCCAGAAGACAATGGCAAGAAATATTCCAAGTAATGAGAACCAAAGGCCTACAACCAAGACTACTTTACCCAGCAAGGCTTTCAATCAAGATAGAAGGCCAAATAAGGAGCTTCCCAGACAAAAGAAGTCTAAAAGAATACACCTCTACCAAACCAGTACTACAAGAGATACTAAAGGGACTGCTTTAAGGAAAGAAAGGAAAAGAGAGAGTGAGGAACACAGATACGAAAATGGCAATGAATCAGTACCTATCAATAGTAACCTTAAATGTAAATGGATTAAATGCTCCAATCAAAAGACATAGAGTAGCTGACTGGATAAGAAAGCATGACCCACACATATGCTGCCTACAAGAGACCCACCTCAGGACAAAAGACCTACACAGACTTAAAGTGAAAGGCTGGAAACAAATTTTCCAAGCAAATGGACAGGAAAAAAAGGCCGGGGTAGCAATACTCATATCAGAAAAAATAGACTTCCAAAGAAGAGCTATAAAGAGAGACCCAGAAGGTCACTTCATAATACTCAAGGGAAGAATCCACCAAGAAGACATAAACATTGTAAATATATATGCACCCAACATAGGAGCACCTAAATACATCAAGAAAATCTTAGAGGACTTCAAGAAAGATATTGACAGCAACACAATTATAGTAGGAGATTTTAACATCCCACTGTCAAAAATGGACAGATCTTCCAAACAAATTATCAACAAAGATATTGTGGCATTGAACAGTACTCTAGATGAATTGGACTTAGCTGATATATATAGGGCCCTCCATCCCAAAGAAACTAAATACACATTTTTTTCAAACGCACATGGAACATTTTCAAAGATAGACCACATGATAGGACACAAATCAAGCCTCAACAAATTCAAGAAAATTGATATCATACCAAGCATTTTCTCCGACCACAAGGGACTAAAACTAGAAACTGACTTGATGGGGAAAATCCCCAAATCATCAAAATCATGGAGATTGAATAGCATGCTATTAAACAATGAATGGGTAAAGAATGAAATTAAGGAGGAAATCAAAAAGTTTCTGAAAACAAATGAAAATGAACTCACAACAACCCAAAACTTATGGGACACAATGAAGGCTGTCCTCAGAGGGAAGTTCATAGCAATACAGGCCTACCTAAAGAAGACAGAAACATTTCTAACAAACGACTTAACCCTACGCCTACAAGAACTCGAGGAACAACAACAAAGACAGCCCAGGGCAAGTAGAAGGAAGGAAATAACCAAGATCAGAGCAGAATTAAATGACATAGAGACTAAAAGCACAATCCTAAGGATCAATGAATCCAGGAGCTGGTTCTTTGAAAAGATAAGCAAAATCGACAAGCCTTTCAGCAGGCTCATCAAGAAAAAAAGAGAGAGGACTCAAATAAACACAATCAGAAATGAAAGAGGAGAGATTACGACTGACACCACAGAAATACAAAGGATTGTAAGAAATTACTATGAAGAACTGTATGCCAAGAAATTTGAAAACCTAGGTGAAATGGACAAGTTTCTAGAAAAATATAACCTTCCAAAACTCAATGAAAAAGAAACAGAAAGCCTGAACAGACCAATAACATTTGGTGAAATTGAATCAGTAATCAAAACACTCCCAACACACAAAAGTCCTGGACCAGATGGCTTCACAGGAGAATTTTACAAAACATTTAAGGAAGAGCTAACCCCTATCCTTCACAGACTATTCCAAAAAATCCAAAATGATGGAAGACTCCAAAACTCTTTTTATGAAGCCAGCATCATCCTATTCCCAAAACCAGATAAAGACATAACAAAGAAAGAAAACTTCAGGCCAATATCACTGATGAATGTAGACGCTAAAATCCTCAACAAAATATTGGCAAACCGCATCCAACAATACATTAAAAAGATCATACACCATGACCAAGTGGGATTCATCCCAGGGATGCAAGGATGGTTCAACATTCGCAAATCAATAAATGTAATACATCACATAAACAAAAGCAAAGACAAAAATCACATGATCATATCAATAGATGCAGAAAAAGCTTTTGATAAAGTACAATACCCATTTATGATGAATACACTCAGCAAAGTGGGAATAGAGGGAGCATTCCTCAACATAATAAAAGCCATATATGAGAGACCTACAGCCAACATCATACTCAATGGGCAAAAACTGAAATCTTTCCCACTAAGATCAGGAACAAGACAAGGCTGTCCACTTTCACCACTTCTATTCAATATAGTATTGGAAGTCTTAGCCACAGCAATTAGACAAGAAAAGGAAATAAAAGGCATCCAAATTGGAAAGGAGGAAACAAAACTATCATTGTTTGCAGATGACATGATAGTGTACATAGAAAATCCTATAGACTCGGCCAAAAAGCTGCTCGACGTAATAAATGAATTTGGCCAAATAGCTGGGTACAAAGTCAATATCCAAAAATCAAAGGCATTTTTGTATACCAACAGTGAAACAGCAGAAACAGAAATCAAGAAAAAAATCCCATTCGATATAGCAAAAAGAAAAATAAAATACCTAGGAATAAACCTAACCAAGGAGGTAAAAGACCTGTATGCAGAAAACTACACAACACTGAAGAATGAAATCAAGGAAGACACAAAGAAATGGAAGCATATACCATGTCCATGGATCGGAAGAATTAATATTATCAAAATGTCCATATTACCCAAAGCAATTTACAGATTCAATGTAATACCTATTAAAGTTCCAATGGCATATTTCACAGACATAGAACAAACACTTCAAAAATTTATATGGAATCATAAACGACCCCGGATATCGGCAGCAATTTTGAGAAAGAAGAGCAAAGTAGGAGGGATCACAATACCTGATACCAAACTGTATTACAAAGACACTGTAATCAAAACAGCCTGGTACTGGCATAAAAACAGGCACGTGGACCAGTGGAATAGAACAGAGAGCCCAGAAATAAACCCAAGTCTCTACAGTCAATTAATATTCGACAAAGGGGGCAGCAACATAAAATGGAGCAAAAATAGCCTCTTCAATAAGTGGTGCTGGGAGAACTGGACAGCTACATGCAAAAAAATGAAACTCGAGCACCAACTTACACCATACACAAAAATAAATTCAAGGTGGATAAAAGATTTAAATATAAGCCATGACACCATTAAAATTCTAGAGGATAATATAGGCAGGAAAATCTCAGATATTTCACGCAGCAATATTTTCATTGATACGTCCCCTAGAGCAAGGGACATAAAGGAAAGAATAAACAAATGGGATCTCATCAAAATAAAAAGCTTCTGCACAGCTAAAGAAAACAGTATTAAAATAAAAAGAGAACCAACTGTATGGGAAAACATATTTGGAAATGATACCTCAGACAAGGGATTAATCTCCAAAATATATAAAGAACTTACAAGACTCTAAGAAGACAAGTAACCCAATTAAAAAATGGGCAAAGGATTTGAACAGACACTTCTCCAAAGAGGACATACAGAGGATCCAGAGACACATGAAAAGATGCTCGATATCTCTAGCTATCAGAGAGATGCAAATTAAAACTACAATGAGATACCACTTGACACCAGTCAGAATGGCCCTCATAAACAAAGCAACAAACAGCAAGTGTTGGAGAGGTTGTGGAGAAAAGGGGACCCTAGTGCACTGTTGGTGGGATTGCAGATTGGTACAACCACTATGGAAAACAGTATGGAATTTTCTAAGAAAAATAAAAATGGACATACCTTTTGACCCAGCAATTCCACTGCTTGGATTATAGCCTAAGAATCCTGAAACACCACTCCAAAAGAATCTATGCACCCCTATGTTCATAGCAGCACAATTTACAACAGCCAAGTGCTGGAAGCAACCTAGGTGCCCATCAGTTAATGAATGGATCAAAAAACTGTGGTACATTTACACAATGGAATTCTATGCAGCAGAAAGAAAGAAGGAGCTCCTACCCTTTGCGACAGCATGGAAGGAATTGGAGAGTATCATGCTAAGCGAAATAAGCCAGGCAGTGAAAGACAAATACCATATGATCTCACCTTTAACAGGAAGCTAATCAACAAAACAAACAAACAAGCATAATATAAACAAAGACACTGAATTTGAGAACAGTCTGACAGTGTCCAGAGTGGGAGGGGAGGGAATTTCAGGGGAAAGGGGGAACGGTTTAGTGCAACAAGTATAAAGGACTCATGGACAAAAACTATGGGGGGTGGAAATGGGAGGAAGGTGGGGAGGGCTGGGGTGGTGGGCTGGGACGGGGTAAAAGACAGAAAACTGTACAATATCAACAATTAAAAAATACTGAAAAAATAATAAAAGTAAAAATTCAAATCTGAAAAAAAAAGAATATATGATATATTTACATATTCTAAGTGGTATTTATGGATCCGTACATGATTCTTTACAGGTGAATTATGCCTTTTCTCCTCAGACCTTTGCTTCAGATGCAAAAATAGCTGTTGACCTTTAAGCGAATGTTATTTCCTAAGGGGAATAATGAATGTCAAGGGTAAACTTTACTTTCATCATGTACTTTACCTTCTTTATGTGTGAATCTCTCTGCCTTACATAATATGTCTAAGTTTTAAAAATTGTATTCTTTAACACTATTTATTAAATACACATTTTGTACAAAATCCCCTAATAAATGTTTTGAAAAATGAGCTAAAAATAGATTCAGGATACCATTACTAATTCCAATTAAATTTCATGATGGGATAATAAAATAGATATGACATATTTATGTCTTCTTATTACATGGATTTTAAAATGCTGTGTGACATATTAGAGTCCTAAAACCAAAGATCCTATTATAAAAATAATTAGTCTGTACTTTAGAGGTTCTTTCAAAACATTTTATTATTTTTTTTGTTTTGCAATTGGACATTGCCATAGAAGATATGGTCACTTCCCTGGAAGTTCTTGAAATCCACCTGTCAGCTACCTTATTTGTATAAAGGGAATATAAATTTTGGAGATAATGGAATATTTGGGAAATTAATCTTTTTTTTGACAATCTGAAACTATACTGTGGTATTTTTTTTACTTCTACCAAAGTATGATTGACATGTTGATTTGTGGAAGACAAGATTACATGTCACAGTAACCCAGGAAACCAGGTGATATAAGAGAAAGTATGTCATTCCCAGTAGCAAAATTGATTGAACTAAAATTACAAAACAAAGGTACAGCCCAAATTGAAACTACCAGCTGTCTCTGGTTAGCATAGGATTTATTCAATACATAAGGGGACAAGTACATCCAGCAGAAAGGTAAGCATATGAGGGTGATATTTTGACTTTGGTTTTGCTTTGTTTTGTTTCAAAGAGTTTACCAGCATATTGATCTTATCTTGTTGATAACTCAAGCAGATAGCCTTTTGCAAGTAATGCATTTTTTTGGTAGATTTTTTTCACCATGGACTTTTAGAGAATTTTAACGCTGGTATTTTACTATACATTCCCCATAATGAATCACCAGTGGAAAATGGTCTCTAACAATTCATCGTGAGTTATTCCAGGATACATACATAGTTAGTCCTCAGGCGATGGATAGTTCATGTGGAGGAAATAGTATGCTCATTTACAGTTATAATTGATGAAAATTGCTTGAGAGTGTTCTGACAGCACAGAAAATAGGCCAATTAGTTACCCAACTCTCATCCTCCTGTGATTCATGATTGTCTCCATTCAATTTTGCTGTCATTTCTGAAGTGAGGTTAAGAATAGATTCGTTTCTTTTAACCACGTCTTACAATTAGCTTACTCCTTTGCTTCTTCTTCTTCCTCTTCTTTTTATAAACTATGATAGGGTTGAAAAACCAGTATTCTCAAAACTGTAACAGTTATTCATCAAAAGCACTTGCTAATATTTTAAACTACTTCTCTCAGCACTATAACCTAACAATCGATCATGTTCACAGTAGGGATTTCTTTCCTACCAAAGGATTATCAAATGCTACTTTGCAACAATTCAGATCAAAGCCAAGAAGATATAATAAGATTTGACCAAGTAAAAAGACATTAATGTTTGAAAATCAATTTTAAGTGACAAATTCGTTACATCAGAAAAGAGAAAAATATAGCATAATATATAAAAACAACTTCATGCAATATAAAATCTAAGAAATGAACATTTTTCCATGCCTCTGTTATTTTAAATTATGTCAAAACATTACTCATACTTCCTTTATGGAGAAAAGTTGATTAAAAAATGGAGGTTCATCACATTTTCTCACATTTGTATATAGATTGGTTAATAAGCTTTGTCTATCTATGTTCAAAATATGTTTATGTGTGTGTGTGATATTATCTTTCTAACTAATAAAGGTATCTGAAGGATCAGAATAAGGCTTTTACTTATGTTATGCTCCAATCAGAGCACCTACTTTGTTTCTGAGCTCACAGTAGGACCTCAATATATATTGTGGACATAAGGAATCATCAAATAAACTTGATTTTCTTATGCTAAAAAGTTGGCTTGTTGTATCCAGAGGCAACAATATTGTTTTTATTACTCCAATTAAAATGCATCATGTCTGAAGCAATTTAGTTTGGATTATATCTAATCTACCTTATCTATATATCTATTTTTCTATCTACCACCTATTCATGTTAGTTAGTTTTAAATATTTTGATATATTCCAGAATCAGGATGAATGTATTACGAGACAAGGTAAGTCATCTCTAATTTACACTTTAATTACCTGTGTAATTTGGCTGATTATTTCTGCAATTTCTTGTGTTTCTTGGTCAATAATTCTAAAATATCATGTAAGATAATCAAATTATGTGTTTCTTTGGTTGAATATAACAGCCCAGGTATCATCAAACTGAGTATACAAACATTGTGTGACATAACTAGCTGAATTATTATTTAATGAATAGATGTTCCTCATGGAAATCTCTAAAACCAAGCTGTAACTTGAGGAAGTACTTTTCTGTGGCTCGAAAGTACTTGTGGGCACCCTGACTGGTATGGCTCAGTCAATCGAGTGCCAGCCTGTGAAGCAAATGATTGCTGGTTCAATTCCTAGTCAGGGCACATGCCTAGGTTCCAAGCCAGGTCCTCAGTAGGAGGCGCCAGAGAAGCAACCACACATTGATGTTTCTCTCCCTCTCATTCTCCCTCCCTTCCCCATCTCTAAAAGTAAATAAATAAATAAATAAATAAATAAATAAATAAATAAATAATAAATTCTTTAAAAAATACTTGAGAATTTCATCCACATTTCTGGGGAATTAATGGACTATTTGATTATAACTGGAAGCATGTGAATTACTGATATAAAATAATATCCATTTATGTTTCATTTATTAAAGCTGCAAAAGAAACCCCAACCTATATCAACGCCATCTTTTTTCTCAAGAGCCTAATTATTCATTAAAGATACAGAACATAAAATTGTGGACCAAAACAGCTTAGAGAAAAGCATTAAATACCATCTGCAGAGTCTTGTGAATTTTAACATTCTATAGGAACACAGCATAAAAATATGAACAGAAGCAACCAATAAAAAAGTAAACCAATTTTACATCTTTACCAATTTCACTTTCATCTCTCTCAATTTTAAAAACACATTTTGAAACAGATTACTCTAGAAGTCAAGGGAACAAAATGGAGCCGCAGTTAAATTACAAACATCTTCAAAACATCCTGTATCTTACGATGTAAAATTTCAAAGAAAAATGAATCATTTGACTATCTACTCTACTATATTTTTGTTTTATCTTTTAATAATGATTTGTTTTAAGAAAGATACAATTTATAACATGGACAGGAAATATACTTTTTTTATGTCCCATAGTTGTTTTATTATTGTTGTTCAAGTAAAGTTTTCTCTATTTTCATCCCAAACTGCCCCCCACCCCACCCATCCCCTCCTCCTACTCTCCTATCTCCTTTGACTTTGTCTATGTATCCTTTATACATGTTCCTTGATGGCCCTTCCCCTTGTTTCCCTGGATATTAACCTCCCCCCACCCCTCTGGTTACTGTCCATTTGTTCTTTGTCTCAGTGTCTCTGGTGGTATTTTGCTTGCTTCTTTGTTTTGCTGATTAGGTTCCACTTATAGGTGAGATCATATGGTATTTGTCTTTTACTGCCTGGCTTATTTCAATTAGCATAAAGCTCTTCAGTTCCATCCATGCTGTTGAGAAGGGTAGAAGCTCCTTTTTCCTTTCTGTTGCATAGCATTCCATTGTGTAAAGATACCATAATCTTTTTATCCACTCATTTACTGGTGGGCACTTGTCGTTTATTGATTTGTTAATGATGGCCATACTGACAGGTGTGAAGTGGTATTTCATTGTGGTTTTAATTTGCATCTTTCTCATGGTTATTGATGCTGAGCATCTTTTCATATGTCTCTGGGCCCTCTCTATATCCTCCTTGGAGAAGTGCTCAAGATAATATGTTGGTGAAAATATTGCTGAGTGGGATATCTGAGATTTTCCTGTCTATGTTCTCCTCTAGGACTTTTATGTTGTCAGGACTTATATTTAAGTCTTTTATCCATCCTGAATTTATTTTTGTGTATGGTGTAAGTTGGTGATCGAGTTTCATTTTCTGGCATGTAGCTGTCCAGGTTTCCCAACATTTGTTGAAGAGGCTATTTTTAGTTTATTTTATGTTTCTTCTCTCATTATTGCATATTCATTGATCATAGAGACTTGGGTTTATTTACCTGCTCTCTATTCTGTTCCATTGTTCTATGTGCCTGTTCTTATGCCAGTATCATACTCTTTTGATTACAGTAGCCTTGTAATATTGTTTTATATCAGGTATTGTGATCCTTCCTACTGTGTTCTTTGTTAACGTTGCTATGGCTATTCACAGTCATTTATGGTTTTATATAAATTTCTGAAATGTGTATTCTATATCTGTTTAATATGTCATTGATATTTTAATAGGGATTGCATTGAATCTATAAAATCTTTGGGTAATATGGACACTTCAGTGATGTTAATTCTTCAAATACATAAAAACAGCATATGCTTCCATTTATTTGTGTCTTCCTTAATTTCTTTCTTCAGTGTTGTGTAGTTTTCTAAGCAAAGGTCTTTTACCTCTTTGGTAAGGTTTATTTCTAGCTACCTTATTTTTGTTGCAATAGCAAATAGGATTTTTTTCTGTTTTCCAATTTTGTTATTTCATCGTGGATGTATAAAAATGGCTTCAATTTCTGAATATTGACTTTGAATCCTGCTGTTTTGCCAAATTCACAAACTAGATCCAGTAGTTTTTTGGTGTAGTCTATAGGGTTTTTTATGTACACTATCATATCATCTGTAAACAGTGACTGCTTTACTTTCTCCTTTCCAATTTGGATGGCTTTTATTTCTTTTTCTTATCTGATCACTGTGGCTAGGAGTTCCCATACTTGGTCAACTAGAAGAGGTGAAGGCAGACATCCTTGTCTTGTTCTTGATCTTAGCGGGAAAGCTTTTATTTTTTGCCCATTGAATATGATGTTAGCTGTAGGTTTTTTGTATATGGCCTTTATTATGTTGAGGTATGCTCCCTCTACTCCAACTTTACTGAGTGTTTTTATCATAAATGGGTGGTGTACCTTATCAAATGCTTTTTCCACATCTATTGATATGATCATGTGATTTTTGTCTTTCCTTTTCTTCTGTGATATATTATATTTATTGATTTGCAAACATTTGTACCATCCTTGTATCCCTGGAAAGAATCCCATTTGATCATGGTGTGTGATATTTTTAATGTATTATGGTATGTTGTTTGCCAATATTTTGTTGAGATTTTTACCATCTATGTTCATCAGCAATATTGCCTGGCAGTTTTCTTTGTTGTGTCTTATCGGGTTTTGGAATTAGGATGATGCTGGCTTCCTCAAAAGAGTTTGAGAATGTTTGCTCTTTTTGGATTTTTTTGAATATTCTGGAAGGATAGGGGTTAGCTCTTCCTTAAATGCTTTATAAAATTCTCCTGTAAAACCATCCAGTCCAGGGCTTTTGTGTGATGGGAGTTTTTTGATTACTGCTTCTATTTCACCAGCTGTTATTGGTCTGTTCAGGCTTTCTGCTTCTTCTTCATTCAGTTTTTGGGGATTATATTTTTTCTAGAAATTAGTCCACTTCACCCTGGTTTTCAAATTTCTTAGCATAATTTGTTTGCAGTAATTTCTTACAATTCTTTGTATTGTTGTATTATTGGCAGTCATCTCTTTCATTTCTGATTTGTTTACATGTGTCTTCTGTGCTTTTTCTTCATAAATCTGCTTAAAATCTTGTCAAATTTGTTTATCTTTTCAAAGAATCAGCTCATGGATTTACTGATGCTTTGGATTGTTCTCTTAGTCTCTATGTCATTTAATTCTGCTCTGACCATGGTTATTTCTTTCCTTCTCTTTGCTCTGGGCCTTATTTTTGTTCTTCTTCCAGTTCTTGTAGATGTAGTGTTAAGTTATTTATTTGAAATATTTCTGTCTTTTTTAGATAGGTCTGTATTGCTATGAACTTCCCTCTCAGGACCATGTTTGCTGTATTCCATAGGTTGTGGACTGTTGTGTGTTCATTTTCATTTGTTTCCAGAAATTTTGAGTTCTTCCTTGATATCATTATTAACCCATTAATTGTTTAATAACATCTTATTTACTCTCCATGAATTTGAGTGTTTTTGAGTTTTTTCCTTGAGGTTGGTTTCTAGTTTCAGGCCCTTGTGGTCTGAGAAAATGCCTGATATGAGTTCAATTTTCTTGAATTTGTTGAGGCTTGTTTGGTGTCTTATTATGTGGTCTATCTGTGAAAATGTTCTATGTGCATTTGAAAAGAATGTGTATTTTTCTTCTTTGGAATGAAATGTTCTATATATATATATCAGTTAAGACCATTTCATCTAGGGCATTATTCAATGCTGCGATATCCTTGTTGATATTTTGTTTGGAAGATCTATCCATTTTTGTCAGTGGAGTGTTAAAATCTGCTTGTATAAGTGTGTTGCTCTCTATATCTTTCTTGAAGACCTCTAAGATTGTGCTTATATATTAGGTTGGCCCTATGTTGGGTGCATATATGTTTAAAATGTTTACATCTTCTTGATGGATGCGTCTCTTGAATATTACTAAGTGTCCTTCAGTTTCTCTTTTTATGGTTTTTGTTTTGAAATCTATTTTTTTCTGATGTAAGTATTGCTATCCCCGGTTTTTTTCTGTTCATTTGCTTGGAATATTTTTTCCAACCCTTCGCTTTCAGTCTGTGTAGGTTTTTTTTCCTAATGTGGGTCTCTTGTAGGCAGCATATGTGCTGGTCATGTTTTCTTATCCATTCAGCTACCCTGTATCTTTTGATTGGAGCATTTAATGCATTTAAATTTTATTATTATTGATAGGTACTTATTCATTTTTTCCTATTTCTACTTGTCTTCCTCTCTCTCTCCCTCTCTCTCTCTCTCTTTCTCTCTTTCTCTCTCATCTTCTTAAAGGAGTCTCTTCAGCATATCTTGTTATCCTGATTTGGTAGAGTTGTATTCTTTCATCCTTCTTTTTTTTTTTCTGGGAAAATCCTTATTTCACCTTCTATTTTAATCGAGAACCTTACTGGATAGAGTAGTCTCAGTTGCAGACCTTTGCTTTTCATTACTTGGAATATTTATTGCCATTCCTCCTGGATTGAAGTGTTTCTGTTGAGAAATCAGCTGCTTGCCTTATTGGAACTCCTTTGTATGTTACTTCTTGTTTCTCCTTTGCTGCTTTTAATATTTTCTCTTTGTCTTTCAAATTTGGCATTTTAATTATGATGTGTCTTTGAGTAGGCCTCTTTGGGTTCCCTTGATTGGGACCCTCTGTGTTTCCTGAACTTGCATGGTTTTCCCCTCCCCACCTTCAGAAAATTTTCTGTCATTATTTTTTCAAACAGGGTTTCTCTCCCTTGTTCCTTATCTTCTCCTTCTTTTATTCCTATTATTTGAATGTTGTTGTGTTTCATGATGTCTTGAAACTTCCTTAAACTATCTTCATATTCTTTGAGTCTTTTTTCATGGAGTTTCTCTACCTGAATATTTCTTCCTACCTTGTCTTCCAGCCCATTAATTCGGTCCTCTGCTTCATCCAGTCTGGTTGTAATTTATTCTACTGTGTTTCTTTTTCTTTTTTTTAATTTCGGTTATTGTGTTCTTCATTTCTTTTTGGTTCTTATTTATAATTTCTATTTCCTTTTTCATAATGTATTTCTCACTCAGATTCTTGTAATTGTCTTTGAGTTCCTTGAGCATCCTTATAGCCATTTTTTTGAATTCTATATCTGATAATTTGTTTGCCTCCATTTCATTTAGCTCTTTTAGTGGGGAGTCTTCCATTCCTTTTGATGTAGGTTCTATCTTTGTCTCACTATTTTAGGTGAATCTTTTAGTTGTTTCTCTGTTTCCCATCCTCTGCTTTGCTAGCTGTCTTTGTAGTATGAACTTCTATGGTAGTAGTTTTGTGGGACACAGTGGTATCATTCACTCTGTTCTTCAGAAAATCAGCTAGGTGTCCCAGTTGGGTGCACGAGTAAGGGGGTTCAGCCCCCACCTACTTTGCTGCCATTTTCCACCTCTAGGAAATAGGCTTTATTGCCAGGTAGTTATATACCTATTTGTTTCCTTCATGGCACACATCAATATCCATTTATGAAACAGTTGTTTTAAAATTAAGTACATTAATATATAGCAAGAATAGATTTTTTTGGATTTATTTTTTTCTTTTTTAAAATATATTTTATTGATTATGCTATTACAGTTGTCCCATTTCTCCCCCATCTTTCCCCTCCACCCTACACACCCTCTCCCACCTACATTCCCCCCTTTAGTTCATGTCCATGTGTCATAAGTTTTTTAGCTTCTACATTTCCAATACTATTCTTGCCCTCCCCCTGTCTATTTTCTTCCCGCTATCTATGCTACTCATTCTCTGTACCTTTTCCCCCTCTCTCCTCCTCCCACGCCCCCGTTGCTAACCCTCCATATGATCTCCATTTCTGTGGCTCTGTTCCTGTTCTAGCTGTTTGCTTAGTTTGCTTTTGTTTTAGGTGTGGTTCTTAATAGCTGTGAGTTTGCTGTCTTTTCACTGTCATATTTTTATCTTCTTTTTTCTTAGATAAGTCCCTTTAACATTTCATATAATAAAGGCTTGGTGATGATGAACTTCTTCAACTTGACCTTATCTGAGAAGTACTGTATCTTCCCTTCCATTCTAAATGACAGCTTTGCTGGATAGAGCAATTTTGGATGTAGTTCCTTGCTTTTCAAGATTTCAAATATTTCTTTCCAGCCCCTTCTTGCCTAGAAGGACTCTTTTGAGAAATCATCTGACAGTCTGATGGGAACTCCCTTGTAGGTGACTGTCCCCTTATCCCTTGCTGCTTCTAGAATTCTCTGCTTCATTTTAATCTTGGCTAATGTAATTATGATGTGCCTTGGTGTGTTCCTCCTTGGGTCCAACTTCTTTGGGACTCTGAGCTTCCTGGACTTCCTGCAAGTCTATTTCCTTTGCCATATTGGGGAAGTCCTCCTTTATTATTTGTTCAAATAAGTTTTCCATTTGTTGCTCTTCTTCTTCCCCTTCTGGGACCCCTATAATTTGAATGTTGGGACATTTAACGATGTCCCGGAGGTTCCTAAGCCTCTCCTCACCTCTTTGAATTCTTGTTTCTTCCTCGTTTTCTGTTTCCGTCTGTTCCACTCCATTGACCTGAGTCCCAGTTTTCCTTCCATCTCTATCAGTTCCCCATGCATCTTCCTTCATTTCACGGATTGTAGCCTGCATTTTTTCATCTAGTTTGTGAGCAAAATCAACCAATTCTGTAAGCATTTTGATGACCAGTGCTTTGAACTGTGCATCTGATAGGTTGGCTATCTCTTCACTGCTTAGAGGAATTGGCTCTGGGGCTTTTATTTGTTTTCCTGTTTGAGCCATTTTTGGTGGGATTTTTGTTGTTGTTGTTGTTGTTTTGGTTTTAGTCTGGTCGCGGCTATTACGTAGTGAGGCATGGAGCCTTAGGTGTTCCTCAAGGCGGGGCAGCCAGGTTGTGACGCTATAGGTGGGGGCGGGGTCTGAGAGGGAACAATGGTGCCTGTTCCGCTCTCTCCTGGACTCCGACCCTTTCCACCGCTTCCCCTTCACCTGGATTATCTGCGCACGCGTGCGTGCTGTTACGTAGTGAAGAGTGGAGCCTCTGGCGCTCCCCAGTGCGGGACAGCCCAGTTGCTGGGTTGTGACGCTGTATGTGGGGGCGGGGCCTGAGAGGGAACAATGGCGCCTGGTCCACTCTCTCCTGGATTCAGTCCCCTCCGCCACTTCCCCTCTGCCTGGACCGTCCGTGTGCACAAACGTGGGACCACCTGGTCAGCCAGCCGCCCCACGCGGCCTCACTGGGTCTGCACAGTTGCCCCCCTGTGCCCGGGGACTGCCAGCCGCCGCCTGTTCACCTGGGAACTGCCTGCAGATGCTGCTTGCGTTCCCGGATCTGTACCTCCACTTTCTCCTGCCGCAACTCCGCCCCTCTCACCGGTCTGGATGAATGGTTGCTGGACCTCCGTACAGTTCAATTTTCTATCAGTTCTGGTTGTTTCCTTGTTTCTAAATCTTTGCTGTCCTTAATTTTGGTTGTGAAAGGAGGCACAGTGTGTCCGCCTACGCCTCCATCTTGACCGGAAGTCCTTGATTTTATTAACAGAATAATATGAAAAGTAATCTTATTAACCTAATTAGGAAATTATAATATTGTTAAGGAGTCAATATTTTTCGTTTAAATTAAAAAAATGGAAATATTGTAGACTGAAATTATTAGTGTTTTTTGTGTAAGTGAAAAAAGTGAAGGATGTGGGAACAAACATAGGTTTTGGATTTGTCAGTGAAATTTGTTGGATTGGATTAAAATGGAAGATAATATTTCAGTAATCATTATCATCAATTATCATAACTAGAAAAGTTAGTGGTGGTGTTTATGTTTATATGTACCAAATGTAGTCATTTGCCACTTCAAAATAATTTTTAAAGGCTAAAAATAGGAAATTTAATAAAACTCTTCTTGGTTCACAGACCATTTTCAGTCTTTTTCATTATTTCTTAATGTATGTTTTTCCATTACTATTCAATCCCCTTATACCCCCACCCCTGCAATCACCACACTGTTGTCCATGTCCATGAGTCCATTTTCCTCTTTGCTCAATCCCTTCACCCCTACCCTCCCCCCAGTCACTCTTATCCTCCTCTCTATGAGTCTATCTTTATTTTGCTTGTTAGTTCAGTTTGACCATTAGATTCTACATATGAGTGAAATCATGCAGTATTTGTCTTTCTCTAACTGGCTTATTTCATGTAGCATAATGTCCTCCAGGCCCATTCATACTGTTGCAAAGGGTGACACAAAACAGGTAAGTGAAATATTTGACCAAGCTAATTATTTAATAACTTTTAAACTAAACAATAACTATTTAAATTGAACTTTAAAAATGAAGTTAATATACTCGAATAGATTTATAGATTTATTTAAGGAATAATCTATTAGTGGATAATCTGGCATTATTTCAAGAATAAAATAAATTGAGAAGTTAAGTGTCGAAAGACCTGTTAGTGAGATGATTATATCCACATACAATATTAATTAGTAAACATTCATTTGGTGTTCCATTAAATGAAACTAGAATTCAATCAACTGTTTATGTCTTTTTTGTGTAAGAAAATAGCATAAGTAACCACAATGTATGTTTGTTTCTTGAGGTATATTTTAACATAACATCAGGTGATAATAGCTTGATGCAACCATATAAAGTTCCCCATCAACTTTCACCTAATGGTGAGAGCTAGCAAAACAATACAATTTATTATATAAAGCAGAAAACTTTTGAGAGTGAAAGAAGAAACTAAAATTAAGCAAAATTATGTTTTAAAAAATATTTATTTACAGTCCGACTGGTTGGTTTTATTTTATTAATCTCTTTATATAATCTTCCATTCAAAAATATATTCCAAATGAAATTATTTCTAGAAAATTAAACTAACATTTATGTAAGTTAAAGAAAATATTTAATTCAGATCAAATATATATTAAAATTATCATAGGTATAGCAATTGTTAGTAGTAATCATGTACTTTAGTAAGTTTCTTAGCTCTGTCTCTCTTTAATGCCATATCAGTGTTCTTTTTTCCCACTGAACACTATATATATATTTTTTTCTTTTTAAATAGGGGAAGAGAGGGAGAAGGAAAGGGAGAGAAACATCAAATGGTTGCCTCCTGCATGCCCCCAACTGAGGACCTGGCCCATAGCTCAGATATGTGCCCTGACTCAGAACCAAATCTGTGACCTTTCTTTTCACAGACTGGTGCTCAGTCCACTGAGCCATACCTGCTAGGGCTGAATACTATATTTTTATATGGTCTTTAATTTTAGTCATACAATTTTATTCAATTATATCTAAAGTTGTATTTTATGATTAGAAAATTTGAAATTGTGGCATCATTAATTGACTTCTCTGTAGACAATAATGTGTTCAATTAAGAGAACAGATTTATAGTTACAAGGTATCTGATAAGCTCAGAGAAATACTTTGTTAAATAAAGGATGTTTTCACTTTGACTTTTTCCTTTTTATTTTCTTATTTCAAAATGTATAAAAATTGTGATTCATATATTTTTCATACATATTTTCTCAAAATCCTTGTGGGCCTCCTCTTAATCTCATTGACAATTACTCCATCACAATCCACACCCACAAATCCCTTCAGATAAGACTTTATCTTGTTTAGTAATCTACTCATTAAAGTTCATGTTTTTGAGGGTGCAGTATCAACTGAAAACTTTGAGTTAAGATTCCTAAGAAATGCTGAATGAAGTTCAACCAGTATTTAGAGGACTTGTTCCCAAAGTGTAATTCAATACAATCGTATGACACACAGGATGATTTAAAAGCAGTTCCTTTGAAGGTTCAAACTTTTCTAAAATTTAAGTTAATATGGCTAACTCATTAAATTTATATTGACATATTAAAGAATATTTTGTATTCAGCATAAACTTCAGCATGAAAATTATGTAGTTCCATATCTTGCATATATTATAATATTGATAAATTTTGATAACTACAGCTTCTATTTCACTAGATAGGATGTTACAGTTTGCTTGGAAAAATTAATGCAGTGACATCACATGGATACCAATTCATAGTATTCTACTTTTTAATAGGCTTCTTAAACTAATAAAATGCTTTTACTACAGGCTTTATGCCAACAAAATTTTACTCACATAAATTATTCAAGAATTTTATCACAAAATTGATTATAAAATGAAAAATAGGAAAAGCCTTCATGATAAGTATGACTAGTAAACCAAATAAATAGTAATGTGTAACAATTATGAATTATAAATATATAGCTATATTTGGCATGGGAAGCCGTTCATGGTACACTGTTTTATAGCCAAATAAAAATTGGCTACAAAACTGCTTGTGTATAATTCAATTAAAATAAAACAATGCAGTCAAACAAACCAAAATGCTAACAGTGGTTATGTCTAAAAAGTAGAAAAAAGATTTTTAAAATGGCATTTTATTTGTTTTATTTGTGTTTTCTAATTTTTCTACATTTAGTATTATAGATGATAAATTTACCTTACTTTAGAGGCCACTTGCATAGATTGAAATATCAGCTCTGTCACTAGTTGTGAGATTTTGGGAGGTCACTAACTACTCAGTATATTAATTTCTCCATGTGTCAAATGGAGATAATAACAATGCCTATTTCGTAGGGTTCTTGCAAAGAATAAATTGGTTAACACATTAAATATGTATTATCAACTAGCAAATAAGTTGTGTGCAAGTTTTAGCTATCATATTGATAACAGTAATTATTAGTATTTACAAATATTGCATACTTAATGCACATATAATAAAGAAATAATACAAGAAAAAGATAAAAGTGATATCCAGAAAAATATAAAGCAAAAAGCTAGATGCTGAGGATAGTAGGGTGATAAGTAAAATTAAATGGTCCAACACTAGAAAGACCTTCCTATCAAGGCAAGAAAGAGTTGGGTGGGGGTAAATTAATCCAAATAATGCAAAAACAAAATAAAAAAATTAAAGAGGTGGTGGTGGTAGTGATCAAATGGAGATGGGTACACTTTTGCTGATTATTATATTAAAATATTTGTATTATACTATGTTGTTTTGAGTAATTTTTTTAAGTTATGAAATTTTATTATGTGGATGTAGTTTGTATCTCCATTCATCAGCATCTTTATTATTACCACTTAATAATGTTTTATTGTGTATTTATAGAGATATTGCACATAACTTATTACCTTCCAATTTTTTAAATAATTTTATTGTTCAAGAAGAGTTGTCTGCATTTATCCCCCACCACTTCCCCCCAACCCAGCCATCCCCACCTCCCTCCCCTGCTTCCACCCTCCTTGGTTTTGTCCATGCGTCCTTTATAGTTGTTCCTGAAAACCCTTCCCTCCTTCCCTCTCATTATCCCCTCCCACCTCCCCTCTGGTTAGTGTCAGATTGTTCTTAATTTTAATATCTCTAGTTCTGTTTGGCTTGCTTGTTTGTTTTGTTGATTAGGTCCCACTTAAAGGTGAGATCATATGCTATTAACAGTATGTTTGGTGTTAACTTTAGCTATGTGTACAAGCAAGAGAGTAAGTCAGTTGAAGAGTCTCTCATATTCTTAGAAAAGTATTGATCAATTTTAATAACCCTAGTTTACTACCATTTATAAGCCAAATAAACAGAAACACTTCAAAGTATGACTCACGCATTAAGTTAATTGGGAAAAAACCTCCTTCATCTTAGAATTAAAAAAACATAGGTGGGCTAGGGTTAGCTATTGTATGAATTTAGGCCATAGTTAGCTATTTTACAGCAGGATTAGTGGAATTATACCTACATCTTAGAACATAAAGCTGCCAGATGGCACTATGCAGATTTCTAAATAGAATTTCTAAAATATATATATATATATTATTATAAATTTCTAATATATATATTTTATACATAATATAAAGTGTATGTATGCATATCTATCCCCCATATCTATATATAGATATATAAATGTCTATCTATATCTATATATAGATAGATATGCATACATACACTTTATATGTGAACACACACACACACACACACACACACAACAGACAGCAATGTGGTAATAGCCAGAAGCAAAGGGTTTTGAGGCTAGGTGAAAGAGGGCAAAGGGGATAAATGGGACTAGAAAGTCACTTTAGTTTTGGTGATGGGTACACAATGCAATATGGCAAGTACTATTTTGTTAACTTATACACTTGAAACATGTATGGTTTTGCTAACCAATGTTATCCCAATAAAATCAATAAAATAAAGATAAAAGAAGCAATAGGCTTATTTCAGTATTAAATAACAAAACAAATAATCCACAACTTTGTTTCTTTATTTAACATTTACCTCTTCCACTCTAGATTGGCAACCATAAATGGTAAAACTGTAAATTGGTAAATGTAGATAATTAATATCTTTAGTTACTAACTTGCATTTAATACAACAGCAAACAAACAAAACACAGGCTACACCTATGATTTATGTCAGATGCCTTGTGGAAGTTTTTCCTTAAGACTAACACAAATCAAGGACAGCTTTCTCACAAAGCAAAATTGTGTACAAAAAGAAAACATATGTTTTCTCTTTTCCTCACTTGAGTCTTTGCTCCATTTTGACTATCTAATGAGTGCACATGACAGACAGAGACACTGTACAAACACCCAGACAGGTGTTTAATATTCTTAGAATAAATTGTCCCTTCTCTGTTATAAAACAAATCAATCAATTTTTGCAGGCACTATAATTCTTTTCAACAGTAACATGGGAAAGTTGGATTAAAATATTGCTGTTAAATGAATTATCCTACAGAGATTTATAATGTAAACACAGGTAATACAAACTTCTCAGATATGTGACTGTTTTCTCAAAAGTGTTGAATTGATTGAAATGCAGAATAAGACATTTGATTTTTATGGGTTTTTTGACATTGTTTTTGAGCATTGAGACAGCACATTAGGGGCTGTGCTTTCTTCATCTGTAGCTTATGGTATAGGTGACTCCCTTGAAATATCAGGACATCCTCCAATGCTGCTGCCAATTGAATAACTGGGAAAAAAGTTAACCCTAGAAAATGAATTAATTGGTAATTTTAGCAATTAGCTCCATTTCCTGATTTTAAGTCTGTTCAGTAATCCTTTGAGAACCCACATTTTTGAACTAAGAAGCAGAAGATGAAAAATAAGTAGGGGAACTGAAATGAGAAAAATTAGTAAAGTTAGACTTAAACGGTTTTCTTCTATATCATATTTTTATTTTAAAATAACTGTTAAATGCATTCATCAATGAACTAAGAATGTTTCCCCCACACTTGAGTAAGAAAGTTTAAGTGGGCAGGCTCAGACACTAGAATTTAGAGTTCAGAGACTCAGGACCCTGTTTATAAGTTCCAAACTTTCTTCCCATTCTTTCATACTGAAGGAGCTTAACCTGAAGAAAGTTAACCAGATTTAAGAATTCTGGATTCACCCCATAAGTGTTCAGGTTACCAGCAAAAAGAAAAATATTTAATTCATAAGGTTAAATGAAAAGTTCAGGTTAAAAGCAGTCAAATCACAGTGAAAGTGAGGAAGTCAAAATTCTTTGGTTTTATCATTAGTCCTGAACCTGGCTGTACCCAAGTGAGAACACCATGCAGCTAAAGAATGTATGAGGAAAAGAAAGGGAATCACTCCTATAGGTGATCTGAATCTTGAAATGCTCTGAGTTTAGCAAATTACCATTTTCTATATAAAAAACCCACTAGTAAAACTATAAGTTCATCCAATTTCAGTGAGTTACTTTTTTGTGTGCCATACAATGAAATTTAAAGAGGGCAACAAAGGAAAAAGCATTTGATAAGGTACAGCACCCACTTATGATAAAAACACTCAGCAAAGTGGGAATAGAGGGAGCATTACTCAACATAATAAAGGCTATATATGAGAAACCTACAGCCAGCATCATACTCAACGGGCAAAGACTAAATTCTTTTCCACTAAAATCAGGAACAAGACAAGGCTGTCCACTCTCTTCACTTCTATTCAACATAGTATTGGAAGTATGAGCCACAGCGATTAGACAAGAAAAGGAAATAAAAGGCATCCAACTTGGAAAGGAGGAAACAAAACTATCATTGTTTGCAGATGACATGTTAGTATACATAGAAAATCCTATAGTCTCGGCCAAAAAACGGCTCGACCTAATAAATGAATTTAGCCAAACAGCCGGATAAAAAGTCAATATCCAGAAATCAAAGGCATTTTTGTATACCAACAATAAAACAACAGAAGCAGAAATCAAGAAAAAAATACCATTTGATATAGCAAAAAGAAAAATAAACTACCTAGGAATAAACCTAACCAAGGAGGTAAAAGACCTGTATGCAGAAAACTACACAACACTGAAGAAGGAAATCAAGGAAGACATAAATAAATGGAAACACATACCGTGTTCATGGATCGGAAGAATTAACATCATCAAAATGTCCATACTTCCCAAAGCAATCTACAGATTCAATGCAATACCTATTAAAGTACCAATGGCATATTTCACAGATATAGAACAAACTCTTCAAAAATTTATATGGAACCATAAACGACCCAGAATAGCGGTAGAAATCTTGAGAAAGAAGAGCAAAACAGGAGGGATCACAATACCTGATACCAAAATGTATTACAAGGCCACTGTAATCAAAACAGCCTGGTACTGGCATAAAAACAGGCACGTGGACCAGTGGAATAGAATAGAGAGCCCAGAAATAAACCCTAGTCTCTACAGTCAATTAATATTCGACAAAGGGGGCAGCAACATAAAATGGAGTAAAAATAGCCTCTTCAACAACTGGTGTTGGCAGAACTGGACAGCTATGTGCAAAAAAAAAAAAAAAAAAAAAAAGAAACTCTAGCACCAACTTACACCATACACAAAAATAAATTCAAGGTGGATAAAAGATTTTAATATAAGCCGTGACACCGTTAAAGTCCTAGAGGAGAACATAGGCAAGAATATCTCAGATATTTTACGCAGCAACATTTTTACTGATATGTCCCTGAAAGCAAGGGACATAAAGGAAAGAATAAACAAATGGGATCTCATCAAAATAAAAAGCTTCTGCATGGTCAAGGAAAACAGTATTAAAATAAAAAGAGAACCAACTGTGTGGGAAAACATATTTGCCAATGATATCTCAGATAAGGGTTTAATCTCCAAAATATACAAAGAATTTACATGACTCCACTCTAAGAAGACAAGCAACCCAATTAAAAAATGGGCAAAGGACTTGGGCAGACACCTCTCCAAGGAGGACATGCAGAGGATCCAGAGACACATGAAAAGATGCTCGATATCGCTAGCTATCAGAGAGATGCAAATTAAAACCACAATGAGATACCACTTGACACCAGTCAGAATGGCCCTCATAAACAAAGCAACAAACAGCAAGTGTTGGAGAGGTTGTGGAGAAAAGGGGACACTAGTGCACTGCTGGTGGGAGTGCAGACTGGTACAACCACTATGGAAAACAGTATGGAATTTTCTAAAAAAAACTAAAAATGGATATACATTTTGACCCAGCAATTTCATTGCTAGGACTATATCCTAAGAACCCTGAAACACCAATCCAAAAGAAACTATGCATCCCTATGTTTATAGCAGCACAATTTACAATAGCCAAGTGTTGGAAGCAACCTAGATGCCCATCAGTAAATGAATGGATCAAAAAACTGTGGTACATTTATACAATGGAATTCTATGCAGCAGAAAGAAAGAAGGAGCTCCTACCCTATGCAACAGCATGGATGGAACTTGAGAGCATCATGCTAAGCGAAGTAAGCCAGGCAGTGAAAGACAAATACCATATGATCTCACCTTTAACAGGAACCTAATCAACAAAACAAACAAACAAGCATAATATAACCAAAGACACTGAAATTGGGAACAGGCTGAAAGTCACCAGAGGGGAGAGGGGAGGGAATTTCAGGGGAAAAGGGGAAGGATTTACAGGAACAAGTATAAAGGACACATGGACAAAAACTATGGGGGGGGGTGGAAATGGGAGGGAGGTGGGGAGGGCTGGGGTGGCGGGTTCGGGCGAGAATAAAAGAAAAGTGTACAAGATCAAGAATTAAAATAAAAATTAAAAAAAAGAAAGAAAATAAAAAAAAAGAGGACAACAAAAACAACTTTTGATTTGAAGGAAGTTAATAATATTTCATTAAAAAATGTAAATAGTAACAGCATAAGCTGGATGGGAAGCTGCTTTTACAGGCAATAACTACTTAATGTTTATTACCAATAAAAGTCAAAGAAGCATTTAGTAAAGCAGTTTACCAAACAAACATTAAATACTTTAATGCCTTTGCGTCCGTGGACAGAATCGGGCTATTTAATTAGGAATGAGTAATCTGTTCAGCTATGATCCACCACAAATAATATGCAGCTTAATACAAGATGATAGACTTTGAAAGCAAGAGATGAGGGTAAAGATCAATCTGGGGGTAAGAGGGTGATACTCTTGAAAGCAAGGGAGGAAAAAGACCATTCGTAGGAGTAGTTGAGTCTAACAAAAGTAAAAGGAGTAGAGTACTTACTGTCATAGGCTGTATGGTGTGGTGGAAAGAAAATGATCACCACTTCTAAGACTGCATGATTTAAAAATGGTTACCTTACTACCTAAGTTTCACTGTCTTTTATTTTTTTTATTTTTTTTATTTTAACTGTTGTTCTTGCACAGTTTTCTTTCTTTTACTCCCAACCCAGCCCACCGCCCCAGGCCTCCCCACCTCCCTCCCATTTCTACCCCCCAAATTTTTGTCCATGTGTCCTTTATACTTGTTTCTCTAAACCCTTCCCCTTTTCCCTGAAATTCCCTCCCCTCTCCCCTCTGGTGACTGTCAGCCTGTTCTCAATTTCAGTGTCTTTGATTATATTATGCTTGTTTGTTTGTTTTGTTGATTAGGTTCCTGTTAAAGGTGAGATCATATGGTATTTGTCCTTCCCCACCTGGCTTATTTCGCTCAGCATGATGCTCTCCAGTCCAGTTCCATCCATGCTGTTGCGAAGGGTAGGAGCTCCTTCTTTCTTTCTGCTGCATAGAATTCCATTGTGTAAATGTACCATAGTTTTTTTATCCATTCATTTACCTATGGGCACTTAGGTTGCTTTCAGCACTTGGCAATTATAAATTGTGGTGCTAAGAACGTTGGGGTGCATAGGTTCTTTTGGATTGGTGTTTCAGGCTTCTTAGGATATAATTCCAGCAGTGGAATTTCTGGGTCCAAAGGTAGATCCATTTTTAGTTTTCTGAGAAAATTCCATACTGTTTTCCATAGTGGTTGTACCAGTCTGCAATCCCACCAACAGTGATTGCACTAGGGTCCACTTTTCTCCACAACCTCTCCAACACTTGCTGTTTTTTGCTTTGTTAATGATTGTCATTCTGAACAGTATGAAGTGGTATCTCATTGTGGTTTTAATTTGCACCTCTCTGATAGCTAGCAATACTGAGCATCTTTTCATGTGTCTCTGGATCCTCTGTATGACCTCTTTGGAGAAGTGTCTGTTCAAGTCCTTTGCCCATTTTTTAATTGGGTTGCTTGTCTTCTTGGAGTGGAGTCGTGTAAGTTCTTTGTATATTTTGGAGATTAAATGCTTGTCTGAGGTATCATTGGTAAATATGTTTTCCCTTACAGTCGGTTCTCTTTTTATTTTAATACTGTTTTCTTTAGCTGTGCAGAAGCTTTTTATTTTGATGAGATCCCATTTGTTTATTCTTTCCTTCACGTCCCTTGCTTTCAGGGACATATCAGTAAAAATGTTGCTGCGTAAAATATCTGAGATTTTCCTGCCTATGTTCTCCTCTAGGACTTTAATGGTGTCACGGCTTATATTAAAATCTTTTATCCACCTTGAATTTATTTTTGTGTATGGTGTAAGTTGATGCTAGAGTTTCATTTTTTTTTTTTTTTTTTGCACATAGCTGTCCAGTTCTGCCAACACCAGTTGTTGAAGAGGCTATTTTTACTCCATTTTCTGTTACTGCCCCCTTTGTCAAATATTAATTGACCGTAGAGACTTGAGTTTATTTCTGCGGTCTCTGTTCTGTTCCACTGGTCCATGTGCTTGTTTTTATGCCAGTACCAGGTTGTTTTGATTACAGGGACCTTGTAATACAGTTTGGTATCAGGTATTGTGATCCCTCCTACTTTGCTCTTCTTTCTCAAAATCACAGCAGCTCTTCAGGGTCCTTTATGGTTCTATACAAATTTTTGAAGTGTTTGTTCTATCTCTATGAAATATGTCGTTGGTACTTTAGTAGGTATTGCATTGAATCTGTAAATTGCTTTGGGTAGTATGACATTTTTATGATGTTAATTCTTGTGATCCATGAACACTGTATACGTTTCCATTTGTTTGTGTCTTCCTTGATTTTTTTCTTCAGTGTTCTGTGGTTTTCTGAATACAGGTCTTTTACCTCCTTGGTTAGGTTTATTCCTAGGTATTTTATTTTTCTTTTTGCTATATCGAATGGGATTTTTTTCTTGATTTCTGTTTCTGCTGTTTCATTCTTGGTATACAAAAATGCCTTTGATTTCTGGAAATTGACTTTGTATCCTGCTGCTTGGCCAAATTCATTTATTAGGTCGAGCAGCTTTTTGGCCACGTCTATAGGATTTTCTCTGTACACTATCATGTCATCTGCAAACAATGATAGTTTTGTTTCCTCCTTTCCAAGTTGGATGCCTTTTATTTCCTTTTCTTGTCTAATCACTGTGGCTAAAACTTCCAACACTATAGTGAATAGAAATGGTGAAAGTGGTCAACCTTGTCTTGTTCCTGATCTTAGTGGAAAGATTGTAGTTTTTGCCCATTGAGTATGATGTTGGCTGTAGATGTCTCATATATGGCCTTTATTATATTGAGAAATGCTCTCTCTAGTACCCACTTTGCTGAGTGTTTTTAATCATAAATCGGTGTTGTATCTTATCAAATGCTTTTTCCACATCTATTGATATGATCATATGATTTTTGTCTTTGCTTTTGTTTATGTGATGTATTACATTTATTGATTTGCGAATGTTGAACCATCCTTGCATCCCTGGGATGAATCCCACTTGGTCATGGTGTTTGATCTTTTCAATGTATTGTTAAAAGCGGTTTCTCAATATTTTGTTGAGGATTTTAGCATCTATGTTTATCAGCAATATTGGCCTACAGTTTTCTTTCTTTGTTGTGTCTTTATCCGGTTTGGGGATTAGGATGATACTGGCTTCACAAAAAGAGTTTGGGAGTCTTCCATCATTTTGGATTTTTTGGAATAGTCTGTGAAGGATAGGGGTTAGCTCTTCCTTAAAGCTTTGTAGAATTCTCCCTTGAAACCGTCTGGTCCAGGGCTTTCGTGTGTCAGGAGTTTTTTGATTACTGCTTCAATTTCGTTTGCTCTTATTGGTCTGTTCAGGCTTTCTGCTTCTTCTTCGCTGAGTTTTGGAAGATTATGTTTTTTCTAGAAATTTGTCCATTTCACCTAGGTTTTCAAATTTCTTGGCAAACAATTCGTTATAGTAATTTCTTACAATCCTTTGTATTTCTGTGGTGTTAGTTGTAATCTCTCCTCTTTCATTTCTGATTGTACTTATTTTGGTCCTCTCTCTTTTTTTCTTGATGAGCCTGCTTAAAGGCTTATTGATTTTGTTTATCTTTTCAAAGAACCAGCTACTAAATTCACTGATCTTTAGAATTGTGCTTTTAGTCTCTTTGTCATTTAATTCTGCTCTGATCTTGGTATTTCCTTTCTTCTACTTGTTCTGGGCTGTCTTTGTTGTTCCTCGAGTTCTTGTAGTCATAGGGTTAGCTTGTTTGTTTGAAATGTTTCTATCTTTTTTGGTAGGCCTGTATCGCTATGAAGTTCCCTCTGAGGACAGCCTTCACTGTGTCTCATAAGTGTTGGGTTGTTGTGAGTTCATTTTCATTTGTTTCCAGAAACTTTTTGATTCCCTCCCTAATTTCATTCTTGACTCATTCATCCATTAATCACATGCTGTACAATCTCCATGATTTTGAGTGTTTCGGGTTTTTCACCTTGGGCTTGGTTTCTAGTTTCAGTCCTTTGTGGTCAGAGAAAATGTTTGGTATGATTTTAATTTTCTTGAATTTGTTCAGTCTAATTTTGTGTCCTATCATGTGGTCTATCTTTGAAAATGTTCCATGTGCATTTGAAAAGAATGTGTATTCAGCTTCTTTGGTATGAAGGGCTCTATATATATTTATTAAGTCCATTTCATTTAGGGTGTTGTTCAATGCCACAATATCTTTCTTAATATTTTGTTTGGAACATCTGTCCATTTTTGACAGTGGAGTGTTAAAATCACCTAGTATAATTGTGTTGCTGTGAATACCTTTCTTGAAGTCCTCTAAGATTTTCTTTATGTATTTAGGTGCTCCTATGTTGGGTGCATATATATTTCCAATGTTTATGTTTTCTTGGTGGATTCTTTCCTTGAGTATTATGAAGTGACCTTCTGAGTCTCTCTTTATGGCCCTTTCTTTGCAGTCTATTTTGTCTGATATGAGTATTGCTACCCCGACTTTTTTTGACCATCCATTTGCTTGGAAAATTTGTTTCCAGCCCTTCACTTTGAGTCTGTGTAGGTCTTTTGTCCTGAGGTGGGTCTGTTGTAGGCAGCATATGTGTGGGTCATGCTTTCTTATCCATTCAGCTATTCTATGCCCTTTGATTGGAGCATTTAATTCATTGAAGTTTAAGGTTATTATTGATAGATACTTATTCATTGCCATTTTCATACCTGTGTTCCTCTCTCTCTCCTTCTTTTCCTTCCTTTCCTTAAAGCAGTCCCTTTAGCATCTCTTGCAGAGCTGGTTTCATAGTGATGTATTCTTTTAGCCTTCTTTTGTCTGGGAAGCTCCTTATTTGGCCTTCTACTTGATTGAGAGCCTTGCTGGGTAAAGTAGTTTTGGCTGCAGGTCTCTGGTTTTCATTACTTGGAATATTTCTTGCCATTTTCTTCTGACTTGGAGCGTTTCCATTGAGAAGTCAGCTGCTAACCTAATTGGGGCTCCCTTGTGTGTTACTTCCTTTTTCTCCCTTGCTGCCTTTAAGATTCTCTCTTTGTCTTGGAATTTTGCCATTTTAATTATGATGTATCTGGAAGTGGCCTTCTTTGTGTTCCTCTTGATTGGGACTCTCTGTGTTTCCTGGACTTGTGTGACTTTTTCTCTCATCAAATTAAGAAAGTTTTCCATCATTACTTTTTCAAATAGGTTTTCCATCCCTTGCTCTTCTTCTTCTCCTTCTGGTATCCCTATTATATGGATATTATTACATTTCGTATTGTCTTGCATTTCTCTTAATCCCTCTTCATTCTTTCTGAGCCTCTTTCCTTTTCTTGCTCTTTCTGGGTGTTTTTTTCTACTTTGTCCTCCAACTCGCTGATCTGATTTTCTGCTTCATCAATCCTGCTTTTGATTCCTTCTACTGTGTTCTTCAGTTTGGAAATTGTATTCTTCATTTCCTCTTGGCCCTTTTTGATAGTTTGTATTTCCTTTTTCATGTTAATATAGTTTGCAGTGAGCTCATCGTAGCTTCCCTGTAGTTTCTGGTAGCTCATTGAGAGTTCATGAAGCTTCCTGACAAGCATTGCTTTGAACTCAATATCTGATAGTTGAGTTGCTTCTGTTTCATTTAGTATTCTTTCTGGGACTTCCTCCTTTCCTTTCATTTGGGGATTGTTTCTTTGTCTCCCCATCGTTTTCGAGATTCTTCTTGTTAGCCTCAGGTTCTTAAATTGATCCATTCTGGCTCCATAGGTTTATGGCGTGATCTTCTGTGGTAGAATACCTCTGAGATTCAGTGGTGCAGTCTCCTTGATCTCCTGAGCTCACTGGAACTGGGCTGTCATTTAATTTGGCTCTGTGTTTGTCTTTGGGTTTTGATTGTTGTTGGGTCTTTTTTTGGTGGTTCTTCCCACCAGCTGATTAACTGAGGACCACTCTGTACATCACCTCTTGTATTTTGTTGTGCTGGTGATGGCAGGTTGTGTTGAAGCTGGTTCTTCCACGTGTACAAGGTTTTGAGGATTCTCTCTTGCTCTTGTTCAGTTGTTTGCACTGGGTAGTTTCTCCACTATTTAGTTGTATTTCCAGATAGGTCCTGGATTGCGGTTTGTGTGGTTTCCACTCCCTCCTTCACGTTCTTCATTTGTTATCTGTTGGTGGTTCCTTTGTTGTTGGGTTTCCTCTTCCAGTGGGTATCCCGGTGTTCACTGTTTCCACCTGCTCATCTGGTTTGTCAGTGTCCACTACAATTTTTGGTCTCTTATTTTCATATATGCTGGGGTACTGTTGGCTGTTTGCTCTAGTCCTCCATACATCTGCTAGGTTTTTCTTCTGTGTGTAGAGGGAAGTGGAATCCGCTCCCTCCAACCACGCCACCATCTTCCTCCTCCTAAGTTTCAGTTTCTTCATCTGAAAAATGAGTCCTATCTCACCGAGTGGCTGGGAATATTAATGATAGCGTATGGATTGTTCTGGGACATAATGAATGTTCATATCTAATTTTATATTACATTACCTGTTCTTGTGTCTCTTTCATTGCTTCTACTACAGGCTTGCACCTTCCTCTTTCTCTCCCCATCCCTCTCCTCCTCCTCCCCTTCTTTGTGCCATTTAATGAGAACACATGGGTGAAGCTAAAAAAATTCTTTGAGTTTCAAGAAAAATTAAATCACAGATTACCTTTACTTATAGACATTTATTGCAAGAACATAAAAATAATCTCATTTGCTACATTGCTAACAGTGGGATATTTACTGGTCTTCATAGAAAAGAGGAAATGCCCATGTATATGGACAACAGTGTAGGAAATGACTGTGGGAGTAGGTGGTGGGATGGGCAGAGGAGGACAAAGGGGGAAAAATTGGGACAACTGTAATAGAATAACTATAAAAATCTTTTTTAAAAAGAAGAAATTTTATTCATTGTCACTTAGCATAGCAACCTGAGCTGACAGTGTACTTTTTTTTTTTACCATCTAGCATTTATTCTTTCAAAGAGATGTTTTGATTGGGTTGGTTCATTGTGGGAGATGAAAGGATTGGCGATCTTTGTGCCCAGGCTCCTTGCGCACTCATCCATAGACCAGTCAGACAAATCCAATTTTGTAAATTGGCTATTCTTACACGACATGTTGCATGAATTAAAACAGTTTATGAAGGAATTATTCTGTTGGGGCCACTTTTCTTAAAATAGGGAAGAGTATTTAATGGGCATTTGAGAAGTTTTATGGGGATGGGCTCACAATTATTATGAAGACAATATATTCCAAATTAAAAAAAAAAACTAAGAAACTTAAATACATTGATGCTATTTTAACAACCCTGTAATAATAGTTATTATCTCCTTTATATACATGAATTATAAATGATGCTTTCAAAAAATTTTAGCAAATACTCAAAGGCTTAACATCTGCTCCATGACATTGGGTTTATTCAAAACCAAGGTTGGCCATTGTTCACTCTTTCTTTCTCATTTAACTAGCAACAGTTCTGCTTTAACTCAATGACCATGTGTAAGTCATTCTCCATTTATAGACCTGTATTTCCTTATATGAAAACAAAATATTGACTTGTATTAGCAATATTCTATTTTTAAAATAAATCATAGCAACCTCACTTTATTTAAAATATTACAAAAATATATATGTAAAATAAGAAAAATAACAAAATGACTCTTCTTGAAGCATGCATCTAAGATTCTGCTAATGTTTTTCTCTATTATTTAACACCCTTCCTCCATTTCCAAGGTCTAAATTCCACTCATTCATTAAGGCCATGCTCAATGACAACCCTTCCATTTAGTTTTTCTTGATTTCTTGATCTATAAATAATCCCATATTTTTCTGAAAGTTTATAACATTTAACTTGTAGCTCCTATGACTATATCATTTTGGACCTTATACTTATTTGTGTAACTATCTTAACTCCTGTGGTTAACAGGCCATCCCTGAAGAGCAGAAACTCTCTCATTTGTTTATGTATCCTCCATGTCATCTAGCATAGTGTCTGATGTATATAAATTTTAGGAATAGAAAATAGGTTGCATTTAATACACTAACTCAAATTAATTGGTAGTTGCACTGTGGTGTAAAAGATTCTAAACCTATATAAGGGTTCATAAGGAATGGTAATAATATGTAATGTGAACTATCAGAACTTCTTATGTAATATGTCAAAGAATCCATCTGAAACTATCTTTAATATAAAAGGAAATTTATTATATCATAAATTAGTGACTTTATGGTCTAGGGTTATATATCTAGTTTTACTCACTGTGACATTATCAGGGCTCCCCTTCAGATTCTTTGTAATTATCTCAAACCTGTCCTACTCTGTGTGCCAGCCTCATTTTTCATCAAATTACCTTCATGTTATCAAAAGTGTCTGTAATAGTGCCAGATGTTACTTCTTTAAACAACAGAAAATAGCATGTTGATGGGACTGAGAGTTCTCTCGAAATACCTTCTTACATCTTATTCTATATTGGCTAAGATATTATACCACTGAATTGACCACTGTAGTCAAATGGGATAAATTGATTGCTTTTAATCAGTTAGATACATATTCCTGAAGAATATGAACAATGTGGAGGAGAAAATTGCTTTTAGAAATAGAGTCATAGAAAGAGATGTAAATAGGTTGGGTTTTTTCAGGGAAAGGGAGGCAGAAGTGTTATATCCTTCAGCCTAAAGTGTTGACAGGTAACCATAAAATAATGATTTTTCTTTTAAATAACTATTTTTAAAAATTATATTTAGTTATTTTTAGGGGGGAATGGAGGGAGAAAGAGAGGAAGAGAAACATCAATGTGTGGTTTCCTCTCTCATGCCTCCTACTAGGTACCCGGCCTGCAACCCAGGAATGTGCCCTTACTGGGAATCGAACCAGCAACCTTTTGGTTTGCAGGCTGACACTCAATTCACTGAGCCACACCAGCCGGGAAAAAAATAACTATTTGTTAACTGGAACAAAAGTAAAATTAGAGGTTGGTGAAAATGTGGTGGTTCATTGTCATTAATTTTATGTACATAAAACAGTTTTAAAATACTATAAAGTCTTCTTTTACTTCTCATCTTCCTTCCCCTAATGCTAACCTTTTACATGCCATTAAATAGTTACCAAGAACAAAAACGTGACATTGATACAATATTATTAAACAAACTACAGACATTTTAATTTTACCAAATTTATTCTCATTGTACTTATTTGTACCAGGATTCTATCCAGAATCCCAGATGCAAATGTTTATTATTTCTTCTTAATAAATAAGTCTCCTCCAACTTGGAGAATTTCTTTAGTTATTCCCTGTCTTTCATGACTTATAAATTTTGAAGGGCACCAATTGGTTATTTTGTAGAATATCTCTCAATTTATGTATCTCTAATGATAAGAGAGAGGTTATTTGTTTTTGGTAAGCATACCACACAAATTTCATGTCTTTCTCCATGCATAATATGAGGGCTTCTTGATGCCTATGTATCTAATCCCTGGTGATATTAACATTGCTCACTTGATTGAGTTGATGTCTGTTCAGATTTTCCAATGTAAAGTCCTATCATTTCCACCACAGGTGATCATTGTTTTGGGGAAGATACACTGAGATTTTGTAAATTCTACCTATCTTCAAACTTTCACCCACAAATTTTAGCATGTATCCATGGTTCATATGTGTGGAGTTTATTTATGTGGTGTCTACCTATTGGTTATTCTCCATCTCCCTCTTTCCTTTACATTTATTAATTGGAAGGTTTTTTTTGTAAGGAAGACCTCTCTCTTCTCCAATATTTATTTATTTATTTAATCATTTTTCTTTTCTTTTGTACTTTTGTTCAAGTACAGTTTTATTGTTTTTCAATTATTGTTTTTTATTGTTGTTCAAGTACATTTTCCTCCGTCTCCCTCTACCATTTCCTACCACCCAGCCATCCCCATGTCCCACTCTCAAATGTACACCCTTTGGCTTTGTTCATGTGCCCTTTTTACATAGTCCTTGACAATCTTTCACCTTTCCCTCCTATTATCCTGGCCCAACTCCCCTCTGGTTATTCTCAGTTTCTTCTTAATTTCTATGTCTCTGGATGTATTCTGCTTGCTTGTTTGTTTTGTTGTTTAGGTTGCACTTGTAGGTGAGATCATATGGTATTTGTCTTTCACCTCCTGGCTTATTTCACTTAGCATAATGCTCTCCAGATCTATCCAAGCTGTTGAAAAGGGTAGAGGCTCCTTCTTTCTTTCTGTTGTGTAGTATTCCATTGTGTAAATGTACCACAGTTTTTGGATCCACTCATTTACCGATGTGCATTTACATTGCTTCCAGCACTTGGTTATTGTAAATTATAATGTTATGAACATTGGGGTGCATATGTGAATTTGGCAAAACAGCAGGATTCAAAGTCAATATTCAGAAATAGAATGCATTTTTGTACAAAAACAATGAAATATCAGAAACACAAATCAGAAAAAAATACTATTTGATATAGCAACAAGAAAAATAAACCACCTAGGAATAAACCTTATGAAGGAGGTAAAAATCGTGTTTCAGGATACTTAGGGTATAGTCCCAGGAATGGAATGCCAGGTAAAAAGGCAGTTCCATTTATAGTTTTCTGAGGAAATTCCATACTGTTTTTCACAGTGGTTGTACCAGTCCGCATTACCACCAACAGTACACTAGAGTTCCCTTTTCTCCACAACCTTGCCAGCACTTGTTGTTTGTTGATTTGTTGATGATGGCCATTCTGAAGTGGTATGAAGTGCTAACTCACTGTAGTTTGAATTTGCATCTCTCTAATGGCTAGTGATGCTGAGCATCCTTTCATATGTCTCTGGGCCCTCTGTATGTCCTCCTTGGAGAAGTGTCTGTTCAGGTCCTTTGCCCATTTTTTAATTAGGTTGTTTGTCTTCCTGGACTGGAGTCATATGAGTTCTTTATACATTTTATAGTATTGACTTTTATGGTGTTGTGACTTATATTTAAGTCTTTTATCCATCTTGAGTTTATTTTTCAGTATGGTGTAAGCTTGTGGTCAAGTTTCATTTTTTTTACACATAGATGTCCAGATATCCCAACCCAATTTGTTAAACAGGTTATTTTTATACCATTTTATGCTTCTGCCTCTTTTTTGAATATTAATTGACCATAGGGACTTGGGTTTATTTCTGAGCTCTCTGTTCTATTCCATTGATTTATGTGTCTGTTCTTATGCCAGTTCCAGACTGTCGTGATTATTGTGGACTTGTAATATAGTTTGGTATCAGGTATCGTGATTCCTCTTAGTTCTTCTTTCTCAAAATTGGTGAGGCTATTCGGGGTCATTTATGGTTCCATACAAATTTTTGAAATGTTTGTTCTATATCTGTGAAATGTATCATTGGTATTTCAATAGGGATTGCTTTGAATCTATAAATTGCTTTGGGTGGTATGGACATTTTGTTGATGTTAATTTTTCCAATCCATGAACATGGTACATGCTTCCATTTGTTTGTGTCTTCCTTGATTTCTTTCTTCAGTGTTGTGTAGTTTTTTTTAGTACAGGACTTTTACCTCCTTCATAAGGTTTATTCCTAGGTACTTTATTTTTCTTGTCGCTAAACCAAATGATATATTTTTCTGATTTCTGTTTCCAATGTTTCATTGTTTGTGTACAAAAATGCATTCTATTTCTGAATATTGACTTTGAATGCTCCTGTTTGCCAAATTCACATATTAGATTACATAGCTTTTTTGTGTAGTCTATAGGGTTTTGTATATACACTATTATATCATACGTAAATAGTGACCATTTTACATCCTCCTTTTGAATTTGGATACCTTTTATTTCTTTTTTCTTTTCTGATTGCTGTGACTAGGAATTCCTATGCTATGTTGAATAGAAGTTGTGAAAGCACTTTGTCTCATTCCTGATATTAGTGGGAAAGCTTTTAGTTTTGCACATTTAGTATGATGTTTGCTGTAGGTTTTACATATATGGCTTTTATTGTGTTGAGTTATGCTCCCTATACTTCCACTTCACTGAATGTCTTTATCATAAATGGCACAGTGCCTTATCAAATGTTTTTGTGTACCTATTGATATGATCATGTGACTTTTTTCTTTCACTTTGTTTATGTGATGTGTTATTCTTATTGATTTGCAAATATGTACCATCCTTGCATCCTTGGGATGAATCACACTTGATCATGGTATATGATCTTTATAATGTATTTCTGGATGTGGTTTGCCAATATTTTGTTGAGGATTTTAGCATATATGCCCATCAGCGATATTGGCCTGTAGTTTTCTTTCATGGTTGTATCTTTGTCTGATTTTGGGTCTAAGGTGATGCTGGCCTCATAAAAATAATTTGGGAGCCTTCCCTCTTTTGGGACTTTTTGAATACTCTGAGAAGGATAGGGGTTAGCTCTCCCTTAAGTGCTTTGTAAAATTCTCCTCTGAAAATGTCCAGTCTGGGGCTTTTGTGTGAGACCAGGGAGTTTTTTTTATTACTGCTTCTATTTCATCAGCTGTTATCACTCTGTTCAGGCTTTCTGTTTCTTCTTCATTCAGTTTTGGAAGATTATATTTTTCTAGAAATTTGTCCATTTCACCTAGGTTTTCAAATTTCTTAGCATATCGTTGTTTATAGTAATTTCTTACAATTCTCTATTTCTGTGATATCTGTTGTAATCTCTCTTCTATCATTTCTGATTGTGTTTGTTTGGGTCCTCTCTCTTTTTTCCTACATGAGTCTGCTTAAAGGTTTAAGAATTTGTTTATCTTTTCAAAGAACCAGCTTCTGGATTCATTGATCATCAGAATTGTTCTTTTAGTCTCTATGTTGTATAAATCTGCTCTGATTTTGGTTATTTCCTACCTTCTACTCATTCTGGGCTTTGTTTGTTGTTGTTCCTCCAGTTCTTGTATGTGTAGTATTAGGTTGTTTATTTGAAATGTTTCTATCTCTTTTTTAGGAAGGCCCATATCGCTATAACTTCCCTCTCAGGGCTGCCTTTGCTGAGTCTCATAAGTGTTGGACTGTTGTGAGTTCATTTTCATTTGTTTCCAGAAACTTGTCGATTTCTTCCTTCATGTCATTCTTAACCCATTCATTGTTTAATAGCATGCTATTCATTCTCCATTAATTTGAGTGTTTTTGATTTTTTCCCTTGAGGTTGGTTTCTAATTTCAGGACTTTGTGATCTGAGAAAATTCTTGATATGAGTTCAATTTTCTTGAATTTGTTGAGGCTTGTTTGGTGTCTTATTATGTAGTCTATCTTTGAAAATGTTCTATGTGCATTTGCAACGAATATGTATTTTGCTTCCTTGGGATGAAATGTTTATATATATATATATATATATATATATATATATATATATATATATATATAAAATAAGTTAAGTCCATTTGATCTAAGACATTATTCAATGCTGCAATATCCTTGTTGATATTTTGTTTGGAAGATATATACATTTTTGACAGTGGGGCTTTAAAATCCTCTACTATAAGTGTATTGCTGTCTTTATCTTTCTTGAAGTCCTCCAAGATTTTCCTTATGTATTTGGGTGCTCCTATATTGGGTGCATATATTTTTACAATGTTTATGTCTTCCTGATGCGTTCTTCCCTTGAGTATTATGAAGTGTCATTCTGCGTCTGTTTTTATGGCCTTTGTTTTGAAGTTTATTTTCTCTCATATAAGTATTATTACTTCAGCTTTTTTTTTTTGTCAATTTGCTTGTAGTATTTTTTCCAACCCTTCACTTTCAGTCTGTGTAGGTCTTTTTCTCTGATGTGGGTCTCTTGAAGGCAGTAATGTGTGGGTAGTGTTTTCTTATCCATTCAGCTACTCTGTCTTTTGATTTGAGCACTTAATGCATTTACATTCAAGGTTATTATTGATAGGTACTCATTCCTTGCCATTTTAGTCCTTTCATATCCATGTTCCTCTCTCTCTCACGCTTTCCTTTTCTTAAAGCATACCCTTTAGCCTCTCTTGCAGAGCTGGTTTGGTGGAGGTATATTCTTTCAGCCTGCTTTTGTCTGGGAAACTGTTTATTTCGCCTTCCATTTTAATTGACTACTTGCTGGATAGAGTAGTCTTGTTTGCAGGCCTTCACGTTTTATTACATGGAATATTTCTTGCCATTCTTCTGGCTTGCAGTGCTTCCATTGAGAAATCATCTGCTAGCCCTATTGGGGCTTCCTTGTATGTTACTTCCTGTATCTCCCTTGCTGCCTTTAAGATTCTTTCTTTGTCTTGGAATTTTGCCATTTTAATTATGATGTGTCTTGGAGTGAACCTCTTTGGATTCCTCTTTTTGGGACTCTCTGTGCTCCCTAGATTTATGTGACATTTTCTCTTATCCAGTTAGGGAAGTTTTTCATCATTACTTTTTCAAACAAGTTTTCTATCCATTGCCACTCTTCTTCTCCTGGTATCCCTATTATATGGATATTATTACGTTCCATGTTGTGCATTTCCCTTAGTACCTTTTTGTTCTTTTTGAGTTTTTTTCCTTTCCCTGCTTTTTCTGGGATTTTTTTCTACCTTGTTTCTACCAGATCGCTGATCCAACCCTCTGCTTCATCTAGCTTGCTTTTGATTCCTTCTACTGTGCTCTTCAGTTCAGAAATTTTATTCTTCATTTTTTCTTGGCTCTTATTTATAGTTTCTATTTCTTTTTTCATGTTGATATAGTTTGCAGTGAGTTCATTGTAGTTTCTCTCTAGTTTTTGGTAATTTTCACCGAGCTCATTGATTTTCCTTATAACCATTGTTTTGAACTCAGCATCTCATAGTTGACTTGCCTATATTTCATTTAGCATTCTTTCTGAGGATTCCTCTGTTCCTTTCATTTGTGGTTTGTTTCTTTGTCCTCCCATTGTTTGTGTGACCCTTCTTGTTTGCCTCTGTTTCTTAGATTGATCTGTTTTGACTCCCTGAGTTTGTAGTATGATCTTCTACGGTAGGAGATTTATGAGGGTCAGTTTTGCAGTCTCCTTGATCTCCTGAACTTAATTCTCTTGGGATGCCCTTTATGCTGTTTTTGTTGGCTCTCTGGATGTAATTGGGCTTTGATTATTGTTGGGTCATTCTTTGGTGAGTACTGCCCTCCTTCTGGTTGACTGAGGGTCACTCTGCCCCATCATGTCTTATATGCTGTTATGCAGGTGCTGCCACAGCAAAACCACAAAGCCAAGGGAACAAACCCACATTCAAAAAAATATCTCCCCCATCAATACCACTATCCACAGCAACTGAACCATTATTAATAATGGTGTAAAGAAATTAAGACTATTATAAGAAAAGAGAAAAATAAACTGTAGTATAAATTCTAGTGACTTAATATTCACTAACTTGCTGGATGAGAAATGAATGTTAGAAAGCTATATAATATAGAAAATATCACTAATCATGGAGAAGACCACAGTGGATTTCATCTAGGTAGCCTCTAATATTTACCACTGTTTTTTCTTTCTGTATCTGCCTTTGGTGATGTCATATGTTGACCCCATTTGAGCTTAGGAATCCTGCTCCCAGATTGCCGGGGATCTACTGTCTGTGGCTGTTTTCTTCAGTTGTCAATCCAGTCACTCTGCACTCAGCAGTGAGGCTTAAGCACCATAGTGCAGGGGAGAATCCCTCCTGGGGGTGAGGCTGTTTCCCCTCAGGCTGCTGCTGCTTGGAGGGGAGTGGTTTGCCTGAGCATAATGGCTGCTGCTATATGGGGGATGACTCAGCACCAGGATCCCTGTGGCTACTGTCTCAGCTCTCTTCTCAAAGCCTTCATCTCCAGTATCTCCTCAAGCATCTCTAGTCCACTCTGCCCCCACCTTTGCCAGGTGTCTACTGTCCATGGCTGTCTCCTTCCATTGTTAATATAGTCACTCTGCATTCAGCAGTTAGTCTTAAGCACCACAGAGCAAGGGAAGAGTGTCTCCTGGAGGTGAGACTGTTGTTTCCCCTCAAGTTGCTGCTGCTCAGATGGGAGTGGTCTGCCTTAGCATGATGGCTGATGCTGTATGGGGCATGACACAGCATCAGAATCCTTGTGGCTACTGTCTTAGCTCTCTCCCCAAAGCTTCTGTCCCCAGTCTCTCATCAGGCATCTCTAGCCCACTGTTTCTCCGCCTTTGCTGGAGCCATGGGTAAGTGGCTAAAAATGGAAATTTTTGCATTGGCCCTTTAAATGGCTCTTTGAGTCTTCAGCCATCTACCTCTGGTGGAGAGCAACCCTGGCACTTCTCACTGCTGGTTGTTATCTGTGTACTTTCTGGGCTCTGGTGTTCTAGGCTGGGGATCCAAGCTTAGGGTTCAGACCCCATTCTTCTCAGGGGAATCCAATCTGCTGGTTAATCATCCCTCTGGTGCTGTCACCTGTGAGTGCTCAGCCAACCCTGTTGGGTCTCCACCACACTCCTTACCAAACAGGTTGTAATGAAGCTAATTTTTCTGTCTCTCCAAGGTTATAAGGCTTCTCTTTCACTATTGTTCAGTTGTTTGTTCTGGGTGATTTCTCCACAATTTAATTATAATTCCAGATTGGTCCTGGGAGGAGGTTAGCATGGCTTCTACTCCCTCCTCTGCCATCTTGCCTCTTAATCATTTATTTACACAATTTATTGGACACAAGTTATTTTATAGGCTAAAATCAAATGTGTAATTAATTAAAATCCTTTAGATTTTTCTAGATTTATCCTTTAGATTTTTATGGTTGATGCCTGTGTTTTGTTTTGATATACGCTATCATTCTTTTTCAGTTTTTTTAAATTAAAATTTGTACTTTAGAAAAATAATGGACTCACATGCAATTTTAAGAAAAAATACAGAGATGTTTTGTGTAGCCTTGACCTAATTCCTAAAGAAATGGAGCTCTATGAAATGTCTACAAAAGCATCAGGATAATACTCTTAAAAGAGTAGTAAACTACAAGAACATACAGAAGAGAGCTAAACAAAATTAGGAAAACAATGCATGAACAAAATGAGAAGTTCAACAAAAAAATGGGCAGACAATTGAACAAACAAAAGAAACAAAAATCCTACAGCTGAAAATATAATGACTGGACTGAAGAATTCAGTAGAATACTTCAAGGGCAGACTCAACCAGAAAAAAGAATCAATGACCTTGAACAAGATCATTTGAAATTATCCAATGAGAGTAGAAAATAAAAAGAATGAAAAACAATGAAGAAAGCCTATGGGACATCATCAAAAGGAATAATGTACACACTTTATAAAAATTCCTGAAGGGGAGAGAAAGAGAAAAGAACAGATGTGTGTAATAAAATAAGGGCGAAAGTCTGCCAAAATTCAGGAGAGAAATGGACATCCAGATTAATCAAGCTCCAAAAATTTAAATAGATTGAATTTAAAAAGGTCTAAACCAATTCAAGAAAAAGAACTTTGAAAGTAGCTAAATAAAGGCAACTTGGATACAAGGGAACCACCATAAAACTATAGGTAGTTTTCTCAGTATAAACTTCACAGGACAAGAAACTGAGATAATGTATTCAAATATTGAACAAAAAAAATGTAACCAAGAATACTATACTCAGTAAAGATCTCATTCAGAAATTAAGAAGCAATATTCTCACCTGCCTTACAAGAAATATTAACAGTTCTTCATGCTGAAATAAAAGGATGCTAATATTGGTAAAGAATAATATTTAATCAAAGTCAAAATCTCTAATATTGTAGTGGTTGTGCATAAGTCACTTATAAATGATTATGTAAAATAGTAAATGAATGTATTAAATATTTTAATTTGATATTGGACACATAAATTGTAATATCAATAATATAAAATTTTAGGGGTAGAAGTAAAAGTATAAAGTTTATTTATGCTATTTTGGTTAATTTTTTATCATCTTAAAATAGGATATTATAACTCTAAGCTCCTTTATGTAAGCTTCGTGGTAGCCACAGAGGGAAAACCTGTAGTGGATACACTAAAGATTATGATAAATGAGTCAAAACCTCCAAGGTTTCAGATGAGAAATACATTGTCATTTGAACGTTTCTGTATAAGAGATATGCCAGTTCTGTCTGGCTACTTTCAAGATTTTTGTCTTTATCAGAAGTTTATGATGTGTTTTGACATAGAATTATTCTGGTTTACTCACATAGGTTTCATTTAGCTACTTAATCTTTGAATTTATGTATTTCAACAAATTTGAGAAGTTTTCTAGCATTATTTCTTCAAATACTCTTCAAATGTTTTTCTCTTTCTTATATCAGTTTGGATGGCTCATGGTATGAAATGAAGAAAGAGAGACTCCAGTCCATGGGGACAAAGCACATTTCCAGGGCTAGGTGCATATTGTGGCACATCCACCCTTCCAGTGCTCTTTTGCTGCTCATTATCTCCAGGTGACTTAAGAGATTCTCTCCCCCATGGAGATAAATAATATTTCCCAAGCCAGGAAACTTTTCAGGCTAGAATCTTCTGGCAGTGACACCCAGCCACCTGGCCCTGTGGTTTTTGTATATCAGGTAAGGAATTCTCCAGCCTGCAGGAATAAAGATTAATTCTTACCCTGACACTTGTTTTGTCAAGAACCCTTTGCTGAGTGTCTCTAGTTGAGGAAAGAACTTCTCAAACCCATGGGGACAAAGAGTGGGTCTAGGTATGGGTCTTGTAATGGTGTGATTTTCCATTATCTGAACCACCTGGCCCCTTTGTGTCTTTAGTTAGTGGAATGGGGTCTCAGGGCTAAAAGAGATGATGATGCTTCGTGGGTTGAGTACTTGTAGTGGGAAGATCTCCTTTGATAGCTCTTCCATTTCCAACTTCCTGGTCAGTGTCTCTAAGATAGGGAGGAGGGATCTCATATCCACAAGGGAAGGAGAGAGGTTCTCCTGGCCACTTACATTCCATTGACTAATTATCAATCCCTCTTGCCAGTGCTCCTGGATCTGCCTGGTGTTGATGAAGAAAATATAATTATATCCTGGGTAAGAATAAGCATGCCTGAACTCAATGCTATGTTCTATGACTATGATGGCTATCAGGATTCTCAGGGCCTTGACCACCTTCTGCTATTGGGTCAGGTATCCTAGAACACACTGCTGTTAGGTTCTTTCTCCAGTTTTGGGGTCCTTAGGCATTTTACCTTTTTCTTTCTAGCTTTCAGGGTTATCCTTTGGCTTATTCTTGTCATTTTTACAAGAACTGGTGAAAGGAAGAAGTCATGAATCTGTTCCTTATAGTGACACTAGAAGTCTTGCCCGATTGCATTATTTTGACAGGCCCCATCTTTTTTTTAGGTATTTTCTTACTTTCTGAGAAGCACAAATTTTTCAAGCTCATATTGTGTTTTCCCTGCCCCAGCCCTTGATCCAGAAGTACTTTTCCTAGGGGCCCTGATTTCTAGCACTGGAGAATGGTGTTCAGACACCAAGATCTAGATGCTAGGCATGTAAATTGTTACTGAGATTTCATTATCTATAAATTACTTGTATATTATAGTCACAAGAGATATTTTCTACTTGAGTTTGTTCAGTGATTGTATTACATTTATAAGTGTCATTTGTTAATGATTGAATATATTTTGAGTGCTTCCTCTCAATCATGGTTGATTTTAATTACTTGCTTATATGTTTAGAATATAAAATGTATATGAAACATTAACATACTTCTAAAATCCAGACATTGTGGCAGACCCTTCTGCATGGTGTGGGCCCAGCTCCCACTCAGAGATGCACAGGGCCCACACCCACAGATAGGTTCTCTCATGGGGAATCAGAATTGCAGTATACCTAAGCTGTTTTGAGACTTGCTTCTTGCTAAAACTCCCTCACCCTGCAAGTGAGAAACCTTGCAGGGACCAGTGTAACCCGCTCAACCACTTTTGCCTTTTCATTCGCTAATATCCTTCTTCTGTGATGTGATGAGGGGCATTAGCTCCTTTGTTGTAACTGGGGAGAGTAAGTGAGGACCATCTTGTAATGTGAGAAGATATAGAATAAAGGCCTGTCATGGCTGAGGCCATGGCTTTTGCTCCCCTTGAGAGAAAAGCCACACTGTTGTCCTTTTTCCTCCACCGAATTTGGTAGTCCGTGTGTATGTTTTATTTCATCCGTAATGATGTGGACACTGCTAGCCAGTGTCTGCATCAAGACATTCTAAACATGTTATTTGTCCTAATCTCTGCTATTCAGTTTCAATTCCTCATTTATTACCACTTCCTTTTCACTGACTGTGTGTAGGTAACCAATCTATTTAGTTTTTAGTATGTACACCTTTCCTGCATATCTTTTGCACAAATGAGCATATACATGTTCACTTTTTTATCACATATTTCTTACACAGGAGTAAGATACTCTTTTGAGTTTTCTTTTTCACTTAATAGTGTGTCCTGGTAATCATTCCATGTCAGTGAATAGATTTTTAGTCACAGTTAGTGTTTACCTACATAAAAGTTAAAAATAACTCAACCATATTTTTCCTAGTACTTATTTGGATTCATTTTTCTTTTACATTTAGATCCATAGTGCATTTTGAATTCATTATTGTGTATATTGTAAAATATGGACCCATTTGTCTCTGAGCTCTTTGTTAAAACACTTATGTTCACTCCAGTAATTTGAGATACAGTGGCTCATTTTAAAATGCTGGTAGCTTGTGACTTGAGAACCAATGAACTATATTATGGCAAAATAATTCAAAGCACATATGTATTACTGTAAACTAAGTCTTCATGAGAGGGAGTAAGGAGTGAAAATTATCTCAGAAATTATGGTATTAAGTCTAAAGTTTGATGTTTAGGGAATGGTCATGAAAGAATATGGTTTAAGGAGATAATATAGGCAAGAAAAAGAGAGAAATGAGTCTAGCAATAATTTCATTAAACAGAAAAATTTGAAATTCTTGAAATTAAAATAGTTTCAATGAGCATTTTTTCACATAATGTGGACATCATTGTTGTAGGCTTATTGAGGAAGAGGACATAGAGAAGAGAACAAAGGAGATGGTATGATTTTGCTTTATAAACTCTGAGTTTGGGATTTTATTTCATGGAATGACATTTTATGACAGTTTATGATCATAATAATCATGTAGCTAATGTTGTGTAATTCAATTACGGCACTGTTGTGAACATTAAAAATCATGTAGCAGATCTGAAGAGGAGGGGAACAAAGAGGCAATATTCATATTTCAGTTAGTTACAGCCCATTGCATGGTTACTTGAGATAACTTAACATTTGCAAAAAAAAAAAGGGATATTGGCATTGAATTGCAACACTTAATTGTGAGATCAATGTATCATTTTGAAGATGGTAGGTTGTAATAAAGGTAATTTATGGAACAAATGAATATACACACTTTGTCAGCAGTCATCATGATACAAAAATATTAGTGTTTGCAAAATTTTAGGGTGAAATTATGTCTCTTTCTTGACTATGTCACAACTATGTTCAATGGCTGTATTAACTCTGTATTTTATAACAGACCTGGAGAATACTCTTTCTCCTTAATTCATTCAATTTTCAAATGGAGACAGCTATGCTCGTTTTAAATGAGTTTGTGAAGGAAACAGCCGTTTATGGCATTTTTTTCCACTAAGATTTAAACATCTTTAATTAAAATATTTTTAAAGATTTTATTTATTTATTTTTAGAGAGGGGAAGGAAAGAGAGAGAAAGAAATGTGTGGTTGCTTCTCACGTGCTCTGCTACTGGGGAGCTGGCCCACAATCCAGGTTTTTATGGTATTGTTTTGAAAAACAATATGTAGTAAATTTCTACAAGTATTGAAACTTGAATATATTAAATACAGAATCTATAAATGTGTATTTTAATTATGTGCATTTTAATGTACTTGTAGATAACTATGTTTCAGTCAAGAAAAATATTTATTTTTGTTAGATATTTATTAAGAAAGTTGAGTAAGCCTGAATTAAACCATTCTAATCTCTTTTTTTTTTTTTGCTATTTTTCCTAAATAATTGGTGCTTTCATATGTATTTCTAGAAATATTCTGACTTACTCTAAAAGTTTAGTTATAGTTTTGTCCTGAAAAGTGTACAGATAGTAAACTCCCTTGAATAAAAGCATGCTTGTTAGACCAGAAGTGAAAGCGGTCCCGACTGAATCATTGTTAAACTAAGGTATAATAGAAAATGGGTACCGGTTACAACACATCACTTAAATGACCATCTCCTAATATTATGGATATTACTATAATATTTATACTTCTTTATAACACCCAGAGCACCTATCACAATGCTGGGTACACAGCAAACTACTCATTAAGTTTTTATTGATTGACTATGGGATAAATCTGCATTAAACTGCGTATGAGGTTGTTATAAGAAAGCTGAGAAGAGATGAAAGTATTTTGTAAACGATGTAAATGCAATGCAATGAAAAATGTCATTGCAGTAATAATATGCCTAGTTGAAAGTTACAGAAAATAAAAGGTCATTCTTTATCTTTTCCCTTTATGTAATTTGATATTTTAATGTTTTTAGTATTATGCCATTGATAGTTGGAAAGAACCCATGTCTCACATGACAAAATGTGGAGCCACCATCATAATGGCTCCATTAGTGATCTTATCTGACCTCTTCTGTTTGTTTGAGTTAGCCATAAGTTACTGTTAACATGACCTACATTGTGTTTAGAAGGGTAATGTCATATAGTTATATTTTAATGGGATCTTATGACACCAATTCAGAGAAAGTTACTTAACTTCATATGTAAGCATGGTTCATTATTCATTGAGACATGTACCTTCTCAGCCATTCTGGAGTCCCTAAGTCCTCTGGAAACCAGAATAAAGTTTCCTCTGGAAACTTCATTGAAAGATTGATATGCTAGGCTGTTTACAAATAACTGTGGATGATTTAAAATTTTCAGTAAATACTGAGATTTAAAAGTAAACCTGGGAAATGTGTGGGAACTTAGGAAGAAATTGCTGAGGTAACATAATTAAAGTTAAACTTATTAGGCTAAAATTAAAAAATAGATGCTGTATTGTGGTAAAATTTTATCTGAACTTTCTGCAAGAGTTAAAATCATTGAAGCGCTTGCTCAGAGTTTCTTATTATTTGTAGGATAAAAACATGTTAGAAAATAACTTACTTTTGCTACTAAAGTGGTTGTGCCAAATCTGTGTGTTTGTAATTCTAATCTGAGAGTCTTCCTGGAATCCCTGGTCAACAGTGCTCACAACTTAATAACTCTATAAATGTTAATTATATTGTTATGATTTTCTTTTTATATTTATATTTTATATTTTAAAGATTATAACTTCTGGCCCAAGAATCAATCTCAATGTGCACAAAGAATCGTGACTTAAGAGATAAGGAAAATGACATTATTGAGGCTTTACTATGAGATTTAAAAACATTTATTCAGCAGATGTTTCATAAGAACCACATATGCTGTGACCCCAAGCTTGAAGCTGAATATACAGAAATGGAAATTACATTTTTCTCTTTCATGCACTCACAGTTTGCTAGCGGGGAAAGCTCAACAATAAGCAAGGTGTGCAATGGAGTGAGGGAAGTCTCCTCAGAGGATACTGGAATCTTCACTGTTCTACATCTATAAAAATAGATCAAGTTTCATGATAGAAGATCTTTAAAATATATTTACCACTAAAATGATTTTAAAAACACCTTTATAAGGAAAGATTGTTATGTTCTGTCAAATTTAGTAACACCTTTCTAAACACTGGAGGAGGTCCCCTTATTTATGCTTTTGCCTTCTGGCTAAACCATATTTAACCGTTGAATTTGTGGACGTACAGTTTAAATTTATAGACAAGTGTTTTGTTTGACTCAATTTAGCTACCTGTTTTCCCTCACCATGAAAATCCATAAAATATCATTTGCTGAGGTAAAAAAATACAACATAGCCAATGGAGGATCAGTATATGCATATTTTTTTTCACAGAAGCCAGGGAGAGAAAAATCAATTATGAAATTCAGATATTTACAAGAAATGAATACTGACATTTAAATCCTAGTGGGATGTGTCCACAGTCACTAGGCTTGATGAACCATACAGTATTATCAGAGGTGCAAGTAATATTAGAGATATGGCATGGGGGGAAGTCTCATGGAAGAGTGGCAAAGGATACAAATCTCAAATTCCCCATTTTTTAAAATTATGGAGGGAGAAATTTAAAGTTGTTGGTGGGCTCTGTAATAAAGGTCACCCAGGATAAGATGAGTTTGGAGCCCCTAGGCTTGGAGCAACTATTGCAGTATGGAGTACATATCAAGACATCAACTTACGGTCCTTCGCATCATCAACAGGACTCCCCAATTTGGGGTACAGTGAAGAAGGAAACTTTATTCAGTGCAAACAGCTCAATTGTGATAGAGCACCATTATGAGAACAGCATGGCTGTGGCACATCTCAATAATATTACAGCTTAATTATGAAGCATCACAGCTGTTAAACAGCATGGCTATGAGGAAGCCCTCGGGCCAGGCAGCTCTGGAGCCAGGCAGCACTGGGGCCAGGCCCCTCTCAGGCTGGAAAGTTTGCTTTGCCCTGCTCTGATCCTGTAATGGTGTGCTCCACTCTGCCCCAGTGAGACATCCTCCATCTTTCTATCTTTGATGTTTCAACACCAGCTGGAGAAAGGCAGTCTTCCAGAAGCAGGGGAAAGTGCCTTTGAGACAGATGGGAGCTGACTGATATAAACAGAAGTCCCATCCCAGGTCCCTGATTAGTCTATCCTCCTGCAAATGAGAACTACAATCCTCACATTTTGATTGGTCCAAAAGGCACTGTCTTGATTGAGCAGAATGGAACTGCTCTGATTGGTTGGTGAAGATGTTCACAAGTATATGGCTGGGCAGCTTTGATTGAACAAGAAAAGCCTAGGTCCTTTGGGTTGAAATACAAATCCAGGCCCTCCTTTGTAAGAGTTGGCACAGGTGGCCATGAAACAGTGCAGGCACACAGTTCAATGTGAAAAGCAAGTAGCTTAGTAAAACAGGCTTTTTGCTGAAATGTGGTTTGCGTCATAGGCCCCTGTTTAGAAATGGCTGCTAAGTTCAGTATATATATATATAATTTGAGCCCAGTTAAGCTACAGAGAGCCCTTCTTAGTAGGTATCTACTTTCTCAAGGTCCACAAAAGAAATATAGCACAATTCCTGACCTCTCAAACCCTAACCTCTAGACAACAAGCTAGAATGGCTTTTTGATTGAGTAAGGGTATGACTGCAACCTTCTCAGAGCAGGTCCCCCGGGGGGCTACATTTTTCTAAAACCCTCTTCCTATTCTCCACCCCAATAATATAGTCTCAAGAAAAAGAGGGGGTATGGAAAACATAAGACTTCCCCATTTCTTCTGACATTATCAATTATCTGGGAGTGAAGTGAGGGTTGCAGCAGTGGATAAGAAGGAGGAATACTTGGAAATGAATAGGGGATTAAATTTTAATATGAATAGAATAAGATAACTGAAATGAGACTGCTTTCATACCAAAAATTATGAAAATTATGGAATTTAGCCAAGTTGTTAAGGAACAATGATGCCTAGGAAGAAAGCAAGAATTGAACTGAAGCAGTTGATAGTGTTTCTTAAAAAAGGAAACTGTCATATTTATGTGCCAATGAGTTGAGACCTTTTGCTAATCTGGTTACAGGTGTTAACCAGACAACATATTACTTAATGAACTAGATGGCAATTTTGGGTAAACAAGAGAACTAATTAACATATCTTAAATACATGATTTTACAACTGGTATTATTTAAATATTTCTAATATCTAAATCATTCCTGTCAGTGAATGCTTGGGATAAAAGCTCACCAGAGGCCATTATAATCATCAAAAAGACAAAGCATTCTCTTATAATCAGTGTCATTCATATATTCATTTAATAAATAATTATTCAGCACATATAATATTCCAGTAACTTTCTGGATGTTGGGAATACCACAGTGAGACAAGAAGGGTCCTCACGTGGAGCTTACACCCAAGTGAGGTGGAGAGAGACAAAAACAAAGAAGTGAATACATAGTATATCAGACAGTGATAAGTGCTATGCAGAAAAATAGATTAAGGGCAGAAAGTAATGGTTCAGGGCTGGGTTTTGAATGTATGTTGGTCAGAAAAACACTGAAGACATTAATATATTTTACATTGTAAGATTTTACTCTTCTCCCAAAGCACAATTCAAACCATCCCTTCAAAACATTTTTATACATGGGGGAGAATTGCAGGGAAAGGCAGACAGCTGTACTTGAACAATAATAAAATTAAAAATTGGGAAAAAGTACATTTTAAATGATTAAAAAATAAATAAACAAAGCTTACTTACAAACAGTGTCTAGAAACTAATACCCAGAAAGAAATACTTCTGACAGGCTTATACTTACCCTTGAGGGGAATTTTCTGTGTTACCAACAAATACCCTTCTATACAAAGGCACCATAACACAGTAAAATCTTTCTACAAGGGCGTTTTTTTCTGGTAGTTTTGTAAATTTTTTTGAGATTTATTTATTTATTTTTAGAGAGGGGGAAGGGAGGGAGAAAGAGAGGGAGAGAAAGATCAATGTGTGGTTGCCGGGGACATGGCATGCAACTCACACATGTGCCCCGACTGGGAATCAAACCGTTAACCCTTTGGTTCACAGGCTGGCAGTCAGTCCACTGAGCAACACCAGCCAGGGTAGTAGTAGTTTTGTAAATTAAAAAAAAATTGCATTATAAAAGGGATCATGCAACATATTACGTTTTGAGATTGATTGATTTTATTCAGCATAATTTCCTGGAGATTCTTCCAAGTTGTTGTGTATCTAAATTGTTGTTCCTTTTCCATTACTGAGTAGTATCTCATGATATGGATGTATCAACATTTGTTGAAGGACATTTGGATGGATTTAAGGTTTTGAATATTAGGGATAGAATTCCTATGAACACTAGTATACAGATTTTGGTGTGTGTGTGTGAACATAAGTTTTCCTTTTTAGGGGATAAATTCCCAGATGTTCATTTGCTGGGTTGGATGGCAATTACATGATTCATTTTATAACAAACTGCAAAATTATTTTGCAGAGTATGCTCTATCATATTACATTCCCACCAGAACACATGAGCAATTCACTTCCTCTGAATCCTCACCAACATTTATGCTGTCATTATTTTATTGAGCATTACAAGGATGTATTGACATTTTATTGTGGTTTTATTTTTAATTTCTGTGATGGTTCATGTTGAATATCTTTTCATGTGCTTATTTGCCATCTGTTTATCTTGTAGAGTAAAATACATTTCCTTGTCCTTTTCCCATTTTCCAGCTGGATTATTAATTTTTGTAACTGCTGTGTTGGAAAAGTTTATTATGGTAAAATCCATTCATATAACATAAAATTAACCATTTTGAAGTGCACAGTATGGTGGCATATTCACATTAACAATATCATGGAACTATTCCCTCTATCTAGTTCCAAAATATTTTCATTTCCCCAAATGAAAATGCCATAATAATTTAAGTCATTTCCAATTCCCCTTTCCCAACAACCCCAGCCACTAATAATCCAACTTTCTCTATATGTAGGTTTATATATTATGAGAAGTTAATACCAGTGAAATCATAAAATATATAATGTTTTGTGTCTAGGGTCTTTTAATTGTCATAATACTTTTGAGATTCATCTATATGATAAGTGGAATCGTTGAATAATATACTTTTGTTTAATTTTTTGAGGAATCATGAAACTTTTTTTTCACAACAGCTCAATCGTTGTACATTCTCATAAGCAATGTACAAGGGCTCTAATTCTTCACATCCTTATCAACAGTTGATACACTTTTATTTATTTTTTAATTCTTTTATTGTTGTTCAATTACAGTTGTCTGCATCCCCCCCATCCCAGCCAAACCCCCCTCCCTCCCTTGCTTCCACCCTTCCCCTTGGTTTTGTCCATGTGTCCTTTATCGTAGTACCTGAAAACCTTTCCCCCAATTGTTCCCTCCCCGCTCCCCTCTGGTTGTTGTTAGATTGGTCTTAATTTCAATGTCTCTGGTTATATTTTGTTTGCTTTTTTCTTTTGTTGATTATGTTCCAGTTAAAGGTGAGATCATGTGGTATTTGTCCCTCACTGCCTGGCTTATTTCACTTAGCATAATGCTCATAACCATCAGTAAATGAGTGGTTCAAAAAACTATGGTACATTTACACAATGGAATACTACACAGCAGAGAGAAAGAAGGAGCTCCTACCCTTTGTGACAGCATGGATGGAACTGGAGAGCCCTACGCTAAGTTGATACATTTTTAAAAATTATAGCCATTCAAGAGTGTGTGAGTGATATATCTTTGAGTTTTTATTTGCATTTCAGTAATGACTAGTAATGTTGAACATAGTTCCACCTGTTCACCATTTGTATATCTTCTTTGGATAAACATCTATTCATGACCTTTGCCCATTTTTACTTGGGTTGTCTTTTTGTTGTTGAATTGTAGAGTTTCTATATTATTATATGTTTTGGAAATGACTTTCATAAGATACAGGATTTGCAAATATTTCCTCTCATTCTATAGGATATCTTCATTTTGTTGGTAGTTTCTTGTGATGTATAAATTTTTTTTTAGCATTGATAAATCTAATTTAACCATTTTCTTTGTCCCTTTACTTTTAGTGTTATATGTAGAAATCCATTGTAAGTATATGGTCATGCAGATTTACCCTGATCTATCTTTTAAGAGTTTTATAGTTTTAGCTTTTACATTTAAAATTTTTCTCCATTTTTAATTCATTTTTAAATTATTTCTTTATTGTATTTTTATTACCATTTACTCCCTTTATGCCTCCCCCACTGCAATCACCACAATGTTGCCCACGTCCATGGGTCTTTTTTCTTTTTTGCTCAATCCCTCAATCCCTCAACCCTCTAACCTCCCTGCCTCCGCATACCTAGCTGTCTTTCTAGGAATCTGTCTCTATTTTCCTTGTCAGTTCAGTTTGTTCATTAGATTCCACATATGGGTGAAATCATATGTTATTTGTCTTTCTCTGCCTGGCATATTTCACTTAGCATAATGCAAGATAGTGGCCCAACTTCATTCTTGTACCAAGAGACTCCTCTTTTTTTTTCATTGAATGATCTTAGTACCTTTGTTTAAAGTCAATTGATGGTAGATGTATGGGTTTATTTCTTCACTCTCAATTATATTCCACCAAGTTATATATGTATTCTAATGCCACCACCACACTATTTTGAGTACTTAGCTTTGTAGTACATTTTGAAATCAGATAGTAGAGTCCTACAACTTTGTTTTTCTTATGAAATATTATTTTGGCTAGTCCATATGTAATTTATTCAACTTTTCCATTTCTGCAAAATCAACCATTTGTCATTGTCATTTTTATAGGGATCACATTGAATCTATAGTTTGCTTATAATAGCAAGATTAAGTTATCCAGTTCATAAAAATGGTTGACTTTTCACTTATTCAGATCCTTTTTAATTTTATTTAGCAATGGTTTTATAGTTTTCAATGTAGTCATCTTGCACTTTCTTAGTTAAATATATTCCTAAGTATTTTACTCTTTTTGATACTACTGTGTATGGAATTTTTCTTAATTTTATTTTCAGATTGTTTTGTGTATTGATTTTGTATCATGCAAATTCACTGCATTATTTGTATTAGCTATAATAGTTTTTCATGGATTCTTTAGGATTTCCTGTATATAAAGTTATGCCATATGCAAAAGATACAGTTTCCATTTTATTTTCAATTTGAATACCTTTTATTTCTTTTTTAAATTTTTGTCTAATTGCTGTGGCTAAAAATTTCAGTAAATAGATAAACAGAAGTGCTGAATGTGGGCATCCTTGTATTCTTTCTAATCTTAGAAGCTAAGTTATGGCTTTTACCATTGATGTTAATGTTAGCTGTATATTTTTTCATAAGTTCCCTACCTAATGTTGAGAAAGGCCATTTTTTATTCTTTTTATGTTAAAGTATTTCATCATGGAAAAGTATTTGACTTTGTCAAAATTTTTTTCTGCATGAATTAAGATAAACAGGGGACATAAACATTCAGTATATAACACCTTCTCTTATATTTTTTAGAAGGGTTTAAAAATTATTAGTGTTAACTCTTTAAATGTTTGGTAGAATTTACCAGTGCAGCTACCTGACTCTGGACTTTTCTTTGATGGGGGAAATTTGATTACTTATTCAATCTATTTGCTTTAGTCTGGTAAGGGTTCCTTTTTCTCCTTGAGTCCATTAGCATGGTTCTTGTGTTTTTACCAATTTTTCCATTTCAACTATGAGATCAAATTTCTTGACTTAGAATTGTTCAAGCTGTTTTCTTATAATCATTGTTATTTTGGTAAGGTCTGCAGTAACATTCACACTTTAATTTCTGGTTTTCCTGATTTGAGTCTTTTCTATTTTTTTAAAGTAACCTAGCTAAATGTTTGTCAATTTTGTTGACCTTTTCAAGGAACTAACATTTTGTTCTGTTGATTTTTCTCTGTTGTTTTTCTCTTCTTTCTTTAATCTGCCTTATAAGTTTTATGTCCTTCCCTCTATTGGCTCTGAATTTAGCTTACTCTTGTTTTTTTAAATTTCATTATAGTTTATAGTTAGATTGTTACTTTGGGATTTTTTTTAATTTAGGAATTTATAGCTATAAATTTCCCTCTTAGTACAGACTTCATGATGTCACATAACTTTTATTATGTCCTGTTTTTATTTGTTTATCTTACAGTGTTTTCTAGCTTGTAATTCATTTTTTGACCCACTTGTTTTCTAAGAGTGTTTTGTTTAATTTTCACATATTTGAAAATTTTCCGCTATTCTTTCTGTTATTCACTTCCAGTTTCATTTCATTTTGGTGATAGAAGGCATTATATGATTTTATTTGCTTTTTAAATATTTTGGTACTTGTTATATAGTGTATGTGGCTTATCCTTAAGAATTTTCATGTTTAATTGACAAAAATATTTAGTGTATTTTTGTTGGGTGACATGTGTCATATAAGTCTGCATGTGCAGGTGGTTTGTAGTATTGTCGATATCACATATTTATGTATCGATCTTCTGACTGGTTGTTCTGTGGAATATTGAAAGTAAGGCATTGACTTCTTCAGATATTATTAGAGAGCTATTCCTCCCTTTAAACATCAGTTTTTGCTTCATATATTTTTGACTCCATTTTGTGTGTTTATAATTGTTATATATTATTGATGATATTGATCCTTTTATGAATAGAGAATGTCCTTCATTGTCTCTTGTAACATTTTTGTCTTAAAATATATTTTATCTGACAATACTACAGCCATTCCATCAATCTTTGGTTACTATCTGTATGGAATATTTTTTTGATTCTTTAAAAAACTTTTTATTTATTTTCATTGTATTTTTCCATTGCCATTTATCCCCCTTACATCCTCTTCCATGTCCCTCACTCACTTTCCCTCTCCCATAATCTGTGCACTTTTCTTTTCTTTTTCTTTTATTTTGATGCTTTAATTTTTCTTTCGTATCTCCTATTTTATTCTTATCTTTGATTATTCTATTGTTCTCTTCTTCTCCCCTTTTATTATTGTTGTTACTATTTCTGTGTTCCTTTCCCCCACTGTCTTCTTTCAATTCATTGCTAGTATTAGTTCTCTTCCTCTTTGTCCTTTCATAACCACTTTTCTTTCCTTTGGTCTACTCGTATTCTTTTTCATTTTCTCCTAACTCTACTCTTCCATTTCCCTTTCCACAACTATTTTTTTGTTCCCTTGTCATTAATATTGCTGCTGTGGTTGGGGGTTGCTTATTACAGTGTTTTCTTTTGTGCTGTTTTGCATTTTTCTGCTAGCGCCTATACAACAGCATACAACACATTGTGGGGGTTGAGCCTCTCAATCAGCAAGCTGGAGGGGAATTACCACATACGAACAGGCCAAAACAACAGAAGAGTCCACTTAACCCATACAAAAGACATTCCTAGCGCATTCAGATCAGGAGATCAAACAAGGTGCACCACTGGATCCCACAGGACTCCTAACACATAAGGACATCCCATAAGACAGGAAGTCAAAGCAAATCTAACACATAGAAACAAACACAAAAAGACAACTAAAATAGGGAAACAAAGAAACAATCCTCAATCTTTAAAAAGGAGGAATCTCCAGAAAAAGAGCTCAGTGAAATTGAGGCAAGCAATTTATTAGACATAGAGTTTAAAGTAATGGTTATATGGATGCTCAAGGAATCTACTGAGAACTGCAAGGAATGTAGTGGGAACTCCATTAGCATGAAAAAGAACATAGAAACATTGACTAAGAACCAGTCGTAAATGAAAAATGCAATATCTGAAATGAAGAACACACTAGAAGGAATTAAAAGCAGGGTAAATGAATCAGAGGACCAAATCAGTGAGTTGGAAGACAAGGTAGAAAAAAAACAGTCAGAGCAACAAAATGGAAAAAAAAAGACTCAAGAAGAACAAAGATAGTGTAAGGGAGCTTTGGGACAACATACAACATAACAGTATTCATATCATAAAGATACCAAAAGAACAAGAAAAGGAGCAAGGGATTGAAAACTTGTTTGAAAAAGGTAATGACAGAAAATTTCCCTAACTTGGTAAGATAAGAATTCACACAAGTTCAGGAAGCACAAAGGGTCCCAAACAAGATAAATCCAAAAAGCTTTACTCCAAGACACATTACGATCAAAATGGCAAAATTTGAAGACAAAGAGAGAATAAAGGCAGAAATGGTGAAACAGCTAGTAACATATAAGGGAACTCCAATAAGGCTACCAGCTCATTTCTCAACAGAAACACTACACACCAGAGGGAATGGCATGTAATATTCCTAGGAATGAAAAGAAAGGACATGCAACCAAGAGTATTCTATCCAGCAAGGCTCATATTTAAAGTGGAAGAGAAAATAAAGAGCTTCCCAGACTAAAGAAAGCTAAAAGTGTATATCTACACCAAGCCAGTATTGCCAAAGGGACTGCTTTAAGAACAAGAAATGAGAGAGAGGTAGGAGGAACACAGATGCAAAGAAAAAAATGGCAATGAATAAGTACCTATCAATAATAACTTTAATGTAAATTGATTAAATGCTCCAAAGGACATACAGTAGCTAAATGGATAAGAAGACATGACCTACATATATGCTGTCTATAAGAGACCCAACTCAGAATAAAAGATATACACAAGCTGAAAGTGAGGGGATAAAAAAAATATTCCATGACAATGGACATAAAAAAAAGATAAGGTAGCAATACTTAGACAAAACAGACCTCAAAACAAAGGCCATGACAAGAGACAAAGAAGGTCATGACACAATACTTAAGACAGTAGTTCAAGAAGAGGATATTACTCTTGTAAACATATATACACTCAACACAGGATCACTTAAATGTATAAAGAGAATCTTGGAGAACTTTTGGAAAGAGATTGACAGCAATAGAGTCATAGTAGGTGATTTTAACACCCCACTGTCAACAATGGATAGACTGTCCAAACAAAAAAATCAACAAGGATATTGCAGCATTGAACAATATTCTAGATTAAATGGACTTAATTGATATATACAGAAACGTTCACCCCAAAGAAGAAAAATATACATTCTTCTCAAATACACATAGATCGTTTTCAAAGACAGACCACATGGTAGGACACAAAACAAGCTTACACAAATTTAAGAAAATTGAAATATCAACCATCATCTTGTATCATAATGGCTTGAAACCAGAATCCAACCATAAGGAAAAAATCAAAAACATTCAAATTCATGAAGACTGAATAACATCTTATTAAACAACGAATGAGTAAACAATGAGATGAATGAAGAAATCAAAAAGTTTCTGGAAACAACTGAAAATGAACACATAACGGCCTCAAATCTATGGGACACAGTGTAGAAATTCCTGAAAAGGAAACTCATAGCAATACAGACCTACCTAAAGAAGATGAAAAAATCTGAAATAAAAAACCAAAACCTACATCTAAAAGAACTACAGGAACAACAACAAACAAACCCCAGAGTGAGAAGAAGGAAGGGCATAATCAAGATCAAAGAATCAACGAATCCAGGAGCTGGTTCTTTGAAAAGATAAACAATATTGACAAACCCTTAACCAGACTCATCGATAAAATAAGAGTCAGGACCAAAATAAATAAAATCAGAAATGATAGAGGAGAAGTAAACAACTGATATCACGGAAACATAAAGGTTTGTAAGAAATTACTATGAACAACTATATGCCCATAAACTGGACAACCCCAGTGAACTTAATAAATTTTTAGAAACATACAATCTTCTAAAATTGAGTCAGGAAGAAGGAGAAAACCTGGACAAATAAAAACTATCAGAATTGAAGCAGTAATAAAAAACACCCATCACACAAACCCTGGACCATATGGCTATAGACAAACTTTACCAAACATTCAAAGAAGAAATAACACCTAACCTTCTCAAATTATTACAGAAAATTCAAGAAGAGGGAAGATTCCCAAATTCTCTTTATGTGGCCAGTGATTATCCTAATCCCAAAACCAGTTATGGACACAATAACAAAAGAATATTACAGGCTAATATCTCTGATGTACATAGGTGCTAAAAACCTGAACAAAACAATAGCAAACTGGATCCAGCAGTACATTAAAAAGATGATCAAGTGGGATTTATTCTAGGGATGCAATGATGGCACAATATTCACAAATCAATAAATGTGATACATCATATAAACAAAATGAAAGACAAAAATCACATAGTAATATAAATTGATATATAAAACACATTTGATAAAATTCATCACCCATTTATGATAAAAATACATAGCAAAGTGGGAATAGGGGGAGTATACCACAACATATTAAAAGCCATGTAAGAAAAACCTAAAACTAACATCATATTCAATGGGCAAAAACTGAAAGTGTTTCCCTTAAGATCAGGAGCAACACAAGTGTGTCTATTTTCATGACTTTATTTTATCATAGTACTGGAAGTGCTATCTGTGGCAACCAGACAAGTAGAAGAAATAAAATACATCAAAATTGGGAAGGAGTAAATAAAACTGACATTTGCAGACAACCTTATAGTGTAATAGAAACCCTATAATCTCCACTAAAAAAAATACTCAAGCAAATTAGTGGAATACAAAATCAATATTCAAAAATTGATGACATTTTTGTACACTAACAATGAACTATCACAAAGAGAAACTAAGAAAAAATCCTATTTACTATAGCAACAGCAACAAAAAACATAAAGTACTTAGGAATAAATTTAATCAAAGAGGTAAAACACCTGTGATTGGAAAACTATACAGCACTGAAGAAATAAATTGAGGAAGAAACACATAAATGGAAGCATATTCCATGTACATGAATTGGAAGAATTAACATCATTAAAATGTCTCTACTACCCAAAGCAATCTATAGATTCAACACAATTCCTATTGAAATACCAATGGCATATTTCACAAAGCTAGAATAAATATTCAAAAAACTTATATGGATCAAAAAATGACCCCAAAGAGCCTTACCAATCTTCAAAAAGAAAAAAATTAGGAGGTATCACTATACCTGATATCAAAGTATATTACAAGGCCACTGTAACCAATACAGTCTGATACTGGCATAAGAACAGACACATAGATCAACGGAACAGAATACAGAGCCCCAATATAAACTCTTCATGGTCAATTAATATTTGACAAAGGGGGCATGAGCATATAATAGAGTAAAAATAGCTTTTTCAATAAATGGTGCTGGAAGAAATGGACTAGTACATGTGAAAAAATGAAACTACACCAGAATAAATGTAAAATGGATAAAAGACAAATATAAGTTCTGATACCATAAAAATCCTTGTGGAAAACATGGGCACTAAAATTTCAGATGTCTCAGGTAGCAATATTTTATTGATATATCCCCTAGGGCAAGAGAAATAAAGGAAATAAATGCAACTATATCACATTACAAAGCTTCTACATGGCTGAAAAAATCACCATCAAAATGAAAAGGGAACTGACTTGAACTGACTGTATGTGAGAACATATTTGCCAATGATACATCAGACAAAGGTTTAATTTCCAAAATATATAAAGAACTCATATGACTCAACACCAGAAAAGTAAACAATCCAATTAAAAAATGCACAAAGGACCTGAATAGATATTCATCCAAGGTGGACATACAGATGGCCCATAGACATATGAAAAGATGCTTAACATTAGTAATCACCAGAGAGATGCAAATTAAAACCACAATGAGATATCACTTCACACCTGTCAGAATGACCATCATTAATTAATCAACAAAACAAGTGCTGGTGAGGCTGTAGAGAAAAGGCAACCCCAGTACACTGTTGGTAGGAATGCAGATTGGTGCAGCCAATGGTGAAAAATAGTATGGAATTTCACCAAAAAATTAAAAATGGAACTACCTTTTGACCCAGTGATTCTACTGCTGAAATATACCCAAAATATTCTGAAACACCAATTCAAGAGAATTTATGTACTCCAATGTTCATAGCAGCATCATTTATAATAGCCAAATTCTGGCAACAGCCTAAGTGCCCATCTGTGAATACGTGTATAAAAAAGCAGTGTTACATTTACATAATGGGATACTATGAAGCAGAATAAAAGAAGGACTTCCTGCCTTTTGAGACATGGATGGGACTGGAAATCATTATGCTAATTGAAGTAAGTCAGTCAATGAAAGAAAGATGTCATGTGATCTCACTTATAAGAGGAAACTAATGAACAAAATAAACTAATGTGGAAATCAGAACTGAAGGCATGGAATCATGGAAAAGACTGACAGCTATAAGCGGGAAGCAGAAGCTAGGGACTGATTGAAATAAGGTGAAGAAATTAGTCAAATAAATGCATGAAGGACTCATGGACATGGACAATGGTGAGGAGATTGACTTTGGAAGTGGGAGTAGGGCTGGGTGGAGTGAGGCAAAGGAGAAAAATGGGATAATTTTAATAGCATAAACAATAAACCATAAAAATAATAAAAATTAGTTACAGTAAAAATTAATAAAATATTTAAAATTTTTAAATGAAATGGTAGGTCTATATTTTATGAACCCATATTTTACCTATTATTATTTATTTTTTCTGATCCTTTCTTTTATCACATTCTTTAGTTTCAAAAAACATTTTTATCCAATATTTAAGAGTAGGCATGGTAGCTATATTTAGTTTTTGTAAGCCTGAGAATGTTTTTATTTCCTTATTACTAAAATATATGTGAATTAGCCATGTGTCAAATTTATAGTTGTCAATTCTTTCAGTGATTGTAATCATTTTTCCACTCCCTCTGGCCTCGTGGTTACAGAGGAGAAATGTACTGTCATTCAAATTGATGTCCTCATATCAGTGATACTCTGATGCAGACACCAGCTAGCAGTATCCGCATCATTATGGATGAAATAAAACATACACAGGGACTACCGAGTCTGGTGGAGGAAAAAGAACGACAGCATTGTTTTTCTCTCAAGGGGAGCAGAAGCCCCAGCCTTTATTTTATTTCCCCTCACATTACACGTGATGGTCCTCACTCACTCTCCCCTGTTACAACAAAAGGGGCTAATGCCCCTAATCACATCACAGTAGAAGGATATTAGCAAATGAAAAGGCAAAAGCGGTTGAGCTGGTTACACTGGTCCCTGCAAGGTTTAGCATGGATTTTAGGAAATTGCAGTAAAAGCAGGGCTCCAAGCAACCTAGGTATATTGCAAATCTGGTTACCCACGAAAGAACCCATCTGTGTGCATGGGTCCTGTACATCTCCAAGTGGGAGCTGGGCCTACGCCACGCAGAAGGGTCTGCCAAAATATTCCATTTCTCTCTGGCTTCTTTCAAATTTTTTTCTTTGTTTTTACTTTCTCAAAAGTTGGCTTAATGCTGTGTGTGTGTGTAGATCTGTGTGGGCTAATCCTATTTAGGATTTGCTCTTCTTTTGGATCAGTAGGTTAGTGTTATTCCCCATACTTGGGACATTTTTATTTATTATAAATTCATAGGGTCTCTAAGTTTCATTCTCTTCCCCTCCCCATCTGGAACTATGACGGTTTCAGTAATAAATCTAGTGTTATAGTCTCACACATCTAAGATTCTGCTCATTATTTGCTAGTCAATACTTTCTAGTTTTTCAGATACTGTAATTTTTATTTTTCTGTCTTCAAATTCAGTGATTCTGTCATATTTTATCTCCACTCTACTATTGACCCCATATAGAGCATTTTTTATTTCAGTCATTGCATTTTCAGCTTTTTTATTTTCTTTAATATTTTAAGAAAATTTATATTTCATTTGTTGTAGGAAAATTTATAATTTTTGAAAAGCTTTATGTTGACTGCTTTAAAAATTGGTTTAATTTTATTTTTCAATTACATTTTACAACGCGTATAAAAGACCCATGAACAAAGACAATAGTGGGGGAGGAATGAAGGTGGGAGATAGGGGTAGGTAGGGCAGGGGAGAGTAATTGGCGGAGGAAATGGGGACAGCTGTAATTAAGCAACAATAAAATATTTTGTATTAGTTTCAGATGTGTAGCATAGGTGTTAGACAATCGTATAATTTACAAAGTGTTACCCCCAATATTACCAGTACTCACCTGGCACCATACATAGTTTTTATAATATTTTTAACTAAGTTTACTGACGTGACATTGGTTAATAGGATTATATAGGTTTCTACTGTCCAATCCGAAGACATATCATCTGAATATTGCATTGCGGGCCCACCAACCAAAGTCAAGTCTTCTTCTGTCACCATACATTTGACCTTGTTCACCCTGTTTATTGTCTATATTCCTTATGCTGTACTTTGCATCCTTATGACTGTTTTGTAATGACCAATTTGCACTTCTAAATCTCTTCACCTTTTTCAACTATCTCCCAACCTCCTTCCCTTTCAGCAGACAACAGTCTGTTCTCTGTATCTATGAGTTTGTTTCTATTTTGTTTGTTCTTTTATTTTGCTCTTTAAATTTCACATGTAAGTGAAATCATATGGTAGTTGTCTAAGACAGACTTATTTCACTGAACATAATACCCTCTCAGTCCTTTTATGCTGCCACAAAGTTTAAGATTTCATTTTTTATGGACATTAATACAGTATTTAAGTGTAATTACCACAACTTTTTAAATCAATTTGTCCATGGATGGGCACTTGTGTTACTTCCATATCCTGGCTATTGTAAATACTGCTGCAATGAACATGGGGAGGGGTGCGTATATGTTTTCAAATTATTGTTTGGGGTTTTTAAAGATATATATCCAGAAGTGGAATCACTAGGTCATAAGGCAGTTCCATTTTAAAGTTTTTTGAGAAATGTCCATACTGATCTTCATAGTTACTGTTATAGAACCAAAGTTAAAATTATAATGTCATAGCTATGTTTTATAGGTTATAGTTCTAGTTATAGTGATAAAGTTATTGTTATAGACTTATTCTTATTAAGTTATAGCTTTAGAACTGTAGTGATTTTATTCTTATAGCATTATAGCAATGGTGTAGTGCTGTAATTATAGTTAAATAGTTATATTTATAGTGTTTAATTATATTTATGCTTCTGAGGTAATAATTGTAGTCATATAGTTACAGTTGTTACTATCACTATAGTGTTAGTATTATAACATTTGTGTTGCACCTATGTTTATATTGTTATAATGTCATTTTTAGTTAGAATTTTACATTTCAGTTAAAGTTATAGTTATAGAATGATATTTATAATTATTTGTATTATTGCATGGTTAATGGTATAGTGTTATAAAGTTTTAGATATATCTACAAAGTCATGGTTTGAGTTATGGTATCATAAGTCAGAGTTATATTTATAAAACAGTCACCATAATTATAGTACTATCACTGTATTTATAGTGATGTAGTTATAGTGTTACCATTATAGTTCTAGTATTATAGCTATAGTTAGAGTGTTAGTAGTGTACTGTTAGGGATATAGTTATAGTGTTAGTGTTATAGTTCAGTATTATATTGTGATAGTAATAGATATAAGTATATAAGTATAGTGTTATAGTATCATTGATATAATTCTAGTGTTATTATTATAGTTATAATGATAGTTCTGATAGTTACAGTGCTGTAGTTGTAGTGTTGCAGTTATAATGAATGTTATCATTGTAATATTATAGTTATAAGGTTATTTTTTATTTTTTATTTTAATTGTTGTTCAAGTACAGTTTTCTACCTTTTACCCCATCCCAGCCCACCACCCCAGGCCTCCCCACCTCCCTCCCATTTCCATACCCCTAGTTTTTGTCCATGTGTCCTTTATACTTGTTCCTGTAAACCCTTCCCCTTTTCCCCTGAAATTCCCTCCCCTCTCCCCTCTGGTGACTGTCAACCTGTTCTCAATTTCAGGGTCTTCAGTTATATTTTGCTTGTTTTTTGTTTTGTTGATTAGGTTCCTGTTAAAGGTGAGATCATATGGTATTTGTCTTTCACTGCCTGGCTTATTTCGCTTAGCATGATGCTCTCCAGTTCCAGCCATGCTGTTGCGAAGGGTACGAGCTCCTTCTTTCTTTCTGCTGCATAGAATTCCATTGTGTAAATGTACCATAGTTTTTTGATCCATTCATTTACTGATGGGCACCTAGGTTGTTTCCAGCACTTGGCTATTGTAAATTGTGCTGCTATAAACATAGGGGTGCATAGGTTCTTTTGGATTGGTGTTTCAGGGTTCTTAGGATATCATCTTAGCAGTGGAATTGCTGGGTCAAAAGGCAGATCCATTTTTAGTTTTCTGAGAAAAGTCCATACTGTTTTTCATAGTGGTTGTACCAGTCTGCAATCACACCAACAGTACACTAGGGTTCCCTTTTCTCCACAACCTGTCCAACACTTGTTGTTTGTTGCTTTCTTTATGAAGGCCATTCTGACTGGTGTGAAGTCGTATCTCATTGACATTTTAATTTGCACCTCTCTGATAGCTAGTGACACCATTAAAGTCGAAAAGGAGAACATAAGCAGGAAAATCTCAGATATTTCTCCCAGCAATATTTTCACTGGTATGTTCCCTAGAACAAGGGAAATAAAGGAAAGAATAAACAAATGGGATCTCATAAAAATAAAAAGCTTCTGCACAGCTAAAGAAAACTGTAGTAAAATAAAAAGAAAACCAACTGTATGGGGAAACATATTTGTCAATGATCCCACAGACAAGGGTTTGATTTCCAAAATATGTAAAGAACTCACATGACTCCATTCGAAGAAGACAAGCAACCCAATTGAAAAATGGGCAAAGGACTTGAACAGACACTTCTCCAAGGAGGACATACAGAGGATCTAGAGTTATAAGGTTATTTTTAGTTTAAATTATGCTTATTGTTATAGAATCATAGGTCTAATTATAGTATACTTGTGCTACTTATTTAGTCTCCATTCTAATTATGGAGTCATTGGTATAATTATAGATTTATTGTTATTATTAAGTTATAACCATTTAATAGAGTTCTAATACTATGTATTTAGTAATAGAGATGTTTATAGTTATGATAACATAGTTATAATAATGATGCAATAATAATGATTCTAGTGTTATATTCATGTTATATTTATGGTATTTGTGATATAATTTGTGTTATATAGTATTGTGGTTATATTGACTGTTTTGATATTTTGTATTATGGTTACATATTTGTGTTTACAGTTACAAATTCAGAGTTTTAGATGCATAATTTGTTATATATTTTATTATAATTATACATTTATTGTAACAACTATAAAATTTACTTTCTATTATAGTTTTATAGTTACAGTTATTGATTTTTGTATAGATTTTATAATTCTAACAGTTACAGTATAGTATTATAGTTATAATCTTATAGAGTATTTTATAATTTCATGGTTTCTTAATTTCACACATACATATAAGTATTTGAAAATGGCAAAAATAAAGATAAGGATTTATTTTTCTCTCTGTTTAACAACTTTCCATGCAGTACAGTCCTATCTCCTCTCTCCCACACCTCACCTCTCCCACACCTCTCCCAATCCTCATCATCAAATATTAAGTCATGATCTCAGGGGATAATAGAAAGAGGTATACCCAGTAATTATTCATATATTTATCCCACATTATATACACAACAGCCTTTTAAAAACTTATGTTACAACCATCAATATAATTGGTAAAAATAGTTTAGAATGTTCTTGTATATACATTCTGCCTATTTATCATATTTTTGTAGTTATACCTACACCCTTTGCACATATATCCATTACATAACATACTCTCTTTTACTTTTAAAACCCATTTAGCTTCAGTTCTATAAGCAATGTAGATGTTTAAATGTTTAATGTTCACCACTATGTCTTATGTCACTGCTTCTAGATATTTTGATTAGCTAAAACTTATTGTTACTTTTTCATTTTTTAATATATTTTATTGATTATGCTATTACAGTTGTCCCATTTCTCCCCCATCATTCCCCTCCACCCTGCACACCCCCTCCCATCTACATTCCCCCACTTTAGTTCATATCCATGTGTCATAAGTTCTTTGGCTTCTACATTTTCCACGCTATTGTTGCCCTCCCCATGTCTATTTTCTACCCACCATCTAACCTCCTCCCACTCCCCTGTTGCTAACCCTCCATATGATCTCCATTTCTGTGTTTCTGTTCCTGTTCTAGTTCTTTGCTTTTGTTTTAGGTGTGGTTGTTAATATCTGTGAGTTTGCTGTCTTTTTACTGTCATATTCTTTATCTTCTTTTTCTCACATAAGTCCCTTTAACATTTCCTATAATAAGGGCTTGGTGATGATGAACTCCTTGAACTTGACCTTATCTGAGAAGCGCTTTATCTGCCCTTCCATTCTAAATGAAAGCTTCGTTGGATAGAGCAATCTTGGATGTAGGTCCTTGCCTTTCAAGACTTGAAATACTTTTTTCCAGCCCCTTCCTGCCTGTAAAGTCGCTTTTGAGAAATCAGCTGACAGTCTGATGAGAACTCCTTTGTAGGTAACTGCCTCCTTATCCCTTGCTGCTTCTAGAATTCTCCCCTTCATTTTAATCTTGGCTAATGTAATGATGATGTGCTTGGTGTGTTCCTCCTTGGGTCCAACTTCTTTAGGACTCTCTGAGCTTCCTGGACTTCCTGGAAGTCTATTTCCTTTGCCAGATTGGGGAAGTTCTCCTTTATTATTTGTTCAAATAAGTGTTCCACTTGTTGCCCTTCTTCTTCCCCTTCTGGTATCCCTATAATTCAGATGTTGGTATGTTTAAAGATGTCCTGGAGGTTCCTTAGCCTCTCCTCATTTTTTTGAATTTGTGTTTCTTCCTTGTTTTCTGTTTGGTTGTTTCTTTCTTCCTTCTGGTCCGCTCCATTGATTTGAGTTCCAGTTTTCCTCCCATCACTATCGGTTCCCTGTGCGTTTTCCTTCATTTCACTTATTGTAGCCTTCATTTGTTCATCTAATTTGTGAGCAAAATCAACCAATTCTGTGAGCATCCTGATCACTAGGGCTTTGAACTATGCATTGGATAGGTTGACTATCTCTTGGTTGCTTAGAGGAATTGGCTCTGGGGATTTGATTTGTTCTCCAGTTTGAGCAATTTTTGGTGAGGTTTTTTTTTTGGGGGGGGGTGTTGGTGGTAGCTGTTACGTAGTGAGGGGTAGAGCCTTACATGTTCCCCAGGGTGGGGCAGCCCAGTCGCTGGGTAGTGACGCTATACGTGGGGGTGGGGTCCGAGAGGGAACAGTGGTGCTTGCTCTGCTCTCTTGTATTCCAGTCCCTTCCGCCGCTCTTCCCCTTCACCTGAATTTTCTGCACGTGAATGTGGGACCACCTGGTCAGCCAGCCACCTTGCACGGCCTCACTGGGTCTGCACAGTTGCCACCTGGTGCCCAGGGTCCACTAGCCACCACCTGTGTGCCTGGAGTCTTCCAGCCACTGCTGCCTACGTGCCTAGGTCTGCACCTCCACTTTTTCCTGCCGTGACTCCACCCCTCTTACTGGTCTGGATGAATGGTTGTTGGACTTCTGTACAGTTCAATTTTTCTATCAGTTCTGGTTGTTTTCTTGTTTCTAAATCTTTATTCTCCTTAATTTTGGTTGTGAGGGGAGGCACAGTGTGTCCACCTATGCCTCCATCTTGGCCGGAAGTTACTCTTTATTTAATGGACTAATATTGTCTGAATTCTCACATGTTGATGTTATTTTTCCCTTTATATTTGAAATGTAATTTTGCTGGATATCAAATTCTAGGCTAGGGTTTTCTTTCCATGATAATCTCAAATACATTAAATGCACCAGAGGCATAAAAACTGCTTTTGAAAAGTCTGAAGATAATCTCATTTTCTTTCATTATCAGTTACTTGATATTTTAATCAAGGAACCTAATTATTTTTTCCCTTTACACAGAGTTCAGTAATTTCAATCTCTTACTACAATTGTGTTGGTCATTATGTACTTGAATTTTCTCAAGTGCTTGTTTCTCAGGTTTTCTCTTTCAATATGTAATTCTAAATCCAATTCTTTAAATTAGAATTTTAGAATCGGTTCTGCTTCTTGTTTTGTTTTCTTCTTCAAAAAATTTAATTATACATGTTGGGGCTTCTGTTGTGGACTGTTCAGCCTGGTTTCAGGAGTTGTAACCCTCACCCTATGGTGGGCTGTGTAAGAGCCTAGGGACCCACTTCATCTGGGTCTGTTCTGTCAAGAGGACATGACCTACTAAGGAGACAAAGCTTATCTCCCTGGCAGGAGAGCTGCTTATGCCTCATCCATCTCTGGCCCCAATGCTTGGTTGGTTAGTCTATGACAGGTAAGACTCCTCATGGAAGGGGCAACCTAAGCCAGACACAACCACTTGGGAGGCCCTCATGGAAGGATTCAGGGGGCTGCAGCAAAGAGGGGGTGATGGACCCTCACCCCCCGGCTATTCTGACATAGCCCGAGTCCCCATTTCCATCTGGGAGATATCTCTGTTTCCTGGGTCTAATGGGTTTAAAGCCTGGAACTATGAGGGGCGGTGCAGCCCTGTGCCGGCCAGAACGGTTCCCCGGGTGATCAGGCATAAGAAAGAATTTGTAAAGTCCTGTGAAACCTGCTTTGCTAAGAGTGCTCTCATTTAAATGATAAGGGTCCAAGGAGGAAATGAGTATGTCTCCCAAAGTTTTGCAACCCCCTTTCCTGACAGACACTGACTCAGATTAAGCCCTCAGATTTCTTTGACATGTTAAACCTGTATTCCTGTGTATTTGAACCCAATAAAAGCCTAGTGAGGAAGGGGCTCTGGGTCATTCTCCTCTGAGAGTTTGGCCACCTCTCCTCCCCAAGCGGATCATGTCTTGGTAGTTTTACTTTAATCCGTGCCGGAGAGATGGGGCTCTGCGGGTGGAGTCCCCCACATCTGGCGCCCAGGACAGGGGCCCCCACAGTCTTCTATACCAATATTCACTATTTGTCACTTTCTTTTAAATCATTTTTATCTTTTGCTATTACATTTTATAAAATTTATAAGAATTCCTCTTTTACCTTTTCCTTTCCTTAAAGAATTTAAAATATTTTTCATGCTTACAATCCCTTTTATATCTATTTTATTTGTAAAATTGATTTTTAACTTTATTTATAATTAGCTTTTTGTATTTTGTTACCTCATAAACCAAGGTTCATAATTATGTTATATTTTCATGTCTTTAAGAATCACCTTAATGATTTTTTCCTTTTTTATTGAATTTATCAGAGTGACACTGGTTAACAAAATTACACAGGTTTCAGGTGTACAATTCTACCACACATTATATCTACACTATATTATGTGTTCAACACCCCAAGTCAAGTCTCTAACAATCACCTTTATGTACCCTATACCCACTTCCACCTCCCTACACTTACCTCCCCCTGGCAATTACCACACTGTTGTCATTGTCCTTGAGTTCTTTCTTTTTTGTCTTTTTTGCTCAATCCCTCCACCACCAACTGAGCTTCTCTACTCCTGATCAGCTGCCAGGCTTCACTTTATCTATGAGTCTGTCTCTATTTTGCATGTTATCAGTTCATTTTGCTCATTAGATTCATTTTTTCCACTTTTTTAAATTGTTCAAGTACTGTTGTCTCCATTTTCCTGACACCATTTTCCCCTGCCACGCTCACCCCCACCTCCCACCCTCAATCCTACACCCATTCAGCTTTGTCCATGTGTCCTTTATACATGTTCCTTGACAACCCTTCTCCTATTTTCCCCCATTATCCCTCTACCTCCTCCCCTCTGGTTATTGTCAGTTTGTTCTTTGTTTCACTGTCTCTGGTTATATTTTGCTTGCTTGTTTGTTTTGTTGATTAGGTTCTGCTTACAGGTGAGATCATATGATATTTGTCTTTCACTGTCTGGCTTATTTCACTTAACATGATGCTCTCCACATATGAGTAAACTCATATTATTCTTGTTTGTCCTTATCTGAGTGGCTTATTTCACTGAGCATAGCGATCTACAGGTCTATCTATGATGTCACAAATGGTAAGATTTTCTTCTTTTGATGATTGAGTATTATTCCATCATGTAAATGCACCACAGCTTTTTTATCCACTCATCTATTGATGGACACTTGGGCTGCTTCCAAATATTGAATATGGTAAATAATGCTGCAATTAGCATAGTGGTGCATACATTTTCTTCAAATTAGTGTTTCACGTTTTTTCAGATGAATTCCCAGAAGTGGAATGTTTTGAGGTAACTCCATACTTTTTTCACGGTGGCTGCAAGAATCTACATTTCTACAAACATTGCACTAGGGTCCCCTTTTCTCTATATCCTCACCAACACTTGTGTTTTTTGTGAGGGTTTCTTTTTTTTTTTTTTTTTAATTTACCGTTGTTCAGTTACAGTTTTCTTGCCTTTTTACCCCTTTCTAACTCCAACCCCATCCCCTGCACTGCTACAGTCAATTCTCCCTTGTCCATACCCTTGAGACTTCTGTCTGTGTTCCTTTGCTAGCCCCTTCCCCTTCTTTTCTCCATTATCCCCTTCCCGCCTGCCTCTGGTCACTGTCAGTTTGTTCTTTATTCACATGTCTCTGGTTATATTTTGCTTGCTTGTTTGTTTTGTTGATTAAGTTCCACATATAGGTGAGATCACATGGTATTTGTCTTTCACAACTTGGCTTATTTCACTTAGCATAATGCTCTCCAGTTCCATACATGCTGTCACAAAGAGTAGGAGTTCCTTATTATTTGTGCTGTGTAGTATTCCATTATGAAAATGTACCACAGTTTTTTGATCCACTCATTTACTGATGGGCACTTAGACTCTTTCCAACACTTGGCTATTGTAAATTGTGCTGCTATGAACACTGAGGTGTATAAGTTCTTGTGGATTGGAGTTTCAGGATTCTTAGAGTACAGTCCCAGTAATGGGATCACTGGGTCAAAAGGCAGTTCCATTTTTAGTTTTCTTAGGAAATTCCATACTGTTTTCCACAGTGGTTGCACTAGTCCACATTCCTTTTTATGGAAGGAATTTAAGAAACCCTTTTTTCTTAATGTTTATGTTACTATTTAGTAAATATGGATGATTCATTTCAGTAATGTTATAATAACTGCCCTTTGTCATTGGAAACATTTAGAGACAGTTCCCAAACCTTTGTAGACAAAAACACATTCCCAGTAGACATGCTTATTGGCAAAAGCTGTATGTTTATATGAGTATATTATTTATTACATTTGCCTCCTCAGCCATGAGCCTTAACAGATGTGCTTATTTAATCACACACACACACACACACACACGCACGCACGCACGCACGCACGCACGCACTTGCTTTGCCACTTAGAAATCATATCACTGGTGACTCAGTTTAATTTTATTCACATGAAAGAAACAGTAAGAAATAAAACAGTTCAGAAGTGCAAACATTACATTTGTCGATTGGTGCTAGAAGTAGAGCCCAGGTACTTTCACATTGGAAATGACTCTTTTTCTCAATTTCCACTGTTAATTTTTGACTTATGGTCTGCAGGGCTAATTTATGTGAGTTCTCAAAAATTCTGTTTATGGAAAACTTTATTCACTTATTGGTTTTGCACTAAAAAGTAAATAACCCATCTGCATTTAATTTCATTCTCTTATATGATGTAGCATACTAAATGGCAAAATTATGAAGCAGGCTTTGTGTGTCATTCCATAAACAATAAATGAAACCACAAACAATTGATTATATATAGTCGCTCGCTATATGTCATTTGTTTTTTCACAAAATATTACTAAATGACATAAAAGTTAATTTCAAGCAAATATTTCCCTATCTGGTTGTGAGTTTTTGCTCAAATAACATGCCTAAGCAAGTCCAGGAGCATAAATCATAGACTTTAGTTGCACAAGTTAGTTTATGTGTAAGTTCATGGTGGGAGAAAAGATAATAAAGTTTAGGAGAGAATGAGAAGAACTTGTATATGCATTTATGCTTTTGTGATCATAAATTTATATAGCTGAAAATTTATGAAAAATAAGCACACTTTACACAGTGCATCAGCTAGATAAATTTTAACTACAATTGTTCTCATTTTTTTGTGAAATAATGTCATTTCTACCTTGTTTCCATACCTGTTTTAATTTCCCAGTATTTGATTTCTGAGGATATATATCAGCCTATCCACTGTTTGTCGGTGAGAGTTAGACAATCTGATAACTAATTTTCATTATAATAAACTATTTATCTGATAGCTCTGTGCATTAAAGGCACTTTCTAGAGGTTGTAGCTGAACCTCAAAATGCAATTCTAATGCTGACAATTTTAGTTAGCAAAATAAACCTGAGAGCATCATTTGCAGATTTTTAGTTAAGTGAGTGCCTTCTCTGTTTAAGTAGTGACCGACCTTGTCATGTTGTTTGCAAATCCTGTTAAGGACATTTATCATCTTCGATTATCCATTAAAATTCTAAAAAATGTTGTTGGCATACAATTTCCTGTCTACAATGGGATGGTTATCCTATAAGGGTACAAGGACTTTTTGCTTAAAAACACTTAAGCAACTAGATATTTGTGGAGTTATAAGAAAATAATTATATTGTACTTATAGTTTCTCTTTGTATGGCAGCTGACTTCAGATTAACCTTTGGCCTAAACGACCAGTTTCATAAAGGTCTGTCAGGTTAGAAACTCCATTGAAGTAATGTTCTTACTTTCCAGAAAATATTTCTGGATAAATTTCAATCTAACTCAATTTCAAAAAAAAAAGTTAATAACTTAGTTGTGTTAATATGCATCAAGATGCATTAACTTTTTAGAGAAAACTATTATTCAGTTATGCTAATAAAAACTTTTGTTTATCAGGCAAGCTTTTTGGAGTGGGTTCAATAGGAGATGACAGGGGTGGATAGTGATCACAAATATATCTTTTGGGATTTTTGCTGAAAAAAAGGGTAGAGAAATAGAGTGATGGCCAGAGGGGCATGAAGAGTCAATTTATTTTTTTCAAAGATAGAAGATATTACAGCAAGATATATTAATTTTAAGGCCCTTTCACACACACACACACACACACACACACACACACCTCAGCACATTTGGTGATAATGCTTTCATCATTTACCTAATCTACCATTTCTAGGTTTTGCAAATAACTCACTTTCACAAACTAGTTATATTACTGAATAGTCTAACTGATTCTTCTAATCCAGCTCTTCCAATTATATTATTTGCATAAAAATTGCTGATCAAAGGCAGTAGTCATTGACTCAATATATCCATAATTAAAAATTGACAAATATTTTAAAAAGTTGAGTTTTCCTTCCATCTTCATTGTCTATGTTCCAGCCATATAGAAATTTTCAGTTACTTAAAATTTGCCATATTCTCTTCTCTCTCTGGTCTTTTATATGTATTTTTTCCTATTTTTCCTCATTTACTCTATTCAGAATTTTATGAAGGTAATTCTTCTCTCAAGAAGCTAAAAAACACCTACTTTGACTCAATTTTATATTTCCAATTCACATTGTACTTCATTCACCATAGCAGTTAATACTCTTTTATGATTGCTTATATAGTTATGCATATGACCTACTAAATTATAAGTTCCCTGAAAATCAAGACATTTTTATTCACTATCTTTTCCTTTGCATCACTAGTACCTAATATAACACCTGGCACAACATAGGCAATCAATAAATACTTATAACTGACTATCCGAATGTCAACAAATGAATTATTATGTTATTAATTGGCATAATATTTTTAGATGATGAAGAAATACCTTAATAAAATGTTTAGTTAATATTTTGAATCGTATTGTGATGGTGTGTAAGCAATGTAGCATTATTAATTACAATTCATGGACTACAAAGGAAGACAAAAATTAAGTCACTTTGTAAGGATCCCGGCATGGGTAGGTGGAGAGCTAAATCCAAACCGAGGTCTTCACATAGTTCGTATCCAGTTTCAATCTAACTTATACCTTATTTTCATTCTTTGACACTGCCTTCCACTATCATCCTGTCTCTGGCTTCAGCAGTAAAGTCTAACCTTTATCTGCTTGCCAAATATTCATCTTTCTAATGGTAATACAATGATCTATAACCTAAAAACCCCAGAATTTTTTCCTGTAGAATTCTAGAAAGAAATCTTTCTTTTTTTAAATGCCAGTACCTAAAAATACCATACACCTAAATGAATGTTCTTTCTTTGTGTGGGCATTGAGAGTTCCATAATAAGTCACCAGGAGTTTTGTTTGATGCTAATACTTGCCAACTGTATCACGAATGCTCATGCATTATGATAGTACCATGTGTTTCTTTTTTTTTGATGTTGTTGGTTTTCAGCTTAGATGTCAGCTATTTCAAAAGCTTTGAAATAAGGAGAAAATTCATTTAGTATTTTTGTTCACAGAAAACAGAAAGTATAGTGTTTCTATGAGGGAAAAAATAGAAAAAAGTATGTTATTCTATTTGCAATATTTTCGTTGCTATTAGTGGTAAAGACTTGTATACTTCACCTACCTTTATCACATGGATCTATAATTTTGTCCATATATAAAATTTCATTAAAAGATGCTTTAAAAATAAATGACACTAACATTTAAAATATATTGACTATCAATATCTTTCAAAAGAATAAAACAAATTACAAATGCATTTTAATATAGTTTATTATTTTGTTTTATCATTTTGTTCATCAACCAACTATCTCAAGGGCCTCTGTTGATCAAAGAAATAAAGAAAAGTATAATTTGCAAGAAAATTCAGTTGAAATAAATATTTTACTAAATTGAAAATAAATACTTATGAGTAGCACGTGTTAAATTCATTAAATACTAAACTACACAGGTAGATGGAAATAAATTTTAAAAGAGATTTGCTCATTTTATAGGTTTAGATAGCTCCCCATATACTGATTGAACATATGTATAACTGAATATCTAACTGAATATCTTATGAATATTTATTGATTTTACAATATTTCAGAACACATTATATCTGGTCATTTTCATATCAATAGGAAACTTCTACATGATATAATGGGCCCATGGGAATAATTCAGAACCTAGATAAATTCAATATAAACAAAATAATCATCTAGCCATTCCTATTTGCTCTGCTTGTTTCCTTAGGTTTTCCTTATATAAATTTCAAACATATCTATTTTCCATTAGTTTGTGGTAAAATGAATTATGATGTTAGATAAATTATATTCTCACTTAAAATATTTTATAATGTATAAATATTTGCTGAATGTTGTTAGTGTTGGTCAGAAATTTTTTCCCATTATTCTTTAAGTCATCTTCTAGATCCCTCCCTTTCTTTATTCAAGGGCCTCATCATTACTTCATCAACTAGTATGGTGGGGTTACTAGCTAATTAGCATCATATAACTCCATGATTACAAACCTTTTAAACCATTATAACTAATGACCATATGCACTAAATTGAAAGTTTTAGAAGTCAAGCCAAGAGATCTTCAGAAAATGGATAACACATATAAAAATTGTTTTAGGTAGTTGAATTTGAAGTACACTCTTTAAAATTAATATATTGTTGTCAAATTGATCTTTATATGAATAAGCTTACTGCTTATGAACAGTAATCATGAACAGAAGTCAGAAGCTTTGTGTGGGTGTTATGTTTTGTGACTAACCTTTCATTAATTAGTTTGGTGAATATAGCAACCAATAAATATCTTCTAATGTAAATTCCTGGTGTCCTTTATCTTTACAGAATATTTTATAATGGAAGTTAATGTTTTATCTTTTGTGTTCAAATAAGCATACAAGTTTTATTAATCTTTGCTTCCGACTGTGTGGCAACATTTATTTAACGCTCTCATTAATTAAAGTTTTGGGCTTAAAAAAGTTTGGCTCTGATATTATGTCTGTTACATCTGTAGAGAACTCCATGTGATAAATATAATTTGATAATAGGAAAATTTTACTTAGGAGATGAATAAAGAAAACATCAATGGGATATCAGTTAGTGAGTGTTACTGGAGTTAATTTCAATAGGCAAAAATAAAACTTTCTCTGAGTATCCTACAGATCTATAACAGATGCAGAATGTCTGGTTTTTATATTCTTCATATGTGTATCTAAAAGTAATTTCCTAAAAAAAATTTACTGTGGTCTACAAGTTTTACTTTAAAACTAATGAAGTGTGTGGGGATCCTTTTATATTCTAATTCATAGGAATCTCATGTGTTGCTTCAGGATGAATTCAGAGTGCATATCTAGTGAGAATATCATTCAGATGTAGCAAAAACTCTACTTGAGAGATAACTAATTCTTCAAGAAAGAAATTATGCTGGGTAGATTAAGAAAGGAAAACACATACAGTCAAAAACACATGTGATTAGATATGAAAACATGCAGATGTAGTTGAAATCTATTCACGGACCAAAAGCCTAAGGTCAGGAAACAGAAGATTTGACTGGTAACAGAATGACTTGGATGCAGACTTCACAAAAAGAGAGTATTGTGTTCTGCACTATGGAAGTTAATGTGAATATCTCTACCCTACTCAAATAACTGTCAAATCTTTATTCTCTAGTCTCATCCACTATAATCAATTTGGCTTCTAACTGATGATTTGTGGTAGAGAAGATACTGTTAGATAAGATAAATGCAAGAACCATGAGACATTTTTATAGTGGGTAGATTTCTTAAAACAACTATTGAGATAGAATACATATATTAAATTTACCCATTTAAAGCATACTATTCAATGGATTTTAATATACTCACAGAGTTAAGCAGCCATAAACTATCATCACAATTGATTTTAGAACATTTTTATCACCCATTAGAAGAAACTCTAACACCTTATTCTCCAAAGCCCTAGGAAAATACTTATCTACTTTATTTCCTTATACAGTTGCCTATTTTGAACATTCATATAAATGAAATCATACAATATTTGATTCTTTTCCACTTGTTTCACTGAGCAAAATATTGTCAAGATTCATCTGTGTTTTAGCTTGTATCAGTAATCTGTGTCTTTTAATGGCTGTGCAATACTTCATTGTATAGATATACCCCCATTACTTTAACCATTCATCAGCTAATAGACATTTGAGTTCTTTCTCCATTTTTGCTATTATGCATAATGTTGCAATGGACATTCATGTGTAAGTTTTTTTGGCTTTAGGTTTTCATTTATCTTGGGTATATAACTAGGAATGGAGTTTCTAGGTCATAGAATTTCTGTGTAATGTTTTGAGGAACTCCCATATTTTTTTCCAAAGTGACAGAATTACTTACATTTCTGCCAGCAATTCCCCACATCTTTGACAATATTTTTATTATATGTATTTTAATAATATCCATCTTAGTAGGTATGAGTCAATATCTCATTGTGTTTTGCTTTGCATTTCCATAATGGATAATTATGTTGAGCAACATTTAATGTGCATATTGGTCATTTCTATATCTTCTTTAGGAAAATATTCATTCACACCTTTTGTTCATTTATCTTTAATATTGAGTTGTAAAAATTGATACTCAGGTCTTCTGACTCAGACTAAATTAAACTACTAGTGTTCCTGGGTTTGCCAGATAGATCATGAGATTTCTCAGCCTCCATAATCATGTGAGTAAATTCCTCATAATAAGTCTCATTGTGTCTATATTTCTATATCCATGTGTATGTATATGCATATATCTTATTGCTTTTGTATAACTGGAGAACCCTGTCTAATGTAGACTTTGGTACAAGAGGGCTTCCAGAAAACAGAGTTTTAAGCTTGAATTTTCTAAATTGGTTCTAGTGTTTGGAATTGGCTTTCTAATATGACTGTCTTTAAATATGCCAATCTCTCCATTTCCACTAGTAAAGGGAGCTCTGAGAGTGCATGGTGGGAACTTTTTATAGAGATACAAAAAATATTTGCATTGGATATTCCATATCAAACATTTTTTTTAAAAAGGAGCTAGATGATTCTGTACATGTGGTGTTGGGAGAACTGGACAGCTACGTGCAAGAAAATGAAACTTGAGCACCAACTTACACCATACACAGAAATAAATTCAAGGTGGATAAAAGATTTAAATATAAGCTGTGACACCATTAAAGTCCTAGAGGAGAACATAGGCAGGAAAATCTCAGATATTTCATGCAGCAACATTTTTACTGATATGTCCCCTAAAGCAAGGGATATAAAGGAAAGAATAAACAAATGGGATCTCATCAAAATAAAAAGCTTCTGCACCGCCAAGGAAAACAGTATTAAAATAAAAAGAGAACTGACTGTAAGGGAAAACATATTTACCAATGATACCTCAGACAAGGGTTTAATCTCCAATATACAAAGAACTTACATGACTCCACTCTAAGAAGACAAGCAACCCAATTAAAAAATGGGCAAAGGACCCGAACAGACACCTCTCCAAGGAGGACATACAGAGGATCCAGAGACACATGAAAAGATGCTCGATATCGCTAGCTATGAGAGAGATGCAAATAAAAGCACAATGAGATACCACTTGACACCAGTCAGAATGGCCCTCATAAACAAAGCAACAAACAGCAAGTGTTGGAGAGGTTGTGGAGAAAAGGGGACCCTATTTTAAAATATTTTTTGAAAACTAATGAATAACATTGGTATTTTTCTGCTAATTTCCCTGAACAAAGTGATGAAGGTAAAGGATCAGGTCAGGCATTTAAATTTCCAGCTCATGCACCTTATAAATGGTCTAAGACTTTCCAAGCATGCCCTGAAGGACACCTTAATTTCTTGTATCTGCAGGGCTGAAATTGCTGAAAATCAAACATATAACCTCATAACTCAACTGGCTGAATTACAACACAATTTGAATTTACAGTCTCATAGGTGGTCTACCAATAAGTTGATGGCATAGTTTAGGGAAGAATGAGAAATTTTAAGTTAAAATAGAGACAAGTGGGAAGATCCTATTAATGCTGGGGACATTAAACCCCTAAACTCTGATAAGACTTCTTTACCAGTAAAAGAGGTCTTCCCAATGCCAGGAGAATTACCTATCTTAACTGCAACAAAAGTGGCCTCCCCACTCTCAGCAGCATTAACATCCTAACCCCTAGTGAAATATGCCTCTTGTTACAAAATGGTATCAACTTTTACACCTTAATCCATTGGGATTGACATAGCATTGCATGAGAAAACTCTAATGAGCTCCTCTAAGGGAATGGATATGCAAGACATTGCTGATCCTCCTCAGGGCATATCCCCACAATCCATCTTTATTTCTAAGACTAAAACTAAATTCAACTCCTATCAGGCCATTAAAGGTAAGGTCTAAGCAAGTTTCTAAAGGTGATATATTAGGCAGTGTACAGTGCTCCAAAAGAAGTATTTTTATTTTTAATTTATGTAGACAGAAATTCATGTAACATGTTCAGGAATATATACTAAGAATGTTTGGTAATGGAGAAAGAAACAAAATTGGATCAGGTAGAATTTCTTGACACAAGCTAAGAATATCAAAATCATATCAAGCAGCTTCTTTGAACATAGTGGTATGAAACTACAAGTTAATAACAAGAAAAAAATGAAAAACACACAAACACATGGAGACTAAATAGCATGTTAGTAAAAAATGAATGGGTTAGTGATGAGATCAAGGAAGAAATCAAAATATGTCTTGAAACAAATGAAAATGAGAACACGGCAACCTAAAATTTATGGGACACAGAAAAAGTAGCTCAGACAGGGAAATTCAAACACTGCAGGCCTAGCCCCTCCCAAAAAGAAGTATTTCAAATAAACAATCTAAATTTACAATTAAAGGAGCTTGGAAAAGAATAACAAAGTCCAAACTAAGTACAAGAAAGGAAATGATAAAGATCAGAGAATAAGTAAATGAAGTAGAGTGTAAAATAAACAATGCAAATATCAATTAAACCAAGATCTGTTTCTCTGAAAAGATAATTAACATTGATGAAACTTTAACCAGACTCATCAAGAAAAAAAGAGAGAGAGGACCCAAATAAATAAAATCAGAAATGAAAGAGGGTAAGTAACAACTGACACCACAAAAATAAAGATTGTAAGAAAATATTATAAACAATAATATGCTAATAAATTGGACAATCTGGAAGAAATGGATTAATTCCTAGAAACATACATTTTTCCTAAAGTGAATCAGAAAGAATCAGAAAATATGAATATATAGATTAAAAATAATGAAGTTAAACCAGTAATAATAATAAAATTCCCAAGAAACAAATAACTTGGACCAGATGGCTTTAACATTAAAAAAAAAAAAAAAAACAAAAAACAGAGCAACAAGTATAAAGGACACATGGACTAAAACTATGGGGTGGAAATGGGAGGGAGGTGGGGAGGGCTGCGGTAGTGGGCTGGGTGGGAGTAAAAGACAGAAAACTTTACAAGAACAAGAAAAATAAAAATAAAAATAAAATTAAATTAACACTGATCCTTGTCAAACTATTGCAATTAATTCCAGAGCAGGGAAGACTACCATACTCACTTAAAATTTCCAGCTTTATCCTAATTCTAAAACCAGATAACAACACTACAAAGAAAGAAAATTATCAGCTAATATTTCTGATGAACATAAATGCTAAATCCTCAAAAATGAGCAAATTAGATACAGCAATACATTAAATATCATGCACAATGATCAAGTAGGATTTGTTCTAGAGATGCAAAGTTGGTACAATATTTGCAAATGAATAAATGTGATACACCATATAAAGAAAAGGAAGAATATGAAGGATATAAATCACATGATCAATTCAATAGATGCAGAACAAGTATTAATAAAATCTAGCACCTATTTAGGAAAAAGGCTCTCAGCAAAGTGAGAATAGAGGGAATATGCCTCAACATACTAAAGGCCATGTATCACAAACCCACAGCCAACAATATACTCAATGGGCAAAAATGAAAAGTGTGTCCATTAATATCAGGAAAATAACATGGATGTCTGCTTTCACCACTCTCATTCAACACTATAGTGGAAGTCCTAGCCACAATAATCAGACAAGAAAAAGAAATAAAAGGCATCCAAATTAGAAAAGAAGAAGTAAAACTGCCATTATTTACAGATATGACATGATATTTTATGTAGAAAACCTTAAAGACTATCAAAAAGCTACCAGAGCTGATAAATGAATTTGGCAAAGGAGCGGGACACAAAATTAGCATTCAGAAATTGTTGGCATTTCTATACACCAGTTATGAACTATCAGAAAGAGACACCAAGGAAACAACCCCTTTACTATTGCAACAACAAGAGTATAAGGTACCTAAGACTAAATTTAACCAAAAAGGTAAAACAACCTGTATTTGTAAAACTATAGGACATTGGAGAAAGAAACCCAGGAAAATGCAAATAAGTGGAAGCATATACTATGTTCATGGATTAGAAGAATTAACATCATTAACATGCCCATACTACCCAAAGCAATTTATAGATTCATTGAATCTATAGATTCAGCACAATTCTTATTAAAATACTAATGGCATATTTCACAGGTATAGAACAAATATTCCAAAAATATCTATGTAACCAAAAAAGACCTTGAACAGATGCAGCAATCCTGAGAAAGAACAAAGTTAGAGAAATTGCAATACCTGATATCAAACTATAACACAAGGCTATTGTAATAAAAAGAGACTGGTACTGGTGTGAGAACACACATACAGACCAATGGAAAAGAGTAGAGCCCAGAAATAAATCCATGTGTATATGATCAATTAATATTTGACAAAGGAGGCAACAGGATACAATGAAGTAAAGATAGTCTCTTCAATAAATGATTGAAAATTAAACAGGCACATGCAAAAATATGAAACTAGATCACTAACAAACACCATAAAGAAGAATAAACTCAAACTGGATAAAAGATTTAGATGTAAGATGCAAAACCATAAAAATCATAGAAAAATACATAGGCAGTAAAATCTCAGATATCTCTATAGCAATATTCTTGCTGATATGTCTCCTAGGGTAAGGGAAATAAAAGAAGAAAAAACAAATGGGATTACATCAAAAAAGCTTCTGCACACTAAATGAATTATCAAAAAAAAATTAAAAGGGCCAGCGAAGATGGAGAAATAGGTGGACAAACTGGGCCTCCTTGCACAACCAATATTAAGGATGACAAAGATTTAGAAACAAGAAATAAAACAGAACTAACAGAAAACTGAACTGTACGGAAGCCCAACAACCATCCATCCAGACTGGTAAGAGGAGCGGAGTCCCGGCAGGAAAAAGCAGAGGCTAGCAGACCCTGGGCTTGGGGTGGCAACAGGCAGACCCAGTGAGGCTGCACAAGGCAGCTGGCTGACCAGGCAGTCCCACATTCATGCACAGATAATCCAGGTGAAAACGGGGAGCGAGACAGACCTCGAAACCCAGGGCCCCAGCACCAGGAAATAAAACCTAAAAACACAAATTGAAAACACTTGTGGGGGTTGAGGTGCTGGGAGAGACTCCCAGCCTCACAGGTGAGTTCGTTGGAGAGACCCACAGGGTCCTAGAACATACACAAGTGCACCCACATGGAAATCAGCACCAGAAGGGCCCAATTTGCTTGGGGAAAGTGGCGGAAGGGACTGAAATACAAGAGAGCAGAGCAGGTGCCATTGTTCCCTCTCGGACCCCCCTCCACATACAGTGTCAATACCCAGTGACTGGGCTACCCAGCGACTGGGCTGCCCCGCCCTGAGGAACACCTAAGGCTCCACCCCTCACTATGTAAAAGCTGCGACCAGACCACACACACACACACACACACACACACACACACACACACACACAATGGCTCAAACGGGAGAACAGATCAAAGCCCCAGAGCCAATTCACCTCAGCAATGAAGAGACAGCCAACCTATCAGATGCACAGTTCAAAGCCCTGGTGATCGGGATGCTCACAGAATTGGTTGATTTTACTCACAAATTAGATGAACAAATGAAGGCTACAATAAGTGAAATGAAGGAAAACGCACAGGGAACCAATAGTGATGGGAAGAAAACTGGGACTCAAATCAATGCAGTGGACCAGAAGGAAGAAAGAAACAATCAAACAGAAAGCAAGTAAGAAACAAGAATTCAAAAAAATGAGGAGAGGCTAAGGAACCTCCAGGACATCTTTAAACATCCTGACATCCGAATTATAGGGGTACCAGAAGGGATAGAGGAAGAGCAACAAGTGGAAAACTTATTTGAACAAATAATAGAGGAGATCTTCCTCAATCTGGCAAAGGAAATAGAGTACCAGGAAGTCCGGGAAGCTCAGAGAGTCCCAAAGAAGTTGGACCCAAGGAGCAACACACCAAGGCGCATAATTACATTAGCCAAGATTAAAATGAAGGAGAGAATCCTAGAAGCAGTAAGAGATAAGGGGACAGGCACCTACAAAGGAGTTCCCATCAGGCTGTCAGCTCATTTCTCAAAAGAGACTTTATAGGAAAGAAGGGGCTGGAAGAAGTATTCCAAGTCATGAAAGTCAAGGACCTAAATCCAAGATTGCTCTATCCAGCAAAGCTGTCATTTAGAATGGAAGGGAAGATAAAGTGCTTCTCAGATAAGGTCAAGTTCAAGGAGTTCATCATCACCAAGCCCTTATTATATGAAATGTTAAAGGGACTTATCTAAGAAAAAGAAGATAAAAAATATGACAGTAAAAAGAAAACAAACTCACAGATATTAACAACCACATCTAAAACAAAAGCAAACTAAGCAAACAACTAGAACAAGAACAGACACACAGAAATGGAGAGCATATGGAGGGTTAGTAAGAAGGGAGTGGGAGGAGGAGAGAGGTGGAAAAGGTACAGAGAATAAGTAGCATAGACGATAGAGAGAAAATAGACAGGGGGAGGGCAAGAATAGTATGGGAAATGTAGAAGCTAAAGAACTTATGACACATGGACAGGAACTAAAGGGGGGGAATGTGGGTGGGAGAGGGTGTGCATGGTGGAGGGGAATGAAGGGGGGAAATTGACAACTGTAATAACGTAATCAATAAAATATATTAAAAAAGCAAAAAAAGAAAAAAAAGAAAAGGGAGCCCACTGTATGGGAGAATGTACTCTCCAATAACACTTCTGATAAGGGGTTAATTTCTAAAATATATAAATAACTTATATAACTCAACTCCAGGAAAACAAACAATCCAATTAAAAATGGGGAAAGGATCTGTATAGACACTTCTCCCATGAGGACATCCAGATGGGCACTAGACATAAGAAAAAATACTCAACATCACTAATCATAAGAGAGATGCTAATTAAAACCATAATGAGATACTACCTCACACCTGCCAGAATGATTACAATCAATAAATCATTAAACCACAAACGCTGGTGAGGATGGGAAGAGAAGGGGACTCTAGTGCACTGTTGGTGGGAATGCAGACTAATGCAGTCCTTGTGGAGAATAACATGGAGTTTCCTCAAAAATCTTAAAAATAGAACTGTCTTTTGACTCAGCAATTCCACTTCTGAGAATTTATCTGAAGAATACTGAAATACTAATTCAAAAGAATATATGCAACCTTGTGTTCATTGCACCATTATTTATAGCCAAAGCCTGGAAACATCGTAAGTGTCCATCAGTAGATGAGTGGATAAAAAAAGTTGTGGTATAGTTCCACAATGGAATACTACTCACCTGTTAAAAAAGAAGGAAATCTTACCTTTTGCAACAGCGTGGATAGAGCTGGAGATTATTATGCTAAGTGAAATAAGCCAGTTAGAGAAAAACAAATACCATATGATCCATATGTATGTGAAATTTAACAAGTAAAATATGCTGACAAACAAAATAGAAACAGAGGCATGGGCACATGGAACAGATTGACAGCTGTCAAACGTGGGGAGGGGGTGTGGGGGCTGGATGTAAGATGAAAGCATTAGCCAAAGAACATGTATGCATAAGCCATAGACACAGACAACAGTGTGGTGATGGCCAGAGGGTAGGTGGACGGGAGCTAGGTGGAGGTAGGCAAATTGGGTAGGGAAATGTGAACATCTTTAGTAGTATCAAAAATAAATATTTTTAAAAAGGAAATTTAGCCCTGGCTGGTGTAGCTCAGTGGATTGAGCACGGGCCTGTGAAGCAAAGGGTCACTGGTTCGATTCCCAGTCAGGGCAAATGCCTGGGTTGCAGGCCAGGTCCCCAGTGGCGGACACATGAAGGCAACCACACATTGATGTTTCTCTCCTTCTCTTTCTCCCTCCCTTCCCTTCTCTCTAAAAATAAATAAATAAAATCTTTTAAAAAAAAGGAAATTTACTTGGTTAAATCACTGAATATAGCTTCTGTGTAAGACTCAATTTTTTTAAATGTAGACTGCAAATTTTTGGATTCTCAGAAACATAATGTGACAGCTCTGTAAATCAGACTATTTCTTCCCCTTAAGGTTTTGTTGTTGCTGTTGCTGTTTGTTTGTTTGTTTGTTTTTGGTGGTTGTTTCTGATTTTTTATTTACACTCTATTTTTTGCATTTTATTATGTTTGTTTTTGGTGGTTGTTTCTGATTTTTTGGTAATTTTAATTCATTGTTTTGTAAAGCCTGCATATTCGTCATGTGCGGCCACTGAGCTCTCAGCTAACTTAGCATTCAGAAAATTATTATTAAAATATATCTTTATATTAGTGGAACTAATAACTCTCCAAGTGCTTGATGAAGGGCTTTGTGTGTTGAGGGAACAGCTTCAATATTCAGCTAGGCAGTTTCCAAGTCATCCTTAGTCTCCATTTCCATCTTTGTGGAACCTCAAAGCCAGCTAAATGTGGGAGCTTAAGGCCTTCTCATATATATCCTGAGAAGGATATGTTTGTCTTCCTGAAGTGGAATTATGTGAGTTCTTTATATATTTAGAGATTGAACCCTTCCTTGTCCAGCATATCCTTGACAACTATTTTGTCCCATATGGCTGGTTCCTTTGCATTTTAATAATGGTTTCTTTGGCTATGCCTTTTAATTTGATACAGTCCCATTTGTTTATTTTTCCTTTATTTCCCTTGCCCTAAGACATATATCAGCGAAAATATTGCTGCATGGATTATCTAAAATTTCCCTGCCTATTTTTTCCTCTAGAATTCTTTCTTAATGTAGACATAAGCTTCCCTTTTAAGACTATTTTTGCTGCATCTATTTTGGTATGTTGTGTTTTCATCTCCAATTGTCTCAAGATTTGTTAAATTTCCTTTTTTATTTCTTCTTTGATGCATTAGTGTTTAGGGATACATTCATCTTAGTCTGTCAAGGTTGCTATAAAAAATACCATAACTGGAACTGTTTACCAACAGCAAACATTTATTTCTCATAGCTCTGCAGGCTGGAAAAATAAAGGCACCAGCCGGTTTGGTGTCTGGTGGGCAACTGCTTACTCATTCATAAAATGGCTGTCTTTCCATTGTAATCTAACATGATTGAATGGGCAAGGGAACTTTCTGGGGCCTCATTATTCCATTCACAAGGACCTCCCCGCCATGACCTAATCACTTCCTAAAGGCTCCAGTTCCAAATAACATCATATTGGGTATTTCGTTTCAATATATGATTTTGGGGATGCATTTACAATCTATACCCTTGTTTAATTTCAACATATTTTTAAATTTTCCAATTTTCTTCCTGATTTCTAGTTTTATGCCATTGTAATCAGAAAAGATATTTGATGTATTTTAAATATTAAATTTGTAAAGACTTGCTTCCCCCTAACATATGATCTATGTTGAATATTCCATTTGTGCTTTACAAGGATGTTTATTCTACTATTGTTGAATGCAATGTTTTATACATGTTTGTTAGGGCCATTTGCTCTACAGTCTTGTTTAGGTTCACCATTTACCTACTGATTTTCTGTCTGGATATTCTACCCATTGTTGATAGTGGAATAATGAAATGTCCTATTACTATTGTATTGCTCTCTATTTCACCCTTCAGTTCTCAGGATACCCATAATTACTTAATGTAATTAGGTGCTCTGAAGTTGTGTGTATGTATAATTATAATTGTTTTATATTCCTGATGAATTGACAGTTCATCATTATATAATGATCTTCTTTGTCTTGTGACAATCTTTGATTTATACTCTATTTTTAATTGTGTGTGTGTGTGTGTGTGTAATATCCCCTGCTTTATTTTTGCTCACCATTTATAGGGGATATGTTTTTTTCTCTCTTTACTTTTTGCCTATGTGTATCCTTAAAGCTAAACTGAAACACTTGTAGATTTTTTTGGGAGGGGTTGGATCTTGCTTCTTTATCCATTTTGCCACTTTTGGTTGGATGATTAATCCATTTCTATTTGAAGTCATTTTGTTATAAAAAGATATGTATTGCATTTTGTTTTTTGTGTGTTTTATATTTTTCTGTTTTTTTTCTAGCTTGCTTGCTATCCTCATCTGTGATTTGATTATTAAAATCATCACAGAGTATAAATGGAACATTATTGTTCAAAGGATATAAAGTCACAGCCTACAGTTAACAGTACTGTACTGTGCACTTAAAAACTTATTTAAGAGGGTAGATCTCATGCTAAGTGTTCTTAACACACACATGCATGCACACAGCACATAGCCATACACACAAGAAAGAAGAAGACACTAACTAAATCTTTTGGAGGTGATGAATATGATTTTAGTTTGATTGTGGTAACGATATCACAGATGTATACATGAGACCGAATACATCAAATGTATACATTAAATATATGCACTTTTGTATATTAAATATTCCTCAGAAAAAGATGCAAAAATTGAATCGATGTTTTTATTAGTCAAAGTTCTACAAAGAAACAAAATCAAGAAAACAGAGAAATAGAGATATAGGCAAAGATTTATCTTGAGGGATTTCTTCATGTATTTATGGCCACTGAGGTGTCCTATCAACTGTCACTTGCAAACTGGAGGCTTAGGAAAGCTGATGGTATAGTTCCAGTCCACTCAAATACCTGAGAACCAGGGTAGTCCACGGTGAAAATCCTGATTTACGTCTCAAGGACCAAGAAGGAGGAGTGCCCATAACTGATGTTCAAAGGTGGAAGAAGAGGAGTGTCTCAGAGACACATATTTTCAGAGAGTAAATTTTCCCTTCCTGTCCTTTTGTTCTATAATTAAGGGCTTCCACATTTGGAGTAATGCCCAGTTGCATTGGTGAGGCTGATCTTCACTCAATCTACTGATTCAAATGCTGATCTCTACTACATACACACTCATTACCCACTTAGAAATTATGTTCTACAAGGTAGTTCAGCTTCTCTTAGTCAAGTTGCCAAATAAATTAAACTGTCATAATGTTACAGTCTTAAATCTCAAATCTATAGGGCAGGGCAGCAGTCTGGAAACTCAGGCAAGTTTTCTGTGTTATAGTCTTGAGATGGAATTCCTTCTTTTCCAGGAAACTTTAGTTTTTTCTCTAAAAGCCTTCAGTTAGTTGAATGAGGCTCACCCACATATGGATGTTAATCTCCTTTACTTAAGTCAACTATTTTAAATGTTAATAGCATCTACAAAATTCTATCACAGTAATAACTAGACTAGTATTTGACCAAACAACTGAGCAAAATAGCATTTCCAAACTGACAAAATAAACTGTCTCAATCTACATCAGAAAAAGAAAGATTTCATCTATATCCGAACCTTTTAACTTATCACACTGGAAAAAGAAGAGTAAACTAAAGAAGCAGAAGGAATGAAATTGTAAGAAAATAGTGCAGAAATTATTGAAATTGAGAATAGAAAAATAATAAAGAAATCAATAAAACCTAAAGCTGTGTCTTTTAAACAGTTTTAAAAAGTAGAGAGGATATTACTACCAGCCTTAAAGAAATAAATAGAGATTATAAATCAATAATATGAACAATGGTAAACTGTAGAACAGGTAAACAAAACGCATTACATCTAAACAATGAAATAACCTTGAAGCCAGTATGCTAAATAAATGAAACCAGCTACAAAAGGCCACATATTATGATTCCATTTATATTAAAAAGGCAGAGAAAATAGGTCTAGAGAGAAAAAGACATATTAATGGTATTTAGGGCTCATAAGAAGGCAATCTGAAAAGGGTGACCGAGAATAAGATTTCTTTTTGAGGTGAAGAAAATGTTCTAAACTGTTGTGATGTTTGCTCATATTAGTGAATATACTGAAAATCTTGGAAATGTATACTATAAATGGGTGAATGTATTATGTGTGAGTTTCATCTCAATAAGGCTATTAAAAACAAGAAGCTCAGTTCCTCCCTGTAGCAAAGGGAAAGATATATTTTAAGATTTTATTTATTTATTTTTAGAGAGAGGGTAAGGGAGGGAGAAAGAGAAGCATCAATGTGTGGTTGCCTCTTACATGCCTGCACTAGGGACCTGGCCTGCAAACCAGACATGTTCCCTGACTGGAAATTGAACACACGACCCCTTGGTTTGCAATCTGGTGCTCAATCCACTGAGCCACACCAGTCAGGGTGGAAGGATATTTTCATTATCCCACAAACATCAGTTTAGCTGAAATAGAAGCTAGATTTTTTGTTTTTTGTTTTTGGGTTTTTTTGTTTGTTTTTGACAGGCCCACAGCTGGGCTTACTCACTTGGTTCAGAGGTTAGAATTTCACTTCAGGTTTACAGAGTTATCAAATTTAGCCATAGATATAGTTTGTCTACCTCTAGCAGTACACTAGCAGTAGAATTTTCACACTAGCAGTACAAGTATCTTGGAAACTCAGAGACTCCACCCCTTGAAATCCCTCTGATGTTGTCTGAGGACAATTGTTGCCTTGACTACATTATTACATAGAGATAATCATCAGTGAAATACCCTCAGCAGGCCCTGGGCTGCCTTAAAACAAGATTCATGGGTTGAGGATGGGATGTTCTGGGGTACTGGGGACAGCCAGTTAGCCTCACCTGAGTGACAACTTGAGAACTTTGGAATCCTGTGGCTATATAACTTCCAGAGGTGCCTATTGTTTCACCCAGTGACACAGTGTTCTTTATTTTGGTAAAGTTCAGAAGAACATTCTGTGGACATGTTCAACCCATACATATTAAACATCCCAGCTGTAATTTTTAACAATGGATTGGGACTCTGCAATGCAGACCTGTCTAGAGAGACTGTACCCTGTCATGTCAACAGTTCTGTTGTGAGGTATTCTCAACTGAACATGCCTTTAACAAAACCCTTTCAGAAAAAGTACGTTGTCGGGGGAAATGCCCTATACAGGTATGAGGCCTTGCATATGCACTACCCCATTGAACATGGTCTGGTAACGGGATAGGGTTACATGGAGAAACACTGGAACTATATCTTTGAGTGGGAACTGGGAGTAAAATGCTGTCAACAGCCTGTACTCATGACTGAGCTCTCCTTGAACCCAAGAAAGACTCAGAAGAAGATGGCGGATGTAATGTTTGAGACCTTCAATGTGCCTGCCTTCCACCTGTCCAACCATGCAGTAGTGGCACTCTGTACCTCTGCCTCTGTCACAGGCCTTGTGGTGCACAGTGGGGAAGGAGTCACTTGCACTCTCCCCGTATTTGAGGATTACTCCCTGCCTCATTCTGTTACTAAGCTCCATGTAGCTGGGAGGGACCTTACAGAGCCCTTCACCCAGCTACTCCTTGCTAGTGGGAGTAGTTTCCCTTACATACTCAACAAGGACTTAGTCAATGACATCAAAGAGAAGCTGCGCTATGTGGCCTTGGATCCAGAGAAAGAGCTATATAAGAGGCCAGAGGAAGTCTTGAGAAAATACCAACTGCCAGATGGAATGTTTTCAACATTGGGGACTAGCTGCACCAGGTGTCTGAGACTCTTTTCACACCTCACCAGCTGGGCATCCACAGCCCAGAACTCCCAAATATGGTTGCCAGCAGCATTATGAAGTGTGACACAGACATCCAGAAGAATCTCTTTGCAAAAATTATACTGTCTGGAGGCACCACTCCCTTCACTGAGCCTGAGGAAAGACTTATGAACGAATTGGAAGAGCTGGCTTCCAGAGGCAGTCGTATCAAGATCACAGCTTCTCCTGATAAGTGTTTCTCTGTGTGTATATGTGCATCCATCATGACCTCTCTGAGCAGTTTCAAACAGATGTGGATCACTCCTGCAGAGTTCATGGAGTTTGGGTCTGATGTCATTCAGAGAAGATGCTTTTAAAGAACCTACAGCATAAGGAACAACTTGAAGTGTCAGATCATGGGACCACTGAATAAAGTGACATCTTCCCATGGGCTCCAGCACGGTGTTTGACAGAATGATATGATACTTGGGGTTTTAGTTCATTTTTGCCGGCACTAGAGTGATTTCTGATCAAGGTAGTGAATGATTCTACATGGTTCTATTTCACACTTCCTGTCCCATGAACCTCTTCAATTGTTTTCTCTTGAGAAATCCTCGGGGTATGTGTTGAAGCTGTATCCACTCTGCAGGCTTTGTGGTAAAAGTAGGTGCTTGAGTCTCACGTCCACTGTTTGACTCAGTAGGGTCCCAGGAATCTTCATTTTAATCAATTGGCTTAGATGTATTTGGTAGACCCAGGACTGAGGAGAGACAGAATCATGAGGAAAAGTGCAGGGAGGGGAAGGGAATTAAATAGAAAGAATGCTACCCTGTTTTAGGGATCATCAGAACCTTCCTTTTTATTGTTGCACTATTACAGATGTCCCCCATTTCCCTCTCTTTTCCCCCTCCACCCAGTGTCCCTCGCTCTCCCTTTCACCACATTATTGTCTGTGTCCGTGGACTAAACATATACACATAGATGTTCTTTTACTCAGTTGGTGTTTAATCAGCACAAGAGAGCAACAGAGCTCTCTGTTATGTGGTCAGGCAGCTAAATAGGATAGAGCTGTTGTCCTTAGCAAAGAGAGATACGCACAAAAATCACTATTTGCTTAAGGCTCTCTAAACTCAGGGCCCCTATTCCCAGCTGGAATATTAAAAATCAACACTGCTACTTATTGTGTTTTTGTTTGCTTGCTTGCTTTTGCTTTAAAGGATATTTATAACCTCCTTCTGTTAAGGGTAAATTACTGGAAATATGTAATGGTCATCACAAAGATATTGTTGAATGAATTATGCATACATAAATTTCTTTACATTTAGTGTTATTTTTCCAAAATATTGGGAGAAAAATGCAAAATTTAAAGAAGTTTTTGCAATACAATTCATTTTTAAGCAAACAAAACAGTGCTGCTTTCCCATATATTGCATGTCAGCACATTAGTATGCATGTATGCGTATACATATATACATATAGTAACATTTTCTTATGATTACAAACAGTTGGAGAAAAGTACACAAAGCTATATGCCATGGGGTTTACACAGGTTGGTGGGGAAGAATTCAATGAGAGGTAATACAACTTACAACTGGAAAAAGAGCAGGAGAGGGAGAAAATTAAAAAAAAGAAAAGATTATACTAAAAATTTTAGCCTGAATGAAATGAAATCATTCATCAAAAAAAAAAAAAAAATCCTATTTTGTACATATTTTCCCAACACCATGTTCAGGTGTGTTGTATTGCTAGGTAGAATTAAAGTGACTAAAATTATCCAACATGATAAATCAGTAGATATAGTTTATTTTATTTTTATAATTATTTGAAAGGTCTGGTTTAATAGCATATGTCTGTGTACAGACAACTGGGCAAAACCACCGTGGAAGCAGAAGATTGTGAAATGATGCCTTCAAAGCTCTAAGAACACATTATTGTTGATCTAGAATTATATATCTTCAAAAAATCATTCCAATAAAAAGGTAAAATAAAGATATTTTCTGACAAGGAATGAAAGTGTTTACTGTCAATAGGCAATCACAAAAGAAAATTTAATATAATTAATTGAGGCCAAATAGAAATAATCCCTGACTAAGGTACATATGGTGTAAAAAGAAATAATGAACATTAAAAAAAATGTGAAAATGGAGATAAATTTAAAAACACTAATTGTATAGCCCTGGCTAGTGTTGCTCAGTGGATTGAGTGTCAAGCTATGAACTGAAGGGGCTGAAGTGTCGCTAGTTCGATACCCAGTTAGGGAACATGCCTGGGTTTTGGGCCAGGTCCCCAGTTGGGGACATGCAAGAGACAACTACACATTGATGTTTCTCTCCCTATTTTTCTTCATTCCTGCCCTTCTCTCTAAAAGTAAATAAATAAAATCTTTAAAAGAATAAAAACTCTAACTATAAATTTATAGTATTAACATATTAAAAAAATGAAAATTCTCTAATACGAAAGGAGATCAGTTATGAAATAAAGTTAAAAAATCTTTGAGTAAACTTGTATTTCTCAGGAGGAGAAGTTATTAAATGAATTTACCTAATGCTGAAGCTGTATAAACAACTATAAAAACCTTAAAATAACAAAACATTAAATAATAAAACTGCAATTGGAAATATTAAAGACAATTCTATAAAATATGTAAAGGTAGAGATAGTAATGAAATTATAAGGTAATTAAAAGTGAATGAAAACACAATATTAAAAGATGGAATGCAGCTAATGCTAATATTAATAAGAAATGTACAGACTTAAATGCTTTTAATAAGAAAAAAAGGCCAAATATAAAAGGTAAATATCTAATTTGTGAAGTTAGAAAAAGGAAATGGAATAAACAACATTTAGAAGAAAAAATTTAAAAAATAGGAAATCAGAAACTAATGTGATAAAGAGGGAAAAAGGAGAGAACACAAAGATTTGATTCTTTATAAATACAAACTAAATTGATATACCAATGGAATTATTGATGAAAATTTGTAATAAACAAGTTTAAAATCATGGAGAATAAAAAGTGGTCATAAATGCTGATGTAGCAGAAATTAAATGGTGGTCATACATAAATAATTTTATACTTCATTTCATAAACATGAATTTCTGTAAGCTATATCTTAAAATAGAAATTCCCTACCATGTATAAAAATTACAGAATTAATTTAAAATATTGACATAAATAAGCATTAAGTCTAGATATATGTCCAGATAAGTCCTATCAGCCATTCAAGAATTCCATTTTATTCATAATCTTTAATACTATTAATACTAAATTAATATAAGTTAAAAAAAGGCTTCTCTGAAACATTTTATGAATACACAGCTTTTAAATAAAAATAATTCATAGGCAATATATGGAATAAAAATTCAGACCACTCTCTCATAAACATAGATTCAAGCTTCATAGAATTTTATTTTATATTTGCACAGCTTCATATTTGTTTACAAAAATCAAGGAAGGTTTAATGCAGATTTCTAAAGATCAAAATATACCTATCTCCCTCTTGTCCAATACTCTTATATAAAACTCACCTTCAATAGGCTCCTTGAATACCAACAAACTTCTCCTCAACCAGTGAGGCTGTCATGTTTTATTCAGATTCCCTTTCACTGCCTCAAAGTCTGAAAAACACCCCAAGGTAGAAAGCAAAAGGGATTGCCCTTTTTATTTCCTTTCACTCAGTGATCACAGTCTTTAATGAATTATTTTTAATATCTTAGAATTTTTTCCTTATATATTTTGTCTACTTTCTTGGGTTTTCTGGTGGGAACCCATTGTAGGTACTAGCTGCCCTGAAATGGTGGAATTACAGATTATGCATACATGCATTATTTTAAAATAAATATTGATAAAGTTACATACCACCAAATAGTAAATAATGCAATGGATTTGACATACATCCTGGCTCTAGGACTTCAAGAATTCTGAATAAATTCTTAAAGGTATATATACCTATATATGATATATTACTTTATTATTTGCCACTGCACACACATAACATAAATAGATATAGATATATCCATATATGTATATGTTGAAAAGTCAAAGAGAGGAAAGCCTGATAAGATAAATCAAAGAAGAGTGATAACATGGAGATAAGAGCATAACATAGATTATCTCTTAAACATATAATGATCTTGTGTATGTATATTATTATTCTGCTGACTTCTTGAGTGACAAGATAATATCTTATATCCATACATATAATGAAATAAGAATGAAGAACTTTGCATAAGGCTACACTTTCTTAAATGCTACATTCAAACTAAAAATATAAAAATAGGAAAAAAAAACAAGCCTGCAAAAAGCAAAATTATCATCTAATTCCATCACTATCCCGAGTAGGAGGGAAAAATTCTCCCTAAAACCACAAACAATTTCTTATAAATGTTTTCATCTCAGAGCATATCATCTGCATGGTCAAAGGAACACAAGACAAGAATTTAAACTTTTCCTGGTTTAACTTCTGGCATAAGCAATTACTGGTCATCGATCTCTCTGAATAAATGAATGCTCAATTGTCTCTAAAAGAAAACTTCCAAGGTACCTGTATTACACTACTCTCTCACATACCAACACCTAAATCATAAAACACATGAATAAATAAGCTACTATTATGGAGAGTTGTATTAAAAAGAGTTAAGTTCCACAGAGATTGCTGATATTGGATGATTGCTTCTAGATTTTATAATGATATAACTAAAGAAATTAGATAAAAGGCATTGTAGAAATACCATACATCAGTAACATGAAGGAGGACTTGAAGAACACAGTGATAAAAATCTTATAATTGTTATTAGACTGATAAAAATATAATCAGAATACCAGAAGAATATAATTAAAAATAAGGAAGAAATATTATTTGAAGATATAAAGGCTTAGGATTTTTCGGAATTCATGAAAGATGTTCATCTTCTGATTCACAAAACAATAAATTCTATGCAGAAAAAATGTTTGGGAACACTTATTTGGGCACATTTGAGACAAAGACAAAAATCAAGATTGAAACAAAGTAAAGCAATTTCTATAGGATGGAAGAATATTATTACATAAGAACAATAAATATAAAAGAATTGTGAGTAATGAAGTGTATAGATATTGTAAACAAAGACTGAATAAATAAAATAAGGACAAACAATGTTGAAATTGGTGAGGATGTGTAGAAAGGAGAACCATTTTGCACTGTTGGTGGGAATGCAAACTGGTTCAGCCATTGTGGAAAGCAGTGTGGAATTTCCTCAGAAAACTAAAAATGGATTAGCTTTTTGACTCAGTTATCTCATTTCTGGGATATTGGAAGAACCCCCAAACCCTAACCCAAAAGAACATAAGTACCCCTATACTGATTGCAACATTATTTACAATTGCCAATATATGGAAGCAGCCCAAGTGCCCATCATTAGATGAGTGGATAAAACCACTATGGAACATTTACACAATGGAATACTACTCGGCCATAATAAAGAAGAGAATTTTACTCTTTGGGACAGCATGGATGGGGCTTGGAGAACATTATGCTAAGTGAAATAAGCCTGTCAGAGAAAGACAAAAAACCATATGACTTTACTCATATGTGAAATCTAATGAGCAAAGTGAACTAACAAGCAAAATAGAGACAGACTCATAGATGGAGAGCAGGCTGACAGCTAAGTGGGGAGGGTTGTAAGTGGAGGGACTGAGCAAAAAAGAGAAGGGACTCAGACATGGACATCAGTGTGTAGGAGTTGTGGGGAGGAGGTAGGTAAAAAGGGTCTAAATGGTAGTAAAACATACAATAAAATAATTTAAAAATATTTGTGAAGTATATGGAGAAGGTTCTGTGACTGCTTGAACCTGTCAAAAGTGGTTCGTGAAATTTCATGTGAAGATTTCTCACTGGATGATGCTCCACAATTGGGTAGACCAGTTGGAGGTGACAGTGATCAAATAGAGACATTAATTGAGAACAATCAGTGTCATATCACATGGGAGATAGCCAACATACTCAAAATATCCAAATCAATTAAGTTATTGGTGAAAATGAAAAATGTGTCTTTTATTTTACAGGAAAAAAACCATATAGACTTTTTGGCCAACCCAATACAATGTGAAGATGAAGGAAGAGATGAGAGTGATGTGGCTTATTGCCAAGGGATACCCAGACAGCCTCTAGAGCTAGAAGAGCAAGAGATAGATTCTCTTTTTGAGCTTCTAGAAAGAATCGGCCTTGCCGACACTCTCATTTTAGCCCTGTAAGACTCATTTTAAACTTTGCCTTCCAAAACTATAACAGAACTAATTTATGTTATTTTAAGCTATCAGAATTGTGGTAATATGTTACAGCAGCAATAGGAAACAATAAATCTAATCTCTATCACCTCACTCCCTTGTTTATCTTAACTGATATCATGGCTTAAGTATGAGTTCTAGTTTTATGTCTCCAAAATTTATTTTCTTTGCCTAGACCGCTCCCATGAACGGTCTTTTGTACAATTGGACTTCTTAATATGCATCTAAAACTTAACCTCCCCCAAGCAAAGTGTGTTTTATATTCTCTCAAATGTTGTCCTCTCACAATCTTTAATATATCAGCACATGGTAATTATTTCTTTCCAGTTGCCCAAGGTAAACATCTTAGTGTCTTCATTGACTTGTGTTTCACAGACTCATATTTAGTTTTATCATACAATCTTGTAAACTATAATTTCAAAAGAGCTCAGTATTCAACCACTTCTCACCACTTCCTGTGCTATCAGCTTGGTCCTAGCCAACATCAACTTTTGCCTTAATAATTGATAGAACCTCATATTCCCACCTCAGAGGTTCTGCATAATCTGTTCCCTATGCTTAGATTGATCTTTCCCTAGACATTCACATGACTAACTGCCTAAATTGAGGTGTTTGCTCAACTACTATCTTCTCAATGGATCTTTTCATGATCAACCCCTTTACAATTATTTCAACTTCCCGTGCCTGGCACTGTGTTAAAAATGTGTCTCTATAATGCTTGTCATAGTTATTGTATGATATAGTGTGTGTGTATATGTATTTGTTTATTGTCTATAATATTTCCTGAGGACAAAGTTGTTTTTTTTCCTATTATTTTCTTGAGGTGTTTCTTTTTCCTCCCTATCACTTAAGACAATGTCTGATACATAAACCGTAGACAAAATTTGTTGATAAGCAGGCGGATGAATTACTTAAGCAAATGGGTGCATATAGATATGTCCTCTTTCTCAAAATCTAGCCATATAGAAGCTACTTTATGGTAGAAGAAGCTGGGATGTAAACATAAAGAGAATAAGAATTAAAACACAAAATAGGAAATCAAATAGAACAGAAGAGAGAAATATTAAAAACGCTGGAGTTCCTAGAGTTAGCTAACCCACTGGACCACTCCCAAGTATGTGAAATAATAAATCTCCATTTTTCATTTTTGCATAAGCTATTTTTAGTAGTTTCTCTGTCACTTATAAATAAAATAATTCTAACTAATATATCCAATTGTATTTGTCATCATTGTTTATTGTGTAAAAATTATCTAATGTCAATTATCAAAATTTAAATACACATGTAGGGATGTACAGAGAACACTGTACCTGATGACTAAAAATGCACTTTCATTTTTGGCACATATATATTATTTGTGAAAACTGACCATGACTAAAACATAAAATATTTCTCATTATGTCTCAGAGAAATTATGTAGAGATCATATATTCTTTCCACAATTCAATGAAAATTTGAAAACAATAAAAATAAAACAAAAGCACATTATTCAAAATTTTAAAACTTATTAATATATCACTGGTCATTGAAAACATTATGACAAAAATTAGAAAATACATAGAATTAAATATGATGATATTTCATATCAGAACATGTGAATTTCAGATAAAATTGATTGTAGAAAAAAAGTGTAGCCTTCAAATATTACATTATAAAATGTTAAGAGGCTTAAAATTAAGGATCCAGTTTAAGAAATTAGATCAAAGGAATACAATTTGAAAATAATAGAAGATAAAATCTTAAGTAGAAAGCAAAGATTAGTTTGTAAGGAATAGCAATGTTGGTTCTGTAGAAAGATTAATAAAATTTTAAAAACCTCTGGAAGATTGATCAAAAAAGGTGAAAATGACAAAAATAATATTCTGTATTAAAAGTGCCCAGAAAACTATTATAGAAAATGTTTTAAAGGGAGTAAGGTAATAATAGGATTTTTTGAAAGCTTAATTAAATTGATACATTTTTACAATATATAACTCAGGAATGACTAAAAATAGGAAATCTGAATATTCTATAATTATTGAAGAAACTAAGTTAAAATTTCCTCACAAACATTAAGACCCAATTGCTTACACAGTAAATTGTAATGACTATATAACAAATTCATGTTTTATACAAACTGTTATGGAGAATTGGGGCTGGTGTAACCTTGACACTAAATCCAGGCAAGGGCGATAAAAGGGAAATACTAGTCCTAGATGCAAAAATTGTAATGAAAAAAATTGCAACATGGATCTCTCACTTTAGAAAAATGTTGATACATCATCATCAGATCTGAGTTTACTGGGAATGGAAGCCTGACTGTATATTAGAAAATCCAGTAATATAATTCACAACATTAATGAATTGAAGGGAATATATGTTCAACCCAATAGGTGAAAAAATGTTTTGGCTAAAATTAAGCATTCTTAGTAAATAGAAACAAAAGAAAACACAGTCTGTTAGAAAGCAAAAATAGATGATGTATTTTCAGATTCGAATTGTAGATAATAGAATCTATTCTAGTTCAAGGAGGAAAATATTTCAGCAACAAATGATCTCCAGAATTATAGTGGTTTCAAACATTATTTTTATTTAGACAATTCTAATTCGGTTCTGGTGGCTCTCCAGGACAGTACCTCTCAGCCTACTTTCATGCTGTAGCTTTTACATTTGAAATTTATGGACTCTAGTATCACATGGAAAGGGGAAGCAGATTGGGTTCATAAGATCTTTCTAATGGCCAGGCCTTGGAGAATTTTACATCAATTGAGCCCATATCCTTTGGCTAGAATCCAGTTATATATCCTCAACCTAACTGCAAAGTGCCTTGGGAATATAGTTTTCTGTATATACAAAAAAGCAGAAAAGTGTTTTGATGAATACATTGCATTGTCTCTGTCACAGAAGTGGAACATTTGATTTCATTAAAACCTGGGGTAAAAAAAGATGGTCTGCCATCAGAACTACAGTTCAATGTTGTAAGAATTTTCCTAGAGAGTGCAGTAAGATATGATAAATATAAACAAATGGCATAAGGATTAAAGACTTTAATATGCATATGTGATCATTAACAACGAAAATCTACAAACAACTATTAATTAATTAGAGGATTTATTTAGACAGATTGCTAGATACAAAGCAAAGTAAAAAATAATAATATTTCTATGCACAAAGAAACAATTCTGAAAAGCTTTTCTTATTTGTTTTTCTCAATAATTCAGATGGATTTTTAAAAGAAATAACTCTCTCTTAATGTGAAGGAACATTTATTTGAAGTTCAGCAATACCTTCAGATTTATTCTTACAGATCTACTCTATATGTTAGGTGAACTTAAATAAAATTTAATGGAATAATTATATTTAAATATAGCATGTATAGAACAATTCCTCATTACTCCTAACTGAATGTCACTTTCTGTATGTATGAAGAGAGATATCATATTTGACGATCAATGAATGATAGAAATAACTATTTGTATGCTAGGATATTTGATGAACACGTATGCATATATTATAATATTTATATTATAATATGATTATATAAAATTATTAAATATTATATAACATAATATAAATATAATATAGTATACTTATGATAATAAATATTATTAAAATTAAAACAGCAGTTCATTAGAAAATATAGAATAGACAAATTGCTTAAAAATAATTCAAAAAATAAAGATAAAAATAAAGAAATTAATTAAAAAACGATGTGATATATGTTTCCTATTAGATTCATAAAGATGACAAATTGTTGAGCTTTTAAGGGCCAATTTTCAAGAAAATGGATGCAAATATTAATCATAATATTGCAAATTATTATTTTCCAGGGAAGCAATTTTTCTCTCTGCATAAGTATAAAATTGTGCATAGACAATTATCAATAATTTGAATTTTATGAATATTCCTAAGAAAATAAAAATATAGCTTTACAAATGATGTGCATAAGGAATTTCTTAATTCCTTAATTTCTTAAAATGTCATAATATAAAATGATTAGCAATAAAAAACTAAATACCCATCAATACATAATTAGCTGTAATAAACTAGAGTCACTGAAATTATACTTTAGAGCTTTATGTACTGATATAGAAAATATCTGAACTACATTATTGGAAAGGGGGCATACAGTACAAATCTATTTTTGAAATGTAAAATAAAACAACACATGTATTTACATAGATGAATGTAGGGATGAATATACATGATGTTCATAATGGCTAGCACTGTCTTGCTAAATGAATGGTGATATTACAGTGTTTTATATTTTTCTGATTATCCTATTTTTTATATAGAGTATATATTATTTTTATTATCATGTAAATCAATATTGCTTCTATTTTGAAAGATACAAAAAACATTTAATTCTCACATTTACCAAATATTAGTATGCCTCATTAATTAATAAATTTGTTCTTTGATTTTATAAAACTTATTTCTATTATTCATTTTTATGTTTCCCATTGTTACCTTTATTTATTTATTTATGTTTGCCATCTCAATTATTTCTTTTTTCAGTTTTTCCCTTTTTATTGTTGTGTAATTACAGTTGTCCCCATGTGTTGGTATGTGTATATAGGGCTCTAAATTTCCTTAAGCCCTACTTTGTCTAAGACTTACAGATTGTGTTATAGAATGCTTAAATCATTATTCAGTTTTGGGTATTTTATAATTTTACATGCAGTCTCTTATTTAATAAAATTACTATTTGGTAATAAGTATTTTAGTTTCTAGCAATAATTTGAAAAGTTTTCACTTATTATTCAGGTGTAATTCTATTAAATTATGGCCAGAGGCATAATCTGTGTGATATTGAGGCTGCTTCTTCTTTTCTTTTGCCTAAAACATGGTAATTGACTGGTGAATCACATGTGCCCATAAAGGCTATGTATTCCTATTTTGTTGTACATTTATTTTTATTATATACTGTATACTGTAGATTATATATGGTCTATTATGGCATATTGCATTCATTAGTTTAAACCTGTAGGCTGCCTAATTGGAAATGTGCTCTAAAATGGAGTATAGTCACTGCCAATTTGTAGTCCATTGGAAACCCAGGAAAACAATGCTCCAAATTTTTTCTCTTCTTATCCCTCAAGGTTTGTTTGTGATTTCTATAGCTTGAAGTCAACAAAAAGCCAGAGGAAAAGGGAGGAAACCAGGTACACAGAGTCAATAGAGGTCAGTTTTCCAGGGTTCTAAGAAGAATAAAGACAAATGGAGGGTAGATATGGAGGAACAAACAGCTGAATTTAGTTAAAGGAGGCAAGCATACAAACTCACTAAGTTCCAATTAGCATGTGTCTGTGTGTATGTATATGTACATGTAAAATTTCTCAATTATGGGGAAAAGGAGATAATCATACAAATTTCCAATAAAAACTAACAAGGTAGTTATGACTGAAAAATTACCAAACAAGCATACAATTTTTCATCTGAAAACTATCACTTAAAAAATAATAGAACATTATATATAGGACATTAATATATTTAACAGTGCTGGGTGCCAGGAACTATTATGAACAATGAACATATATTAAAAAGAAATATTGATAAGGTACCTACCTTTACAAATCATATATTTAACAGAATAAGACAGACAAATTAAACAATAAAAATAGAAAATAGATAAATATTTATAAATTCATAAATTTGTTTGCTATGAGTAAAATAAATTAGGATAAGAAAAGCATGAAGTGACAGTGAAAAAAAGGATTTTTTCTATCTGTAAAAAAACAACTAAACTGTCAGGATATTACACTCCTCACTATGCAACCATATAACTACCCTTCAACTATTTTTATTCACCAGAAAAAAAGAGGTTTGGAAACATCAAGCAAATACGGCATTGTGACTATAGTTAAGAATACTGTATTGTGTATATAAAAGTTGCTAAGAGAGAAGATCTTTAAAATTCTCATAAGAAAAAAACTGTACCTAAAAAATAAGAAAAAGAAAGAAAGCTCTAACCTAACATAGTTAGCCACAAGTAAGGGTTGCCATGCAAAACTAGCAGAATACCTGAATACGAACCATGAATACCTTGAATACCCTTAGCTCCTAAAATCAGCCCTGATAGCCTTAGCCACTACATTTACATCTTAGTGAAACACACAAAACAAAATGTCCTGCAAAGTGAAAAAATGCCCTACAGTTTCTGGAAAATATGGGTTTTCCAATCAAACGTTTCCTTTCCTGGAGTGCATTCTATCTTTCAAAGGTACCATCAGCTCGTGGGGTCCACGGCATTGTAGCTAAAACAAAAGAAATGCACATGGACTACCAAATCCTGTGGAAAAAAAGGGCAAGTGGCTTATCTCTCAAGAGGAGCAAAAGCCTCGGCCCTTGTTTTAACAAGCTTTTATTGTCTTGCTGGGCACATTGCAAGAAGGTTCTCATTAACTATGCACAGGTTCGCTTTAGGGGGTAGCCTTATACAGAAAACAAAGAAGAGGATGCCAGTAATCACATCACTGAAAAGGGATATTTACAAATGAAAAGGCAAAAGGTGGTTGAAGGGATTACTCTGGTCCTTGGAAGGTTTAGCATAGATTTTAGGAATTTATTTTGCAGTAGATGCTTGCTGCAAGTCAGGGTAAAGGGGTTTTTTGGCAAAAAGATGCAAAGTGGCCTAGGCACATTGCAAGCCTGATTTTCCACGGGAGAACCTATCTGTGGGCATGGGTCCTGTGCATCTCCAAGTGGGAGCTGGGCCCACGCCACGCTGAAGAGTCTGACACAACCATCCATTCACAGACCTTTTTTTCAGTTTCTCACTGCCCCAGTAATAAACTTTAATAGGAAGCATGTATTAGCAGGCATTTAATGAAAACCTATAATATAACAATAATAGATTTTAAACAATTATAAGCCCTTAATGGGAATATAAATAATACAGAAAGCAAGTAAAAGTTCAAAAATAATTAATATTCTCAGATTTTAGATAATACACCACATTAGTTACTGTCATTGTTTTATCTGTATAAAGGATATTCAGAGAAAAATATAATTGTGAAAGGAATAAATACAAAATTTGAATGATGAATTTGAGTCAATAACTTGGTGTGATGGTTCATGTTATGTATTAACTTGAAGGGGCATAAGATGACATTTGGTAAAACATCATTTTGGATACATCCTTTAGGGTGTCTCTGGATGAGATTAACATTTGAATATTTTGAAACACTTTGAGAAGGAAAGATGTTGTTAGTTCTTCTCATAATGTTTGGTAAAATTCACCTGTGAAGCCATCTGGTCCAGTGCTTCTGTTTGTTGGGAGGTTTGTTTGTTTGTTTTATTACTGCTTCAATTTCACTAGGTGTTAGCTGTCCATTCAGATTCTCTGATTCTTCCTGAATTAGTTTTGGAAGATTGTATGTTGCTAGGAATTTATTCATTTCATCCAGGTTGTACAATTTGTTGGCGTATAGTTTTTCATAATATTTTCGTATGGTACTTTGTATTACTTTAGTTTCAGTTCTTTCTCCTCTTTTGTTTATGATTTTATTGATTGGGTCTTCTCTCTTTTTTCCCTGATGAATTTGTTTAGAGGTGTGTCAATCTTATTTATTCAAAGAACTACCTCTTGGAATCATTGATCTTTTGTATTTTTTTAGACTCTATTTCATTTATTTCTGCTCTGATCTTTATTATTCCCTTCCACACACTTGGGATGTTTTTTGTTCTTTTTCAAGTTCTTTTAAGTGTAAAGTTAGAGTGTTTGTTTAAGCTTTTTCTTGTTTCTTCAGATAGGCCTGTAATGCTATGAATTTCCCTCTTTGATTGCTTTCCCTATGTCCCACAGATTTTGGGTTGTTGTGTTCTTATTTTCACTTGTTTCAATGAGTCAATTTTATCCTTGATTTCATTGTTGACCCATTCATTGTTTAACAACATATTATTTAGCTTCCATACCTTTATGTATTTTTAGTTTTCTTCTTGTAATCAATTTTTAGTTTCATAGCACTGTGGTGAGAGAAGATGCTTGATATGATTTCAGTCTTTATAAATGTATTGAGACTCTTTTTGTGTCCTGACATGTGGTCAAACCTAGAAGACATGCCATTTGCATTTGTAAAGGATGTATATTCTGTAGCTTTGGGGTGAAATACTTTGTAGGTTAAATTAAACCCATTAGATCTAGTGTGTCATTTAAGGTGACTATTTCCTTGTTGATTTTCTGTCTGGAAGATCTATCCATTACTCTGTAGATATCAATTAATTCCATTTGATCTAGTGTGTCATTTAAAGCCACTGTCTCCTTGTTGATTTTCTGTCTAGATGATCTATTCATTAGAGAAATACATGCAGAAAAATGAAACTAGGCCACCTTCTCATGACACACACAAGAATAAATTCAAAATGGATTAAAGACTTAAATGTTAGACCTGAAATCATAAAAATCTTTGAAGTAAACATGGCAGTAAAATGTCGGACATTGCTCATAGCAATATTTTGTCTGATATATCTCCTCAAGCAAAGAAAATAAATGAAAAAAAATAACCAAATGCGACTACATCAAATTAAAAAGGTTTTACACAGGAAAGGAAACCATCAACAAAATAAAAAGAAAATCTACTGAGTGGGAGAATATATTTGTCAATACTTCAGATAAGAGGTTAATATACTGCCCTGCCTGGTGTGGTTCAGTGGATTGAGTGCCAGCCTGTGGAACAAAGGGTTGCCGGTTCAGTTCACAGTCAGGGCACATGCTTGGGTTGTGGGCTAGGTCCCTAGTAGGGGGTGCATGAGAAGCAACAACACATTGATGTTTCTCTCTCTTTTTCTCCCTCCCTCCCTCCCCCTTTCTCTAAAAATAAATAAATAAAATCTTTAAAGAAGAGGTTAATATCCAAAATTGATAAAGAACTTATAAAACTCAACAGCATAAAAATAAAGAGGACATAAAGATGGACAATAGACATATGAAAAGATGTTCAGTGTCACTAACCATCAGAGAAATGCAAATTAAAACCACAATGAGATGTCACATCACACTGCTCAGAATGGCCCATCAATAAACAAAAAAACAACAAGTGTTGGAGAGGATGCGAAGAGAGCGGAGCCCTTTTGCACTGTTGGTGTGAATAGAGATTGGTGTAGCCACTGTGGAAAGCAGTGTGGACATACCTCAAAAAAGTTGAAAATGGCCTCTATCTTTTTATCTCACCATAATCTCCACCTTTATATCCCACAATTGCATAAAAGTCAATTAACATTAGTCATTTTTTATTTCACATTTACTTTTGCATGTGGCTAAATGCAGTTATGTTACAAAAACTGCTGGACTCCCTGGTAGTTCCTCTTAAAAGGCCCATGCCAAACTTACTAAGGCAAAATCCCTTTGCTCCAATGCCACTGGGGTACCAGCTTAAAAGGCACCAGTGGTGTATGTGGAGGAACTTAAGTGTCTGGCAACAGAGAGTGTCTCATACAGAATGGTGGTCAGAGGCTACTATGTATTTTTGTAGCTTCTCCCCATACAGCCAAAGAACTGGCAGGTGAGAGCTATATCTAAGACTCCATCAACCTGGCTTATACTGTTTGCCCTGCCCTGGCATTTACCTGAGGCTCAACCCCACCCAACTTATGAGCAAGTTCCCAGCATGGTACCGCTGGCTAAGTGGCTCCAGGACCAGCACTAGCAGTAGTCAGCTTTGGATCCCAGTTTGGCTCCACCTAGGAAACTCCAAGCTCAACACAAGTAGCAGCCATCTGCAGATTGCTTTGTATTTCATGCTGGGTGGCCCTGGGCAGAACACAGGTGGTTGTTGACACTGATCTGCACAACCCAGGAAACCCCAGAGCCTACACACCCAAGGACAGTTACACATTATGTTGAAGTACCACCATCGTGCCCTGGCACAGCTGATCCTCCATGGAAGGCAGAGGTTGGAGGTCAGGGGTCACAGCCAGTCCTTGCAGGTGACTGGCCTTGGTAAATCCCTCCCATAGAACTGCCAACAGCAAACAGGACTCAAATACACAAAAAGAGGTGCACTCAGCCCACAAAGAGGGAACACCTTGAGAACCAAGTTTGGTGACAGGGAAGGCTAGGCTACTGGAACATACAGGCCATGCTACCAAGACAGGAAGTCATAGCAGCCCTACTAATACATAGAAACAAATACAGGAAGGCTTGTTAAATGAAGAGAGAAAGAAACATGGCCCAAATGAAAGAATAGATCAAAACTCCAGGAAAAAAAAAAAAAAAAAAAACTAAACAGAATGGAAATGAGCAATCTTTCAGATGCAGAATTCAAAATACTGGTTATAAGGATGCTCAAGGAACTCAGTGAGAACTTCAACAGCATAAAAAAGAATCAGGCAGAAATGAAAGATATACTAATGGAAATGAGCACTTTACAGAGAATCACCAGTAGCGTGGATGAAGCTGACAATCAAATCACTCATGTAGAACATAAGGAAACAAACGAACAAACAAAAAAAAAAACAACCAATTAGAGCAACAAGAAGAAAAAAGATTTAAAAAATGAGGGTAGTGTAAGAAACCCTTGGGACAACTTCCAGGGAACCAACATTTGAATCATAAGGAAGAAGAGAGAGAGAGCAAGAAATTAGAAATTTATTTGAAAAAATTATGAAAGAGAACTTCCCTGTTTTGGTGAAGGAAATAAACATGCAAGTCCAGGAAGCACAGAGTCCCAGACAAGATGGATATAAACAGGTCAACACTAAGATGCATCATAATTAAAAGACCAAAAGTTAAAGATAAAGAGAGAATCTTAAAAACAACAAGAGAAAAGCAGTTAGTTATCTATAGGGGCATTCCTATAATGTCAGTCAATTTCTCAAAAGAAAATTTGCAGGCTAGAAGGGATTGGCAAGAAATATTCAAAGTCATGAAAAGTAGGGACCTACAGCCAAGACTGCTCTCCCCAGCAAAGCTATCATTTAGCATTGAAGAGCAGATAAAGGGCTTCCCAGACAAGAAAAAACTGAAGAAATTCACCAACACCAAAACATTATTATATGAAATGTTATAGGGACTTTTTAAGAAAAAGATCAAAACTATGAACAATAAAATAGCAACAAAATACATACTATCAACAATTGAATTTAAAAAAACCAAAACAACAAGAACAGATACAGAATCGTGGATATGGGGAGCATTTTGATGGTTACTATATGGGAGGGGTGTTTGGGGGAATGGGTGAAGAGGTGAGGGGATTAAGAAGTATAAATAGGTAGTTAGAGAATAGCCATGGGGATGTACATTACAGTATAGGAAATGGAGTAGCTAAAGAATTTATACATATGACCTATGGACATGAACAAAGGTGGGTATACTGGTTGTGGTGGGAAAAAGTGGAAAATTGAGACAACTGTAGCAGCACAATCAATAAAATTTTTATAAAAAAGAAAACCAAATTAAAACCTGCACTAGTGGGATCACCAATCTCACTTCTGGGAATATAGTCTAAGAATCCTGAAACACCAATCAGAAAGAATAAAAACAGCCTTATGTTCACAGTAGTGTTATTTACATTATCCAAGATATGGAAGCAAATCAAGTCCATCAGTAGATGAGTATGTACAATATCTATGGGACATTTATGCCATGGAATACTATTCAGCCATAAAAAGAAGAAAATTCTACCCTTTGTGACAGCATGGATGGACCTGGAGAACATTATGCTAAGTGAAATAAGCCAGTCAGAGAAAGACAAATACCATATGATTTCACTCATATGTGGAATCTAATGAAAAACTGAATTAACATGCAAAATATAGATAGACTCATAGATATACAGTAGGTTGACAGCTCTGGATATGGTATTAGGATGTGGAGGGATTGAGCAAAAAGGAAAAAGGACCCAATGACATGGACAACAGTGTGCTTACTGCAGGGGGTAAGGGGGTATAGGTGGGTATACAGTAATGGAAAAATACAATGAAAGAATAAATGTAAAGTATGTTGAAAAAATAAAAGAAAAAAATATAAAATTTTTCTGTCAAAGTTAAGAAAAACATTTGAATCAACAGACTGAGTAAGCAGATTTCCCTCCTTAATGTATGTTGGCCTCATTCAACCAACTGACTACTTGAATCCAAAAAAGAGGCTGAGTAAGAGGGAAATCCTCCACCTGGCTCCTAATAATTTAATTAAAAATAAGTACATAAAGTACTTAAACAAGTACTGAGACAGCAAATTGCTCATTAGCCTTTCAAAGTTTTTTAGGGAATGCCATTTGCTTAGGTGCTTTTCCATCCTGAGAGTTCTGAGTTAGGCAAAACAAAGGCAAGCATCTTACAGCTTTACTTCAGGGAACCCCTAAGAAGACCAAAAGAGACCAACACAATGCCTTGAAAAGGAGGCCCATGTTTCTCCCTCTGGGACCATGGACATGCACTGGGAACTTGGGTTGCCAACTTCAAGGCTCCCGCCATGCCAGAGAGAAAGGTGGGACAAGACTAAATCTGGATACTGCTGCCTTTCTTTAGCATCTTAAAAGTTTTTAAAAACTTAGAAGAGGAGCTGTTTTATTCAATAGCATTCCCAGTGTGTGAAGTTTCATGAGTGTTGATAAATCTACCTCGTATAATTTGTGTTTCAATAGGTTAATAAATCTAACTCCCATCTCCCAATGAACTACATCAGAAAATATCTCATAATTGATATCACTCATTGATACCTGATCTGGAAATGATTTACATTAAAAATATGCATATCACAGATTGAATAAAATTATAAAATGCATACATTTAATGTTAGTGTTATGCCTCAGGATTTTAAGCACCTCCAATTTTATGTAAATTTATTATTTTATAATTATAATTTAGTTATAGTACTTTCCAGTTACAATGCATAGCTATAGTAAAAGTTTGTTGAAGTTTAAAAAAAACAAAACAGAGTTTCCTACAGTGTCTTTTTTTATTAAGCACTTGCATGGTTGCTGTACATACATCTTTGACTATATTCCCAAGTACTTAAAAATTGATTCTGATAGTTATTGTTCATATATTAGGTGACTTTGTTGCAGGGTGGCTCTTGGAGCTCCCTATATCATCATTTTTGATGTCACTTCATTGTAGTTTTTAGTACATATTTTCTTAATGATTAATGATGTTGAGAATCATTTCATTTGCTTGTTGCCCATTTGTGTATCTTCTTTGGAGAGATGTCTATTCAGAACTTTTGCCCAATTTAATTTGCTCATATTTTGCAGTTGTGTATTTCACTCACAAGGACTTATCAAATTTTTGATTTGTAGATACTTAATTTCAGTCTATATCTTGCATTTTTATTTTCTTTAGTGTCTGTTAAAGACAAACATTTTAAATTTTGATGAAGTAAAAATTGTTATTTTTATGTCCAATTTACAAAGCATTTTCTAACTTTTAATGTCTCTAAATTTTTCTTTATTTTTTAAAACTTAGAGTCTTATTTGTTAAAAGTTGAGATTTTCATTACCATGAATAAACAATTTTTATAGCAACATTCATTGTCTCTCCAAATAATAGACCTTCTTTAATTTCTCAAAGTGATGCTTTGTGCTTTACAATTTATGCAGCATACAAATATTTTGATAATATATTGCTAAGTATTTCAATAGACTTCAATATTACTGTAAATTATATTTTTAAAATTTTAAAATTTTATTTCTGATTATTCACTGATGGCATATAGAAATAAATTGATTTTGTATGTTGAGTCTCTATATTTTGTCCTTGGAAAACTCAGTTGCTGATTTAAATATTTTTGTTTTGTAGATTTTGTTTTGTATGAATTTCTGCATATACTATTGTGTCATCTAAACATAGTTTAATTTTTCTTCTAATTTTTTATGCATTTCTTTTGCTTGTTTTGCAGTGGTTAGGATCTCCAATACAATGTAGAATAAAAGTAGTGACAGCACTTCTGATTGCCAGTCCTCACCTCGGCAGTCCATGTGACCAGGCAGGTGCGTAGTGGAGATGCTCTTCAGCACCCTAGCTTGAACCAGAGGGTCCCCCTGCCCCTTGCTCTCACTGAGCTCTTGTGTATGCATTGTGCTGAGCCAAGGTCAGAGGCAATAATCTGACCGAGAAGAGCTGACCACGGCCTGCTGACCCTGAGAAGGCAGCACAGAAGAAGCTGGAAGCAGAATGAATGCAGTTCTTCATCAGCTTATTTTTAGCCACGTTATGTAAGTGGTTTCATCTCAATGTCATGGGGGGAAGGGGTCTCAGATTTAATTACAGGATGACAGCCTTTGCTTTTCAAGCAAGCTGTTCTGGTAAACCAGGCACAAGGATTTGTGAATTTCTGCTGAACAGAAGCGCCCCTTCTGAGGTGAGCACTCAGCAAAATATTGAGCCATCATCTCCTCTTCCCTGCCTCTCTGACCATCCCAACCTGGCTTCTTGGCTGAGCTTGGCTTAAGGAGGTGGTGACTTGTCTCAGATCACAGGGGAGTTTTGTGCCTGTCAAAGGAGCTGCTTTTCCCACCCCTCCTTCTGCCTGGCAGCCTCTTAAGAGAAGGATCCATCTATTCAGAACTCTTTCTCTTCCTCTTCCTGGATTAAAGCACTTGTCACCTGTGATCAGAAAGTCCCAAATGAGGAAAGCCTGGTGGCACAGAGCCCTGTAGGTGAGGCCTGCTCGCTATCCACAGAAGGGCTTGCCATTGAGAATGCGGGCACAGAGATGAGGAGGAGTCATCACAAGGAGCTGACCACTTGGACACCAGTGGCATGAGCAGCCCTTGGGGCTTGGGCAGGTTTCTTGGCCCTTCCACGCCCCACCTGTAAGTGGAGGCAGGCAGGTACCTGCTGCAGTAGAGCATATGGAGGGGAGTCAAGGTGTAAACAAGGCAGGAAAAGCACCGAGAACTGTGCCTGGCACGTGGCAATGAGCCCTCAGTGTTTCAGCAATTGGAAGGGGACATCTCCACAGAACACCGAAGTGCTGTGCAGACAGACGCATGAAGGCCCATAGCCCTTAAGTGTGGGCTTCACGTGTGGGCTTCACATGTGGACTTCTTCCAGAGTGACAGGGTAGAAGGGGAGACACTGACAAGCACACCTCTGCCACGTGAGCCTGGTCACAGGAACAGTGTGAGCCATGGGAGATATATGGAGCCTTGGTGTAAAGAGAAGGGCACTTCCCTTCTCCATGGTCTTCCACCAAAACCATCATCCCAGTAACCAGGAGAGAAACTCTGGGCAAGTTCCAACAGAAGGGCAATTTGCACAATCCTGCCCAGCATGCCTCAGCACTGTCACAGTCACACAAAACAAGGAACTCTGAGACTGTCACAGCCCAGAGGAGCCTGTGGTGACATGACGACTATGTCACATGGGACCCTGGAGCAGAAAAGGGACAATAGTCAAAAACTAAGGAAACTGGAATCAGTGTAGACTTCCATTAACTGTAACGGATCCATATGGGCTTGTTAATTGTAACAAATGCAACACAATAACAACATTACCAATAGGGGAAATTGGATGTTGGAGTTGGGTAGGTTTGCAATTGTTATGTATTTAAAACTACCCTGAAATACTTTTAAAAGCAGGGCCCTAACGACTTGGGGGGAAAAAGTGGTGACAGAGACACTTTTGTCTTGCTCTTTGTCTTAGGTAAAATGTGTTCAGTATTTTACAATTAAACATGATACAACCTTAGTAAAATGTTCTTAATAAAGATCACTTATAGGTTTCCTTTGTCACTTTTAATAAATTTACTTCTATTCTTAGATTACTAAGAGGTTTTATTATAAATTTTAATAATTTCAATGCTTTGAATCATTAGAAATATCATACCTGCATGTTTTAGTATGTTTATATATTGATTTACTTTGACTCTTTAAAACAAAACTGCTTCCTGGGAATAAACCCAACTTGGTTAAGATACATTATTTTTATATGTATTATTGAATTCAAATTACAAGTGTGTCATTAAGAATTTGCACCCATGTTCATCATAATCGTATAGAATCGAAACAGAACCCCCCCACCCCCAGCTATGGGTCTATGACTCTATGGTTCTTTTTGCCTACCACTGGTAAGAACTGTGGCTCTCAATGCCAGAGTTTGGTAAAAAGGAAATAAACTATCTATTCAAAAGTTATACATGTTTAAAATAATGGTGAAATTCTGCCATTAAATCTCACTCCCTTTAGAAATGAAGATACACCTACAAACACATAGTCCTGTCCTCCCTCTTTGTTCAGTCAGGCCCATGCCAGTCAGAAGTACTGCCTTAAAAAAAAAAAAAGAAACAGAAGTCCACAGCTCACTTCTCCGGGTTCCTCCCAGTAATCCTTGCTCCACCAGGCAGGCCTCAGGCAGTTCCCAGTACCATCAGTTGTGTCGCCAAGATCTCCAGTTCTTAATCTAAAACTACATGGCACCACCTCTTTATGGCCGGCCAGCAAGAGTCCTTTCACCCCACTTTTGACACACATGGTTCCACAGGGTCCTGCATTGCTCCATTTCAAAGGGCGTCCTGTCTTTTTGTTTAAATCCTGGCGTGGATCCTCCTCTGTAACCCCATTTCCAAATCCTCCCACAATCAGCTACACCTGCTAGGACTACCACATTTTTTTTTTTTCCCTCCCTTTCTTAGCCACCATAGCTAGTCTGGGAAGGCGTGGCTCAGTGGCATGGAGCAAACTATCTCCAAACTCTGCAACCAGGGTAACTGCCTCCCAGCTATAGCATGGGTGAAAGTCTGGCCCTAATCCAGTCAAACTATTTAACATTAGTATAAAGCTAGCCCGCTGTTATTGAAATGCAAAGTGATTCTCAATTGCCCTGCTGGTGCTCCTCCCAGCCCCCAAGCTAGACTGGTGGGGGATTTAGGGGCTTCTCAGCATACACTCTGTTCTGAACCTCATTCCACACCCGTTACATATTACCTCTTCTGTTTTCTGGCTGCGTTTATGTAAAAAGAATATTAAGTACCTCTTACACGTTTAGTGCATTTTACAAGTCATATGCACTTGAACTTTCCTTTTTGAGATTTTTACAACAAAATTAAAGTTTTAAATATATGTGTGTGTGTGTGTGTGTGTGTGTGTGTATAGTCTGTTCAGAAGGTATCCAGCCATGTAATGTGTGTGTGTGTGTGTGTGTGTGTATAGTCTGTTCAGAAGGTATCCAGCCATGTAATATGAAAAACAGAGACATTCATTGAAGAAGATACAAGAAATATTATACATAAGACAATGATGCCTCAGTCCCCTTCAAAGTAGGCACCTTGGGACCTCACACAGTTCTCCCAATCACCATCCGCTACCCTGTCATATTTTACTGAATCTCATGGATGGTCTGAAATCTCGTCCCTTTCAAAGGTGATCTTAGTGTTGGGAAAAGCCAGAAGTTGCAGGGCTCCAAATGTGGGCTGTAGCTGGCGCAGAGTCACCTGGGTGATTTGATGTTTCAACAAAACTCTATATGACATGTGATACATGAGCTGGCAGTGTCGTGATAAAGCTGCCAATCACCAATTGACCATAGCTGTGGCCCTCTGAATCATCTGAACAGTTGTTGCCATGAAGAATTTTTAAGCTTAATCCAAAATTTGATGCAGATTTGTTGTTCTATTCATTCAGTCACTTTGAACTCAATGAACACCTAGTGTTACAGAGCAGCGCATATGGCACTCACGTACAAGGCCAAGGGGCACAGGGGTCATGATGTACTATTACCAAAAGGACCCCCTACTGGCCTCGATTGTTTGTTGCCAGTGTTGCCAGATAGAAAAGACGTCTCTCAATGCCAGAGATTTGTAAAATGGAAAGGAAATGTTTGCTTAATGCTATACAGACTTAAAGTAGTGACCTAACGTTTTCATTAAAACATCAAAGTCCTTTAAGATACCCACAGACACGCACAGTGCTTCCTTCTCCCCCTGCCCCTAATTCAGGGTACCGTAACTCAGGAAAAGAAGCAAACGTCCGGGATCCAGGCTTGTGACACCATCAGCTGTGTCACTGTCCAGGCAGGATCACTAATTAATCCAAAGCCATGTAGCACCTTCTCATGGCCTACCGGCAAGAGTTCTTTCACCCTTCTTCCAGGCAAAGTCTCTCCTGCTTCCCAGGCCACAAGATCAAAGGGATCACCCTGAAGCCACGTGGTCCTCTTCTACCAAAGCTGCAGGGGTCTGCACTCTGGCCCAAACCACGTGGATCTCCCCGCAAAGCTGCGGAGAGGGTAGGGTGGCCACTCTGGCTAAGCCGAGTGGTGGTTTTCTGCTAAAACCACGTGGTGATTCTCTCTACCCCTGGCTGTGAGGGTCCCCACTCTGGCAAAACCTTGTGGCACTCCCCGCTAAATCCAATGATGATTCCCCTTCACATGGCTGTAGGGCTCTCTACTCTGGCCAAAGCTGCCTGGCTCTCTCCCCAGTGGCTGCCGTGTCTGGGTTTAAATCCCCACGCCAATCTTCCTCTGCAGCCCCATTTCCGACTCCCCCTAGATCGGCTACACCTGCCAGCACTCCCGTATCCTTCCAGCTTTACTGGGCTGCCATCGTGAGTCTGGGCAGGTGTGGCCTCATGGTGTGGAGCCAAACATCTCCAAGCTCTCACACAGGTGCTGTAAATAGGGGGAGTTGCCTCCCAGTTACATATTGGGTGGAAGTCACTCTGTTCTCACTGGCTCAAAGCATGGCCATAGCTATTCAACGTATCTATGAAACCAGTTAAAGGTTATAGATGTGTTAAATGACCATGCCAGAGGTTAGCTGCAAAGCTGTGGCTATGCAAAACAGCTTTCAATGGCCCTGCTCCATTTGTTCCTTCCCCCAACTCACACCGAAGGGGGAAGGGGTGAGGACATCTTATATGTCTTTCCAATATTTCCTGGACATCCTGAGTTCTGGGCCCCATTCCAAATCCCTTTTTGGGGTTCCCCTCTTGGCTGCACCCTGTTATATTAGTACACATGCCTACTCATCTGCTCACTCATCTGCTCACTCATGAGTGTCTACCTTGTTCATACATGCACATTCCGGTTCGCTCTCATTGGCTGCCAAGTTACATTGATGTCACAGAAACTGTTCTCATTATATTAACAAAGACTGGAATCTTTCCAGAGAGTGAAATATGAAATATAGCCATGTATATTTACACACACACACACACACACACACACAAACACAGGACTATTTAAATTATCTGTTCTTTTCTTTGTGAGCATTGGGGTTTTTTATCCTAGAGAATTTTTTTATTTCATCAATATTTATTTCATCAATATTTCAAATAATTGAAACAAAATAACAATATATTTTAATTTTTAAAAATTTGTAATATCTATATTGATAGTCATTTTCTTCTTCCTGATAGTGGAAATATGTACCTTTTCTCTTTTTCTTCTCAAACTAATTTTCTCAGACTCTTCTGAGTAAAGGTTTACCAATTTTGTTGAACTTCTGAAAGAATATAATGTTGCTTTCATTGATGTTCCCCTCGTCTTATCATGCTTTTAATTTAACTGATTTCCACTTTTGTTCTTATTTCTTTTCTTTCTTTTGTTTGAATCTTTATTGTATATTTTTCTATTACCATTTATTATTTCTTTCCAATTTTTAATCATAGATTTCAAAATAGATTTCTATTTTTAACAGAATCTTAGATCATTCATTTCAGATATTTCATTTGTTTAAATGTATATGTTTGATTCTGTAAGTTGTCCTCTAAAAACTTTAGGCTATATCCCTCAGATTTTTAGATGCTTATTTTTTTAGTTCAAAATACTTGTAATTTCCCTTCATTTCTCCTTTGGACCATGAGCTTTGTAGAAATATGATTAACTTACAAGTATATGGATATTTTCAGAACCCAGTTATTAATCTCTAAATTATTTCCTGTGGATAGAGAATGTATATCGCATGATTTCAATCCTTGCAAATCTATTTAGACATGTTTTAAAACTTCAACTATAGCATATTTTGGAAGATGTTGCATTAGAACTTGAAAATGATACTTATTTTGTTTTTACTTTTTGGTGAAAATTCTATAGGTCATAAAGTTCAAAAGTTGCTAGTATTTCTCAAGTCTATTATATACATATTGGTTTTTATTTATATTTTACCAACTAATGAGGGAGAGATTCTATAATCTTCAACTATTTATTTAGATTTACTTTTCCGGTTTTATTATTCTTTGCATTATAAACATTGAACCACTGTTTTTAAATGCATAGATATTTAACAGTTTTATGTACTTTCAAAGAATTGACCCATTTATCATGGGATAAGTAAAGTCCTTATCGCTTGTGAAATTATTTACTCTGAAACCCATGTCATCTGATTTTAATATATGTATTGTGACTTTTGTTTGATTAGTGCTAGTATAATATGTCTTTTTCTGTTTTACCCATGTCTTTCTATTTAAAATGTTTACTATTTTTAGCATATAATCAGCTTTTACTGATATATACAATCTGACAATACCTACTTATTTTTACAATTTTATTATGTTTTATTGTTGTTCAACTAAAGCTATCTCCGTTTTCCCCAAACACTCCCGTGCCCCAACCACCCTCACCTCCCACCCTCAAACTTATCCCTTCTGGATTTGTCCATGTGTCCTTTATACATGTTCCTTAATGGACCTTCCCCTATTTTCACCCATTATCCCTCTCTTCCCCACCTCTGGTAACTGTCTATTTGTTCTTAATTTCAATGTCTCTGGTTATATTTTGCTTGCTTGTTTGTTTTGTTGATGAGGTTCCACTTGTAGGTGAGATTATATGGTATTTCTCTTTCATCACCTGACTTACTTCACTTAGCATACTGTTCTCCAGTTCCGTCCATGCTGTCGTAAAGAGTAGGAGCTGCTTCGTTCTTTGTGCTGTGTAGTATTCCATTGTGTAAATGTACCACAGCTTTTTGATCCACTCATTTACTGGTGGGCACTTAGGTTGCTTCCAGTACTTGGCTATTATAAATTGTGCTGCTATGAACACTGAGGTGCATAGGTTCTTTTGAACTGGTGGTTTAGGATTCTCAGGGCATAACCCCAGCAGTGAAATTGGTGGTTCAAAAGGCAGTTCCATTTTTAGCTTTTTGAGGAAATTCCATACTGTTTTTCACAGTGGATGCATCAGTCTGCATTCCCACCAAAAGTGCACTAGGGTTCCCTTTTCTCCACAACCTTGCCAGCACTTGTTGTTTGTGGATTTGTTTACTATGGCCATTATGAGCAGTGTGAAGTAGTATTTCATTGTGGTCTTAATTTTCATCTCTCTGATGGCTAGTGATGCTGAACATCCTTTCATATGTCTTTGGGCCCTCTGGATGTCCTCCTTCAAGACCTTTGCCCATTTTTTAATTGGGTTGTTTGTCTTCCTGGAGGGGAGCCATGTGTATTCCTTATATATTTTTGAGATCAAATCTTTGTCCTAGGTATCATTGGCAAATATGTTTTCCCATACAGTTCATACCATTTTCATTTTACTGCTGTTTTCTTTAGCCATGCAGAAGCTCTTTCATTTTGATGAGGTCCTATTTGTTTATTCTTTCCTTTATGTCTCTTGCACTAGAGGGCGTATCAGTGAAAATCTTGCTGCATAGAATATCTGAGATTTCCCTGCCTATGTTGTCCTCAAGGACTTTTATTGTGTTGGAACTTACATTTAAATCTTTTATCCACCTTGCATTTATTTTTGGTTATGGTGTAAGTTGGTGATCAAATTTCATTTTTTTGTAGTGGTCCAGATTTCCCTATACCATTTGTTGAAAAGGCTATTTTTATTCAACTTTATGCTTCTTCCCTCTTTGTCAAATATTAATTGACCATAGAGACTTGGGTTTATTTCTGGGCATTCTAATCTCTTCCATTGGTCTATGTGTCTGTTATTATTCTAGGACAATACTGTTTTGATTACAGTGGCCTTGTAATATAGTTTGATATCAGGTATTGTGATTCCTCTTACTTAGTTCTCCTTTCTCAAAATTGCTGCAACTGGTTGGGGCCATTTAGGGTTCCATATAAGTTTTGAAATGTTTGTGCTATGTCTATGACATGTGTCATTGGTATTTTAATAGGGATTGCATTGAATCTATAAATTGCTTTCTGTAGTATAGACATTTTGATAATATTAATTCTTCTAATCCATGAATGTGGCATTGGATTCTATTTATTTGTGTCTACCTTAATTTCTTTCTTCAGTGTTGTGTAGTTTTCTCAGTACATGTCTTTTGCCTCCTTGTTAAGGTTTATTCCTGGCTACTTTGTTTTTCTTGTTGCTATATCAAATGAGATTCCCTCCCCCTTATTTCTGTTTGTGATATGAAATATGTTGGTGTACAGAAATGCTTTTGATTTCTGAATATTGAATTTGTATGTGGCTGTTTTGCCAAATTCACTAATTAAGTCAAATAGTTTCTGGTGGACTCTACAGAATTCTCTATGTATTCCGTCATGTCATCTGCAAACAATGACAGCTTTGTTTCCCCTTTCCAATTTGAATACCTTTTATTTCATTTTCTTGTCTGATTGCTATGGCTAGGACTTCCAATACTATGTTCACTAGAAGTGATGTAAATGGAAATCCTTCTCTTGTTCTTGATCTTTGTGGGAAAGTTTTAATTTTTGCCCTTTGAGTATGATGTCTGCATTTTTCTGATATATGGCCTTTATTATGTTGAGGAGTGCTCTCTGTATTCCCACTTTGCTGAGTGTTTTTATCATAAATGGGTGGTGTACCTTATCAAATGCTTTTTTTTACATCAGTTGATATGATTGTGTGTTTTTTTCTTTGCTTTTGTTTATCTGATGTATTACATTTATTGATTTCCAGATATTGTACCATCCTTGCATTCCTGGTATGAACCCCAATTGATCATGGCGTATGATCTTTTCAATGTATTTCTGGAGGTATTTGGCCAATATGTTGTCGAGGATTTTAGCGTCTATGTTCATCAGTAATATTGGCCTGAAATTTTCTTTCTTTGTTGTGTCTTTATCTGGTTTTGGGATTAGGATGATGCTGGCCTCATAAAAAGAGTTTGAGAGTCTTTCCTCTTCTTTGAATTTTTTAAAATAGTCTGAGAAGGATAGGGGTTAGCCCTTCCTTAAGTGTTTTGTAAAATTCTCATTTGAAACCATCTGGTCCAGGGCTTTTGTGTGCTGGAAATCTTCTGACTACTGCTTCAATTTCACCCGCTGTTATCATTCTGTTCAGGTTTTCTCCTTCTTCATTCTCTTTCAAGAAATTACACTTTTCTAGAAATTTGTCCATTTCACCCACGTTTTCAGGTTTCTTGGCATATACTGCTTGTAGTAATTTCTTACTATCCTTTTTATTTCTGCGGTATCATTTGTATTCTCTCCTCTTTTATTTATTTTTTTTAAACTTTATTTATTTATTTTAGATTTTATTTATTTATCTTTAGAGGGGAAGGGAAGGAGAGATGGAGAGAAATATCAATGTATGGTTGCCTCTCGTGTGTCCCCTGCCAGGAACTGTCGCTGGGAACTGTCCTGCAACCCAGGCATGTGCCCTGACTGGGAATCAAACCATGATCCTTTGGTTCGCAGGCCCGTGCTCAATCCACTGAGCTACACCAGCCAGGGCTCCTCTTTTATTTCTTATTTTATTTATTTGGGTCCTCCTTTTTTTTCCCTTGTGTCTGCTGAAAGCCTTTTCAATTTTGTCTATTTTTTTCCAAGAACCCACTCCTGGATTTATTTATCCTTTGAATTGCTCTTTTAGTTTCCATGCCATTTAATTCTGGTCTGATCTTGGTTATTTACTTCCTTCTACCCACTCTATGCTCTGTTTGTTGTTGTTCCTCCAGTTCCTGTAAATGTAATGTTAGGTTATTTGAAATTTTTCTATCTTTTTTAGGTAGATCTGTATCTCTAAGAACTTCCCTCTCAAGACTGTCTTTGCTGTGACCCATAGTTTTGGACTGTTGTGTGTTAATTTTCATTTGTTTTAAGAAACTTTTTGATTGTTCATTGATCTCATTTTTAACCCATTCATTGTTTTATAGCCTGGTATTCAATCTGCATTAATTTCAGTGTTTTTGAGTTTTCTCTTTTAGGTTGATTTCTAGTTTCAGGCCCTTATGGTCCAAGAGAATGCTTGATATGATTTTGATTTTCCTGAATTTGTTGAAGCTATTTTGTTGTGACATATTATGTGGTCTATCTTTGAAAATGTTCCATGTGCATTTTGCTTCTTTGTAATGAAAGTTTATATATATATATATATATATAATTTGTTAAATCCATATGATCTAGGGCATTGTTCCATGCTGCAGTATCCTTACCGATATGCTTTATTGATATTATGTTTTTGACAATGCTGTGTTAAAATCCACTAATAAAAGTGTGGTACTGTCTATATCTTTCCATAAGTCCTCGAATATTATGCTTATATATTTGGTTGTTCCTATGTTGGGTGCATATATATTTACAATGCTTATATATTTTTGATGCATTCTTCCCTTGAGTATTATGAAGTGTTCTTCAGTGTGTCTTTTCATGGTTTTTGTTTCAAAGTCTATTTTTTCTGATATGGGAATTGCTACCCCAGCTTTTTTCCCCTGGCCATTTGCTTGGAATATTTTTCCAACATTTCGCTTTCAGTCTGTGTAAATCTTTGGTTCTGAGATGGGTCTCTTGTCAGTAGAATAAGCATGGGTCATATTTTCTTATCTATTCAGCTACTCTTTGTCTTTTAATTGGAGCATTTAATCCATTAATATTTAAGGTTATTATTGATTGGTACTTATTCATTTTTCTCCTTTTGCACCTGTGTTCCTTCCTCACTTTTTTCTTTCCTTATAGCAGTCACTTCATCGTATCTGCAGTGCTTGTTTAATGGAGGTGTATTCTTTCAGACAATTTTTTTTTTGTCTTGTAAACTCCTTATTTCACCTTCCATTTTAATTGAAAGATTTGCTGGGTAGAGTAGTGTTTTTTTTTTTTGTTTGTTTTGTTATTTTAATTTTTATTTTAATTGTTGATCTTGTACAGTTTTCTGTCTTTTATTCTCACCCGAACCCACCACCCCAGCCCTCCCCACCTCCCTCCCATTTCCACCCACCCATAGTTTTTGTCCATGTGTCCTTTATACTTGTTCCTGTAAATCCTTCCTCTTTTCCCCTGAAATTCCCTCCCCTCTCCCTTCTGGTGACTTTCAGCCTGTTCTCAATTTCCATGTCTTTGGTTATATTATGCTTGTTTGTTTGTTTTGTTGATTAGCTTCCTGTTAAAGGTGAGATCATATGGTATTTGTCTTTCACTGCCTGGATTATTTCGCTTAGCATGATGCTCTCAAGTCCCATCCATGAGGTGCAAAGGGTATGAGATCCTTCTTTCTTTCTGCTGCATAGAATTCCATTATGTAAATGTACCACAGTTTTTTGATCCATTCATTTACAGATGGGCATCTAGGTTGCTTCCAACACTTGACTATTGTAATTGTGCTGCTATAAACATAGGGGTGCATAGGTTCTTTTGGATTGGTGTTTCAGGGTTCTCAGGATATAGTCCTAGCAGTGGAATTGCTGGGTCAAAAGGTATGTCCATTTTTAGTTTTCTTAGAAAATTCCATACTGTTTTCCATAGTGGTTGTACCAGTCTGCACTCCCACCAGCAGTGCACTAGGGTCCCCTTTTCTCCACAACCTCTCCAACACTTGCTGTTTGTTGCTTTGTTTATGAAGGCCATTCTGACTGGTGTCAGGTGGTATCTCATTGTGCTTTTAATTTGCAACTCTCTCATAGCTAGCGATATCGAGCATCTTTTCATGTGTCTCTGGATCTTCTGTATGTCCTCCTTGGAGAAGTGTCTGCCCAAGTCCTTTGCACATTTTTTAATTGGGTTGCTTGTCTTCTTAGAGTGGAGTCGTGTAAGTTCTTTTTATATTTTGGAGATTAATCCCTTGTCTGAGGTATCATTGGCAAACATGTTTTGCCACACAGTCGGTTCTCTTTTTATTTTAATACTGTTTTCCTTGGCCATGCAGAAGCTTTTTATTTTGATGAGATCCCATTTGTTTATTCTTTCCTTTATATCCCTTGCTCTAGGGGACATATCAGTAAAAATGTTGCTGCGTGGAGTATCTGAGATTGTCCTGCCTATGTTCTCCTCTAGGACTTTAATGATGTTACGGCTTATGTTTAAATCTTTTATCCACCTTGAATTTATTTTTGTGTATGGTGTAAGTTGGTGCTCGTGTTTTATTTTCTTGCACGAAGCTGTCCAGTTCTCCCAACACCACATGTTGAAGAAGCTATTTTTACTCCATGTTATGTTGCTGCCCCCTTTGTCGAATATTAATTGACTATAGAGACTAGGGTTTATTTCTGGGCTCTCTGTTCTATTCCACTGGTCCACATGCCTGTTTTTATGCCAGTACCAGGCTGTTTTGATTACAGTGGCCTTGTAATACATTTTGGTATCAGGTATTGTGATCCCTCCTGCTTTGCTCTTCTTCCTTAAGATTGCTGATACTATTCTGGGTCGTTCACTGTTCCATATAAATTTTTTTTAATTTTTCATATATTTTATTGATTATGCTATTACATTTGTCCCATTTCTCCCCCAACATTCCCCTCAACCCTACACACCCTCTCCCACCCACATTCCCCTCTTTAGTTCATGTCCATGTGTCATAAGTTCTTTAGATTCTACATTTCCCATACTATTCTTGCCCTCCCCCTGTCTATTTTCTACCCACTACCTATGCTACTCATTCTCTGTACCTTTTCCCCCTCTCTCCTCCTCCCACTCCCCTGTTGCTAACCCTCCATATGATCTCCATTTCTGTGGTTCTGTTCCTGATCTAGCTGTTTGCTTAGTTTGCTTTTGTTTTAGGTGTGGTTCTTAATAGCTGTGAGTTTGCTGTCTTTTCACTGTCATATTTTTGATCTTCTTTTTCCTAGATAAGTCCCTTTAACATTTCCTATAATAAGAGCTTGGTGATGATGAACTCCTTGAACTTGACCTAACCTGAGAAGCGCTTTATCTGTCCTTCCATTCTAAATGACAGCTTTGCTGGATAGAGCAATTTTGGTTGTAGGTCCCTGCTTTTCAAGATTTCAAATATTTCTTTCCAGCCCCTTCTTGCCTATAAGGTCTCTTTTGAGAAATCAGCGGACAGTCTGATGGGAACTCCTTTGTAGGTGACTGTCCCCTTATCCCTTGCTGCTTCTAGAATTCTCTGCTTCATTTTAATCTTGGCTAATGTAATTACTATGTGCCTTGGTGTGTTCCTCCTTGGGTCCAACTTCTTTGGGACTCTCTGAGTTTCCTGGACATCCTGGTAGTCTATTTCCTTTCCCAGATTTGGGAAGTTCTCCTTTATTATTTGTTCAAATAAGTTTTCCACTTGTTGCTCTTCTTCTTCCCCTTCTGGGACCCCTATAATTCGGATGTTGGGACGTTTAACGATGTCCCGGAGGTTCCTAAGCCTCTCCTCATTTTTTTGAATTCTTGTTTCTTCCTCGTTTTCTGTTTGGTTGTTAGTTTCTTCCTTCTGGTCCATTCCACTGATTTGAGTCCCAGTTTTTCTTCCATCTCTATTGGTTCCCCATGCATCTTCCTTCATTTCACGTATTGTAGCCTGCATTTTTTCATCTAATTTGTGAGCAAATTCAACCAATTCTGTGAGCATTTTGATGACCAGTGCTTTGAACTGTGCATCTGATAGGTTGGCTATCTCTTCACTGTTTAGAGGAATTGGCTCTGGAGCTTTGATTGGTTCTCCGGTTTGAGCCATTTTTGGTGGGGTTTTTTGTTTTGTTTTGGTTTGGTTGTAGTCTGGTCGCGGCTATTATGTATGAGGGGTGGAGCCTTAGGTGTTCCTCAGGGTGGGGCTGCCCAGTCACTGGGTTGTGACGCTTTAGGTGGGGGCGGGGTCCAAGAGGGAACAATGGTGCCTGGTCCGCTCTCTCCTGGATTCAGTCCCTTCCGCCACTTCCCCTCTGCCTGGATTGTCTGTGAGCGCGAATGTGGGACCACCTGGTCAGCCAGCTGCCTTGTGAGGCCTCACTGGGTCCACACAGTTGCCCCCCTGTGCCCGGGGACCGCCAGCCGCCACCTGTGCACCTGGGAACTGCCAGCCGCTACTGTTTGCGTTCCCGGTCCGCACCTCCACTTTCTCCTGCCGCGACTCCGCCCCTCTTACCGGTCTGGATGAATGGTTGTTGGACTTCCGTACAGTTCAGTTTTCTATAAGTTCTGGTTGTTTTCTTGTTTCTAAATATTTGTTGTCCTTAATTTTGGTTGTGAGAGGAAGCACAGTGTGTCCGCCTACGCCTCCATGTTGGCCGGCTCATTGTTCCATATAAATTTTTGAAGAGTTTGTTCTATATCTGTGAAATATGCCATTAGTACTTTAATAGGTATTGCATTGAATCTGTAGAGTTCTTTGGGAAGTATGGACATTTTGATGATGTTAATTCTTCTGATCCATGAACACGGTATGTGTTTCCATTTATTTGTGTCTTCCTTGATTTCTTTCTTCAGTGTTGTGTAGTTTTCTGCATACAGGTCTTTTACCTCTTTGGTTAGGTTTATTCCTAGGTATTTTATTTTTCATTTTGCTATATCGAATGGGATTTTTTTCTTGATTTCTGCTTCTGTTGTTTCATTGTTGGTATATAAAAATGCCTTTGATTTCTGGATATTGACTTTGCATCCAGCTGTTTGGCCAAATTCATTTATTAGGTCGAGCAGTTTTTTGGCCGAGACTATAGGATTTTCTATGTATACTAACATGTCATCTACAAACAATGATAGTTTTGTTTCCTCCTTCCCAAGTTGGATGCCTTTTATTTCCTTTTCTTGTCTAATCCCTGTGACTAATACTTGCAATACTATATTGAATAGAAGTGGTGAAAGTGGACAGCCTTGTCTTGGTCCTGATTTTAGTGGAAAAGTCTTTGCCCGTTGAGTATGATGCTGGCTGTAGGTTTCTCATATATAGCCTTTATTATGTTGAGGAATGCTCCCTCTATTTCCACTTTGCTGAGTGTTTTTATCATAAATGGGTGCTGTACATTATCAAAAGCTTTTTCTGCATCTATTGATATGATCATATGATTTTGTTTATGTGATGAATTACATTTACTGTTTTGCGAATGTTGAACCATCCTTGCATCCCTGGGATGAATCCCACTTGGTCATGGTGTACGATGTTTTTAATGTGTTGTTGGATGCGGTTTGCCCATATTTTGCTCAGGATTTTAGCATCTATGTGCATCAGCGATATTGGCCTGAAGTTCTCCTTCTTTGTTGTGTCTTTATCTGGTTTTGGGATTAGGATGATGCTGGCTTCATAAAAAGAGTTTGGGAGTCTTCCATCTTTTTGGATTTTTTTCAAATAGTCTGTGGAGAATAGGGGTTAGCTCTTCCTTAAATGCTTTGTAGAATTCTCCTGTGAAGCCATCTGGTCCAGGACTTTTGTGTGTCGGGAGTGTTTTGATTACTGATTCAATTTCACCGGCTGTTATTGGTCTGTTCAGGTTTTCTGTTTCTTTTTCGTTGAGTTTTGGAAGGTTATATTTTTCTAGAAACCTGTCCATTTCACCTAAGTTTTCAAATTCCTTGGCATACAGTTCTTCATAGTAATTTCTTACAATCCTTTGTATTTCTGTGGTGTCAGTTGTAATATCTCCTCTTTCATTTCTGATTGTGTTTATTTGAGTCCTCTCTCTCTTTTTCTTGATGAGCCTGCTTAAAGGCTTGTCGATTTTGTTGATCTATTCAAAGAACCAACTCCTGGATTCATTGATCTTTAGGATTGTGCTTTTAGTCTCTATGTCATTTAATTCTGCTCTGATCTTGGTTATTTCTTTCATTCTACTTGCTCTGGGCTGTCTTTGTTGTCATTCCTCAAGTTCTTGTAGGCGTAGGGTTAGGTTGTTTATTAGAGATATTTCTATATTTTTTAGGTAGGCCTGTATCGCTATAAGCTTCCCTCTGAGGACTGCCTTTGCTGTGTCCCATAAGTTTGGGGTCGATGTGAGTTCATTATCGTTTGTTTCCAGAAATTTTTTGATTTCCTCCCTAATATCATTCTTGATCCATTCATTGTTTAATAGAATGCTATTCAATCTCCATGATTTTGAGGGTTTTGGGTTTTTCTCCTTGGGGTTGGTTTCTAGTTTCAGTCCCTTGTGGTCAGAGAAAATGCTTGGTATGATTTCAATTTTCTTGAATTTGTTGAGGCTTGATTTGTGTCCTATCATGTGGTCTATCTTTGAAAATGTTCCATGTGCATTTGAAAAGAAAGTGTATTTAGCTTCCTTGGGATGAAGGGCTCTATATATATATCAGTTAAGTCCATTTCCTCTAGAGTGTTGTTCAATGCCACAATATCTTTGTTGATATTTTGTTTGGAAGATCTGTCCATTTTTGACAGTGGGGTGTTAAAATCCCCTACTATAATTGTGTTGCTGTCAATATCTTTGTTGAAGTCCTCTACAATTTTCTTGATGTATTTAGGTGCTCCTCCGTTGGGTGCATATATATTTACAATATTTATGTCTTCTTGGTGGATTCTTCCCTTGAGTATTATGAAGTGACCTTCTGGGTCTCTCTTTATGGCCCTTCTTTTGAAGTCTATTTTGTCTGATATGAGTATTGCTACCCCAGCTTTTTTTCCCTGACCATTTGCTTGGAAAATTTGTTTCCAGCCCTTCATTTTGAGCCTGTGTATGTCTTTTGTCCTGAGGTGGGTTTCTTGTAGGCAGCATATGTGTGGGTCATGCTTTCTCATCCATTCAGCTATTCTATGTCTTTTGATTGGAGCATTTAATCCATTTACACTTAAGGTTATTATTCATGGGTATTTATTCATTGCCATTTTCATACCTGTGTTCCTCTCTGTCTTTCTCTCTCTGTCTTTTCCTTTCTTCCCTTAAAGCAGTCCCTTTAGTATCTCTTGCAGAATTGGTTTGGTAGAGGTGTATTCTTTTAGATTTCTTTTGTCGGGGAAGCTCCTTATTTGGCCTTCTACCTTGATTGAAAGCCTTGCTGGGTAAAGTAGTCTGGGTTGCAGGCCTTTGGTTCTCATTACTTGGAATATTTCTTGCCATTCTCTTCTGGCTTGGAGCATTTCCATTGAGAAGTCATCTGCTAACCTTATCAGGGTTCCCTTGTATGTTATTTCCTTTTTTTCCCTTACTGCCTTTAAGATTCTCTCTTTGTCTTGGAATTTTGCCATTTTAATTATGATGTGTCTTGAAGTGGGCCTGTTTGGGTTCCTTTTGATTGGGACTCTCTGTGTTTCCTGGATTTGTGTGGCTTTTTCTCTCCCCAAATTAGGGAAGTTTTCCATCATTACTTTTTCAAACAGGTTTTCTATCCCTTGTTCTTCTTCTTCTCCTTCCGGTATCCCTATTATACGGATATTATTCCGTTTCATGTTGTCTTGCATTTCTCTTAAACCCTTTTCATTCTTTCTCAGCCTCTTTTCCTTATCTTGCTCATTCTGAGTGCTTTTTTCTATTTTTTCCTCCAACTCGCTGATCCGATCTTCTGCTTCATCGATTCTGCTTTTCATTCCTTCTATTGTGTTCTTCAGTTCAGAGATTGTGTTCTTCATTTCCTCTTGGCCCTTGTTGATAGTTTCTATTTCCTTTTTCATGTTGATATAGTTTGCCGTGAGTTCATCATAACTTCCCTGTAGTTTATGGTAGCTCATTGAGAGCTCATGGAGCTTCCTGACAACCATTGCTTTGAACTCGATATCTGATAGTTGAGTTGCCTCCGTTTCATTAGGATTCTTTCTGGAGCTTCCTCCTTTCCTTTCATTTGGGGATTGTTCTTTTGTCTTCCCATTGTTTGCAAGACTCTTGTTGTTAGCCTCAAGTTCTTAAATTGATCTGTTCTGGCTCCCTGGGTTTGTGGTATGACCTTCTGTGGTAGAATATCTGTGAGACTCAGTGGTGGATTCTCCTTCAGATATCCTGTTGTTCACAGCTTCCACTGTCTCATCAGCTGAAATATCCTCTTTTAGGGGCCAACTATAGTTTTTTTTTCAGAGTTCCAGTCTTGTTTGTTTGTTTGTTTTGTCTCACTCATGGGTATTTAAAAAAACAAGAGGGAGGGAAATGAAAAAAGGAAGAAAGAATAAAAAAGAGGAAGGTAAAAGAGATAAAATTGGAAAGAAAGGAAGAGGGAATAAGACAAGAAGGAATTCAAGGGAGTCAAAAGGAGTTGGGGAGTAAAGAAGAAGATAAAAATAATGAAGAAGGAATAGTTAAAAACTCATATAAATAGACAGACATACAACCAAAAAGACACAAACAAACTGGCAAAACAAAAAACAGACACACCCACACCCACACAAATATAAACAGCAAAAAAAAAAAAAAAACAAAAAACAAGCAAAGCAAAACAAAATATTTAAAAAATATATTAAAAAAAAAATCCCTCTTGTTGTTTTCAAACTTGCCGAGCCGGTTTTTCTGGTCTTGCTGGCTGCAGTGGCCGAGGGGTGATCTTATTGCTTTTCTTTGTGTTCAGAATTCAGGCCTCATTGTGCTATGCATCCCAGCATTAGTGGGCGCCTCTCCCCACAGGGTTTCTAGCGTGTGTTCTGAGCCTCCTGGTGTGTGCGCACTTCTCCGAGTTTATGGGTGTGTGGTAGGTTCTCTAGTCATGTGCAGCTGCCTGCCTTTGCCCCTGAGCGGGGCCTACACTCCAGCTGCTATCTCGCACCTGCGCCTTGGTCCTGGGCTGTCCGCGTTGGAGCACCCGCCCGTGCACTGGCAACCTTGGCTCCACAGCTGTCTCCAGTGGCCAGCGCCTATGTTTTCATGAGTGTCCACGATCCCACGACCGTGTGCGTTCCCATGTGGGTGCCTATTTTCATGCAGCTGTCTCACTTTATACTTGCCTCTGTCAGCGGTTGGGGCGACTGTGCTTTCGTAGTCGCCTGGCGACCACGAAAACTCGGTTCAAAGTCGCGCAGTGACCTGGCTCAGGGCACCCACTTTCGCTCTGGTGGCCCCTGAGATCTCCCAGCTGGTTCAGCTGACCCAGCTCCCTCCCTAGAGCCCTGGGGCAGGCTTGGTAGAGCGCCGGGTCGGGGCCTCAGCCACCCCGCTCTTCGTGTGCTGGACCCTGGGCTCCTATTGTTCCGAAGACCTCTCCTTACCGCTGGTTTTTCAGTGTCCACCACAATTTCCGACCTCTTGTTCTCAAATATGCTGTGTTACTGTTCCTTGTCTGCTCTGATCTTCCGTAGATTGGCCCGGGTTTTCTCCCGTGTGTAGAGGGGAAATGGGGTCTGCTCCCTCCTACCACACCGCCATCTTCTCTCCTAAAAAGGGGTAGAGTAGTTTTGATTGCTGGACTTTGGTTTTCACTACTTGGAATGTTTCTTACCATTTTCTCCTAGCATAGTGTTTCTGTTGAGAAATCAGCTGCTATCCTTATCAGAGGTCCTTTATGTTACTTGTTGTTTTTTCATTGCTGGTTTTAAGATTCTCTCTTTGTCTTTAAAACTCAGGATTTTAATTATGTTGTGTCTTGGAGTAGGCCTCTTTGGGTTCATCTTGATTCAGACTCTTGGTGCTTCCTGAACTTGCGTGGTTTTACCTCTCTCCAAGTTCAGAAATTTTTCTGTCATTATTTTTTCAAAAAGGGTTCCTACCCTTTGCTCCTTTTCTTCTCCTTCTGGTATTCATATTGTTCAAATGTTGTTGCATTTCATGTTTTCTTAGAGTCTCCTTAAGATATTTTAATATTTTTTTCATCTTTTTTCATGCAGTTTCTCTGCCTGGATATTTCTTTATACCTTGTCTTCCAGACCACTAATTCAGTGTTCTGCTTCATCCAGTCTGCTTGTAATTCCTTCTAGTGTGTTTTTATTGCAGAGATTGAATTCTTCATTCTTCCTGATCTCATTTATAGTTTCTATTTCCTTTTTCATAATGTTGTAGCTTTCACTCACTTCTTTGTGGTTGTCTTTGGGTTCCTGGAGCATCCTTATACCCATTGTTTTGAGTTCCATATCAAATAGTTTGCTTGCTTCCATTTCCAACCTTATCTTTTATGTGTTCTGAGGTAGGCCATAGGCAGAGTGGATTATGATAGTGGTAGTGTATTCTATGGGATTTAAAGTACCAACAAGTGGAGAACAGATAGGTGATCCTTTGGAAAAGTACAGGAATCAATGTGATATTTTATCCAAATAGCCACTTTTTTTCAAAAGTGAAAAAGAGATAAGACACTTGTTAGAGAGGAAAAAGAAATTGACCTGACTCCAGAAAGTAGGGCACTTATGTTATTATAGATGGTGAGATATAGTGAGAGTAAGGAATAGAAACTTGGCATAGGGTGCGAGAGAATAAAGTTAAACCCAACAGAAATAAATCTCAGGAAGATAGTAAAATTGACCAAGACCAGAAAAAGGGTGCTGTGTGGGAATGGGAACAACAATAATATGACAAGAAGTATATGATCTGAATAAAAAGAATAAAAAATGAAAGAAGAAGACTAGTGTGTTATAGGAATAGAAGTGAGGTGAAAGAAGAGAAATTAAAATGCAATATGAAAGGGAGAAGAAAGAAAACCAGTCAAACAATGAACAAAACAAAGAAAACTACATGGAAGGAAGAGAAGTGAAAAAAGTAATAATAATAACAAACAATGAAATGCAAGTTCTTTAGGATAACAAAGTGCAAAATCAATGCCTCCTATTGTATATATGACTTATTATATATGACTACTAATTTTTAAATTTCTTTTTAGAATTTAAAAATATACTTTTAATTTTTCAGTTTGTGTTAATATAATACATCACTTTATTTGTGGTATAAGAACATTACCCCAGTATACTTCCATTTCCTCTCCCCAAATGTTTGGTATTTTTGCTACAAATGGTGTATATATCAACATTCTAAAACACAATAATTATGCTTTGAACAGTCTTTTATTTTTAAATAGATTTTATTGAGTATGCAATTACAGTTGTTCCCCTTTATCCCCCCTGCCTTGCAGCCCCCCTCCCTCCAGCATTCCACCCCTTAGTTCATGTCCATGGATTGTACATATAAGTTCATTGGCTTCTCTATTTCCTATCTATTCTTAACCTCCCCCTGTCTCTTTTGTACCTGGAAATTATGCTTGCTTGATTTGAATGTTGAGCTTTTTAAAGTGGTCCCAGAGGTTACTAAGCCTCTCCTCATTTTTTTGAATTCTTGTTTCTTCATTCTGTTCTAGTTGAATGTTTATTTCTTCCTTCTGTTCCAAATCATTGATTTGATTCCCAGTTTCCTTTTCTTCCTTCACTGTTGGTTCCCTGTATATTTTTTTATTTCACTTTGCTAGTGTTCATTTCTTCCTCTATTTTGCATCTTCACTCACTCATTTCTGTGAGCATACAGATTACCAGTGTTTTGAACTCTGCATCTGATAGGTTGTCTATCTCTTCATCCCTTAGTTCTTTTTTCTGGAGTTTTGATCTATTCTTTCATTTGGGCTGTATTTCTTTGTCTCCGCACACCTTTTATGTTTAACAGGCAGAGCCTTAGGTATTCACCAGGGCAGGGCAGCTCACTTTGCTGCATTTTGTCACTGTATGTGGGGGAACTGTCAGAGAGGGAATAATGCCACTTGCTCTTCTCCTGCCCTGCTTTCAGTCATTTCCCCCCATTACCCACAAGTGAATTGGGCCCTTCTCTTGCTAATTCCTAGGTTGGAGGGTTTGTTTACATTCTAAGACCCCTTGGTTCCCTTCAATGGACTGTCTTGTAAGACAGGGAGTTTTCCCCACTGCTTCAATCCCCAAAGGTTTTTAAAGCTAGAGGTCTTGTGGCTTTATTTCCTCATGTTGGAACCTTGAGTTGCACAGCCTATCTCACTCCCCAATTGTTCCTTCTGGTTTATCCCCACATGAATGTGGGATATTCTAGTCTGTGAGCCACCACCTCATATGCCACCTCACCCGCCCTGGTCTGACAACCACCACCTTGTTGTGATTCCTTGGCTTTTTGTCTCTGCCCCTCATACCACTGTTGATGAATGTTTCTTCTTTAACAACTCCATCGTTGGTCCTCCATACAGTTCGATTTTCTGGCAGCTCTGTTTGATTTTTGCTGTTAAATGGATTGTCATCCTTTTTTTTTGTTGTGCAAAGAAGCAAAGCATATCTACCTATGCCTCCATTTTTGCCAGAGTCTAAACAATTTATTATTTTGTAGGCATATTTAAAAATGAAAAAAATGTATTTACCTATGTTTTTATCATTTTCAGTTTCTTTCAGTTCTTTGTATAGATTCTGATTTTCATCTGGTATCACTTTTCTTTTGCCTGAGAAGACTATTTTAACATTTCATGCATACTGTGATTCTACTGGCCATTAATTCTCTCACCTAGGTGGATATAAAAATTATTTAACTTTTCTTGATCTATATGTTCATAGGTATGGAATTCTATGTTGATATATTTTATTTTATTTAAATTTTTTACTTCATCAAAGTTGAAAACATTTATTCATCAAATACACCATTGCTAAAACAGAAAAAGTGAGCCACAGACTGATAAAAACAGCAGAATATATATCTGATGTATTTGCATCATGTATAGATAAAAATCTTCAATAAACTGATAATTAAAAGATGAACGACCCAATACTTGAAGTTTTAAAAAAGTGTAAATTTACACATAAGAAAACAGGATATGTATAAAGTGCATGAGAAGGCATTAAATACCATTAAACATTAGGGAAATTCATGTTAAAATCACATTGAGATGTCATTTCAAACCCACTAGAATAAATAAAAATCAAAAACACTGATGACACAAAATTTTGGCAAGTATGTTAAACAAGCAGAATAGTTGTACATTGTTAGTGGAAGTGTAAAATTGTAAAACCAATTTGGAGAACTGCCAGATAATTTCTTATAATGTTATATGTACATTTACTACATTATCCAACAATTCCACTCCTAGATATTTGTCCAAAAGCAATGCAAAGATATGTCCAGAAAAGACTTTCACGATAACATCTATAGAAGTTTTACTAGTAATATTCCCTAACCTGAAGAAACTCAAATGGCCAAATAGTTAAATAGATACATCATAGTACATACATGCAATGGCGTATTACTCAGTATTTAAAAAAAAAAAAAGAAAGAAAGCAGTCCTACTAAGACATGCAAACTTGTTGAGCAAAATAACCCAGGCACAGGAATGAACATGTATATGATTCCTTTGGGAAAGTTTATCTAGGAAAATACATATGAAAATGCAGGTTGCCTATTGGGGGTTGGGATAGACTTGGATAGAAGCTTAAAGAAACTTTCTAGGGTGATGGGATTATTTTACATATTGATTGAGATATCAGCTACACAGATGCATACATTTGTCAGTCGTTGAATCTTACGTGCAAGATCAGTGCAACTCACTGTATGTAACTTTACCACAATGAAGACAATTACAAAAAAGCAATGTGTTAGCAGATCTCAAAAAGATATCTAAGACTAGTATTAGACTTAGATAGTATTTGTAACTCCTAAGAACTGTCCCGATGAAGATTTTTTTTAAATTTTACCTTTTTAATATGTACTGCATTCAAATAATTAAAAAAAAAAAAACATTCAAACAAGCTCTGGGGGGCAGACAGAAGCAGCAGTAAAAATTTTATTTCTTTCCTTGTTTCTCATCCTCTCAGTTTCCCTACCCTAACCTTAGACTCTTTATGTAGAAAGAAATGTCCTAAAATTTTACTTAGGGTGATGGACTCCAACAAAACTTGGTGCTTAACATGAAATATTTTGTTGATAATTATGAAGCATTAGAACAGTGATTAGAAGTTATAGCTTTAGAATTGTTATTAGAAATGTTAACATTACAGCTCTTAACATTTCTTCACCCAAACTGAGGTTATTATGACTTGTCAAAGTGCAGTTTCCAGAGGATTTTCATGTGCTGTTAGCCCTCCGTGGGTAGTCAGGTTAGAAATGCTCTTTTGGCTAGGACTGTTGCTATTTCTTAACTGCTGATGCCATTGTTTATCTTTAAAAGCACTGTAAGAATATTTTGCTTTATTTCACTTTGGATATCCTTCATTTGTTTTTTCATTTTTCTACCAAGCTCAATCAGATCTGTGAGCATTTTGATTACCAGGGCTTTAAATTCTCCATCAGATAGGTTGGCTACCTCCTCATCACTTAGCTCTCTTTCTGAGGCTTTGCTCTGTTTCCTTTGGGCCATATTTCCTTGTCTTGGCATAGCTGATATGTTGTAAAGATAAGTAGAGAATCCTAAAAGAAGCAAAAGAAAAGAAGACAGTTACCTACAAAGGAGTTCCCATTAGATTATCAGCTGATTTCTCAAAAGAAAACTTGCAGGCAAAGAAGGTACTAGAAGAAGTATTTGAAGTTATGAAAGGCAAAGACCTACATCCAAGATTACTCTATCCACCAAAGCTATCATTTAGAATGGAAGGGCAGATAAAGTATTTCCCCGATAAGGTCAAGTTACAGGAGTTCATTGTCGCCAAGCCATTATTATATGAAATATGAAAGGGACTTATCTAAGAAAAAGAAGATAAAAATATGAACAGTAAAATGACAACGAACTCACAACTATCAACAAATGAACCTAAAAGAAAAGAAAAACAATGAAAACAAAAACTAAGCAAACAACAAGAACAGGAACAGAATCAGAGAAATGGACATCACATGGAGGGAATTCGGTGGGGAGAGGAAAAGGAGGAATAAGGGGGAAAAAGGACAGGGAAGAAAATGCATAATTGGTAGGCATAAAATAGATGAGGAGAGATAAAAATGGTATAGGAAACAGAGGACTCAAAGAACTTATATGTGCAACCCATGGACATGAACTAAGTGGGGGGAATGCTGGAGGGTTGCAGGGGGAGGCTAGAAGGGGGATAAAGGGGGAAAACTGGAGAAACTGTAATAGCATAATCAACAAAAATACTTAAAAATAAAAAATAAAATCATTGTAAGAAAGCAACACTTTAGTTATATTTTTCACTGATAAAGTTCAAGCTTTTACTTTATTTTAAATTTTTGGTGAATTTATTGGAATGACATTGGTTAATATGATTACATATGTTTCAGGTATACAGTTCTAGGTCATCTATATATTATATTGTGTGTTCACCACTCCAAGGCAAGTCTCCTTCCATCACCATTTACCCCCCCATATGCTCTTTTACTTCCCCCCACAGCCCCTTCCTTCTGATAATCATTATATTGTTGTCTGTAACTCTGAGGTTTTATTTGCTTACCCTTTTATCATTTTCACTCAGCCCCCCAATCTCCTCCCCTCTGACAGCTGTCAGTCTGTTCTCTGTATCTATGAGTCTGTTTCCATTTTGTTAGTTTATTTTGCTCATTAAATGTCACATATAAGTGAAACCACATGGTACTTGTCTTTCTCTGACTGGCTTACTTTACCTGTGGTGATATATTTTTATTTCAGTACTTTGATCACTGTGTTGTCTACTGGATTGCACTTACTCTTACAAAAAATCAACTGCCATTCTTGTGTTTATTCCTCTGTGTTATATGACTTTTTTCTTCTGGTTGCATTGAGGATTTTTCTTTATTTTTTTCCTCTTTTTATTTATTTATTTATTTTTTAAATCAGTATTTTTTAATTGTTGATATTGTACAGTTTTCTGTCTTTTACCCCGCCCCTAGCCCACCACCCCAGCCCTCCCCACCCTCCTCCCACCTCTACCCCCCCCATAGTTTTTGTCCATGAGTCCTTTATACTTGTTGCTCTGATTTTTCTTTATTTTTCAACAATTTGATGATTATTTATTTCAGTGTGGCTTTCCTTATGTTTATCAGGCTTGCATTTTTTTTTTTTTTGAGTTCTTGATTCTGTAGGTTTTAGTTTTTATCCAAGGTGGACATTATCCACTCATTTAAAAAAATATTTCTTTTATCTTTCTCTGTTATAAATATACTATGTTCCATTAAATTGGCCCATTGACTTGTCTTTATTTCTTTCAACCTTTTTTATCTCCTTGTATTTTATTTTGAGTAGTTTTGATTGCTTTGTCTTCAAGTTCACACATATTAATCCAATCATTGTCTAATATGGTGTTAATCTCATCCAGGTAATTTTTCTTCTCAGATTTTTTTTGTTAATCCAAGAAGTTAAATATAAGTATTTTTTGTACATTTTCCAGTGTTGGATTTTATTACACCCCTATGAATATGGTTGCGGTTTCCCTCCTTACCATACCCTAAGATGTAGTTAAGTTGCTTATAATCATTTTCATGTTTTGGAGGCTTCTTTTTCATTTATTTATTTTTTGAGAAGTCTCAGGAAAGCACTTAGTATAGGGTTTTTTTGACCCCACTAATGATGTGGTAACTTTCTGAGGATTGTATCCAATGCCTTATGAATTATGAGAAATCTTCAATTTAGTAGAATGCAAACTTCTCACCCCTCTTAGAACTCCAATAATTTTCTGCCTACTTTTCTCTGTGGTTTGTCCCCTGATTGGGGATAGTTCACTCATATGCATATATTGTATTGATTAATACTCAGCTGAAAACCTGAAGGGAACTTCCCAAGACTTCTCTATGGGTAACTTTCTATTCTCCAGTACTCAAAACAAAAATTGTAGTCACCTTGGCCTCCTTTAACTCATAATTTTGTCATTTTAATCCAGTAAGCGTGCTAGGTCCTTTTGCGGTTCCCTTAGTTATACTGTAACCTTGAAATGCTATTCAGGTAACAAACTATGTTATTTTTAGCATCTACCTTGTTTCTTTCCCTTCATACAAAAATTAGTATCCAGAGTTACCTGTTCTTCAATATCTGAAAAGAAATTTGTCTCACACTTTACATTGCTTGGTAGCTGTTTAAGGCAGAAGGGAGAATCTAGTTCTTGTTATTTTCAGCCAATTATGATTTGATATTCCTTTTTATGTCCTCAGTTGCTTTTATATTAATCTATTAATTTTATTTTTTACTGGTAGCTCTAGGACTTAAAACATGCATAGTTAACTAATCGAAGTATATCATTAATTGATATTTTTGGCCTTATATTTAATATAAAAATTAGACTGTATTATTTTACATTTTACCCTAAGAAATATTTACTATTTTATCCTATACTTATATGCAAATATGCATGTTATAATCTTCACAATATACGTTTGATACTTTTATATTCACATATTAAATGTTATTTAAATATTATTTCATTTTACCTATATAAGTAACATTTCCAGTTTTCTTCATGAATTGTTACAGATCCAAGTTAATATTTGGATCTTTTTCTTTCAAACTGAAATCTTCCTTTCAAGATTATTTTTTAATTGAAGTCAGCTAGAAAGAAATTTTCTCAGTTTTTATTTCACTATGTCTTAATATTTTTTCTATAATTTCTGTACAATACATTTGCTGGATGTTGAATTTTGAGTTTGCAGGTATTTTCTCCCCAAAAAATTAAAAAAAAATTTATTCTACTGTCTTTTGGTTGTCACTTTTTTAAATGAGAAGTCAACAATGTTTCTTATTATTACTTCTATGAAAGCAGTATTTTTTTCTATGTCTTTAAGGTTGTCTCTCTATCCTACGTTTTTTGGATTGCTGAACTTTTTAGATCTGTATTTTGTGTCTCTTCAATTGTGAGAACATGACTATTAAGTCTTCAGATACTTCATCTTCCTTATCATTGCTTTAATTCACCTCTCAGAATCCAATTGCACACATATTAAATCATTTGATATTAATCCCATACTGGTATCAACCACTTATTTATTTTCTTTTTTCCTTGCCCTTCAGTCTTAGTGATCTCTACTGACCAGGCATTGAGTTTAAGAATTCCTTCTTTTGCAGTGTTTTGTCTGGTGGTAAGACTATACAGCTTATTTCAGATATTTTATTTTTAGTTATATGATTTTCAATTGATTCATTTAATAGCCAAAGGAAAAACAGAGGTCTCACACTTCCTGATTTCATAACTTACTACAAAGTAAATAAAGTATAGTGCTTACATGAGTACAGACATAGACCAAAAAAATAGAACAGATAACCCAGAAATCTACCCTCATATACATGGCTCATATATTTTGATAAAGCTGATCTCCTTTTAATAAATAGTGGGATGTCTGGGTATCTAGATGCAAAATAATGAAATTTAATCCTTACGTCATATAAATAATTACCTCAAAATTGATCACGGTCTAAAGTTAAGATTTAGAGCTATAAACTCTTAGAAAAATTCATAGGGGAAAAGCTTCAAAACATTATTTGGCAATGATTTCTTGTCTATGACACCAGAATAATAGGCAGAAAAAGCAAAAAAGTAAGTGAATTGGACTTCATCAAAATTAAAAACTTTTGTACAACAAAGAGCATTACTAAGAAAATGAAAAGACAACACAATAAGAGAAACTATTTGGCAAGTAAATATCTGATAAGGAATTAATATACAGAATGTATAAGTAATTAGAACTCAACAATAAACAAAAAACTCAATTCAAAAAATGGCCAATAGGCTTAAATGGATATTTCTCAAGAGAAGACATATAAATTGTAAATAAGCACAAGAAAATATCCTCAAAATCTATAGCCATTAGGGAAATATAAGTCAAAAGTACAATGAGATTATACTTCAAGTCCACTAAGATAGGTTATCAAAAATTGAAACAACAAAATTGAAACAAAATAAAAATTAATGAACATTTGCAAGAATGTGGAGAAACTATAACACTTGACTTTTGCTAGTGGGAATGAAAAATGGTTCAGTGGTTGTGGAAAACAGTTTAGAAGTTCTTTAAGAACTTAAATATAGAATTAATTACCATATGATTGCAGCAATTCCATTTCTAGGCATACATCCAAAAGTTTTAAAATCAGGATCTCAAACATTTATTTATATTCCAATGTTTTTAACAGAACAAGGATCAAAATATGGAAACAATAAAAATGTCCATCAACAATGAATCAATAAGCAAAATGTGGTATATACACATATACATTGGGATATTACCTAGCCTTAAAAATCAATGAAACTCTAACATATTACATAATGCATAAACCTTGTACATATTATGATGAATGAAATGAGCCAGACAGAAAATGATAAATATTTTAAGATTCCACTTATATGAAGATGCTAGCATATGCAAGTCCATAAAGATAGAAACAGAATATAAATTGACAGGGGCTGGGGTATAGCTATGTGGGTGTTATTATTTAATAGATACAGAATTTCCGTTTGTGACAATAAAAAGTTCTGGAAATGTATAGCGGTAATAATTGTACTGTATTGTGAATGTGCTTGATGCTACTGAATAGTATACTTAAAAGTGGTTAAAACAGTAAATTTTATGTTATGTTTACATTCACACAATACAATAAAACAGTTTCTGCACATTCAGGTTTATAATTATTTATATTTGAAGGTAACTATATTAATAAGTAAATAATATAAATATGTCAATTTAGAGGGAGATATATATAGCAGGACAGCACAATACTAGAATATGTTTCATCAACATTTTCAGTAATTACTTAGCTTGCAACCCTTAAATCTACAGATGATATAGGGAACATAAGTGATTATTTTACATGTTTTAATCATGGCTCAAATTTATCTTGTCAGGATGAAGTAAATAACTCTGAGAAAATGAAATTCATTAGGGATCCAATCATAAACTACCCAAATTTAGAATGATATAATTTTTTTAAATTACTTATGGGTTTAAGTCAACAGAAAATTTAAAATTAGTATCAGTCAGAATAAATTTAAAAACATAAACACTATGAGTTATGGGATAAAATAGTCTTTTTTTATATATGGCACATGCATTATTATACACAATCTCTGAACCTCCAAGACCTATCTATACTCCATCTATTATAGAAATTAACATTATGCAATCTTGGGGGATTTGGGTAGTGAAGGTCTACAGACAATAATGATAATGTCACTGGACTAATCAGTCAATTAGAGAAGCCAGAAATGTAAAGCTCCACAGGGTAGAATGACAAAGGAGTGCCTAATAGAGAAATCTTTACCCTCTGTAGGCTTGGGACTACTATTGACCAACGGGACCAATACTTAGGAAGAAGAACTGGACCTAAAGCAGAGTAGAAAAAGGACAAGTTGAAACCCATTGGCATCTCTGTGTTTGTCATAATATCTAGCAATTGCCTATCTTCATATAATACTGCCTGCTATTTTAAAATCTCATGAAAATTCCTCTTCTGGAAAAGAATAACACAGAATCATCTATTTGGTATTATCCACAGGCCACTGATGCTCTGTCCAGTACCACTGTTCTTCATTGTGTTTCACTTTGAAAAATTTCTGATGACTTGACTTAAAGTTCATTGACTTTTTCTTCTTTGATATAGTCTGTTGATGATATGAAATTTTTCTCACTGCATATATGTGTTTTTCAGTTTTAGAATTCCCATTTCTTTGCTTGCGGAGTTTTCCTATTACTCCTAATGTATCCCATATGTTCATTCATTTTCTATCCATCTTTTACTGTAAAGTCACTACTATTTTTTGAATTGTAAACATTGAAATTTATTTTTATATTTATCGTATTTTTCCATTGCCATTTACCCCCTTATACATCCTCCACAACAATCAACCACACTGTTTTTCGCATCCATGAGTCCTAGCCTTTTGCTTGATCTCTCTACTACTACTATGTTTTTCTTTTTTAAGATTATTTATTTATTTATTTATCTTCAGAGGGGAAGGGTAGGAGAGAGGAAGAGGGAGAGAAATATCAATGTACAGTTGCCTCTTGTGTGTCCCCTGCTGGGAACTGGCCTGCAACCCAGGCATGTGCCCTGACTGGGAATCGAACCTCGATCTTCTGGTTCGCAGGCCCGCGCTCAATCCACTGAGCTACACCAGCCAGGGCTTACTACTATGTTTTAATAGTGCTTCTAAAGTTCCTTGACTGCTAATTCTAATATTTGTGTCACTTTCAGTGATTCTGTTCTGTTGCCTATTTTTTAATTGCAAAACTTTCTAGCTTTTTATATGCCTGTTAGGTGTTGATCCTATGCTGCAAATTGTCTACTGAATAACAGTAAAGACAAAAACCTAATACATTTGTTTGGAGATATATATATCTGTTACCTACAAAATGTAAGTTCTTTTCTCTGTCAAGTGACTAAACTAAAAGAATGATCATTTTGATTTCAAAAAAATGTTTTCCTGAGCAGGTTCTAGGATACTATTTTAACTACATTGTGTTTTTTCCCTTACCTGGGACATATTTATTGATTTTAGAGACTGGGAAAGGGAGGAAGAGAAACATCAATGAGACAGATACATCAATTAGTTGTCTCTCATATGTGCCCCAAATCCACAACCTAGTCATGTGCCTGGACTGGGAATCAAAACCAAGATTCCCAAGACATTGTAGTTTACAGAAGGACACTTGTGGATTTAAATGTAGTTTAAAAAATTCTCTTGACTTCCAGCCAAGATGTAGGCATAGGTGGACACACTGTGCCTCCTCTAACAACCAAAATTAAGGACAACAAAGATTTAGAAACAAGAAAACAACCAGAAATGATCAAAAATTGAACTGTATGGAAGTCCAACAACCATTCATCCAGACCAGTGCAGATAATGAAGGCGAAAGGGAAGTGGCGGAAGGGACTGGAATCCAAGAGAGAGTGGAGCAAGTGCCATTGTTCCTTCTCAGACCCCGCCCCTACATACAGTGTCACAACCCAGCAACTGGGCTACCCTGCCCTGGGGAACACCTAAGGCTCCACCCCTCACTACGTAACAGCCGCAACCAGACTAAAAAAGTTTTTAAAAAATGGCTCAAACTGGAGAACAAATCAAAGTCTCAGAGCCAATTCCTCTAAGCAACCAAGAGATAGCCAACCTATCAGATGCATAGCTCAAAGCCCTGGTGATCAGGATGCTCACAGAATTGACTGATTTTGGTCGCAAATTAGATGAACAAATGAAGGCTACAATAAGTGAAATGAAGGAAAACACACAGGGAACCAATAGAGATGGGAGAAAACTGGGACTCAAATCAATGGAGTGGACCAGAAGGAAGAACGAAGTAAACAAACAGAAAAGATTGAAGAAACAAGAATTCAAAAAAATGAGGAGAGGCTTAGGAACCTCCAGGACATCTTTAAACATCCCAACATCTAAATTATAGGGGTATGAGAAGGGGAAGAAGAAGAGCAAGTGGAAAACTTATTTGAAAAAATAATAAAGGAGAACTTCCCCAATCTGGCAAAGAAAATAGAACTCCAGGAAGTCCAGGAAGCTCAGAGAGTCCCACAAGAAGTTGGAACCAAGGAGGAACATACCAAGGCACATCATAATTACACTAACCAAGATTAAAATGAAGGAGATAATTCTAGATGCAGCAAGAGATAAGGGGACAGTCACCTACAAAGGAGTTCCCATCAGACTGTCAGCTGATTTCTCAAAAGAGACCTTCCAGGCAAGAAGGGGCTGGAAAGAAGTATTCCAAGTCATGAAAGTCAAGAACCTACATCCCAGATTGCTCTATCCAGCAAAGCTATCATTTAGAATGGAAGGGCAGATAAAGCGCTTCTCAGATAAGGTCAAGTTCAAGGAGTTCATCATCACCAAGCCCTTATTATAGGAAATATTAAAGGGACTTATCTAAGAAAAAGAAGATAAAAATATGACAGTAAAAAGACAGCAAACTCACAGCTATTAAGAACCACACCTAAAACAAAAGCAAACTAAGCAAACAACTAGAACAGGAACAGAAACACAGAAATGGAGATCATATGGAGGGTTAGCAACAGGGGCGTGGGAGGAGGAGAGAGGGGAAAAGGTACAGAGAACAAGTAGCATAGATGGTGGGTAGAAAATAGACAGGGGGAGGGCAAGAATAGTGTGGGAAATGTAGAAGCTAAAGAACTTATGACACATGGACATGAACTAAAGTGGGGGTATGTGGGTAGGAGGGGAATGATAGGGGGAAAATGGGACAACTGTAATAGCATAATCAATAAAATTTATTTTTTAAAAAGGAACGAGTTATAAAGCCAGGAAAAGACATGGAGAAAAGTTGGGTGAATATTACTAAGAGGAAAAAAAGAATTTCAGAAGGCTACATACTTTACAATTCTGAGCAGATGATGTTTTGGAAAAGGCAAAACTATACAGACAGCAAAGCTATGCGAAGGAAGGGAGAGGAATAGGCAAAGCACAGAGAATTCAAGAGCAGGGAAAATAATCTGTATGATACTATAATGATCCATAGATGCCATTATACATTTGTCCAAACCCATCTTAAAATATACACCAAAATATACCCTAACATAAACTATCAACTTTTATGATTACAGGTCAATGTATCGTAGGTTCGATTATTGTAACAAATGTACCATTCTGGTCTCTCCGATGTGGGATGTTCATAATGGAGGATGACTATGAGTGTGTGGAGATAAAGAGTACATGGGAAATCTCTGTATCTTCCTCTTAATTTTCCTGTGAACCTAAAACTTCCCTAAATATTATGCTAAGGAAAATAAGCTAATCAGCAAATACAACTACCATATGATTTCACTCACATGTGGATTCTATTGAACAAAATAAACTAACAAAGTGAGAAACAAACTCAAAAATACAGAACATACTGACTGTCAGCTGTCAAAGGGGATGATGGATTGCTGGGCTAGGCAAAAATATTTAAGGGATCAGGCAAAAAAAAGGCTCTTAGACAACAGAATGGTGATTCTCAAGCTGAAAAGGGTAGGGCAGGTAGAAGAGGATTAAAGAGAGATAAATGGTGATGGAAGACTTGATTTAAGGTAGTAAATACACAAGACAATAGACAGATGATGTATTATAGAATTGTACATCTACTTTTTTACCCCATATATCTTTATTTACATTATATTTTCTTTTTTATTGTTGTCCAAGTACAGTTTTCTGCCTTTTACTCACATCCCACCCCCGCCCCAGCCCTCCCCACCTCCCTCCTGTTTCTAGCCCCACTTGTTTTTGTCCATGTGTCTTTTATACTTGTTCCTGTAGACCCTTCCTCTTTTCCCCTAAAATTCTCTCCCCTCTCCCTTCTGGTCACTGTCAGCCTGTTCTCTATTTCAGTGTCTTTGGTTATATTTTGCTTGTTTGTTTGTTTTGTTGATTAGGTTACTGTTAAAGATGAGATCATATGGTATTTGTCCTTCACTGTCTGGCTTATTTTGCTTAGCATAATGCTTTCCAGTTCTGTCCATGCTGTTGTACATCTAAAACCTATGTAAATTTATTTACCAATGTCACCCCAGTTTACTCAATAAAAACAAGAATAAATAAATGAATAAAAACACTCTCTTTTCTGTTGTTTCTGAACATGGGTCAGTAGTTTTGTTGTTTTCTTTCTTTTTTATATGGTTGTTCAATTACAGTAGACTCAATTTTTCACACATTGCTCTCCCTGCCCCGCCCACCTTCCATTCCTTCAGTCAGACCCAACCCTGTTGTCCAACACCAAGGGTCCTTTAAACATGTTCCTTGGCAAGACCTTTCCCCATCTTTCCCCACTTACCCCCCTCTGCCATCCCCTGTGGTTACTGTCAGTCTGTTCTTTATTTCCATGTCTCTGGTTCATTTTTGCTCACTTGTCTGTTCTGTTGATTATGTTACACTTATAGGTGAGATCATACCACATTTGTTTTTCACTGACTTGCTTATTTCATTCAGTATAATACTCTCCAGTTCCATCCATGCTGTTTCAAAGGTTAGGAGTTCTTTCTTTCTGCTACATAGTATTCCATTGTGTAAAAGTTCCACAGTTTTTTTATCCACTCATTTACTGATGGCCACTTAGGTTGCTTCCAGCACTTGGCTATTGTAAATAATGCTGCTATGAATGGGGTGCACTGATTCTTTTGAATTGGTGATTCAGAATTCTTAGGATATAATCCCAGCAGTAGGATCATTGGATCAAAAGGAAGTTCCATTGTTAGTTTTTTTGAGGAAAGTCCATAGTGTTTTTCACAGTGGCAACACCATGGGCATGCATCCCCACCAACAGTGCACCAGGGTTATCTTTGCCCTTCATCCTTACCAGCACTTATTCGCTGATTTGTAAATGATGGTCATTCTGACTGGTGTGAAGAGGTATATCATTGTGGTTTCAGTTTGCATCTCTCTGATGACTAGAGATGTTGAGCACCCTTTCTATGTCTATGTGCCCTCTGCATGACCTCCTTGGAGAAGTGTCTGTTCCGGTACGTTGCCCATTTTTTCATTGGGTTGTTTGTCTTCCTGGTGTTGAGTCATATGAGTTCTTTATATATTTTGGAGATCAAACCCTTGTCCAAGGTATCATTGGCAATTATCTTTTCCCTTACAGTTGGTTCCCTTTTCATTTTGTTGATGTTTTCTTTAGCCGAGCAGAAGCTTTTAAATTTGATGTAGTCTTGTTTGTTTATTCTTTCCTTTATATCTTTTGATCTAGGAGATATATGAGCAAAGATATTGCTGAGTGTAGTATCTGACATTTTTCTGTCTATGTTTTCCTCTAGGATTTCTATGGTGTCACAACTTCTATTCCAGTCTTTCACCCATGTTAGTTTGTTTTGGTTTATGGTGTAAGTTGGTGGTCTAGTTTAATTTTTTTTTTTTTTTGCATGTACCTGTCCACCTCTCCCAGCACCATTTATCAAATAGCCAATTTTTACTTCATTTTATGCTCTTGCCTACTTTCTCAAGTATTACTTGACCATAGAGACCTGGGTTTATTTCTGGGCTATCTATTGTGTTCCATTGACCCATGCGTCTGTTCTTTTTTTTTTTTTAAAGATTTAATTATTTATTTTTAGAGAAAGGGGAAGGGCTAGAAACATCAATGTGCCATTGCCTCTCATGTGGCCCCCACTGAGGACCCGGCCTGCAACCCAGGCATGTGCCCTGACTGGGAATCAAACAGGCGACCCTTTGTTTCCCAGCTTGTGCTCAATCCACTGAACTACACCAGCCATGTCCATGTGTCTGTTCTTATGCCAGTACCAGACTGGTTTGATTACTATGCCTTCTAATATAGTTTGATATCAGGTATTGTGATTTTTCCTACTTTGTTCTTCTTTCTCAAAATTGTTGAGGCTATTCAGGGTCATTTATGGTTCCATACAAGTTTTTGAAATGTTTGTTCTATATCCGTGAAATATGTTATTGGTATTTTGATAAGGATTGTGTTGAATCTATAGATTACTTTGGGTAGTATGGACATATTAATGATATTAATTCTTCCAATCCATGAACATGGTATATGTTTCCAATTATTTGTATTTTCCTTAATTTATTTTTTCAATTGTCTGTAGTTTTCCGAGTACAGATGTTTTATCTCCTTGGACAAGTTTATTCCTAGGTAGCGTATTTTTCTTGTTGCTATAGTAACTGGGATTTTTTCCCCCTAGTTTCTGTTTCTGGTATTTCATTTTTGGTGTACAAAAATGCATGTGATATCTGAATATTGATTTTGTATCCAACTGTTTTGCCGAATTCATTTATTAGTTCGAGTAGCTCTGTTGGTGCAGCCTGTGGGGTTTTCTATGTACGCTGTCATGTCATCTGCAAACAATGACAGTTTTACTTCCTCCTTTCCAGTTAGGATGCCTTTTATTTCTTTATTTTGTTTGATCACCGTGGCTAGAACTTTCAGTACTATGTTGAATAAGAGTGGTGAAAGCTGACCCCCTTGTATTGTTCCTGATCTGAGAGGGAAATATTTTAATTTTTGCCCATTGAGTGTGATGTTGGCTGTATTTTTTTCATATATGGCCTTTACTATCTTGAAGTATGTTCACTATACTCCGAATTTGATGAAGGTTTTTATCATAAACGAGTGCTACACATTATCACATGCTTTTTAGCATCTATTGATATGATCATGTGGTTTTTGCCTTTCCTTTTGTTTATGTGACGTATTACATTTATTGATTTGTGAATATTGTACCATCCATGCATCCCTGGGATGAATCCCAATTGTGATGGTATATGACCTTTTTAATGTATTACTGGATTTGGTTTGCCAATATTGTGTTGAGGATTTTAGCATCTATGTTCATCAGCAATATTGGGTGGTAGTTTTTTTCTTTATTGTGGCTTTACCTGGTTTTAGATTTAGAATAATACCTGTCTCATAAAAAGAGTTTGAGATATTTTCCTCTTCTTGATTTTTAGCACAGCTGAGCAGGATAAGAGTCATCTCTTCCCTAAATTTTTGGTAAAATTTACCTGGTATGCCCTCTGGTACAGGAATTTTGCATGCCGGGAGATTATTGAATTCTCCTTCAATTTCACTAGTAGTTATTGTTCTATTCAATTTCTGCTTCTTCTTTTAGGAAATTTATATTTTTCTAGAAATTTGTCCATCTCACCCAGGTTGTCAAATCTCTTGACATATAGACTTTCATAGTAATTAATGACTCTCTCTCTCTCTCTCTCTTTTGATGAACCTTGTTAAAGGATTGTCAATTTTGTTTATATTTTCAGAGAAAGAGCTCATGGATTTATTGCTCCTTTAATGGTTCTGTTAGTCTCCATGTCATTTAATTTTGCTCTAATCTTGACTATTTCCTTCCTTCTACTTGCTCTGGGCCTTGTTGTTGTTCCTGTAGTTCATGTAGATGTGGCGTTTGGTTGTGTATTTAAAATTTTTCTACCTTTTTTTAGGTATGCATCTATTGTAATGAACTTTCCTCTCAGGACTGCCTTCTATGTGTACCATAGGTTTTGGACTGTTGTGTGTTAATTTTCATTTGTTTCTAGACAGTTTTTGATTTTTTCCTTGATTCCATACTTAGCCCATTCAGTGTTTATTCAGTCTCCATGCATTTGAATGTTTTGAGTTTTTCTTTGAGGCTGGTTTCTTGTTTCAAGCCATTGTGATATGAGAAGATGCTTGATATGATCTCAATTTTCTTGTATTTGTTTAGACTTGTTTTGTGTCCTATCATGTGGTCTATCTTTGAAAAACATCCCATGTGCATTTGAAAAGAATGTGTATTTTGCTTCTTTGGGGTGAGATGTTCTGTATACATCAATTAAGTTCATTTAGTTTAGAGTGTGGTTCAGTGCCACTGTATTCTTGTAGATTCTTTGGAATATCAATCCATTTTTGACAATTCGGTGTTAAAAATCCCCTACTATAAGTATGCAGTTGTCTATATCTTGAAGTGCCCCAAGATTTTCCTTATGTATTTGTATGCTCCTATGTTTGATGCATGTGTTTAGAATGGTTATAACTTCTTGATTGATATTTCCCTTAATTATTATGGAGTGTCTTTGTTTGTCTCTTTTTATGGGCTTTGTTTTGAATTCTATTTTGTCTGATATAAGCATAGCTACCCTGGCTGTTTTTGTGTCCATTTGCTTGGGATATTTTTCTTTCCCTTCAGTATCAGTTTGTGTAGATCTTTTCTTATGAGATGAGTCTCTTGTAGACAGCATATAGGAGTGTCATGTTTTCTTATCCATTAATCAAACCCATGTCTTTTGATTGGAGCTTTTAATCTATTTACCTTTAAGGTTATTGATAGTACTTATTCATTGCCATTTTTTCTGTACTCGTGTCTCTCTCTCTCTCTTTCTTTGTCTCTTTCCTCTTCTTTTTATAGTAGTCTCTTTAGCATCTCTTGCATTGGTGGCTTGTTGGAGACATACTCTTTTAGCCTTCTTTTGCATAGGAAGTCTTTATTTCACCATCTATTTTAAATGAGAAACTTGCTGAATAGAGTAGTCTTGGTTGTAGGTCCTTTTTTCCCCCCATTATCTGGAATATTTCATGCCAATATCTTATGGTGCGTAGTGCCTCTGTTGAGAAATCTACTGATAGCCTTTTTGGAGATCCCTTGCATGTTAATAGCTATTTCTCCCTCTCTGCCTTTAAGATTCTCTCTTTGTTTTTAAAATTTGGCAGTTTAATTATGATGTGTCTTAGACTGGGCCACCTTGGGTTAATCTTGAGTGAGACCCACTGTGCTTCCTGAACTTATGTGACTTTACCCTTCACCAAGGTAAGGAAGTTTTCCATCATTGTTTTTTACACAGGTTTCCTATCCCTTGCTCTTTTTTTCTTCTGATAGTCCTATGATATGAATGTTGTTACATTTCATATTGTCTTGAAGTTCCTTTAAATTATTCTATTTTTTTAGTCTTTGTTCAGTTTTTGCACTGCCTGGTTATTTATTTCTACCTTGTCTTGCAGCTTGCTGAGTCATTTCTCTGTTTCATCCAGCCAGATTTTAATTCTTCGTAATCTATTTTTCATTTCAGATATTACATCCTTCATTTCTTCCTGGTTCTTGTTTATATTTTCTATTTCCTTTTTCATGTTGCTGTAGTTCCCATTGAGTTCCTTGTAGTTGTCACTGAATTCCTTGAACATGCTTATAATCATTTTGTTGAAATCTATGTCTGATACATTGCTTGTCTCAATTCCTTTTAGCTCTTTTTCTGGGGATTCCTCCAGTCCTTTTGGTTGATGGTTCTTTCATTGCACATCTTAGGTGCCTCTTTTTTTGTATTTGTTCTGCATCTCAGGATGCTCTGCTTTGCTTCCCTGTTTTGTGTGTTGGCTTTCTCTAGAGTTCTGTGGGACTCAGTGGTGCAGTCTCTTTGATCTCCTGATCTGGATGCTCTAGGTCTGTCCTTTATTCAGTGTGTCTGAGTTCTCTTGTTGTATTTGGGCTTTGCTTGTTGGTGGATCATTCATTGGTGGGTTCTTCCCTCCAGCTGGTTGACTGGTAGTTACAACTCCTGCCACATCTTGTATGTTCCAGGTGGTTTATGAGCCCTGGCATAGCAGTCTTATTCACATCTCCAGTTCTGAAAGCACCTACTTTACGGTAGTCTTCAATTTTTCAAATGGTAAAACATTAACTATGATACCTTGTCTACTTTGATATGCAATAAATTGTGATAAAAGCCTTCAACAAAAAGCTGAAGATTCTATCCCAGCAATCGCTATTACCCAGTCACTGCTTCCTCACAGTCACTCCTACAGCTTATTCTCCTAAAAATAATGTTGTAACAATTAAATTTTGTAAAGAACATTTAGAAAAAAATGTTTTATTGAATAATAAAAATATGAAAAGTTTTAGGAAAGCACACTGAAACATGATGGAAAAGTGCTTTGAAAAATCAAGTGATGGAAATTTTCAGCTGTACTAATAAAAGACCAAGCATATCAGAAGTATATGCACAGAAACATGTGTACATTACATCTAATTATAGGGATTTTTCCTAAGGAAATTTACCTACAAATTGTGAAAAATCATACTTGATAGCTGCTTTAATTTGACATTTAAAAAATTACTGAGGCAAAATAATTTAATGACTTAGAGAACAAAATCAGATTGCATGTGTATTAAAAACAACTTCCACATTTTCTAACTGTAAAACCTTTGATGGGTTATTTAAGCCTTCTCTATTTTAATTATTTCTTATAAAAATGAGGATGCTAATGACAGTAAGTAATTTGAAGAAAAATTTTTAGGGTCAATCAATATACTGTGTATAAAGCACTTTAACATTATATGGCACATAGTCAATATTCAACACGTGTTTCAAAAAAATGTTTAATCATGGTAAAAACAGACAACATAAAATTTACCACCTTAACTATTTTAAGTGTACAGTTCCATATTGTTAACAGTAAGATTGCTGTGTGAATGATTACCAGTACTTTCTTTTCTTTTTTCATTTTTTCTTTGTAAAAATTGTTGTGCAAGTACAGTTGTCTCTATTTTCACCCCACCATGCTCCCCATCCTACACATCCACAACTCCCACTCTCAAGCCTACCCCCATTGGTTTTGTCCATGTGTCCTTTATACATGTTCCTTGATGACCCTTCCTCTATTATCCCCTAATATCCTTCTCTCTGCTGCTCTCTGGTTATTGTGTGTTTGTTCTTAATTTCAATGTCTCTGATTGTATCTTGCTTGCTTGTTTATTTTGTTGATTAGGTTACACCTGTAGGTGAGATCCTATGATATTTCTTTTTCATTGCCTAGCTTATTTCACTTAGTATAATGCTATCCAGTTCCATCCATGCTGTCATGAAGGGTAGGAGCTCCTTCTTTCTGCTGTGTAGTATTCCATTTTGTAAATGTATGAAGACTTTATTTAATTTTTTAGAGGGAGAGGAAGAGAGGGAGAAAGAGAGGTAGAGAAACATCAATGAATGGTTACCTCTCATGCTCCCCCTACTGGGGAACTGGCTTACTACCAAGGCATGTGCCCTGACAGGGAATTAAATCCAAAACCCTTTGGTTCGCAGGTGGGCGGGCACTCAATCAACTGAACCTAACCGTCCAGAGTAAGTTTTTCTTCTTGAAGAAATGAAACTCTATATTCATTGAATAGATCCCCATTTCAAATCCCCTCAGCCGATGGAAGCTTTCTATTTCTATGATTTTGACTATTTTAGAGATTTCATATAAGTGAAATAATGAAGTATTTACTTTTTGTGATTGACTTATTTAACTGAGCACAACATCCTTAGGATTCATCAATGGTGTAGTATATAATAGGACTTTTTTCTTTTCAAGGCTGAATAACATTTCATTGTATGTGTATGCTACAATTTTTTAAAGTATATTTTATAGATTATGCTATTACAGTTGTCCTATTTTTTCTCCCCTTTATTCCTCTCCACCCTGCCCCCCTTTCACCACTATACCCCCACTTAGTTCATGTCCATGGGTCGTACTTATAAATTCTTTGGCTCCTTCATATTCTATACTATTCTTTCCCTACTCCTGTTTATTTTGTACCTACCATTTATGCCTCGTATTCCTTGTAATTTTCACCCATTCTCACCTCCCCCCGCTCCCCACCAATTACCCTCCATATGATCTCCATTTCTGTGATCCTGTTCTAGTTGTTTGTATACTGTGTTTTTGTTTTTAGGTTCGATTGCTGATAGTTGTGAGTTTGTTGTCATTTTACTCTTTGTATTTTTTATCTTGTTTTTCTTAGATAAATCCTTTTAACATTTCATATATTAAGGGCTTGGTGATGACAAACTCCTTTGACCTTATCTGGGAAGCACTTTATCTGCCCTTCCATTCTAAATGATAGCTTTGCTAGATAGAGTAATCCTGGATGTAGGTCCTTGCCTTTCATGACTTTGAATATATTTTTCTCCAGCTCCTTCTTGCCTGTAAAGTCTCTTTTGAGAAACCAGCTGATAGTCTTATGAGAACTCCTTTGTAGGTAACTGTCTCCTTTTCTCTTGCTGCTTTTAAGATTCTCTCCTTATCTTTAATCTTGACTAATGTAATTATGAAGTACCTTGGTGTGTGTTCCCTTGGGTCTAACTTCTTTGGGACTCCCTGAGCTTCCTGAACTTCCTAGAAGTCTATTTCCTTTGCCAGACTGGGGAACTTGTCCTTCATTATTTTTTCAAATGAGTTTTCCATTTATTACTCTTCCTCTTCTCCTTCTGGCACCCCTATGATTCACATGTTGGAATGTTTAAAGTTGTACCAGAGATTCCTAAGCCTCTCCTCATTTTTTTGAATTCTTGTTTCTTCATCTTGTTCTGGTTGAATGTTTATTTCTTCCTCCTGCTCCAAATCATTGATCTGTGTCCTGGTACCCTTCCCTTCACTATTGGTCGCCTGTACATTTTCCTTTATTTCCTTTCCATAGCCTTCACTTTTTCCTGTTTTGTGACCATACACAACCATTTCTGTGAGCATTCTGATTACCAGTGTTTTGAACTCTGCATCTGATAGACTGGCTATTTCTTGATCACTTAGCTGTATTTTTTCTGGAGCACCAGAGTAATGGTGATATCATTTATTGACCCTGTGTGTCCTTAGGCAGCCTGTTCCAGACTTCTAGGGATATAGTGTCTGTGGCTGTCTCCTTCAGTTGTTAATCCAGTCACTCTGGTCTCAGCAGTCAGGCTTAAACTACACAGGGCAGGGCAGAATCCCTCCTGGGGTCAGGGCTATTGTTTCCCCTCAGGCTGCTGGTGCTCTGAGGGCAGTGATCTACCTGAGCATGATGGCTGCTGCTGTATGGGGGATGACTCAGCACCATCTACTCTCTCAGCTCTCTCCCCAAAGCCTCCATGTCCCTATTCTGTTCTCAGGCATCTCTAGCCCACTCTGCCCCTGCCTTTGCCAGAGCCCAGGGTAAGTGGCTGTCTGTGAAAATTTGTGCATTAGCCCTTTAAACAGCTTTTTGCATCTCCAGCTATATGTCTCTGGCAGAGAGCAACCCTGCTGTTTTTTTTTTTTTTTTTTTTTTCTGCTGGTTGTTATCTGTGTACATTTTGGGCTCTGGTGCTCTACACTAGGGATCCAGCTTAGAGTTTAGACCCCACTCTTCCCAAAGGGATCCAACCAGCTGCTTAATTATCCCTCTGGTGCTGCTGCTTATGGGCACCCAGCCAGCCTTCTCAAATATCCACTCTAGTCCTTACCAGTCAGGTTGTGCCGAAGCTGATTCTTCTGTCTGTCCAAGGTTATAAGGCTTATCTCTTGCTATTTTTTAGTTGTTTGTTCAGGGACATTTCTCCACAATATAGTTGTAATTCCAGATTGATGGTGGGAGGAGGTTAGTGTGACTTCCATTCACTCCTCTGCCATCTTGCCAAACTTCAACTTCAATTTCTTACCTACAAATGAAAATAATACATAACTAGTATAGTTACTATGATGATGCACATATGTGAAGTTGTTACATGCTATCAGGTAACAGATGGTCAGTATAATTTTAGTAATAATAGAGATAATACTAGAAATAATAAGTAGCCAAAGAACTATGTCTAGAAGGAATATTCTTCCATTGATTCAGAAGATGTGATATTGGTAGTAAGAATGTCCTTCAGTAGTTTTTGTACCATATAGGTAAGTTGCCACCAACTCTAACTTAAGGTAGAACTGTCTATGTCAAACCTTTAATAAATATTCATCTGACACTTATTCCTCTTAAAAATCTGTTTGTCTTGTAATCACCTTTGTAACCCAATATCCTCAAAAATATTATCATAAATTTCCCTCAGATTTATCAACATTTCTGGTTGTCCTCCTTTGACATGAAAGAAGAATTGCACTCATTATCTTCCCCTTTAAAGTTAGGCATGACAATGCATCTTCCCTGGTTCAATAAATATGAGCATGGATGATGCACATCAATTTTTTGTGGAAGAATTTAAGATCTAGTGTTCTACTTCCTGTTATTTTTTTCATGCCTCCTCAACCAAGGGATATATTTCATATAGTGTAACTACAGAGTATTAAAACCTCTCAAGATCCTGAATTAATGAATCCCTAGAGAGAGAAGAGGGGCCTAACTGAGGTACCTGAATATATATCTGACTTTCATAAGTGAGAAATAAACCTTCGTTGTGTTACTCCACTTTAAAGTAGAAGTTCTTGCTGTAGCATAACCATAGCTACCTTACTGACCCTCAGTCTAATTTCTGTAGTGGCACAAACTCAGGGATACTTAATTGTAATGGTCCAATATCAATTAATGTATCTCTTAGCTACAAATAATATACTTTTTGCTTCTCATCGAGATGCCTAATCTATTCAGTACAATATTGACACTACAACCTTTTCCATTGAAGATATCCTCTGAATTTAGTGAAGCTTTTCACAGGTTTCATAGTCTTTATCTTTTTGAAAAGGCAATATTTTAAATAAAGTAGGCTAAATTAGCCCTTTTTACTTTTCCCTTTCACTCTCACAAGTGCAATAAAATACACAGTTAAAATTCATTCTCATGCACGTGTCAGACTTAGAAAGATTAGTGGATAATAGAGTCCAAATAAGGAGCTTTTGAACATTAATCCACCAAGAGTTTAAGTTAGAAAATGTATCATCTTTCGAGTTCTTGGATATAATATCTAGCCAGATAGATTTGGATGGATTGTGTAATACTTGCAAAGATGTGGATTGGTGTGAATTAAGAACTCATTTTCTTCTACCATCTGGTGCATTAACTTTTATTGTAGAAAACAGTCTATGCTATTGTACTGCTCAGTGTAGTCTTTTATAAACTTTCTTTTCATAACTTGCATGCAAGTAACTGTCTAATTTACCTGGTGTATGATTATGATAAAAGTGGTGATATTGATCTTTATCCATTGAGAAAAATGTGATCAGCAAAGACATTGTGTATGGTTTGTCTGGCAAAACACACAAGTTTTTATTTCATTCTTATTTATATTATCTTTAAAAACTGTATATATCCAGAAAGTAGCACCAAAGATTTCTGGTTGTTTACATGTTGAAGACCCAGGGCTGGCAGGATCTTCTGGTTATATAAAAGAGAGAGGAAAAAAGAAGGACCTAGATTGAGAAATAGAAACAGGTTTAGGGAACCAAGCAAAAAGATAATGAGGAAGAGGTTCTGATGCTGTGATGTATTTAAAAAGTCTTAGTGCCATATTAATGGACACTTAAACATTATTTTCCAGGTTCATTGTAATATAATTGACATTTAACATTGTATAAATTTAAGGTGTATAATTTAAATAATTTTATATGTATATATTTTTAAAAATGGTTATGACAAAAATGTTAATACCTCCAGCAGTTCATGTACTTACACTTTTTTGTGTGTGGTGAGAACTTTTATAATCTACTCTTTTGGCAACTTTAAAACATACAGATGGTTCATGACTTATGATATCTCAATAAACCCTTGAAACTATCAGAAGTCAAGAACATATTTGAAACATATAACCAACCAAATATAGCTTAGTGTAACCTATCATAAATATTTGTTTGTGCACAGAACAAATATTTTAGCCTATAGTTAGGTGAAATCTTCTAACGCAAAACCTATTTTACAACAAAGTGTTGAAAAATCTCATGTAATTTATTAAATACTGTACTATCAATGAAAAACATAATGGTTATATGGGCACTCGCCATTAATATACACATTTGATAACACATTAGGACTGGAGAGTGTTTGAAGCTTTAAACTAAAATTATCTGCTGGATGATGGGGATGTTACAGTGACAGGGCCATCAATTTCTCTATCTTCTGATGAGTCTTGAAAATAGATGGTAGAAGGCACTGGGTCTTCAACACTTGTTGATGATTTAGCAGGCATAGTGTTTCCACCATATCCCTTTTGCACCATTGTAAGATCAAAATGTCATAAGTTGACCCATAATAAATCATGGACCATGTGTATGATACAGTATTGTAACTATAGTTGCCATGCTACATTTGAAGTAACTAAAACTTATACATCTTATAACTGGAAGTTTGTATCTATTGACCATTTTAACCATTTCCCACACAGCCCACCCCCTGCCCTGTATAACTACTAATATATCTTTTGTTTCTATGAGTTCAACTTTTTTTATATTCCATGTAAGTGAGGTCATACAGTATTTATCTGACCTGTTCATATAGCATCATGCCCTCAAGGTTTATATGCATGTTGTCATAAATGCCAGGAATTCATTCTTTTTTATGACTGAATAATATTCCTGTGTATCTATTACCTTTTCCTTATCCATCATATGACAATGAACACTTGGGTTGTTTCCATACCTTCACTATTGTAAATAATGCTGCAGTGAACATTCAGGAGCAGATATCTCTTCATGATAATGATTTTATATTCCTTAGAGGTATACCCAGAGATGGAATTGCTGGATCATATTGTAGATCTACTTGTAATTTTTGAAGAATCTCTATACTGTTTTTCATAATAACTATACCAATTTACATTACCACAAAGAATGTACAAGGATTCCCCATTGTTCATATCATCATCGGCACATTATATCTTGTTTTTTGGTAATAGCCATTCACAGGTGTGTGGTATCCTTATCAAGGTTCTGATTTACATCCCTGATGATTAGTGATTTTGAGCACCTTGTCATGTACCCGTTGAACATTTGAAGACATTTTAATTTTTTTTATTTTTTACAGTTTTTCAAGTACAGTTGTCCGCATTTCCCTCCTCTAGTTCCCCCATCCTACCCTCAATCTTTCCCCAATTTGGCTTTGTCTATTGGTCCTTTTTACATGTTCTGCAATAACCCTTTCCCTTCTTTTCCCCATTATCCCCCTTGTAGACCAAGGGACATAAAGGAAGGAGTAAACAAATGGAACTTCATAAAAATAAAAAGCTTCTGCATGGCTAAAGAAAACAACAGCAAAATGAAAGGGAACCTACTCTATGGAAAATATATTTGCAAATGATACCTCAGACAAGGGTTTGATCTCCAAATTATATAAAGAACTAACATGACTTCACTTCAGGAAGACCAAAAACTCAATTAAAAATGGGCAAAGGACCTGAACAGACACTTCTCCCAAGACATACAGAGGGTTTAGAGACATAAATGGATGTTCAGCATCACTATCCGTCAGAGAGATGCAAATTAAAACCACAATCAGATACCACTTCACACCACTCAGAATGGCCATCATAAACAAATCAACAAACAAGTGCTGACGAGGATGTGGAGAAAATGGTACCATAGTACACTGTTGATGGGAATGCAGACTGGTGCAGCCACTGTGGAAAACAGTAAGGAATTTCCTCAAAAAACTAAAAATGGAATTGTCTTTAGACTCAGCAATTCCACTGCTGGGATTATACTCTAAGAATCTTGAAGATATTCTTTGAGGGAAAAAAAAATCTATTCAGACCCTTCCTCAGTGTTTTAATTGAGGTAACTTTGATTTATTTGAATTCTTTGGGTTTTTATTTTTTGCAATTAAGTTGTATGAGTTCTTATATATAGGCTTTTTAATTTATTTACTTTTATTGTATTTTTTCCTTTACCATTATTCTCTGTATACTGCCCTGCCTGCCCCCTGCCACCCTGCAATCATCACACTGTTGTCTGTCCATGGGTCCTTTATCTTTTTTAAAAAAGATTTTATTTATTTATTTTTTTAGAGAGAGGGGGAGGGAAGGAGAAAGAGACAGAAATATCAATGTGAGGTTGCTCCTCACGTGGCACCAACAGGGGACCTGACCCATAATCCAGGCATGTGCTCTGACTGGGAATCGAACTGCTGACCCTTTGGTTCACAAGCCCATGCTCAATCCACTGAGCTACACCAACTAGGGCAGTTCTTTATCCTTTTCGTTCAATCCATCCACTCCCTAAACTCTTTCCCCTTTAATTGTCATTATGTTCTCTATGAGACTATGTATTTTGCTTAGCTCAATCTGTTCACTACATTCCACATATGAGTGAAATCATATTGTATTTATCTTGATATTAACCACTTATCATATGTATCAGTAAATATGTTCTCCAATTCTGTGGATTTGCTTTTTATTTTGTTGATGTTTCCCTTTGATCTGCAAAAACTTTTTTAGTTTGAGTAGTCCAATTTGTTTATCTTTTATTTTGTTTCCCTTACCTGGGGAGATATGTCTGATAAAATATCGCTATGAGCAATGCCTGAGATTGTTGCCTATATTTTCTTCTACAATTTTTATGGTTTTGGGTCTAATACTTAAGTCTTTCATCCATTTTGAATGTATTCCTGTGTGTGGTGTAAGAAAGTGGTGTAATTTCATTTTTATACATGTATCTATCCAGTTTTCATAACATCATTTATTGAATAAATTATATTTAGCCCATTTTATGTTCTTGGTTCCTCTGACAAATATTAATGGGCTCTAAAGTTGTGGGTTTATTTCTGTAGTCTCTATGCTGTTCCATTAAACTATGTGTCTATTTTTATGTCTGTACCAGGCTCTTTTGGTTACTATGGTCTTATAGTATAGTTTGATATTAGGTAGTATTATTCTTCCAACTTTGTTCTTTTTTCTCAGGATTGCTGTTTCTGTGTGAAGCCTTTTGTGGCTCTATATACATTTTTTAAATATTTGTTCTAGTTCTGTGAAATACATCACTGGAATCTTGGTAGGAAATGTACTGGATTTATAGATTGCTTTGGGTAGTATGAACATCTTAATGATGTTAATTGTTCCTATCCATGAACATAGTATGTGCTTTCACTTATTTGTATCTTCTTCAATTTCTTCCTCTAAGGACATATACGTTTTCAAGTACAGGAATTTTACATAATTGGTTAGATTACTTCCTTGGTATTTTAGTCTTTTGAAACAATTGTGAGTGGGATTGTTTCCTTAATTTCCATTTCCGTTAGTTTGCTATTGGCATATAAAAATGCAAATGATTTCTGGGTATTGATTTTGTATCCTGCTATTTTGCTGAACTTATTGGCACTAGTAGTTTCTTGGTGGAACATTTGAAGATCTCTGTGTACAGTATCATGTCATCTGCAAATAGAGTTTTACTTTTTCCTTTTCAATTATTGTCTGATTGTTGTTGCTCTGACTTCCAGTACTATGCTTAATAAAAGTGGTGAAAGCAGACATCCCTGCCTTATTCCCAATTTCAAGGGGAACACTTTTAGTTTTTTCCATTGACTGTGGGTTTGTCATGTATGACCTTTATTATATTTAGGTATGTTCTCTCTATTCCCACTATGCTGAGAATTTTTATTATAAATGGGTGCTGGATATTGTAAAATGTTTTTCTTCCTCTATTGATATTATCATGTGTTTTTAATCCATCATTTTGTTTATGAATAACATTTATTGATTTGTGAATGTTATATCAACCTTTCATTCCTGGAATAAATTCCACTTGATCATGGTGTATAATCTTTTTGATGTATGGCAGTATTTGGTGGGCTAATATGTAGTTGAAGATTTTAGCATCTGTGTTTATCACTATAGGATATTGGCCTACAGTTTCTTTTTTTTGTAGTGTCTTTATCTGGTTTTTGAATTAGGATAATGCTGGCCTCACAAAAAGAGCTTGGGAGTATTCCTTCCTCTTGAAGTTTGTGAAGTAGTTTTGAGGACAGGTGTTAGTTCTCTCATTGTTTGGTAAAATTCACCTGTGAACAATCCAGTCCAAGGCTTTTGTTTGTTGGGAGTCATTTTGATTAATGCTTCAATTTCATTAGGTGTAACTTATATTTCATATTCTCTGATTCTTCCTGATTTAGTTTTGGAAGATTGCAAGTATCTAGAAATTTATCCATTTCATCCAGGTTGTGCAGTTTATTGGCATAGAGTTGTTTATAATATTTTCTAACAATCCCTTGCATTTCTTGGTGTCAGTTGTTATTCTCTTTCATGTCTGATTTTATTTATTTGGGCACTCTCTCTTTCTTTCTTGATGAGTCTGTTTACAGGTGTGTCAATCTTTTCAAAGAAACAGTTTTTGGAATCATTGATCTTTATATCACTTTTTTAAGATTCTATTTAATTTATTCCTGCTCTGATTTTTATTATTTCCTTCCTTCTACTCACTTTGGCCTTTGTTTCTTGTTCTTTTTTGAAGTTCCTTTAAGTGTAAAGTTAAATTGTTTATTTGAGTTTTTTCTTTTTTCTTTTTTTTTTTTTTTGACATAGGACTATAATTCTATGAATTTCCCTCTTAGGTTTGCTTTCCCTGTGTCCCTCAGATTTGGGATTGTTGTATTCTCATTTTCACTTGTTTTAAATATCTTTTGTTTCTTCCTTGATGTCATTGTTGGCCCGTTCATTGTTTAATAATACATTATTAACTTCCATGTCTTGTAGTTTCATAGCATTGTGGTCAGACAAGATGCTTGACATGATTTCAATCTTCTTAAATGTATTGAGACTTGTGTTGTGTCCTAACATATGATCTAATCTGGAAAACATTCCATATGCACTTTAGAAGTATGTATAGTCTGCTGCTTTGGGGTGAAATGCTCTGAAGATATCAATTAAATCCATTTGATCTAGTGTATCCTTTAAGGTAGCTGTCTTCTTGTTAATTATCTGCCTGGAAGATCTATCGATTGAAGTCAAAGGAGTATTAAAAGACCCCAACAATTACTGTGTTTCTGTCAATCTCTCCCTTTATGTCCATCAAGTTTTGCTTTACATATTTAGGTGCTCCTATGTTGGGTGTAGAAATGTTTACTAGAGTTATAGCCTCTGGTTGGATTGTTCCCCTTATTATTATGTAGTATCTTCCTTTGTCTCTTACTGTAGCCTTGGTTTTAAAGCCTATTTTGTCAGTTATAAATATTGCTACCCCAAGTTTTTTTCCCTTTCCATTTGCAAGAAATACCTTTTTTCTTCCTTTACTTTTTTTTGTGTGTGTGCGTATCTTTTGATTTGTGGTGGGTCTCTTGGAGGCAGCATGTATATGGGTCTTGTTTTCTTATCTCTTCAGCTACCTTATGTCTTTTGGTTGGATCATGTAAGCCAATCACATTTAAGGTGATTATTGATAGATATATATTTAGTGCCATTTTATTGTTAGACTATTCTTTGTTTTTTTTCTTCTCTTCTTCCCCTTCCTCTTCTTCCTTCTCCTCCTTCTTCAAGTAAGCCCTTTAACATTTACTGTAGTACTGGTTTTGTGTTAACAAACCCCTTTACCTTTTTCTTGCCTGGGAAGCTCCTTATTTCTGCTTCAATTTGAAATGATAGCCTTGCTGGGTAAAGTAGCCTTGTTTGAAGGTCCTTGCTCTTCATCATCATGAATATTTCATGCTACTCCCTTATGGCCTGAAATGTTTCTGTTGAGAAATCAGAAGACAGTCTAATAGGTGCTCCCTTGTAGTTAACTACCCACTTTTCTCTTGCAGCTTTTAGCATTCTCTCCTTGTCTTTAAGCCTTATTATTTTGATTATGATGTGTTGCTGTAGACCTCTTTGGGTCCAACTTGTTTGGGACTGCCTGACCTTCCTGGACTTGTGTGTCTTTTTCCTTCACCAGATTAGGGAAGTTTCAACATATTATTGATGCGGACACCGGCTAGCAGTGTCTGCGTCATTATGGATGAAATAAAACATATACACGGACTACCGAGTCTGGTGGAGGAAAAAGGACGACAGAGTGGCTTTTCTCTCAAGGGGAGCAAAAGCCACGGCCTCCTCCATGACAGGCCTTTATTCTATTTCTCCTCCCATTACAATATGGTCCTCACTCACCATCCCCAGTTACAACAAAAGAAGCCGATGCTCCTAATCACATCACAGAAGAAGGATATTAGCAAATGAAAAGGCAAAAGTGGTTGAGCCGGTTACACTGGTCCCTGCAAGGTTTAGCATGGATTTTAGGAAGTTACAACAAGCATTTGCAGGGTGAGGGAGTTTTTAGCAAAAAGCAGCTTAGGTATATTGCAAATCTGATTACCCACAAGAGAACCTATCTGTGGGCGTGGGTCCTGTGCATCTCCGAGTGGGAGCTGGGCCCACGCCACACAGAAGGGTCTGCCACACATTATTTCTTCAAATATGTCCTTGATCCCTTCCTTGCTCACTCTCTTCTTAGGGATGGAGATGTTGTTATACTTCATGTTGCCCCCAGAGGTTTCTTAAGCTTTCTTTATTTTTTGAATTTTTTTCTTTATGTTGTTGTTATTAGATATTTTTTTCTACCTTGTCTTCCAAATCACTGATTCTACTCTCTGCTTCATCTAATCTATTTATTCCTTCCAGTATACTATTTATTTCAGATACTGCATTCTTTATTTCTGATGAGTACTTTTTTGTGTGTTTTCTATGCCTTTTCTTATGCTTTTGAATATCCTTATAATCATTACTCTAAACTCTCCATCTGATAAATTCCTTGCCTCCATTTCACTTAGTTCTCTTTCTAGAGGATTGTCTTGTCTTTCATTTGGGGCCTATTTCCTTGTCTTCCCATTTTGGCTGCCTCTTATTTATTTATTGTATGCATTACCTATATTTGCAGAGACTCTGGTGCAGGTCTTGATCAGACGTTTCTTCTGACTAGCCCTGGGCAACCTATTTGGAGCTATTAATGATCTGCAGCTCTTAGCTCCCCCTGCTGAGACAGTCTGTGTGCAGAAAGAACCAAGGTGCACACCCAGGTCAGCTTTTATCAGCTCCAGGTCCATCGGAGGGCCAGTCATTGTCTCAGAAATCCCAGAGATCCACATTTGCCTGCAAACTTTCTGTTAAGCTTACTAAGTGAAAGTCTTCCAGCTGTATTCAGCAGCAAGGCATAAGCATCACCAGGTAGGTTAGAGTAATTGCTGAGGGTGGAGCTACTGCTTCCCTTCATGCTCATGCCATTCAGAGAGGAAAGTTAGGCCTGAGAAAGATGGCTTCTGTAGTATGGGGAATGGCTCAGCACAAGCATCCTAGCAACTGTTCTCCAGTTCTCTCCCTACAGCTACGAGCCCCAGACTCTTCTCATGTGTCTCTAGTGCACTCTTCCCTCCCTCTGCTGGAGCCCAGGGTAAGGGGCTGCAACAGAATTTTGTGCATTGGCCCTTTATGAGGCTCTCTGTGTCTCAAGCCATCTCTCCCTGGTGGATAGAAACCTGCTACTTTTCAAAGCTGTATGTTATTTAGGTTCCTTTCCCAGTTTTAGTGCTATAGTCTTGGGAGCCCAGCTTGGGTTTTAGACCCCACATTGCTCAGTGGTACTCCCCACCTGCTGAAATATCCCTTGTAAACTTCAGCTGCCACCTTTGGGAGCCCAGCCAGCTATCTTGTGCCTCCTTCTCACTCAGCACCAGTCTGTTTGTGGCGATGTGGCTTCTTCCCGCTGTATGTAGTTATAAGGTTTCTCTCCACCTAGTGTCCTATTAGCTTTTCAGGATGATTTTTCTATAATTTAGTTATAATTTCAGTTTGTTCCTGGGAGGAGATTCATGTAGATTCTATTTGGGCTCTCTCTATATATAAATTTTTCACAGTCTTTCTTAAAATTATATTTTATTGATTGTGCTATTATAGTTGTCCCAATTTTCCCCCTTTTCCCCTTCCACCCAGCAACCCCATTCCCTGAGGAAATCACCCTACCCTTGCCCATGTTCCTCGTTATGCATATAAGTTCTTTGGCTACTCCATTTCCTGTACTGTACTTTACAACCCCATGGCTATTCTGTAACTGCCTATGTATACTTCTTAAACCCCTCACCTCTTCACCTATTCCTCTACACCTCTCTCCCATCTTGTACCCATCAATCTACTCTCCATATCCATGATTATGTCTCTTTTCTTCTTGTAAGCTTAGTTTGTTTTTTAGTTTCAATTGTTGACAAATACATATTTATTGCCATTTTACAGTGATCCCTCACCTATCACGGGAGGTACGGTCCAGAGACCCCCGTGATAGGTGAAAATCCATAAAGTAGTGGCGTTATCTTTATTTTATTATTTATATATATTTTAAGGCTTTATAAACCCTTCCCACACTCCTATAAACCTTTCCCACTCTCTTATTAACCTTTCCCACACTTATAAACACTTTATATGCTCTTAAACATTTTCTACACTTTAAGCCTACATAATTTTAACAACATATAAAATTCTATATGGGTACTCACCAGTGAAGTATACAGTTGTCCCTCACTATATCTGTATTCATAGTTTTAATCTTTTTTTTTCTTAAATAAGTCCCTTTAACATTTTATATAATAATGGCTTGGTAATGATGAACTCCTTTAGCTTTACCTTGTCTGGGAAGCTCTTTATCTGCCCTTTGGTTCTAAATGATAGCTTTTCTTGGTAAAGCAATCTTGGCTGTAGCTCCCTACTTTTCATGACTTTGAATATTTATTGCCAATCTCTTCTAGCCTGCAAAGTTTCTTTTCAGAAATCAGCTGAAAGTCTTGTGGGGACATCCCTGTTGGTAACAACTGCTTGTCTCTTGCTGCGTGTAAGATTCTCTCTTGTTTAACCATTGGCATTTTAATTATGATATGTGTTGGAGTGGACCTCTTTGCATGCATCTTGTTTGGGACTCTCTGTGCTTCCTGGTCTTGCATGTCTATTTCCTTCACCAAATTAGGGAAGTTTTCTTTCATTATTTTTTCAAGTTGATTTTCAATTTCTTACTCTTTGTCTTCTCCTTCTGGCACCCCTATGATGTGAAGGTTGGAACACTTAAAGTTGTCCCCGAGACTGCTTACACTATTCTCATTTTTTCTATTCATTTTTCTTTTTGTTGTTCTGGTGGGTTGTTTTTTGCTTCCTTATGTTCGAAATCATTGATTTGATTCTCAGCTTCATCCACTCTACTGTTGTTTCCCTGTAAATTTTTCTTTATTTTAATTAGTGTATCTTTTTTTTTTTTTTTTTGACTGGATCTTTTTATGCTGTTGAGGTTCTCACTAAGTTCCTTGAGCACCTTTATAATAGTGTTTTGAACACTGCCTCTGATAGATTGCTTGTCTCCATTTTGTTTAGTTCTTTTTCTGGAGTTTTGATCCATTCTTTCATTTGGGCCATGTTTCTTTGTCTCCTCATTTTGGCAGTCCCCTGTGTTTTTCTTTCTATGTATTAGGTAAAGCTGCTATGACTCCCTGATTTGTTAGCTTGGCCTAATGTAGGAGGTGTCATATAGGGACTGGTAGCACAGCTTCTCATATCACCCAACCTGGGTACTCAAAGTGTGCTCTCCATGTGTACTGAGGACACTCTCCTCTTGTAGCTGAGACTTGGTTTCTATTGGCAGGCTAATGGGAGGGATTTACCCAGGCCAGTCAGCTGCAAGGACTGGCTATAACCACTGACCACCAACCTCTGCCTTCTGTGGAGGATTAGTTGTGTAGGGGCAGGGTTGTGGTGCTCTTCCTTGATGCTAGGTATAGTCCCATTTGCTTATGTTTGCTCTTGGTACTATTTCTTTGAGTATCATACCCATTAAATCTTGCTAAAACCAATGTCGAGGAGCTTTTTTCCCCTGTTATTTTCTAAGAGCTTTATGGTTTTGGGTTTTTTGTTTATGCCTTTAGTCCATTCATTTTAGGCCAACATATTTCAATTTATTTATTTATTTATTTATTTAACTTTTATTGTATTTTTTTGCCTTCAGTTCATTTTCTTTAGTCCATTTTGAGTTAACATTTTTAGTGGTTTAAGATAGGGATCTAGTTTTACTATATTGTATGTGAAAATCTGGTTCCCCGGTACTGTTTGGTAAAGAGACTATCTTTGTTTTCATTGAGTATTCTTGGTACACTAGTCAAATAGAGTAATACCCCCTTAACCACAGTTTTGGTTTCAGTTACCTACTTGCAAACATAGTCTGAACATATTAAATGGAAAATTCAAGAAATAAACAATTCCCAAGTTTTAAATCCCATGTCACTCTGAGTAGCAAGGTAACATCTCATGTCATACCACTCTGTCCTTCCCTGGATGTGAATCATCTCTTTGTCCAGTGTATCTATATTAGTCACTTATCAATAGTAATTACCTCAATCATCAGACCAACTGTTCTGGAATCACAATGTTTGTGCTCCATAACCCTTATTTTATATAATAAGGACCACAGAGAAGCAGCAAAATGTTTCCTTTAATTGAAAAGGTACATATTCTCAATAAAGACAGCAAAATGCGTGCTGAGGCTTTTAATATCTACAATAAAATAGGTATTATACCCATAAAATTGTGAAGAAAGAAAAAGAAATTTATGCTAGTTTGGCTGTCACACTTCAAACTGCAAATGCTATAGCTACAGCATATGATAAGTGTTTAGTTAAAATGGAAAAGTCATTAAATGTGTGAGTGGAAGAAGTGAACAATAAACTTGTTTTGATTGCGGGCAGTGTGTTGCACAAGAAAGGGTTGAGCCTCTACAAAGAGTTCAATAAAGGATCCTCTGAAACAAGTGACCATATTCACATAACTTTTATTGCAGTATATTATTATAATTGTATTTTATTATTTTATTGTTGTTAATATATTACTGTGTTTAAATTATAAATTAAACTTTATTATATACATGTACAGAAAAAATAGTATATATAGAGTTGGGTCTATTCTGGGCTTCAGACATCTACTGGGGGTTTGGACATGCATCCACCATAGATAAGGGGGGGACTACTGTATTAGTTGACCTCATATTGCAAGTTTATTTTGGGGCTCTAGGTTTTTCCCATTGGTCTATATTACACCGGATACCACAGAAATAGAGGGTTAGAAGAGACTAGTATGAATAACTATGCACCAACAGATTGGTCAACTTAGGAAAAGTGGATTAATTTTTAGAAACATATAATCTAGCAAGGCTGAATCATGAAGAAATAGATAACTTGAACTGATAAGTAATGAGTAAGTATTGGTAGACTGAATCAGAAATCAAGAAGCTCCCAATCAAGAAGAGCTCAGGACTACATGGTTTCACTGGTGAATTCTACCAAACATTTATAAAGGAATGAACTCTAGTCCTTGTCAAACACTTCCAAAATTTTGAAGGGAGGGAATACTCCTAGATTCATTTTAGAAAACCACCATTAACTTGATACCAAAATGAAATAAAGACACTGCAAGAAAACTACAAACCAATATCTCTGATAAACGTAGAAAAATTCTCAACAAACTATTGACAAACCTCATTCAAGAACCCACTTAAATGTTTATACATCATGTCTAAGTGAGTTTTACTCCTGGGATACAATGCTGGTTCAACAATAAATCAATAAATGTGATACACCACATTGAGAGAGTGAAAGATAAAAATAATATGATCAGACCTGGCTGGTGTAGCTCAGTGGATTGAGTGCAACCTGAGAACTAAAGGGTCGCTGGTTCAATTCCCAGTCAGGGCACATGCCTGGGGTGTGGGCCGGGTCCCCGGTTGGGGATGCATGAAGAGTATCCACACATTGATATTTCCCTCACTCTCATTCTCCTTTCCTTCCCTTCTCTCTAAAAAATAAATAAATAAAATCTTTAAAAATTATAATAATATGATCATCTCAATTGATGCAGAAAAAGCATTTGATAAAATTAAACATTCTTTCATGATTCAAACTCTCAACAAATTAGATATGGAAGGAAATAGCTCCATGTAATAAAGGCCATATTTGACGAAACCACAACTAACAACATATTCAGTCGTAAATGGTAGAAAGATATTCATCAATAATAAGGAACAAGACAAGTGTTTCTTTCTACCTGCATTGCTCCCATTCAACATAATACTAAAAATCCTAGCCAGTTATTGAAAAAGAGAAGAAATAAAAAGCATCCAAATAAATAAAGAAATAAAATATGACCTCACCTTTCAGTGGAACCTAATCAACAAAACAAACAAGCAAGCAAAATATAACCAGAGACATTGAAATTAAGAACAAACTGACTGTAACCAGAGGGGAGGGGGGAGGGGATAATGGGGAGAAAAAGGGAGAAGGGTTTTCGGGAACGTGTATAAAGGACACATGGACAAAACCCAGGTTGGGGGTGGGATCGGAGGTGGGAAGTGGGGATGGCTGGGGTGGGGGTAGTGGTGGGGGGAAAATAGAGACAACTGTTCTTGAACAACAATAAAATATAATAATCAAAAAATCATTTTGGATGAGAAGTCATATATATAGAAAATCCTAAAGAATCCATCATAAACTGTTAGAACTAAGAAACAATTTTTGTAAAATTTCAGGATGCAAAATTAATGTACAAAAATTGCTTTAATTCCTATACTTTAACAACACACTATCCAAAATAGCAATTAAGAAAACAATCTTATTTACATTAGCATAACAACAATACAAGTTTCAGAAATAAATTTAATCAAGGAGGTGAAAAATATGTACCCTAAAAACTATAAGACCTTGATGGAAGAAACTGAAGATATCAGTAAATGAAAAGATATCCAGTGTTCATGAATCAAAAGACTTAACATTATTAAAATGTCCCTTACTACCTTATGTAACCAATAGGGTCAATGCAATTCCTGTCAAGATTTCAATGGCATTTCTCACATAAATAGAAAAAAAATCCTAAAATTTGTATGGAATCACAATCAACCCCAAATAGACAAAATAATCCTAAGATAGAAGAGAAGAGCTGGAGGCATCACACTTTCTGATTTCCCACTATATTATAAAACTGTAGTAATTAAGCCACTACACATTAGTTTCTATTACTTGGCAGTTAAAAGTCTGTGTTAAGACAATGTTACTTGCAGCATTGCTTCCCAACTAGAGATTTATTAATTTTTTAATTGTAGTTGGGATATTCCAAGTATAACATTTTCTTTAATGTGAAGCTGAATAACGATGGAGAAGATGATATAATTGCTCTAAATAAACTCATCTTAAGTTTATAATCAAGTTAATCAATGGGCATAGGATATTGACAAACAATTCTATCATATTTCCCTGATTAATCATTTTTGACTATCTAAGATAAATAGTTTACAGCCTAGGTCTCCCCAGATTGTCACCCTTACTTTACCCAGTAACTTCATTGCACAATCCCTGAAGATGCAATTAGAGAACTATTTCCTTTGATTGCCTTAAATCCCACCAACCTACAAACTTCTGTACCCACAAAATCTTCTTTTTCTCTTATGCTGGAAGAAGAGTCTCTTGTATATAAGGCCAAAACTTCTATGTGATTCCATTCCTTTTTGCATACTTAAGCTGTTCATTCTTGTACATACAGCTGCCTAATGGATATGTCCACATGGAGGTCTAATAGCTATCTCCAACTTATGATCTACCTGGTTAAACTCCAGAATGCTGGTCTTTGTTCCTCTTACATAATTATACTAACATATTTCTACCTCAAAGATTTTGCTAATGCCATTCCTTCTACATGTATTTTATCAGATACTTTCATAGCTATCTTGGCTATAGTTTCATGACTTCTTTTCATAATTTCTATGTCATCTCAAAGTTTAAATCATCCAGAGAAGCCTTACCAACAGTCAAGCTAAAATTATTCTTTTACCAAACTATGGTTACATTCTATTGCATTGCTCTGTTTTATAGTCACCATCCAACTGTCCAGTACTTTATATTATCCGTTTTATTTGTTTGCTTTTTATGATCTCGACAGCAAATTAGGATGTAAGATCCTTTACAGGTGTTATATCTTTCAAATAACTTTAAGTATCCAAAACATCTATAATATGGTCTGGTATACAACAGGTCCATATAATTATCAGAGAAGACAAATACCTCAATGTTCACATAAATATTTGGGCAAATAAAGTATTGTAAACAAACACATTAAGGCGCTGGATGGATAGCTCAGTTGGTTAGAGTGTTGTCCTGATACACCAAGGTTGTGGGTTCGATCCCTTGCCAGGGCACATACAAGAATCAACAAGTGGATGCATAAATAAGTGGAACAACAAATAGATCTCTCTCTCTTTTTCCTCTCTCTCTCCCTCTCCCTTCCTCTCTTTCTCTTTGTCTCCCTCTCTCAAAAAATCCAGAAACGTATCGTTTGACAAATTGGAAAACTTCTGGATAATATTACTCTGACATAATTCTATTGTAGTTAGATTTGTGTGCCACCTTGTTAAATGCCTGATGGGTTTACAAAGTATGTATACTTTATTGGCAAAATCATAAAAAGAAGTGTTTTAATACAGACATTTTAATCATCCAATATTTTTATTTACATCGAGGTCATGGTGACACTTCATAGTTTATTTTAGAACTATCTATGTTACTTGAGTGTGGCAGACCCATCTGCATGGCGTGGGCCCAGCTCCCACTCCCAGATGCACAGGACCAACACCCACAGACAGGTTATCTCCTGGGGAATCAGATTTGCAATATACCTAAACTGTTTTGCTTCTTGCTGAAAAGACTCCCTCACCCTGCAAATGCTAAACCTTGCAGGGACCAGTGTAACCAACCAGCTCAACCACTTTCGCCTTTTCATTTGCTAATATCCTTCTTCTGTGATGTGATTAGGAGCATTGGCTTCTTTTGTTGTAACTGGGGATGGTGAGTGAGGACCATCTTGTAATGTGAGGTGAGATAGAATAAAGGCCTGTCATGGCGGAGGCCATGGCTTTTGCTCCCCTTGAGAGAAAAGTCACACTGTTGTCCTTTTTCCTCCACCGGAATTGGTAGTCCGTGTGTATGTTTCATTTCATCCATAATGATGCGGACACTGCTAGCCGGTGTCCACATCACTAGAGCTATGATTACCATGGCTAAAAGGATAAAAAAAAAAGTCTTCATCCTTGTATTTGCCCCCTTACTTTAAGCAAAACAACTAGAAGAAATGCATGTATACATATTTGTGAAATTAGGGCTAGATTAAAAATTCAAGGTTAGTTTTTAAGTTGTTTAATAATTCTACCAATTTCTTAAATTTGTTTAGGGCTATAAGGAACACATATAAAAATATTTATAATGTAACATTTGTGATGGTCCCAGCCTATAACAGTCCCTATCTAAACAATTTTACACATATAAAGCTCCTACCTCCTATAACCACTATCTTTACATACTGAAATGACAATAATAAAAGTAAGCCCATAAGATGTTGTATTCTGCATTTTTGTTTCCTGAAACTACAACATTGGGGTTATACACACACACACACACACACACACACACACACATATGTATATATGTATATATATACTCACACATATATAATTATATGTATAATTCTAGTGTATATATACTCACATATATATAATTCTATGTATACAATTATTAAAGCATTTATTGGATTTATTGAAATTATCTGTTTTCACTTCTATTATCACATAATACCATGTTGTAAACCTAATAAGTGTTCAACTAAACTTAACATATTAAAATAAATTTTAAACTTTTGTGATGGGGTAAAATTAGATTACTGATGCCCAAACTATATTCTCCAGCTTTTGTAATTGATAGCCATGTGGAAAATCGAGTTTATAACTTTTGTTGTCGGCCATAGTCTCTCATCAAATGAACTAACTTTTCTCTGATATCATAGTACTTGTTCTCAAAGCATATTATATATATATAAGATTATAACATAATCACAGGTTAATCATTATAATGATACAGCAGAATGGCTGTTTAAAGTCATGTCCCCAATATTTCTTTTTGTATTCATTTCCTCACCATTCCAGAACATCTATTGCACATTCCTTATTCGGTACATTCCTGACCTTACTTCTAGCAATAGCAATAGTTAGGGTGATAGATGGAGTATTAAGGCTATTTGTAACATCCATGGGATGATTTTAGAAATGATATAATAGAATGCAATGTTTACAGTATTCAAGCTATAAGTTGTGACCCCAGAGATAATATTTTGCTTTTTATTGAATAGATTGTTTTGCCTATTTCCTTCAAAAGCTTTGGTTTTAAAACAGTGTTCTTTAGAAAACCTTCAGGGGATTCAACAAAGTTTAAATTTCTTCTTAATATGTATTTATTGAAAATCATTCATAAAATTTTGCATACTCAAATTTATACACATTGCTTCATTTTTGTGCAGAGTTAAAAACAGAAAACTTTTCCCTCATATCTTTGCATAGACTTTAAGTTCTTGTGAATAGGAACTTAAAGTCATAAATTAATTTCTATTATTATTCAAAATTCTGCATGCCTATCCATACAAAATTGTACAAGCAAGTGCATATTGGCAGCACATATGCTGTGCTCAATAAAAATACCCAATGCCCTATTGTTAATAGTGACAGCATAGATGGAACTGGAGAGCATTATGCTAAATGAAATAAACCAAATGATGAAAGACAAATACCACATGATCTCACCTATAAGTGGAACCTAATAAACAAAACAAACAAGTGAGCAAAATACAACTGGATACATGGAAATAAAGAACAAACATACAGTGACCAGAGGGGAGGTGGGAGGGTGATAACGTAGGAAAGAAGGGGAAGGGTTGAGTCAATGAACATGTATGAAGGACCCAGGGGCAAAGACAATGGGGGACAGGATTGAATGTGGGAGCTGGGGCTGGGTAGGGCAGGGGAGAGTAATGGGGGGGATGGGGACAATTGTGATTGAACAATAAAAAAATGTTCAAAAACAGTGAACTTGTAAATTTATTTTGATCATATGTTAATGTCTAAACACATAAAGAAATAAAAGGAAACTTGATTTCTGTAGCTCTAATCATGTTTACTTTGGTATATCAAGTAAATTATATATTTTGCCTCCTTTAATGCAGAAACTACTAATGAAGCTTTTGGTACTGTGCATTGTATGATAACAATATAAAAGCAGATGTAGTAGTATTGTTGTCTCTAGCTACTGTGGCCTTTAGGAGTGAATTTTTATGACTATTAAGAATTATTGTGTAGCCCTGGCCCATGTGGCTCAGTTGGTTGCCTGTCATCCTATTGTTGCGGGAAATCAGAGTCAGATGTTTCGGGGTATGGAGGAGTCAGCCTTTATTCACACGCGCGGGCTCAGAGGAGACAGTCTCCAAATTCTGAGCCCCAATGGGGGTTGAGCTAGGGTTTATATCTGGTCGGGGTGGGGATCAGCCTACGGGATGGGCAGCAATGGTTCTCGGCAGGAACGCGGAGGAACTGTCCTTGGCAGGAACTCGGAGGCAGTAGTGGTTCTCATGCAGAGGCAGAAACTGAAAGGGGAGGGAGCAGATGCCTCTGCCACCTCGGGGCTGCCGTTGTTGTAACACTATTAACAACATGGTCGCCAGTTCTATTCCTGGTTAGTGAACCTACCTGGGTTGTGGGTTCCATGTTCCCTCCCTGGTCAGGGCTCTTGCAAAGGCAACCATTGGATGTTTCTCTCTCACAATGATGTTTTTTTCCCTCTCCTCTCTCCCTTCCTCTGTCTCTGAAATAAAATAAAATAATTTATTGTGTAAATGTATAATAGGGGAAGTGTATTAAATATTGTGTGATATGTTGAAATGTAAAAATGTAAATGTATAACATCTACACACAATATTATGATTGTCTAACTTCAAAATATATTTGATATTTCCAGTATTTTTGCTTATAACTAGGCAAAAATAGCATTACGTTAGCAATGACATTAATTTATTAATGTTTTTGAGAATGAATACAGGTGAGCTTTGCTTCACATTAATGATTTTCATTCTATTTAAATTAAAAAAAAATAGGAATGTGAATGATTTCTTCCCATTTTATAGCCAGCAAAGTAGTTTCCCTGGGCAACTATGGTTCAATCTCAAATCTACTAGTTACTTTTTGTGGCCATTCTCATCAGGATTTTCATTATCTATTAAAATGGTTATGTCCTCTCATATGACAATGATGTGACTCTGGGGATGAGAAGAACAGTAGTGATCCTTTTATTTACCAGGAGATGGAAAAATAACCCTTGGTTAGCAGCTGAACTCCTCTGAGAATCCATGGATAATTATGTTCACTTTATTGGTTCTTCATGTAATATTTTCTAGAACTTGTATGAATTAAAAAATAATAGACACACTTTTAAAGTTAAAAGTAATAAAAATTCAATTTGCCAAAGAAATGAATTTAAAGAGTTACTGAACTGTTTACAAGTAACCGTAATGACAATTTTCTCCTTGAAGCATGATTTGCAGACAATGAAATAATAATGTTTTTTAAAAAGTTTGTAAGCCTTAAATTTGGACAGAAGTAGTTTCATAGATCTTTTGCTTTCTTTCCTTTTTAAAATTCTAAGAAACTTAATCCTTGGTCATTCAAGTAATCAGATTCAATAGTCCTCATATGCCGGTAGCCATCTGCTGAAAGCTGTCTTCATGTGACATTGCCTTGTAACTGGATTTCGGAATTATTTGGCATGCCTGAAACATAGCCCATCTTCTGCTTCAGGCTATAAAATAGACTCTTATTTTTTCCCCTTCTCTCTATGATAACAATTTATGTTACAAATGTATCAAAGACTTTCCATTTAAACATTCAAATTCTTTGACTGTGTAGTGTTTGCTATTTCAAACTTTCTCACAGGACACAGGGGTTTCTGTGTCAATTTTCCACATTTCTGATAATAACAATAAAAATTTATGTACTTTCCTCAACTTTCAGCCTCTTTGATTTCCACTAAGGGTAGTAAATGGTGAGGAAGTAACTAAGAAGATAAAGGTGAGTTCGACAAGGTTTGTTTGCAGATTCCTTTCATTCCATCTCTGGGCTAAGACTCTCTTCAGTTAAAGGAGAATATATTTACTGCCTCTAGGCATAAAAGGGTAGCTTTTTATGCATTTACTGCTTCTTAATTACCTTAAGCTCAAAATAATTTTATGACAAAAATACATGCTTTCGGGTGACATATTTGGGTTTTCTTTAAAGCCATTCCACTTGAGAAAATGTCTTATTCACTCTAACATTTAATGTTACTTACATATAGTGCTCTACCAGTACAGGTAATTTCCACTTACTGACCAAGATTTTACCTCCTGCTCCCTATCTTGAAAAGATCAAAAAGACACATATAGTATCTTCAATAAATAAAATAGCTCTTCTAGTGATGTACCTGAACCAAGGAAAAAGTAAGCAATATTTTACTTGCTGGCAGTAAAACAAAATATATTACAGAACCAGTATATACCAAAATAACAGGAAAACATAAGTACAGTATTTAGGAAACATTTATCCATGACAGAAAAAATATAAAGCAAATTTACTCACTTCTTATTTTGCTTCCATTTCTTTTACCAGGGAGTACCAAATTCAATATGGTGAAGAAGAAATAGACTTTGAATAAAAAATAGAACAGAAGATTAATTGCATAATAAACTTTGAGAAATTGCGTTTTCCAATGAATTCAAGTCTTCTCGATTACACATATCATATGCTATAATACTGATATGTCAAAATACAGAGAAAAACACTGCTGACAATATTTGAAGAGGCAGTGGATAAGGGAAGTGATCCTATAAAAAATCAGGTCAATAAGACTAAACAGATCAAGAAAAGTTCAATTTTTAATGAAAAACAAGAGAGTTTCTGCAATAAGAAATGATGAAAATGTAATAATAAGGATCTTATTTACTGTAACCAAAACACATTAACCACAGAAGGAAATAGGTACACATTAGCAGAGATAGAAATAAATTCCATCTTTTTGCAGGTACAAGATTGAGATAAGTTAAGTACCTTGTCCTATATCAGATATTAAAAATGGCAGACAAGATTCAAGCACATATCCATCTTATTCCAGAACTTTCAAACTTAACTTTTGCTATATGCAGTCTGTGATAAGTATCCAAATTTCTAAGCTGCATTATTGAACATATAATTACGTGTGAGAATAGTGTTCATTAGAATCACTAAAAATAATACAGGCTATCACACTGACAGATGAAGAAATATTTAAATTTTTCCAAAGAGTAATGATTAATATATTGATTTAAGCATTGATAAAGAAAGTGGTTTGTGAGACAAATGGCTGATTTAGTCTATTCTATATTTTCTTGATGATTCAGATCTAGTTTTTATAGCATGCTAATCAAATTTGCAGATGGCACAGTTCTGGGCCAATTATATTAATAGAATTTCAATGTTTGAAACAAGGGCCTTAAATGCTGATGGAATTCAGAACATGCCAAACCAAAATATGCCACTCTGGCATATTGACAATTTTAAATTAAAAGCACTTGAAAAGCAGCAAATACAAGAAAAACACTTTGACCTTCTTTCTTTTTCTTAAAAGCAGAAAATGACATTCTTACTAAAAAATAAGAAAAAGTCTTCCCTGTACCAGAAGGAAAGTAACATTATTATCATGAGGGAGTAAAATTCAGCATAAGAATTTTTTACAAACAAACTTTGTTCAAATAATTCTTATCTTCCTTTTGCCTCAATATATTATTTAGTCACTTTTCCACAACTGCCTCTCTTCATTTAACCAAATATGAAAGCAGGTAGTTTCCTCCGTTTCTTTGGGTCTTCGATTTTCATGAAGGCTCCTCTATGATGTAGAATTTATATTGAAAAAACTTCCATGTTTTTCTCCTGTTGATATGTCTTATGTCAATTTAATTCTCAAGTCTAGCCAAACAGAAATCGAAGAGAATAAAGACAAAAATTTGCTTGCCCTACAATACCCTCAAATTCAATTTAATGGATTTCTTCTGCATTGTTATTCAACCAGTCTGTGCTTGAGAACGCTAATGACAGAAACTCACCATATCCTGGTTTTTCATGTTTTAATCATGGTTATTATATTTTCAGTAAAGAAAGTGTTCCCTAATTTTCTACAACAATTTGCCTAATTGTCCCTTACTCAATACAGCATAAACAGAGAGAATCTGTGTATTTTTAAAAAACAGAGGAACTATCTGAAAAGTGATCGAGTGGTTGAAAGTACCAGCTCAATCGAAGCTTTTTGACCTTATTTTAAATGAACTGTTTAAATTTCATTTCACCAATTGTGTGGACAACTAAAACATGGTACAGAAAACAATGACACAGATAAGAATAATTAGCCCTGGCTGGTGTAGCTCAGTGGATTGAGCATGGAACTGTAAACCAAAGGGTCACAGGTTCAAGTCCCCATCAAGACATATGCCTGGGTTGCAGGTCAGGTCCCCAGTGGGGGCACATGAGAGGCAACCACACATTAATGTTTTTCTCCCTCTCTTTCTCCTCTTCCCCTCTCTCTAAAAATGAATAAATAAAATCTTTTTTTTTTAAGTTTTTTTTTTTAAGATCTTTTTTTTATTATTTATTTATCTTTTAGAGGAGAAGGGTAGGAGAGAAGGAGAGGGAGAGAAATATCAATGTACGGTTGCCTCTCATGTGTCCCCTGCCGGGAACTGGCCTGCAACCCAGGCATGTGCCCTGACTGGGAATCGAACCGCGATCCTCTGGTTCGCAGGCCCGCGCTCAATCCACTGAGCTACACCAGCCAGGGCTGAATAAATAAAATCTTAAAAAATATTAATTGAATTTACATTATAAGAGAACAATCCTGGATTATCTGATGGAAAATATTAACAACTTTTTCTTAGTACCATCAAAGAAATAACTACTATTAATTTCCTATTCAGGTAATGACTATTAATGTTGGATATAATCAGTACAAAATAATCACTTACAATAATAATATATTTAAAATAATAATAATAATAATGGTGAAAATAATTTGTTATAATTTTATATTTAGGTTTATTGGAAAATAATTTACAGGCGATAAAGTTCACTATTTTTAAGTGTACAATTCAATGTGTAATAACTATAATTATCATCACAATCGTAATATACATTTTCATTACCACTACAAAGTACCCTCCTAATTCCCCAACTAGTACTTCTATAACAAAAAACAAGAAAAGCAAATATAAAGTCTGTATAAAAATGAATTTATATTTCTATGAATCTATAAGTGAATATATAAATGTTTATAAATTAATATATAAAACATCAAGAACAATGAACAGATGAAATAATAGATTAGATAAAACCAGAAGAAAAAATTAATGGACTGAAGAATAGATTTGAAGATTTTTAATACAAAGTGAAACAGGGAAATATAAACTGGAAAATATGAGAGGTTAGGATATTTCATGGAGTGACTTCTCAGAATTAAGACACAGATGTTTTACTCCATCTGCAGGGGAACTCACTTTAGATGAAATATGGTCCCAGCAGCAAAGGCATCTGGGAAATATTAACTCTCTGTAACCTCATGCTTGGCTTACTACCCAGGAAACCAGGCTGGCTCCCAAGGATAAACATCATGTCTCCAGGAAGGAGGTTAATGAATGTATTGAGTTTGATAACTTCCTAATATTATCTGTTAAGTTAGGAATGCATTATTTTTTCTTGAGGTCTACATAATTACCTACCACATGGTTTCACTATTAAGCCCCTATAAAAAGGGATCTTGTCCTCAGAGAGATGTGGATTTTTCCAAGCCCAAAACCACTGGTAGCACCTGCTTTGCCTGTGTTTGTGAGTTTCCCTTATTAAAGCTCTTATGACTGTAAGGCTTTGTATCAGTTCTTCAGAATTGATCCTGAATTTAGACTTTTGGGACTTTCCCCTAGCACCAACTTAATTTTAGAAATCAGAATAATGACATTAAATCTGATCCTAATATCATAGAAAACGTACAAATGCCTTCAAAGTTCATGTATAGGACAACAAATCTGGTGGATGATTTATCTTAAATATTGCATTATCTGAGAAAGTTATCTTCAGTCATAGCACTGGTTCTATGGGAGAAATGTATTCCAAGTTATAAATAATTTACACGCAGTTGAATTTTCAGGACACAAAATCTTAACTCATGTCACACACTTGCTTTATCAGTGTATTCATCTATTATTTCCTTTTACATCCTTCTAATTTCCTATTCATTTTTTCACCTATGGTATAGTAACAATTTATAACTTTTAAATGGAATACCAAATTTAAAAAAAAAAACATTCTTTATGTAATATATTATGTGTTTCCTTATTTTAACTACTACTTTGTATTGTTCTGAAACAAAAACAAATTCCATGATTACCTAATTCTTCTGAAGCAGAATATTTAGAACCTGGGCAAATTCTTGCCAAGTACAACGGTGAAATTGAGACAGCTGATTCAGACTGGCTTCATCCAGTACCCTAACTAACCTACCTCCTTCTCCCTTGTAAGACCTCTCCCTAAGCATTAGGGCCTCAGGACAATGAGGTTCTGCTCATCATCAAATAATCTTAGGGACATAATACTCTTGGGTATTTTTTCCCACAGAAAGTTTTGGTCAAACTAAAGCTAACATGTAGGCCTCAGTTATGTTTCAGCTCCAGGACCAGAAATTCAGCAAAGCCAGATGAAGCAACACCATGGCTGACATCAGGACCAAATGCAATGACCAATGAACCCCTACCCTAGCATACACTGCTTAGTCAAGACCACGATCCCAAAAGGACACACCTGGAAAGCTGATAAATATTCTACTGAGATCCTACCCTGAGACCTTTCCTAAGACCCCCACTTTTAGAAAACGTAAAAACTGTTAAGACAAAGAACCATTGTGTTCTCTCCCTCTCTCTCTCTCAAGCATGACTACTCCTTCACCCCTTTCTTTCCTCAAGCACTTATCTTTGCTTTTTTCTCTCTTAAGCTTTCAACTTTAAAGGTCCCCAAGGGAGCAGCTAGTCCCAGGCTAATCCTTTGAACTTGTCTCCAAGGCCCCTTGTTTTGCCTCTGTAACTTGTTTCCTGACTCCATGAAGCCCAGCTAGCACACTTATTTCTGCTTCTATGACTTTCCTTCCAGAGTCAAGGCAGCTTGGCCTAGGCTCATTCCGGTTACTATGATCTTGCCTTTTCTGTCTTAAGTTCTTCCTTTGTTCACTGCCCTCAGCTTTAAAAAATGTACTCTCAAAATCATCTGGACTCATGTTGTGATATCTTTCCTGCATGAAGTCAAGAACTGAGAGCCAACATTGCCAGTAACATTTCTATCAATGTTTAAACATCAGGATGAAGAATTGGAACAGGAAAAGATTAACTTTTTAAAAACTCTGAAGGTAAAATGGAGAAATCCATCTCCCATTTGTAATGTTTTTTAAAATTCCTGAATAATATAAAAAGAAAGAAGTTATTATAAATTAGTTTAAATTTGATGAGAAAATACTTATTTCAAAAATTTTAATAGATATTTTCCTTTTAGTATTCTAATATAAATAAAGGCTTTTTTTCAGTGTATGCGAATTATTCTTCTACTCTGTTCAATTTAATTTGCTTTACACTGGATTCAAATATGATTGTATCTAACTCATTCTTCTAAGTTTTAAAAATATGCTTTTGAAATCTTTTATTGTATCTCCAATTCATATTTGAGATTCAAGAATACTAAAAGTACTTTGAATAGAACTATTTTTAAAACTTAAAATTCAAAAAATATATTAAAACCTTGATTAACAAGAATGCCTAAGAAATAGACAGTCTTAATATTTAAGTGCTGTGCTTAAGTGACAATTAATCAAAACAAACATTGTTTACAGCTTTGGTTATTTAAAATTGTCTAATGTGCCTTTGTCTACTTTCTTTATAGCCTCTATATTAAAATGTGTTTAATGGAATACCTTTTTAAAAATCCTACAGTGTTTTAGGGTCATCTGATTGTATGATAGCTCACAGTGTATGTGAGTTCAGATATTAAACAAGTAGGAAACTGAGCTGTCTGTATACTAAATTGGAGTATCTTTTTGAATTAACATATTATATTAGTTTTTTACAAATAGGTTGATTGTCACAAACACTGCTTATCTGAGAGTTTTAGTAAATTGGATTCTAGTTAATTTACATTTTGCAGCTAAATATATTCAATTATCTGGAATGTAGCCCAAATAACAGTATCAAAATTGTAACCCATCAGTTGTTCATTTGTGTTATATAGAATAATGTACTACCTCTGATGGGTCATATGAAAATGTGACCTTCAAAAATTCTATTCCTCTAATTACATGCCACTTCTCTCATATGAAAAGGTAGTCTATTTTCCTTCCCTGTGGATCTGGAACGGTCTTGTGACTTACTGTGAACAATAGAATGTGATAAAATTTATGCTGTGCTGTATCTGGGCCTAGGTCTTTAGAGGTGATACATTTTTGCATTTGCTCTCTTGGAAACCAGTCACTGTGTAAAGAAATCTGAGTCACCTCCTAGAGGAAACAAATAAGGAAAAACAGGCTTTTCCAGACTTCAGCTGTCCCAGCCATACCAGCTAAGTTGCCAAAACTTTGAGTGAGATCATCTTGGATATTTCAGCCTCAGCGAAGGCCCTTGATCAATGCAACTTCAAGAATGATACTGGCACACATGTTGTTGATGAAGTTTATAATAAAGCTAAAAGATCTCACAGAATCTTTAGAAATAATATTTATTGTATTATAAAACCATCATGTGTTGGGTGTTTTGTTATGCTGCAACAGATACATCTGATATAGAAATAAGTATCTGAAAGTAGAATGCTGCTCTAACAAAAAGCTAAAACATGTGCACTGGCTTTGAGACAAAATGTGGGTTAGAGGCTTAGAAGTGTTATCAAGAGACTATTATACACTTTCTGTACATACTTTTTGGGTAAAAAATTATGCATCAGAATAGCCACATTTGGAATACTTTGTTATTAGTCAATATTTTTAGATATAACCTGATCCAAAGCCTAATGTGCACTTGATTCTGGAGAGTAAATCTTTTCACAACTGCCTCAAGGCACAGAACCTTTTTAAAAATAGACACTCCCTAAAGTCTTATTCACATGATCACACAACTATGCTTAGATTTTCCAGTATCTAATATGGCAGCAGTAGTCTTGATAACCCAAGTCATTTTTTTCACCTTTGCAAACTTGTCCAGGAGCACCATAGATCAAAGCTACTCTGCGTATGAATGAACATTCCTTTTTGTTTCGTACCTGAATGCTGTACATCTGTTTTGGATTGCACATTGTGTTTGTGTATTTATGCTTTGATTCAAAATAACTTATCATGTTTTGGAATTAATTTATAACAAACACAAGCTATAAATAAAAATAAATGTTTAAAAGGGCCAAAAAAAACAAAAGAGAGGGAGGGAGTCTATTAGTAGAGACAAGAGGAACAGTGAGAAAATCAGTATTCTAAAAGCTGGAAAAGAAATAACCATTTTTACACATTGGTAAAAAGTTCACCATCACTGTCACCAGAGGTAATATGGATAAAAGAAAATTTACCTAATAAATTTCTGACTGTGGCTGAGATTTATGGCCAGAAAGTTGAAAGTGTCAGCTAGCTTACTTTAGTAAAGTATGATAAGGTATTGCAAGAGAAAGGTAAGCTAAATAAGGAAAATTTTTCTCTTCGAGCAGAATTTAGAGCCAGAATAGTCTCCCCAGCTGGTAATACACAGGGCCCAGCAAAAGTAAGGCCTGCTTGAGTGTTGTTGGTAGGGTAATAATATGGGTGTGATAATTTATACTTTTAATTTGAACATTTCACCTAAAATGTCATAGGGTGTGCTTGAGTATGATGTTATGTTACAGAATTACATGCTTATGATTTTATAATAAAAAGGAGCATGTTTGGTGGTAGACCCTGCATTTTAAAAGTAAGAAATGCCAAATAGTACAGATTATAGTAAGCTAATAAAGCAAAACCTAAGGAGCAAGCTAAAATTAAGTTGAGTAGCTGTAAAGGTCTCTGTAAAGAGCTTAAAAATGGGACTTCCAGCCAAGATGGAGGCGTAGGTGGACACACTGTGCCTCCTCTTACAACCAAAACTAAGGACAACAAATATTTAGAAACAAGAAAACAACCAGAACTCATAGAAAATTGAACTGTACGAAAGTCGAACAACCATTCATCCAGACCGGTAAGAGGGGAGGAGTCGCAGCAGGAGAAGGTGGAGGTGCGGACCCGGGAGCGCAAACAGCAGCGGCTGGCAGTTCCCAGGTGCACAGGTGGCGGCTGGTGGACCCCAGGCACAGGGGGGCAACTGTGCAGACCCAGCGAGGCCACACAAGGCGGCTGGCTGACCAGGTGGTCCCACATTCGCACGCGGAGACGGTCCAGGCAGAGGGGAAGAGGCGGAAGGGACTGAATCCAGGAGAGAGCAGAGCAGGCGCCATTGTTCCCTCTCAGACCCCACCCCCACATACAGCATCACAACCCAGCGACTGGGCTGCCCCACACTGGGGAGCGCCTGAGGCTCTACTCCTCGCTACGGAATAGCCTCGACCAGACTAAAACCAAACCAAAACAAAACGAACAAAAAAAACACCAAAAATGGCTCAAACCGGAGAACAAATGAAAGCCCTAGAGCCAATTCCTGTAAGCCATGAAGAGATAGCCAGCCTATCAGATGCACAGTTCAAAGCACTGGTCATCAAGATGCTCAGAGAATTGGTTGATTTTGCTCACAAATTAGATGAAAAAAATGTAGGCTACAATACGTGAAATGAAGGAAGACGCATGGGGAACCAATAGAGATGGAAGGAAAACTGGGACTCAAATCAATGGAGTGGACCAGAAGGAAGAAACTAACAACCAAACAGAAAATGAGGAAGAAACAATTCAAAAAAATGAGGAGAGGCTTAGGAACCTCCGGGACTTTGTTAAACGTCCCAACATCCGAATTATAGGGGTCCCAGAAGGGGAAGAAGAAGAGCAACAAGTGGAAAACTTATTGAACAAATAATAAAGGGGAACTTCCCCAATCTGGCAAAGGAAATAGACTACCAGGAAGTCCAGGAAGCTCAGAGAGTCCCAAAGAAGTTGGACCCAAGGAGGAACACACCAAGGCACATTGTAATTACATTAGCCAAGATTAAAATGAAGCAGAGAATTCTAGAAGCAGCAAGGGATAAGGGGACGACAGTCACCTACAAAGGAGTTCCCATCAGACTGTCCGCTGATTTCTCAAAAGAGACCTTATAGGCAAGAAAAGGCTGAAAAGAAATATTGAAATCTTGAAAAGCAGGGACCTACATCCAAAATTGCTCTATCCAGCAAAGCTGTCATTTAGAATGGAAGGACAGATAAAGCCCTTCTCAGATAAGGTCAAGTTCAAGGAGTTCATCATCACCAAGCCCTTATTATAGGAAATGTTAAAGGAACTAGTATCTAAGAAAAAGAAGATCAAAAATATCACAGTGAAAAGACAGCGAACTCACAGCTATTAAGAACCACACCTAAAACAAGAGCAAACTAAGCAAACAGCTAGAACAGGAACAGAACCACAGAAATGGAGATCATATGGAGGGTTAGCCACAGGGGAGTGGGAGGAGGAGAGAGGGGGAAAAGGTACAGAGAATGAGTAGCATAGATAGTTGGTAGAAAATAGATGGGGGAGGGCAAGAATAGTATGGGAAATGTAGAAGCTAAAGAACTTATGACACATGGACATGAACTAAAGGGGGGAATGTGGGTGGGAGAGGGTGTGCAGGGTGGAGGGGAATGCTGGGGGAGAAATGGGACAACTGTAATAGCATAATCAATAAAATATATTTAGAAAAAAAAGACCTTAAAAATGTTTAAATTTGTTCCAGAAAGATTTTTCCCTTTCTAGATAAAATGACTTAATTGTTTAAAAATGATGTTCCATAGCAGCCTGACTCTTCTACAGCAGAATGAGGTAAATAAAAATTATATATAAATGTGACATGGGATAATTTCAAATAAGTTTCATAGAAAATCCAAATGTAATAGAATTACATTTACAAAAGCAGCCTGGAATAAATGTTGCAGATTTTAAAATGTAAAGAAGACACTGGCTACCAATTTTCCTATTGTTAAAGAAAAGGCTAAAGAAATTATTCAGTTGCAAAAATAGGTCATATTTTATGGAAAAATAAAGAAGACTTAAAAGGTGGATGATGTGGACACCGGCTAGCAGTGTCGGCGTCATTATGGATGAAATAAAACATACACACGGACTACCGAGTCTGGTGGACGAAAAAGGACGACAGCGTGACTTTTCTCTCAAGGGGAGCAAAAGCTGCGGCCTCCACCAGGACAGGCCTTTAGTCTATATCTCCTCACATTACAAGATGGTCCTCACTCACTCTCCCCTGGTTATAACAAAAGGAGCCAATGCCCCTCATCACATCACAGAAGAAGGATATTAGGAAATGAAAAGGCAAAAGTGGTTGAGCGGGTTACACTGGTCTCTGCAAGGTTTAGCACTTGCAGGGGGAGGGAGTGTTTTCATCAAGAAGCAAGACTCAAAGCAGTTTAGGTATATTGCAAATCTGATTACCCAGGAGAGAACCTATCTGTGGGCGTGGGTCCTGTGCATCTTTGAGTGGGAGCTGGGCCCATGCCGTTCAGAAGGGTCTGCCACATCTCCCCCTTTCTGTTTTAATAGAACCGCTATGATCCCACAAAGCTTGCTGTTTGTTGGTCTCCCACAGGGCCCTGGGAAAACAATCTTTCAAACACATCAAAGTATGCAAAGCATCATTATAATCAGTAAGCAACCAGTGGTTCCAAAGACCCACATTCTCAGATTAAGCTCATCAATCACTGTCAGGCAGTAAAGGTCAAATAGATAACATTCAAAGAACTCTAAGGGCTTATTTTGAGTCAGGGTTAAATAGCTAAAGGGCCATAAAATTCTGGGGAAACAAACTTATCTCAGGCTTGAACCCTTATCATTTAAATTGAGGGTATCAGCAAAGTAGGTTTCCTAGGATTTCATGCTTTCTTTCTTAGGCCTGATTGCCCTGGGGAGCCTGCCCTTTCTAGCACAGGGCCACACCCACCTCTGGCATTGTTTCAGGCTTAGGTGGAGCTTTTTTGTTCTTCCAGATGGAATGAGGACTCAGGCTATGTCCGGATAGCCGGGGGTGAGGGTCCATCATCCTCTTTTTGCTCTGCCCCCACCCCCAGTCCTTTCTTGAGGGCCATCCACGTGGTCATGCTTGTCTTAGGCGACCCCTCCCTTGAGGGAATCTTACCGGTCATTGGCTAACTGACCAAGCACTGGAGGCCAGATATGGATGAAGCAGAAGTGGCGCTCCTGCCAGGGAGATAAGCTCTGTCTCCTTAGTGGCTCCGGTCCTCTTGATAGAACAGACCTAGATGAAGCTGGTCACTTGGGCTCTTACTCAGCCTAGCCATGGGGGGTTACAGCCTCTGAGACCAGGCGGGGGGCGGGCAGTTCCCAACATCTTATCTCCCCACTTTTTTGTTTGTGTTGAATCAATAAATGCATGCCTTCTAAGCAATAAAGTGTACAGAGTAGATGTCACAGTACGACATGATATCTATGGATTGAAACTTTTCATATCATCAGGATTTGAATTGAAAATGTGATGTGCACACCGGCTAGCAGTGTCTGCGTCATTATGGATGAAATAAAAACATACACACGGACTACCGAGTCCGGTGGAGGAAAAAGGGTGACAGCATGACTTTTCTCTCAAGGGGAGCAAAAGTCCTGGCCTCCGCCATGACAGGCCTTTATTCTATATCTCCTCACATTACAAGATGGTCCTCACTCACCATCCCCAGTTACAACAAAAGGAGTCAATGCCCCTAATCACATCACAGAAGAAGGATATTAGCAAATGAAAAGGCAAAAGTGGTTGAGCTGGTTACACTGGTCCCTGCAAGGTTTAGCACTTGCAGGGTGAGGGAGTGTTTTCAGCAAGAAGCAAACTTAGGTATATTGCAAATCTGATTACCCACAAGAGAACCTATCTGTTGGCGTGGGTCCTGCGCATCTCTGAGTGGGAGCTGGGCCTACTACGCCATGCAGAAGGGTCTGCCACAGGTGGAGCCAAGAGTTACTGAGAACAATGATTTAGGGAGTTAGTCCCCCCAAAACAGAATTGGAGTTAATCGAAAAACATTTTCTGTCACCCAAGAAGGGAAAAGTCATTATATGTGCCTGCCTAAATTTCATAACTTTTAACAGATTATTGTACCAGTGTGTATTTTTTCCACTTTTTGAAAGACAGTAACTCTCATGATTATATTAGCATTATATTTCTATTATATTTTGAATGTATAGGGAAGATAACTTGTTTTAGTTCATACTTCTACAGAACAAGATTATCCATGGTTGAGGAGTCTTATCCACTTCTGAACCTAATGGTAATAATGAGATCCTTGATTTTGAGCTGATGTCATAATGATAAATGGCTGTGGAGGGAGCAGGAAGTGGGGGCAAGTGTGGGATTTATTGCTTTTTGCATGGGAAGATACATGGATTGCTGCTGCCAGAGGATGTACTGTGATCAATTGTTTCCAAAATGCCAACAATACTTTTTCATACTTTCATATTCCTTATGGCCCAAGATTTCTAAAGCTATACCCTATAAAAAAGCTCTTGTAATCTCCACTTTTTATCCTTTGAGATCCAGCCATCATATAAGTAAGCTCAACTCAAACAACATAATGGTGAGTGAATAAAAAGAGAACACAGAGATACAGAAGGAAAACTGGCTATTAACCATTCGAGCTGCCATAGCTGAGGTGCTAGATGGGTATCTTGGGTATCTCCAAAACAACTCAGGTCTTAAGATAAATGCAGTTCTGGCTAAGAACATGTGGCACATAATTTCCCAGTTGACCACAGGCAACCAAAAAAATTGTGAAAAAAAATAAATTGTATTTACTTTAAGCCACTAAATTTGGAGTACTTTGTATTGCAGAAATATATGTGATACATTCCATATTTAAAAGTAGTCTTGGGAAAGACTGAGGGATGTATTTCAAGGAGAGTTAGGATGATGGATTGACTTATGTGGTAAGTTTTAAATTTTTAAAAATTATTTTCCCTTTATATGTAGGAATAGTATACACTCATCAGGTATTACTGTTCACAAATAAAGTTATTCTCATTTCATAAACACTGGTAGAACAATTCTTTAAATCATTAATAACAAAAGCATTTTAATGTTTTTATAAATATTGATATGTTCCCTTGATATGATAATTAAACCCTTTGTATGTAATTTCAAATTACTTCAGTATTGTTCTAAGAATAATGATATTACTATTTAAAAATATGTTTCAAAAAGCACTTCAAGATGCTGGAAGTACAGCCCATGAGGGAGAGTTCTGATGTAAGTCTTTTTTATTTGATACTTTGTCTATAAGATTATATTTTTCCTATTTGAAACTCCAAATTTCTCCACTTACTGCTTTGTCAAGACCTTGATTTTTCACGCAGAAAAATGCTGTATTCCTTAAATGGAGTTTGTAGTGTGAGCCTATTGTCATGTAGCCTTTCCCACAAATGTCTTGATCATGGTACTATAAACTGTTTGGCTTTCTCCAAAAAAAATAAAAATAAATATAAATAAAAATAAATAAAAATATGTTTCAGGATTTAATTTTTTTCTATTTTGGGAGTACATTTATTAAAGCGGGGGAAAGTGAAACAAGAAAGAGCTTAGGGTAGAAGAAGCAACAAAAAGGGCCTTGGAGAAAGATTTAGAGGGTTAATATGGGATGAGCTGCTACTGCCCATTGCTCCCCAGGTTGCAAGTCTCATGGGGTCCCTTAGAGCAGGGATGTCGAACTCATTTTTACCAAGGACCACATCAGCCTGGTGGTTGCCTTCATAGGGCCAAATGTAACTTTAGGACTGTATAAATGTAACTACTCCTTAACTAGGGGCAAGGAGCTCAGCGCTGCTGCCAGGTAGAAACAAGGCACCAGGCCGGATAAAACAAGGTGGAGGGCCGGATTAGGCCCGTGGGCCTTGTGTTTGCCACTTGTGGTCTAGAGGCTCTCAAATTCTTTCTGTAAAGAGGCAGATAGTAAATATTTTAGACTTCACAGACAAGATGGTCTTTGTTGCAACTTCACTGTTTCATAGATAATACACAAATTAATAATTTTAACTATGTTGCAATAAAACTTTATTTATGGATACCACAGTTTGCATATCACATAATTTTCCCATGTTATATATGATAGTTCTTTTTATCAACCAATTATGAAAAATATTCTTTGTTGTTAATTATACAAAAACAGCAGAATGGTTTTAGCCTACAGGCTGCTTGCTGACCCTTTGTTTAGTACATTCCTTTTTACTGATGAATAACATCCCATGTTTAATATTTGTGCATGGTATACAACTCAGAGAGGGATGAGCAAATTATTGGTTAACTCATCATCTACTATAGTCTCCAAGTAAACTAATTTACATTCTTACATAAGCATATAAAAGTTGCCTGTTTCCCAAATTTGTATGAAGACTTGGTATTCTTAAGCATTATGTTTTTGGCCAAACTAATGTGTAGGAGAACATAAATTTGGATTTTCTGTATTATTTTATATTATTTTCCTTTACAATCAAAACACTCACAAACTTAAAGAAAATTTGTACATGCAGTATAAATAACTTCCATCTCATTCCCCATTTGCCATTGCAAGGAAGCCTTCCTCACCTTGCTCTAGTTCTGATTCTCCAAGTTTGGTCTCTCCTCTCAATGTAAAAGTTTTTCACACTGCTTGTGCTCTAAGAACCCATAAAAGAACATCCTCTCCATGTGGGCATTGTCCATACCCTTTTTGGCTGTTGAGTCACTATGCCAAGTTCTACATCCCACATTAGTACCTTTCATAATCTACTTGGGATATGATATCTTATACCAAATTCTTTCTCCCATGGATATCCTCCACATCCTGCTTAGGCTCTGATGCCCCATAACAGGGAGAAGCCCTCATGCATGGATGTACTCCTGACTCTATTCAGTTTCTATATCTGCATGGTGGGCTTATCCCTATATTCACCATCCCACCACATCCACCACATGGAGTTTTTTCCTTTGACCTTAATCAGAGCTCCAATACTCTCCTCTCAGTCATCATGGCTCCCCACTTACTGCAACTATGACTTTCCTTTGCTCTAGCTAATGTTTTTGCACATTAATTGTTCAGTAAAGGAAAGATAGGAAAAGAGGTATGGTTCTAATTGCAATTTAAATTTTCCAGTTAGTAAAATTTCATGTACTAATTCATTATTCAATTCTCTTTCATATTAATTGCCTGTTCTTACATTGGACTATTTGCTGTGCAGTTTTTCCTATTTGTATGATGTTTAGACATCTTCTCCTCACCAGTAACAATAGCACAAACCATATGGAAAATCAATAAACCAAGAGTTGGATATTTAAACAGATCAACAAAATTGGAAAAAGCTTAGATTAAGAAAAAACAATCAAATAACTAAATTAAAAAATGAAAGGAGGGACATTCAAAGTAATATTATAGAAATAAAACAAATTATAAAAACACTTTGCACAATTGTATGGAAAAAAATGATAACCTAAATTAAATAAATAAATTTCTGGAAACACACAACATGCCAAGACTTAATCAGGAAGAAATAATAGAGAATCTGAACAGAACTATAACTTTTAAAGAGGTTGAATAAGTCATTGAAACCTCCCCAAAAAGAAAAACCTGGAACTTAGTGACTTCACTGATAAACTGTATCAAACATTTAAAGAAAAATTAACACCAATATTTCTTAACCCTTACAAAAAAATAGAAGAGGAGAGAATTACATTCAAATGCATTCTATTAGGCCAGCAATAACCTTGATAGCAATACCAAAGATACAGGCACATATCGTTCTATTGTGCTTCATAGATATGGCTTTTTTTTTTTTTTTTTAACAAAGACAAGGTTTTTGGCAACCATGCATCAGACAGGTCTATTGGCACCATTTTTCCACTAACAGTTTTTTACTTCATGTCTCTGTGTCACATTTCAGTAATTCTCACAATATTTCAGACATTTTTATTGTTATTGTATTTTATATGGTGATCTATGAGCAGAGGCCATTGATTTCACTAGAGCAAGAACTTCCACCAGCAAAAAGATGACTTGCTGAAAGTTCAAATGATAGTTACCTTTTTTAGCAATAAAATATTTTTATTAAGGCACATACATTGTTTTTTTTAGACATAATGCTATTGTACATTTAGTAGACATATAGACATAGAGTATAGTGTAAATATAACATTTTATATGCACTGGGAAACCAAAATATTCAAATGACACACTTTATTGTGATATTGGATGTATTGTGGTGATCTGAGTCCACATTCTCAATATCTCAAAAGTATGGCTCTACTACAAGAAAATGAAATTGTAGCCCAATTTCATGCAATATATTGATGCATACATACACAATACTAGGAAAATGAATCCTATAGTTCATTAAAAAGAGTATTCATCTTGACCAGGTGGGATTTATTCCCGAAATGCAAAAATAGTTCAACATAGGAAAATCAGTCAATGTAATACACCACATTAACATATTGATAGGAAAACTCTACATGAAAATCTCAACTAATACAAAAAAACCCACAAAATTTATTATCATGCTTTCATGATAGAAACAAACTAGAAATATTGGGAAACTACCTCAACATTATAAAACCACATGTGAGAAGGCCTCATCTAACTTCATAGTCAGTGTTAAAAACTGATTTTATCTAAGATCAGGAAAATGACATAAATGCCTACTCTGGCTACTTTTATTCAATATGGAACTAGGAGACTTGAAGCAATTCGGCAAGTAAACAAAACTGAACACATCCATATTGGAAGGAAAGGTGTAAAATTATCTTTATTTTTTACTTTGCTCAAAGTTAATATGATTATATATATAAAATTCATATATATGAAACTTTAAATCTTCCATTAAAAAGGGGTTAGAATAATCAATAAATTCAGCAAAGCTGAAGGATACAAAGTCAGTATGCAAGAATCAGTTACAAATGTATACACTAACAATGAGCAATCCAAAATAAAAATGAAAGAAGAAATTAAATTTATAACAGCATGGAAAATAGTATAGTTAGGAATAAACTTAATCTAAGAGGTGAAAGATATTTACACTTAAATTATAAAATGTGGCTGAAAGAAATTAAAGAAAATACAATAATCTATGACCATACCACCCTGAACATGCCCAATCTCATCTGATCTCAGAAGCTAAGCAGGGTCAGACCTGGTTAGTACTTGGAAGGGTGACACAATAAAGGGAAAGACTACCTGTAGTCATGGATTAGAAGATGTAAATTTGTTAACATGACAATGCAATTTGAAGCAATCTTCAGATTTAATGCAATTCTTATCAAAATTCCAATGCCATTCTTTTAGAAATATAAAATTATGCTAAAATTTATATAGACTCTCTAGACTCTGAATAGCAAAAATCACTTGAACTGAATCAAATTTAGGAGTCTTACACTTTCTGATTTTATAACTTATTACAAAATTACAGTAAGCAAGAGTGTTTTGCTGACTTATAGATGGACATATAGATAAATGCCTTAGAATAGAGAGAGCAGAAATAAACTCTTGTGAATAAGGTTAAATGATCTATTCTGGAGAATGTTTTCTGTGCACTTAAAAACAGTGTGTATCCTCATGCCAATGGTGGAATGTTCTGTACATGTCTGTTAGGTTCAATTGATCTTCAGTGTTGTTGAAGTCCACTGTTTTCTTACTAATTTTCTGACTGAATGATCTTTCCATTGTTGAAATTGGGTTATTGATTGCATCTCCCCACTAGTATTTTATTGCTTTCTGTTGCTATCTTCAGTTCTGTTAACATTTGATTTAAATATTTGGTTTCTCCAATGTCATATGCATATGTATTTATAATTGATATATCCTTTCCATGAATTAATCCCTTTATCTCTGTATAGTGACTTTGCTTGTCTCTTGTGATCAATTTTGACTGAAAGTCTATTTGATCTGATTTAAGTATAACCTCTTCCGGTTTCTTTTGGTTTCCATTTGCATGATATCTTTTTCTGATCCTTCAATTTCAGCCTACGTGTATCCTTAAAACTAAATTGAATCTCTTGTAGGCAACATATTGCAAGAACTTATGTTTTTATCCATTTATCTATTTAGTAAGTTTTGCTTAGAGATTTATGATAGTGAGACTAAAGTAATTAAAGTAATGAATGATAATTAAGGACCTACTATTTCCATGCTGGTTATTGTTTTCTATTTTTCAGTTTCTTTTCTTTTTTTCTTCTCTTGCTGTCTTATGATGGTGATTCGTTGATTCTTTGTAATTAAAGTAATTAATGATAATTAGTGACCTATTATTTCCATGTTGGTTATTGTTTTCTACTTTTTAGTTTCTTTTTTCTTTTTTCTTCTCTTGCTGTTTTCCAGTTGTGATTTGTTTATTCTTTGTAATTAAAGTAATTAATGACAATTAAGGACCTACTATTTCCATGTTAGTTATTGTTTTCTATTTTTTAGTTTCTTTTCCTTTTGTTCCTCTCTTGCTGTCTTCCAAATATGATTAATTGATTCTTTGTAATGGTATGTTTTAATTCCTTTCTATTTATTTTTTGTGTATCTACTTGAGGTTAATATTTTTTTAGTTACCATGAGACTTATATGCAACACCTTATCACAGGCTATTTTAAAATGATAGCAAATTAACTTCAACTGCATATGAAAATTCTATAATTTATTTCTATCTACCCACATTTCATGCTTTCAGTATTATACTTTGCATGTTTTAATGTGATGTATCCATTAACAAATTATTTTATCCATAGTTATTTTAATCTTTCTAATGTTTATACTATAGATAAAAGTGATTTAACCAAAACACCTTGACCATATTAAGAGAATTCTGAATTTGACTACACATTTACCTTCATCAATGCTACACTTTCATACATTTAAATGTTGATACTTAGTGTGTATTCATTTCAACTTGAAGAATTCCTTTAGCATTTCTTGTAAGGCAGATATATGAATTCTGTCAATTTTTGCTTCTCTAGGAATATCTTTGCCTCTCCTTCATTTCTGAAGGGCAACTTTGTTGAGCCTAGTATAATTTTTTTTCATCAGCACCTGAAATATATCCCACTCCCCTCTGGCTTGCAAGATTTCTGCTTGAAATACACTGACTGATAGCCTCATGGAGGTTCCCTTGTAAGTTACAAACTTCCTTTCTTTAACTGCTTTTAGATTTTTTTAAATTTTACTGTATTTATTGTATAAGATCTCTTTAAACTGAGATTATTTTAGAACCTACTAGCTTCATGAATTTGGATGTCCAAATTTCTCCCCAGGCTTGGCATGTTCTCAGTTATAATTTCTTTCATTAAACTTTCTGTCTTCTTCCCCCTCTCTTCTCCTTATGCTACTCCAATAGCTCACAAATTGTTTCTTTTGATGGTATGTCATAGATCACTTAGGTGTTCTTCACTGTGGGTTTTTTTTTTTTTTGTTGTTGTTATTCTCTGACTAGATAATTTAGGAGTCCTATTTTTAATTCACAGATTAGATTCTTCTGCTTGGTCCATTCTTCTGCTGATTTTTTTAGATTGAATTTTTAAATTTCATTCACTGGTTCTATTAGCTCCTGAATTTCTGTTTGCTCAATCTCCAGACACCCTGTCCCCACAGAGCTCCCCAAACCTCTAACAGCTGTCATTGAGCTCTCTATGTATGATTCTGTCTGTATTTTGCATGATACTTCATTTTTTAATTAGATTTCATATACGAGTAAAATTATATGGTACTTGTCTTTTTTTGGAATGGCTAATATCACTTTGCACAATGCTCTCTGGGTCTACCCATGCTGTCACAAAGGGTAGAATTTTCTTCTTTTTTACAGCCAATTAGTATTCCATTGTGTAAATGTACCACAGTTTTTTTTTGTTTGATTGTTTGTTTTTTTGTTTTACATTCATGTACTCATGGACAACTGGGCTGCTTTTAAATATTGCCTATTGTAAATAATGCTGTAGCGAAGACACAGATGCATATATTCCTTGGAATTAGTGTTTCAGGTTTCTTTGGTATATTACCAGAAGTGGGATTGCAGGATTAAAAAGCAGTTATATTTTTAATTTTTTCATGTAACGCCATACTGCTTTCTACAGTAGACACACCAGTCTACACACCCACCAACAGTGCAAGAAGGTTCCCTTTTCTCCACATACTCAACAATACTTGCTGTTTTATGATTTATTGATGATAGCCATTCTGACAGGTCTGAAGTACTATCTCATTGTGGATTTAATTTGCATTTCTCTGATGATTAGTGATGTTCAGCGTATTTTCAGACTGTCAACTGTATCTATGTCCTCTTTGAACAATTGTCTATTCAGGTCCTTTGCCTAATTTTTAATTGCATTGTTTGCTTTTTTTGTGTTGAATGTTATAAGTCTTTTATATATTTCAGATATTAATCCCTTATAAGATGTATCTGTGAATATGTTCTCCCATTCAGTGGGCTGTCTTTTTATTTTGTTGATGGTTTCCTTTGCTTTGAAAAAACTTTTTAATTTTATATAGTCCTATTTGTTTATTTTTACTTTTGTTTCCCTTGCTCAAGAAGATATATCAGAAAAAGATATTGCTACAAGAAATCTCCAATATTTTACTGTCTATATTTCCTTCTATGATTTTTATGGTTTTGGGTCTAACATTTAAGTCTTTAATCCACTGTTTTTTAGGAGTTCTGAGGCTGTGCTCTGAAATATTTGCAATTGTATCACCAAGGTGAGAGTATAAATTACCGTAACAGATCTTCATGTAACTGTGGGAAATATGGCTTGATGGGTACTTGGACAAATTAAGTGTCTAGCACACTCTATGAAAGAGCACAGGAGGCTGATTCTCTAGGACTGCCATACAATAAGACCTGGCTGTTAGTAATAGCTAAGGTACACTCCAAGGCTTATACTGGGGAAACTGAAAGACAATTGGAACTTGAACCAACTGACTGCCGCTGCTGCTATAGCAATATTGACAGAAACTGGAAAAAGGAGGAAAAAGTATTTCTAATGATATTTCATAAAACCTATGCTTGTCTAAGTGGTACGTTCAGAATAGGGGGAGGTTAAAAAATAGTATTAGAAATGGAGAAGCCAAAGAACTTATATGTGTGACCCACGGACGTGAACTAAGAGGGGGGATGCTGGTGAGAGGCGAGATGCAGGATGGAGGGGGGATAAACGGGAGAAAAAAATAGGACAACTGTAATAGCATAATTAATAAAATATACTTTAACAAAAAATACACTTTCCATTGATGTCCACAAATTAATCTAATTTTATGCAAGATATTTCTTGAGAAAATTGTAAAATATTAAAGAGTCTAAAGAAGGCCCTAAACCATGGAGACATAGTATTTTTAGAATGAAAGACAACATTTTAAAAGTGGATCTATAAGTTCAATAAAAAAATATCCAGATAAGGATGCCTATCCAATCGGAAACACTATATCTGAAAATCATAAATAAAATAGAAATTGCCAAGAAAAATCAAGATAATATTAAACAAGAAAAAATATGTTTTCCATAGATTACAATATATCAATTTATATTGTAATATATGGTAAAGCAGGCATGTTGGTATTTTGATCAATAAGCATAAATAAAGTAACTGGATAGAAAAGTGTACTTAGAAACACCTACACTCATAAATGGAAAATTGGTGTAATAGAAAATGTCTTTCTAATCACCAGTCACTGTAGTAGCAGAAAAAATTAGAGAATTTTAACCATATCAAAAATAAAATTAAGTATATATTGTGCACTATATCCAAAAATAAATTTCAAATCAATAAAAATCTGAAATTTGAAGCAGAGGATTCACAGTAATATGGAGTCAAGTTGGCAGGAACACACTTTGAATTTTGACCACCTCTATAAATTGCTAGGGTAGTGGCAACAGAAAAGCAGTCTAAATTCCCAGTCTGTCACATTGAACTTCCACTAGGGTCACAGGAAGAAGACACTCCATAAAGCAGAATCTGTCACCTCTAGTTTCTCAGATTGTCATTGTTATTAATTATAAAAATGAAAGCAAAATAGATCATAAAATTGGCAAGTAAAAAACTGGACAAGCCATGCAGTCAACTTGCCATTGGAAAGTTTTGTTAAAATAAAAGATGTTATAGCCAATGAAAATCGATATGTGAAAAATTAATAAATAGACTTCTGGCCAAGATGGAGGCGTAGGCGGACACACAGTGCCTCCTCTCACAACCAAAATTAAGGACAACAAATATTTAGAAACAAGAAAACAACCAGAACTTATAGAAAATTGAACTGTGTGGAAGTCCAACAACCATTCATCCAGACTGGTAAGAGGGGCAGAGTCGTGGCAGGAGAAAGTGGAGGTGCGGGCCCAGGAACACAAGCAGCAGCGGCTGGCAGTTCCCAGGTGCACAGGCGGCAGCTGGCGGTCCCCGGGCCCACAGGCAGCAGCTGGCAGACTCCGGGCACAGGGGGGCAACTGTGCAGACCCAGTGAGGCCACACAAGGTGGCTGGCTGACCAGGTGGTCCCACATTGAAGAGCGCAGACGGTCCAGGCAGAGGGGAAGTGGCGGAAGGGACTGAATCCAGGAGAGAGCAGAGCAGGCGCCATTGCTCCCTCTCAGACCCCGCCCCCACATACAGCGTCACAACCCAGCGACTGGGCTGCCCCGCACTGGGGAGCACCAGAGGCTCTACTCCTCGCTATGTAACAGCACACGCGCGTGCGCAGATAATCCAGGCGAAGGGGAAGTGGCAGAAGGTACCAGAGTCCCAGAGAGAGCGGAACAGGCGCCATTCTTCCCTCTTGTACCCCGCCCCCACCTAAAGCGTCACAACCCAGCAACTGGGCCGCCCTGCCCTGAGGAACACCTAAGGCTCCAGCCCTCACTATGTAATAGCCACGACCAGACTAAAACCAAAACAAAACAAAACAAAAAAAACCACCAAAAATGGCTCAAACCGGAGAACAAATAAAATCCCCAGAGCCAATTCCTCTAAGTCGTGAAGAGATAGCCAACCTATCAGATGCACAGTTCAAAGCACTGGTCATCAAGATGCTCACAGAATTGGTTGATTTTGCTCACAAATTAGATGAAAAAATGCAGGCTACAATACGTGAAATGAAGGAAGACGCATGGGGAACCGATAGAGATGGAAGGAAAACTGGGACTCAAATCAATGGAGTGGACCAGAAGGAAGAAACTAACAACCAAACAGAAAACGAGGAAGACACAAGAATTCAAAAAAAATGAGGAGAGGCTTAGGAACCTCCGGGACATCGTTAAACGTCCCAACATCCGAATTATAGGGGTCCCAGAAGTGGGAGAAGAAGAGCAACAAGTGGAAAACTTATTTGAACAAATAATAAAGGAGAACTTCCCCAATCTGGCAAAGGAAATAGACTACCAGGACGTCCAGGAAGCTCAGAGAGTCCCAAAGAAGTTGGACCCAAGGAGGAACATACCAAGGCACATCGTAATTACATTAGCCAAGATTAAAATGAAGCAGAGAATTCTAGAAGCAGCAAGGGATAAGGGAACAGTCACCTACAAGGGAGTTCCCATCAGACTTTCAGCTGATTTCTCAAAAGAGACCTTCCAGGCAAGAAGGGGCTGGAAAGAAATATTTGAAATCTTGAAAAGCAGGGACCTACATCCAAAATTGCTCTATCCAGAAAAGCTGTCATTTAGAATGGATGGACAGATAAAGTGCTTCTCAGATAGGGTCAAGTTCAAGGAGTTCATCATCACCAAGCCCTTATTATATGAAATGTTAAAGGGACTTATCTAAGAAAAAGAAGATAAAAATATCACAGTGAAAAGACAGCGAACTCACAGCTATTAAGAACCACACCTAAAACAAAAGCAAACTAAGCAAACCGGTAGAACAGAAACAGAACCACAGAAATGGAGATCATATGGAGGGTTAGCAACAGGGGAGTGGGAGGAGGAGAGAGGGGGGAAAGGTACAGAGAATGAGTAGCATAGATAGTTGGTAGAAAATAGATGGGGGAGGGCAAGAATAGTATGGGAAATGTAAAAGCTAAAGAACTTATGACACATGGACATGAACTAAAGGGGGGAATGTGGGTGGGAGAGGGTGTGTAGGGTGGAGGGGAATGATGGGGGAGAGATGGGACAACTGTAATAGTATAATCAATAAAATATATTTAAAAAAGAAATTTAAATAAAAAGAAGTTCTGTTTATCAACAGACACCATTCAAAAACAAAAAGATCTTCAGGCTGGAGAAATTAGTCTTAATACAATTAGGACTTAATGCAATTAACATTGACTTCACAAAAGATAACCTAAAAAAAGAATCAAAAAGAAAACAAAGTTAAAACAATAGAAAATAGGGCAAAATAGTTAAATAGTTCCCAAGAGAACATATGCAAATAGGTATTAAACATGTAAAAAGATGTTCAATCTCATTAATTAAAAAAAGAAATTGAAAATTATAAGAAGATAACCCTAACCACATATCTGAATTGCTAAAATTAAAAAAAGGGATTAAGCACATGTTCCAAGGGATATAAGACAATTGGAATACTCGTCAAGTTTGTGGTATAGCCTTTTAAAAAATGTTAGTGAGAATGTACTCATGCTGAACATGTGTATAATTTCCCATCAATTCCACCACACAAAAGTAAATACATACCTTTCAAAAGTTTGAAAAGATGTGTAGTAAAATTTTGTGACAGTACTGCCCATAATTGTAAAAAAACTAGAAATAGTCGATATGTGCTTTAATAGTAGAAAGGGTAAGTACATTTTACTCATGCAATGGAATACATTACAGCAAAGACAATAAATCACTGAAATTATACTCCACAAACTGAATGAATTTAACACACATGATACTGAGTAACATAAGCAACACCTGTCTTAGTCTGCTTGGACTGCTATAACAAAATGCCATGAACTAGGTGGCTTAAACAAGATACAATACACAAATTTCTCACAGTTCTAGATACCGACAAGTTCAAGATCAAGGTCTCAGCCAAATCAGGTCCTTTTGAGGTCTGTCTTCTTGGCTTGATTAGGGCCACCTTCTTACTGTGTCCCAGACAGTAAAGGGAGTGATTTCTTGCTCCCTTCTTCTTATAAAGCCACTAATCTTACCATAACGTCTCCACTCTTGTGATATTAACCCTAATTTACCACCAAAAACCCCCATTTAAAATACCATCACATTGGAGGTTAGGACTTCAGCACAGAAATTTGGGGGAGGCACAATTCAGTTCACAGCAATACTCAAATATGTTCATGTTGTAGAAGAGGAAAGACTTTCCTTCTATCCTCATGGGTTTGATAGCTGGGCCTATGAAATAAACTGACAACAGGAAGATTAATGGATAAAAGAGATACACATTTATTATTTTTAATGTTACATTTACAGAGGTATCACAGGAAAAAAAGTGAATACCTCCAAAAGGGGAAGATATTTGAGAGTCTTAATCCGGAAAGGAGAGGGGGTTGTGAACAACTAAAAAGGGGAGTAAATTATTTTTAGAAGAGAAGAATGGGCCCTTAGACAAATGATAGCTTGTCTGAGTGTGGTGTGGACTTTTAGAGAGCAGTTTCTTTTAATGATGCTCTGGGATAGGGGATTTATGACAATTGAGTTCCTTTTGTAGGAACTCTCATTAGGCAGATAAAGGGATTTCAGAGAAAACTTCTCCCTACATTTGCTATTTTTCTAGTGCCATCATCTAAAAATATTAATATACCAAAGTGGAGTGTTTTGGGGTGCTATATGCCTAACTCCTTCAATGTCATATGATTACATTTGTATAAAATACAAAACAGCTAAAACTTATCATTGTTGTTGTAAATCAGGACATTAGTTATCTTGCGGTAGGTTAGTGATTGGTAGGGAACATATGACTTCTGGAGTACTGCTGGTATGTTTGTTAAAGTGGGAATTGATTACACAGGTGTGTTTCATTTTTGAAAATTCTGCATTGTGTACTTGTATGCACTTTTCTATATGTATGTGTTTTGTATTTAAATAAAAGTGTCATATACACAGATATACACACATATTTAGCAGAATATTTATTAGATCTGCTGCTAGCAAGTTCTTCTTATACCATTAAGTTTTCTTAAGTTATTGATGCTATCTCTAACTTCCAATACAGTGTATTCTATCTCTTTAGTAAAACTTCCTTTAAAAAAGTTATTGCATTGAATTTATATATCAACAGTGAAATAAATTTATCCAATTCCATTTAAGTTTTCACTAACTGCACCAATAAAATTACAAAATAGACTTCTAAGGTAAATCTAACATCACTGAATGATTCTCTTTGGATCAAAAATTAAAATATTTATACATTCTCAATATCCACCTTGAATTATTTTATACTAATAAAACACAGATGGGTGAAATTTATTTTCTTAATTACATGCTATTTATCTGCTTCAATGCCACTCCTCTTGTGAAAGACTCCTTTGTTTTCAAGTGTTAATTCACTTTTAAAATGAGTGAAAGATGTTTTTCCACTTATGAGAAACATAATTTTTCTAGAACAGCCCAAGCTATTTACAAGTATATCTTTATATCTGTGTCTTTCAAATCATTTTATCTCCATTTAGAGATGCAAACACCATTATTCATTTCCAGTTTGACTGACTTTCGTACAAGCACTTGATGTCTACTAGCTTTCACTAGTTGTTCCACAGCTGCAAGGACCTAATTTCCTTTTTTTTAAGATTTTATTTATTTATTTTAGAGAGAGGGGGTGGGAGAAAGAGAGATAAAGAGAGAAACATCAATGTGTGGTTGACTTTCACACACCCCCCACTGGAGACCTGGCCTGCAACACAAGCATGTGCCCTGAGTGGGAATCGAACCAGCAACCCTTTGGATCAAAGGCCAGTGCTCAATCCATTGAGCCACACCAGCCAGAGCCAAACCTCATTTCTTGATGTTATTATTTGTTCAATAACTACTCAATCTGCCAGTAACTACATCTTTGCTACAGAATAAAAAAAATCAATCTTGCAACTTATTTTTCTTTAGAACTTTTGATCTTGCTATCAGATTCTGGTAGATTCACGCTGCTCACATTCATAACTTCTGTAGTTGTTTCTTCTGGCTATTTTCAATACAGGCAATATTTATTATTATTTTTTAATTTTATTTATTTATTTATTTAATATATTTTATTGATTATGCTATTACAGTTGTCCCATCTCTCCCCCATCATTCCCCTCCACCCTGCACACCCCCTCCCACCCACATTCCCCCCTTTAGTTCATGTCCATGTGTCATAAGTTCTTTAGCTTCTACATTTCCCATACTATTCTTGCCCTCCCCCATCTATTTTCTACCAACTATCTATGCTACTCATTCTCTGTACCTTTTCCCCCTCTCTCCTCCTCCCACTCCCCTGTTGCTAACCCTCCATATGATCTCCATTTCTGTGGTTCTGTTCCTGTTCTAGCTGTTTGCTTTTGTTTTAGGTGTGGTTCTTAATAGCTGTGAGTTCGCTGTCTTTTCACTGTGATATTTTTATCTTCTTTTTCTTAGATAAGTCCCTTTAACATTTCATATAATAAGGGCTTGGTGATGATGAACTCCTTGAACTTGACCCTATCTGAGAAGCACTTTATCTGTCCATCCATTCTAAATGACAGCTTTTCTGGATAGAGCAATTTTGGATGTAGGTCCCTGCTTTTCAAGATTTCAATATTTCTTTCCAGCCCCTTCTTGCCTGGAAGGTCTCTTTTGAGAAATCAGCTGACAGTCTGATGGGAACTCCCTTGTAGGTGACTGTCCCCTTATCCCTTGCTGTTTCTAGAATTCTCTGCTTCATTTTAATCTTGGCTAATGTAATTACGATGTGCCTTGGTATGTTCCTCCTTGGGTCCAACTTCTTTGGGACTCTCTGAGCTTCCTGGACGTCCTGGTAGTCTATTTCCTTTGCCAGATTGGGGAAGTTCTCCTTTATTATTTGTTCAAATAAGTTTTCCACTTGTTGCTCTTCTTCTCCCACTTCTGGGACCCCTATAATTCGGATGTTGGGACGTTTAACGATGTCCCGGAGGTTCCTAAGCCTCTCCTCATTTTTTTTTTGAATTCTTGTGTCTTCCTCGTTTTCTGTTTGGTTGTTAGTTTCTTCCTTCTGTTCCACTCCATTGATTTGAGTCCCAGTTTTCCTTCCATCTCTATCGGTTCCCCATGCGTCTTCCTTCATTTCACGTATTGTAGCCTGCATTTTTTCATCTAATTTGTGAGCAAAATCAACCAATTCTGTGAGCATCTTGATGACCAGTGCTTTGAACTGTGCATCTGATAGGTTGGCTATCTCTTCACGACTTAGAGGAATTGGCTCTGGGGATTTTATTTGTTCTCCGGTTTGAGCCATTTTTGGTGGTTTTTTTTGTTTTGTTTTGTTTTGGTTTTAGTCTGGTCGTGGCTATTACATAGTGAGGGCTGGAGCCTTAGGTGTTCCTCAGGGCAGGGCGGCCCAGTTGCTGGGTTGTGACGCTTTAGGTGGGGGCGGGGTACAAGAGGGAAGAATGGCGCCTGTTCCGCTCTCTCCGGGACTCCGGCCCTTTCCGCTGCTTCCCCTTCACCTGGATTATCTGGGCTCGCAGGCATGCTGTTATGTAGCGAGGGGTGGAGCCTCTGGTGCTCCCCAGTGTGGGGCAGCTCAGTCGCTGGGTTGTGACATTGTATGTGGGGGCGGGGTTTGAGTGGGAACAATGGCGCCTGCTCCGCTCTCTCCTGGATTCAGTCCCTTCTGCCACTTCCCCTCTGCCTGGACGTCTGCACACACGAATGTGGGACCACCTGGTCAGCCAGGCACCTTGTGAGGCCTCACTGGTTCTGCACAGTTGCCCCCCTGTGCCCGGGGTCTGCCAGCTGCTGCCTGTGGGCCCGGGGACTGCCAGCTGCCGCCTGTGCACCTGGGAACTGCAAGCCGCTGCTGCCTGGGTGCCCGGGTCTGCACCTCCACTTTTTCCTGCCGAGACTCTGCCCCTCTTACCGGTCTGGATGAATGGTTGTTGGACTTCTGCACAGTTCAATTTTCTATAAGTTGTTTTCTTGTTTCTAAATATTTGTTGTCCTTAATTTTGGTTGTGAGAGGAGGCACTGTGTGTCCGCCTACGCCTCCATCTTGGCCGGAAGTCTGATAAACAGAACTTCTTAATATATGTATATATGAATGTATCATTTTCCCTTTATGATTGGCAACTTTTTGCCTTGTTTAAGAAATGTTTTCTTACTTTAAATAAAAAACTGTTTTTCTATTACTTTATATAACTTTTTGTTGTTCTTTAAAAATTTATATAAAAATAAGATGGGGTTGTCTTTGTGAATGTGATAAGATACAGAATCAAGTTTCCTTTTTATTCCATGAGGATTCCAAAATGACTCATTACTCTTTTGAATTTTGATTGTATTGCAATGAATTTATTGATTTGGAAAAATTTAACAGCTTAATAAAATTACTTTTTCAATACACATACATATTATATTCCTCCATTAATTTTGATATTTTCATATTTCTGTTGCTAATATTTACAGTTTTTAATTTAGCAATCTTGTACATAATTTATTTTATTAATTTTGATGTTATTGTAATTTGCTGTTGGTATCTGTTTAAAAATTAGTTTTTATATATTGACTTTATCCAGTATATTTTCTAGTCTATAGATTATTTTGGAATTTTATATACATAGTCATACTTTCTCTCTTTCCAATCCACATGTTTCTAAAAAGATTTTATTTATTCATTTATTTAATTTTAGGGAAAGGGAGGGAGAAAGAGAGGGAGAGAAACATCAATGTGTGGTTGCCTCTCACACACCCCCAACTGGAGACCTGGCCTGCAACCCAGGCAAGTGACCTGACTGGGAATCAAACTGGTGACAGTTTGGTTCCCAGGCTGGCATTCAATCCACTGAGCCACTCCAGGCAGGGCTCAATTCACTTAACTTTTACTATTTTTATTGCCTTATTGCATGAAAATGAAACAAGAAATAAAATGTAGAGTAGAAAAGTTGATAGCAGATGAGTATCCTTGTTTTGTTTCATATGTCCAGGAAAAAGTTTTCTTCATATCACTTTGAATATGATAAACACTGTAGATATTTTTGTAGATATTTTTCAACTTATTATGAAAGTTTAATTCTGTTCTTTGATTGCAAATATTTGGTTTTTTGTTCTATTTTATTTAGAGTAAATGAGTTGTGATTTTTTTCAAATGAAATTTTTTATTGACCAAAGGTCATATCATATCATTCTTTTTTTTACTATTTTCTGTTAACAAAGTGATTTGAGCAACACTGATTGACTCTCAAGTGTTAAACTATTCTTGAGATAGTTGGGATGAATCCCATGTTATCATAATTCATTATTACATATGTATGAATGTATGTATATACTTTTGTGCATGCATTTAAGTTGTTAGTAATTTGTTAGGTACCTGAGCATTTATTCTCATGAGAGATATTTGATGATAATCATGTATTATAATGTACATTAGTGTTGTGAAATTCACATGCTCAAGTTTCTTTATGAAGCTTCTTTAAAAGATAATTTTCAGCACATAAACATTTAGAAATTAAACAAAACCATTTATTGAAATCCATAAGTGAAATTAATAATTAATTATGCTTAAATATATATTATTTATGTTCTCTTGTCTTATAATAATTATAATATGTTTAAATGTATCCTGTACTACTGCTTTTTAAAATCACTCATCTTTGAATGCGTTGAATTTTTTCAGGATCACCTATTGACCAGTGGTTTGCCTAGTGGAGAGGAATGAACTATGTTTCAAGCTTTTAATAATTTTCCTTGTTATCTAGAGTCATTTGTGTTTGTGTATGCAATAATTTAGATGTTATTTCTTTCTAACTATGTCCAATGGTTTACAATATCTGGAAGGTTGACAATGTTGTCTCTCCTCCTGTTACAAGAGTAGACTGCCTTTGAAAATTTGACCCTTGTATATACTTAAACCTGCTTCCTCTTTATGAAATCAAAGTGTTTGGTTGGTGTTAAAGAAAAAGAATATTCAATAGCACTTAAAGACAGTGAGACAGATTTTATTCAGGACTATAACTTTTATTCAGGTGTAGGGACCACTGCAAAGGGATTTTACAGTGGGGCAGAGAGATTTCTGGGCTCAACTTCCAATACAGCAGTGGCAAGTCAGAATTTATAGCCATGGAGCAAGGTGGAGACTAGTGGACTGAAACTTACTAAGAGGAAATAGCATGAGTACTGGAAGTTACCTAATCTAATAGGATTCTTGCTAAAGACAGGTAAGGGTGATCAGCTATCATGTGAAGGATGGTAGAGAATGAAGAACCAGGTCAGATATGAAAGGTGATCTGATAGAGTGAATCCCACTGAGGGTGGGGTTTCTGGTAAAACTGAATTATCAGGGCTCCCCCCCCCAAACTAAATTTTACAAAGAAGTACACAGATAGGCCTAGGAGAAGTTTTAGGAGCCTGACTGAAGTTTGGTGAAATAAAAAAAAAAAAATTGTCACTGAAAAAGTCTATCATCAACTGGTACATCCTATGGCCATTGGTCTATAAAATATATTTTGATTTTACCTTTCACATGGGTTCGTGTCTTTATTTCGGACATCAACTGCTATGGAATTTTCTCGACATGAGTGTTCTGGTACCTCTGCTCAAACTGTACTGCTATTAGCAGCATTTTAAAAACTTTTGTGTTTGTGTTCTCATGTTTCTTTGTTCTTTTGTTATTTCTTAGTGATTTCTGAGAGATGAAAAAATTCCTTATACTGCCATGTCCATGTGGCATGGGGATCATATTATGTTTTTTTCTATATTATTTAGTATTTTATCATTTCTCTTGAAATATCTGTAATTATTTGGCAAATAGATATGTGATTTTAAATTACCAATTTCCTGCAACATGTTTCTCCAGTTATTAAAGCCATTTTTATGCCACTCAGTACAGTTTTTTTGTGTTTTTCTTAAAGGATAGTGTATTCATTGATGAGCTGCACCCCTCCTCTGTGCTGGCACATCTTTAACTCCAGTTCTCTGCTTACAACTTCATTGTACTGATTTAATGTTTGTCTAAAACAATCTAATTAAAAATGGGCAAAAGACCTGAATAGACACTTCCCAAAGAGGACATACAGATGGCCAGAGACAGATGAAAATATGCTCAATGTCACTAATCATCAAAGAGATGCAAATTAAAACCACAATGAAATACCATCTCACACCTGTCAGAATGGCCATCATTAATAAGTCAACACAGAAGTGCTGGTGAGGTTGTGGAGAAAAGGGAACCCTAGTGCACTGTTGGTGGGAATGCAGACTGGTGTAGCCACTGTGGGAAACAGTATGGGATTTCCTCTGAAAACTAAAAATGGAACTGCCTTACGGCCCAGTGTTTCCGATTTTGAGAATATATCCTAAGAATCCCAAAACACCAATTAGAAAGAATATGTGAACCCCTACGTTCATAGCAGTGTTATTTACAATAGCCAAAGTCTGAAAACAGACCAAGTGCCTATCAGAAGATAAGAGGATAAAAAAGCTGTTACAATGGAATAGTATTCAGTTGTAAAAAAAATAGTTTTACCCTTTGCAATACTATGGATGGACCTGGAGAAGATTATGCTAAGTGAAATAAGCCAGTCAGTGAAAGACAAATACCATGTGATTTTACTCATATGTGGAATCTAATGAACAAACTGAACTAAAAAGAAAACTGGGGACAGACTCATAGATAGAGAGCAAGATGATAGCTAACGGAGGGGTGGAGGGTTTGAGCAAAAAGGAAAAAGGTCTCATGGACATGGACAATAGTGTGGTGATTGCAAGGGATAGGGGTATAAGGGGACTAAATGGTAATAGAAAAAATACAATAAGGTTGTTTTTAAAAGTTGGGGTATATTTACTCAATGGAACTCTACATGGATGTAAAGAAGAAAGAACTCTTACCCTTTGTGACAGCATAAATGGACCTGGGTGATATAATGCTAAGTGAAATAAGCCAGTTAGAGAAAAACAAATACTATATGACCTCACTTATATATGGAATCTAAGGAACAAAATAAACTGATGAACAAAATGAAAACAGAGGCATGGATACATGGAACAGACTGGTAGATCTCATAGGGGAAGGGGGTGGGAAGAGTGGAAGAGATTAGCCAAAGAAAATATATGCCTATATGCATAGTCCATGAACACAGACAACAATGTGGGTAACATGGGGAGGGTGGGGCTGTGTGGAGGGGCCTAAGGTAGAGGGAAATGGGGGATGCCTGTAATAGTGTCAACAATAAAAAAATTAAATTAAAAAGTTGGTCTATTCATCAATGTTACAAGTATATTCTTTTTTCTTTCTGTGCAATCATGATTTGTGATATAACATCATCAAAACATCAAAAGCTCCACAAAATTAACAGAAAAATATTTGGACTGATTTTTAGCTTGTCACTATTACAAAGCTTGCCTTACCTTTCTGACCAGCAAACAAATATAGGAAAGGAAACTGATTATTTTAACCATCAATGGTTTATGAATATTATTGTGAATAATAGTAATATAAGTATATTACTTATAACTTATAAGTATATAAAAGTAATAGTAATATAAGCTAATACAGGCGGTCTTGGTTTGTTGCATATATTCCCCAGAACTAATGCCTATTTTTCACATTTTAAAACACATAATGGGACAACTAGGATTACATTTTAAAGGTCACTATTTGCATTTGCTTTTGTAAGCCTTGTTTCTCTTATGTGAAATGAGTATGAGCATGTGTTTCTGCCAAGTTTTGATTTTTTTCCTGAGAAGTTTGGAAGAACAGTTTGCTAATTAAAAAGGCTTACATATTTCCTAATATTCTATCATTCATTCCATTGATCTGAGACCCTTCTGGATGAAATGAATATCTGAATTTCAAGCATACAGAGAGTCATTTTTCCATTTGAAAATCCTAAATATTACACAATAGCTATAACAGCATACATATGGAGATTTTTATAGTCCAATTTTAATAACTCTAGGGAAAAATCCTAAAACATCAAAAATAAAAATAAAATCCAAAAGGGATTAAGTATAGATATTGTGAGTTCTTTTAACTTTGAGGAAAATTTTCTTTTGGCACTCAATACACCCAACACTGATTAGTAGGAAATTTATAATTGAGAATTTAATATAATTTGAACAAGAGTTCATCAAAATTTGAACTAAGTGTACTAAATATAAAATTCTTATATTTTTAAATTTTTGTTTGTAAATTACAATTTGTATTAAACATTATTTTGCATTCAGGTGTACAGCATATGAGTTAGACAATTATAGACAATTTAAATTATTTTTTATTGTATTTTTCCCATTACCATTTAGTCACCTTATGCCCGCAATCCCCCCACAGTTGCTACAGTTCTCTTTATTCATGAGTCCTTTTTCTTCAATCTAATACACAAAGAAATCTGATCAGATCCCTGGGGAGAAGTAGGGAGGGGCCATAGAAGAAGGTTGCCCAAGGCAATGGTAAACAGTCTAGGACAGAATTGGCTGAGAAGCTGAATGCCGCCAGAGCACATGGAATTATGGGCAAGAAGATCTGGAATAAAAGAAGGGCTCTCGGAGAGGCACGACTCTCTCTGGCTCTGCAGTTCTGTTCTTCTTCAGGGATGCCTGGATAATCATGCTGCAGCTGCCTGCATTTCCCAATGGACAATATTTTGGATGGGAAGGAATTGTGGGCACAGCCTAGGATTAGGCTGGCCTGGCAGAGGGTGGCAGCACTTGGCTATTGTAAATTGTGCTGCTATGAACATTGGGGTGCATAGGTTCTTTTGGATTGGTGTTTCAGGGTTCTTAAGATATAATCCTAGTAGTGGAATTGCTGGATCAAAAGGTAGATCCATTTTTAGTTTTCTTAGAAAATTCCATACTGCTTTCCATAGTGGTTGTACCAGCCTGCAATGCCACCAACAGTGCACTAGGGTGTCCTTTTCTCCACAACCTCTCCAGCACTTGCTGTTTGTTGCTTTGTTTATGAGGGCCATTCTGACTACTGTGACATGGTATCTCATTGTGGTTTTAATTTGCATCTCTCTGATAGCTAGCAATACTGAGCATCTTTTCATGTGTCTCTGGATCCTCTGTATGTCCTCCTTAGAGAAGTGTCTGTTCAAGTCCTTTGCCCATTTTTTTAATTGGGTTGCTTGTCTTCTTGGAGTGGAGTCGTGTAAGTTCTTTCTATATTTTGGAGAGTAAACGCTTGTCTGAGGTATCATGGGTAAATATGTTTTCCTATACAGTTGGTTCTCTTTTTATTTTAATACTGTTTTCTTTAGCCGTGCAGAAGCTTTTTATTTTGATGAGATCCCATTTGTTTATTCTTTCCTTCATGTCCCTTGCTTTCGGGGACATATCAGAAAAAATGTTGCTGTGTGAACTATCTGAGATTTTCCTGCCTATGTTCTCCTCTAGGACTTTAATGGTGTCACGGCTTATATTTAAATCTTTTATCCACCTTAAGTTTATTTTTGTGTATGGTGTAAGTTGGTGCTCGACTTTCATTTTTTTGCATGTGGCTGTTCACTTCTCCCAACACCACTTGTTGAAGAGGCTATTTGTACTCCATTTTCTGTTGCTGCCCCCTTTGTCGAATATTAATTGACCATAGACACTTGGGTTTATTTCTGGGCTCTCTGTTCTATTCCACTGGTCCATGTGCCTGTTTTAATGCCAGGCTCTTTTGATTACAGTGACCTTGTAATATAGTTTGGTACCAGGTATTGTGATCCCTCCTACTTTGCTCTTCTTTCTTAAAATTGCTGCAGCTATTTGGGGTCGTTTATGGTTCCATATAAATTTTTGAAGTGTTTGTTCTACGTCTGTGAAATATGCCATTGGTACTTTAATAGGTATTGCACTGAATCTATAAATTGCTTTGGGTAGTATGGACATTTTGATGATGTTAATTCTTCTGATCCATGAACACGGTATGCATTTCCATTTGTTTGTGTCTTCCTTGATTTCCTTCTTCAGTGTTGTGTAGTTTTCTGCATACAGGTCTTTTACCTCTTTGGTTAGGTTTATTCCTAGGTATTTTATTTTTCTTTTTGCTCTATAAAATGGGATTTTTTTCTTGATTTCTGGTTCTGTTGTTTCATTGTTGTTATACAAAAATGCCTTTGATTTCTGGACATCAACTTTGTATCTGGATGTTTGGCCAAATTCATTTATTAGGTTGAGCAGTTTTTTGACCGACTCTATAGGATTTTGTATGTACACTATCATGTCATCTGCAAACAACAATAGTTTTGATTCCTCCTTTCCCAGTTGGATGGCTTTTATTTCCTTTTCTTGTCTAATCGCTATGGCTAATACTTCCAATACTATATTGAATAGAAGTGGTGAAAGTGGACAACCTTGTCTTGTTCCTGATCTTAGTGGAAAAGATTTTTGTTTTTGCCCATTGAGTATGATGTTGGCTGTAGGTCTGTCATATATGGCCTTTATTATGTTGAGTAATGCTTCTTCTATTCCCACTTTGCTGAATGTTTTTATCATAAATGGATGTTGTACCTTATCAAATGCTTTTTCTGCATCTATTGATATGATCATGTGATTTTTGTCTTTGATTTTGTTTATGTGATGTATTACATTTACTGATTTGAGAATATTGAACCATCCTTGCATCCCTAGGGATGAACCCCACTAGATCATGGTGTATGATCTTTTTAATGTATTGTTGGATGCGGTTTGCCAAGTTTTATATTTTCGCTAAATATATTTTCTCAATAGGTACAAGTGACTCCCTAGACATTAACTCTATGAAGTATCAATTACAGCTCCATTTTAATTTATTAAATAGTTTCCTAGCATGTTGATTTACTTTGGTTTTAAAATATGTAATTATTTCTAAGGAGACATACTAGTAGAAAGAATTTGGTCACATTGTTCTAACTCCTGAGACTTACTCTAATCTCAGACTTTCTTTAAATGTAAAGGTTTATTATCAAGGCCAGTTGGCAGTATTTCCCCTCTCTTTTTTCACTTATAATTTTTAAACATCAGTTGATAAGTACATTTAAAAACTATGTCAATTGTAATGGACAATCCCATTTAGGCTATAAAATTCTGTTAGAAAACAAAAAGAACATCTTTAAATTCTGCATATTGGTTTTACTTCATTCTACTAACATCTATTTCTTCATTAAGATTTTCTGTAATGTAAAGTTATACATTTAAAATAACTTTAAAACATGTGCAAACTTCCTTTAACAGACTGTCATAAAAACTACTTTTCACCCCGGACAGTGTGGCTCAGTTTGTTGGAGTGCTTTCCTGTAAACAGAAGGGTCACAAGTGCAATTTCAGTTCAGGGCACATGCCTAGGTTGCAGGCTCCATTTCCTGTCAGGGCACGTAGGAGAGGCAACTGATTAATGTTTCTTTCTCACATAGATATTTCTCTCCCTCTCTCCTTCATTTCCCCTCTTCTAAAAATCAATAATCTTGCCCTTGGTTAGGATAAAAAATAATAGTAAAATGAATAAATAATAATTACTTTTCAAAAATGTCTGCTTTTTCATTGACATTTAAGTGATATGAGAGCACATTACAAGAAAAGCACAAAGCACAAAGTTGCCAGAGTTGCTTCAAAAAGGATAAATATTAATAAATATGATTTGCAATAGAGAAAGGAATGAAAGTCCAGCCAAGTAGAGGAAAGTAGCATATTCAAAGATGTGGATATAACAATGGAATATTATGTGTAGAATATATGAAGTATTTTTCTCTAAAACTGTTCTAGGAAATTAATATTCTATCTTATTGAATACACTAAAATATATTTTCTAGATTATTTTGATTGTTACTCATGCTTCCTGTCAACCTATTTTTTATTTCTTAGATACTTCTAATATTATGGTTTTCATATTTGGCAATTGTGGTCATATGGTATTCATTAAATCATATTCAAGTGTCAAATATTTATATTAGAATTTTGAACATATGTGACTTGGGTAGTTCCTGTATTAGCAAAATACCTATTTTCCCAAAGAATTAATGCACCTATACTCTGAAAAAGAAGATAATTAAGTGACTTTAATCTGCCTTTATTGCCAGTTTGAATTTATTAATAAGTATTTGTGATTTCATCTTTAAAAGTGCCTGGAAGTTAAGTCATCAGTAAAGTGAGTGGAATAGAACGATTAACTTTCATATGCGGAAATCAGATAACACAAAAATTTAAAAAATCACTTGATTTTGCCCTTTTCACTTTACCTTTGAGAAAACAATTATATACTTTGTTGTCAATTCTCTCTTGTCATAGTCAATTACACACTTTAGATTAAAAAATCCATTTAAAGAAAATTATATAAAATTGTGACTTGAATTCTAAGTGAATGTTCCACTTTGTATATGTGGTGATGGACTCAATGATGTTAAAATGAAAGCACTTATCTTTAACAGTTAATGAGAAAAATACAGTTTGATTATTGTGTTATTATCTTCATATTTACTTAGTTTGGCTTTTTTTCTGGGGTAGAACTTGAGGTGTATATGCATTCTGCAGCAGCACTACAGTGGGATGGCAGTCAAAGCTATTCTCTTTTGTATATACTATTCCACCCTTATCCACAGGGGATAGCTTCCAAGACCCAAAGTGGATGCCTGAAACCATGGATAGTACTGAACCCTATGTATATTATGTTTTTTCCTATACAAATGTACATACACACATACATACATAAATTTTCACTTGAAGGAACCACTTCACAGCTTCTGTTTGCCATATCTGAGCCAGGAACATCACTTACTACTCTTATGCTTTGGACATTGTTAAGTAAAATAAAAGTTACTTGAAAACAAACATTGTGATGCACACTAGTTCATCTGATAACTTAGCAGATGTCTACTAAGTGATTAATAAGGCTGGTAGGTAGCATGTAAAGTGTGGAGACACTGGACAAATGGACAATTCACATCCCCAGTGGGACAGAGCATAAAGACTTGAGATTTAATCATGCTAATCAGACCAGTGCAATTTAAAACTTGTGATTGGGGAACCAACTGTATGGGAAAACATATTTGCCAACGATACCTTGGACAAGGGTTTTACCTCCAAAATATATAAAGTACTCACATGACTTCACTCCAGGAAGACAAACAATCCAATTAAAAAATGGGCAAAAGACCTGAATAGACACTTCTTCAAGGAGGACATACAGAGGGCCCAGAGACATATGAGAGGATGCTCAGCACCACTAGCCATCAGAGTGATGCAAATGAGAACCATGAGATACCACCTCACACCAGTCAGAATGGCCATCATTAATAGATCAATAAACAATAAGTGCTAGTGAGGATGTGGGGAAAGGGAACACTAGTACATTGTTGATGGAAATGTAGATTGGTGCAACCACTATAGAAAATACTATGGAATTTCCTCAAAAAAAAAAAAAAAAACCAAAAAAACTGAAAATGGAACTGCCTTTTGACCTGGCAATTTCACTGCTGGGATTATATCCTAAGAATCCTGAAACACCAATTCAAAACAATCTATGAACCCCAATGTTCATAGCAGCACAAGTTGCAATAGCCACGTGCTGGAAGCAAACTAAGTGCCCGTTAGTAAATGAGTGGATCCAAAAACTGTGGTATACAGCAGAATACTATGCAGCAGAAAGAAAGAACTCCTATCTTTCATGACAACACAGAAGAACTATATAGTATTATGCTAAGTGAAATAAGCCAGGCGGTGAAAGACAAATACCGTAAGATCTCACCAATGAGACAAATCTAATGAACAAAACAAATGGAGCAAAATAGAACCAGCAGCATGGAAACAAGGAACAGACTGACAGGGACCAGAAAGGAGGAGGGAGAGGAATAAAGGAAGAAAGAAGGGGAAGGGTCTAGTTAAAGAACAAGTATAAATGATCCATGGACATGGGTAAAGGGTGACAGAGTAGGGATTGACTGTGGGGGTGAGGGAGGGGCCAGGCAGGGGAGAGCAATAGGAGAAAATTGAGACAACTGTAATACAATAACAATAAAAAAAAATAAAGTAGAAAAAATAAAACCTGTGATTGTTTACTTCTAAAATTTTCTATTTGATATTTTTACACCATCAACCAAAACAGAAATTTCAAGAATGGAGAAGTACTGTATTTACTTATTTTTAAATATCTGCTCCATGAAGTTTTCTGCATAGAATCGGTGACCTTTTTCCTATACTAGAAGGTCACCAAAGAAGCGTTTAAATGTTAAGTTTATTTTTTATTTGTCTGTTCATTACTAAAAAAGCAGTTTCAGCAGCATTAGAAATATTATTTTTATTTACAGTGGCTGCATGAGGCCTCATGTTCTCCATAGGCATCACCCATGTTGAGATATATATTCTTAAATTCCTTTTTTTTTTGTTTTTTTAAATATATTTTATTGACTATGCTATTACAGTTGTCCCGTTTCTCCCCCATCATTCCCCCCACCCTGCACACCCTCTTTCACCCACATTCCCCCCTTTAGTTCATGTCCCTGCGTCATAAGTTCTTTAGCTTCCACATTTCCCACACTATTCTTACCCTCCCCCTGTCTATTTTCTACCCACCATCCATGCTACTCATTCTCTGTAACTTTTCCCCCTCTCTCCTCCTTCCACTCCCCTGTTGCTAACCCTCCATATGATCTCCATTCCTGTGGTTCTGTTCCTGTTCTAGTTGTTTGCTTAGTTTGCTTTTGTTTTAGGTGTGAATTCCAAATATCAAACTCATAAAAACATTCAATAGTATTTCATCGACATATGAATGAAAGAAAAATAATGAATCTTACCTTTTTAAAAATTATCTCCTTCTGCCCTGGTTGGTGCAGCTCAATGGATTGAGTGCCACCCTGTGAACTGAAAGGTTGCCGGTTCATTCCTGGTCAAGGCACATGCCTGGGCTGTGGGCCAGGTCCCTGGTGGGGGAGCGCATGAGATTCAACCGCACATTGGTGTTTCCCTCTCTCTCTCCCTCCCCTCTCTGAGAATATACAAATAAATAAAATTATCTCCTTCCTTCTTTTCTAAAGAAATAAAGCCTCCCTTGCTCTGTTAATTACCAAGATCTACTGTTAGGTTCAGGAGGATGATGGGTGAAAAGGAGAATGACAGGAGGAAGGTAATTGAGATAGGTCAATTTTCATTTTCATAGATGAATATGGGTTGGAGAATGATCAGAATAAAGGAAAGGAAGATGTAGAGGGAGGAAGTGAGTGAAGAGGAATATGAGAAAAAGCAGCTGCTTTGAAAGGAATTGTCTTGATGTGGGACTTCAGGGAAAAAGATACATCAAAATATTAATTACTATTATCCTATATCATATAATGTTAATTATTTTGCCCCCTCAAAAAACTTAGATGCATCATCTGCATTTTTTGTAAAAATCCTGTTGAATTTAATTTTTTTTAAATGGAGAGCTGATATCTTTCTGAGAAGATCGTTAAGAAGAGAATAAAACTATTTGTTTTAATTGATTTAAGTGTTTACAAGAATAATCTATTTGTACACAGGCAGCTATCTAATATTAATGGGGACATTCTGGAAGAACAAGAGCCTAAGACTGCCAACTAAAGAGTCAACTGAAACCTTTATACATATTTCTAAGACATGTTTCCATTTCTGAGTTATGTAGTTGAACTTTGAATATTTACTTTGGTTGTTATTTTTTAAATCACCCTTTAGCTTTCTAATCAGCCAAATGCCTTTGGCTTTACATTTATTCATGTTTCAACAAAACAGACCTCTGTTCTATCTATACATACATACGTTTTAAACATATAGCACATTGACAATTCATAGCTAGTCAAATTTAAGAAAGTTTGATTCAGAGGTAAAAACAAAATATAGCTGTCTTACACACTGTATGTTTTCATTTTCATAATTTCCTATAACCATTGTTTTAGTATAGTTTATTCTTTTTCCTCTTGAATTTTTCTCTAGCTAACCTAATTCAGGAACTAATAAACTTACCAGGGTTCACAGAATGGACATTGCCTAAAAGTCAGGTCCAGCCTTCTTTCCACATGAAACCAATTGTAAGTCACTTGCAAATTCAACCAACTTTAGTAGTTTTTATATCAAACTTGACCCAAGGCAGGGGGAAATTAAAAGAAACATCTAACTCAATTATATGGGACTTGATGTTTGAATCACCTCTCTCCTATATCATTCCATTCCAAATTGTATTGATCACAAGATGGCTGTTAATTTAGTTTTCTGTAGAGAATAACTATCTCTGCACCTATAAAGTACTGAAGCCTTTAAGCTCCAGCTTGCTGTTTTTCTAAAGTACCAACATTTTCAATTCAAATTCTGATGATCTGAAAAGTTTCAATCCATTGACATCATGTTGTACTGTGACATGTACTCTGTACGCTTTATTGCTTAGAAGGCATGCATTTATTTATTCAACACATGAGCACTAATTTTATGTATATCAGGTACTGAGAATACAGTATTCAGAACACACACAGTTTTGTTTCCTAATAACCTTAAAATTGAATAAGGAGGTCAGCCTATAGGAGAATGAAGCTAGGCAGCAAAAGGTCTGGAGCACTCAGAAATAAGTATAATTTTAGTCATTCATCTATTTACTTAATATATATACTCAATTGCCTCTAATGTCATATACTACTTTTTGAATAAAATAGACATAACCCTGTCCTCATGGAACATATTTTCTGTCTTACCTCTTCATACTGGTAAAAGTTTGACCATATAGCACTTTAGATTGACTTATGTTTCTAAATGTCTGTAGCCTTGTATGTATGGTGTTGGCAAAAATAGTGATAAAGAAATTTCAGAAGGATTTAGTTAAATATCCTCATAAGGTATTGCCTTTACAGGCAGTCACATTGTTATTCTAAAAGGTTTACTATTTTTGTTGGTTTAGAGTTTAGGTGCCAGAGGAACAGATATATCTACATCTACATCTACATCTATATCTATATCTATCTATATCTATATCATCTATATCTATATCTATATCATCATCATCTGTCTATACCTATCTATATCTATATTTATATAGAGAGATGTATTAAGATTTCAATAATATTTTTTTCTCACTATAGGTGATTTTTATTTGCTTCTTCATCTGCAACAAAGGATATATGTGTCTCATACCTCTCTGATACTCTTCTTTATTCTTGAGAATGAGAATGCAGTTGGCCCAAATTGGGTCATCTATTTACTCCCATTCTAATGAGTCGTGGTTGAGTAGCCTATGGAGACACACTGTTCCAGGGAGCCAAACTCTGTGGATGAAAGAAGAGATTTCAGACAAGTTGAATTGTGTGATAAACAAATAAATATTTAAAAATTGATCTAATAGTATAGGGTGGTTGTGATAGTAGTGATAGTCGTCATCATAGTAGTAGTAATAGAAGCTATAGTAGTGATGACAACTAAAATTTTAAAAACACTTTTACTGTGGACTTTGTGCTGTTTTATTGATATTACTATAATAATAAAAACACATACTAGTTGTTTACTATTTTAACCTCTTCAAGCATACAGTTCAGTGGCATTGAGTACTTTTATGCTGTTATATTGTTATGCAACCATCAATACCATCATTCTCAAATACTATCATCTTTCCATGTTGATATTGTATCCATTAAATATCAACTCCTCAAACATTCTTCTATCCAGCAATTGAAATACACCATTGTACTAATTCTTTTTCTAAATTTGACTACTCTAGATATCACATATAAGATGAATTGTACAGTATTTGTCCTATTGTGTGTGGCTTATTCCAATTTCATTTTTTAACAAAAATTGTAGCATTATATCAGAATTCCATTCATTTATTTTAAAGCTGAATAATATTACATTGTATGTATACCACATGTTGTTTACCCACTCACCTATTAATGGACATATACATCATTTCCACATTTTGTCTATTATAAATAATGCTGCTATTAACATTGGTGTACAAATATATATTCAAGTCTTTACTTTCAGTTCTTTTGGACATACACCAAGAAATGGAATAACTAGATTATGTGGTAATTATATGTTTAAGTTTTTGAAGAATAGCCATAATGTTTTCTGCAATGACTGCACTATTTTACAGTTCCACAAGCAGAACACAAGGATTTCTATTTCTCCACATTCTTGCCATAACCTGTTATTTTCTCTTTTGTTTTGTTTTTCTGATAATGGACTTCTTCATGGGTATGAAGTGATATTTTACTATGGGTTTCACTTACACATCCCTAATGATAACTGATGTTGAGGTTTATTACCTGTGCTTATTGCATATCTGTATAACTTCTTTGGAGAAATGTCCATTCAAGTACTTTGTCCATTTTTAAATTAGATTGTTTTATTGTTGTTAATTTGTAGGAATTTTTTAATGGAGTCTGGATATTAATCCTTTATCGGACACTATCGGCAACTGTTTTCTCCCATTCTCTATGTAACCTTTTCATTCTATTGATAATGTTCTTCAATGAAGAGACGTTATTAATTGTGATGAATGTTATTTATTTATTTATCCATCTATTCTTTAGGTGTCATATCCAAGAAATCATTGCCAAATCCAATGTCCAATATCCTAAAGCTTTTTCCCTGTTTTCTTCTAAGAGATTTACATTCTTTGTTTTCTTCTGAAGTCATAAGATCTATTTTGATTTCATGTTTGTATATCATGTAAGGAAAGAATGTAACTTCATTCTTTTGCATGTGGATACCCAGAGTTCCTAACATCCTTTGCTGAAAACAGTGACCTATTCCCACAGACCAGTCTTGGCATCATTATCAAAAATTATTTGACCATATAAGCAATGATTTATTTTTGAGATCTCTATTCTAATTCATTAGTCTATATGTTAATGTTTATTCTAGTACCATATTGTTTTGATTACTGTAGTTTTTTAGTAACCTTTGAAGCCAAGAATGAAAGACCTCTAAATTTGTTTTTTTTTTTTTTTTAAGATTATTTTGGCTATATGGAGTCCCTTGCAAACCCTTACAAAGTTTACAATAGATTTTCCATTTCTATTAAAATTATTGTTTGGATTTTAATATAAATTGCATTGGCTAGTACTGGCATCTTAACAGTATTAAGTCATTCAATTTATGAGCACAGAATGTCTTTCCATTTTTTGCTAAGATGCATGAAGGGCTTTTCTGTGTGCCAGAGGACACAGGCAGTAATTTTAATTTACTAAGCCCAGGACTGTTTTTGAGGTCCTTTAAAAATCCTTTTGATTGTAAATTACATTGCTTAAGTGAGATCATTCCAGTGTAATTTGGCAAAAATAAACTACTAATTTGTCAAAGCAAAGTCATCACCTTCCTGTCCCACCTATTAAAACAGTGGCCCATTATACTAATAATTGTACATGATATATGCTAATATTATAAGTGAACTAAAAATAAAAAACATATTTAACATGTGAGACAAATAACTAAGTGATACAAAAGGTTAAAGAGAGAAAAACAATTTGTTTTGGTGCTGACACGGTCATAATTCTATAGCTCTATATCATGTCTGATCTTGGAGTATGAGAACTTACCGGGTACTACGTTCTCTTCCATTTTGGATTCATTACTGAAAAAAAAAATAGGTATGTAACTACTAAAGATAAGAACCATAAGTGGGAGCAGCTTTCTTGATTGAACTCAGTGCTGTATGAATTCTCTGTATCTCCAGAATATAGCTGAGTTGTTAGCCATGCTGTAAAGTGGGTTATGTAGATCAGTGGAGTGGAATCACATAAACTCCTGAGTGCTTTATTAGCTGACTGGACTAAAGTCACTATATTACAAGGACCATTATACATATTCACACATATACGCACAAATGCACACACTACTTCTCCAATAAAATGTCCATGAGGCATCAAAGGACTCTGAATAGATTATACAATGTTTCAAATGGTGTTTAGGGAAGTTGATTGTAGTGGATTTGAAAATATTTAGCTCTCTTTGGAGAATATTTTATCAACTTCAAAGTGTAAAAAATTCCATTTGTGTACAGGATTATTCAACACTTAGAAAACTGTTCATAATGACATTTCTTATAGTAATTTCATTTAAGTTTTTGTTTTGTTTGCTCTGTTAACTCACATTGTTAGAATATCATTCAGCTAAATCAGAGACCTCATTACTCTAACTTTTGACTTTATACAAGGTGTTTTTGCCTTTATAAAGAGTATTTCTGGCTTTAAAATGGATAAAGATGTAAATAAGTGGACTGCTATCCAGTGCCCAGTTTTAAATGCATGGGCTTCTGATAATTTTGGACACATGAAATACAACACATAGCATACCCAGATGTCAGGTGGTGGGTCCTATGACTGATTTGCTATATTTAACTTCGAAAAGACTAGAAATGCATCTATGTATCTAAAAGTGGTTAATTTTATGCAAAATACTGCCAAGTATAGACTTGTTATAAGCAGATTCTATATAGCAAATAATACATGTTGACACGAAAACATTAATTGTACAATTTTCTTTTCCACCTTTACTTTTCAGATTTTGGCCAGTTAAACCTACTACATTTCCAGTAAATTGAAACCATACTACATCACTAGGTGGAAAGTATTATTTTCTCCATATTTTATTTTATTTTTTTTCATGTTTTTTTTTAATTTTTATTTTCATTGTTGATCTTGTACAGTTTTCTCTTTTATTCTCACGCGAACCCGCCACCCCAACCCTCCCCACCTCCCTCCCATTCCCACCCCCCCGCCATAGTTTTTGTCCATGTGTCCTTTATACTTGTTCCTGTAAATCCTTCCCCTTTTCCCCTGAAATTCCCTCCCCTCTCCCCTCTGGTGACTTTCAGCATGTTCCCAATTTCCATGTCTTTGGTTATATTATGCTTGTTTGTTTGTTTTGTTGATTAGCTTCCTGTTAAAGGTGAGATCATATGGTATTTATCTTTCACTGCCTGGCTTACTTCGCTTAGCATGATGCTCTCAAGTTCCATCCATGCTGTTGCATAGGGTATGAGCTCCTTCTTTCTTTCTGCTGCATAGAATTCCATTGTATAAATGTACCACAGTTTTTTGATCCATTCATTTGCTGATGGGCATCTAGGTTGCTTCCAACACTTGGCTATTGTAAATTGTGCTGCTATAAACATAGGGATGCATAGTTTCTTTTGGATTGGTGTTTCGGGGTTCTTAGGATATAGTCCTAGCAATGGAATTGCTGGGTCAAAAGGTATATCCATTTTTAGTTTTTTTAGAAAATTCCATACTGTTTTCCATAGTGGTTGTACCAGTCTGCACTCCCGCCAGCAGTGCAGTAGTGTCCCCTTTTCTCCACAACGTCTCCAACACTTGCTGTTTGTTGCTTTGTTTATGAGGGCCATTCTGACTGGTGTCAAGTGGTATCTCATTGTGGTTTTAATTTGCATCTCTCTGATAGCTAGCGATATCGAGCATCTTTTCATGTGTCTCTGGATCCTCTGTATGTCCTCCTTGGAGAGGTGTCTGCCCAAGTCCTTTGCCCATTTTTTAATTGGGTTGCTTGTCTTCTTAGAGTGGAGTCGTGTAAGTTCTTTGTATATTTTGGAGATTAAACCTTTATCTGAGATATCATTGGCAAATATGTTTTCCCACACAGTCGGTTCTCTTTTTATTTTAATACTGTTTTCCTTGGCCATGCAGAAGCTTTTTATTTTGATGAGATCCCATTTGTTTATTCTTTCCTTTATGTCCCTTGCTTTAGGGGACATATCAGTAAAAATGTTGCTGCGTGTAATATCTGAGATTTTCCTGCCTATGTTCTCTTCTAGGACTTTAATGGTGTTACGGCTTATGTTTAAGTCTTTTATCCACCTTGAATTTATTTTTGTGTATGGTGTAAGTTGGTGCTCAAGTTTCATTTTCTTGCACGAAGCTGTCCAGTTCTCCCAACACCACTTGTTGAAGAGGCTGTTTTTACTCCATTTTATGATGCTGCCCCCTTTGTCGAATATTAATTGACTATAGAGACTAGGGTTTATTTCTGGGCTCTCTATTCTATTCCACTGGTCCACGTGCCTGTTTTTATGCCAGTACCAGGCTGTTTTGATTACAGTGGCCTTGTAATACATTTTGGTATCAGGTATTGTGATCCCTCCTGCTTTGCTCTTCTTTCTCAAGATTGCTGCCGCTATTCTGGGTCGTTTATGGTTCCATATAAATTTTTGAAGAGTTTGTTCTATATCTGTGAAATATGCCATTGGTACTTTAATAGGTATTGCATTGAATCTGTAGATTGCTTTGGGAAGTATGGACATTTTGATGATGTTAATTCTTCCGATCCATGAACACGGTATGTGTTTCCATTTATTTGTGTCTTCCTTGATTTCCTTCTTCAGTGTTGTGTAGTTTTCTGCATACAGGTCTTTTACCTCCTTGGTTAGGTTAATTCCTAGGTACTTTATTTTTCTTTTTGCTATATCAAATGGTATTTTTTTCTTGATTTCTGCTTCTGTTGTTTCATTGTTGGTATACAAAAATGCCTTTGATTTCTGGATATTGACTTTGTATCCGGCTGTTTGGCTAAATTCATTTATTAGGTCAAGCAGTTTTTTGGCCGAGACTATAGGATTTTCTATGTATACTAACATGTCATCTGCAAACAATGATAGTTTTGTTTCCTCCTTTCCAAGTTGGATGCCTTTTATTTCCTTTTCTTGTCTAATCGCTGTGGCTAATACTTCCAATACTATGTTGAATAGAAGTGGAGAGAGTGGACAGCCTTGTCTTGTTCCTGATTTTAGTGGAAAAGAATTTAGTCTTTGCCCATTGAGTATGATGCTGGCTGTAGGTTTCTCATATATAGCCTTTATTATGTTGAGGAATGCTCCCTCTATTCCCACTTTGCTGAGTGTTTTTATCATAAATGGGTGCTGTACCTTATCAAATGCTTTTTCCGCATCTATTGATATGATCATGTGATTTTTGTCATTGCTTTTGTTTATGTGATGAATTACGTTTACTGATTTGCGAATGTTGAACCATCCTTGCATCCCTGGGATGAATCCCACTTGGTCGTGGTGTATGATCTTTTTAATGTGTTGTTGGATGCGGTTTGCCAATATTTTGCTCAGGATTTTAGCATCTGTGTTCATCAGCGATATTGGCCTGAAGTTCTCCTTCTTTGTTGTGTCTTTATCTGGTTTTGGGATTAGGATGATGCTGGCTTCATAAAAAGAGTTTGGGAGTCTTCCATCTTTTTGAATTTTTTGGAATAGTCTGTGAGGAATAGGGGTTAGCTCTTCCTTAAATGTTTTGTAGAATTCTCCTGTGAAGCCATCTGGTCCAGGGCTTTTGTGCATCGGGAGTGTTTTGATTACTGATTCAATTTCACCAGCCGTTATTGGTCTGTTCAGGCTTTCTGTTTCTTTTTCATTGAGTTTTGGAAGGTTATATTTTTCTAGAAACCTGTCCATTTCACCTAGGTTTTCAAATTTCTTGGCATACAGTTCTTCATAGTAATTTCTTACAATCCTTTGTATTTCTGCGGTGTCGGTTGTGATATCTCCTCTTTCATTTCTGATTGTGTTTATTTGAGTCCTCTCTCTTTTTTTCTTGATGAGCCTGCTTAAAGGCTTGTCGATTTTGTTGATCTTTTCAAAGAACCAACTCCTGGATTCATTGATCTTTAGGATTGTGCTTTTAGTCTCTATGTCATTTAATTCTGCTCTTATCTTGGTTATTTCTTTCCTTCTACTTGCTCTGGGCTGTCTTTGTTGTTGTTCCTCGAGTTCTTGTAGGCGAAGGGTTAGGTTGTTTGTTTGAAATGTTTCTGTCTTTTTTAGATAGGCCTGTATTGCTATAAGCTTCCCTCTGAGGACAGCCTTTGCTGTGTCCCATAAGTTTTGGGTCGATGTGAGTTCATTATTGTTTGTTTCCAGAAACTTTTTGATTTCCTCCCTAATTTCATTCTTGACCCATTCATTGTTTAATAGCATGCTATTCAATCTCCATGATTTTGAGGGTTTTGGGGTTTTCTCCTTGGGGTTCGTTTCTAGTTTCAGGCCCTTGTGGTCAGAGAAAATGCTTGGTATGATTTCAATTTTCTTGAATTTGTTGAGGCTTGATTTGTGTCCTATCATGTGGTCTATCTTTGAAAATGTTCCATGTGCATTTGAAAAGAAAGTGTATTTAGCTTCTTTGGGATGAAGGGCTCTATATATATCAGTTAAGTCCATTTCCTCTAGAGTGTTGTTCAATGCCACAATATCTTTGTTGATATTTTGTTTGGAAGATCTGTCCATTTTTGACAGTGGGGTGTTAAAATCACCTACTATAATTGTCTTGCTGTCTATATCTTTCTTGAAGTCCTCCAAAATTTTCTTGATGTATTTAGGTGCTCCTCCGTTGGGTGCATATATATTTACAATATTTATGTCTTCTTGGTGGATTCTTCCCTTGAGTATTATGAAGTGACCTTCTGGGTCTTTCTTTATAGCCCTTCTTTTGAAGTCTATTTTGTCTGATATGAGTATTGCTACCCCAGCTTTTTTTAACTGACCATTTGCTTGGAAAATTTGTTTCCAGCCCTTCACTTTGAGCCTGTGTATGTCTTTTGTCCTCAGGTGGGTTTCTTGTAGGCAGCATATGTGTGGGTCATGCTTTCTTATCCATTCAGCTATTCTATGTCTTTTGATTGGAGCATTTAATCCATTTACATTTAAGGTTATTATTGATAGGTAATTATTCATTGCCATTTTCGTACCTGTGTTCCTCTCTCTCTTTCTCTCTCTGTCTTTTCCTTTCTTCCCTTAAAGCAGTCCCTTTAGTATCTCTTGCAGCATTGGTTTGGTAGAGGTGTATTCTTTTAGACTTCTTTTGTTTGGGAAGCTCCTTATTTGGCCTTCTATCTTGATTGAAAGCCTTGCTGGGTAAAGTAGTCTGGGTTGCAGGCCTTTGGTTCTCATTGCTTGGAATATTTCTTGCCATTCTCTTCTGGCTTGGAGCGTTTCCATTGAGAAGTCAGATGCTAACCTAATTGGGGCCCCCTTGTATGTTACTTCCTTTTTCTCCCTTGCTGCCTTTAAGATTCTCTCTTTGTCTTGGAATTTTGCCATTTTAATTATGATGTGTCTTGAAGTGGGCCTGTTTGGGTTCCTTTTGATTGGGACTCTCTGTGTTTCCTGGATTTGTGTGGTTTTTTTCTCTCACCAAATGAGGGAAGTTTTCCATCATTACTTTTTCAAACAGGTTTTCTATCCCTTGTTCTTGTTCTTCTCCTTCTGGTATCCCTATTATACGAATATTATTCCGTTTCATGTTGTCTTGCATTTCTCTTAACCCCTCTTCATTCTTTCTAAGCCTCTTTTCCTTATTTGCTCATTCTGAGTGTTTTTTTCTATTTTCTCCTCCAACTCGCTGATCCGATCTTCTGCTTCATCGATTCTGCTTTTCATTCCTTCTACTGTGTTCTTCAGTTCAGAGATTGTGTTCTTCATTTCCTCTTGGCCCTTGTTGATAGTTTCTATTTCCTTTTTCATGTTGATATAGTTTGCGGTGAGTTCATCATAACTTCCCTGTAGTTTATGGTAGCTCATTGAGAGCTCATTGAGCTTCCTGACAACCATTGCTTTGAACTCGATATCTGATAGTTGAGTTGCCTCTGTTTCATTTAGCATTCTTTCTTGAGCTTCCTCCTTTCCTTTCGTTTGGGGATTGTTCTTTTGTCTTCCCATTGTTTGTAAGATTCTTGTTGTTAGCCTCAGCTTCTTAAATTGATCTGTTCTGGCTCCCTGGGTTTGTGGTATGACCTTCTGTGGTAGAATATCTGTGAGATTCAGTGGTGGATTCTCCTTCGGGTATCCTGTTGTTCACCGCTTTCACTGTCTCATCAGCTGGTATACCCTCTTTTGGGGGCCAACTCTGGTTTTTGTTTTTGTTTTTGTTTTTCCCCACAGTTTCAGGCTTGCTTGTTTGTTTGTTTTGTCTCACTCGTGGGTATTTACAAAAAGAAGAGGGGGGAAAATGAAAAAAAGAAGCAAGAGGAAACAAGAGGAAGGTAGAAGAGATAAAATTGAAAAGAAAGGAAGAGGGGATAAGAGAAGAAGGAATTCAAGGGAGGCAAAAGGAGTTGGGGAGTAAAGAAGAAGATATAAACAATGAAGAAGGAGTAGTTAAAAACTCATATAGATAGACAGGCTTACAAACAAAAAGACACTAACAAACTGGCAAAACAAAAAAGAGACACACACACAGATACCCCCACACAAATATAAGCAGCCGGGGCGGGGGGGTGGGAGGAACAAGCAAAGCACAACAAAATATTAAAAAATAAAATAAAATAAAATAAAAATGTTAAAAAATAAAATTAAAAAAATGAAAAAACAAAACAAAACAAACAAACAAACAAAAACACCCTCTTGTTGTTTTCAAACTTGCCAGCCGGTTTTTCAGGTCTTGCTGGCTGCAATGGCCGAGCGGTGATCTTATTGCTTTTCTCTGTGTTCAGAACTCAGTCCTCATTGTGCTATGTATCCCAGCGTTAGTGGGCGCCTCTCCCCACAGGGTTTCCAGCGTGTGATCTGAGGCTCCTTGTGTGTGCGCACTTCACCGAGTTTATGGGTGTGTGTTAGGTTCTCCAGACATGCACATCCGCCTGCCTTTGTCCCTGGGAGGCTTTCAGTGTTCGGGCACAGCTGCCTGCCTTTGTTTCTGAGAGGGGCCTGCGTTCCAGCTGCTATCCGGCGCCTGCACCTTGGGCCTGAGCTGTCCGCGTTTGCACCCCTGGCTCCACAGCTGTCTCCAGCGGCCTGCGCCTATGTTTTCACGAGTGTCCACTAGCCCGCGACCGTGTGCGGTCCCCTGAGGGTGTCTATTTTCATGTAGATGTGTCACTTCGCCTGCGCCTGTCTCTGTTGGGGGGCCTGTGTTTTCGTGGTCGCCCGGCGACCACGAAAACTCAGTTCAAAGTCGCGCATTGACCTGGTGCGGGGCACCCACTTTCGCTCCCTCGCGGGGCACCCACTTTTGCTCGGGCGCAGTCACGCGGTGGCCCCTGAGATCTCCCAGCCGGTTCAGCGGCTGACCCAGCTCCCTCCCCAGGGCCCTGGGGCAGGCTTGGCGGAGCGCCAGGCTGGGGCCTCAGCCACCCCATTCTCCGCGCGCTGGAACCCTGGGCTCTTATTGTTCCGAAGAGCTCTCCTTACCGCTTGTTTTTCAGTGTCCGCTACAATTTCCGACCTCTTATTCTCCAATATGCTGTGTTACTGTTCCTCGTCTGTTCTGGTCTTTCAAAGATTGGTTTGGTTTTTCTCCCGTGTGTAGAGGGGGAATAGCGCCTGCTCCCTCCTACCACGCCGCCATCTTCCCAGAATCTTCTCCATATTTTATATAGAATGAAAGGGGAGTTTGAAACTGAGGAAATTTCATTGGATGTGGCCTCCTGTTAACCCTTCAAAAGGTGGTTGTGTGTGAATTCCCTTCTACTTATCTGTACACACTGACATGGTATAATATTTGATTTTTATGATTCTAAATCTAGTATCATGTACAATGATTAATTAATCTCTTCAAAATATTAGGCATCATGCTTGCAGAGTCATAATGGTAATAAAACTAAAAGTAAATTAAGTGAAATTGAAGATTATTATGCTCCAAAGGCCAAAAATTACTTCCTTCAAAAATGAAAACCATTTAAACTCATTATTTCATAAAGTAATACTAACAAATCCCCAGCCTTATGTATATAGAAGGAGGTTTTCTATAGATTACAAATTTCATATTCACCAGATCATATTTGAAGTTACCAAAGCATAGAATGTCAGAGTTAAAAACAACCAAGTTGTCTTCTTTTTTTCCAAGTTGTCTTCTATTCAAATATCTTACATAGTTAAAAAATTCCCTTTATATGTTAACTTCCAAAATATTTGAGTAAGGACTTTGGTGTGCTTTCTCTCTTTTAAAAATGAAAATATGTATACAACATATAGAAGATACTATTTCACAACTCTGAGAATTAACAAAAACCATAGAATAAACTGATCATGATTTTGCCAAGTCAAACTCCTGAATCTCAGCAAGATAGCAAGATCTGACATTTTAATTTGTGTCTATTCCTATCATACCTGCCTCACATGCTTAGTGGTACAGTAGCCAAAAGCTGCAGACAGTGTAGAAATCTGACCTCATTGGAGTCCTTTTAAAGGCACCATCCCTAGAGCACAATAAATATTTCATCCTGACTTATTGGTTCCTGGGAAATCAGTATTGTCAAATTATGGTTACTATTTTATTTGATTATTATTTAAACTAAACTCTGGGAACATATCAGCTGCCTGACGGTGATTTCAGATTTGGTAGTGTCTGGCCAGGAATTTAAAAGAATGTACTGGAAAACTACATGATGATAGAGAGTTATAGAAAGCTCTGACACATTTCTGGCAATCTAATAAGAGTCATTCATGCAGAAGGCTGTGCACATGCCCAGTAAATACCTATCATAAGAGTAAGTCCCAGTTATTCACCTCTGGATGATCTTGATACTGTGGGCAAGCAAGAAACATCTAAAGCTGTTTTGTAAATTTCCAGAAGATTTGAAGTGCTCCTTTTCAAATATGTCCTCTTGGAAAAAGGTGGGTATGTTATAAAGGAAATGTATTAAAGAGATCTCTGATAAATCCCTACCTGACTACTGAATGATACTGACACAAGTGTGATCAGTAGGAAGTCCAGGCTTAAAAATAAAACATAAATGTAACAACAACAACAACGAGAACAACAACAACATCAGAACACTTAGTGGCTAAACACTGCCAGGACACAGACTCTACTTCACTAGACTAAGTTAATAAGCAGCAACAAGGAAGTAAAAAATAAGAACAAATTAGCAACAACAAAAAACATTGTGTGGATTCAGGAATATGAGAGCAGGCATGTAACAATATATTATCCAAAATATCTAGTTTTCAAGCAATAATTAAGAGAGAGTTAAAGAAACAGCAAAGTATGTTACATACAAAAGGAACAAAGGTAGTCAAGAGAAAAAGTCCCAGAGAGGCTCAGATTTGGGACTGCGTAAAAAATACTTTATTGCCTATCATAAATATTCTCATAGAGTGAAAGGAGGCTATGTCTAAAGAATTTAAGAAAAGTATGGGAACAAAGTGTTGCCAAGTGTACAATATATATAAAAACAAGAATAAAAGAGAAATTCTAGAGTTGAAATGAAACATTCACTAGAAGGGCTAAAAAACAGATATGAGCTGGAAAAGAAAGAAATATCAAGCTTGAAAATTGGCCAATAGAAATTATATAGCCTGAAGATCAAGGAGAAAAAGAAGAATTAAGAGAAAGAAAGAGAGCCGTGGAGACCTATGCGATGTCATCAAGCATATTAAAGTACAGGTGGGACTCAGAAGGAAACATTAATTGAACATGATAGAAAAAAGTACTTAAAATAGTGTTTGGAAATGTCTCTAACTTTTATAAAACATTAAGTTATATATTTCAGAAGCTTAAAAGTTTCTAAGGCCCTGGCTGGTGTAGCTCAGTGGATTGAGCGCGGGCCTGCGAACCAAAGGATCACGGTTCGATTCCCAGTCAGGGCACATGCCTGGGTTGCCAGGCCAGTTCCCGGCAGGGGACATACAAGAGGCAACCGCACATTGATGTTTCTCTCACTCTCTCCTTCCCTTCCCCTCTAAAGATAGATAAATAAATAAAATATAAAAAAAAATTCTGCTTTCTGTTGCACATCTAAGAAAAATAAAACCATTTCTTAAAAAAAAAAAGTTTCTAAGTAAGAAAAACTCAAATGTTTTCTATTTTCTATTTTCTACCCATCGTCTATGCTACTTATTCTCTGTACCTTTCCCCCCTCTCTCCTCCTCCCATGCCCCTGTTGTTAACCCTCCATATGATCTCCATTTCTGTGGTTCTGTTCCTGTTCTAGTTGTTTGCTTAGTTTGCTTGTGGGAAGTGTAGAAGCTAAAGAACTTATGACACATGGACATGAACTAAAGGGGGGAATGTGGGTGGGAGAGGGTGTGCAGGGTGGAGGGGAATGATGGGGGAGAAATGGGACAACTGTAATAGCATAATCAATAAAATATATTAAAAAAACTCAAATGCACATAATGATCAAATTAATCAAAGTCATTGACAAAGAGAAAATATAGAAAGTGGCAAAAGAAAAAAACACTCATGTAAAAGGGAACCTTTAATAAGATTATCAGGTAACTTATGAGAAAACATGAAAGCCAAAGTCAGTGAAAGGACATTCAAAGTGTTTAAAGGAAATACACGTTAACCAAGAATTCTACATCCAGATAAACAATCTTTCAAAGATGAAGAAGAAATTAAGACAGTACCAGGTAAACAAAAGCTGAGAGAATTTGTTACTAGCAAAGCTGCTTTATGAGAAATACTAAAGTGACTTGTTCAGGCTGCAATGAAAAGACCGTAATCAATAATTCAGGCCCAAATGAAGAAATAAAGTGAACAAGTATAGGTGACTATATAGGTAAATATAAAAGACATCATATCTGTATGTTTTGTTTATAACACCTTTTTTCTGTAATCTGTCTTGAAAAATAACTTTGTAAAATAATTATAAAATTAATAAATATGTTTATAATATATATGTAATTTGTACTACAATAAAAGTACAGAAGAAAGTGGAAATGAAGTTCAGAGGAATTAAAAAGTAAACTAGAAATTATCTATTTAACACAAAAAGCTCAGAATACAGCAATGGAAAAACAAAAAATGTCAGACGTATAGGAAATATAGAAATTGGCAAAGATAATTCTTACCTTACTAGTAATTATATTAAATGTAAATTGAATATTCACTTCAATTAAAGTAGATATTGATAGAATGGGTGAACAAAAGTAATCCAAGTATATGAGAAAAGAAAGAAACACAAATTTAAAGAATAAATATGTCAAAAAATATAATAAAAGGATATAAACAATTCAGGCTTTAACCATTGGAGTGGCTAAACTAATACTAGATGAAGTTGACTTTACAATAAACATTTCTGTTGCAGAAAAGGACACTATATAATGATAAGAGAATCAATCTACCAGGAAAATATAATGATCATAAAGATATATGAACCTAAAAACAGGGTCTACAAATACATAGAGCAAAAACTGAACTGAAGAGTTCACAGACCCTTCAACAATAATACTTGGAGACTTCAATAACACACTTACAATAAGGGATTGCTGTGTGATATTGACACACAACGTAAGAGAAGACTTGAACAACATTACAAACCAACTGATCCTAATAGATGTTTATAGAATGCTCCACTGAATAACAGTAGTATGCACACGTTTCTCAAGACCATGTGGGCATTTCTTTACAGTAGATATCTGTTAGACCATAAATAAAACCCCCAAAATAAAAGAATTTGAAACAAAGGAATATTCTCCAACTATAATAAAAGTAAATTATAAATCAACAACAAAAATATGAAAAAATGACAAATAAGTAGAAATTTAAAATACTATTCCTAAATAACTAATTTGTGGAAAAAAACAAATTACAAGAAAAACTAGAAGATACTTTCTGGTAAGTGAAAACAAAACTACAACACCCTAAACTTAAATAATACAGCTAAAAAAGTACATACAACAAAATTTATAGTTGTAAACATGTAAAAAAGAGGAAACATGTCAAATAAACAGCCTAAATTTCCACCTTAAAGAAATAGAAAAAGAAAATCAAATCCAAGAAAAAGCAAGCAGAGGAAAGAAAATAATAAATATTGGAGTGGGAATAAATACAATAGAAAATAGAGAAAATCAATAGAAGCAAACGTTGATGCATTAAACAGATCAACAAAACTAGCACACTTTACATAAACTGCCCAGAAAAAAAGACTCAAATTACTAAATTACTAAAATCAAGATTGAAAGAGGTAATATTACTACTATACTGACCTTAAAGAAATAAAAAGAAGAGCCCTGGCTGTGTAGCTCAGTGGATTGCGTGCCAGCCTGCAAACCGAAAGGTTGCTGGATCGATTCCCAGTCACGGCACATGCTTGGGTTGTGGGCCAGGTGCCTGGGTGGAGTCATGTCAGAGGCAAATGGTCACTGTATATCTCACACACTGATGTTTCTCTTGCTCTCTTTATCCTTCCCTATGCATCTTTCTAAAAGTAAATAAGTAAAGTCTTTTAAAAAAAAAGAAATAAAAAGAAGGGAGTACTATGAAACTGCATTGCAAAAATTTAGATAATTTAAATGCCATAGGAAAAGTCTGAGAAAGACACAAGCTATCCAAACTGACTCAAGAAGTAGAAAATTTAAAGAGATCCATAAAAGCAAAAATATTAAATTAGTAATTAAAAATATAAATAAAATATCAAGAGCAAATGGCTGTAATGAGACACCAGCTATTCTGAGTTGCTGCATAGGCATTTTACTATATGACAACCCTGCTTATGCCCAGAGTCTGAACATTTAGATAAGGATCTGAGTTTTGGATTCTTGCCACAAAAACTTGCTTTGCTTTTCTTGGGGCACCTTTTAACGTAACCACTTAAAGTTGAGCCCTTGAAAAGTTAGTGACCTGTGTCCTAATCACCTGATGTTTAATATCCAGCTTTCTATCTCCTGTTCACTCCTGACATGGAGGTTTGCTCTTCCCCTGAATCATTGCACCTCCTCCTCCTGTTCTGGGCTCTGTGGCAATAAATCCTGTGGCTTTACTTTCTTGTCTGAGTGTATTGAAACTGTGCCTTCAATGAAAACTACCCCAGTGTTTTCACTTCACCAAAGTGGGCGCTGGGGTGCTGAGGAAGCTATATCACAACCCCATGAGGGGGCTTGTGCCTCCTTACATAGCAGGCCACAATTGCATATTTTAAATTTCATACCACAGCTATGATTGCCTGCCTTCAGCACAATAGCTTCACTGGTAAATGTACAAAGAAGAATTAACACTGTTGCTTCACAAACGTTTCCTCCCAAATGGAGAAGTAAACACTTCCCAGATTCTTTTATGAGGCCTAAACCAGACAAGGACATCACCACCTCCCCACCCAAAGAAAAGAAAAGAAAAAACAGAAAACTATAGAACAATATATTATGAATATTGGTATATAGTTCTCAAAAAAATTTTAACATATTAAATTCAGTAACATAAAAAAGGATATACACACAATCAAATGAATTTATTCCAGATATGTAAGCTTGATTCAACAAATAATCAATATAATATACCTTATTAAAAAATAAAGGAGATAGACCTCATAAATCATCTTAATAGATGGAGAAAAAGCATTTGACAAAATACCAAACTTTCATGATATAATTACACAAACTAGGAATAAAAGAGAATATTCTCAACCTGACATTGAATAATTATTTAAAAAATCACAACTAGGTTAAGTGCATAGAATTCTACAAAACAAATTCTGTTATTCTTCTGTGAGATTTCTTTCACTACATCTTTTTTCATAAAAAATATTTATCCATTAAATATACATAGCAGAAAATTTACCACAATAACCATTTTTTTTTACTCTGTATGCCATTTTACTTTTTAAAAATTGTTGTTCAAATACAGTTGTCTCCATTTTCCTGCCACCACTTTCTCCCTTCCCATCCTCCACCACCTCCCACCCTCAATCTTTCCCCCCATTTGGCTTTGTCCATGGGTGCTTTATACATGTTCCTTGATGATGCTTCCCCATATTCCCCTGTTATCCCCCTTCTCCCTCCTCTCTGGTAACTGTCAGTTTCTTCTTTTTTAAAAAAAATATTTATTTTTAGAGAGGGGAAAGGGGAGAGAGAGGGAAAGAAAAATCAATATGTGGTTGCCTCTCATGCTCCCCCTACTGGGGTCCTGTTTGGCAACCCAAGCATGTGCCCTCACTGAGAATCGAACCAGCAAGCATTTGGTACGCAGGCCAGTGCTCAATCCCCTGGGCCACACCAGCCAGGGCAGTTTGTTCTTTATTTCAATGTCTCTGGTTGTATTCCGCTTGCTTGTTTGTTTTGTTGGTTATGTTCCACTTATAGGTGAGATCATGTGGTATTTGTCTTTCACTGCCTGGCTTATTTCAATTAGTGTAATGCTGTCCAGTTCCACCCATGCTGTTGCAAAGGGTAGGAGCTCCTTTTTTCTTTCTGCTGTGTAGTATTCCATTGTGTAAATGTACCACAGTTTTTTGATCCACTCATTTACTGATGGGCACTTAGGTTGCTTCCAGCAGGTGGCTATTGTAAATTGTGCTGCTATGAACACTGAGGTGCATAGGTTCTTTTGAATTGGTGTTTCATGATTTTTAGGGTATAATCCCAGGAATGGGATCACTGGGTTAAAAGGCACTTCCATCTTTAGTTTTGGGGGGAAATTCCAAACTGTTTTCCACAGTGGCTTCACCAGTCTGCATTCCCACCAATGGTGTACTAGGGTTCCTTTTTCTCTACAACCTCGCCAGCACTTGTTTGTTGATTTATTTATGATGGCCATTCTGACTGGTGTGAAGTGATATCTCATTTTGGTTTTAATTTGCATATCTCTGATGGCTAGTGATGCTGAGCATCCTCTCATATGACTCTGGGCCCTCTGGATGTCCTCCTTGGAGAAGTGTCTATTCAGGTCCTTTGACCATTTTTTAATTGGATTGTTTGTCTTCCTGGAGTGGAGTCATGTGAGTTCTTTATATATTTTGGAGGTCAAACCCTTGTCCAAGCTATCATTGCCAAATATATTTCCCCATACATTTGGTTCCCTTTTCATTTTACTTATGTTTCCTTTACTTGTGTAGAAGCTCTTTATTCTGATGTAGCCCCATTTGTTTATTCTTTTCTTTATGCACCTTGCTCTAGGGGACATATTGGTGAAAATGTTGCTGCATGGAATATCTGAGATTTTCCTGTCTATGTTCAACTCTAGGACTTTTATGGTGTCACAACTTATATTTAAGTATTTTATCCATCTTGAATTTATTTTTGTGTATGGTGTCAGTTGGTGGTCTAGTTTCATTTTTGCATGTAGCTGTCCAGCTCTTCCAGCACCATTTGTTGAAGAGGCTATTTTTAAGCTCATAGTTCAGTTCATTAAACACATTCACACTGTGGTACAGCCATCACCACATCCACTTCTGGAACTTTCCATCTTCCCAGACTGAATCTGTCCATCTTTCAACATTTGAAAAAAAATTATTTTTCAATCTTTTTGGATTTTCTTGGGTAGACAAGTGATTTTCTTGGGTAGACAAGTGAGGTACACAGTGTTGTTTCCAAGACAGGCTGCTGTCTTAGGGTCCTTGTTGGCCCCCTGCACACAGAAGGATCTTAGGCCAGTGTGTCACAGTTAGAAGCATAAATGGTCAGTACAAAGCAGACAGTGGGAAGTTAAGAATAGTATAGGAAGTAGAGAATCCAAAGAATTTATATGTATGATCCTTGGACATGAACTGAGGTGGGAGGGGGGTGCAGGGCAGAGGGAAATAAAGAGGAAAAAAATAGGACAACTTTAATAGCATTACCAATAAAATATATTAAAAATCACAGTAGAATTGTGAAAAATATGACAAATTCAAAAACAAACCAACCATGGGGAAGCTGGAAGAGGGTGGAGGACCTATGAGTGCTGAAGGAACAACTGTAACTGTGCATCATGGGGTTTGGCCGTTTGTCACCCTAATACATGACCCAAGGATTTGTGTTGAAGGAAATAGGTTTTTATTTACAGGGCTCCAATTTTGGGAGGGGGGCTGAGAGCAGTTGTGCTCTGAGCCCCTCTAGCCCACAAGATCCAGAACTTTTCTTGTTCCCCCAAAATTACAAGCCAAAACCAGGCCCAGAGTTCCCCATTTCCTTAACCCTTTCACATAAACAGAGCTTCATCCTGTCTGGAATGTGTACACGTGGGTTTCAGAGTCGCATCTTCTGGCAGCAACTCTCTCCTTCATCACCTGGGGTGGGCTATTCTCCGTCTCCATGTAGTACACAGTTCAGGATCCATGTGCTGAGCTGCACTGGATCACAGTGTCCCAGATGCTGGAACCCAGATAAGCACATGTTCCAGAGTGAAACCCTGCAGGGCTTAAGCCGTGGTTGGTCCAGAATCTGCCTGGTCCCACCGAGTGTTCCCATGCATGAAGGAAGCAAGGGTCAGAGACCCAGAGTGTCAAAGCGCACCTGCAAACAAAGGACTCAAGCCAAAGCTCCACAGGCCAAGAGCCAAGGGAGCGCCAAGAGCCTGTACCTAGGAACAAAAGCCAGAGAGAGCTTCTCTCCACCTCCTGTTTGCAAATTCCTCTCTTCTGGAATCCCATACACTGTGGAAGCCCGCAGGAGTGTCCAGCTTTTTAACCAATGGCTCTGTGTGTCTTTGCCTTTTTTTTCCAGGCATGGGCAGAAGTCTCCAGTCACTGTGGGTGGGGCTTCCATTCTCCACAGCTCATGTAAGCACTGTGTAGCCCCACTGTGTCAATAGCTAGTAGCCCCAAGGCTGTGGGCTATTAAGCCCCAGCTCTGGTTCAATCTCCAGTCTCTCTACCCCTCTCCCTGCCAACTGAATTGTGCTTACCTTAGTCTCTTGCCTCAAGCAATTCCCCTTTTTCTGGCAGCCCAAAGTAGCTTCCCAGAAGGCAGGCTGCTTTATTCTGCTGTCTTAGCACCCTTCCTGCTCCCTGCCTTTCCTGGCAAGTAGGGGAGCAATTTCTGTGCTGAGTGGGGGGGTCCCTGCCTGAACTGCGGTCCCTTGCTTTCCAGCTATTTCTGCTCCGACCTACCCCATTACACCACCTCATCACCCAATTCCAGGAGCACTGAGGCCTTGCTGATGCAATGACAGGCATGTTAAGAGACCAATCTGTAGGGAAAGGGAAAGGGAAGCCAGCTAAGGTGGGGATGCATGGCAGAGGGCAGAGCAGATTTGAGGTGCAAAGCAGGCTGATACCCACACACCGCCTGAGTGTTTCAGCCAGAGTCCACTATTCCCTGAAGCCAGCACTCTCAACTCTGCAGAATCATCCTGACTAAAATGTAAAATGATATCTAGAAAAGGCAAATCTATGGAGACCACTGCTGGCATGGTGGTATGGGTATATAAATGCCATTGATTTTGTACATTGATCTTGTACACTGCAATCTTGCTGAACTCTTATTGAATTACAAGTTTTTAGTGTACTCCTTAGGGTTTTCCATGGATACAGGGTATCCAACCTATGGCCCAACACAAAAATCATAAATTTACTTAAAACAGTTCTTAGTTTTATTACTAAGTTTTATATTGTTTCATTACTTATATATGTACATTTTCTATGTTATTGATCACACACTTGGGACCTGCTCTACAATTTTAAAAGATTATAAAAAGGGATGTTGCATAATTAGGGTTATTATGTGAGGACTTTTTTGCTTATCTGTGGTGGTGGATATTATGAAAATTATACACAGACCTTTGTTTTGCTCATTAGTTTTCATTAGTGTTTGTGTATTAAGGTGTGGCCCAAGACAACTTTTCTTCTTCCAGTGTGGCCCAGATATGCCAAAAGGTTGGACACCCCTGATGTATAAGATCATATCATCTGTAAATAGAGATCATTTACTTCTTTTTATTTTGGATGACAAGCAAAAATTCTTGTTTTTCTGTAAATTTTATCTAATTCACTTCTAGAATCTGGAAACACATGTAGTAAAATCTTTCCAGAGAAGAGATTTATCTTAAATCAGTTTACTCAACATGGGACTATGGGAAGAAGCTGATTGGTGACTGCATTATAGAAGAAACTAAAAATACTAGATTTAAAAGGAACTAAAAATATTATGACTGAAGAATATCATGTCATTCTTGTCATTTGGCCTACCAGAAAGCTTAATAAAATGAGATGGAAAGCCAGGACTGTTTCTCTAGTTCTGCTGGGAGTTGGCAATTGAAATCTCAAAGTAATACATATCTACAGTCACTTTTTGTATGTTCTGGAAGCTGTATTTGAATAGATAAAATGAACTTCACAAACCCCCCATGATCTTTCTGACTCCATATTTTACTACTACCCCCTCATTACTCTGATAGCACTGCCGTGGTTTCCTAACTGTATGTGCAATGCAGCCGACAAATCATTTCAAGGCTTTTGCACTTGCTCTATGTGGAAGATACTTCCCACAGATATTAACATGTTTTTATTCCCTCACCTTCATTTGTTACATAAAAAGTGCTTCTCAATACATAAGGCCTATCCAGATCACTTTACCAAGAAATCCTATAAATCACACTTGCCTTTTTACCATGCCCCAAATACTTTGTCCCTTCACTGGTTTATTTTTCTGAACATTTATCATGATCTAATATACTATGTATTTACTTATTTGATTATTTATGGTCTGTCGACCCTCCTATTCCTTACCACACACATGCACATGTATGTGCACATGAACATTAAAATATAAGCTCCATAAGAGCAGAGATTGTTGACAGTGCTGACTACGGTACCTGGAAGGTGGATAGTCCTTCAACAATTATTTGTTCAAAGTATGCAATATGAAACAATGTTGTAGAGAGAGAGTGAGAGACTCTCAGGTGAGTGTCATTCTGGATGTGCTTAATGAAAGCTCACTTTCAAATTCTTAATGCTTTTTGGTCCCCTAAATCACCAACATCTTTTAAAGAGTCCTGAATATCTTTATTCTGCAGGGTTATTGTGCCCCAGGCTGCAAAAACAGCTATTGTCAACATAGAATCTATCACTTGAAAGTCAAGAGATTAAGCACTTTTAGAGAAAAAAAGGGCATAACTCTTGTTTAGGTGTCATTGATAGTGGGTCCTTAACAGGTTGTAATGAAAATAGTAACAGGGAATTGGGTCCATTTTTATGTGGCATCTTGATGAGGACCACTAAAATAATTTGATTAGTTGATGCTTGTTTTTCCTGGGTCTCAGATTTTCTTGGCCATGTGAACCTCCCATTAAACTTGTAATATCTATTATCTAGTTTTCAATGAACAGAATGTATTCTATAAGAATGCATATTGACTCTCTCACTTATACCAGTGTACTTTTAAATTAATAGTTATGATTTTATATATTTTCTTTCTTGTTTTTGTTGTGGTTTGTTTAGTGCTCACTGTAGAGCTTTGGTGTAGGGTGAGAAACCCATACAATCTAGTAGAAACATTTAATAACCAAGTGTCTAGAAGGAGTACACCCATTCCTATTTCAATAATTTCTTTCTGCAACATGGTCTTTAACATATTTTTAAAAAAATTATAGGCTTACAGGAAGTTGAAAAAAATACAGGGAGGCCTTGTGTAATCTTTATCCAGGTTTCTTGATGGTAACATCTTACATAACTATAATACCATATTAAAACCTAGAAGTTGACACTAGTAAAATCCACAAAAATTATTTATATTTACCCCTTTTACATGCCCTAATTTGGATATTTGTGTACACATGTGTTTATACCTCAATGTAATTTTCTCACATTGTACTATCATGTAACCACAACCATGATCTAGACACAGATGTGTTCCATCACCAACCACAAGGTTCCCTTTTGTTCATTTAATCAACTTGTAAACAGCCATGTTCTACCATATTAGTATCATAAAAGAACATTCATGACATGCTTGTAGGTAGTAAATAATACTCCAGTTATCATATGTCTCTTAGACTTTAGAGATCAAGTGTTTGCTACAGTGAAATTATTAATGGATTCTTAGAAAACTGAATTATTTGCCTTTTAAATATGGGGAAGTGATACATAGGGCTATAATCTGTAAATATAAGCTGTATTTAGGTCAACACTTTTTTAATATTTAGAAAATAGTTAAAATTGGTTAGACCAGTTTGCTTTTGCAGGAATGCTGTATAGCAACTTCACAACATTCTTCTGACTCTATGATCCTCAGGAGTGTCTCCTTTTCAGGATGAAGTTTTACAAAAATAAGGCATCTCTGCAGTTGTAAATATGTATGTAAATATATACATACATGCCATATATGCACATATGTAAGTGATATATGTGTAAATATATATAAATATATATATGCCAAAGAAAATCGATTTGTGTGCTAGATTTACCCTGACGGCCTCCAATTTGTAATCTCTCTTTTATAATGTGCTTCAGAAGATAAATTTTTCAAATTTTATGTAAAGCCTCTCCACCCACAGTAACACCTCTCCATAGGATTTATGCCAGTATGACATCAGGTAGAAAACAAATTCAATTGACAAACAGTATTTGCTTCTCAGAAACATATTCAATCTGATAACCAAGGTTTTGTAACTGACTTAAGCTTATTGCACAAACTCTTTTCCTTTAAAATGTACCCAGATCTGCCTGTGACCATACAAATTAACTGATTTCAAGGACACTTTATTGATTTATGAGACAAGTCAGAATGTTTCTGAATGTAGGTGGTGGAATCTGCTCATTCTTAAACTGACATAATTGTTACAAATTTCATTGTGGAACTTTGTTTTTTATAGTTTATATTGATATTCTATCAACAGTGGGGGTAAAAGAGAATATTTGAGAATCTTGATCTAACATTTTCCATATCATTTTTATCTTTATGTCATTCTCCCATCAACCTATATACTTCATGTATCACTAATCAGTATGTATACAGTAACTGCATATAACTAGTTGATGCAAGGGTAAATAATAAAGTGTTGCAGCATGCTCTTTTTAAAAATATATTTTATTGATTATGCTATTACAGTTTTCCCAATTTCTCCCTTTTATCCCCTCTCTTCCCTGCACCCCCCAACCCTCCAGCATTCCTCCCCGCTTAGTTCATGGCAGCATGCTCTCAAAAAATTCTTCCACATTGACAGTCAGTGAGTGTGTTGCTCAACCAATTATAAGTCCATGCATCTTTACTGTCATTCAGCCCTTATCTCTCCATTCTGGCCACACATAAGATGATCTACTATCCTGGTTTGCTCCAAACTCAGGAGTTTTCTGAGATTCAGTACTTTCTGTTCTAAAATTGGGACAGTACTGGGAAAACCAAGACAATTGGTCACTCCCTTAGTTTATGAGGAAAGAGTGTTTCTTCAGCAATTCAAAAATCCAGAATTCTATTAGCCCTGTGAAATTAAAAAAATGCATGTAGAGGACTGGCTGATATCTTGTGTTCTCTTTCTAAATTTACTTTGGCATAAAGGCCATTCTGTATTTGGATAGGAAATTATATGTAATTTCTTTCTTGGTGGGACCTTCTGAAGGATATTTTCTATTTAATTATGTGTATTGAATCTCAGAGAGTGACTGATTAAAAAGGAACCAATTTAAACTGATTTAATCAATAGTCCCCTGGTTGGTACTTTGTAAAAACAGTTAAATCTTACAGAAATCAACCTTAAGAATAAGAGGGTAGGGCATAAAACTAGTTAATGATCAAAAAAGGAAGATACAAAGCTGCCTTTGAAGTCTGATTCTGATGGTAACTAATCCTCATCTATCAATCATACTTTCCATGCATATTGCTGTGAAAAAATATATTTAAAATGCAGCTCAGGGAAATTGTTTTTTTTCCCTTTCTAAATACACTAAAACTATATTGATTTATAGCTCAATTATTCTAAAGCATTCTACAATTTTCAGTTAGAACAAATTCTGCATGCAATATGTCTGATTTTCTCTAGTCTACACCTTTACTCCATATCTAAATAATTCCAAAAAACTCTAAGACCACAACAAAGATACCAAAATAGAATATAGAAAAGAAAAAAGACATATGCTTCCCAGAATTATTGCTTGTTTTATTCTTTTATAACATTCTAATAAAGTCATGTTCACCACTTTAAACTGCAGAGGTTTCTGTGGAATTTATCTGAGAAATACCTTCAGAACAATTTTTTTCTTCATTTTCCATTATGCCATTTTTTTCAACATCACATGAACAAACTTAGTTATAATTCATTACTTTGTTCTCATTCATTCTTTCATTTTTAAAAGTTAACAATAAGCCCTGGCTGGTATGGTTCAGTGGATTGAGTGCCGGCCTGCAAAACAAAGGTCGCAGGTTCAACTCCCAGTCAGGGAACATGCCTGGGTTACTAGGCAGGTCCCCAGTAGGGGGCATGTGAGAGGCAAGCACACATTGATATTTGTCTCCCTCTCTTTCTCCCTCCTTTCCCCTCTCTCTAAAACTAAATAAATAAAATCTTTTTAAAAAGGTAACAATAAAACTATGCTTTTCCATCCCATGCTTCAAGTTTGTCCAAAATGAATACATATGGTCTGTTTTTAATATTTTTCCATGATATCTGTTAAAACTGATTTGGTAAAACTTCCTTTTTCTATCTATGATCTTTGTCTATGCTCTGAAACATGATGATCATTACTGAAGAACAGTTAGAAAATGCATTGCACTTTTCAAACAGGAAAGTGGTTGAAAGTCAAGTATTACTCAGAATAGTCTTCAAGACGGCAATTTTGCCTGATTAGGAATCTAGTCTTTCGATCATGTGGGTGAGCAATTATGAACCATAGTTTCTTTTCATTTGCTCAAAATTATTTGAAAACATGTTTAATTGATAGTTTTCATGAATATATTTGTTCATGAAGCTAAGTTTGAATTCTTGTTTGATGAAATCATTTCAGTTACATGTTGACTAAAGTATTTGAAGTATTTTTGTATACTAAGAATTGCATAAAAAATTCCAACAAAATTTCTTTTAAAAGTTAAATTTTACATTTAGTGCACACTTTTCTCTCCAAAGAATAAGTTCTTAGTAATTTTAAAATAAACATTTTAAGCATAAAAATAATTTATTAATGCACTTTATTATTTATACCCATGGCTATGGAGTAAACTTCAATCTCTTATTGTTTTCATTTCTTTAAAAAAAAAGATGACATTTTGAATTTTACTATCAATATCTCAAATAAGTAATGAGACAATGATACATTTTACACATCTAAGTTATTTTAAAAAGTTTATAAATAAGGATTAAAATATTTAACAAATGGTTTCAAAAATGGCAAATTTAATCACTCATATAATTTAGATTGTATATATGTAAAATGATAAATGAAAAATATGGAAATGTAAAAAGATAAATATAGTACTTAGTCCCTCAAGGTATAAATTTTTCAGATTGGATTTTTTCACTTAGTAATATGCATTTAAGGTGCCTCTATGACTTTTCATGGATTGATAACCCATTCATTTCTGGCACAGAATAATATTTTATTGTCTGATATACTACAATCTATTTATTCATTCACCTACTGAAGAACATCTTGGTTGCTTCCAAGTTTTGGCAATTATGAATAAAGCTTCTATAAACATCTCTGTGTGCATGTTTTTGTGCAGATATAAATTTTCAAGTCCTTTCAGAAATAACCAAAGTAGTGATTGCTGGATCAGATGGTAAATGTATGTCTAATTTTTTAAGAAACTGCCACAGTATCTCCCAAAGTAACTGAACTATTTTACATTCTCACCAGCAATGAATAATAGACCCTGTTGCTCCACTCTCTCACCAGAATTTGGTGTCAGAATTCTAGATTTTAGCCATTTTAATAGAGGCATGGTAGTATCTCATTGTTGTTTTAATTTGCATTTTCTTGTTCATGTATGATGTGGATCATCTTTTCATTTGCTTATTTGCCATCTGTATATTTTCTTTGGTATGGTGTCTGTCATAGTCTTTGATCTATTTTTTAACATGGATATTTTTTCTGTTGTTGAATTTTTGGTAGCCCTTTGAGTATTTTGGATAACAATCCTTTATCAGATGTGTCTTTTGGGAAAAAATGTTCTATTTTTTATTTCTTTTTTTAATCCTTCCTATCTGTGGATTTCTTAAGCATTTTCTAGAGTTATATGTTTATTAATGTCCATTGTTCTTTATTTTAATCCCTTGTATAGCTCTTTCTATGTTTTTTGTAGGCATTACATCTTATATATATAATTTATCATAGCGTACTAGTATGCTCATTTTATCTGTTTTTTTTTTTTTGTGAAGTACAGAAATCTTAACTTCCTTTGCTCCTCTTTATTTATAGTTTTCATATATATATATTTATATATATATATGTGCACACACACACTTCACATTCATTTATGATCACATCAAACAGGGTCTTAACTTTTTCTCCAACTGTCAGACATAATTAAAAGATTAAAGAAAAACAAAGCCTATTGTATGTAGCCACATATTTGTATATCATGTTCGTTTTTCCTTTGAGATATGTTAAAATCCCTTTTATTACTTTTTATTTATAAAATTTTATTCTCCATTCTTTCAAGATAAATAGAATAACACACTCTTAATTCTTCTTTGTCTGAAAATGTTTTGATTTCCTTTTCATTCCTTAAATATATTTTCATTTGATTTAAGATTCTGGAAAAATCATGTGTCACATCTTCCTAGAGTCCATAATTTCTAATCAGAAATCCACTGTTACATGAATTGATTTTCCCCTATAGGTAAGGCTTTGTTTTCTATACCTACTTAAAAAAAGCTTGTTTTTTGTCTTTAGTCTTCAGAAATTTTACTATTTAGTGACTTGGTGAGGATTTTATTAGTTTTTTTTTCCTTTTTAGCATTCACTGACTTCTAGAATCTATAGGTTTATAACTCTTGCCAAACATGTTAAGTTTTAACCCATTGTTTCTTAGAGTATTTTTTCATACTTATTTTTCTCCTTTTCTTATAAAATTCCACTGACACAAATGTTATGTATTTTGTTATAATACCACAGTTTCCTTTTTCTCTGTGAATTTTTTCAGTCTATTTTGTCTCTATTATTCAGATTGGGTTATTTCTATTCTTCTATCTTCTAGTTTACTGATCAATTCCTCTATTCCTTCAATTCTTCTGTTAAGCCCATCTTTTGAGTTTCTTATATTACTTACTTTTTATTCTTAATTTTCATTGTTTTTTTAATATCTTCTATTTTTCTGTTTCTTTGTTGAGACTTCTATTTCTTCCTTAAAATTCTTTTTTCCCATTTGTTTTATATCTCTGAATAATTAAAACGTGATTGTTACGGTTCATCACATAATTGTAAAATCTTTTTCAATGGTTTTGGCATCCCTTGATTGCCTTTTCTTATTCTGTTCAAGATCTTTCTGGTTCTTGGTATTATAGGTGATTTTTATATAGAAACCTGGACATTTGGGGTATTATGATATAAAACTCTGAATCTATTTTTAAATTTTCTGTGTTAGCTTTCTTCCTTTGACACTGTTCCACATAGGATGAGGGATGATTTGCAGCAATCAGGTTGCAATGATTCCACCTTATTATTGTCAGGTCTAGGTAAAATTCCAGGTTGTACACTTGGCTGCTGTTGACACCCAAGAAGGGGATCTTCCTTAATGTTTGATTGGAGTGGGAGTACTGGCTTGTGAATAAAGTCCCCACAGGCAGTTCATTAGCAAGAAGGTGAAGGAGTGCATTATTACTGTTCCCCATGTTGGTCTCCAATTACATTTCAAGGAAAGGTTGTCTCATTACTCAGGGGAAATAATGAAAGTTCTAATGCTCCTCTAGGCTTGTTCCAGCACCACCTTAGTGGAGAGAGAAAGTTGCATGTCTCCATATTGCTGAGTAGGGGTAGAAATCCATCTTCCTCATGTAGTTGTCAGTGATACCACAGAGCAGAGAACTTCATAACCACCTAGCAAGGATGAAGTCCTGATTGACTGCAAAGCCTTATCTGATACCACCCATTGGATATTTGGAGGTACTTCATTACAACAGGCTGAGGGTTGAAGTCTAGTCTTACTGGATTTGACAGGTGTGAATGGGATGGATAACAAATTATTAAATGTTGTTTGGCTGGATTTTACTCTTATGATTAGGTTACCTTATCTGGCTAAAGTAATGGCATTATGCAGATATAATAAAGGCCCACAAATTACTTGATTTTCAGTTAATCAAAGAGAACATTCTTGAGTTTAACTGACTTTATCAGATGATACCCCTTGAAAGGGATAGCGTCCATTCTAAAGAGAGAGACAGTGAGAGAGGTACCTTTATTGACTTTGAAGAAATAAGCTTCCATATTCTGAACCATGTGGCAAGAAACTGTGGACAACTTCTAGGAATTGAGAATGAATCTTAGCCAATAGCCAGTGTACATTTCTCACTTTTTTCCAGAGGCAGAAATATGTGGGGTTTTTCTTTTTGTACCTTCACTAGGCTTCATGAAATTTCCCTTTTGCCCTTGGGCTACACTGTTTGGTGCTCTTCTTATGTTTTAAATAACTTTAAAAATAAGGGTGATAATAGATAAAAAGTTATGTTTAACCTTGCTCAAAGCTGCTGATCCCCTTCCAAAGTCAATACCTTGGAGGAAGTTTTCTCAAAATTATCTATATCTTCCTCTTCAAAGCCTGAAAGAAAATTTGCAAGAAAACCCTAGAAGAATGTGCAAATATCCCTATTTTGATGTCCCCAGGGCTTTGCATTATCATGTTATCTCACACTCAATTTTAGGAATATATTAAAAATGTCTACTTGAGTCTTTGTACTGGTTTATATGGAGTTCGGTTGTTTCTATCTATGATAAGCATATACTTAAGTCATTTTTCTCTCTGAAAGTACCTTACTCCAGAAATCAGGTTGGTTGGTTTCCCAGAGAATTCTATGGTCAGATAAGATCAAGACGTCAAAGATTTGCATTTTGTCCATGTTTTTAAGAGTGACAGCCTTCAAACTCTCTATTGCTCTGAATGGAAATCACACAGATTAAGTTTTTAATTTCAGCAATGTTGTTTTCTGTTCTATTAGTGATACTTGCTTGTTTTTCATAACAACTTATTTTGTTTTTAATTTTCTCTATTATATCTTTAAACATTTTAAATCTTTTTATTATGTTATTTTCTGTAATGTAAAAACTAACAGCATATTTGGCATTTATTGTATCTGTTAACTCTAGTCCACACTGAACTGCTTTCTCTTGTGTAGTATATTTTTGAAACTTTTGATTGTGCTTTCATATATGGGGAATTTGGATTGTGGGAATTAGGAGTACCTTGTTTTCTGGGTCTATTCCTTTAAATATTTTCTATGCATCACCCTATGGTGCTATCAACCAAAACCTATTCAATTACAGATTTATTATACCACCTGTATAGCACTGAATCACACATCGATATGAGAATAGTCTATTTTACAATTTCTCTGTAAGTGAATGTACTTGTGAGGAGTCAAACATTAGGTATTTTATCTTGTCTTTGTAATAACAGATTTTTCTTTTAAGATGACCTTATATTACTTTGTTTATTTTTTAAAAGATTTTATTTATTTATTTTTAGAGAGAGGGTAAAAGAAGGGAGAAATAGAGGGAGAGAAACATCAATGTGTGGTTGCCTCTTGCATGCCCCAAACTGGAGACCTGGCCTGCAACCTAGGCATGCAACCTGACTGGAAACTGAACCAGAGACCTTTCAGTTTGCAGGCTGGCAATCAATCCACTGAGCCACATAAGCCAAGGCTTTTATACTAGTTTAAATTCTAGTAGGACAGTTTTATAATATTCTGAAGCAGGGACAACAAATTATGGCCCACAGGTTAAATATGGACTGTAGGCTAAATCCAGCCTGCCAAGAATGGTTTTTACATTTCAATAAAACAATCAAAGAAGAATATCTTATGGCGACCACATGTGACCTGCAAAACTCTAAAATATTTACTATCTGGCCTTTAAAAATAATCCCTGATGCTTGATTTTAAGCAGCATATAAGTCCCAAAAATCACTGATGAAAAAACAAAATAATTTGACCTAATCAAAAATTTTAATTTCTCTTTGATAAATGCAGATATATGCAAAGTTAAAAGTTCCAAATTGAGAGCAAATATTGGTAATATAACATGAAGATAGTTTTTATTCATAGAATATGAATAGCTTCTACAAATCAACAACATAATAGTCTTTCAGAAAGCAATTTGAGGAGGACTTCTGGCCAAGATGGAGGCATAAGTAGATACACTTTACCTCCTCACCAAACGAAAAGAAGGACAACAGCAACAAAACAAAACAAAACAAAAAAACAAAACAAAACCAAAAAAAAAAAAAAAACGAACAAAAAACCCCCAGAACTCCTAGAAAATTGAACTGTACAAGAAGTCAGATAACCAAGGAGTTAAAGAAGAAACATTCCTCCAGAGTGGTAGGAGGGGCAGAAACAGTCAATGAAGGTGGAGAGGATGCACAGCAAGGCAACAGCTGGAGGACTAGGCTCTCTCACATTTGTGTGCAGATAAACTGGGAGGAACAACTGGGGAGTGAGACAGACCACGCCGCCCAGGAGTCCAGTGTGGGAAAAGAAGCCTCAAAACCTCTGGCTATAAAATTCTGTGGTGGTTGTGGTGGTGGGAGATATCCCCAGCCTCACAGGAGAGTTTATTGGAGGGACCCACAAGATCCTAGAATGTACACAAAACCACCCACCTGGTAATCGGCACCAGAAGGGCCCAATTTCCTTGTGAGTAGTGCAGGCAGTGACTTAAAGCCATCTGAGAGCTGAGCAAGCAGGATTTTCCTCTCTTTAATCCCTACCTCTCATACAGGACCACAGTGCAGCAATGAGGGTTGTCCCACTCTGGTGAATACCTAAGACTCTGCCCCTTACACTGTAACAGCTGTGCTGAGATAAAGAAATATGGCCCAAATGAAAGAACAGATCAAAATTCAAAAAATAGAACTAAACAATGAAGAGATAGCCAACCTATAAGTTGCAGAATTCAAAACACTGGTAATCAGGATGCTCACAGAAATGGTTGAGTATGGTCACAAAATAGAGGAAAGAGTGATGCCTATTCAACATAAAATGAAGAAAAATATACAGGGAATCATCAGTGAAAGGAAGGAAACTGGGACTCAAATCAAGGATTTGGATTAGAATGACGAAATAAACATTCAACCAAAACAGAATGAATGAAAAGAGGCTTAGGAACATCCAGGACAAGTTTAAATGTCCCAACATCCAAATCACAGAGACGTCAGAAGGAAAAGACGAAGAACAAGAAATTAAAAGCTTATTGGAAAAAATAATGAAGGAGATTTTTCCCAATCTGGCAAAGGAAATAGACTTTCAGGAAGTCCAGGAAGCTCAGAGAGTCCCAAAGAAGCTGGACCCAAGGTAGCACACATCAAGACACATCATGATTACATTACCCAAGATTAAAGATAAAGAGAGATACCCTGGCTCGTGTGGCTCAGTGGAATGAGTGCCCACCTGCAAACCAAAAGGTCCAATTAAAATACCTCTGGTTTGATTCCCAGTCAGGGCACATGTCTGGGTTATGGTCCAGGACCCCAATAGGGGGCACATGCAAGAGGCAACCACACATTGATGTTTCTCTCCCTATTTCTCCCTCCCTTACCCTCTCTCTAAAAGTAAATAAATAAATTCTTTTAAAGAAAGATAAGGATAGAATCTTAAAAGCAGGAAGAGCAAAGGAGAAGTTACCTACAAAGGAGTTCCCATAAGATTATCAGCTGATTTTAAAAGCAACCTTGCAGGCAAGGAGGGTCAAGAAAGAAGTACTAAAAGTCATGAAAGGCAAGGACCAACACCCAAAAGTACTCTATCCAGCAAAGCTGTCATTTAGAATGGGAGGGCAGATAAAGTGTTTCCCAGATAAGGTCAAGTTAAAGGAGTTCATAGTCACCAAGCCCTTATTATATGAAATGTTAAAGGGACTTATGTAAGAGAAAGAAGCAGATCAAAAACAACAAACAGTCAAATGACAACAAACTCACAACTATCAATAGTGATTCTAAAAACTAAAATAGAAACAAACTAAGCAAACAACTAGAACAGGAACAGAAACACAGAGATGGAGATCACATGGAGGGTTTTCAGAGAGGAGGTGGAGGGGGAGAATGAGGGGAAAGGTACAGGGAATAAGAAGCATAAATGGTAGCTACAAAATAGACAGGGGGAGATTGAGAATAGTATTGGAAATGGAGAAGCCAAAGAATGTATATGTATGACCCATGGACATGAACTAAGCGGGGGGATGCCTGTAAGAAGGGAAGTGCAGGGCAGAGGTGAATAAAGGAGGAAAAGAAAATGGGACAACTGTCATAGAATAATCAATGAAATATACTTGAAAAAGAAAGCAATTTGACAATGCATGTAAAATTTTAAATATACATATGCTTTGAACTAATGATTGAACTTCTAGTAGTATGTAACAGTCGTTGAGGTTACATTAGCCAATATGCTCACTATAGAATTGTTTGTGACAGTGAAAAAGTGCAAGAAATTAACTTAAAGTGATTAAATATATTATAGCATATCCCTACCATAACATAATAATACGTAAAATGTAATGAGTGTGTACTGTAAACCTGTAATGTTTTACATGCATTAATTAATCCATCCATTCAATGCTCATGACTACTAATGTGAAAGATTCTATTATGTTCTACAATGCATGGCAGAGTAAACAGGCTCAGTGAGGATGAATAACTCACTATAACTCAGTTTGTGAGTGGTTAGAGTAGCGAGTGAAAAGAATCTCCGAACACTGAGAGCAGTTTGATGATAAATTTATTGGCCAAGTTTAACCTGCGCAGGGGCGTACTTCCCAAATGAGACCGTAGTCTCGCAGCTACGCAGAGCTGCCAAATGGAAGTCGCGCCCGGCTTACAGACTACAGGGGTCTTTATAGAGCGCAGCAAGCAAGCAGGGGATACAGAAGCAGATGCAGCAGTTAGCTATTGGCTCGATCAAACAAAGCAGAAGTTCCTGATTGGTGGGGGCTTTTACATTCCCTCCTTCTCTTTCTCATTAGTCAAACCTTTGACTCATGTTCCTCTTGGGGAAGAATTGTATAGGGCTGAGACAAAACCATGAGTTTTACCGTCTCTACTCTATTTTTGATAAAAGTTAAAAGCTTGTTTAGAATTATTGGTCCTATGGCTAGAGCTAAGAGGAGGAGAATTAGAGGTCCAGCTAAGGCGGATATCAGCGTAGTTAGCCAAGGGGAAGTCTTATATAGGGAAGAATACCAGGAGGACGACTCTGTCTCCTGCTCTCTGTCTTTAAGGCGTTTGGTGAGCTCTTTTATACTTTCCCTAATTATTCCTGAGTGGTTGGCATAGAAGCAACAATCTTCCCCTAAAGCTGCGCATACTCCTCCTTGTTGTAGGAAAACTAGGTCTATCCCCCTTCGATTCTGGAGCGCCACTTCTGCTAGAGAATCTACTTGACGTTCTAAATATTCTACTTGCTCTTGCAGCAAGGAGAGGTCCTTAGAGAAGGTTTGTGATAAAGCTTTGAGACTATTTTCTCCATGGATTAATGCTCCTGCCCCTACCGCAGCTGACCCTATGATACCGATAGTGGCGAGGATAGGAATTAGCAATGGGTCTCTCTTAACTCGGTTAGGGACTTGCATCAGAAAATCTGGGTTTCCTCCATATAGATATACCTGGGGAATGATATAAGCACTAATACAAAGCTCGGGGTTAATTGGTACTAGACACTTAAAGATACCTTGAGTACAAATAAACCATAATCCTTCTGGAGCTATTGTAACAGTCAAGTTTCTAGGATCTCTTGGCACATATTTATGGTTAAGACAATAATCACTATAATTTGAGGTGGCAAGGGTGTAGTTCGCCAGCAAATAACAAGTTCCTTGTCCATGGAATTCTGCTAATGTAAGGGTACTTCCAAATGCACACTGTTGCAGGCCTCCTGCTTGGCTATCTGTGGGAAGGGGTTTTGTTTCTGGCATGTCCTCTCCAGTGGTATTGGCCCCTAAACCTACATAAAATGGGGGTCTAGGGCTGAGGCATAGCCAGCAGGACTCAGTTATGTTAGGCTGGGTGCTATTGAAGTATGGAAACACTTGTTCTAACAAACTTAATATTGATTCTCCTCGGTGGTGTGGTTTCCCTATCAAGGGCTCGGGATCTCCAAGGGGAGGCCTTAATTGGCTCTCGACCTCCAATTGTGGAGGTCCTATGGTCTCACTTTGGTTGGTGCTTATTCCTGTAGGTGCTATAGGCGTTGGGGAAGTCCTATCCTGACTTGCTGGTCTAGTGGTAGGTTTAGGTGGGCGTGGTGGTAGCTTTCCCGTTCCCCCTCTTAATAATGGCCTTCCCTGAGTGGGCAACCTTCTTACTGTGAAGAAGGTCCCCGGGTCTGTGCCACTGATATAGAGTCTGAGACCCCACGTGCGACCCTTCAGCCACCCTGGGTCTCCCGGGTTCAAGACCGTCACGGAGGCAGGGTTACACCTGTCCGCTGCACAGTCTGCATCCCATCCGTTACTTGGTTCCTCGCGTCTATCCCGGGTGAGGAGAATGTGTTTGTCAGTTCCCCCTCCGGGGCTCCAACCACCATTAGTTAAGGTCTCACAGCCCCAACTTTTACAATAAAAATCATTGTGTGATCCACATGTATATCGCCGTCCTGGAGGGGGCTCTGGACACCCATAATGGGGTGCACTCCTAAGAGCATAATTTTTGGGTGCACTGCCACATTGGTCACCCCATGAGGGTCGGTAAGCATAGCCCCCTAGAGTTAGAGAATTCAAAGCCGGGATCGCCGCCGCAGAGGCGCAGTACGGATCATCAAAAAATTTAGAAAAGTCTGTCTTTAGCATGACGGAGCTCGCTCCGCCCCAAGTATAGTTAGTGGCAATTACTGTCCCATCAGCAGTTCTTATAAGCACCCACTCTTGCTGTTCTAGGTTCTGGCTTTGGGCTCTACCGAGGATTAGGAGCCCTAAGTATGCGAAAAAGTAAGCTTCAAGGGTTTGTCTGGATCTTGGCGGACCCGCCATGCTCGTGGTTCCTCCTCTGGTGGTTGGGCCGCCTTAATGTGGGACAGGTGGATCCAGTAGGGCTTCTCCGCTACCCGTATAGCGGAGGGTGTGCTTAACAATACCTGGTATGGTCCCGTCCAACGTGGTTCCAAGTTTCCCTTCCGATGGTTAAGGATCCATACCCACTGTCCAGGCTCCAGCTGTTCAGGCTTTTCTTCTTTTCTTTGTTCAAGTCCCTGATGTCGGGTCTGCTGGAAAGCGCGCACTTCACTCCGGATTTCTTGCAGCGCCTGTAAGGACTTGAGGAAGTTACAGTTAGATGTCTCTATTTCCTCGGTGGACAACTTGGGAATTAAGGGTACCGGTTGTCCATATAATATTTCAAAAGGTGCCCAACCTTTAATGTATGGGGTGCACCTTACCCGGAAGAGGGCGAAAGGGAGCAGCTCTACCCAATTTTCGCCGGTCTCCTCTTTTAATTTTATTAAAGTTTCTTTCAGTGTTCTATTCATTCTCTCTACTTGTCCTGAACTCTGCGGTCTATAAATACAGTGTAGCTTCCAATTAATACCTAATTTATTTGCCAATTCCTGTGAGATTTTGGAAATGAATGCTGGTCCATTGTCAGAACCTATAGCTATGGGTATCCCATATCTAGGTATAACTTCTCTTATTAAGGTCTTACAAACTGTGGAAGCGGTCTCTCCCCTTGTGGGAAAGGCCTCTACCCACCCAGAGTAAGTATCCACTAGGACTAGCAGGTACCTGTATCCTGATTTCCCTTTAGGCATTTCAGTAAAATCAATTTCCCATAGTTCTCCCGGGGCATTGCCTCGATGCCTCACGAAGCGAGGTAATTTCTGATTCTGGGCGTTCACTTTCGCGCAAGTCTTGCATCGCGAGGTGATGGAGTGAATTATTTCCCTTAGGTGTGGTCCCAGGTAATATTTCCTGATTAACAGTTCTAGTTTGTTCTGTCCCAAATGGGTGCTAGTATGAATGTCCTGGACAATTTTTGTTAGTACCCCTTCTGGCAAGTATAGCTTGGCGTTTGGAAGTACTATCCATCTATTTTCATTCTTTGTTCCCCCTAGCCTTGCTCCCTCTTGCTCTTCTTCTTTAGAATACGTGGGGTTTGGGGGCAACTCCGGCTGGGGTACTAGGGGGAGCAGGTTACTCTCTGTCCTCATAGCGGCTTCCTTGGCGGCAGCATCGGCCAGACTATTCCCTCTTATGACAGGAGTATCTCCCTTCTGGTGGCCCTTACAATGGATAATGGCAACTTTCTTGGGTAACCATATAGCCTTTAGGAGAGAGAGAATCTCTTCACGGTTTTTAATGTCTTTTCCTCCTGCAGTTAGGAGACCTCTCTCTCTGTAGATGGCTCCATGAATATGGGCGGTAGCAAAAGCATAGCGGCTGTCAGTGTAGATATTGGCAATCTTTCCTTCAGCTATCTCTAGGGCCCTGGTCAGCCCTATCAGTTCCGCCCTCTGTGCAGAGGTTCCTGCAGGCAATGCCCTTTGCCACAGGACCCTATCTTCTGAGGTCACTGCTGCCCCTGCGTACCGCTGTCCGTCCTTGATAAAACTGCTCCCATCAGTAAAGAGGGTCAGGTCTACTTTCTCATATGCCTGATCTTTTAAGTCCGGGCGGGAGCCAGTCACTGTGTCAAGGATCTGCTTGCAACTGTGGATCACAGTGGAGTCTGGTACTGGCAGCAGAGTGGCTGGATTCAGGGCAGTGCTCTTAAGGAACTGCACCGCTGGAGGGTTCAGCAGCTGTGCCTGGTACTGCGTCAGCCGCGCATTAGACAGCCATCGGTCTGGGGGGGACCGTAGGACCTGTTCGATATAGTGCTCTCCTATGACCTGTATGTCCTGCCCCAGGGTCAACTTGCCTGCTTCTTTAACTAGTAGTGACGTGGCTGCGATAGCCCTTAAACAGGCCGGCCATCCCGATGCCACAGGATCGAGTTTCTTTGACAAGTAGGCCACAGGCCTCTTCCACGGGCCGAGGGTCTGGCTCAGAACACCTAGGGCCGTACCCTCCTTTTCAGCAACATATAGCTGGAAGGGTTTGGTCAAATCAGGTAGGGCTAGGGCTGGGGCTGAGACTAAGGCTTCCTTCAAAGCCAGGAATGCTTGCTTCCCTTCCTCAGTCCACGTAAAGGAGTCCTCCTTGCCTCTGGTGAGATCATGCAGGGGTTTTGCTATGCTTGCAAAACCTAATATCCACAGTCTGCAGTAGCCTACGGCCCCTAGGAACTCCCGTACCTGTCTCTTGGTAGTTGGCTCTGGAATCTGTAGGACTGCCTGGATCCGCTGGTTTGACAAAGCCCTCAGCCCTCCTTTCAGGTCGTACCCCAGGTAACTTACAGTTTGCGTCGCAATCTGAGCTTTCTTGGCTGACACTCGGTAGCCCATCCTCTCAAGGTCCCGGAGCAGGTCTAGTGTGGCAGATTCACATTCCTCCTGTGTCCGGGCCGCTACCAGGATGTCATCTACGTATTGGAGGAGAACTATTGATGGATGGGTTCTCCTGAACTCCTGGAGATCCTTACTCAAGGCCTCATTGAATATAGTTGGTGAATTCTTGAAACCCTGGGGCAGTCTGGTCCATGTAAACTGCCCTACTAGTCCATTTTCGGGGTCACTCCACTCAAAGGCAAACATTTCCTGACTTTGGGGAGCCAGGGGTATACAAAAGAAGGCATCTTTTAAATCCAAAACAGAATAATAGGTATGAGTTGGTGGCAGCGAACTCAAGAGGGTATACGGGTTTGGTACCGTGGGGTGTATGGTTTCAACTCGGGCGTTTACTTCCCGCAAGTCCTGCACTGGCCGGTAATCCTGGGTCCCAGGTTTTTGGACAGGGAGAAGGGGGGTGTTCCATGCAGACTGGCATTTTCTCAGAATGCCCGCCTCTAATAGGCGTTTCAAGTGCCCCGCAATCCCCTGTCTGGCCCGTGCTGGGACAGGGTACTGCCTGATCCGGACCGGCCGGGCTGTACTGGCCAGCTGGACCAGCACCGGCGGTTGGTGAACGGCCAACCCTGGCGGGTTTGCCTCTGCCCACACCCCTGGTACTTGCGTTTGCAGTTCTTCTAGGACTGTATCCTCCTTTTTCTCACCGTCTGGGAGTATCGCCAGCAAGTATTCTTCCGACAGGGGGACCGTCACCTCCAAACTGGTCCCTTCAGGTGCTTCTGCTGATTTGAAGCTTATGGTAGCATGGAGCTTCTGTAACAAATCTCTCCCGAGTAACGGGTATGGACAGTCTGGAATGACTAGAAAGGAGTGAGTAATAGTCCCTTTTCCTAAGTTGGTAACTCTGGCCGCTGTCCAGGGATACGCTTCGGCCTTACCCGTTGCTCCTATAATTTTGGTGGTTGCTTTTTGGAGTTGTCCCTGAGGTTGCTTTAGAACAGAAAATGTGGCTCCCGTGTCGACCAGGAAGTCTACTGGTTTCCCTTCGACATTCAAGGTGACCATGGGCTCCTGGGAGCCAACAGGTATGGAGCCCTGGCCCCGTCAATCTAAGGTTTGAAGCAGCACCGCAGGACGAGCCTCCTTTGCCTGTAATTTGGGGCAGTCCTTCTTCCAGTGTCCCTTTTCTTTGCAGAATGCACATTGGTCCTTGTCTACCCTGGGCCACTGGCCTCTTGGCTTCCCTTTCTTCCCTTCTTTCTTCGGGCCTGCCTGGGCTGCAATTAGGATTTTTGCTACCTCTTTTGCCCTTCCTACTTCTGGGTCATCTCTGTTCACATATACTTTCTGAGCAATTTCTACAAGCTTGCTGATATTTTCTCCTTCAAATCCTTCAATTTTTTGTAACTTCTTTCTAACATCAGGAGCTGCCTGGGTCACAAAGGCTATGTTCAAAAGCCGCCTGTTCTCAGGAGCCTGAGGGTCTAATGGGGTGTACACTCGGTAGGCTTCTATCAGTCTTTCTAGAAAACTAGCAGGGGACTCTTCTCTCCCCTGTACTACCTCACTGACCTTACTAAAATTTGTTGGCTTCTTAGCTGCTATCTTCAACCCTCTTAACAGAGCCCGGCGGTATTGGAGGAGCGCATCCCTTCCCCCACTCGTATTGGGGTCCCAATTAGGGGGTTGTTCTGGTAGTATATCTTGTACCTCCCTCCTCCCCACTGCGGTTTCTCCTTCCTCTCCCATAACCGCTTTGACGGCTTCTCTCATTATTCTATCTCTTTCCTCTGAGGTGAACAATGTTTGCAATATCTGCTGACAATCATCCCACGTGGGCTGGTGGGTTCTAAATATAGTCTCTAACAGGGAGATTAATCCCTGCGGCTTTTCAGAAAACGGAGGATTTTGCAATTTCCAATTATATAGATCACTAGTTGAGAAGGGGACATAGATTAGCCGCGGCGGTGCATGTAATGGGGCGTCTGGAGCCGGTGGCACCTCCCTGAGTGGCAAAATGGCGGCGCCACCTGAGTGTGGTGCCGAACTTAAAATGGCGGCGCCATCCTGTTTTGGCGCCAAACCTTCCCCATATTGAGTACCGCTGCGGGTATGAGGAGGACTCTGGATCCTCTCCGCCCTCCCACTAGAGGAATCAGGCAAGGGTTGATGATACGGGGGAGGAACGGAGGGAGCCAACAGCGGGTCCTCGGGTACTTCGGGCAAAACAGGGTATAACCTCCTCCCTCCCTCGTTCTCCTGGCTCTGCTGAGGTCGGCGCCCTTTGTCTGCCTGTAAGCGGGGAGTCTGCCTTGGCGCCGTCGCCACGCAGAGGGCCCTTCCCTTCCTCTGACCATTCGACTGGCATCGGCGTATGTACCCGGGGCGATCAGTGGCTATGTCTACCCACACATCTATATAGACCATCTGATCTGGATGGGGGGTCTCATAAACAATCCGCCGAACCGCGAAAAGGAGGGACAAGTCGAAAGTTCCCTCCGTGGGCCATCCTACGTCAAAGGTCGGCCACTCAAGCTCACTGAAAGTTCGCAGGACCTCCCGGTCGGGCGGCGGTCCCCCATAGCCCCGAGCGCGATTCTGAAAGTCAGAAAAATTGTTTAATAAACATTCTAGGGCAGTGCTCGAGGTGGAGCCTCCTTGTCCCATCGCGGATGCCTTTTGCCCGATTTCCACGGCACCTAGGATTAGGAATATGAGGGACACTAAAATTCCACACAAAAACACACAACTAGCTCCTCTCCACTCAGTCCATTCACGCACAAACAGGCCGCGGCGCACTTCAGCCTCTCCACACATTCAAACTTCGCTAGCGCGTTTGGTCGCGGCGCAAAACGAAACTAAATACCAAATGCGACCTAGTCGCAATCACTGTGCACAACGAAACCAAATTTCAAATGCGGGAGCAGAAGCTCCGGTTCTCGAGAGCGTCCTCTCCTTGAGAACCCCGCGGGCGGGCTACCGGCAACGTCTCGCCTACCGCCTCGCGGCTCCAATGAGTCTAGACTCCCAAACCAAATTCCGCGGCAAACTTACCCGGGTTCCACTTTCTCAGTCTCCGAAGACTTCCCTTGATCTCGCTGGGGCCTCCAAATGTTGTATTCAAGTAGCGAGTGAAAAGAATCTCCGAACACTGAGAGCAGTTTGATGATAAATTTATTGGCCAAGTTTAACCTGCGCAGGGGCGTACTTCCCAAATGAGACCGTAGTCTCGCAGCTACGCAGAGCTGCCAAATGGAAGTCGCGCCCGGCTTACAGACTACAGGGGTCTTTATAGAGCGCAGCAAGCAAGCAGGGGATACAGAAGCAGATGCAGCAGTTAGCTATTGGCTCGATCAAACAAAGCAGAAGTTCCTGATTGGTGGGGGCTTTTACAGTTAGCAAAAACATTCTGATTTCACAGTTCACACTCTCTTAATCACTGTTACATTGCCTATCCATGTAGCGTAATCTTGTTGTTAAAATAAAAATGTTAACCTATATGCAATATGCAAAGACCTTTAAAATATATTTTAATGAGATAAGAATAATCACAGTCTACTCTCTATGTTAAAAACTACAGCTCATGGATACACACCTATATGTGTAGGTGTACATACAAAAAACCCCTAGAAATATGTACACCAGAATATTGACAAGAATTATCTCTTGAGAAGAGTATTGGCAGTTAACAGTAGGTGGTAGTAGCAGAGTGAGGAAAAGCTCAAATATAATGTACTTATGTAGAAAAATTCCTATTGCTTGAATTTGTATGATGATACTATATTAATAAAATTATTGGTTAATAAAACAAATAATATAGACTTTATTGTAACAAAATATTATTTACCTTTCTGCTAACATTTTAATATGAACCTTTGAATTTAATAGGGTGATAAATGCTTAAATACAAAATGATACCTCAGTGACCTTTTTAAGCAGTTCTGTATGGAAAACAGAAGATATGGATGATGGTCACTTGGGTTAGAATTAATAACCTCTTTAAAACCTCAGTGTAATGCTTGAATTTAATGAAAATCCCTGTCCTTATTTTATTGCAGTGGTATCGCACCAGTAGCCTGCTAAAGAATTCTCAGGCTTAACTATGCTTCTTTGCCTTTTTGGAAGCAGAAAACAATAGTCTTTTTTGTGTAGGGCAAAGATTGGAGATGCTGTCGTGTTACCAGTTTAAATACAGAGCTGAAATTCTCTGAGATTTCTTATCATTCTAGTATCATATATGCATAATAAAATATGAAGTAGAACATTGAACAAGATGTTTGATATTAAACAAAACATTTAAAATTGTGTTAATTAGGCTTTTTATGACAATGCAGTTATATTTTGTATAATTATTTAAATAGTTTTAGGAAATAGCTAAAAATAACATTTTATAGATACAGGTATACAGCAATGCACAAACCATGGATGCATAAACTCACTGAATTTGTGTTTTAGAGTCTTTAAATAAATTTTCCGACCAATTATTCATGTAAAATATTAAAAAAGGAAAAAAAGTAACTTATTTGACATAACCAGTCTATTAAGATGATAGAAGTAGGAATATACTTTAAGGGATTAATTCTCTGATGTATTATTCATTGTTTCAAAAGTGGTTGAATATTTTCCATAATATTAAATTAACATACTTTTAAAAAACAGTTGAAATATTTCTATGTTCAAGTTACTATTCTGAGCACAGAGTAAAATAAAATATAGTATCATCTCTTAGAAAAACTTATTAGGCTAAGGAAGGAAGGAAATGTAGGAAATAAATATGTAAATAAATAAACTGTTATATTTTCAAGCTAAAACAGCCTATGAATACATGTTTTTGGAGAAATTAAAGTAGGTTGTTCAAACAAAGATTGAATAAGTTACAAATTTTAGATGGGCTTTAAGTGATTTTGGAAACTCTATCCATAAGGGGTGTTAAAAAAAAAAAAAAAACAGTAGCATGAGTGTAGTCACAGTGAACTAATATATAATATATTCTATATACAATATATTTTAACACATGAGAGGATATATAATTATATCCATCTATTATAGAATATGAAATATATTAAGTATATTATATTTAAGGAAGGGTGCATATCATTATGTGTCATGTAGCGTGTGAATGTGTGTTTGCATAGGGTATGTAATTTCAGGTAAGGGGTAGAAAGTGTGTTATAATAATATGGAGAATAAAATACAGTAAAATTGTGTTGCTATTTTTATACCATCCTAAGAAGAAAAAATGATTTAGACTGAAAAATATTGAAGTGTTTCAAACATGAATTTTAAAATAATAAATTTGGGATTTAGAAGTAACACTAATGGCAGAAAACATTGCATATTGATGGGGCCACTTCTTTAGATATAAAGACCAGCTTGAGTGCTAGAACAAAATTCAAAGCAAGGTTTTAAAACAGAAGATACATTTTGAGTTATATGTGAGATAAATTTAGTAGGGTGTGCTGACCTAAAATGCTAAAATAAGTTTTATAATAATTATAGATTATTATGAGGAAAATTGTCAGGAAACCATAAATAAAATGAGGACATTATATGACTGCCCATGAGTTGTTGTTGTTTTTTTTTTTTTTAAGAATGAATCATAAGTGGAACAACATATAAACCCATGTCATTTTTTAATTTACTTTAATTAATAAACTTTATTTACTGGAGCAGTTTTAGGATTACAGAAAGTACTGAGTCCCAGTACACTCCCTAATTTCCCCCTTTCACATTTACCCTTCATATTAACATTTTGCATTAATGTGATTAAAATTAATGAATGAATAATTAGCAACTAAAGCCCACAGTTTACATTAGAATTCACCCTTTGTATTCTATATTCTGTAAGTTTTAAAAAATGTATAATGAGATGCATGCATCAATACAGTGTCATACAGGATAGTTTCACTTGTTCTAAAAATCTCCTGCTCTCCAGCTATTTATCTTTCCCTCTCTCCTCACCTTCAACCTCTGACAACCACTGACCTTATTACTGTCACCATAGTTTTGCCTTTTCCACAAGGTCATAAAGTTCGAATCATAGAGTATGTAGCCTTTTCAGATTGGTTTTGTACACTCAAATATGCATTTAAGTTTCCTCCATATATTTTCATGGCCTGAAAGCTCATTTCTTTTTAACGCTGAGTAAGAGTGTATTTCATTGTCTGGATGTATCACTGGATGCTTATTCAAGCATCTATTAAAGGATATCTTGGTTGTTTTCAAATTATAAGTAAGCTTCTATTTTTGTGTGAATGCAAGTTTTCAACTCATTCTGGTAACACCAAGTAATGAAATTGCTGAATCTACTGGTATGAATATATTTAGGTTTGTAAAACACTGCCAAACTTGATGTGCACACCGGCTAGCAGTGTCCGCGTCATTATGGATGAAATAAAAACATACGCACGGACTACAGAGTCTGGTGGAGGAAAAAGGACAACAGCATGGCTTTTCTCTCAAGGGGAGCAAAAGCTGCGGCCTCCGCCATGACAGGCCTTTATTCTATCTCTCCTCCCATTACAAGATGGTCCTCATTCACCATCCCCCCTTACAACAAAAGGAGCCAATGCCCCTAATCACATCACAGAAGAAGGATATTAGCAAATGAAAAGGCAAAAGTGGTTGAGCCGTTACACTGGTCCCTGCAAGGTTTATCATGGATTTTAGGAAGTTACAACAAGCATTTGCAGGGTGAGGGAGTTTTTAGCAAAAAGCAGCTTAGGTGTATTACAAATCTGATTCCCCACGAGAGAACTTATCTGTGGGCGTGGGTCCTGTGCATCTCTGAGTAGGAGCTGGGCCCATGCCACGCAGAAGGGTCTGCCACAAAACTGTCTTCCAAAAAGGCTGTACTGTTTTGCATTTCCACCAACAATAAATGAGCTTCTTTGTTGCTCTATAATCTAGCCAGTATTTGGCAGTGTCAGGTGTCCTGGACTTAAGTCATTCTGGTGGGTTTGTAGTGGTAGCTCAGTGTTATTTTAATTTGAAGTTTCTTGCTGTATTTTGACGTTGAACATATTTTCATATGCTTTTTTATTATCCATATGTTTTCTATGTTGAGAGGTCTATTCAAATCATTTGCCCATTTCTAAATGGGTTGTTTATTATTGTGAAATTTTAAGGTTTTTTTTTTTTGGTCTATTTTGTGTGCTACTCCTTTATCATATATTTGTTTTACATGTATTTTCTCCCAGTCTGTGGCTTGTCTTTTCATTCTCCTAAAAAGGGTCCTACACAGATGAAGATTTTAATTAAAATAAAATTCTAATTTTCCTGGGTTTCTTTAATGAAGTATGCTTTTGGACTTGTATCTAAAACATGATCACCAAATTCAAGGTCACCTAGATAATCTCCTGAAATAGTCAAGGAGTGTTATATTTCTGAGCTTTACATTTAGTTCTATGATTAATTTTTAATATTATTTTATATTAGTTTCAGAGGTACAGCACAGTGGTTAGAAAATCATATACTTTACAAAGTGGTCCCCCCAATATTTTCAGTAACCACATAGCACCATATATACTTATGACAATATTGTTGACTATATTTTTAATAACATAACTTGCATCCCCATGACAATTTTGTAACTACCGATTTCTATCTACTTCTTAATCTCTTGATATTCATCATGCAAATGAACTCCCAATCCCCCTTCCCTTCTGGCAACCATTAGTCTCTTTTCCATATCTATGAGTCTCTTTCAATTTTTTTTTGTTCCTTGGATTCCACATATAAGGAAAATCATGTGTTATTTTTCGTTCTCTGACCGATGGCATAATACCCTCTAGATCCATCCATGTTGTTGCAGATGGTTACGTTTCACTTTTTTATGGCCAGTTAATATTTCTTTTATATATGCAGAACAGCTTTTTCATCCACTCATCTATTGATGGGCAGTTGAGTTGCTTCCATATTTTGGCTACTGTAAATAATTTTTCAGTGAACATACGGGTGCATATATCCTTTTGAATTAGGGTTTAAAGTTACTTCATATATATGTATATATATTATATTACATATAATATATATGTAATGTTATATTGTATATAATTATATATATATACACATTGTATATATATAATACAATGGTTATATGTATATAATAATCGGATCAAAAGGCAGTTCCACTTTTAGTTTTTTGAGGAAATGTCATACTGTTTTCCATAGTGGCTGCACCAGTCTGCATTCCCACCAACAGTTCATGAAGTTTCCCTTTTCTCCAATCCTCAGCAATACTTGTTGTTTAGTGATTTATTGATAATAGCCAGTCTGACAGATGTGCGGCAACATCTTATTGTAGTTTTAATTTGCATTTCTCTGATGATTAGAGACCGTGGGCATCTTTTCATGTATCTATTGGCCATCTGTATGTACTCTTTGGAGAAGTGTTTATTGAAGTCTTCTGTCCATTTTTTAATTGGATTGTTTTATCTTTTTTTTTTTTTTTTTGGTGTTGAGGTATGTGAGTTCTTTATAAATTTTGGATATTAACTCTTTATAGGATATATCACTGGTGAATATGTTCTCCCTTTTGGTTGTCTTTTGGTTTTGTTGATGGCTTCCTTTGCTGTGCAAAAACCTTTTAGTTTGATTAGAACAACTTATTTATTTTCTTTTGTTTCCTTTGTACAAGATACAAGAAACATCATATATAGGACAGTGATACCTCAGTCACCTTCAAAGTAAGCACCTTGGGACTTCACATAGTTCTCCCAATCAGCTGCCCCATAACATGTTCCTGAATGTCATCGATGGTCTGAAATTTCTTCCCTTTCAAAGATGATTTCAGTTTTGGGAAAAGCCAGGAGTCACTGGGTGCCAAATCTGGGCTGTAGGAAGGCTGAGCCACCTGGATGATTTGATGCTTCACCAAAAACTGTGTAAGACAGGATGTGTGAGCAGGCACATTGTCATGGTGAAGTTGCCAATCACCAGTTGCTCATAACTATAGCTTTCTGAATCATCTGAATAGTTTCCACAGAGGATGTTCAAGCTTAATGTAAAATTTGATGAAGCTTTGTTGCTCTATTCTCTCAGTCATTTTGAATGTGATGGCTACATAGTACACATGCTCACTCTCAACAGCATCCACCACCCCCACTGACTGGTACAGTGAAATTGTCATTGTTCCACATGTGCATTCCAGTCCGCTCTCCTTGGCTGCCAGGTTACATCAGTGTTGTGCAAACCATTCTCATTATATTAACAATGGCTAGACTTTTTCCAGACAGGCCATGTATATGAGAAAACATATGGCTAAGAGAAATGTCAGAGATTTTATTGTATATATTTTCTTCAGAGTATATTTTATGCTTTCAAGTCTTACATTTAAGTCTTTAAACTATTTTGAAATTATTCTTGTATACGGTGTAGAGAAGGCAGTCAATTTTCATTTTTTGCATGTATCTCCCCAATTTTCAAAAAAAAAAAATTTATTGAATAGAGTGTCTTTACACCATTGTATGTTCTTGCCTCCTTTGTCAAATATTAATTGACCCTCCTGGCATGGGTTTATTTTGGGACTTTCTATGCTGTTCCATTGATCTATATGTCTGTTTTTATATCAATACTATGCTGTTTTGATTAGTACAACCTTGTAGTATAGTTTGATATCAGGTAGTGTGATGACTTTAAGTTTGTTCTTTCTCAGGATTACTACGGCTCTTCAGAGTCTTTTGTGTTTCCATATAAGTTTTTGGAATATTTGTCCTAGTTCTGTGAAACACACCATTGGTATTTTGATAGCAATTGCATTGAATCTATAAATTTCTTTTTTTAATTAAATTTAATTTTTTTTCATTATTTATTTTAATTGTTGTTCTTGTACAGTTTTCTGTCTTCTACTCCCATCTCGGCCCACCGCCCCAGCCCTCCCTACCACCCTCCCATTTCCACCCCCGCCCAGTTTCCATCCACGTGTCTTTTGATTTCTTTAGGATAAAATAAATTCTCCCTATCCATTGAGTTCAATGGTGTGTTCGAATCCCCTACTATGACTGTATTACTATCAATTTCTTCCTTTATATCCATTAAGATTTGCTTTGTATATTTAGGAGATACTATGTTGGCTTCATAAATGTTTACAAGGGTTATATCCTCTGGTTGCATTGATCCTTTCACCATTTGAAATTACCTTCTTTGTCTTTCAAATCTATTGTTTTAAGTCAATAGTCTCTGTTTTAAAGTCTATTTTGTCTGATATAAGTAATACTACCTCAGCTTTTTTTGTTTCCATTTGCACGAAATATCTTTATCAGTCTCTTTACTTTCATTCTGCGTGTGTTTTTTATTCTGAGGTGGCTCTCTTGTAGACAGCATTTATATGGGTCTTGCTTTCTTATCCATTGAGATATCCTATGTTTTTTATTGGAGCACTTGAGATGTTTAAATTAAAAGTTATAATTGATAGGCAATCATTTATTGCCATTTTATTATACAAAATTATGCTCCTCTTTTTTTCTCTTTTTCTTAAAAAAGACCCTTTAACATTTTTTCTAATACTGGTTTGGTGGTAATGAACTCTTTTAGCTTTTATTTTTCTTGGAAACTCTTTATTTCTCTTTCAATTTTAAATACGAGTCTTACTGGGTAGAGTAATCTCGGTTGTAGTTACTTGCTTCCTATCACTGAATATTTCTTGCCAATTTCTTCTGGCCTGAAGAGTCTTTGTTGAAAAATCAGCTAACATTTTTATGGGGAAACTCTTGTAGGTAACTAGCTCTCTTTGACTTGCTGTTTTTAAGATTTTCTCATTGTTTTATTCTTTGCCATTTTAATTATAATGTCTATTGGTGTGGGCCTCTTTGGGTTCATCTTGTTTGGAACTCCCTGTGCTTCTTGGTCTTGTGTGTCTTTTCCTACAACTGGTTGGGGAATTTTTCAGTCATTAGTTCTTTAAAGAAGTTCTCAATCTCTGGCTCTATCTTTCTTTGGTATCCCTATGATATGGATGTCTTTATGCTTGCTGTTGTTTCAGAGGACCGGTCAACTATCTTTATTTTTTAATTACTTTTTTTTATTTTTTCTGCTTGGATTGGTTGTTTTCTGCTACCTTTCCTTTCAAATCACTGATTTGATCCTCTGTTTCCTCTAGTCTGCTATTGATTCCTTCTAGTGCATTCTTCATTTCAGATTATTGTATTCTTCATACTTAACTTTCTTTGTGGTTCTTATTTCCTTTTTTTATGCTTACTGTCTTTTTATTTAACTTCTCACTGAGTTCATTCATTCTTACCCCTAAATAAGTTGAGCATCCTTTTAAACATTGTTTTGTACTCTGTATCTGGTAGATTGCTTGACTCCATTTCATTTAGTTGTTTTTCTGGGGCCCCTTCCGTTCTTTTATTTGAGACATATTTTTGTCTCCCCATTTTGGTTACCTCTCTGCATTTGTTTGTATGTATTTAGTAGAGCTGCTACATCTGTCAGTCTTGTTATAGTGGCCTTATGTAGTAGGAGCAAGTAAGAGTTTCAGGGACTTAGTGGCACAATCTCCTTGATCACCTGAAGTAGATGCTCCAAGAATGTCTGTTGGGTGGGTTATATTATCTCTCCTTTTGTAACTGAGTCTTGAATTCTATTGGCCTGTTCGTGCATGGGGTTGACTTTCAGGTTGGCTGACTACAATGATCCACCCCAACCACAATGTAGATGCTGCTGTGTGGGGGCTGATGTTGCAAAGCAGAATTCATTCCATCAGGGCCTGGTGCCTGCTGAAATCCCCTCTTTGGATGTGCTCCTTGTGGATTTAACTGGATTGTGTTCTAATGTGGTACAAAGACCACCAAAGAGTATCTTGATTCTGGGGCCTTGTGGGAAGAACTTTGGGTAAGTCACTATCAGGCACTGCTTGTGATTGATCTTGAGGTGTTAGAAGCTATGAAGTGATCCACAGTTTATGGCTTCCTCTGATGGGTGTAGGTACACAGAGGAAGAGCTAAATTGCATACCGTTTGGCTTCCACCAACACCAATGCCAGGGGCAGGTCAGCAAAAGGGCCAAATCACCCTGAGATTCTTCTCCATTTGCTTGCTGCCCATTCAGGTCAATCACTGAAAGAACCTCTGGCCGTAGGTGAGTTTTAAGAGGCAGGTTAAAAATTTCACACTCTTCCTGTTCTATTGGCCTAACTATATACACCTTTATTGCTAGAGTGGTATTTGTTGAATCTTTATCATTTTTTAGATTTATCAGTTTAGATAGGGCTTGGCTCTCCCATTAAGCAGTAAAACCACTAAGACTATTTCTGGTCTTCATATGCATTCATGGATCTCTCCTTAAGCAAAATATGTTTTTAAAACATTAAGATGTTGCTCTCGCCCTGGCTGGTGTAGCTCAGTGGATTGAGCGCAGGCCTGCGAACCAGAGGATTGCGGTTCGATTCCCAGTCAGGGCACATGCCTGGGTTGCAGGCCAGTTCCCGGCAGGGGACACACGAGAGGCAACCGTACATTGATATTTCTCTCCCTCTCCTTCTCTCCTACCCTTCTCCTCTAAAAGATAAATAAATAATAAATTAAAAAAAACCCCTCAATTTGTTTCTTAAAAAAAAAAAAAAAGATGTTGCTCTCATATCTCTATTTCTCATGTTAAGAATGTACAGGCATGTGTGTGTGCTAGGTTAAAAATGGTGTTTATTTTTAAACTTCCTGATATTATCTGCTTATTACCACTAAATTTCCATAATAATATTTTATTATTATGTTGTTTTATACATCATGCTTTTTAAAGATTTCATTCACTTATTTTTTAGAGAGGGGAAGGGAGAAAGAAAGAGAGGGAGAGAAATATCAATATGTGGTTACCTCTTGGGCGTCCCCTACTGAAGACCTGGCCTGCAAACCAGGCATGTGCCCTAGATTGGGAATCGAACTGGCCACACTTTGATTCACAGAACACCACTCAATCACTGAGCCAAACCAGCCAGGGCCATCATGTTGTTTTTATAATGAATATTATATCTAGAGACTAGCAATGTTCATTAAATATGTGCTGTAAAAAGTAGCTAGTGGCTGAAAATAGTAGCAAGTTTTTAAAAACTGGATTGCTTACATTTATTCCAGATGCTAGAGGAAGATGTTCTGGATCCTCTTGGGCAATGACACTTGATTTCAGAAAGAAACCATTGACTGCAGCATGTGATCATGAGAGATATTATAGGAATTAGTAGACAGTATTTCCCAAGATTAGAGCAATACACAAAATCAACATTTGTAAACACCTGTTTGATTTTAGCTATTTCTGAGAATCTACTTGAGATATAAAACTGAAGCAACCACATACACATCCACACACAATATTTTTCCTATGTGAACACCTCAAATAAATGCAGTGTTTACATTTTTTTCTTTGAGGAAAATATGTTTCTTTCACTGCACTAAGGTGTAAGTGGGAAGATGAACACAATATTATCCATTTGAATACAACTTCATCAGACCTTAAGCATTTATCTGCAGAAGGCTCACTGTTCTATGCAGAATACCATTAGACACCAATCCAAAAGAACCTATGTACCCCAATGTTCATAGCAGCACAATTTACAATAGCCAAGTGTTAGAAGCAACCTAGGTGCCCATCACTAAACGAATGGATCAAGAAACTATGGTACATTTACACAATGGAATTCTATGCAGCAGAAAGAAAGAAGGAGCTCCTACCCTTAGCAATAGCATGGATGGAACTGGAGAGCATTATGCTAAGTGAAATAAGCCAGATGGTGAAAGACAAATACCATATGATCTCACCTTTAATAGGAACCTAATCAACGAAACAAACAAGCAAAATATAACCAAAGACTCTGAAATTGAGAACAGGCTAACAGTCACCAGAGGGGAGAGGGGAGGGAATTTCAGGGGAAAAGGGGAAGGGTTTACAGCAACAAGTATAAAAGACACATGGACAAAAACTAGGGGGGGGTGGAAATGGGAGGGAGGTGGGGAGGACTGGGGTTATGGTCTAGGATGGGAGTAAAAGATAGAAAACTGTACAAGAACAACAATTAAAGTTTAAAAATATAAAATACGCGTCCTTAGCCTTCAAAAAAATTCCATTGGAACTTGTTCCGGGAAGCATATGAATAGAAGAAAAAAGGGTACTCTAGAATTTTCCTACCAAAACTTATTACCTCCTATCATTGCTCTCTCTCATCTACAATTTCTACCACAAGGAAGCTTTATTTATTCAACTAACCTGGAGAAATACTGAGATCAAAGGTTATAGTCATTTCTTTAATTTTTTAGCTTTGGACACCCAACCAGAGTTATGACAAAAAAGTTAGTAATATTATGTTTCCTTATATCATTATTATAAAAGACTGACAGAATCTTTTTGGAAATAAAAGTGAAAAAAGTAAAAAAAAATCAACATTACAATAAAAATGATGAAATATTTGTATAGGTATCCAATACAACTGCAATTGGATTCATTGGATGCTCATGTGTCTTAATGACCTCTCAGTTTGTGATAGAGTTTATGAAGATGTAATATACAAATAAAATTGACTGAGGGATTACCAGTGATAGGTCATCATTACTTGAGTGGTGAAACCAAAAGACACCTTTTCTCAGGAAAGCTTTTGTCTTTTCATGTAAGAAAAATTTTACATAGTCACTAGTTTTCTGAAAAAAAAAAATCCATCAGTAACTAGGGTCTACCAATATTCATCTAACAAATATGTTAGTCAAGAAAGAGAATTAAAGATAATATGTGGATAAGAGTGGTAGAAATAAATTAGAGAAAAAAGATCTGAAGCTTTTATTTAAACATTCATTTAAATGATATGAAAAACACTACCATCCACATTGCTTCAAAATTAAAGTTTGATACAGTTGTCACTACATTATTATGCAATCATTAGATTTTTGGCACTGAAAGGCCATTTTTACATCTTTACCATTAAGGTTTTAGATACAATTTAGATTCTACCAATGAGACACAGCAGAAAGAGAAAGCACATATATGAGAGAAGTCATTTGTCTTTATTATAAAAGGTAAGAATTGTCAATACCAAGTTTGCCAGACATGACTAATTTTCACAGTCAGGCAGACTCTATTTTTCCCTGTTAAGTCACATATGTCAGAGCTGAAGGGAAAGTGTGACATTTTAGGTTGTTCCCTACAGTTTCCTGACTATAATTGCATTAATGAATCTGAAACGTACTGGTGTTCCACAACTGATTTCCAATACTTTCAAAGGTTTTAAGCACTAAATTCCCCATATTAAATCCCTTTTTCTATAACTACCTGGAATAATTTTTATGCTGTATAACATATGTTGACATAATCTCATTATTATAGTGTTTGAGGAAATGACTATTACTGGCAAACAAAATTAATCCCATTATATTTTCCCACTTTTTATTGTTTTTCCCCATTACCATTTATCCCCTGTATGCTCTTTTCCACCTTCACCCACCCCTTTTCCCCACCTGCAATCTCCATGCTGTTGTCCACGTCCATGAGGCCTTTTTTATTTTTGCTCAGTTCCTTCACCCCAAATCACCAGAGCTGTTACCTTGCTCGCTATCTGTGAGTCTATCTCTGTTTTGCTTGTTATTTTAGTTTATTCATTAGAGTATACATATATATAAAACCATATGGCACTTGTCTTTCTCTGACTGGCTTATTTCACTTAGCATAACGTTTGCCATGTCTACCGAGTGTGGGGGCCCCTGTCCCGGGTGCCAGATGTGGGGGGCCTCTGCCCGCAGAGCCCCATCCCTCCATCATGGATGAAAATAAAAACTACCAAGACATGACTGCTCGGGGAGGAAAGGGGTCAAACTCTCAGAGGAGAATGACCCAGAGCCCCATCCTCACTGGGCTTTTATTGGGCTCAAATACACTGGAATACAGGTTTAACATGTCAAAGAAATCTGAGGGCTTAATCCGAGCCAGTGTTTGTCAGGAAAGGGGGTTGCCAAACTTTGGGAGACATGCTCATTTCCTCCTCGGACATTTATCACCTAAGGGAGAGCATTCTTAGCAAAGCAGGTTTCACAGGACTTTAGGAATTCTTTCTTATGCCCGATCACCCAGGGAGCTGTCCTGGCCAGCACAGGGCTGCACTGCTTGCCCTCACAGTTTCAGGCTTTAAGCTAATTAGGAAGCAGGAGATATCTCCCAGATGGAAATGAGGACTCGGGCTATGTCAGAATAGCCAGGGGGCGAGGGTCCATCACATCCTTTTTGCTGCAGCCCCCCCCCCCCAGTCCTTCCCTGAGGCCTCCCAAGTGGTTGCATCTGGCTTAGGTTGCCCCTCCCATGAGGAATCTTACCTGTTATTGACTGCCAACCAAGCAATTGGGCCACAGAGGCAGAAGCAGCACTCCTGCCAGGGAGATAAGCTTTGTCTCCTTAGTAGGTCACGTCCTTGTGACAGAACAGACCCAGATGAAGTGGGTCCCTTGGGCTCTTACACAGCCCACCATGGGGTGAGGGTTACAACTCCTGAAACCAGGCTGAATGGTCCACAACAACCGAGGCTGTCACAAAAGGTAAAAGGTTCTTTTTAATGGCCAAGTAGTATTCCATTGTGTAAATATGCAATGGCTGTTTTATTCACTAATCTAGTGAATGAAGAAAATGCAAATAAATGGAAGTACATAACTGTTCATGGACAGGAAGAATTAACATCATTAAAATGTCCATACTGCTCAAAGCAATGTATAGATTCAACACAATTTTTATGAAGATACCTATGAGGTATTTAAAGAACTAGAACAAATACATCAGAATCTTTATAACAGATTTTTAAATTTATTTTTAGAGAGAGGGGAAGGGAAGGAGAAAGAGAGGGAGAGAAACTTCAATGTGTGATTGCCTCTTGCTCATCCCCCACTTGGGACAAGGCCCACAACCCAGGCATGTGCCCTGACTGAAAATTGAACCAGCAACTCTTTGTTTCACAGGAGAGCATGCAATTCACTGAGCTACATCAGCTAGGGCTCAAAAACTTATATGGAGCTATGAAAGACTCCAAATAGCAGCAGCGATCTTGAGAAAGAAGAACAACGTTGGAAGAATCACACAACTAATATTAAACTATGCTATTAGGCCGTAGTAATCAAAACAGCATGGTACTAGCATAAAAACAGATACATAGAACAATGGAACAGAATAGAAAACCTAGAAATAAACTCACACTTTTGTAGTCAATTAATAATTGCCAGAGGGAGCAAGTACATACGATGAGCTAACGATAGTTTATTCAATAAATGGCATTGGGAAAATTGGACAGATATGTACAGAAAAATGAAACTAGACCACCTTATTACATCACACACAAGAATAAATTCAAAATGGATTAAGGACTTAAATGTTAGACTTGAAATCATAAATCCCTTGAAGGAAACATGGACAGTAATATCTTACACATTCCTTGTAGTAATTTATTTTCTGATTTATCTCTTCAGGCAAGGGAAACAAAGGAAAAAATAAGTAAGTGAAACTTTGTATCCTGCTGTTTTGCCAAATACACTTATTAGGTTGAGTAGGTTTTTTTGTTTGTTTGTTTTCTACGTACACTATCATGTTATCTGAGAAAAATGACATATTTCACAGATCTAGAGCAAATATTTAAAAATTTATATGAAACGAAATATTACACCAAATAGCCTCAGCAATACTGAGAAAGAAGAACAAAGTAGGAGGGACCACAATACCTGATATCGAACTATATTACAAGCTCACTGTAATCAAAACAGTCTGTTATTGGCATAAGAACAGACACATAGATCAACAGAACAGAATAGAGCACATAGAAATAAACCCAAGTCTCTACAGTCAATTAACATTTGACAAAGGGGGCAGGAACATACAGTAGATTAAAGATAGCCTCTTCAAAAAATGGAATGGGGAGAACTGGACTGGTACATGCAAAAAAGGAAAATTGGACCACTAACTTACACCATACATCAGAATAAACTTCAAATGGATGAAAGACTTAAATATAAGTCATGACACCATAGAATTCCTAGACTAAAACATAAGCAGAAAAATATCAGATATCCCACATAGTAATATTCTTTCTGCTATATCTCCTATGGCAAGGGAAATACAGGAAAAAATAAACAAATGGGACAGCACCAAACTAAAAAGCTTCTCCATGGCTGAAGAAATAACCATCAAAGTAAAAAGGGAACTGACTGTATGGGAGAACATATTTGCCAATGAGACATTGGACAAGGGTTTGATCTCCAAAATATATATAAAGAACACATATGACTCAACACCAGGAAGACATACAATCCAATTATAAAAATGGACTAAAGATCTGAATAGACACTTCCCCAAGGAGGACATACAGAGGGCCTGTAGACATATGAAAAGATGTACAACATCATTAGCCATCAGAGAGATGCAAATTAAAACAACATTGAGATATCACCTCACACCCGTCAGAATGGACATCATTAACGAATCAACAAAAAAACAAGTGCTGGTGTGGTTGTGGAGAAAAGGCAACCCTAGTGCACTGTTGGTGGGAATGCAGACTGGTGTAGCTCCTGTGGAAAATAGTATAAAATTTCCTCAGAAAACTAAAAATGGGACTGCCTTTTGACCTAGCGATTCAACTGCTGGGATTATACCCTAAGAATCCCAAATCACCAATTGAAAAGAACTTATGCACCTCTATGTTCATAGTGGCACTATTTAGAATAGCCAAGTGCTGGAAACAGTTTAAGTGTCCATCAGGAAATAAGTGGATCGAAAAACTGTGGTACATTTACACAATGGAATACTACACAGCATAAAGAAAGGAGGAACTTCTACGTTTTGCGACAGCATGGATGGAACTGGAGAGCATCATGCTAAGTGAAATAAGCCAGGCAGTGAAAGACAAATACCATACTATCTCACCTATAAGTGGAATCAAATGAACAAAAGGAACTAATGAACAAAATAGAACCACAAGCATGGAAACATGGAACATACTGACAGTGACCAGAGGGGAAGGGACAGGGGGACAGTGGTGGAGAGAAGGGGAAGAGACTAGACAAAGAACATGTATGAATGACCCACAGACATGGACAACTGTGTGGCAATTGACTGTGGGAGTGGAGTGTGGAATGGTCAGAGGAAGGCAAAGAGGGAAAAGTTGAGATGATTTTTATAGAATAACAATAAGTTTTTTTAAAAAGTGGACAGTGGATCTGAATAAACACTTCTCCAAAAGAACATATAGACAATTATATTTTATTTAGGTGAATTATTCAATTCAGCTAACACCTGTGTTCTTAATGTTTTTAAGTTTATTTTCCCTCAAGTTAAGTGGGTACATAGGAACCACTGCATCAGCTTATGGTAGGGCACATTGCAATCACCAACCTTTACTGGCTATCTTCTGCGTTCTGAACACTGTGCTATGTCCTGGTATTATAAGAATGCTGTATGGCATGCTTTATGCTTACAGTCTTGTATGAGAAATGGCAATACTTGGTCTTTGATAACTAAGGTTTCTTTTTTAATAAAGATGCTTGGGTTTATCCCATGCCATACTTTGTCATATTATAATGAGAATTGATTATATTATAAACTTTACAGTTCACTTAATAAACCTAAGTTCCTTTGTACAAAAATCTGCTTTGTTTGCAAGTTACAAAGATGAATACATTATAGTCTGTTTCTCAATGTGCTCACAATCTAGTGGCAATTGCAAGCATGGGCCTGACAAAGTATAATAAGTTTAGATTATGATGCATTTGACATATTGTAGAAGTATAAGCAAAATATGATGATAGCACAAGCAAATGGTTTTAGTTCTGCATCAAGGAGCTGAACAAACCTTGGCTTATGAATAGAAATGTTGTGTGTCCGTAACTTGAATGTGATTAAGTCTAAAGAAAAGAAGGACATTTTCAACAAACAGAGCATCTATAATGGCATAAATTCATCAAAGTAAGCAGGCTATTAGGTAATCAAAAATAGTTTTTTATATTGGAGTATAAACTACATGCTATCAGAGTAAGTTTGAACTTTATCATCCAGGTGATCAGGACCCAACAAAAGAGAGGTTACTGTGGAGCACATGATCAAAGCTGCTTTTAGAGAGAATTCTAATAGTAATTGGAATTATGGAATGGAGGGGAGAATGATGAGTGTCCTGAAAATACCAATGTTCTTCTCTTGCTTTGTCTTTAATGCCTTTTCTGCAAAGATGGCTTTGCCTCATTAGTATAACTGCTATAGTATAAGTGCCAAGTGCCTTATAATAAGCTTTTGCTTGTTAAGGCATCCATTTCAAAGAGATCCACCTCAAAGAAAGATTATTGACAGCTGTATGACACAACTACTAAGAAAACAACTAGAACTGAAAACAGGCAACCCCATCCACGAAGTTCCCCTTTTAGAAAACCCTGGGTAGCCTAGATAACTGACCAATTGTGTGACCTCATTTCCCCCCACTCTTATGTTTTAAATTTGGCACTACTCTCCTGGACTCCAATAAAAGGAGAGCCCCATGTGCCCAGTGCTCTTACTCTATACCTGAGACATCATTTTGTGGCTCTTGGGCATGCCACGTACCCTCCAGGACTTGTCATAGATTTTTTTTTTTTTGAAAATTCCCTGATAACTTTTACAGATGTGTGTCTTGCAATCATAACAAGAATTACAAAGACCTGCCTAGCCACAACATTGTCTCTGGTTCATAAAATGTCTATGGGGAATCCCACAAGTAGAATGGGCCCAAGTGAATGCCTCAGGCATTCCTTACCCATAGCATCACTATCCATAAGCTGAGACCAAGATAATACAACTGCCTTATAACAAATATGAAGTACTTAACAGCTGAAGTTACTGAGACAAGGTTGAAGACAATCTTTTAAAGGGATGTGTTTTGAGCCCTGGCTGTTATAGCTCAGTGGATTGAGCATGGACTGTAAACCAAAGGGTCATCAGTTTGATTCCCAGTCAGGGCACATGCCTGGGTTGTGGGCCAGGTTCCCAGTGAGGGGTGTGTGAGAGGCAACCACAAATTGATGTTTCTCTCCCTCTTTTTCTCCCTCCCTTCCCCTCTCTCTAAATAATATTTTTTAAAAAACTTTAAAAAAGGAATATGTTTTGAAATTTCCAACATATGAGAAACAATAATGTATGACTTTATGAGGCCATACGTGGTTAGTTATCTAAAATTGTTTATTATAGATTTAATGTTTTCATTTTCCTTAAAAAGCATGCCTATAATTTGTATAATCAGTCTAAATTATATCCTTTGTATAATTTGTCTAATGATATCCTTGATTATTTTACTCTTTTAGAATGAATTTGTCCTGTTATTGAATTCCCAGTGAGCTCTAAGAACTGAGCAATCTTTCATGCCTAACTGGAGTATTAAAGATAAAGTCTCAAATTTAAAATGTTTTACCATCAGACTGTTTTATATTTAAGAGGATCAATGTAAAAGTGTATATACCACATCTAGTTTAGTAAAATATAGTATATTACCTATATTTCTCCAATTTCTCAAGGACAAATATAACTTCCTGATTTTTTCCTGATTATTTTCTCTTTTGTTCTTGCTTTTCTCATTGAACATATTTTTGCCAGGATCCAAGAAACCAAAAATGCACTTCAAGTCAAATTTATAAGCTGTAATTAGGCTCAGGACCTCATAAAAAATGAGGTCACACTATAGTTCATATTTTCCCTTATGGTTAAAGATGTTAGAATCACATATTATTAAGTCTTATGCTTTTCTCTCATGTTCAAGAAAAGGAAACAATTTCAATCATTTAATCATTTTATCATTTTGCTTAGTGGAGTAATGAAATCAGGATATTATTTCTCTGTTTTTATTGTCCATTTCCCAGTGTTTTATTATTAATAATAGAATGGCAAGGTTAAAAACAATGTTTTTTGGCCATATTTCTGAGTGTCTTTGATGCATGCTTCGAGCCAAACTAAAGAATATTAACATTTATTGTAGTCCAAGAACAGGAAAAAACACTCGTATGAAATATTTAAAGATTTATACTTTCTCAAATTACCCTTGGTTTGGCTAGTGAGAAGAAATCATGTTCTTGACTCTCAGCGCTTTAATTCACCATCAAAACTACCTTCCGAGAATTGTATTTGTACATGTAAAGGAGACACTTCTTACTTGTCATTCTTAATTGAGAGCAGCAACACAAGTCGCATCCAGTACAAAGACCATCAGTAAAAATGTCACATCAAAATGAATTAAAGTACATGGACTTACTAGCTATCAGTGTGTCTGTCAGGACACTACCAATCTTCACTATCACATATCATATATATGAACTATCTATCATGGCTGATTTTCCCTGCTGCAATGTATATACTAAAAATTATAACAATTGCCTACACAATGTAAAATCAGTTGGCATAGAGCTATAATAAAAATTGTGTTATACCAGTGCAAGTATAAGCTTTATAGATTAATTGAACAAAACGGCAATTATAGAAGGAAAGAAAGAAGATAATTATTTAGTATATGGAGGGGGGATGCAAGATGGCTGCAGAGTAGCTGGCAGCTCCATCACTTGCTCTCTGACACTGATCGACCTTGCAGCCAAACCACAGAGCATTCAACTCAAAAATCTAGTGGAGAGTGAGAGTGTGAGTGAGCATGTACGTGGATGAGACAGTGGGGGAGTATTTGGGAGTGAGAGTGTGCCTGCCAGCAGGGTGCTTAAGAGTGGACAGCCTGGGCTCTCCAAGTTGCCACTGGCGACCAAACCAGCACTTTTGGCAGTGTAGGGCTGAAGCAGCTGCGGATAGGCACAGGAGCCTCAAGCACCAGTGGTGGAGAGAGACCTCCGGTTGGAGAGGTGCTGGCTCCAGAAACAGTATGGTGGGAATGGGACTTCTTGAGGTTGAAAATCTATGGAGGGAGTGGGGATGGCACCCCATCATCACCTTGTGTTATGGTATAGTTGTGGGGCTCTTCCCAATGCCATTGGAGAAAGATCCAGAGACAAACTTTAACTAAAACTTTTGGAGGCCCTTACATTGACAGACTGCGATCTTGAGGGAGTGGGAGAGTGAGGAGAACAGGCCACCCAGGGCTCAGTACTGCAGTGTGTGGACCACAGAGAAACTTTTAAAACAGGAACAGAGGCTAGACCTGAGACTCAGCAGAGACCTGGGGCTCACTTGCATATGCACAAGGCTGCGGTGGCTCTGCTAACAGAGAACTCAGAGGGATAGAATCACTCCGAAGGGACTGTGGGTCCCACCCAGTACGGTTGGTGAGAAGGGGGCTGTTCAGAGTGGAGAATTTAGGCTGATCCTCCTGCGAGAGAACAGCAAGCCAAGGTCTGAAAAGCTGAACTCCTGAGATGTGCGGCAGCTAGCCAGATCCCCTCACATAGAGGTGAGCCCAGCCCCCACCTGGGGGGATTATAGGCTGTGCAGATCAGTGAGGCTAGGCTCAGAATCATCCTGCTGGGCACATTTCTACAGTGTAAAGAAGAAAAAGCTCTGAAGGGGCCCTTAACCAGATACTGCCAGCTACACTGATCCTCAGGCCCTGATCCACTAAACCCAGTAGACCACGTAATAGAGACAGGCACTACAAGCGGGGATTAGGCCCTTACCCAGCCTCAGAGTCCAGACAGAGCTGTTGCCTGTACCAATCAAGAAAGAGCTACCCCTTTTACACAGGCCCTTACAGGAAACGGTCAGCAAATTTGCCAAAAGCCATACATTATTGGAAACCATCCAGGACAGACAAAGATGTGTGGTGAGGGGAAGGGAAAACACTGCCACCATCTTCCCTGAAGACTGAATAGTGGTCCCTGGGGGTGACCCAGGGTTCCCACCTACCTGATCACACCAGAGGCCCCCCTCTGGAGGCAGGTGGAGAAGGTACAGGCAGTCCTCTTGGGTCATTAAAGGAACCACTCCTGGGCCCAGGGCTGATGGTAAGCCAGCAGGGCAAAACACGGGGGTCCAGCCCAAGCTGAAGGAGACAGCCACGGACTGTAGATCAGTTGTAGCCTCAAACAGGCTGCCTAGGACCACACTAGGACACCAACTGATATCACTAAGGGTGGATCCAGGAAGAGAAGACAGTGGTAAACACTGGATTCTACTGAAATGAATTCCACTGTGGTTTTCTTCATGATTTGACATATTTTCTCTCCTGCAGCTTGTTAGCATTAATTTCTTTTACTTCAAGTGTATGCTTATTAGGTCACTAGTATTTATATTATAGTTTATTTCAAATCTCACATTTTGTTCCTCTGTTCCCTTGCTCCATTTTACCTTCTTTCCTCTTCTTATAATTTTTGTTTTAAATTTTATTTTCTCTCTTGTTATGACTTCTTTCTATTCTGCACTCATACTATCTCTCCACACTCCAGCCTCTCAAAGCCATTTTCCCTGTCATTAGTCATCCCACATTCTTTTTCTCATTCTTAAATACCCTCATTCTCTCTCCACCTTTATCAAACTTTGCTTATTTGTTTTGGATACAGCGGTTGTTGCATGTCTTCAATTTCATTTCTAGATCTTCATTATTGGTATGTTGCAGATCTCAAATATTACCATTCCTGTGACCCACTACATTTTGACATTCTCCTGCTCTGTCATTTTAAATTTCAATTTTTCCCTGTCTTAGCATGGTTTTCATTCCTCACTCACAGTATTCCTGCTCCCTCTATCTTCTCAAAATCAATTTTCTATCCTCTAAGCATCTCTTAAGCTTTTCTCTTTCTTTTTTCCCTCTCATTTCTATCCCACCCATACTAATCTTTGCTCATTTGCTGTTGATATCACTGTGGTGGATCATATTCTCCAATTTGGTTCTTATTTTTCCTTATATTTTCATGAATTTTTGTTTAAACCTAATACTATATGCTTCACTTCTCTTAATCCATTCTGCCTTCTTCCCACCTCTTTTTATTTATGATATAAATTTTATTTTTTCTCTCTTTGCCTTGTTCCTATTCCCTACTCTTATTATTAATCTTCCCTCTATTCTCTCGAAATCATTTTTCTTTCAGTTAGTCATCTCATATTCATATTTTCTTTCTTATTATAGTCTCACTGTATTTACATTTTTATTTATATTGGTTCATTTGCTGTTGACAGTATGGTTGTGGGTGGGGATTATTTTTGTGGGTATGGGTTTGTTTCCTGGGCTACCTGGTTTTGTTCTAACAGCACCTGTACAATAGCATACAAGACATGGTAGGTGGTGTGACACTCAATAATCAGTCAGCCATAGCGATGGACCAACCAAAGAATGACCCAGAAACAACCAAAACACAATTAAAACTAGGAAGCCCACATAAATGGCAGAAATGACATCCCAAAAGTATCAACCTCAGGAGATCAAGGAGACTGCACTGCTGAGCCCCACAGATCACCTACCACAGAAGGTCACACTACAAGGAGTCAAAGCAGATCAATCTAATATGCAGAAACAATCAAGCAGAGTCACCTCAAGTGGAGAGACAAAGAAACAATCTCCAACAGAAAGGAAAGGTGGAATCCCAGAAATAATACTAGTTGAAATTGAGATCAGTAAACTATAAGACATTGAGTTCAAAATAATGGTTATAAGGGATGCTCAAGTAACTCAGTGAGAACTACAAAGAACAACAGGGAAGCTACAAGGAACTTACTGGGAACTACATGAGCATGAAAAAGAACATAGAAACAATCAATAAAAGCCAGGAGGAAATGAGGAATGCAATATCTGTAATGAAGCAGAGGATTAAATCAGTGAGCTGGAGGCCAAGGTAGAAAAAAAAATCACAGAAAGACCAACAAAACAAAAAGACTCAAAAAGAATCAGAGGCATGGAATGAAGAAACAGACTGACAGTGACCAGTGGTGAAGTGAGAGGGGCAGATGGGGGGGCAGAGGAAGGGTCTAATCAAGAAGTATGTATCAATGACCCATGGACATGGACAACAGGGTAGGGATTGACTGTGGGAGTGGGGGGTGGCAGGCAGTGGATATCAATGAGGAAAACGTTGGGACAACTGTAATAAAATGACAGTAAAATAAAATAAACTATTCAGTTTTTCCAAGTTCTTGCCCAAATGGAAGCATAGTTAGAAACACTTCCCTTCTTTGCACAATCAAAAGAAGGATAAGAACCAATTTACAAACAATAAACAACCCGAACTGACAGAAAATCGAACTGCATGGAACTCCAATGACCAAGGAGTTAAAGAAACATTCATCCAGACTGGTAGAAGGGGCAGAGATGGGTAGCCAGGTGGAGAGGACCCACATCAAGGAGGCAGACTGCACAGGCAAGGTGGGGTTGGTTGACCACGAAACTAAAGACTCAAAACTTCTAGCTATAAAATACTGTGGGGGTTTTGAAGGCGGGATAAACACCCAGTCTCACAGGAGAGTTCATCAGAAAGTGTGGCTAGAGCAGAGCAAGCAAGCACCATTGTCCCCTCTGAGCTCTCCCCCACAGACAATGCCACACCTCAGTAAAGAGGGTTGCCCTATCCTGGTGAATACTTAAGGCTCCACCCCATACAACATAACAGGTACGCGAGATAAAGAAATACAGCCCAAATGAAAGAACATTCAAAACTCCAGAAAAAGAGCTAAGTTACAAGGAGATAGACAACCTATCTGATGTAGAGTTCAAAACACTGGTAATCAGGCTGCTCACAGAATTGATTGAGCTTGTTTGCAAAATGAAGGAAGAAATGAAGGCTACACAAAGTGGAATAAAGGAAAATGTACAGGGAACCAAGAGTGAAGGGAAGGAAACTGGGACTCAAATCAATTGGAACAAAAGGAAGAAATGGAACAGAAGGAAGCAACAAGAATTCAAAAAAAATGAGGAGAGGCTTAAGAATTTATGGGACAACTTTAAGCACAACATCTGAATCATAGGGGTGCCAGAAGGAGAAAAGGAAGAAATTGAAAACTTATTTGAACAAATAATGAAGGAAACCTTCCCCAATCTTCCAGGTGAAGGAAACAGTCTTCCAGGAAGTCCAGGAAGCCCGGAGAGTCCCAAGGAAATCAGACCCAAGGAGGAATGCACTCAGACACATCATAATTAAATTATCCAAGATTTAAGATAAGGAAAGGATTTTAAAAGTAGCAAGAGAAAATGAGACAGTTACCAACAAAGGAGTTCCCATAAGACTATCAGCTGATTTCTCCATAGAAACCTTACAGGCAAGAAGTGGCTGGAAAGAAATATTCCAAATTATGAAAGGCAAGGACCTATATCCAAGATTGCTCTATCCAGCAAAGCTATCATTTAGAATGGAAGGGCAGATAGATAAAATGCTTACCAGATAAGGTGAAGTTAAATGAATTCATCATCACCAAGCCCTTATTATATGAAATGTTAAAGAGACTTATCTAAAAATTAGAGGAAGATCAAAGACTATGAACAGTGAAATGACAACAAACTCACAACTATCAACAACTGAACCTAAAAACAAAATAAAACAAAACAAACCCCCCCCCAAAACTAAGCAAACAACTAGACAGGAACAGAATCACAGAAATGGATATTATGTGGGTGTTTATCAGTGGGGAGGGAGAGAATGGGGAAAATGGTACAGGGAATAAAAAACATAAACGGTAGGTAGAAAATAGACAGGGGGAGGTCAATAACAGTATAGGAGATGGTGAAGCCAAAAAGCTTATATGTAAGACCCATGGACATGAAGTAAAGGGGGGATGCTGGAGGGTAGGGGGTAGCAGGGCAGAGGAAGGATAAAGGAGAGAAAAAATATTGGGACAACTGTAATAACATTGCGGGGGACCCTGTCCTGGTTGCCAGATTGGGGGGGAGCTCCGCCCGCAGAGCCCCATCCCTCCGTCACGGATGAAAATAAAAACTACCAAGACATCTTCTGCTTGGGGAGGAAAGGGGTCAAACTCTCAGAGGAGAATGACCCAGAGCCCCTTCCTCACTAGGCTTTTGTTGGGTTCCAATACACCGGAATACAAGTTTAACATGTCAAAGAAATCTGAGGGCTTAATCCGAGCCAGTGTTTGTCAGGAAGGGGGGTTGCCAAACTTTGGGAGACATGCTCATTTCCTCCTGGGACACTTGTCACCTCAGGAAGAACACTCTTAGCAAAGCAGGTTTCACAGGACTTTAGGAATTCTTTCTTATGTCTGGATCATCCAGGGAGCCGTCCTGGCCAGGACAGGGCTGCACTCCTCACCCCCACAGTTTCAGGCTTTAAGCTAATTAGGAAGCAGGAGATATCTCCCAGATGGAAATGAGGACTTGGGCCATGTCAGAATAGCTGGGGGGCGAGGGTCCATCACATCCTCTTTGCTGCAACCCCCCGAGTCCTTCCCTGAGGCCTCCCAAGTGGTTGCGTCTGGCTTAGGTTGCCCCTCCCATGAGGAATCTTACCTGTTATTGACTGCCAACCAAGCAATTGGGCCACAGAGGCAGAAGCAGCACTCCTGCCAGGGAGATAAGCTTTGTCTCCTTAGTAGGTCACATCCTTGTGACAGAACAGACCCAGATGAAGTGGGTCCCTTGGACTCTTACACAGCCCACCATGGGGTGAGGGTTACAACTCCTGAAACCAGGCTGAATGGTCCGCAACATAACATAATCAATAAAATATACTTAAAATAGAAATATTTAGTATATGATAAATATAGCATATCAAATTGGAATGGAAAAGAGTTACTATTCAGTTAAGTATGTTAGAATAAATAGTCATTTAAGAAATATATATATTTTTCTGTAACTGTATGTTTCCTTCATATTTTAAACTTAAATATATTTTGTATAAATCAAAATAGCGATTTATAGCCAGGGAATAAATATCAGAATACTTTTTTTCAGCTCTGTCAAAATATACATTAAAGTTGTGTTCAGTTGAACAAAAAATTTGGACAAACTAAAGTATCAAAAATAGAAGATTAGTTAAATAATGTTACCTCAAATCAAATGAATTTTGTGGAAGAGACATGAGAATGACACCTCATTTCATTAACATGAAAAACATAATAATATGGCAATGAGGTAATTAATCAAGGTACAAAACTGCATATATATTATGCCCAGAGGTGGGGAGTAAAAGACAGAGATGAATTAAAGAAATACTGTAAGAAGAGCAATGATTACTTACAGATGTTGAAATTAAAATAGTTCTTTTTCTTTTTGTTCTTCTTTGTCTTTTTTTGCTTATCTGTATTTTTGAGTTTATCTTCCATTACCACATATTACTTTAGCATTAAGGATATTATAAAAAACAGAAAAGACACTGAGTTGGATCGAGGTTATTCCACCTAGCATAATTATTTTTATTCATCTCTTTTTATGGTATCAGCATGATATAAATATAACCTGTTGAAAAGTGAAAATTGAAAAATCCAGTCAACTGTGTTTCCTCTCCACACATTTTTTTTCTGTGAACTGAATTAGCTGAAAGATTAGATGACTTACCGAAATAAGACTTAACACTGAACAGTGAATTCAAAATATATCTATCAAACTAAGATCTTCATAGTATTTTAGAACTGCAAAACACTTTAGAAATCAGATAATTCTATCTTCTTGGAAATAAGACAACCCAGTCATCAGTAGTCTTTTTTATTATTTAACATGGATACTTAACAAAAATTTTTAAAAGACTGCATAGGAAAAATTGTAAAGAACAACAACAACAACAACAAAAGACATACAATTTAAGAAGCAAAGCAGTGAAACACCTGGATTATCTACAACAATCTTCTGGTCACTCCTTTTATTACTGTGTAATTTTGGATTAAGCTAAACTATCCCTTTGGATAGGAGGCATAAATCAGATGCATGGAGTTAATTGTTTACAAAAGGCAGTGCTGATCATTTTGCTCTCCCTGGCATTTCCTCATTCTTTTTTTTATTTTTAAAATTGTTATTCAAGTACAGTTGTTACCATTTCTCCCTTACCACTCTCCCTACCCCAGCCATTCCCACTTCCTACCCTTGATCCCATCCCCCTTTGGTTTTGTCCATGTGTGGCAGACCCTTCTGCGTGATGTGGGTCCAGCTCCCACTCGGAGATGCACAGGACCCACACCCACAGATAGGTTCTCTCATGGGGAATCAGATTTGCAATATACCTAAGTTATTTTGCTTCTTGCTGAAAACTCCCTCACCCTTGTTGTAACTTCCTAAAATCCATGCTAAACCTTACAGGGACCAGTGTAACTGGCTCCACCACTTTTGCCTTTTCATTTGCTAATATCCTCCTTCTGTGATGTGATTAGGGGCTTTGGCTCCTTTTGTTGTAAGGGGGGATGGTGAGTGAGGACCATCTTGTAATGGGAGGAGATATAGAATAAAGGCCTGTCATGGTGGAGGCTGCGGCTTTTGCTCCCTTTGAGGGAAAAGCTATGTTGTCATCCTTTTCCCTCCACCAAACTTGGTAGTCCGTGTGTATGTTTTATTTCATCCATAATGACTCGGACATTGCTAGTCGGTGTCCGCATCATCCATGGGTCCTTTATAGATGTTCCTGAAAACCCTTCCCCCTCTCCTACCCATTATCCCCTCCTCCCTTCCCTGTGGTTACTGTCAGTTTGTTCTTAATTTCAATGTCTCTGGTTATATTTTTCTTGCTTGTATGTTTAGTCATGACTCTAGTCCAGGAAGACAAACAACCCAATTAAAAAATGGGCAAAGGACTTGAACAGACATTTTTCCTCATTCTTAAACTTTTCTGAAAAGTTCTGAGCCTCATAGAAGAATTCATTTTTTCTGGTAGAAGTTATTCCTTGAGTGATATCCACTCTTCTCCTTGACATTCTGTAACTTAAATGTTATGAAATAAAATTAATAATACCTAAATTTTATAATATATATACACAATATATTTTATTACATAAGTGGACAAGAAAGGGAGAAACAAAAAAACACACACATTAGAGCAAACTAAGGAATAAACATCATGATATTTATAATTCTCATTTCTATAAGTGATAATGTGGTTATGGCTGTTATTTTAAACACTTTCTTCCACACTGCATTCTGCATTTCATTCGTCTTCAGCAAGTACATCATTTGGTCATGTTTCTTTACCTGCTGGGCTAACCCAAACTTTCATTCCCCACAGACTTGGACCATTAGCAATCCTGCCTGGATTGGGTTGTTTCAGTTTTGCATTGACCCTAATCACAGAGTATGGTAATACTAAATGATGCCTTAAGGAATCTCTTGTATTCCAGACATACTCTTCCTTACCTTTCTTGTGGAGTAGTAGAATTTCCCCTTGGTAGTCAGGATCAATCACCCCAACCAACACTATAACTCCATTATTTGTTAATTGAGATGTATGGGGAGTCCCAAGTAGTTATTATAAATGGATTCCACAGATAAGAGGCATTCTAAATAGTCAAACTCATAGAAGCAGAGATTATAATAGTGGATGTGAAGGGCTAAGGAAGGTATACATTGGGAGATGCTCTCCACAGTAATAAGATTCTAGTTATACAAGGTGATAGGGTCTACAGGTCCGCTCTACAACATAGTGCCTATATTTAACAATACTGTATTGTACACTTAAAATTTATTAAGAGGATAGGTTTTGTGTTGTGTTGTTGACACAATAAAATAAAGTAAAATAAAATTTTATTCATAATTCAAACAAAAAATTATAATGAGTTTTTATGAAGTTGGAAATTATTTTGAAAATATTTTTCGTGCTTGCATTTTAATATAACTCTAGCTTAAAAATTTTTATCACTCACAATGTTATAGAATACCACTTATCCAGTATCCCAAATGATGAAATTTTCCTTGAGCTTAGTTACAAGAAATAAATACTTGCTTCTGGGTTTTTAGTTCAAGATAGTAACATAGGTGGCTCTTGAGCTAACCTCTTCCCATGGATACACAAAATCTACAGCTGCATACAGAACAATTACTTCTGAAACAAATCCAAAAACTAGGTGAGGAATTCTACAAGTTGGGTGAGAAACATTAAAAAAAAACACATTGAATTGAAGAAGTTGAGGCACAATCTCAACAGAACACCCACCCATGGCACGGTCACATGCAAATGGGAGGGAACTCAAACTTTCAGCTTCTCCCTGAGGTATGAAGATCTAACATTCCACCTTTTAAATCTTCTACTTGAGACACAAGCACCAAGAAATGTGGCTCTGAAACCCATAAAGCTTGTGTCCATGAGACCCTTCACAAAGCTATAACAAAGAAACAGTTTTTAATAGTCTCAAGACTCACTCACCATGGCTATGCCCTTCAGGGTCCAGCACAGAGGTAGGAGACTGAAATGTTCAGTCTTTTCCTGAAAGAGGCATATCCTACATGCTGTGGCCTGTCGGGCTTCTTATTTAACACACATCTAGAAACTTACTGCAATACTCTCCAGAGTCGGATGAGGATAGTGGATGCTATTTTTGAGCTCTCCATCTGAACAACTTTAGCTCATTAGTGTTTCCATGGAAGGAGATGGGTTTTGTGGCTGCTGCCCAGAAGACACACTCCTTGATAGCCTGGGCAATAAAACTCGTGTTCACAGGTTCAACTTAATGGCAATAAACAAACAATTCTTAACTGGCTATCTCCATAGGGCTCAGTGCAGAAGGAAAAAAAAGAAACGATTCATCTCCACCCCTGAAAAAAGTATATTTGCATACTAACAGTCTGCTCTGATGTTCCATAGAGGCACCTGCAGCCAGCAAGAAAGGATATCAGAACAAACAGACCAGGGTGGTACAGCACTCAAGTAATCAACCAGAGACAGGATAGTTCCAGGAACTAGAGAAAACACAATAAGAGAAAAGTAGAGCAGTTCACAGTAACCAATTACAAGTACTTCTGCATAATGGGTGTTTTTTTTTTTTTTCCCCCTTTAAAAACCCTGCACGGAACCACCCTGATGAGAACTGGTCTGAGCTGGGAACTGGCCTCAGCTCAACTGCTTTCCTCACTCGCTCCCTAGGGAGCCCTGCTTACAATAAACCCCTTGCTTTGCTATCAGCTCCTGTGTTCTTGCGGTTCCTCAGCAGCTCCGATCTCACACATACTTTAAAATCTGCTGCCTGAGGGTTCAGCTTCCAATAAGTCTGATATCTATACTCCCATTCATTGCAGCATCACCTGCAATAGCCAAGACACGGAAACAACCTAAGTATCTACTGATGGATGAATAGATATTTTAAAAATTGTGAGATTATATATACATAATATATATGATATATATTATATGTATAATATACACACAAACATATATATGTGTACACACACATATATAATTCAATCATAAAAATTAAGAAAATCCTGCCATTGTTACAACATGAACAGACCTTGAGGGAATTATACCAAGTTAAATAAATTATAGAAAGATAAGTACTATATGATTTTATTTTTATGTAGAATCAGAAAAAAAAAAAAAAAACTGAACTCATGGAAACAGAGTACAGATTGGTGGTTGCCAGAAGGGAAGGAAGGACATTGGCCAAATGGGTGAAGGTGGTCAAAAGTTACACATTCTATTAATGAAATAAATAACTCCTGGGGATGTAACTATGTTAACAATAGGGTATTTTATATTTGTAAGCTGCTAAAAGAGTAGTATTAAAGTTGTCATCACACAAAAGATATATCTGTATGATATGTATGTTAACAATATTTTGTGGTAATCATTTAATAATTTTTGAATATATAAAATCATTATTGTATAATATACACCTAAAACTAATTCAATGTTCTATGTAAATTATATCCCCAAAATAGGTTTTAAATCAAGGAAAAAATGATTTCTAATAATTTTCTTGCTTTTGTTTTTCTGAAAAATGAAAACTAGATAAAAGTACTTATTCTTCATTTCATTCTTCCTCATATGGACTTTTCTCAGGGTTCCAGTTATGTTTTTGTCCTTCCTGATCTCATCGTAAATTATGATAGAACATGATGAAGTCTTCTGGGAAATAAGTCCAGTATAAATCCTAATTAAATAAAGTAAAATGTTCAAATGCATTTGCATTTATCCTTGTTAAAATATTGTCATAACTTGATCTTGGAATTTTGTGAAATGTACATTTTTGCGGTGTAATGAACAAATTTCCTCTGCCTTCATTAAATTAGAAAAATTGCTATAAAATTTGAAGTAGTCACTTTAATTCTGTTTTAAGTTTCTATTTTTGTCGATTCTGATGGATACTTCCCAGACATGTAGGAGTGTCGGAGTTGTAATCACTGGGCCTATAAAACACTAATTCTGCTGTTGTTGCCCAACTTTAAAGAGTCTTCAGCTCAGTCACAGCTCTGAGTTAAAGCTCAAGGAGAATGTTTGCATGGTGAGCATCAGACATTTTCAATGTTAATATAAAACATCTTTTAGCACAATTGCTCGTAAAGATATTTTTGGCAGCCAGGTGTTACTTCTATTTCACTCAGAATGTACACCTGTACTAAAATTGGAAGAATAACAGGTTGTATGAATACCTGCAACAGACTGTTTATTTTTATTTTTATCTTTTTCTATTGTTAGCCTTTTTACTAAGTACTGATGACAGTGTGCCATAAAACAGTCTTTTTGTTTTGTTTTGTTTTAATTTTTTAAAATATATTTTATTGATTATGCTATTACAGTTGTCCCATTCCTCCCCCATCATTACCCTCCACCCTGCACACCCTCTCCCACCCACATTCCCCCCCTTTAGTTCATGTCTATGTGTCACAAGTTCTTTAGCTTTTACATTTCCCACACTATTCTTGCCCTCCCCCTGTCTATTTTCTACCTACCATCTATGCTACTTATTCTCTGTACCTTTTCCCCCTCTCTCCTCTTCCCACTCCCCTGTTGCTAACCCTCCATATGATCTCCATTTCTGTGGTTCTGTTCCTGTTCTAGCTGTTTGCTTAGTTTGCTTTTGTTTTAGGTGTGGTTCTTAATAGCTGTGAGTTTGCTGTCTTTTCACTGTCATATTTTTATCTTCTTTTTCTTAGATAAGTCCCTTTAACATTTCCTATAATAAGGGCTTGGTGATGATGAACTCCTTGAACTTGACCTTATCTGAGAAGCACTTTATCTGTCCTTCCATTCTAAATGATAGCTTTGCTGGATACAGCAATTTTGGATGTAGTTCCCTGCTTTTCAAGATTTCAAATATTTCTTTTCAGCCCCCTTCTTGCCTGTAAGGTCTCTTTTGAGAAATCAGCTGACAGTCTGATGGGAACTCCTTTGGAGGTGACTGTCCCCTTATCCCTTGCTGCTTCTAAAATTCTCTCCTTCATTTTAATCTTGGCTAATGTAATTACAATGTGCCTTGGTGTGTTCCTCCTTGGGTCCAACTTCTTTGGGACTCTCTGAGCTTCCTGGACATCCTGGTAGTCTATTTCCTTTGCCAGATTGGGGAAGTTCTCCTTTATTATTTGTTCAAATAAGTTTTCCACTTGTTGCTTTTCTTCTTCCCCTTCTGGGACCCCTATAATTCGGATGTTGGGACGTTTAACGACCCTCCCGGAGGGTCCTAAGCCTCTCCTCCTTTTTTTGAATTCTTGTTTCTTCCTCGTTTTCTGTTTGGTTGTTAGTTTCTTCCTTCTGGTCCACTCCATTGATTTGAGTCCCAGTTTTCCTTCCATCTCTGTTGGTTCCCCATGCGTCTTCCTTCATTTCACGTATTGTAGCCTGCATTTTTTTCATCTAATTCGTGAGCAAAATCAACCAATTCTGTGAGCATTTTGATGACCAGTGCTTTGAACTGTGCATCTGATAGGTTGGCTAACTCTTCATGGCTTAGAGGAATTGGCTCTGGGGCTTTCATTTTTTTCTCCGGTTTGAGCCATTTTTTGGTGTTTTTTTTGTTGTTGTTTTGGTTTGGTTTTAGTCTGGTCGCAGCTATTACGTAGTGAGGGGTGGAGCCTCAGGCTCTCCCCAGTGTGGGGCAGCCCAGTCGCTGGGTTGTGACGCTGTATGTGGGGGCGGGGTCTGAGAGGGAACAATGGTGCCTGCTCTGCTCTCTCCTGGATTCAGTCCCTTCCGCCACCTCCCCTCTGCCTGGACCGTCTGCGAGCCTGAATGTGGGACCATCTGGGCAGCCAGCCGCCTTGTGTGGCCTTGCTGGGTCTGCACAGTTGCCCCCCTGTGCCCGGGGACCGCCAGCCGCCGCCTGTGCACCTGGGAACTGCCAGCCGCTACTGTTTGCGTTCCTGGTCCGCACCTCTACTTTTTCCTGCCGCGACTCCGCCCCTCTTACCGGTCTGGATGAATGGTTGTTGGACTTCCGTACAGTTCAATTTTCTATAAGTTCTGGTTGTTTTCTTGTTTCTAAATATTTGTTGTCCTTAATTTTGGTTGTGAGAGGAGGCACAGTGTGTCCACCTACGCCTCCATCTTGGCCGGAAGTCCCATAAAACAGTCTTTTAAAGCTTTTTTTAGTTGAAGAGTTTTCATACATAAAGTGGCTTCTAGAAAGTCCCAGAAATAATCCGGATTTAAATAGTGCCCTTTCTTGAGAATTCTAAAAGGAGACATACCTTTCTGTAAAGTAGTGTTTATAGTGTCATTAAGGCCTTTTACCTTCACATAGGTTAGTTTGTCTCAGTATTAACTCTACTGGTTTGTGTCTTATATAATTATTATCAAGAGAAATCTACAAGTTAGCTGAAGCAGTTTTTAAGAATTCAATCTAATATGTTTCTAAAGGTGAAAAGCGGCACAAAAACCAGGAGTTGTTTACGCCACCTCCTTATTATTTATTGCAAAATATTTTTGAAGTAATCCTCATATTAAAAAAAAGCTAGATGTAGCCTTTAGTTATTGAAAAATAATGATCATTTTTTTTTCACAGAAGGATTGATGCAGAGGATAGAACCTTGTTTTTATTCATAGGTTGTGTAAATCATCAAATGGTTACATAGGCCTTCTGAGAAAATTTTGTGAAGGAAAATGCTCATTTTTAGATTGTGTTCATGTAAGTCTCAAACTGAGAATTTCCTGTCATATATCATCATCATTGATACTATATGTCTTCCCCACTACGATGGGAAGTCTTTTATCTTATGAGACATTTTCAACATTGGAAATGTGGAGATTGACTTCAGAGAGAAGGTACTGTACTGAGGCTCTGGAAATAATGAGTTTACCATTGTTAGGTCGAGACTAATTCTAGATGTTGTTAGTATAAATCTGTCTGATGCTCAGTTAGTTTATATCTGTCGATGATGTATCAGCATTGATAAGTAGGCCCATTATAAAAGACTGAAAACACTAAATATATATCAATATTATCACAGTCCAGAAACTGAACGTACAATGTCATTATTATGTGTATGGCACACACCTTACTTTGCATGAGTCTGAGGGAAGATGGGCGATGGCAATGAGGTACAAAAATCTATGAGTTAGTAGAATTAAATTGCATTGTTGGTGATAGATGATGTTTCAGTTATCAAGTGTTTTATCATGGTTTATATAATGCAAAAATTTAAAAGGGATTCTGGTTTAATTATATATACTAAATATGCACTAAATAGTTGACTCTCTGATCCTTTGTGGAATAGGAGTAAACTAGGGAGAGTCAGCAAATGTTGCTTATGTATTTAAATGGTTCTTATTACAACTCTATTTACAAAGCTATCAAATCTGTTTTCAAAGGCCAAGTGTTACCCTATTGAGGTTTGCATAGTATGTATATTTTATTTGTTATAGTTGATAGTTCAAACAACTCAGGTAATTTTGGACACACATACAAAATTAAAAAGCTTGAATTGATTTGGTTAATTTGAAGTTATATTGTAATTCATTTATTAATTGATTAATAAATCAATAAAATCAGTCAACAAATATATTTTGGTAGTAACAATGTACCAGACACTGTTGGAGGTAGTTGCACTAAAGAATTTAATTGGTCTCGGGTAGATCACAACTGACATGTCCAAAAGCTATTTTAGGCTCCCAATCCAGAGTAGAATAGAAGTTTAAGAAACAATCCTTGAATAATAATAGTATGAGAAATTACATTAGAGGAAAAAATTGAGATAATTAAATGCAATTGTAACTGAAGCATATATCAAAGAATTCTGTGCATCATCTATATGCAAAGCCTATGTAAATTAATTCTTTGTACTAGCTTTTTTGATAATTCCCTGTTTATTTTGAGTTTGTTAGAGTAACCATACTTAAATCCTGTCTAAAATATATTGGGAGTATGATATTTGCTGTCCTCTAAGCCATATGCATTTTAAACATCACTATTAATTACTTTGATTTTACTTCTTTAAATTTCATATATGCCTGCTGTCTTAGTTCATTTGGGCTGCTGTAATAGAAATACTATAGATTGGGTTTAAACAACAAACATATATTCCTCACAGTACTGGAGATTAGAAAGTCTACCAGCCAGGCACCTACAGATTTAGGGTCTGGTGGGGGTGAGCTTCTTGGTTCATAGGAGGCCATCTTCTTGTTGTATCCTCATGTGGGGAAAGTGGAGGGCACTAATTCCATTCATGAGTGTTTCACTTACATGACTGAATTGCCTCCCAAAGGTCACACTTCCAAATACCATCACTTTGGAGATTTAGTTTCAACATTGGAATTTTGAGAGAACACAAATATTCAGACCAGAGCACCAACAATTCAAAGTGTTTCATAAATTAAGATCATTATAGTTATTATTTTCTAAGATTTATACATTCTAAAATTTATACATAACTATTGGAACAAACATAGAGGTTTTTTCCACATACATTTCACTGTGTTGGGTTTTGTACATATTAAATTTCACCAAGATTTTGGCAAAAGATGATATTTTCCCCATTACTCTCTTACATATTGTTTATGCATAAAGCTTAAGGGAACATTGATGTTTTCTAAATTAGACTTTGTATGAGAGATAATTACTGAAAAAAATGAAAGACTGTTAAAAATTCAGCAGATAGAAACAGAAAGTAAACTGCAGCACTCTTTACATACAAAAATCATTGCGACAATTGAGAAACACTTAGATATAGAGAATACCTGCCTTTCTGTGACACCAACGTCTTAGTTAAAAGAAAAAGTACAGATGTGTTTTCACAGGATGCAAACACAACCTCCGTACCCTTTCTCCACAAATACAGTTATCAAAACATTAAGCGGGGTTTATAACATTATAGTACTCTAGTTTATTACAAACCAAGCCCACTCACTCTCTGATAGAAAAAGTGAAGACAGAAAATCTGGTTTGGCTAAGACTTGCTTAATGCAACCTTGTTTAGTATGCACATCACATCCTGCCAGCTACACTGCAGGAAGCAGTTCTCACACAAATGTGCATCCTCTGAGCCAGGATAAACACTCATTCTACCCCTAAACTAGTTTTCTAAGTGGGAGAGAAAATAAACAGGAACAAAGAAAGACAGAGAGAATGAGGGTGGGGGAACGGAGTTCCACTTTTGTAAGAAGGTAACAATGCATAGAACCTTTCTTTCTTTTTTTAAACCACTTTCTACTAGAAAAAAACATGTTTTAGCCATGAAGCTGGAAAGCCAAGAACCAGGGTTCCAGGCTGAAAAAGTAATTAGCAACTTTTACCAGGTATAAATGTCCTTTCTCCCTCCTCTTTAATTTTTCTAAACCATGATTTTCTATGTTCATGTCTTACCACTGACTTCTAGAGATCTGGTGTCTGTCATCTACCTTTTCTTTTCTTTTCTTTTCTTTTTAAATCAGTATTTTTTAATTGTTGATATTGTACAGTTTTCTGTCTTTTACCCCGCACCCAGCCCACCACCCCAGCCCTCCCCACCTTCCTCCCATTTCCATCCCCCATAGTTTTTGTCCATGAGTCCTTTATACTTGTTGCTCTAAACCGTTCCCCCTTTTCCCTGAAATTCCCTCCCCTCCCCCTCTGGACACTGTCAGACTATAAAGCTCTTGGTAAAACTTCATTACTGATGACCTTCAGGGTATTTATTTGAAAGGAGAGGAGACAGTGCAGTGAAAGGAGGTAGTCTCTTATATTTCCTCAAGCATGGCTGCGCGGAATATTAAGATGCAGCTGACAAAACTGCAGCCGTTGCCTATTTATGAATTAGTGTCCCAAATTTGTAAAAAATTACTTGTTTTGCTATTATAGAAACAGCTGCTCTCCTTATTTGGGAACACTGTTGCAAAAGCTTTTATAAAATGGCCCTGGCTGGTGTGGCTCAGTGGGTTGAGTGCTGGCCTGGAAACCAAGGAGCCCCCGGTTCAACTCCTAGTCAGGGCACATGCCAGGGCTGTGGGCCAGGTCCCCAGTAGGGGGCACATGAGAGGCAACCACACATTGATGTTTCTCTCCCTCTTTTTCTCCCTCCCTTCCTCTCTCTCTAAAAATAAAGAAAATCTTTAAAAAAATGTATCACCATATGTTTTGTTCTATATAATAGGTGAAATTGCCTTAGGGTACTCAAAAACATGCTATAAGTCAATATGTTGTTTTAGTGTTTTTGAACACCTTATGCATATTTCATTTTCAATGCCTTTTTCATTTTCTACTGGATATATTTAACAATATATGTTTTTCCATTTCCTTTACCGATTAGGAATTTAATTTGGAAGGCATTCTTGAATTTCTTCACCTTCTCATTCACAATTAAAACTCTAAGTTAACAAATAATTTATTATAAAACTATTAACTTGTATTTCATTTTTCTTAGCTCTCCTCTTTTTTCACCTTTAACTTAATTTATTACCGAATTTCACTCAAGCCTTCACTTTATACGTTAGATTTAGTTTAGAGAACTGAATTTTCAATCTGTATTTATTTAAATGCAAGTTATTTGGTCTTTATTTCATTTTTGGTGCCTTAAATATACACATGCAAATATCAACTGTTTGGCATTCTTCTTAAAACTTTTCTTTTGAGGTTGTGCTTTGACCATTTTCATAGTCATATTGCTTAATTTTCAAGTAAATATTTAAGTGTCTCATAGAAGATCACAAAAAGCATAATATTTTCGTGTTTCTGATTTGTGATTAGTAAACATAGATAGTCTCTGAAGCTGATCTAGTGTATTTAAAATGATCTCTCTCCAAAATGAATAATTAAAAAAATAAAGAATATTTATAAATCTAATAATATTTAATTTTAATATATTAATGCATAGTAGTATTTGAATGTTTGACAACAATTTTCTTAAGTTAGCAACACAGTAATTAATTTCAGGAATTAATAATTTCCAAATACCATATTGCCACCTATGATGAGAGAAAAATACGTATTTTATAAATGCTTTTTGCTTTTAGGATTTAATGGTCAATTTATTACAAATGCTATGACCAAATATTTTATGACTAATTAATATCCAAAGTGAAGAAGGAAAATTAGCAAATTTATAAATCTTGGTCTAGGGAAATAATTGGTTTTATATAAGAAAATTCTATGCTTTATTTATAGGTATAACCACATGGAAATATTAATCCTGAGTAACTATTTCTTAATAGGAAAAATTAAAAGTCATACATTCCAATCTGCCACTTATTTTTCTAAATAAGACAGAGTTTTCAATTTAATGATCTAATTGATTTCCTAATTCCTTTGTCCAGATACTTGTTTGGAGCTGAACATTAATTTTGACACATACATGTATTTGTCTTATTAATTCATTTATAAACCAAATCTGAAACACCAAAGCAATCAACTAATGACAAAAGTACCCATTTAACCAATATATTTTATATATAATTTTATAAGTCCTTAGTTTTAAATAACAGTAAAAGTAACACTATCATCTCTGCAAGTGGGAAAAAAATGAAGAATGTTACCATTTCTGCTGTTCAAGACTGGAATTTTCCATCTTTTTTACTAAACTATGTATTTCCTAATTGTAACATATATGCAGGCAACTCAGACTTTTCAATATCTTTGTCATTATATAAAATGATATATTTGTCACCAAATTCATCAGTCAGTGAGCTCTGACTACTCTGTATAGCTCAGAGTATCATTACTGGGTCTGAGAGTCTGTGTTGTGTTATAACTAGGATTTTTGTTTTTTCTGTCACAGTGATTGGCTATTTTATGTTTACATGTCTTCAAATAAGTTTAATAAGATCTCTGTTTTCAAAAGTGGGATTTCAAATACAATCACCCTTGCTTACCTAAGACCTAATGTAAATGAAAACACTATTATGAATGATTCATCTTAAGCAATCTAACTTTGTGTTTGTAATGTGGCCAAATGTTTTGATTCATGTCTGTATAGAGAAATTTATACCACATACAGAATAGAGTTAATTTATGAATAAAATTAAGTATAAAATGTTCTGTATATTTTATAATAGGTTTGTGAAGTAAGATTTTTGTTTTTATATTTGATTTTGCAGTTCAAGGGATAAGAACACACGTTTATTTGACAGTGTTTTGTGCATATATGGCACATATTTGGAAACGTACCACTTTTCAAATACATTCAAGCTATTGCACTATTGCTTAGAAACCAAGTAACCATTAATTTGTTACTTCATTAAGGCCTATTAATGCTTTCAACACAGTGCCTGTTAAACAAAGCAGCAGTATTACATCAAGGCACCTATTGGAATTGAATTACCCATGTGATATAATCCTTTCCCCTGAGTAAGAAACCATAAACATAGAGAATTTTCTAATTTTAAATGTAAAAATTATGTGTTTGCAAATAAGTACTTCTTATTCTGTGCATTTAAAGGCTATAGTACCTAGCATATGTGTCTAATAAAAAGATAATAGCATACATGAATCTGTTTCATTGCTCTTGGACTCATCCTAGCACTGTCCGTTTATTACTTTTTAAATTTTTTTTATTATTGTTGTACAGTTACAGTTGTCCCACCTTTTTCTCCATTGCTCTCCCTTGCCCCCCTCCCCCACAGTTAATCCCCCGTTGCCTGTGCCATGAGTCCTGTATTCCTGTTCCTTGACTTGCCCTTTCCCCTTCTTTCCCCAGTTATCCCCATCCCCCTTCCCCTCTGATCACTGTCAGTTTATATGCATTAACAAAAAGTATTGATGGATCAGATAAAACAGAATGATGAGTGTCATTCAATCACATTATATTTGGCTCTGGAAGAAACTCTTATTCTTCTGCTTCAATATGGATTCTGATAATTCCCAGCAATGCTGTCCAAAAAAACAAGCTCATACAGGAAAAAAAAAAAGTCCATAAATGGCTTCTCCTTCCTTTGTTATTTGCCCAGCTTCTTCTTTTGCCCTTTCCTTTACGCGGGACCATGTTTCTTGACCAGTACAAGAGACTCTCACAACTTGAAAGGGTTACTACATGTACAATGCTCTAATTGCCATTACATCTCTGTCAAATGGTTGATCATTAAACCTCCAGTAACATTTCAAGTAATAAGGTTCATAATCTCCCTTTGGACTCCTTTGAACTCTTCTGACTACAAGTCAATCTATGTTGAGCTGAAGTCAGATTGCATAGTATGTATCCTAAGTGCTTTGGTTCTAGGGTTAGGAAAACCTAGTTATGATTAACTTTCACAAGCTGGACAAGACATGAAGACACGTGAGCTCAGCTCCTCCTGTACAAAATAATAATAGCATTGCTTCCTGGTATTCTGAAAATTCCTCAAGCTGATTTATTCACAAATGCTAAGCTCAGTTACTTTCCAATGGTAACCACCAATAAATGTTAGCTCTTCTATTATTATTAATTCTCACATATTAACCTTAGTTGTACCCCTCAAATTGCATCAAAGTTAACAAAGTTCTGGATGAAGCAATGTATAAACATGTCAACAAAATCTTTAGATAAAAATTAATCTTCAAAGTGCTCACAACAGAGATACTGTAAATTTTCTGCATGCAACACCAGTCATTTTTAAGGTATATGTTAAATATATGAGTATATATATTTTCAAATTCTAGAAACAAAGAATACAATGAAATGAACAAAGTAACTAAGAATTTTACCATACTTAAGAATTTTAGTGTTTCTTGCCATTAACTATGATTGCTAAGTAATTGCAAAGTTCATCCATATCTTTACCCATTCTCTAGAAATCTAGGCTCTCTTGGCTACTGAAAAATTGCATTCTTCATTATCAATCTGATATATATAGTTCAAACTGCAGTTTAAGTGATTGATAAAGTATACATACTATTTGTACTTTAACAGGGATTTTTTTTAAAGATTTTATTTATTTATCTTTAGAGGGGAAGGGAAGGGGAGATGGAGAGAAATATCAATGTATGGTTGCTTCTCATGTGTCCTCTGCTGGGAACTGTCACTGGGAACTGTCCTGCAACCCAGGCATGTGCCCTGACTGGGAATCGAACCACGATCCTTTGGTTCACAGGCCCACGCTCAATCCACTGAGCTACACCAGCCAGGGCCTTTAACAGGGATTTTTAATGACTTCATCCCAATGTGTGATTTAACTATAGCAATTATAGACCTTTGGATAGGTTGGTTGTACACCTCTGTAAGATCTGTAAGAAATTTTTCCAGTTGTTTCATATAAACAATGGACCAGTACATTTATATATGTGGCCACATATTTCTATGCTATCTGTAGGTTTGCCATCTTAATTTAGTATGCTAAATTGCTAAAATATCATATGGTAAAACAGAGGGAATGTTAGTATATTATATATTTTATATATTAAATACTCAGAAATATTTACAGAAAGATCACCAAGGCTTTTCTTTTATTTCAAACATGTTTTAGATGGCAGAGATTTTGGAATATTAAGGACTGATGCAAAACTTACAGGGAAATTTAATGATAATATTTTGTAAGTCTATCAGGTATATAACATTCTGTTGCTCATTTTAAAGGCATCAAAATGAACAGGAAAATAGAATTATATCATTTAGGGGACCTGTTTTGACTTAAAAAAAAAAAAAACTTGTAATAGTTCCTGGTCAGGTTGTTCAATTGGCTAGAACATAGTCCCAATATGCCAGGGTTGCAGGTTTGATTCTTGGTCAGAGAACAGCCAAAGAATCAACCAACGAATGCATTAATAATTGGAACAACAAATTGATATTTTCTTTCTCTCTCTCTCTCTTTCTCTCCCTTCTTCTCTCTCTAAAATCAATGAAAATCAATAAAAATATCTTGTTCAATAGCTCAAGGAGTGGACATGCAAGTTTGGCTAATAAAGGTCTGATAAAAAAAAAATACGTGGCTGAGTGCACTTCATCACAATCTATTTTATTGGTTAATGGGAAGGAAAGAAGTGGAATTTTGAGGAACCAAAAATAATGAACATGGAACAAGTTTCACTTCTTAGAAAAAAGTAGGAAAGAGAAATGTGAAACCTTGAGAATATTGTTTAACTTATGAGTTATCTGATTCTTTTTTTTTTGAAAAAGAATTTAGTTCATAAATTGATGAAAAAGATAGAAACAGAGGCATGGATACAGAGAACAATCTGACAGCTGTCAGAGGGGAGTGGGGACTGAAAGAAAGATTGCGAAGGGATTAACCAAAGAACATATACGCATAACCCAGAAGCACAGACAAGAGTGTAATGATGGCCAGAGGGAAGGGGGCTGAGATCTGGATCAGGCAGAAGGTGGGCAAAGGAGAGGGAAAAGTGGGGTATTTGTAATAGTGTAAAGAATAAAAAATAAAGTAAAAAAAAAGAATTTAAATAGCTGCAATAGGAGTACTTATGTATCTTGCTGCTGAACAGGTTTTCAATATTGTTTCATGCACACCTATGAAAAAGGCAGTTTATTTGTTAGATAGAAATTGCTGTTTTCTCAAATATGGTTTTTGAAATAATCTGACAGATTCATGACTTCTGTCATGAATCCCATCAGTTAAGCAATCCATAATTCTACATGAAGCATATATCTTGGTTAATTTCCCTGCATATGTTATGGTTTTCATAATGAAGTCACTCAGTTTATGTACCAAACTCAGGGTAATGTTCCAGTCTATTATAATTTAATCTTCTCCAAAAAATGCATAGATATGTTAAAATAACTTATACATGTTCTCTAAAATTAAAATAACTTGAAAATATGCCCAGAATTTTGCAAGATATGTTACATTCATGCTGAGATGAAATGTCTTCTAGTAAATGTAGCAGAAATTCAACAATAGAAATCATCCTGCTTGTTTTCCTGTGTTTGAGGAATTATAGCCTTTCCATTATACATGTGGGACAGTCTGTTTGATAGTAACACAAGCTACTTGTATAGGATAAGGGGGAAACATAGCCCTCGCAGAACCAACTATTTCTGACAAGTTTATCAAAATAAATATTTCCTTTTTCTTCTTCACCATTTGGAATTAAGTGTGAAGTAGGTTTGTCTATAAAGGTTGAAATAGCTCCTTTATCTATTTGCTAAATGTGAAGCTTGGCATAAAATAAGATACACTACTGAGAATCATGAACCAAGTTCTGACTTGTCTACTTCCTCACACTGAAGTTAATGTTATGTTTCACTACAACAGCAATATTTATGTTAATATAAGCAACAACTTGCTGTTCCCTGTTGACACAATTCTTATTCAAGGATTAAAGGATATCCTTAACCTTTATATTACTTGTATCAATTAAGTATAATAAAGAACGGTCCATTGGTATAGCTTAAATGAGACTTAGGGGGAAATTTAATTGGACTTGCTCAGTAACCTTCTAAAAATTAGATGGAAACCCTCATTAATAAAAAATTAATATCAATGACATATTTTCACATAGAAAGTTCCATGTCTCAAGGTTTTGTCAGTCAAAGAAAGAAATGACCGTAGAATAATTTTTAAATGAGTAATAAGTTCATTAGTACTTATTTCTAATGACTTAAAGACATAATTATGTTGTGAAAAGAATTGTGTAGGGCTCTTTTTCTGCACACTAAACTATGCATAAGAAAGTCTTAAAAATATTGATGATCCAAGAATACATTGTTCATCATTGGTTTCTACATATTTCCATTATTGTTCATAATATATTAACCTTATCATTTGCATGAGTGTTTGAATTTTATCTGTATGAAAAGTTATAACAAGTGACAAATACGGAATGGCTGTAATTTAAAAAAGGAAATAAGTGCTGGAAAGGACATAGAGAAATTGGAACTTTTGTGCATTGCTGGTGAATTCTCAAAAAATTAAACACAAAATTAACATATAATTTAGTAATTCCACTTGTAAATACTGACCTATGTTGTAGTCTTAACTCCCATTACCTCAAAAGGTGACCTTATTTTGGGAAAAGTTCTGTACACAGATAATCAAGTTAAAATTAACTCATAAAAGTAATTCCTTATGCAATAGTGCCCTTATAAGAAGGTGAAACTTGGATACAGATACATGCAAGGGAGAAGAAAATGTGAAGATGAAGACAGATTGGGATGGTGTTTCTACAAGCTAACAAATGCCAAAAGCTGCTAGAAAACCACCAGAAGCTAGGATAGAGCCATGGAACAAATTCTTCCTCATAGCCATCAAAAAGCATTAACCCTGCCCACTCTGATGATACCTTGATCTCTGACTTGTTGCCTCCAAAATGGTAAGACAAAAGAAATATTGTTTAAGATATCCAGTTCATAATAATCTTGTTACAGCAGCCTTAGAAAACTCATACAGCCTCAAGAATTAAAAACATGTTCAAACACTTGCACAGGAATGTTCATAGCAACACTATTTACCATAACCAAAAGATAGAAACAATCCAAATTTCCATAAACTAATGAAGGACTAAAGAAAATGCCATATATCTATACAATGGAATATTATTTAATCATAGAAAGAAATGATAAACTGATGCATGCTATATCATGTATAAACCTTTGAAGTATTATGTTAAGTGAAAGAAGGTAAACACCAAAGGCCACATATTATATGATTCCATTTGTATGAAGGATTCAGAATAGACAGCTCCATTAAAAGTAAGCAAATTAGCCACCACCAAGGTTGGAAGAAGGGATGAATGAAGAATGATTGTTTAATAGGTATCAGATTTTTTTAAGGGGGAGATATGATAAAAAATATTCTGTAATTAGATAGTGATAATGGTTGCACAACACGGTAAAGGTACTAAAAGACCCTTGAAGTGTACATTTTGAAATGGTGACTCTAATATTATGCAAATTTTACCTCAATAAAAAAATGACAACCATATTCCAGACATGAGAATGTGAAGTTCATTGTTTTCTAAGAGACAGGAAAAAACATTCATATTGCAATGTGAAAATGAAGATTTTAGCACTGCAATTTAGGGAGAAAATCATCTTTTTACTAGTAAACTGAGACAATTTTATATAAAAGTCATTGAATAAAAATATTGAATCCCTTAGTATTATTTTTACCATTTTTTCATCTTAAGAGCAATTTCAAAAGAGAAATATGAAAAGTTATGTTTCCAACTTTCTCATTTCAGTTGACTAAGTTAGTACAATTTATGTTTTCTAAGAGATGACCTTGGTTTTCTATGTAATATTTATGCTAGACAATTTACTTTACAGCTCAGATGAGTCACAAGAAAGTGAAATATCATAACAGGGCATTACTATACCTAATTACTTGACCTTTTAGCTACACTTGCCTGAAAATTACTCTATTCAAATTCCAAGTCTTGTCAGTGATATAGAAATGTTATTGTCAGTATGTTTCTTGAGTTAGTTGACTCCTACAGTGTATTTAAATCTTGAGTGAATTAATTTATCCTTGAATTAAAACAGATATATGTTTATTATTTTTTTCACAAAGGTATTCTTTATTATTCACCTTAAGCTTGAACACTCTCAGTGAAGGGAAACTCATTAGCTACTGAAAAAAATCCATAGTATTTTTGATAGCTTTGGCTATTAGAAAGTTTTACTTTTCATTTAGCCACTTACTTTTTTTTCCTTTAAATTCTACTAATTTGTTTTAGGTTTTGTTGTATAGGGAAACACAGAATAAATATAATCTTTCTTATACATAATTGTTTAATGTTTTGTTTTAATTTGGAAACATCCATCATACCTTCTTATAAATTCAATTCTTTGAAGCAATATCTGTAAAATTCTATAGTCACATAAACCAGATTGGCCACATGCAGGTTTCAGATTCAAACACATAACTTATATGTATTCCGTTAAATTTTACCTTGTTAGATTTAACATCTGTTAGATCTTCATTGTCATCCTGCAGTTCAACATATTAGCTCTTCCTGCTTTTTTCATGTTTTCCGCATTTTGATCAGCAAATTATTGTCCTTGTCCATGTTACTAAATAATATTTAAGAGGACATGGTCAACAGTAAAAGTGCTTAAAAATCTCTCCAGCTTCACAATTATTCTTGAATTAGATCCCCCTGATTATGGGCATTCAACTACTTGTAACTGTATAAAACTGAATTTTTTTCTCACTTTGCCTGCCACCATTTCCAAAATATCCTCATGAATCATCTGGTCCTAATCATGGTTTAAATACCCAAATACAATTATTTTCATAGAATCCCTGTAGTTCACGGATGAAAATTAGATTAATTTGTGATGTGTTATTTTCTTAATAAATGTCAATGTGAGACTTTTCCTTCCCAAAAGTGTGTTCTGTTTTACCCTACCTCTGACAAAATGTGATAATACATGACAAACGTACCATAAGAAAGTAGTTTCTTAAATTTATCTCCCCTGGACTTATATCTGGAGCAATTTCAGGAAATATATCTTGTACGCTGATTTTCACTAGCTCCCACCCCTTCAAATTACTGGTTAATTAACGTGGCTATTGGCAATCACTGGGATTATGCCTTGTTTGCTTTGTTCTGCTGCCCCGTTGAATACTCACTTCCTTGACTATGTCTCTGATCATCTTCTTAAGCCTGTTTTATCCTACAGCTGAATATTTGAACACTCTTCCTATGTTCTCAGTTATAATCTGGGTTACTTTTCAAACAGGAATATATATTATATGTATAAATAATTCAGAGCTCAGGTGAGCTGAAGAGTAAGATGAGATATGAGGTGTCAGAATAGCTAAAGAAACATTCCAAAAATGAAAGTAACAGTCAATACTTAAATTGTTTATTATAATTATATAAGCAAGAGGCTAAAATCAGAGAAAATGCAGATTTCCTGTGTTCCATTTTTCTCTAAAGAACAACACCCTGGTAGAAAGTAACATGAGTCAGTGTAGACATGGGAGTCATCTTACTATTGAGGGATCCTGTATTAGTTTGAAAGAGCCATTGTTTTGGACACAGTTGTGTCCACCCAACATATGTGGATGCTTTAATTCCCAATACCTCAGAATGTAACTGTATTTGGAGATAGACCCTCTAAAAATGATTAAGTTAAATTGAGGCCACTAGGGTAGACCCTAATCCAGACTGGTAAATTTATAAGAAGAATTAAGACACAAACACACACAGAGGAAAGAAAATAGGGACACACAGGGAGGAGGACTTCCACTTAAGATGGGTTGTATAGGTAAACATGGCTCACTTCCAAGCATAACTACATCAAAATTACAACTAAATTATAGAACAACCATCACTCAGAACCATCAGATTCCAGATGAATGGAAGTCTGATAACTACTGAATTGAAGAAATCACATCCATCCAGACTGGTAGGAGGGGCAGAATGTGGAACACAGAATGGCCTGCTGCAATATCCACATGTGGTAGATACAAACTTGGGAGGGATATCTCCAGAGTGAGGAATTCCAGCCCCACACCAGGCCCCTCAACCCAGGGTTCCAGTGCCAGGAAGATAAGTCCCCATATCTTCTGGCTACAAAAACTAGTGGGGATTGAGTCAATGGAAGACACTTCTGGAGTTCCAAGCATTTCCCCTTAAAGAACCTACATATGAACTTACTCAGATTCACTCCACTCCCTCTTAACTCCAGCACTAGGGTAGCAGCTTAAAAAGCAATAATAGCATAAAGGGAGAAACTGAAGTGTCTGGCATCAAGATGGGAGCTAGAGGACAGCTTTCCCCCAGACAGAAAGGTGGATAGAGACTATTTTCCATTTTCTGAGCCCTCCTCACACAGAGCAACAAAACCAACAAGTGGGTTCCATATCTGAGGCTCCACCAACCTGTCTAACATGGTTTGCCCAGTCCTGGAGATCTCCTCCGACTCTGTCCGCCAGTTGTTAATAGTGATTTTTCCATATGAATAGCTGCTCTTGTCTCATGCTTCACAACTTCCTAAATCCTATCAAACAAACGAAAACCAGTAACAGTAAGCCCCCTGCCCCTGTACCACTTGTTAAGTGGTCCTAGGCACAGCACTAGCACCAGCCAGCCTAGATTCACAACTTGGTTTCACCTGGGAATCTCCAATCCCAGTACCAGTAACAACCATCTCAGATTGCATTAAAACTCATATAGGGTGGCCCTGGAAAGAACACAGGTTGGGGCTGACCTTTGCCTGTACCGCACGGGACAGCCCGGAGAATGTGCACCCAGTGGACTGCTAAAGACCACATCAGAGCACCACCACCTTGCTTCTGCACAGCTGATCCTCCAGGGAGAGTGGAGATTGATGGTTAATGGTCACAGCCAATCCTTGCAGGTGACTAGCCTAGCTAAATCCCTCCCATTGACCTGCCAATGGCAATCAAGGCTTAATTACAAGAGGAGGGTGTACTCAGCCCACACAGAGGACACACCTCGAGTACCAGGCTTGGGTGACAGGGGAGGCTGTGCCACTGGACCTTACAAGAAACCTACCACATTAGGCAATTCTATGAAGATAGGGAGTTAGAGCATGTCTCTTTAATACATTGAAACAAACACAGGGAGGCTGACAAAATGAGGAGACAAAGAAACATAGTCCAAATGAAAGAACAGACCAAACTGGAGAAAAAGAACTAAATGAAATGGAGATAAGCAATTCATCAGAGGCAGAGTTCAAAACACCGGTTATAAGGATGCTCAAGGAACTTAGTGAGGGCCTCAACAGAATAAAAAAGAGCCAGACAGAAAAAAAAGGGGGATACACTAATTGAAATAAAGAACAATGTACATGGAAACAACAGTAGAGGGGATGAAGCTGAAAATGAAATCAAGGATTTGGAATATAAGGAAACAAAAATCAACCAATCAGAACAACAAGAAGAAAAATGATCTCACCTATGAGAGGAATCTAATGAACAAAATAGACTAACAAACAAATAGAACCAAAGGCATCGAAACATAGAAGAGACTGATAGTGACCAGAAATAAGAAAGGAGGGGGAATATTGTTAGAAAGAAGGGGAAGGCACTAGTCCAAAAGATGTATAAATGATCCAAGGACAGACAGCAATATGGGAATTGACTGCAGGAGCATGGGGTGTGATAGGCAGAGGAGAATTGAGGGGGAAATATTTGGACAACTGTGATAGAATAACAATAAAAATGCTAAAAAAGTAAAATATATTTAAAAAAATTTTAAAAGAATCCATAAAAATGAAGATAGTGTGAGGAGCCTCTGGGATAACTTTAAGCATTATAACATTCATATAACAAGGGTGCCGGCAGGAGAAGAGAAAGAGCAAGATGTTGGAAAATTATTTGGAAAAATAATGAAAGATAACTTCCCTAATTTGGTGAAGGAAATAGACATGCAAGTCTAGGAAGCATGGAGAGTCCCAAAGAAGTTAGAACCTAAGAGGAATACATCCCAGATTAAAGGTAAGGAGAGACTCTTTAAAGTAGCAAGAGAAAAGGACAGAGTTGCCTACAAAGAAGTTCCCATAAGACTATCAGCTGGTTTCTCAAAAGAAACCTTTCAAGGCAAGAAGGGACTGGAAAGAAGTATTTGAAGTCTTGGAAGGCAAGGACTTACATCCAAGATGACTCTATCCAGCAAAGCTCTCATTTAGAATAGAAAGGCAGATAAAGTGCTTCCCAGATAAGGTACACTTAAAGGACTTCAACATCAGCAAGCCTTTATTATATGAAATATTCAAGGGACTTATCTAAGAAAGAGAAGATCAAAACTAAGAACAGTAAAATGATAACAAACTGACAGCTATCAACAACTGAACCAAAAAACAAACAAACAAAAAAAAAAACCTAGGCAAATAACTAGAACAGGATCAGAACCACAGAAATGGAGATCACATGGAGGGTTATCAGTAGGGAGAAGGACAGGGAGAATGGAGGAAATGTAACAGGGAATAAGAAGCATAATTGGCAGGCAAAAAATAGACAGTGATAGATTAAGAACAGTCAAGAACATGGAGAAGCCAAAGAACTTATATTTATGAACCATGGATATGAACTAAGGGGGGATGCTGGAGGGAGGAAGGTGGGTACAAGCAGAAGGGGATAAAGGGGGAAAAACTGAGATAACTGTAATAGCATAATCAATAAAATCTACTTAAAAAAGATATTACCATTTCTAACTAATCAAAGACCCTAAATTACAGTAAAAAAAATTATCCTGTTATTCAAGCCCTATTGACAATTATTCAAAGGTGGGTAACCTTGATTCTATCTAGCACAGCAGAATCTTAGATTTCCCAAAAAGTTCGAAGCTTTATAGTTAATCTCTTACCCAATGAAATAATTGTTTTTTGTATATCTTTAAGATGGTTATCCAATACTTTCTGCCACCCTGAGCCTGGTTCTGCCCTGTTGCAGGACACAATAAATCACATGGCTTCTAACATTTGCCCTAAGCTGACATGTGATTCAACATCAAGCAATGGAGCCTCTGCAAACTTTCTCTTAATAGCCTTCTCAGCTGCAGTGGACATTGTTGACCACTGTTCTTCATTTTGTTGCGGGAAACCAGAGTCAGACACGGTTCGGAGTTCAGAGTCAGGCTTTATTCACGCGCATGGTCCCAGAGGAGGCAGTCTCCAAATTCTGAGCCCCGAGCGGGGGTTGGGATAGGGTTTATATCTGGTCCAGGGCAGGAATAAGTCTACATGAGGGGCAGCATGGTTCTTGGCAGGTACGCGGAAGCTGGAACCGATAGGGGAGGGGCAGATGCCTCTGCCGTCTCGGGGCTGCTGCTGTTGTCACAATTTAAGTTTACTCCCTTGACTTCTCAAATATAGAAGAGTTAACAGGAGTGACTTGGTCCCCTTCTGGGATATTCCTATATATGCTGGTTTTGTGTAGGTTTAATATTCAAATCAGGGCTGTATCAAATGTGTGCACTCTGTAGGTAACTGTGGCCAATGCCCTGTTTCAACTGCCATGGACAGGTGATTTCTCACAAGATTTCATCTCCAGCTTACACTTGTCAGTGGGTTTCAGATCAGGGTCTATCCAATTGCTCAGCAGGCACAGGTACAATGATGCCCTGCAGGCACTCCACACGACCCCAACAAGTCCCTATGTCTGTCTCCATCATGAATACACGGCACATGCCCTGAATCCAGGAGTGAATGCATTTCACTATAGGTTCCCAAAACAGCAAAAGTTACTTTATCTGTACACAGATACACATTAGATTTTACATTCCATGTGAATCTAATTATTCTTTCAAATTCTAATGCATCCTTTTTGCAGGTGGTAAAATTGCCTCTCTATGGAGAAAAATCACTAAGTCCAGGACATGGGCTCAAGAATGATAATGCTTATATCTCTACCTTGATTAAGAGATTCAAAAAGAACTGGTAACACTGACTTGTTTAAAAATAAATAAATAAATAAATAAATAAATGAATGAATGAATAAAATAAAATTTTAAAAGAGGCATGGGGAGAATACAGCCATCTATAAGCCAAAGAGAGAGGCCCTCAGAGGAACCAAACCTACCAACATTTTCATCTTAGAATTCTAGCCTCCACAATTGTGCTAAAATAAATTTCTATTGTTTAAGCCAGAGGTGTCAAACTCATTTTTGCCCGGGTCCACATCACTGCCACCAGATAGAAACAAGGTGCTGGACCAAATAAAAGGTGGAGGGCCGGATTCAGCCTGTGGGCCTTGTGTTTGCCACTTGCGGTTTAAACCATTGAGTCTATGGCATTTTGTCTTGGCAGCCCTAGCAAATAGATATATAGAAGTCATAATGAAAGTAAGTTAGACTGGGTGTCTTAACAACAGAAATTGATTTTATCACTAGTCTAGAGGCTAGAAGTCTGAGGTCAAGATATTGGTGGGGATGGTTTCTTCTAAGGCCTCTCTCCTTTTCATGAGATGGTCATCTTCCTTTAGTATCTTCACATGGTCTTCTCTCTGGATTTCTGTGTCCAAATCTCTTCTCCTTATGACATCAGTCTAATTGAATTAGGACATACCCAAGGGACTTCATTTTATCATAATTACCTTTTTAAAGGCTTTGTTTCTGATACAGTCACATTTTGAGGTACTAGAGGTTAGAACTAAAACATATGAATTTGGGGTGGGCACAATTCAGCCTATAACAAAGATCCAAACATCCAAACAAAAGACTTTGGGGGTTGCCTTGGCAGGGTGGCTCAGCTGCTTGGAGTGTCTACCCATACACCAAAAGGTTATGGGTTTGATCCCCAGTCAGGGCACATATATAGGTTGCATGTTCGATCCCTGGTCAGGACATGTACAGGATACAACCGGTGAATATTTCCCTCATACATCAATGTTTGTCTGTCTGTCTGTCTGTCTCTTTCCATTCCTCTCTCTAAAATCAATAAACATAGCCTTCATCAAGGATTAAAAAAAAAGACTGAGAATTTATCAGCCCTGGGGCCATGGAGACCCAAAGTGGGGAGACTAGGAGAGACAAATATAGACAAGTACTGGCTATTGAGTCAGAGTGTGGGAAAGTGTCTTTGGGGTTTCTTAATTATTACACACCCTGTATAAGGAGGTCTTATCAGGAGTACCTAAAGAAGAGCTTGGTCTAAGAGATAGGAATTAATGTACTGGGTTAGTAATGCAAATATATGAAGGGCACAACCAACCAGAAAGGCCTGAGTTGTTGACTGCAACTCACTTCAGAGACTGTAGTGTGTTGGCTATGCACCAATTCTGGTGTGGCAGGGCAGCTTTCTTCCCATAAGTTTTGCCATTAAAGCCTTTGAAATTGTCTATGATTGGATTTGAAAAATCATTCATAGGTTTTCAACCAGGAGCTGGACTCCTCAATGCATTTTCACTGTGAAGATCTGTTAGATATTAATGCCAGTTCAGATTAGACCTGAGTTCTTGAGGGTTCTGTTGGAATGTGCCTTATCTTGGTTGGAGATCAGTCCTAGAGAGCGCATCATCCCACTTTCCTATCTCCTTGCTGGCTTGCTACAGGCACCCCAACATGTCTGGATGCTGTTTTTTATAGCATAATTGACTTATAATACAAATCCTTTATTATATTAAATAATTTAAAAATCTACATGCCCAGGCTGGGTCGCTCAGTTGTTTAGGGCATTGTCCCTGAGCACCAAAAGGTTGCAACTTCAATACCCAGGGAGGGCCCATATATGGGTTGCAGGTTCGATTCCTGGTTCGAGCAAATGCAGGAGGCAACCGATCAATGTTTCTCTTGCATTGGTGTTTCTCTTTCTTCCTTCCTGTCACACTAAAATACATTAAAAACATATTCTCAGGTGAGGATTTAAAAAAAGGAAAAGAAAAAGGTAAAAACATCAAATTCACAGTTTAGCCAAATTTTTTATATATATATATATATATATATATATATATATTTTATATAAATATATATTTTTAAATAAATATATATTTATAGTGAACATAAAACTCACTAACCCATTATAAGATGCATTTTCTTTCACCTTTAAAAAAAGTATTGCATTTGGTAACTTAAATTTGTTGTCATTTTTTCACATTATCATGATGCCTAAAGATTGTAAACAGTGCTCTAGCAATACCTTCTAGGAACTATTTGGTCAACTGAGATCCTGAATTTATATTAAATAACTATGTAATCTCTTATAATCAATGCCAAAAATGTTAGAATTTAGTTTCTTCTTGCCAGTGTTTGTTTCGCATTTTTTAGTATGATGATCAATCTTCTAAATATAGACACCTATTATATTAAGATTGATCAGTTCTCTATTATTTCTGTCATTCGTTTTCATGACCTCACCCACTTTAAAAATCTTTATCTTACTTGTTCTTTTACATATTCTGAATATAAATATGAAAGGGCTTTGTTTTCTAGGATATTTTTGAGAGTCATATTGTATTTTGAGACTCATATCAATATTATCGTTTAACCCTGGTACTGGCACAAGAACAGACACATGGACCAGTGGAACAGAACAGAGAGCCTAGAAATAAACCCAAGTCTCTACAGTCAATTAATATTCGACAAAGGAGGCAGCAACATAAAATGGAGTAAAAATAGCCTCTTCAACAAGTGGTGCTGGGAGAAATGGACAGCTACATGCAAAAATATGAAACTCGAGCACCAACTTACACCATACACAAAAATAAATTCAAGGTGGATAAAAGATTTAAATATAAGCCATGACACCATTAAAATCCTAGAGGAGAACATAGGCAGGAAAATCTCAGATATTTCAGGCAGCAACATTTTTACTGATATGTCCCCTGAAGCAAGGGGCATAAAGGAAAAAATAAACAAATGGGATCTCATCAAAATAAAAAGCTTCTGCACAGCTAAAGAAAACAGTATTAAAATAAAAAGAGAGCCAACTGTATGGGAAAACATATTTGACAATGATACCTCAGACAAGGGATTAATCTCCAAAATATATAAAAAACTTACAAGACTCTACTCTAAGAAGACAAGCAACCCAATTAAAAAATGGGCAAAGGATTTGAACAGACACTACTCCAAGGAGGACATACAGAGGATCCAGAGACACATGAAAAGATGCTCGATATCTCTAGCTATCAGAGAGATGCAAATTAAAACTACAATGAGATACCACTTGACACCAGTCAGAATGGCCTTCATAAACAAAGCAACAAACAGCAAGTGTTGGAGAGGTTGTGGAGAAAAGGGGACCCTAGTGCACTGTTGGTGGGAGTGCAGATTGGTACAACCACTATGGGAAACAGTATGGAATTTTCTAAGAAAACTAAAAATGGACATACCTTTTAACCCAGCAATTCCACTGCTTGGATTATATCCTAAGAACCGTGAAACACCAATCCAAAAGAACCTATGCACCCCTATGTTCATAGCAGCACAATTTACAATAGCCAAGTGCTGGAAGCAACCTAGGTGCCCATCAGTTAATGAATGGATCAAAAAACTGTGGTACATTTACACAATGGAATTCTATGCAGCAGAAAGAAAGAAGGAGCTCCTACTCTTTGCGACAGCGTGGATGGAATTGGAGAGCATCATGCTAAGCTAAATAAGCCAGGCAGTGAAAGACAAATACCATATGATCTCACCTTTAACAGGAACCTAATCAACAAAACAAACAAACAAGCATAATATAAACAAAGACACTGAATTTGAGAACAGTCTGACAGTGACCAGAGGGGGAGGGGAGGGAATTTCAGGGGAAAAGGGGAACGGTTTGGAGCAACAAGTATAAAGGACACATGGACAAAAACTATGGGGGGTGGGGTAAAAGACAGAAAACTGTACAATATCAACAATTAAAAAATAGAAAATAAAAAAATATTGTTTTGTGTTTTGTATTTAATCTTGCTTTACTTGGTATTGACATCTTTACTGGATTGTAATTATTGACATCCTAAATAATTGAAGATATATCATGGTTTTGTCTTTTTTTGCTATTTATTTCTTCACTGATATTTAAGTATTTTTGAGAGAGATTTGATACAGCAGAACTGAATTTGAGTATTTCCAGTAGACTCAAGAAACATCAGCAGTAATTATTTTGTGGGACCCTGTTTCATCTTTTTAAACTAGGGTACAATTGGAATTTTATAGCTGGAAGTTTAATTGTAGTTTTTCACACTGTTCTTAAAGAATCACCTAGGGCTTTTGTGGTATTACTGTTAATACCACCTGAACTCAAAGGAGTGAGAAACAGTCCTAGCTATTTGACAGACTTCTCGAATACTCCATCACATCCCACAAATACATTGCAGAAAGGCAGCATACCTCTCTATTAGCCATGTTGTCCTCTCAAATATTTCTCCATATTGATTGGCAGGGAGACATCAATCACTTCTATAAATTTCTTTTTTTAAATTTTATTTTAATTGTTGTTCTTGTACAGTTTTCTGTCTTTTACTCCCATCCTACCCAACCGCCCCAGCCCTCCCCACCTCCCTCCAATTTCTACCCCCCTGGTTTTTGTTCATGTGTCCTTTATACTTGTTGCTCTAAACTCTTCCCCTTTCCCCCTGAAATTCCCTCCCCTCTCCCATCTGGTGACTGTCATTCTGTATTCTTTTAAGCTTGTGAAGATACATGCTGCCTCCTTACAGTTCTGTGCAAAGTGGGATGTGTATTTTGAGTCTTTTTCCATACAAAAGCGTGAGAAATTTTCCCAATCAGTCTTCACAATAAACTAGATAAATCAACAAGGAAGGAGGGAGTAATACTGAATTATGACAAAATTAAATGTGTGATATTATGTGATGAAATTAAAAAATAATTATAAGAGAAGAATTGGGGTTGTGTATTGTTTTTGGTCTTTAAATACCAAACACTGCTTGGTATAATTTCACTGAATTATTTAATAAATCTACTGGACAAAATTTTAAATAGTATGCAAAGACTAGATTTTTATCAAATGTTACACCAAGACTGGGGTGGTGATATGAACAGTGGAAATGATATGTTTATGGTTTATTGTGACAGAAAATTTCCTAATAGACCTCGGCAAATTCTCAGAGTTATTCTGGGAGTCATTCCAATTCATGAAGACTTTTTCTCCAGCACTTCAGCACTTTATGAATTCCAAAACTGATGTTTAAGCTTGTTGGCTCATCGGTTGTTGACTAAAATGAGACATATGCATAAACACACTCGGATTCATGTGGTATTAAATTATGGCACTAGAAGAAACCCTAAGATGCCTCTTTGTACTATTCTTTGCTTCTAGATATCAAATAAAAAGAAAAAAGAGTAATTTTTAGAAATAGAGCTCTAAGGGAAGCAAGACGTAAAATGCTTCCAACAATTGTGTGAAGACATCCTACACCAACAAATAATTCTTGAATGTCAAGAGTGTGTGTGAGAATTTAAGTCAATTTGGGCACTATTTACCCAGAGATAGAATCAGATTCTACAGGTAAAAGGTTTGTCCATTGTGGATTCAAACGTTAGGTTTGGCCGCTGTTCTGGTCCAGATTGCTGGCAGCAGTACTATTCTGGCAAGTGCTTCCCCTTCAGTTCACTCCCACTCATGTAGCTTAGAGCTACACAGGTACAAAACTATTGGGCTACCCAGACTGCTAGATAACACAGTGCCATTCACTGTCAACCCCAACTTTGCCAGATAGTGTGAAGGCACATTTCACCCCATCAGGCCCTTAGGAATTTTGACATGAAGATTTAAAGGTATAGTCAGTTTTTTTGCTTAGGAACCATCCTTGTTTCTGGCACCCACACTTGTATCACTGGTCCTGGGACCACTGTATCAGGTAGGAAAAAAAGTTGTTTTGATGTGGGGAAGAATTATAGAGTGCCATGAACATCTTCTCCCAGCCCTTCTTCCCCAGATCCTCGAGAAAAGTGAAGAAATCTATGCAATGGGAACCTCCTTCAGTTCCCCTAGTAATGAATGTGAGCACACACTCTTGAAGGCATGCAAGCCAGTCCCTCATTCCTTTATCTCTTCCTGCTGTTTTAGATAACAAATGTTTTAACTGCCCATTTTAAATTTATATTAAAACATTATTGTGAGGATGATGTGAAAGAAATTGAAGGAGACAGAAATCAATGGGAAAGATTGCATGCTTATAGATTTAGAAGAATCAATATTGCTAAAGTGTCCATTTTACCTAAAGAAATGTACAGATTCAATGCAATCCATATCAAAATTCCAACAACGTTTTTCACAGAACTAGAGCAAATAATTCTAAAATTTGTATGATAACAGAAAAGACCATTAACAGTCAAAGAAATCTTGATAAAGAACAGCAACACTGGAGGTATTATGTTCTTGGATTTAAAACCATACTATAAAGTTACACTAATCAAAACATTATGGCATTGCCATGAAAACAAACACGTAGATCAAGGGAACAGAATAGAGCAAGAAATAAGCCTGCACATGTAGGGTCAATGAATTTATGACAAAGAAGCCAAGATTATACAATGGGGAAAGGATAGCCTCTTCAACATATGGTAATGGGACAATTGGGGAGCCACATACAAAATAATGAAACTAAAACACTATCTTATACCATACAAAAATTAACTGAAGATGGATAAATATTTAATTGTAAGACCCGAAACCATAAAACTCACTGAAAAAAAAAGGAAGAAAGCTCCTTAACATTGGTCTTGGTATTAAATTTTTTTTGAATGTCTCCAAAATTAAAGTCAACAAAAGGAAAAATAAGTAAGTGGGATTACATCAAACTAAAAATCTTCTGTACAGCAAAGAAACCATCAATAAAATGAAAAGACAACATAGTGAATAGAAGAAAATATCCATTCCAATATATAAAGAATTCATACAACTACACAGTAAAAAAAGCAACAAACATAAAAACTGGGTAGAGGACCTAAATAGATATTTTTCAGATGACATATATATGGCAACAGACACATAAGAAAATGTTCAACATTACTAATTACCAGGGAAATGCAAACAAAAACCACAGTGAGATATCAGGTCATACATGTTAGCATAGATATCATAAAAAAGATAGAAAATAACAAATATTAGAAAGGATGTGGAGAAGCGGAACCCTTGTACACTTTTGATTGGAATATAAATTGGTGCTGTAACTATGGAGAACAGTATGGAAGTTCCTCAAAAAATTAAAAATAGAAGTACTAAATCTTGAGCTATTCTACTTCTGGGTATTTATCCAAAGAAAATGAAAACACTAATTCACATAGCTATATGCATCACTATGTGCCTTGCAACATTATTTGCAATAGCTAGGCTATGGAAACAACCTAAGTGTCCATTGATAGATAAATGGTTAATTTATGTTGATTTAAATATAATTCATATGAGCCCCCAAATTATAAGTAGCCAGAGTTACTTAACACTATTGAGTTATTCTATAACCATGTGTTTTAAGTAATAATCTCATGGGAAAATTACTCTTTCCACTTGGAGATTTGATGGAGTGGTACAACAGGTCTCCTTTCTTCTACAATGACCTGTCAGTGTAGACAAGACTAGTACAATAAAATATGTGAATTTATTTAAAATTCTTTAGTGAACTGATAGGAAAATTTAATATCAAAATTAAGATAGGCTAGGGAGAAAAATCAAAGTACCAGCTAAAATGAACTTCCCTTTAAGTTCATAATGGAAAGCACATAATAATTTAGGATTTCTCAAAGAGAACTTATACCATAAATACTTTCTCTACTCCAACTGTGGCCCTTCTGCCTTCGATTCTATGCCCATATATTCAAAGTATCCTTTTCTTCAAGTAGTTCAGTCAGGAACACTATACCCATCCTTAAGAAAATTCTGCCCCATTCCAGAGGTTAAAAAAGTCTTTTTTCTCTGTATGCTTATTAAGTCCTACAGGTTAAAAAATGTCTAGTTTGAGGGTTCTTAGGATATAATCCAAGCAGTGGAATTGCTGGGTCAAAAGGTATGTCCATTTTTAGTTTTCTTAGAAAATTCCATACTGTTTTCCATAGTGGTTGTACCAATCTACACTCCCACCAACAGTGCACTAGGGTCCCCTTTTCTCCACAACCCCTCCAACACTTGCTGTTTGTTGCTTTGTTTATGAAGGCCATTCTGACTGGTGTCAAGTGGTCTCTCATTGTAGTTTTAATTTGCATCTCTCTGATAGCTAGAGATATCGAGCATCTTTTCATGTGTCTCTGGATCCTCTGTATGTCCTCCTTGGAGAAGTGTCTGTTCAAATCCTTTGCCCATTTTTTAATTGGGTTGCTTGTCTTCTTAGAGTAGAGTCTTCTAAGAACCGTGAAACACCAATCCAAAAGAACCTATGCACCCCTATGTTCATAGCAGCACAATTTACAATAGCCAAGTGCTGGAAGCAACCTAGGTGCCCATCAGTTAATGAATGGATCAAAAAACTGTGGTACATTTACACAATGGAATTCTATGCAGCAGAAAGAAAGAAGGAGCTCCTACTCTTCTAGACAGCGTGGATGGAATTGGAGAGCATCATGCTAAGCGAAATAAGCCAGGCAGTGAAAGACAAATACCATATGATCTCACCTTTAACAGGAACCTAATCAACAAAACAAACAAACAAGCATAATATAAACAAAGACACTGAATTCGAGAACAGTCTGACAGTGACCAGAGGGGGAGGGGAGGGAATTTCAGGGGAAAAGGGGAACGGTTTGGAGCAACAAGTATAAAGGACACATGGACAAAAACTATGGGGGGTGGAAATGGGAGGAAGGTGGGGAGGGCTGGGGTGGTGGGCTGGGGGTGGGGTAAAAGACAGAAAACTGTACAATATCAACAATTAAAAAAATACTGATTAAAAAAAGAAAAAAAATGTCTAGTTTGCTCTGTTTACTGTAACAAAATACCACAGATTGTGTGGCTTATAAACTGGGAGTCTACAATCAAGGAGCCAGCATGATTCGGTGAGGGCCATCCTCCAGGTCACAGACTTCTATTTGTATCCTCACATGGTGTAAGGGACTAGAGAGCTCAGAAGGTTCTCTTTTATAAAGCCCTAAACTTACTCATGATGACTCTGCCCTATGGCTTAAGCACCTCCAAAAGACCTCAGCTCCTAATGCTATCACATTGGGCAATAGAATTTCAGCATATGAATCTGGGCATCAAGGGGACACATTCAAATCATAGCAAATAGTAACCCTAAACACCTCAGATGGGTTAAGATATATGGGCATTATTATACCTTCTTTCTAAGATTCTTCAATTATGATTTTATTTTCAATATCCCAAGTAATGGAAATTCTTAGCCTGGTAGTTTTTTAATTACTTGGTCTATTAATGTGCAAACTTCTGAAAGGAAAACATTATTTTTTTAAGCACACATAGCACCATCTAAATCCATGCTGAAGAAAAAATATCTTGTAAGTGAAGTTTTGGTTCTGTCTTGAAGTAAATATGTGTTCTTACAAAGCTAAGAAATATCTTATTTGCCTGAAGTACTCAGAACGGTGTCATATAAGCCTCTCCATTACCTCAGGGAATGTTACTAGCTTCAATGCAATGTTTGATTTTTTCTTGTAAAACTGAGGAGTGGCAGGTAGTGTTCTTGCAATTCTTGTCACCATACATTGTGCCTAAGAATCAGAAAATGAATGGGTTATCCTTAATTTTATAGATAGAACTCACATTATTAAGTTTTTAAATTAATTCTAAGGATCGTTCTAAGGACTGTTGAGGCTAGAAAGTTACTTAAGAAATAATGAAATTTTAAACTCTCTTCTAGGTGTAAATAAGCTGAGCTTTGATGAAGTGACTTTTCCAGTTGTCTCAGCCAGAAAATGTGTTTACAGCCCACAAGCACATGCTAAATTAGAAGTCCTAAATTTATTATCAGGAACCCATTTTAGCCAAATTGTATTCTAATCTTTGTTAGCCAACCATAGGGGTGTGCTGAAACAAACAATTTTAAACGAATGGTCTTATAGCACTATCATGAATTAGCTGATATTTAATATTTTATAGTTAAACACACATTTTTCATTTTTATGTACACATAAAGATAAAATATTATGTAACTTTCAAGATGGACTTCAGTGAATTAAAAATATGCTGACAGGCAATCATTTTGAAAATCTTCTGGAAAATGGGGAAATGATTAGAACATCTGGATTTATTTTTACTCTCTGGAATTTCAGATTTCCAGAAGGAAATACAGATTTATGCCTTCCATTTCATGTGGTTTAAAATTAGCCTATAAAAATTTATGTTTTAACTCTAGCCTATCAGGAAATCAAAACAGATATCAAATCCACGATTATAGGATTATAATGTTTTAAGTGCTCAGTACCCATGATGACTATGGTGAACCTAAAAAAAAACCTTTCAAAAAGCATATAGAATGTTTTTGTTTGAAAACTGATGTCAGAGCTTTGATTAATGATAGCGATAAACAGAGAATAAAAAGAGAGTAAAAGACATTCTATTCTCTAGAAAAATGAGAACCATATGGTTGTAGGTTAGGAAAGTAGCTAGTTTGCTAAGGAATACTAACATTTCTTTAATATGCAGCCTAAATTAATGGAATTTATACACAGAAAGTCATAATAAATTTCATTATTGAAGAGCAATAATTCAATGTGGTAATTTTCTTAGTACTTTGGTTATGGTGATACATTGTTCTAAATTATAAACCAGATTCAATTGATTATAAAAAAGGAAAGTAACACTTTTTTTCTTTTTTCTTTCTTCCTTTTTATTGAATTTATTGGTGTGACACTGGTTAACAAAATTATACAGGTTTCAGGCGCACAATTCTACAACACATCATCTGTACACTATGTTGTGTGTTCACCACCCGAGTCAAGCCTCTATGCATCATCATTTAACCCTCCTGTAACCTCCTCTACCTCCCCCACCCCACTGCCCTGGTAATCACCACGTTGTTGTTCATGTCTGTAAGGTTGTTTTCTCTCTTTTTTTCTTTGTTGCTAAATCTCATCACCCCTCCCACCCAGATCCTTCCCCCACAGCTGTCAGCCAGCTCTCTATGAGTCTGTCACTATTTTGCTTCCTATTTCATTTTGTTCATTAGATTCCACATATGAGTTGCATCATATGGTACTTGTCTTTCTCTGACTGGCTTATTTCATTTAGCATAATGTTTTCTAGGTCAATCCATGCTGTCACAAAGGGGAAGATCCTTTTTTAATTGTTGTTCAAATACAGTTTTCTTCACTTTCCTGCCACCACTTTCCCCTGCCCCACCAATACCCACCTCCCACCTTCAACCCTTCCCCTCTTTGGCTTTGTTCATGGGTCTGTCATACATGTTCCTTGATGATCCTTTCCCTTCTTCCCCTGCCCTTATTCATCCCCTCCCTTCAGGTTAATGTCAGTTTTTCTTAATTTCAAAGTCTCTGGTTATATTTTGCTTGCTTGTTTGTTTTGTTAATTAGGTTCCACTTATAGATGAGATCATATGGTATTTGTCTTCCACCACCTGGCTTATTTCACTTAGCATAATGCTCTCCAGATCCATCCATACTGTCCCGAATGGTAGGAGCTCCTTCTTTTTTCTGCAACTTAGTATTCCATTGTGTAAATGTACCACATATTTTTGATCCACTCATTTACTGGTGGGCACTTAGGTTGCTTCCAGCACTTGGCTGTTGTAAATTGTGCTGCTATGAACATTGAGGTGCATAGGTTCTTTTAAATTAGTGTTTCAGAATTCTTACCATATAGTACCAGTAGTGGAATTGCTGGGTCAAAAGGCAGTTCCATTTTTAGTTTTCTGAGTAAATTCCATACTGTTTTCCATAGTGGCTGTACCAGTCTGAATTCCCACCAACGGTGCACTAGGGTTCCTTTTTCTCCACAGCCTCACCAGCACTCTCTGTTTGTTGATTTGTTTATGATGGCCATTCTAACCTGTGTGAACTGGTATCTCATTGTGGTTTTAATGTGCCTCCCTCTAATGACTAGTGATGCTGAGGATTCTTTCATGTCTCTGGGCCCTCTGTATATCCTCCTTGGAGAAGTGTCTGTTCGGGCCCATTGACCACTTTTTAATTGGGTTGTTTGTCTTCCTGGAGTGGAGTTGTGTGATTTGTTTATATATTTTGGAGATCAAATCCTTGTCCAAGGTATCATTGGGAAATATAGTTGTCCATATATTTGGTTCCCTTTTCATTTTGCTGATGCTTTCTTTAGCTGTGCAGAAGCTTTTTATTTTGATGAGGCCCAACTTATTTATTCTTTCCTTTACGTACCTTGCTCTAGGGGACATATCAGTGAAAATATTGCTATGTGCAATCTGAGATTTTCCTGCCTATATTCTCCCCTAGAACTTTTATTGTTTCACAACTTATATTTAAGTCTTTTATGCATCTTGAGTTTATTTTTGTGTATGGTGTAAATTGGTGGTCAAGTTTCAATTTTTCACATATACTTGTCCAGATCTTCCAACACCTTTGTTGAAGAAGCTATTTTTACTCCATTGTTTGTTCCTCCCCTTTTTCTCGAATATTAATTGACCCTAGACATCTGGGTTTATTTCTGGGCTCTCTATTCTGTTCCATTGGTCTACATGTCTGTTATTATGCCAGTACCAGACTGTTTTGATTACAGTGGCCTTGTAATATAGTTTGATGTGAGGTATTGTGATCCCTCCTACTTTGTTCTTTTTTTCTGAAAATTTCTGTGGCTATTTGCAGTCATTTATGGTTCCATATAAATTTTTAAAATGTTTGTTCTATAGAAAGTAACACATTTTTAAGGTGTAGTACATATTATCACAACTTTTTAAATAAACTTTAAAACAGATATGGAAAAAAGGAAAAAAGACTGATGAACATGGACAACAGTGTGTTGATTGCTATTTGGAGGGTTGGTATAAAGGGACTAAATGGTAATGGGAAAATACAATAAAGATTAAATGAAAAAATAAAAATGAGGCCATAAGGGTGAGGCCTCATTATGATTGATCTTAATATTATGATTGACCTTACCAGTTCTAGAGACTAGAACTATCTTTTTCTGCTAGGTGAGGACACATAAGAAGGTGGTTGTGTGCAGGTCACCAATCCTTGCTAAACTTTGATATTAGACTTTCTAGTATATGAAATTGTGAGAAAATAAATTTCTATTGTTATTTAATAAAATTAAAATTTAAAAAAGCATAAAAGTATTCATGAATTTCTGAAAAGACTAAACTCATGGAAAAGAGGTACCTAGAAAAAAAATGACTTTAATATATTTATGAGCAGATATCCTTGGCTACAATCAAGTCTCTCTTCTTCTTTCTCCTTATTTCTTTCTCTTTCTTTGAAAATTCACTAGGCCAAGCTGAAATTTTAAAGGAATACACACACATATTTTTGACAATGATTTGTTAGTCTTTTTTAAAATTTTTAATTTTAATTGTTGATCTTGTACAGTTTTCTGTCTTTTACTCCCACCCCAGCCCACCACCCCAGCCCTCCCCACCTCCCTCCCATTTCCACCCCCCATAGTTTTTGTCTATGAGTCCTTTATACTTGTTCCTGTAAACCCTTCCCCTTTTCCCCTGAAATTTCCTCCACTCTCCCCTCTGGTCATTGTCAGCCTGTTCCCAATTTCAGTGTCTTTGGTTATATTGTGCTTGTTTGTTTGTTTTGTTGATTAGGTTCCTGTTAAAGGTGAAATCATATGGTATTTGTCTTTCACCACCTGGCTTATTTCACTTAGCATGATGCTCTCCAGTTCCATCCATGCTGTTGCAAAGGGTAGGAGCTCCTTCTTTCTTTCTGCTGCATAGAATTCCATTGTGTAAATGTACCACAGTTTTTTGATCCATTCATTAACTGATGGGCACCTAGGTTGCTTCCAGCACTTGGCTATTGTAAATTGTGCTGCTATGAACATAGGGGTGCATAGGTTCTTTTGGAGTGGTGTTTCACGGTTCTTAGGATATAATCCAAGCAGTGGAATTGCTGGGTCAAAAGGTATGTCCATTTTTAGTTTTCTTAGAAAATTCCATACTGTTTTCCATAGTGGTTGTACCAATCTGCACTCCCACCAACAGTGCACTAGGGTCCCCTTTTCTCCACAACCTCTCCAACACTTGCTGTTTGTTGCTTTGTTTATGATGGCCATTCTGACTGGTGTCAAGTGGTATCTCATTGTGGCTTTAATTTTCATCTCTCTGATAGCTAGCGATATTGAGCATCTTTTCATGTGTCTCTGGATCCTCTGTATGTCCTCCCTGGAGAAGTGTCTGCCCAAGTAAATTCAAGGTGGATAAAAGACTTAAATATAAGCCATGGCACCATTAAAATCCTAGAGGAGAACATAGGCAGGAAAATCTCAGATATTTCAGGCAGCAACATTTTTACTGATATGTCCCCTAAAGCAAGGGACATAAAGGAAAGAATAAACAAATGGGATCTCATCAAAATAAAAAGCTTCTGCACATCCAAAGAAAACAGTATTAAAATAAAAAGAGAGCCAACTGTATGGGAAAACACACTTGCCAATGATACCTCAGACAAGGGTTTAATCTTCAAAATATATAAAGAACTTACACGACTCCACTCTAAGAAGACTAGCAACCCAATTAAAAAATGGGCAAAGGTCTTGATTTGTTAGTCTTAATTATTTTTTCAAAATTACAGTTTATGTCCTGCCTGGTGTAGCTTAGTGGATTGAGTGCAGGCCTGTGAATCAGAGGGTCGCCAGTCCAATTCTCAGCGTAGGGCCCATGCCTGGGTTGCAGGCCAGGTCCCCAATAGGGGGCCATTGGAAAGGCAATCACACATTGATGTTTCTCTCCCTCTCTTTCTTCTTTCTTTTCCTCTCTCTACAAATAAATAAATAAAAATCTTAAAAATTATAGTTTGCATTTAGTATTATTTTGTATTTGTTTTACGTGTACAGCATAATGGTTAGACAATCATATGCTTTACAAATTGTTGTAAAACACATTGTAAGGGGAGTATATATTTTAAACTTGAAATTATTAGAAAAGTTTAGTGTTTTCATACAGTGTATCTAAACCTAAGATAATATATTACAAATTCATAAAAGAAGATAATATGTACTCAAAGTTGGAAGAAAATTTGGAAGACACAATAGAACTAGGACAACCAAGATAAAGTCAAGGATTGGTCAATTAAAGTTAGTTTCTGAATATTAAATTATGTATTAGAATGATTCCATATACATTTTTCTAACATGATAATGTAGTCTAAAAAGATAACATGATTTGATTTCCATGTAGGCTGTATAAAGCAGAAGGAGCATTGCTACTACAATAAAAGGTGAAAAAGTTGTCAGATAATCTAAAATATCGTTTATTTTCTTTAACCCATCAAAGATTTGATATCACAGGGTGAACAAGGCAAATGGTGGAAAGCAGTCTGAATTCCAAAGAGAAACGAACCTTTCCAAAAGAGACCTGGAACACAGAAACTCTATCCCCTAGGCAGAGCAGTCCTCCTCAGGGGCTGGGGGATGGAGGCTGGAGATGGCAGAGAGGGCTTACACATTAGCAGAGAACATTTCGTGATGTTGAAAATGTTCTCTATCTTGACTGTGGTCATAGTTACATTATTATACGTTTGTCAAAATTCATAAAACTATACATCTAAAACAGTGATCTTTAGTATATGTAAATTACACTTCAATAACCTGACTTTGAAAAAATATAATAGAACAATTACGATTATAATGTTAGTAATAAAGGGTTGCTATCACAAAACTTTGGCGAGATTTGAGAACATGCTTCACATATAGGTATAATGAATTCATTCTCAGAAGTCATTCATTTTGTTTTATATATGTAAAGTGATTGGAATATACATTCTTGATTGGAGAGTTAGTTCAACAGATGTTTGTTGAGCAACTTGTATTTACATTGCTTTTACTACTTATTAAGTGCTTTTAGTTCTTAATTTGTTGTAAATACACACCTGGGCTATGTTTACAACAGGGTATAGCGTATTATGCCCAGGTCTTAATTTAGAAATGTGAGTAAGTGAACACATGGAGAGGCATTTAACACCTTTGAAAGATTTTTAAAACAGTTCCTCCAGAAACAAGAGGCACAGCAAGTTATGCAGGACCACGCACGCCAATTGCATGGAGTCAGCAAGCAGACAAACAGAGGAACTGGGACTCTGACTTTATGATCATAGTGGCAGGAAATTACTAGGTAAAGATGATCCTTATTGGGTAATAATGGTAAATATGTGGGTCCAGTCACTGGTTGTAGAATTGTATGTAACATGCCTTTCTTGCTCTGTGATGGGAAAGGTACCTTGCAGTGAAGATGCAAACAGCTGTGGTCATTAATATGGCTGTGATATGGCAGACTTATGAAGAGATTGGGAATAGTGGATGTCAATAGATAATATGCAATCTGGAAACATGGTTACTATAGAGAGATATTATTTCTACCTTATAGATAAGAACACTGTGGCTTAGAGAAGTTAAGTCAGTTGCTTAAAAGCAGATACAAAACACAGCAGAGCTAGTTTTCAAATTCATGTCTTCTGAGACATATGCAATGATGTTCAAGTTACCCTTCCCAGACACACACATACAAATCTGCATTGTCTACATGTAATAAAAACAAACTTCTTGACAAAATCCATCCAAATATGCACATAGATTATATCATTTCATTGTGCTTTGCTTTGATTTATTGAACTTCATGGATGTTGCCACTTTTTTACAATTTGAGGAAAAGACACTCCACCAGCAAAATGATTATAACCTGACTTATTGAGGTGGTCTGGAACCAAACTCACAATATTTCTGAAATACACACACACACACACACACACACACACACACACACACACGCACTGTTTGTGATCCTGGAAATAAGCAGTCTTTTCTCCTATTTCATGGAATAAATAAACAATAAAGATCTCAGTTGCATGAGCATGTGATCTTCATGTTTCCAAGACTGTTTTCTCCAACCAGTGTAAGAATTTCAGATCAAAACACAATCATTATTTAATATTCATCAATTTCTGAATTATGTAGGTTTCTTCTTCTTTTCCAAAAGAAGAGGAAATAAGGAAATACCTTTTACAATATTTATAACAATCACAAAGGCTAATCTTTATGTATCATTTATTATGTTACAACAAGTACTCTTCTGAATAATTTAGATATATTGCCTTCCTTAATCCTTAAAAAAATTCTATGACTTATGTACTATTATTATATGCTTTTTTACAGAGAGGAACCAAGAGGCATAAAATATTATTTATATAGACATAAGATTGTGATTTGAACCCAAAAGGTCTGCATCAATCCTTATTCTTAACTACTAGGTGAAAAGGTGTTAATAATAACCTCAGAAAATATCAACTTGGGATCATTGAGAATTAACATGATAGAACTTGAAGTAGTATCCCAAGGCAAATTAAATCTAGTGTTCTTTTCAGAGAAGATGATGACATTAAGCCCTATAGAGTCTCTCAATGGTATGATGGATTGAGCACTAAAAAATAGTCTTCTGTGTTTGAAAGGTAGCATGCCTTGTTGGAAGAAAACAGGTCCTTGGGTAATATAAATTATATTTATATATTAGATCTATGGTTTTGTAAGCTACTCTACCTCTTCAAGCTTTAATTTCTGCATCTCTAAAAGGAGATACTCATCTTCATGGGTTGTTTAAAGATTAAGTATATATTACATATTAAAGTAGTATAGTATTTGAAACATATCAATTAATATCAATTTATTTCATTGTTTTTTAAATGATCTATTCAATACTCACCTTTAAAGTGTCACTATGTTTTTACCACACCAAGATACAATGTTTTTCATAAAATAGTAAAAGAACAAAATAGTGTTAGTGGATTTTCTTGAAATAGTGTTAGTGGATTTTCTTGAAACAGTATTAGTGACTTTTCTTGAAACTGAGACTCCTTGGTCTGTTAAGTAAAAAGTGTGTTTTGTTAAGTTTCCCTCCATACTTCTCAGAAAACTGTATTAGCTAGCTCACTCTGGTTGCCATAACAAAATACCATAGCCTGATGGTTGAAACAACAGAAATGTATTTCTCACAGGTGTGGAGGCTGGGGAAATCGAAGACCAAGGTGTCAGCTCATTTGGTTCCTGGTGAGAGAACTATTCCTGGCTTCTTCCTGGTTTCCAGATGGTTGTCTTTTTGCTGTGTGCTCACATGCTCTTCCCTCAGTGCGTACACAGGGGGTAGGAGAAGAGAGGAGCAGAGTGGAGAGCGGGTGAAAGACAAAGATAGAAAGACAGAGAGCTCTTTGATGATTCTTCTCATAAGGACATTAATTTTATCATAAGTGCTCTACCCTCCTGACCTCATCCAACCCTAATTACCTCCCTAAATGTCCATCTTCAAATACCAAAACATTGTGAGTTAGGGGTCATTGTATAAATTTTGGGGAGACACAAACATTTAATTCATAACTAAATCTAAAAGTCAAACCATTTCATTATTCTTTCTCTTATTGATACGGTCAAAACATAGCTTGTGAAACAAATGTTTCAAGTGATGAACTATGGCAGCACATTTAGAAGCTCGAGAGGAAAGCTTGAATCACCTTAAATTAAAAATGATTTATCTGTGTATTTTACTTTTGATGTTGATTTTTCCCTCTAAGTTATTTCATTCCAATTCATAATCACTTTGATAATTAGGATGGTTCTTCATTAGAATACTACTTGGTTCTGAGAGATTATACTTATACGGATATTGGAGCTCAAAATACATTATTATTATACACTTAAAAATCTATATAAAAACATGTGTCTTTAAAAATGTTTTGTAACATTTTATTTGAACCAAACTGATGATAACTGCTGGAAGCAAGATGTAAAATGTTCCCAACAATACATATCTTAATTATTTGTTTTCCAGAAGACAGAATACAACTATATTTATTTGGGAAATGTATGCATGTATCAGGGATCAACAAACCTGAGGTTTTTGTCTGTAAATAAACTCCATTTCCCCATATATTTAATTTGCTAGAAGCTTTAATTTTTGTGTCATCTTTGTTTGATTTTTTCTCATTCTGGGGAATTAATATATGATTTTTATTTTATCTCCCTAAAGGCTAATTAATGTGTGTTAAATACTGACAAGAATATTGACAACTGACCATGGGAACAGTAGCCATCAGTCAAAATAATAAACTAAACTTGGGAATCAGATTTCAATAGAAGTACAATTTTAAACTTTGTGGACATTTTGATAGCTCTTACAACAAATGGAAATAGAATTAGCTAATATAATTTTGAAAACTTATTTCCATAAAATATGTAATTTTGTCTTAACTTACTTTTTAAAATCTGAAAAATATTTCATGTAGATCATGCATGTATTAGGATTGATTGACTTGAAAAGTAATTAACTTGCTGATTATAAATAGGTGCAGATATTTATGTAAGTTGACCTTCCTCTTTCATTGTGTTGTGAAGGAAGCCAATGAGCCACCCCAAACCATCAGAAGAGCAAAGCTAAGGATAATTGGCCTGTGACCTGTGTTGTGTCAGAGCCAATTTTGCTACAGCATTGAAAATGATCTTTTGGAAGCCAGTGGTCATAAATGCAGGTGTGATGGTTAGAAACAATCCACGGCAAAGTTTGATCAGTGAGTTAAAATGATGAGGAATATCACAGTGCCTCCTCTTTAGAAAAGAATCTGGTTGATATTAAGATCAAAGCCACAGCTGATCTAAGAGAAGACCAAAGGGATCTACATTGAAAAGCTGCTGATAGGAGAAGGTTCCCAATGACTTTTAGAATATCATTTTGCTAGGGCACTGATTCATATCATTTGATCTTTACAAGCTTTAAAAAGTTCATTGAAGACAATCAGATTCTCTGAAATTCAACTGTGGAATTTATTAGTGCAAATTGAGAGACATAGCCAGATTTTCTAGTCATATGCCTAAAAATAAACAAATAAAAACAGAACAGGGGAATATGATGAATGATTGATGAGTAAGGGAGGTCAGTCAGTGTTTATCTGAATTAAGGACAGAAGTTTATCCCACATCATTAATGTATATTCTAGGATCATTGATGCGTGGCTGAGAAAGAACATCACTCCTTTTTATACAAATGTCAGGAAAAAATATAAAAGTTGACAAAGTAAAAAAATGCTCCCTGAATTTTGATTATTTGGCTAACAGTTACAGATTATAGGTATGATAAATGAGAGGCTCTTAGAAAAAAACATTTTTACTTTTGTGTTACCCATATGTTTTTGCTTTTTAAATAAATATAGTCATATAAGATATCTGTTCCAGTTTAAGTAAGCCACCCGGATCCACTGAGCAAAGTTTTCCCTCCTTTTATTTCTTGCTGGGCAAAGTAAACCAATGAGAATGAGCATAAAATCAGATATTATGGCTTCATTTTCAAAGTACCCATACCTATAACTTGAAAAGCAAGAAATTATATATTTATATCTTTGTGCACATATGTATATTCACACATAATGTACATATTATTAAAATACATATATTTATCTTTCAAAGGTGGGAGAAAATAATGCTTATTTGTTCAATTTGAATCATAAAGGACAGTAACACAAAGCTCCATTCAATTTCTAAAAGAAAATTTTAAAATACATTCTTTTTAACTACATGTAAGGAAGACAAAAACTAATGAGGAGAGAGGCAAATGCAGTTTTAATATTTTTCAAATCCTGAAGGGATAAATATCAGTTTATTTAATTATATCCATTTATTCATTCATCAAATATTTATTAAGCACCTACATTATGCTCTGTACAGCTTAGGGCATTGGTGATTCAACAATTGTAAAAAATGTAGACTGATGCATCCACTGTGGAAAACAGTATGAAATTTGCTCAAAACTAAAGAAGGAATTGCCTTTTAATCCAGCAATCCCACATCTGAGACTATACCCTAAGAGTCACAAATCACCAATCAAAAGAACCTATGCACCCCAATGTTCATAGCAGTGTTATTCACAATAGCCAATTGCTGGAAACATGTTTAGTGCCCATCAGTAAATGAGTGGGGGAGGTGGGGATTGCTGAGGTGGGGGGAATGGTGGAGGGAAAATGAAGACAATTGTACTTGAACAACAATAAAATAAACTGTGGTACATTTACTCAACAGAATGCCACACAGCAGAAAGAAGGAACTGTTCTTCCTCACAACAGCATGGATGGAACTGAAGAGTATTATGCTAAATGAAATAAGCCAGGTGGTGAAAGACAAATACCATATGATCTCATCTATCAGTGGAACCTAATCAACAAAACAAACAAATGAGCAAAATAGAACCAGAGACATGGATATAAAGAACAAACTGACAGTGACTGGAAGGATGGGGGGAGGGAGATAATGGGGTAAAGAAGGGGTAGGGGTGAGCCAAGGAACAGGAATAGAGGACTCATAGCCATAGGCAATGGGGGGAATTGACTGTGGGAGTGACGGGGGAATGGGGCAGGGGAGCAGAATGGAGAAAAAGGTGGGACAACTGTAACTGAACAAAAATAAAAATGATAATTATAATAAGTAAAAATAAAAAAGTCAATAAAAGACAGACAAAACCTTGCTCTCACATAACTTACATTTAATGAGGAGAAATAATTAATGAATGCATTAATATATGTGAGATAATGATGAAGAAGAAGAAAGCAGGGAAAACGTATCCTGTTTCAGAATGCCATCAGAAGGTATGGAAATCAGTAATGGTATTTTTGATAGGGTATACAAGGAAGTCCTTTCTGAAGTGACATTTGAGCAACTACTTGAATGAAATGAGACAGCAAACACTGAATATATCTGAGAGAAAGCATTATAGAAAAAGAATGCATAATGTACAATGGCTCTGAAGATCTTGCTTTGTATATTAAAAGGATTTTAAGGATGCTACGGGCTAGGATCAAGTAAATAACAGAAAGAATTGTAAAGGATCACATTTATAGAGGTAGCAACCATAATATGTATTAGGACATTACAGAAAAAAATATATAAAATTTACATTTTTCTAAGTAAAATAGTAATTCATAGAGGCTTTGTGTAAAATAGTAATATGATTTTAGTTTCATACAAATCACTTTGGGTGCTGTGTGGAGAATGATTTTTAGAGGGTATGACACTATTTTTTTATTTTTTAAAGTATGTTCTATTGATTATGCTATTACAGTTGTTCCATTTTTTCCCTTTTATTTCTCTCTGTCCTGCACTCATTCCCTCCAACATTCCCCACACTTAGTTCATGTGTATGGGTCCTACATATGAGTTTTTTTTTTGCTTCTCCATTTCCTTTATTATTCTTAACTTCCCCCTGTCTATTTTGTACCTACCAATCATACTTCTTATTCCCTGTACCTTTTTCCCCAATCTCTCCCATCCCCTCCTCACTGATAACCCTCCATGTGATCTGCATTTCTGTGATTTTGTTCTCATTCTCCTTGTTTGCTCAGTGTTTGTTTTTGTCTTTTAGGTTCAGTCGTTGATAGTTGTGAATTTGTTGTCATTTGACTATTCTTAGTTTTGATCTTTTTCCTTTTCTTAGATAAGTCCCTTTAACATTTCATATAATAAGGGCTTGGTGATGATGAAGTCCTTTAACTTAACCTTATCTGGGAAGCACTTTATCTGCCCTTCCACTTTAAATGATAACTTTGCAGATAGAGTAATCTTGGATGTAGGTCCTTGCCTTTCATGACTTGGAATACTTCTTTCTGGCCCCTTCTTGCCTCTAAAGTCTCTTTTGAGAAATCAGCTGATAATCTGATGGGAACTCCTTTGTAGGTGACTGTCTCTTGCTGCTTTTAAGATTCTCTCCTTATCTTTAACCTTGAGTAATGTAATTATGAAGGGTCTTGGTGTATTCTTCCTTGGATCCAAATTCTTTGGGACTCTCTGAGTTTCCTGGACTTCCTGGAAGTCTATTTCCTTTGCCAGATGGGGCAAGTTCTCCTTCATTATTTTTTTAAATAAATAAGTTTTCAACTTCTTGCTCTTCCTCTTCTTCTGGCATCCCTATAATTTTGATGTTGGAACATTTAAAGTTGTCTAGGAAGTTCCTAAGCCCCTCCTCATTTTTTTGAAATCTCATTTTCTCATCCTGTTCTGGTTGAATGTTTATTTCTTCCTTCTGCTCCAAATCCTTGATTTGAGTCCCGGTTTCCTTCCCTTCACTGATGGTCCCCTGTACATTTTTCTTTATTTCACTTTGCATAGCTTTCACTTTTTCCTCTATTTTGTAACCATACTCAACCATTTATGTGAGCATCCTGATTACCACTGTTTTGAACTCTGAATCTTTGTTCTTTTTTTTTTTCCAACTTTGTTTTGGCTATAAGAGATTCCTTAATATTCCAAAAGAATTTAGAATCAGGTTCTTTGTTTCTGCAAAAAGGACAGTTGGAATTTATATAATGATTGTATTTGATTTATAGATTGCTTTCAGCTGAATTGACATCTTAATAATAGTAAATCCTTCAGTTCATGAGTAAATAATGTCTTTATATTTATTCAGGCCTTATGAAATTGTTTCAACAATATTTTCAGTACTTTTCAATGTAAAAGTCTTGCACTTTCTTAGTTGACTTTATTTTTAATTATTTTATTATTTTTACATTATCCTGAATATATTTGCTTTCCAATTGTTGATCGGTATTGTATAGAAATACAACTCATTTATTTATATTCTTTATCTTTCAGTTTTGCTGAATTGATTTATCATATCAAATACTATTTATGTGTGTATAATATCTAGAGTTTTCTATATATAAGATCATTTCATCTGTAAAAAGGTGGTTATAATTCTTCCTTTCCAATATGAATCTTCTTTTTTATGTTTTTCCTTATTGCTTCAGCTAGAACTTCCAGTGAAATGTTGAACAGAAGTGACAGCACTGGACATTCTTGTCTATTTTCCTACTCTGGGGTGGAAATGTTTCAGTCTTTTACATTGAGTATGATATTAGCATGAGTTTTTCATAGGTACCCCTTATGTGTTTAAGAAAGTACCCTTCTATTCTCATTTTGTTAAGTATTTTTAATCGTGAAAGTGTGTAAAATCTTGTCAAAAACCTTTTTTATGTCTCTTCAGATAATTACTTTTTATTTGTTCTATTATATGGTGTATTTTATTAATTGAATTTGGAATGAAAATCTACCCTTGCATTTCTGGATTAAATCCCTGTTGGTCATGGTAAATTTGTTTTAATACTTTTTATTTTTATTGTTGTTCAAGCACAGTTTTCTGCCTTTCCCTCCACCCCTCCCCACCACCCCAGCCTTCCCCACCTCTCTCCCCTGTTTCCACCCCCTTGTTATTGTCGATGTGTCCTTTATACTTGTTCCTGTAAATCCTTCATCCTTTCCCCCATTACCCCCTTCACTCTCCCTTCTCGTTACTGTCAGCTTTCACCCCAGTGTTCATAGCAGCACAATTTACAATAGCCAAGTGCTGGAAGCAACCTGAGTAAATGAATTTACTGGGGGAGCCCATCAGTAAATGAATGGATCAAAAAACTATGGTACATTTATACCATGGAATGTTATGCCGCAGAAAGAAAGAAGGAGCTCCTACCCTTTGTGATAGCATGGATGGAATTTGAGAGCATTATGCTAGGTAACAATTTTAAACAATATGTTTCTCCATTTGATTTGCTATTATTTTCTTGAGGATTTGGGGATTCAAAGGGATATTAATCTATAGTTTCTTACTTCTGCAATGTCTTTGTCCAGTTTTGGTAGCTTTGGCCTCATGGAATGAATTAGGGAATATTTCTTTCTCTTATGTTTTGTGAAAAAGCTGCAAAAGATTGGTATATATTTTTTTCTGCAAATGTTTGGTAGGATTAACCAGTGAAGTCATATGGAACTGGGCCTTCTTTATTATACTTCTTCTTCTTTTTTTTTATTACTGATTCATTCACTTTATTTGCTATAGATTTATTTAAATTTACTATTTTTCCTGAATCATTTTTGGTAGTTCTTGTGTTTTTAGAACTTGTCAGTTTCATCTATTTACTCTGTTGGCATACAATTGTTCTTAATATCAGTTTACAATAATTTTTATTTCTGTAAAATCAGCAATAATGTCCAACTTTCCTTCCTAATTTTATTAATTTTGATATGGTATATTTTAAATTTACTGGTCAGTTTAGCTAAATGTTAATTTATTTGATCTTTTCAAATAATTATCTTAAAATTATTTATTATTTAATATTTTCTATTTCATCAATGCCTGTTCTAATCTTCATTAGTCCCTTTCCTTGTTTGCTTTTAGTTTTTTTCTAATTAAGGTTGATGTTTAGGATTTAGATTGAAATAATATTACTTTTATAATAAAGTCATTTACAGCTACATATGTGCCTGTTAGCACTACTTCTGCTGAATCACATCAGTTTTGCTAAATTGTGTTCTTATTTTTTTATATCTCAAGATAGTTTCTAACATCATGTGATTTTCATTATTTCATTATGTGGTTTTATTATTTAAATAATATTTATTATTTAGGAGTGTATGATTTAATTTCCAAATACTTGTAAATCTTATTAATTTTTTCAGTATTTATTTTATTTTATTACAGTCAAAGAACACATGATATGATTTCATGTGTTTATATGATTTCATTTATCGTAAATGTATTGACATAAATATCACGTTGTATGTATTTATCTATGTAGTTATTAGAGTTCTTTCTTTTTTCATGTAATTTTGAATTACTTTCCAGTGTTCTTTTTTTATTTCAATTCTTTCACTTATTAATTTATTTTTTAAATTTTATTGTTGTTCAATTAGAGTGGTCTGTATTTTCTCCCACCCCCTCTAAACCCATCTCCCTCCCTTGTTTCCACCCTCCCCCTTGGTTTTGTCCATGTGTCCTTTATAGTAGTTCCTGAAAACCCTTCTCCCTATTGTCCCCTCCCCTCTGGCTATTGGTAAATTGTTCTTAATTTCAATAACTCTGGTTATATTTTGTTTGCTTTTTTACTTTTGTTGATTTTGTTCCTGTTAAAGGTGAGATCATATGGTATTTGTCCCTCATTACCTGGCTTATCTCACTTAGCATAATGCTCTCCACTTACATCCATGATGTTGCAAAGGGTATAAGCTCCTTCTTTCTCTCTGCTGTGTAGAATTACATTGTGTAAATGCACCATAGTTATTTTAACCACTCATTTGCTGATGGGCACTTAGGTTGCTTCCAGTGCAAAGAAATGAAACTTGATCACCAACTTACACCATACACAAAAATAAATTCAAGGTGGATAAAAGACTTAAATATAAGTCAGAACACCATAAAAGTCCTAGAGGAAAATATTGGCAGGAAAATGTCTAGTGTTCTTTCATTTCATCCTGGAGTACTTTCTCTAACTTCTCTTTTTTTTTAATTTTATTTTGTGTTGGTTTCAAGTGTACAGCTTAGTGATTAGACAATCACATACTTTACATAGTGTTTTCCTCAGTATTTCCAGTACCTCAGTTGGCACCGTACATATTTATCCTAATATTATTGACTGTATTTCCTATGCTTCATTTATTTCATAACCACCAATTTGCAGTTCTTAACTCCTTCATCTCTTTCAACAGTACCCCAAACCTTACAATGGAATATTAATCTGCCATAAAAAATGTAATCTTAACATTTATAACAGCATGAATGGACCTAGAGGTTATTATGCTCAGTGAAATAATCATACACAAATACCATACAATGTCAGTTATATATGGAATTTAAAGAACAAAATTAATGAACCAACAAAATTGAAATAGATGCAAGCATTTTTTATAAAGCACATCTACTAGCAATGAGCTCTCTGAGGTTTTCTGTATCTGAGAGTGTCATAATTACTCCAATCTTGAATATAATATGCCTCATTGTGGATCCCTTTCTTCATTCTAGTTTGGAGATTTTGAGCTTGTTGTATCTCATGTTAAGATTTCAATTAAATCAGGGCATTTTCCATCATTATTTCTTCAAATATGCTTTCTGCATCTTTTCCACTCTCTTCTCTGAAACTCTTATAATGCTGTTATACTTCATTATGTCCCATATGTCTCTGATTTTCTTCATTTTTATTCTTATTGCTTCTTAGGTTGGGTCTTATAAAATAACATATTTTCCAGTTTTCCCATTCCCCATTTTACATGCTCTAATCTCTGTTGAGACCATCTAGTTAATTTTTCATTTTAATTACTGTATTTTTCAACTCCAGAATTTCTATTTGGTTCTTTTTTAGAATTTCTATTTCTTTATTGATTTTCTCTTTTTGATGAGATAACTTTTACATGGTTTCCTTTCATTATTTAAACATCTTTATAATAACTTATAATGGAAAACATATAAAGTTTTTTTTCTAGTACATATAATACTTGGAATTTCTCAGGGACAGTTTGTTAGGATGATTCCTCCCATGTATATACTCATTTTTGTTGTTATGAAAAACAGGAAATTTTACCATCCCTTTCTTCTCATAATCACCATACTGTTGTCTGTGTCTGTGAAGTTGGTTTTTTGGTGTGTGTGCTTAATCCCTTCACCTTTTTCACTCAGCTCCCCCCCAAACCTCCTCCCCTCTGAGGGCTGTTTTTATTTTTGTTGAAGTAACATTGGTTTATATTATATGTTTCAGATGCATACAATTTTAAATCTCATTGAATTTATTTTTGATAATTTATTCAGACTATATTTTTCTCAACAATTTTCCCATCATTTGTGTTTGTTTTGTGAGTCTTCCATTGTCTTTCTAAATTAAATGTTTTTTTAATTTATTTTTTCTCAACTCAATAACACTTCAGTTACTTTTTTTATTCATGCTGTTATAGTTGTTCCTGCTTTTTCTACTTTTCCCCTCCCCATGCCAGTCCCCATGTGGTTGTCCAGCATCCACTGGTTGTGCATACATGTTCATTGGTTAATTCCTTCAGTATCTTTCATTTCCCCCCCCTCCCATTTACTTTCTGACAGCTGTCAATCTGTTTAATGGATCAAAGCTTCTTTTACTATTTTTTCTTTAATTTATTGTTTATATTAGATGCCACATATAAGTGAGATCGTGTAGCATTTTTCTTTTTCTTCATTGATTGTCTTAATTCATTTAGTGTAATTTTTCCAAGTCCATCCATGCTGTTGCAAAATGTAAGAGCTTTTTCTTTTTTCGTACTTTCAAAGATCATTCCTATATTTCGTTACTAGAGAAGTTTCTCTGAATGTGTAGAACACCCATACACACAAGGAGGTGATGGAGTATTTTTTTCCTGAGCATGAAGCAGGCTCCTGTTGCTTCAAATGTATTTTAAAATTTATATTTTTACTCAGCTTTCACAATATCAGTAACATTTTTCATGTTTTTAAACATATTAAACATCTACATTTATCTTCTGTTTCCTATCAATTTACAATCTAAAGTAACTATTACCCTACATCTTGAATAAAATGTAAATTGAATCAAGTTAGGGGCCTTGGCTATTAAATTACCCGTTTTATCACTAATGTCTAAAATAGTACTTGGCACATGGTAGGAAAACACTAAGCAGTAAGTGAATAAAAGGATGAAAAGGGAGGCAGTGTGAACAAAAGCTTAGATGTAGGCAAGGGTTGGTTTGTTGGGGGATAATGATTTTATCAATAATACTCAAAAAATACAGTAGAAGAAAAGATTGAACAAGTAGTTAAAATGGCATTGGGCTATTATCACTGAGGTTTTTGATCAAACAATAGTGGTTTATGGATTATCATATCCTTCAGGTTTTCTGATTTAAAAAATATCTCTAATAATGAATAACTGCTAAGACACTTGTTTTCTAATTGCTTTTATTTTCTGCATCTATAACTTAGTGTTGGGAACTGCCCTGCCTCATTTCAGGAGCTGTAACCCCCCATAGCTAAGGCTGAGTGGGTGACCTTCAGACCATAAGCCACTAAAGAGACAAAGCTTATCTCCCTGGCAGGAGTATCACTTCTGCTCCTTTTACTTCATCCATAACTGGCCCCCAATGCTTGATCGGTTAGCCAATGATGGGTAAGATTCCCCAAGGGGGGATGACCTAAGACAGGCATAATCACATGGAGGCCCCAAGGAAAGACCTGGGGGGCTATAGCAAAAGGGGGTGATGGACCCTCAGCTTTAACATAGCCTGAGTCCTCATTCTGTCTGCAAGAAGCCTCGTAATCTTTTGGCCACCTTGTCTGATTTAAGCCCGAGACAATGCTGGTGGTGGGTGTAGCCCTGTGCTGGAAAGGGTGGGTTCCCTAGGGTGATTGGGCCTACAAAAGAATGTGTAAAATCCTGTGAAACCTGCTTTGATTAGAATGCTCTCAATTAAATAAGGGTCCAAGCAAGAAGTGAGTTTGTTCCTTAAAGTTTTATGGCTCTTTAGCTATCTGGCCCTGACTCAAAATAGGCCCTCGGAGTTCTTTGAATGTTATCTATTGTTTGATCCTTACCGCCTGACAATGGTTAATGAGCCTGTATTCCTGTGCAAAACCAACCCAACAAAAGCCCATTGAGGAAAAGGCTCTTGTTCTTTCTCCTTTGAGAGATTGGCCACCTTTCCTCCCCAAGCAGATCATGTCTTGGTAGACTTATTCTCATCCGTGGTGGCCAGGGGGGCCCTGCAGGCAGAGTTTACAATGTTTACAAATATAGATCACAGAAATCATATGATTAAGTAGGCTTAGAAAGAGTCTAGGAATCTGAAATTTTGGTTAGATTTTCAGGGGATTTGATGCAAATTATATGTGAACTTCACCTTGATAATACAACTCTAGATGTTGTTTGTTTTGTTTTAAAATGTAGTCAAAGGCTGATCTGTATTCACTGGAACTTAAATAGTTCCACTGTAAACAAAGGATTAAGGATGAAACCCTTTGCAAAGTATACAAGTTTGATAATATTATTTGCAACTTTCTGATTAAGACATAATTACTATGAAATTTAAAAGGGCTGTGTATTAGCTTATAATCCCATAACAAAATACTTGGACTAGATGTCTTATGGCGAGATGTCTTAAAAGAATCATTTTCCCAAGCACGTACCCTGACTGGGAATCGAACCAGTAATGTTTTGTTCTGCAGGACAATGTTCAGCCAACTGAGCCACTCCGAACAGTTCTGATGGCTATATTTTTAGTCTTCTGAGGAAATTCCATACTGTTTTTCATAGTGGTTGTACCACAGAATTGACTTTTTATTTAAAAAATATTCTGGAGTGTGGCCATGGACATTATTCTAATACTGAAAAGTCCTTGACATTGTCTTCTTATAGGTCTATTACCAAAAGATAAAATTTAAGTTAAAATTAAATTTGAGACTTCTGTTTGATATTTATATTGTATAGATACTTGCATTTAAAATGTTTTTTTAATTTTATCTTAATTGTTGTTCATGTATAGTTTTCTGTCTTTTACTCCCACCCCAGCCCACCTCCAGCCCTCCCCACCTCCCTTCCATTTCCACCCCCTCTAGTTTTTGTCCATGTGTCCTTTATACTTGTTCCTGTAAACCCTTCCCCTTTTTTCCCTGAAATTCCCTCCCCTCTCCCCTCAGGTCACTGTCAGCCTGTTCTCTATTTCAGTGTCTTTGGTTATATTTTTCTTGTTTGTTTGTTTTGTTGTTTAGGCTCCTGGTAAAGGTGAGATCATATAGTATTTGTCTTTCACTGCCTGGATTATTTTGTTTAGCATAAAAGATCAGTCTTATGGGTTTAGACAACTTAACTACCCACATGGTCATAGAGTGCTTATATTTACTTATTCTTGAGGACAGGATGATAATTTAGAACTATTATCTACATATGTCAATGGATGAATTTAGTGCTGTAGTGCTCTACCAACTGAAGTAAAACAGAGTATCTAGGTTTTACTCCAGCAACTTCAAAGAGTCCATTATACTTTCTACTTTCTAAACCCTTTACCCAGGTAGCAAAATCTTTTGGTCATGATGCAGATGTGTATTTAATCAAAAGTGTTTTTTTTTTTTTGGGGGGGGGGGATCAAACCATTTTATTGAGAGTGGAAAGGCTGGGAGGACGAGATCCGAAGTGCTCAGCCCAGCTGGGATCTGCCCAGCTTCACAGCCGCAAAAAGTAATCAAAAGTTATTTTTTTTCTGAAGTATTTTCTTGGACAAGGAATACAAAAGAGAAAATAAATAAATGGGACTACAACAAACTAAAAAATTCTGGCACAGCAAAGGAAATCATTAACAAAATGAGAAGACAACCCACTGAATGGAAAACGTATTTTCAAAGATACATCTGATAGTAAGTTAATATCCAAAATTTATAAAGAACTTATAAATCTCAACACCCCCCCAAAGCAAACAATTTAATTTAAAAATTGACAAAGGTCGTGAATAGACACTTCTCGAAAGAGGACATACAGATGGCCAGTAGACATATTAAAAGATGCTCAATGCCACTAAGCATCAAAGAATGGCAAATTAAAATCACAATGAGATATCACCTCACACCTATCAGAATGGTTATCATCAATAAATCAAAAACCAACAAGTGTTGGTGAGGATGTAGATAAAAGGACTCTCGTGTACTATTCATGGGAATGCTGATTGGTGCAGCCTCTATGTAAAGCAGTTTAGAATTACCTCAAAAAATTGAAAATGGACCTGCCATATTACCCAGTGATTTCACTTCTGGAAATTAATCTGAAGGAACCCCAAACACCAATTTCAAAGAATATATGCCCCGTATGTTCATTGCAGCTTTATTTATAATCACCAATATTTGAAATCATTCCAAATGTTCATCAGTAAATGAGTGGATAAAACGACTATGGTATATTTACACAATGCAGTAGTACTTGGCTGTAAAAAAGAAAGAAATCTTACCTTTTGGGGAGTATTATGCTAAGTGAAATAAACCAGTCAGAGAAAGATAGTGACCATATGACCTCACTTACATGTGGATCCTAATGAATAAAATAAACTAACAAACAAAATAGAAACAGACTCATAGATACATAGAACAGACTGACAGCTCTTAGAAGGAAGAGGTGGTGGAGGCTGGGTAACAAAGGTGAAGGTTTTAAGAAAAGCAAACCAAGAAAAAACTCATAGACACAGACAACAGTATTGTGATTATGAAAAGGGAAAAGGGGGTAGGGGAGGTAGAAGAGGGTAAAGGGGAGATAAATGGTGATGAAGGAGACTTGACTTGTGGTGATGAACACACAATACAATAAACCCATTCTATATTATAGAATTGTACACCTGACACCTATATAATTTTATTAACCATTATCACCCTAATAAATTCAATTTTAAAATGAAAGAAAAACAAGTACAAATAAAACTCAAGATAACTATTAAAAAAACAAAGAACCAATCACTTAATTTTATCATAAAGGGAGAAGAATCTTTACAGAAAACAAAAGTCTTGTCCAAATACAAATACTTATGTCAGTATTTTTTGATTCTCCTGATCATTTCATTATACTGGGCATTGGGAATGACATCTCAATCACAGTTCAGCGTCACTGTAGGATACAGCCATGTTTATCTATCTGGCATTTTCTTGTAGTTAGGTAACCACGCATTGGTGACTAAACTTGGACCTGTGATCATAATGGTATTATTAAAAATGATTGGATATTTTTCATCCACTTAAATGAGTACTTAGTCAGATGTTAACATAATCAACAGATTCTCTTCCTGTTCTTTTAACCTTTGACATCCATATTTTCTAAAAAATATCATATATTTCTCACTAGTAAATTTAACTAACATTTGAGCATTTACCGTGTGCCAAATGTGGTTCTGAGTGCTTTTATAGATTATCTCTCTTAATCTTCATGAAAGCCCAATGAGTAAGCACTGTTATTACTTACTTTTACAGTATTAAGTTGAGACCTAGAGAATTAAATAATTTACCCAAAATCATACAGACAGTAAGTGGTGAAACAGTTATGTTATCTAAGGGATCTTTTTCGTATTGTTATTTTTCCTTTAAATAGCTCTCTAAGCTGCCCAAATTTTGTTAACAGATAGCAAAATGTTTTAATTCCTAAGTATTGTTTAAATCTTCACTTTAATCCTAATAATTATTCATTTTCACTGGAAAAAGGATAGCAAAACATAAGTAAAAGTGACGGTTTCCCTTAATCTCACCAATGTCAGAGTTAAATTCTCTGGATTTATTTGTTTGCTTGTTTGTTTTTATTTGTTTGACTTAATCCAAGGAAATGGCTACTTTTTATAGATGACCTGACCAGGAATTGAGCTTCCAACCCTTGGTGTACAGAACAAGACTCCAACCAACTGCTCCATACCAGTCAGGGCATAGTCTCTGGATTTTGTTTTCTCCATCTAAAGTCTGGGGCAATGCCTATTTATTTCTATCACCATGTTCTTATTATTTAAATCAACTAAATATTAGTGAATATTAATTTGGAATTAATATTTCAGGCATGTATTTGGAAATTACATAAATACTGTTTCTTTTAAAGTTATATACAACACAAGCACACAAACTCACACACAGTTGTGAATTATGTATTATTAAACAGATTTCAGGTGAGAAATTGAAGCACAGAGGTTATGAATCACACAAAGTAATACAACTAGAAAGAGGCAAAATGGGGTTGAAACTGAAGTCTCCAGACACCTAGAAATACATACTTTCTAACACAGTATACGGAGCACAAATTGAGAAGTCATTGAAAAACCACTATGGACCTGAAAACAATAGTTATTATTACGAGATATGTGGCAGTGAAAGAATAGTATTTTATAGTACCATTTTGGTTATAGAAAAAATAATTCAGAAGGGAATATTAATTAGAATATTAATTAGAGAAAGCTAGACTGTGGTAACAGATGAAAATATGAAATGGCTCAATAAATACGTAGTTTACTTCTTTCTCACCTAAGACCCCAGAGAGGTTACTGGCTTGTTAGTTCTTCCTTTCCTAAAACTTGATTTCTAACGTTACCCAAGGGATTCCCATGCAAGTGGACAGAATGGCACAATAACAGGGAGAAAGCCCACTGGCTTCTTAAAAGCCCTGTCCTGAAATGACACAAATCACTTCCACTCAATGTCATTGGGAATAACTAGTCTTGTGGCCACACAAATTGCTGACCAAGTAACACTAAGTAAGTACAATTTATACTAAAAAATAAGAAATCATATTGAGATGGACAGATACCCATCTTTACCACAGGAAGTTATTAGTTGGTATTGAGTTCAACAATGGGCTAAAATGGATGGTATATCAGAGAGAACGTATTTATTGTTATATGAGGATGAATTGGGCCAATATACATTGAAGTAAGCACTCCTGGCATCATTTGTGTGTTTATGTTTTTTTAAGTGAGAATATATGGCTTAGGCAATTACAGATGAAAATAAGCAAAATAAAATTGTATAAGTCACATTTTTGCCACCTGTCAAAGGCTTTTTAATAGCCACTCACTTCTAATCATCCTCAAATGAAAAATAAATGGAATTGTAAATGTTGTTAGAATAATTTATCATTCATCAGAAATGAGAAATGAATAAAATAATTTACTCTTCACACATTTATAATTAAAATCAAATGAGAATTTTTTTATTGAAGTCTTTAGTTTCCAGGCCATCAGAAAAGAAATAAAACTTTAGAAAGTAAGAATAATAGGACTATAGCTGCATCTGCTACCTTTGTAAACTGTCATTTTCTTTGTCAGAAACACCTTCACAAAAGAATTTAGCTTAGAAATCAACTTTAGGCTTCCCTTTTCTGAATCCAAAGACTGAGAAAACACTAAAATGAGGTACAAATGTCAGATTTTGTTCAGTAAGCTGAATAAAATAAAGTAATGGTTGCAGGCTGCTATAGAACATTTTTAAGGATGTGTAGAGTGATTACTTTACTATAAAATAATTTGATTATTACATCATTTATATAAACCTAAATCACATCTAGAATGATATAGAGTAAAAAAATCATCTTTTACCTATGCTGCACACTTTATGCTACCCCAAAATTATTCTATTGTTTTACCTCTTTTTCAAGGTCAATTAATTAATGTACTTATTGACTATATAGTGCTATATGAATAATGGCTGTGCCTTTTATTAATTTGCCAATAACAAAGATTAAATTTACCACATGTTTTCAGTCTTCACATTGGAGGTTCAAGTGCAAAAAGTACAGATAAACAATGGGGCAGTGTAGTTTGCTTTTCCTTTCTCTGTATATTTGTCAGAACTTAAATATTTCTAGGTCAGAGAGGTTGAAATAATAATTTTTGTTGTTTATATTATTAAATTATTATGCTGCATGAATTTTCTTTTAAAAAAATATAAAGGTCTCATGACTTGTTTGAATGCTTAAAGTACATATAGACATCAAGTTTGATGTGGTCATGATTATTGAATATTTAACCTTAAAATGAAGAGAAAATATTTTAATAGACTGTCATTGGCAGAAATTGACTTGGACAACTCCTTTCTTCCATTTACTCAAAATATATGTTGATTTTTATTGGGTCACAAGTTTCACAATTATTTTTTGTGATGCTAAAATCGCCTTAGCGAAGACGAATGCATTGTAATTCACACACTTTTGTAGTTACAAAAGGCAAAAAGCCATTATACTACTGGACACTGGTATTAGATTCTCTCCTGTGAGTTATCAAAATAGACATGTAAGATTCAGCATTACTTATAGATCTTTTTAGCTACATAGAATCTATAATGCTTGCAAGTTAGAACTGAGAAGATATCATAATTCTGACATTAATTCATCATGATTTAAATATATAAACAATAGGCAGATAACCTTAAACAATTTTATGTCTTCATTAGCATTTTAGTATGAACTCTGAAAAACAAAGATGAGTAATACAGAAAAGAAATAAATGAATAAAACTCTTTATTATTATTTGCAAACGAACAACACAACTCTCCACATGAAAATTATCTTATATAAGATTGAATTCATAGTTTGGGCTGAGAAAAAATAATTTTACATTGAGTGTATCGTAGTAGATAAAATTTTATGTGCTTTTAAATTGGAGTTAACATTCAGTATTATATTGAATATTATATTTCAAGTGTAGAGAATAGTATCTAGGCTCTCATATAATTTATAAAATGATCCCCCTGATAATTCCAGTACCCACCTGGCACCATACATAGTTATTACAATATCATTTACTTTATTTTCTATGCTATACTTTACACCTCCATGACTATTATATAACCACTATTAACTATTCTATAACTAATTTTTTAAGTTTCATTTAATTTTTTATTTGTTTAGATATCTTACATTTTATTTTGATTTTTGATCATTATTTTTAAATTTTCAGAAAGATTCTTAGTTAAGTTTAAATTTACTAATTGTATTGACCATCTATTTCAAAATAAAAATACAATAGAATTTAACTCCAAACACCTTTTACCTCTATCTTGTTGGTTATTTTGTCTAGAGCAACTATTTTTGTGCTTGGCATATTGGTTTGATGAAAATTTTATATACATGTTTTGAGAAATAATACTAACGGGGCTCAGGGGGGCTAGGAACAGCCAAGATCAGTAAGAGTCCCAGAGCCAATTACTTCCAGTTTTGAGAGACCTTGATGATTTACAAAAGCATATCATAGAGAAATTATCACTATCTTCTTGTGCAGCTATGTGCAAAAATAATGCAGATTCATGACCTAGAACTTTGTGTCTCCCATTTTATTAACTATTTACAGGTAGTCCTTATTGTTAAATTTTTAGAAGCATTACATGCTAAAATCTACTCACATTTTTGTTGATTTTTGCATACTATTTCTTCTTGTATTCTAATTTTTCTTTGTTCAGTTTTCATCTACCTGAAGTACATCTTTTAATAGCCCTTTTAGTGATAGTTTATGAATTATAATTCTTTATTCTTTGTAAAATATTTTATTTAATCTTGATTGATTTCTTAGTTGTATATGAAATTGTTGTTTAGTAGTTTATTTTTCTCAAAACTTATAAAGTAATATTTCATTTACTTCTGTCATTTATTACTCTTGTTCTGTGGTATGTAGTTTGGACATTATTTGACATTTAGCACTTACTATATTGCTTCTATTCATCTCTTTCTAGTCTCTCCTTGTGCTTCTCCTGTGAATCATAGCCATATTTTAAGTCATTAGAATGAATTAAACTTCTTAGACAGGTTTTGGGTGATAATTAGAGCCTAGGTCAGATTCTTCAAGAAAAACAATATTTAAGAGATGTTAGAGGAGTAGAAAATAACCAAAGGGACAAAAGATGATCCATAGAGATAAGAGAAAAGCATGGAAAATGTGCTCTCATGGAAGTCAAGTAACCAAAGAGATTGTTTCTTAAATATTATGCTTTCAAACATGTTAAATGCAGTCATAAAAAAGATAAGATCTGAAAAAAATGTCCATTGGACTTAGTCACATTGAGGACACTTGTAATTTGAATAGTGTAGGCCAAAAAACCAGATTCCAGTATATTGAGTGTGCTCAGTGAAAAGAATATTGCTTGAGAAGTTTGTAATGGATGGAAAAAATAAGTTAAACAGATAGATGGGATGGATGAAATATTTTACTTGCTTACTTGTATTATGGCAGAAGAGATATAAGTATGGTTAACTGGTAAAGGTAGTACATAGAGAATGATAAAAGGAGATGGAAATGTATAAAAATTAAAAGTGCCGGATATCTGGAAAAAAAGAAATTGTGAGACTCAATACATGCTGAAGGACATTTTTTTTTTTACCTTTAACAACTGGGAAGTTGAATATTTGCATCATAACACAAGAACCATATGTATATAGTGGCTGCCTGGATGTTGAGAAAATGGTTAGATTCGGTTGGAAGTTAGTTATTGGTAGTTATCTCTTTGTAGGCTTGAGACATAATATTGTTCAAATACATAGTAAACCTTATATAATATTGTATAGCTTCACCCATATTATTGTTTGTATCAGTAGTTTTTTCCCCTTTGTTGCTAAGTAATATTCTATTGTATTCCATGGTGATAACACAATTCATTTAACATTCACCTGTTGATGGATATTTAGGTCTAGAATATTACAAATAAAGCTGTTATAAAGATGTTTGGGCAAGTCTTTGTGTATGCACATATATTGATTGCTCTTTATTAAATATCCAAGAGCATTATAAGAAACTGCCAAACTGCACCGTCAGTGGCAGCATTGTTCTCATTTGTGGAAGACTGATTTTATGCTCTTCACTGTTTTGAATGCTAAATACTTTATAAAAATGTGTGGAGTAAATCTTTAACACAACTCTATTTGGTCCTGGCAGGGTGGCTCAGTTAGGTGGAACACTCTCCAGTAAACTGAAGAGTTGCCGGTTCAATCCACTTTATCTGGTGGATATCATCCAATGTCTATTTTCCAATGAGGAAACTGAGAATTATATAAAGTCATATACCTGAGATTACACAGCTAATATTTGTGAGGGGGAAATTTGATATTTAAGGTGCTCTGATTCTAGAATCCATGTTATAACAGGAACATTTAACTAGTGTCATTTCTGGTTTTAGATCTTGAAGTTTTGAAGGTTTTTTTTAAAAAGATTTTATTTATTTATTTTTAGAAAAAGGGGAAAGGAGGGAGAAAGAGAGGGAGAGAAACATCAATGTGTGCTTGCCTTCCTCACGCCCCCTACTGGGAACCTGGCCTACAACCCAGGCATGTGCCCTGACTGGGAATTGAACGAACAACCTTTTGCTTCACAGTCCGGTGCTCAATTCACTGAGCCACACCAGCCAGGGATGAAGGTTTATTAGTGAAACTAAATTTTCAAATTTTCTGCATGGTTTCTGATGAGTACCAGTTATTTGGCCAGTTACTAAGGTTAGGGAATGACAATGACTTTGATTTTTTTTGCTTATTATCTCATTAGCAGTAACACTGATAAAGTCATCAAGCAACAATAAATGAATCTCAATGCACCAATTGCTTGTGGTTGATGTACATGAAAAAATGACTGTAGTCAGAAAATTTAAGTTAAACCAGCAAAAGAGGGAAATTCAAACTTGGTAGTGGTTTATGACTTTGACATGAACGAGGCTACCAATAGAAGCAAACTATAAAACTGTTTTAGTGAATGCTGAATCCAAGGCAGAAACTATTATTCAAGTGAGAGTAAGTGATGGAGTTTGAATAGGCAATATAAACTTTTAACGGAAATATTATTCAAGAGAAAAACAGAAGCCTATATGAACATTGTCATATTGATAAATTTGGTGAAAACTCTTAGAATTATTACTAAATGGATCTTTACTCATTACTGCATCTTATGAGAAGTGACATGTTGTAAAGCTACTTAAGAACATGGGGATTTGTGAAGTTCTTTGGACACATCCTTCACTTTTTCAGTACTCATTTTTTTCACCTTTCTATTTACTGGAATGAATTATAATTACCTGTCCATATGCCTATCTTCTTCATCTCACTGTTAGCTCTTTTATGATTGAGATTCTATCAAATTAATCTTCATCTTCCCAGCACTTAGTACAGTACCTGCTCAAAAGTTTATGGCAGGGACTCAAGTGCTTATTAAGTGACTGGAATGAATGTATAAATAAGTGAGTGAGATATCCAGAGGAGAGGCTTTGTTTAGTTTCAAACACATACAATTTCTGTACAAGTTAAATCTTTAAAATTTTAAAAGGTTCGTTTTAGAACCAAAGCATTTTAGACATTTCCAGGAAAGGATTTTGCCTGTTTCCTAAACTAATGCAGATACTTGTAAGAGAACTTTTTGGCCGGTGGATCTCAACCAAACAAATGACTACTTACAAAAATTCTACTTCTAACAAGTATGTTCACAGAAGAATAGATCAAGGTAAATTTGTCACATGCCTCTGGAAATACAAATGTGTCATATTAATATTCCATTCAGAAGTGGTTGAGTATAAAACAGAATATGTCAAACTATATTCTTTCCAAATTATTTATAAAATGAAACATTTATGTCATTGATATCTTTTCTTTTTCTTTCTAATATGGCATTATATTTATTTATTATTCTCAATAAAGTCTAAATACCTTGAAATCTAAAAATAAAGGAGGGAAGAGCCAATTTTAAAAAGAACCTAAGAGGTTCTCTCAGGAAGAGTCCCAATAAGCAAATATACATAATGAGAAAATGCCACAACCAAAGAAGTAAACTCAGGTGTGACTGATTTCATAAGGCACGTCTCCAAATCTAAGATCATGCCTCGATCTCTATGTGAAAGCCTTGATATTCGAAGTTGTCATTGATTACAGATATCTTGTTGCTTAGGTATTTTACTCTGCTTTCTAACAGAAGTAGAACAGACACTATTTCTTTTCTTGACTCTGCACAGTGTGACTATGATTAAGCTCAACAAACTATTTTGCTACCTCAGCAGCAGACAAGTCATGGGAATCTGCCACCATTAAAAAGAAGTTAGACTATATTAAGAGCTACGAATATGACTCTTCCCTCTTTAGAAACAGAATTGCTGGTGTAGAACATCATTAAATGTATCTTAATAATAGTTTATTATTATTAACTCTTCTAAGTAGAGTTCAAGGAGTGACCTGGCATATTGCCTTAGAAACAAATACATAATACAATTTATTTAATCTTCCTCTGAGTGCCAATAACTCCTTTAACTAGAATAAAAAAATAGCAGTGAGATCCAATAAATAAAGTCCATTTGGTAGTTTTCTACAATGATATGTGTGCCTTGATTAAAAGAAAAAGAAAACAAGGGGGTCACCTTGTTCTTAATTTATCCAATACACTTTGATCAAGAGCATAGAGGTCACAAAGAAATTTCTTGGTAGATCAAAAAGGAAATTTGTCTTCACGGTTAATTAACAGATCCTCTTAAGTAAAAAAGTCTTATATTTGGGTGATTTGTATCAATTGTTTCTTGAGATAGAATTTTCCCAACAATATTTGAATATATTAAGATAAAAAAGTATTTTGAGTAAACAAAATATGGTGAGTGCTACTTCTGAAATTGTTCACTATGTTAGCATTTTAATAAAAACAGTCAGTCACAAAGTAAATGGTTTATAAAAGCAATCTATAGTCTTTGAATTCCCAAGCCAAATAACTGTGAGTCCTTTACTACCAAGCTTTACAATGTAATTAGCATGAGAAACCTCTTGTGTTCCTCAAACTATTTCACAATCCTGGAGCATTCCAAATATATTGATAATAATTGGTTAGTATAAATTAGAACCACTAGACTGTTTGCAGATTTTTAAACATTGTCGTTACATGAAATAGCCAGAAAGAATATTGTTTAGCATCTCCCTTCGAAAATATGTCCCAGATCATGTACAGAAATCATCTCTGCACATGACACTTGTAAATAATCAGCAATCTACTATCTGTCATTTGTGAATAAGTTAAAGCCATTTTACCTAATATGGTTTTATTTTGACTTCTCCAAATAAAAGCAAATGAGCCTTCACTCATATTATGTAATTGCTAAGAAAATAAATGTATGGAACTATAGAAGAAAGCTAAAAAATTAATGAAGCAAATCATGATAAGGGAGGGTAAACATAGTCTTGAGTGTCAGAAAATAAACTGAAATTATAATTAGATAATTAAAATTGTATTAAGAATAGAATTAAAATAGTGAGGTGAAATGCAATCTTTAGAAGCTTACATAAAATGCAAAAAAATAAAGCAAGTAAAAGAATATAGTGAGAAAGACATGAAAAATAAAAGATAGATAACAGAAATACACAATTCAGACAGTTGTTCCTCATAAAGTCATAAAAGAAATAAAACAAAAAGAGCATTTAAAGCTTTCAAATAGGCAACTTTTTACAGGCTGAAGAGGTAAGAAACTGTTTGCTAATGTTCTCAATAATCAATTAAACAGTGAATTAATTAAAGTCTTCCCAGAAGTGAGGTGAACACCATAAACTGAAGTTATAAGATTTGGCCAAAGCTACACATAAAGCATATTAATATCATTGAAATGATTTCAATATTAAGTGAGAATAAATAAATATAAATAAATAATCATTAAACTTCATAAACTAAAGACAAACTTTACAAAAATAAAATTATGGAGTATAAAATAAAAGAAATTAATGTATAAAATAAGAAGAAAAATTAGAGCATATTATTAAATATGAGTTATTCCTTTTTTCTTTTCAAAACAGTAAAATTAAAAGTAAAATAATAAAATATATTAAAAAGTGGAGAAAACCTAAATATTAAACAAAATGACTATGAAATCAAGCAAAACATATAGGACATTTTCAAGAGTAAACTAATAATATGTACACACATATGATACTATACTCTGAACATTTCTCAATAAAATGCAAATGGCAAAAGACTAGAAAACCTGAATAAACCAATGACATAGAAATAGTTCAGTATGACAAAATTACTTTCAAATACATTTTGTCAAACTCTTTAAAGAATGAGTTATTTCAAACTTTCAAAAGAGCAGTTTTTCCATTTATTTTAATTTGTTATATTGGAGAAAGAGTTCCAATATGTTATATAATCCTACTCTAAGACAATATAATTTTGTAACGATCGTATTAAAAATAAAATTTCACTAGGGTTCCCTTTTCTCCACAGCCTCTCCAACATTTGTTGTTTGTTGCGCTGCAGGTGGGATTGCAGACTTGTACAACCACTATAGAAAACAGTATGGAATTTCTTCAGAAAGCTAAAAATAGAAATGCTTTTTGACCCAGAAATTCCACTGCTTGGATTATACCCTAAGAATCATGAAACACCAATTCAAAAGCATGTATGCACCCCAATGTTCATAGCAGCACAATTTACAGTAGCCAAGTGCTGGAAGCAACCTAAGTGCCCATCAGTAGATGAGTGGATCAAAAAACTATGGTACATTTACACAATGGAATTCTATGCAGCAGAAGGAAAGAAGGAGCTCCTACCCTTTGCAACAGCATGGATGGAACTGGAGAGCATTATGCTAAGTGAAATAAGCCAGGCGATGAAAGACGAATATCATATGATCTCACCATTAACATGAATCTAATCAACAAAACGAGCAAGCAAGCAAAGTATAGCCAAAGACATTGAAATTGAGAACAGGCTGACAGTGATGAGAAGGGAGAGGGGAGGGGATAAATGGGGAAAATGGTGAAGGGTTTACAGGAACAATTATAAAGGACACATGGACAACAAGGGGGGGTGGAATGGGGAGGGAGTAGGTGAGGGCTGGGGTGGCAGGGAAGGGTGGTGCTGTTACAGAACACACACACACAGGGCCAAGGGGGTACCATATACTATTACCGAAAGGACCCCCCACTAGGTTTGATTGTCTGTTGCCATAGGAAAGATGTCTCTCAGTGCCAGAGATTTGTGAAAAGGAAAGGAAATGTTTATTTAATGCTATACAGACTTAAAGTAGTGACCTAATGTTTTCATTAAAATATCAAAGTTCTTTTGGATACCCACAGATGTCCGCAGTGTTTACTTCTCCCCCTGCCCTAATTTGGGGTACTGTATCTCAGGAAAAGAAGCAGACCTCCATGATTCAGGCTGCTGGCACCATCAGCTGTGTCGCCATCCAGGTAGTATCTCTAATTAATCCAAAGCCATGTGGTACCTTCTCATGGCCTACTGGCAAGAGTTCTTTGTACCCATTTTCTTCCAGGCAAAGTCTCTCTTGCTTCCTAAGCTATGTGGCCAAGGAGTGCACCCTAAAGCCATGGGGTCCTCACTCTTGTCAAAGCCACATGGTTCTCTTTTCACCAAAGCTGTGGGGGTCTGCACTCTGGCAAAACCACGTGATTCTCTTTCTCATGGCTGCCGAGTCTGGGTTTCTGTCCCTGCCCCAACCTTCCTCTGCACCATCATTTCAGACACCTCCTACAATCAGTTACACCTGCCAGCATTCCTGTATTATTCCAAGTTTACTGAGCTGCCATCATGAGTCTGGGCAGGTATGGCCCCATGTCATGGAGCCAATCTTCTCCAAGCTCTCATGCAAGTGCTGTAATGTGGGGATCTGCTCCCCAGTTACATCTTGGGGGGAAGTCCCTTCCATGCCCCATGCTCAGAGCATGGCCACAGCTATTTAACATATCTATGCAACTGGTTAAATGTTATAGGTATGTTAAATGACCATGCCATGGATTAGCTACAAAGCTCTGGCTGTACAAAATAGCTCCGCATGTTCCTGCTTCATGTGTCCCTTCCCCCAACTCACACCTGTTGGGGGGAAAGGGGTGAGGACATCTTATATGTCTTTCTAATATTTCCTAGACACCTTGAGTTCTGGACCCCATTCCAAAACCCTTTTTGGGACCCCCCCCCTTGGCTGCACACTGTTTCAGTGGGGAGGGTTGGGGGGGAAAGGCAGAAAACTGTACTTGAACAATAAAAAATTTAAAAAATAATAAATAAATAAGTCACAAAATACATAACAATTTACAAAAAAGGAAAGATGTCATTCAAAAGCTAATTCTAGCCTTTTCTACATATGAAGTCTGTTCAGAAAATGTCCAGCCATCATTAATATAATAAGAACAGTTTACCTGACATCAATGTAGCCTGGCATCCAAGGAGAGTGGACTGGAATGCACATGTGTGAACAATAACAACTTCACCGTACTAGTTATTGGGGTTGTCAGTGCCATTGAATGAGCATGTGTACTGTGTGGCCCTCTCATCCAAAAATAAATAAATAGGATTCAAGATGGTGGCACGGTAGGAGAAGGCAGATTCCACTTCCTCCTGCACACGGGAGAAAAACCTAGCCGATCTACAGAGGAACAGAGCAGACAGCCAACAGTACCACAGCATATATGAAAATAGGAGATCAAAATATGTAGCAGACACTGGAAAACCAGACGTGGTGGCCAAGTGCCCGGAGGCAGCCCTGGGACCAGGACAGAGGCGGGCCTGCAACCTACCTGAGAAGGCCATGTAACCGGTGGCAGCTCTGCAACTGGAGGTGGCCCTGCGAACAGAGGAGGGAGCTTTGTGGAAGACCCAGAGCTCACACCCGTGATCCTAGAGTGAGTGCGTGCAACTCAGAAAACTCACGGAGCCCACACTTGTAAACTCGGGTAGGTGCGTGCGCCCTGTAGGAGACCTGGAGCTCACAACAATAAACGCTGGGAGTGCTCGATCCCTAAGAGATCCCAGCTGAAATGCATAAACTCGGGAGGCACGTCATGCTCTGCAGGAGGCTCAGAAATCACACCCAAGGCCCTGCATGGAGAGTGTACCACTAGCTCTGGGGAGAGTGCACGGCTGGCACTGAGGAAAGTAGCCCAAAGTTGACTGAGTTCGGAACAGGGAGAAAAGTGATACCAGTCGCTCCTCAGGCTGTTGCAGCAAGCAAGACCAGAAAAACCAGTTTGGCCGGTTTGAAAACAGCAAGAGGTGTTTTTTTGTGTTTGTTTGTTTTGTTTAGTTTTGTCTTGTTTCAGTATTTTTTTTTTTTTGGTTTGCTTTTTGTTTTTGTGGGGTTTTTTTGTTTTGTTTTGTTTTGTGTTTTAATTATATATTTTTATTATTTTTTATTATTTTTAACTTTTTATCCCTCAATTCGTTTTGATTCTCTTTACTTCTATCTTGTTTTATTCCTTCTTTCTTTCTTTCCAATTTCATCTCTTCATCCTTCCTCTTTTTTTCTCTTCTTTTTACGTATTTTTTCTTTTCTCTTTTTAAATACCCATGAGTGAGACAAAAAAACCAGGAACTGTGTAAAAACCAGAGTTGGACCCAAGGAGAGGACATCCCAACAGCTGACACAGGGGAAGCTGTGAACACCAGGAAACCCGAGGGAGACTGCACCAGCGAATCTCACAGATATTTTACCACAGAAGTTCACACCATAGACCCAGGGAGACAGAAAAGATCAATTTAAGAAGCTGAGGCTAACAAGAAGAATCTCACAAACAATGGGAAGACAAAGAAACAACCCCTAAATGAAAGGAAAGGAAGAAGCCCCAGAAAGAATGATAAATGAAACAGAGGCAACTCAACTATCAGATATCGAGTTCAAAGCAATGGTTGTCAGGAAGCTCCATGAGCTCTTAATGAGCTACCACAAACTACAGGGAAGCTACCATGAACTCACTGCAAACTATATCAACATGAAAAAGGAAATAGAAACTATCAACAAGAGCCAAGAGGAAATGAAGAATACAATTTCTGACCTGAAGAAAACAGTAGAAGGATTCGAAGCAGAATCAATGAAGCAAAGATCAGATCAGCGAGTTGGAGGACAAAGTAGAAAAAAACACCCAGAAAGAGCAAGAAAAGGAAAAGAGGCTCAGAAAGAATGGAGAAGGATTAAGAGAAATGCAAGACAACATGAAACATAATAATATTTGTATAATAGGAATACCAGGAGGAGAAGAAGAAGAGTAAGGGATAGAAAACCTATCTGAAAAGGTAATGATGGAAAACTTCCCTAATTTGATGGAGAAAAAGTCACACAAATCCAGAAAACACAGAGAGTCCTAATCAAGAGGAACCCAAACAGGACCACTTCAAAACACATTATCATTAAAATGGCTAAATTCCAAGACAAAGAGAGAATCTTTGTCTTGGAATGACAAAGGCAGCAAGGGAGAAAAAGGAAGTAACATACAAGGGAGCCCGGATAAGTTTATCAGCTGACTTCTCAATGAAAACGCTCCAAGCCAGAAGACAATGGCAAGAAATATTCCAAGCAATGAGAACCAAAGGCCTGCAACCCAGACTACTTTACCCACCAAGGCTTTCAATCAAGATAGAAGGACAAATAAGGAGCTTCCCAGACAAAAGAAGTCTAAAAGAATACACCTCTACCAAACCAGTTCTGCAAGAGATACTAAAGGGACTGCTTTAAGGGAAGAAAGGAAAAGAGAGAGAGAGGAACACAGATATGAAAATGGCAATGAATCAGTGCCTATCAATAACAACCTTAAATGTAAATGGATTAAATGCTCCAATCAAAAGACATAGAAGAGCTGAATGGATAAGAAAGCAAGACCCACACATATGCTGCCTACAAGAGACCCACCTCAGGACAAAAGACCTACAAAGACTCCAAGTGAAGGGCTTAAAACAAATTTTCCAAGTAAATGGTCAGGAAAAAAAAGCTGGGGTAACAATACTCATATAAGACAAAATAGACTTCAAAATAAGAGCCATAAAGAGAGACCCAGAAGGTCACTTCATAATATTCAAGGGTAGAATCCACCAAAAAGACATAAACATTGTAAATACATATGCACCCAACATAGGAGCACCTAAATACATCAAGAAAATCTTACAGGACTTCAAGAAGGATATTGACAGCAACACCATTATAGTAGGAGATTTTAACACACAACTGTCAAAAATGGAAAGATCTACCAAACACAATATCAACAAAGATATTGTGGCATTGAACAACACCCTAGATGAAATGGACTTAACTGATATATATAGAGCCCTTCATCTCAAAGTAGCTGAATACACATTCTTTTCAAATGCACATGAAACATTTTCAGAGATAGACCACATGATAGGACACAAAACAAGCCTCAAGAAATTCAAGAAAATTGAAATCATACCAAGCATTTTCTCCAACTACAAGGGATTGAAACTAGAAATCAACCCCAAGGGGAACACCCCAAAACCCTCAAAATCATGGAGATTGAATAGCATGCTATCAAACAATGAATGAGTCAAGAATGAAATTAGGGAGGAAATCAAAAATTTCTGGAAACAAATGAAAATGAACTCACAACGACCCAAAACTTATGGGAGACAGTGAATGCAGTCCTGAGAGGGAAGTTCATAGTGATACAGGCCTACTTAAAGAAGAGAAACATTTCAAACAAACAACTTAACCCTACACCTACAAAAACTCAAGGAACAACAGCAAAGACAGCCCAGAGCAAGTGGGAGGAAACAAATAACCAAGATCAAAGGAGAATTAAATGACATAGAGACTAAAAGCACAATTCTAAGGATCAATGCATCCAGGAGCTGGTTCTTTGAAAAGATCAACAAAATTGACAAGCCTTGAAGCAGGCTCCTCAAGAGAAAAAGAGACAGGACTCAAATAGACACAATCAGAAATGAAAGAGGAGAGATTACAACTGACATCACAGAAATACAAAGGAATGTAAGAAATTACTATGAAGAACTGTATGTCAAGAAGATTGAAAATCTAGGTGAAATGGACAAGTTTCTAGAAAAATAGAATCTCCCCAAACTCAATGAAGAAGAAGCAGGAAGCCTGAACAGACCAATTACAGCATATGAAATTGAACCAGTAATCAAAAAAGTCCCAACACACAAAAACCCTGGACCAGATGGTTTCACAGGAGAATTCTACAAAGCATTTAAGGAAGAGCTAACCCCTATTCTTCACAGACTATTCCGAAATCTCCAAAATGATGTAAGACTCCCAAACTCTTTTTATGAAGCCAGCATCATCCTAGTCCCAAAACAATATAAAGACACAACAAAGAAAGAAAACTTCAGGCCAATATCGCTGATACACATAGACGCTAAAATCCTCAACAAAATATTTGCAAACCGCATGCAACAATACATGAAAAAGATCATACACCATGACCAAGTGGGATTCATCCCAGGGATGCAAGGATGGTTCAATATTCGCAAATCAGTAAATGTAATACATCACATAAACAAAAGCAAAGACAAAAATCACATGATCATATCAATAGATGCGGAAAAAGCTTTTGTTAAGGTACAACACCCATTTGTGATAAAAACACTCAGCAAACTGAGGATAGAGGGAGCATTCCTTAATATAATAAAGGCCATATATGAGAGACCTACAGCCAACATTATACTCAATGGGCAAAAACTTAAATTTTTCACTAAGATCAGAAACAAGACAAGGTTGTCCACTTTCACCACTTCTATTCAGTATAGTATTGGAAGTCTTAGCAACAGCAATTAGACAAGAAAAGGAAATAAAATGCATCCAACTTGGAAAGAAGGAAACAAAACTATCATTGTTTTCAGATGATATGATAGTATACATAGAAAATCCTATAGTCTCGGCCGAAAAACTGCTCGACCTAATAAATGAATTTAGCCAAACAGCTGGATACAAAGTTAATATCCAGAAATCAAAGGCATTTTTGTATACCAACAATGAAACAGCAGAACCAGAAATCAAGGAACAAGTCCCATTCAATATAGCAAAAAGAAAAATAAAATACCTAGGAATAAACCTAACCAAGAAGGTAAAAGACCTATATGCCGAAAACTACACAACACTGAAGAAAGAAATCAAGGAAGACACAAACAAATGGAAACACTCCATGGATCAGAGTGTCATGGATCGGAAGAATTAATACCATCAAAATGTACATACTACCCAAAGCAATTTACAGATTCAATGCAATACCTATTAAAGTACCAATGGCATATTTCACAGACATAGAACAAACACTTCAAAAATTCATATGGAACCACAAATTACCCGAATGGCTGCAGCAATTTGGAGAAAGAAGAGCAAAGTAGGAGGGATCACAATACCTGAAACCAAACTGTATTACAAGGCCAGTGTAATCAAAACTGCCTGGTCCTGGCATAAATATAGGCATAGGGACCAGTGGAATAGAATAGAGAGCCCAGAAATAAACCCAAGTCTCTATGGTCAATTAATATTCAACAAAGGGGGCAGCAACAGATAATGTAGCAACAATAGTCTCTTCAACAAGTGTTGGGAGAACTAAATAGCTACGTGCAAAAAAATGAAATTTGAGCACCAACTTACACCATGCACAAAAATAAATTCAAGGTGGATAAAATATTTAAATATAAGCCATGACAGCATTAAAGTCCTAGAGGAGAACATAGGCAGGAAAATCTGAGATATTTCACGCAGCAACATTTTTATTAATATGTCCCCAAAAGCAAGGGACATGAAGGAAAGAATAAACAAATGGGATCTCATCAAAATAAAAAGCTTCTGCACAGATAAAGAAAACAGTATTAAAATAAAAAGAGAACCAACTGTATGGGAAAACATATTTACCAATGATACCTCAGAGAAGGGATAAAACTCCAAAATATATACAGAACTTACATGACTCCACACTGTGGAGACTAGCAACCCAATTAAAAAATGGGCAAAGGACTTGAACAGACACTTCTCCAAGGAGGACATACAGAGGATCCAGAGATATATGAAAAGATGCTCGATATCGCTAGCTATCAAAGAGATGCAATTTAAAACCACAATGAGATACCACTTCAAACCAGTCAGAATGGCCATCATAAACAAAGCAACAAATAACAAGTGTTGGAGAGGTTGTGGAGAAAAGGGGACCCTAGGGCACTGTGGGAGTGCAGACTGGTACAACCACTATGTAAAGCAGTATGGAATTTTCTAAGAAAACTAAAAATGGATCTACCTTTTGACTCAGCAATTCCATTGCTGGGATTAAATCCTAAGAATCCTGAAACACCAATCCAAAAGAACCTATGTACCCCAATGTTCATAGCAGCACAATTTACAATAGTCAAGTGTTGGAAGCAACCTAGGTGCCCATCAGTAGATGAGTGGATCAAAAAACTATGGTACATTTACACAATGGAATTCTATGCAGCAGAAAGAAAGAAGAAGCTCGTACCCTTTGTAACAGAATGGATGGAACTGGAGAGTATCATGCTAAGCAAAAGAAGCTAGTTGGTGAAAGACAAATATCATACGATCTCACCTTTTACAGGAACCTAATCAAGAAAACAAACAAATAAGCATAATATAACCATAGACACTGAAATTGAGAACAGGATGACAGTCACCAGAGGGGAGAGAGGAGGGAATTTCAGGGGAAAAGGGGAAGGGTTTAGAGCAACAAGTATAAAAGACACATGGACAAAAACTAGGGGGGTGAAAATGGGAGGGAGTTGGGGAGGGGTGGGGCTGTGGGCTGGGATGGGAGTAAAGGAAAACTGTACAAGAACAACAATTAAAATAAAAATTTAAATAAATAAATAAATAGTACAACAATCTCAAACTATAAATTTCAGAAACGTAAAGTCAACCCCAGTAAAGTAAGCAGGTAAATAGCAAATTGAAAGAAATATTACAACCTGGATAAGTATAGTACAAACTAGTGTGTCAAGTGTATTACTGATTTTATATAGTACAATCCTTTATTTCATTAGATCAAAGAAGAAATTAGACAAAAATGCATCCATTAACAATCAGAATAGGAATTTGATGAAAAACAGCTTCTCTGCCTCATTTAGAAATGTCTAGGAATAACACATAGGAAACTAAGAAAAAAGGTTTTTACCTTATTAAAACCGTATTTAATCTAGTATGAATAAAAGAATAACTATAATTACCTTTATTATTTATCATGTTCTATGTATTTTCACCATGTTCAATAGCATAGATGCTATTGGACTGGTTCAAGATCAGGGATTGAGCAGATACTTTCTCCCAATCCTTCATAATATTAATGAATTAATAAATAGATAGCAGCACCAGGAATTGTATTATGAGCATACAGAAATTTTGAGTTTCTAAATCAGATTGAAAATGAAACCAGTGTCAAAAAATATATATATATCTTTTGTATCTATACATATGCACATATACATATGTACAGACAATTTTGCCCTAGATGTGCATAATCAATTGAAAAATGTGATGTCAATGTAAATGACAAGAGAAATCCAAAAGTCTATTCTTCCATAAAAGCTATGAATAAATTGACAAAACCATAAAAATAAACTTTTTTGAATTATGAAATCCAACTCCAAACTCACAGCAACCATGGACATATTTTACAAAGGAAATATAGCTAAATCTTATTAAAAGAGCTCCATGGTGTTTTGACTTACCTGGATATGATAATCATTTCCAGCTTCCCAGCTTTCAGTGACCTCAAAGACCATAGCTGGCATTACCAGTATAGGTACATCGTACCAAAGAGAGCAAAATGGACCTTATTGTAAAATAAAAAATGTGGTTATTGGTTTTGAACTGTATTATGGGCCCCAAAGACTGTTTCAAAAGTCTTGTCTTTATTTTGCCTATTTAAAAGTTTCTAAGGGCTAAGGCAGCTACCAAAATAAAGGGGACATTTGTGGGAAACATCTAAAGGTAAGTGTATTAGCTGTTACTTTTTGAGTAAAGTGGTAACAGTTGGGGCAAAAAACAGACTAACCAAAATCTTGGGAGAAAATTCTTGGGAATGAGATGTTTTGTGGAAAAAAAATGGGGGCTTTGAAATGGTTCCACATATTCCTGTAAATCTAGAAGGTCATGTGCATGCACAGGGTTAGGTGCATATTCATAAAAGTTCTGAAAAGGTCCTAAGCTCCTTCTTATTGCTAAACTTCAGGGTTTGTGCAAATAGGAAATGAATCATAAGGCAGAATTTTAAACTTGCTGAGTGCTGAAGACATGTATGTCTTCAAAGCTGCAAAGAGTGGTGGATTTTCTGGGTTCTAGGCATTTAGGAAATCTTTGTTCAATAACTATTTAACCACTAAATTAATGGAACAGGGACTTCAGTGACAACATAAAACAAGCAATACAAAACTTATGAAATTAATTATAAAAATCACTAAAGAAACAAAAAATTACTACAACAAGCATCAACAGCAAACCCAGGGAAGGGAGAAAATATGATTTTCAGAGTTGCTGCATTATAATATTAAAACTATTCAGTTTTCAATAAAAATACAAATAAAATCCTACATAATTCCTGTTATATGAAATATCTAATTTAGTGAAATTCAGAGAAATGGAAAGTGGAGTGGTGTTTACCAGGTTCTGAGGAAAGCAGGGGAAAGGGAGTTGCTTAATGGAAACACAGTTTTAGATTTTCAATATGAAAATTTTCTGGTGATCTGTTTTATAACAATGTAAATATATCTAACACCACAGAACTGTACACATAAAAATAATTGAAATGGTTAATTTTATGTTATGTGCTTTTCACCACAATTAAAATTTTATACTTTATTAATGAGCTGTGAGAAATGGAGCAAACTAGACACAAAAAAGCAGAGAGAAATAATAAAGACTAAAGTATAAATAAAACAGATAAAAAATAACAGATATGATCAACAAAACCAAACATTAGTTCTTTGTAAAGATCAACAGTGTTGACAACCTGTTAAATAAAATAGAGAAGAAATATACAGAAATATTAAATTACTAAATCTATAAATGAAAGTAGAGACATTACTACTGATATTAATAAAGAAATAAGAGGATATTGTGAATATTTATATGTAGACATAGAGACAAACTAGATGAAAAAGACAGACTCCTTTAAACATGGAGACTACTAAAACAGATTGCCCTCAAAAGATATAGAAAATCTGAATAGACATAAAATCTGCAGAGATTAGATCAGTAATCACAAAACTCTCAACACATAAAAGTCCAGGCCTAGATGGTTGCACTGGCAAATTCAACCAAACATTTAAAGGAGAATAAATGTTAATTCTTTGCAAAGTCTTCCAGGAATTACAACAGGAAGAAGCACTTGCCAACTCATTCTATGAGGCTATAACTGCCCTGATACCAAAACTAAAAACAGATATCAAAAGTACAATAAAAACATCACTATCTCATAAATGTAGATAGAAAATAATTACGATATCTGAGATTTTCCTGCTTATGTTCGCCTCTAGGATGTTTATGATGTCAAAATTTATATTTAAGTCTTTTATCCATCTTGAGTTTATTTTTGTGTGTGGTGTAAGTTGGTGGTCAAGTTTCATTTTTTTTTTGCATGTACTTTACCCACTGTGGAAAAGAGTATGAAATTTCCTCAGGAAACTAAAAATGGAACTGTCTTTTGACCTGGCAATTCCACTGCTTGGATTATACCCTAAGAATCATGAAACACCAATTCAAAAGCATGTATGCACCCCAATGTTCATAGCAGCACAATTTACAGTAGCCAAGTGCTGGAAGCAACCTAAGTGCCCATCAGTAAATGAGTGGATTAAAAAACTGTGGTACATTCACACAATGAAATACTACATAGGAGAAAGAAAGAAGGAGCTCCTACCCTTTGCAACAGCATGGATGGAACTGGAGAACATTATGCTAAATGAAATAAGCCAGGCGGTGAAAGACGAATACCATATGATCTCACCTTTAAGTGGAACCTAGTCAACAAAACAAAGAAGCAAGCAAAATATAACTAGAGACATTGAAATTAAGAACAAACTGACAGCAACCAGAGGGTAGGTGGGAGGGGATAATAAGGGGAAAGGGGGGAGGGGTTGTCAATAACATGTATAAAGGGCCAATGGACAAAGCCAAAGTGGGGGAGGATCGAGGATGGGAGGTGGGGATGGCTGGGGTTGGGGGGAGTGGTAGGGGGAAAATGGAGACAGCTGTACTTGAACAACAATAAAGAATAATTAGTTAATTAACTACAATATATTAACAAACCAAATCTAGCAGTATATAAAAGAATTAAAGACCATGACCAAGTGGAATTTATCTCAATATGTAAAGTTGATTTAATATATGAAAATCAATTAATGTAATACACCATGTTTAAAAAATAGGCAAAAGCCACAATCATCTCAATAGAAACAGATAAAGCATTTGACAAAATTTAACTCTTCAGGATAAAAATCATTTAAACTAGAATTTAAAATGAAATTTCTTCACCATGGTGAACGGCATCCGAAAAATCCACAGTTAACATTGCACTTAATAGTAAAGCAATAAATATTTTCCATTAAATTCCAAAAGAAGACATGGGTGTCTGATTTTGCCACTTAACAATATACTGGAAGTTATAGCTTTAAAAATGATGCAAGAAATGAAATAATACACTTCTTGACTAAACAGAAGGAGTGAATGTATCTCCACTCACAGATGGCACTGATCTTAGACATACGAAACCCTAAAGGATCCCCAGAAAAGTTTGTAGAGCTAATAAACAGGTTCAGCAAACTTGTAGAACACAGTATCCACATGTAAGTATTAGTTGTATTTCTTTAGAAAAGCAACGGATAATCCAAAAATAAAATTAAGTAATCAAATCCATTTATAATAACCTTGAGAATAATAAAATACTTAGAAATATTTTAAAATGAGGATGAGTTAGGAGCTCAGTTGAGCTGGAAAAAGATGATCTGTCAGGTGTCAGAGTAGTCCATTAAAGCAGTAAGCCAAAATGGAAGTAACAGCAAAGTCTTTAATCACATATGCACTGTGATTGTATAAACAGGATAAAAGCTGAGAAAGCTCCAACTCCCCTGTTTTATTTTTACCCGTGGAATGGCACAGTGGTCAATGCTCAGGGTGCTCACCACAGACATGGGTGTAATCTTACTCTTGAAGGAGCGCCCCAAAAAGGCTCCTTCGGTTTTATGTTCCCAGGGGCAATGAAAGGAAGACAGGAAAGGCTAGGAGTGAAAACAATTCTGAGACTGAAATCAGAATGAAAAAGCATGTCTTCAAGGTTTTCCTCTTCTTTCCCTGGTAAGGAGACCTTAACAGAGATGCCTGAAGAAACCTCTGCCAAAGGCCTCACTCAGATAAAGAGACACCTAGAGATCAGGGCACTGGCCTGGGATTGCAATACACAAAGAAGAGCACAGAAGAACAGACAGACTAGAGTCCTTGACTGCAACTTTCCACAGATACTGTAATTCACTGGCTGTGTACCAAATCTGCGTGGGCAGCATTACCCCCATGAGGCCTGCAAGGTTAAAACTATGTAATTGCTTATGGTAGGGCTGAAAAACACACAACGGCTTTCAGCCAGGAGCCAGACTCTTCAGGATGTTCAAGAGTTATGTAGTGAATTTTGTTCATTGGATTCCACAAGTAAGTGAGATCATATGGTACTTGTCTTTCTCTGACTGGCTTATTTCACTTAGAATAATCGTCTCCAGGTCCATCCATGGTGTCACAAAAGTAAGAGATCCTCCTTTAAATGCTATATATTATTCCATCATGTAAATGCAACAAAGCTTTTTTTATCTATATATCTACTGATGGGCACATAGGTTGTTTCCAGATCTTAGCTGTTATAAATAATGATTTTATGAACACAGGGGTACATATATTCACTTGAATTGATATTTCAGTATTCTTAGGATATATTCCCAGAAGATGAATCACTGGGTCAAAAAGTAGTTCCATTTTTAGTTTTTTTAAGGAAACGCCATACTGTTTCCATAATGACTGTACCAGTCTGCATTCCCACCAACAGTGCCCAAGGGTTCCTTTTTTCCCCCATCCTCACAAGAACTTGCTGTTTCTTGATTTATTGATGATAGCCATTTTGGCAGATGTCAGGTGATATCTCATTGTGGTTTTAATTTGAATCTCTCAACGAGCAAAATAGAATCAGAGGCATAGAAACATGAAACAAAATTCCAATTGTAAGAGGGAAGGGGGGACTGGCTATGTGAAGGTGAAGGGATTAATCAAAGAATATATGCATGATCCTTGGACATGTACAATGGTGTGGGGATTGGCTGAAGGAGTGTGGGCAGGGCTCAATGAAGGGAGGTAAAGGGGAGAAAATTGGGACAACTTTATAGTATAAACAATAAAATATTTTTTAAAAAGAAAGACTCGTAGACACAGACAACAGTATGGTGATTGACAGAGGAAAGGGGGTGGGAGAGATAGGATAGGGTAAAGGAGGGTAAATGGTGGTGGAAACAGACTTGAATTGGGGTAGTAAATGCACAATGTAATATGCAAATGATGTATTTATTGCAGAATTGTACACCTGAAGCCTGTATTTTATTGGAGTCAACCTATGTGACTCCAATAAATTCAATAAAAATAATGATATACAACATGCAGTAAAACAACAAAATTTTGTTGAAATTAATTACAGAATAGCTATATAAATAGAAAACCACCAGGTACTCATGGATTAGAAGAATTATATTGTTAACATGATACTACTCACCAATTCATCTACAGATTCAATGGGATCCTTGTTGAAATTCCAAATTCTATTTTTTGAAGAAATGAGCAGATGCTAGAATTCACATGAATTGTGATCAGCCCCATAAACCAAAACAATCTTGAACAGAAGAACCAAGTTGGAGTATTTTCATTTCCTGATTTCGCAATTTACTACAAAGCTAACTAAAGTAATCAAAACAGTGCAGTACTGGGAGGTAGAAGATGGTGGCGTGGTAGGAGGGAGCAGACCCTATTTCCCCTCTACACACGGGAGAAAAACCGGGTCAATCTACGAAAGATCAGAACAGACAAGGAACAGTAACACAGCATATTGGAGAATAAGAGGTCGGAAATTGTAGCAGACACTGAAAAACAAGCAGTAAGGAGAGCTCTTCGGAACAATAAGAGCCCAGGGTTCCAGCGCGCGGAGAATGGGGTGGCTGAGGCCCCGGCCCGGTGCTCCGCCAAGCCTGCCCCAGGGCCCTGGGGAGGGAGCTGGGTCAGCCGCTGAACCGGTTGGGAGATCTCAGGGGCCACCGCGCAACTGCGGCCGGAGCAAAAGTGGGTGCCCCGTGAGGGAGTGAAAGTGGGTGCCCCGCACCAGGTCACTGCGTGACTTTGAACCGAGTTTTCGTGGTCACCGGGCGACTACGAAAGCACAGGCGCCCCAACAGCAGACAGGCGCGGGCGAAGTGAGACAGCTGCATGAAAATAGACACCCTTAGGGGACCGCACATGGTCGCGGGCTAGTGGACACTTGTGAAAACATAGGTGCAGGCCACTGGAGACAGCTGTGGAGCCAGAGGGGCCAGTTCATGGGCGGGTGCTCAAACTCGGACAGCTCAGGCCCAAGGTGCAGGCGCCGGATAGCAGCTGGAACTCAGGACCCTCTCAGAAGCAAATGCGGCAGCTGTGCCCGAACACTGAAAGCCTCCCAGGGACAAAGGCAGGTGGCAATGCACGTCTGGAGAACCTAGCACACACCCAGAAACTCGGAGAAGTGCACACACACCAGGAGGCTCAGATCACACGCTGGAAACCCTGTGGGGAGAGGTGCCCACAAACGCTGGGATACATAGCACAATGAGGACTGAGTTCTGAACACAGAGAAAAGCAATAAGATCACCCCTCAGCCATTGCAGCCAGCAAGACCTGAAAAACCGGCTGGCAAGTTTGAAAACAACAAGAGGGGTTTTTTTGTTTTTTGTTTTAATTTATTTTATTTTATTTTTTTAATATATTTTTATTTTTTTAAAATATTTTGTTGTGCTTTGCTTGTTCTTCCCCCCCCCCTTTGGCTGCTTATATTTGTGTGGGGGTGTCTGTGTGCGTGTCTCTTTTTTGTTTTGCCAGTTTGTTAGTGTCTTTTTGTTTGTAAGCCTGTCTATCTATATGAGTTTTTAACTACTCCTTCTTCATTGTTTATATCTTCTTCTTTACTCCCCAACTCCTTTTGCCTCCCTTGAATTCCTTCTTCTCTTATCCCCTCTTCCTTTCTTTCAATTTTATCTCTTCTACCTTCCCTTGTTTCCTCTTTCTTCTTTTTTTCATTTTCCCCCCTCTTCTTTTTGTAAATACCTACGAGTGAGACAAAACAATCAAACAAGCAAGCCTGGAACTGTGGGGGGAAAAAAAAACAGAGTTGGCCCCCAAAAGAGGGTATTCCAGCTGATGAGACAGTGGAAGTGGTGAACAACAGGATATCCGAAGGAGAATCCACCACTGAATCTCACAGATAGTCTACCACAGAAGGTCATACCACAAACCCAGGGAGCCAGAACAGATCAATTTAAGAAGTTGAGGCTAACAACAAGAGTCTTACAAACAATGGGAAGACAAAGGAACAATCCCCAAACGAAAGGAAAGGAAGAAGCTCAAGAAAGAATGCTAAATGAAACGGAGGCAACTCAACTATCAGATATCGAGTTCAAAGCCATGGTTGTCAGGAAGCTCCATGAGCTCTTAAGGAGCTACCACAAACTACAGGGAAGTTATGATGAACTCACGGCAAACTATATCAACATGAAAAAGGAAATAGAAACTATCAACAAGGGCCAAGAGGAAATGAAGAACACAATCGCTGAACTGAAGAACACAGTAGAAGGAATGAAAAGCAGAATCGATGATGCAGAAGATCGGATCAGTGAGTTGGAGGACAAAATAGAAAAAAACACTCAGAATGAGCAAGATAAGGAAAAGAGGCTTAGAAAGAATGAAGAGGGTTTAAGAGAAATGCAGGACAACATGAAACAGAATAATATCCATATAATAGGGATACCAAAAGGAGAAGAACAAGAACAAGGGATAAAAAAACCTGTTTGAAAAAGTAATAATGGAAAACTTCCCTCATTTGGTGAGAGAAAAAGTCACACAAATCCAGGAAACACAGAGAGTCCCAATCAAAAGGAACCCAAACAGGCCCACTACAAGACACATCATAATTAAAATGGCAAAATTCCAAGACAAAGAGAGAATCTTAAAGGCAGCAAGGGAGAAAAAGGAAGTAACATACAAGGGGGCCCCAATTAGGTTAGCATCTGACTTCTCAATGGAAACGCTCCAAGCCAGAAGAGAATGGCAAGAAATATTCCAAGCAATGAGAACCAAAGGCCTGCAACCCAGACTACTTTACCCAGCAAGGCTTTCAATCAAGGTAGAAGGCCAAATAAGGAGATTCCCAGACAAAAGAAGTCTAAAAGAATACACCTCTACCAAACCAATGCTGCAAGAGATACTAAAGGGACTGCTTTAAGGGAAGAAAGGAAAAGACACAGAGAGAAAGAGAGAGAGGAACACAAGTACGAAAATGGCAATGAATAAATACCTATCAATAATAACCTTAAATGTAAATGGATTAAATGCTCCAATCAAAAGACATAGAATAGCTGAATGGATAAGAAAGCATGACCCACACATATGCTGCCTACAAGAAACCCACCTCAGGACAAAAGACATACACAGGCTCAAAGTGAAGGGCTGGAAACAAATTTTCCAAGCAAATGGTCAGGAAAAAAAGCTGGGGTAGCAATACTCATATCAGACAAAATAGACTTCAAAAGAAGGGCCATAAAGAGAGACCCAGAAGGTCACTTCATAATACTCAAGGGAAGAATCCACCAAGAAGACATAAATATTGTAAATATATATGCACCCAATGGAGGAGCACCTAAATACATCAAGAAAATTGTAGAGGACTTCAACAAAGATATTGACAGCAACACAATTATAGTAGGGGATTTTAACACCCCACTGTCAAAAATGGACAGATCTTCCAAACAAAATATCAACAAAGATATTGTGGCATTGAACAACCCTCTAGAGGAAATGGACTTAACTGATATATATAGAGCCCTTCATCCCAAAGAAGCTAAATACACTTTCTTTTCAAATGCACATGGAACATTTTCAAAGATAGACCACATGATAGGACACAAATCAAGCCTCAACAAATTCAAGAAAATTGAAATCATACCAAGCATTTTCTCTGACCACAAGGGACTGAAACTAGAAACGAACCCCAAGGAGAAAAACCCAAAACCCTCAAAATCATGGAGATTGAATAGCATGCTATTAAACAATGAATGGGTCAAGAATGAAATTAGGGAGGAAATCAAAAAGTTTCTGGAAACAAACGATAATGAACTCACATCGACCCAAAACTTATGGGACACAGCAAAGGCAGTCCTCAGAGGGAAGCTTATAGCGATACAGGCCTATCTAAAAAAGACAGAAACATCTCAAACAAACAACCTAACCCTTCGCCTACAAGAACTCGAGGAACAACAACAAAGACAGCCCAGAGCAAGTAGAAGGAAAGAAATAACCAAGATAAGAGCAGAATTAAATGACATAGAGACTAAAAGCACAATCCTAAAGATCAATGAATCCAGGAGTTGGTTCTTTGAAAAGATAAACAAAATCGACAAGCCTTTAAGCAGGCTCATCAAGAAAAAGAGAGAGAGGACTCAAATAAACATAATCAGAAATGAAAGAGGAGATATTACAACCGACACCGCAGAAATACAAAGGATTGTAAGAAATTACTATGAAGAACTGTATGCCAAGAAATTTGAAATCCTAGGTGAAATGGACAGGTTTCTAGAAAAATATAACCTTCCAAAACTCAATGAAAAAGAAACAGAAAGCCTGAACAGACCAATAACAGCTGGTGAAATTGAATCAGTAATCAAAACACTCCCGACGCACAAAAGCCCTGGACCAGATGGCTTCATAGGAGAATTCTACAAAACATTTAAGGAAGAGCTAACCCCTATTTTCCACAGACTATTCAAAAAAATCCAAAAAGATGGAAGACTCCCAAACTCTTTTTATGAAGCCAGCATCATCCTAATCCCAAAACCAGATAAAGACACAACAAAGAAGGAGAACGTCAGGCCAATACCGCTGATGAACATAGATGCTAAAATCCTCAACAAAATATTGGAAAACTGCATCCAACAACACATTAAAAAGATCATACACCACGACCAAGTGGGATTCATCCCAGGGATGCAAGGATGGTTCAACATTCGCAAATCAGTAAATGTAATTCATCACATAAACAAAAGCAAAGACAAAAATCACATGATCATATCAATAGATGTGGAAAAAGCATTTGATAAGGTACAGCACCCATTTATGATAAAAACACTCAGCAAAGTGGGAATAAAGGGAGCATTCCTCAACATAATAAAGGCTATATATGAGAAACCTACAGCCAGCATCATACTCAACGGGCAAAGACTAAATTCTTTTCCACTAAAATCAGGAACAAGACAAGGCTGTCCACTCTCTCCACTTCTATTCAACATAGTATTGGAAGTATTAGCCACAGCGATTAGATAAGAAAAGGAAATAAAAGGCATCCAACTTGGAAAGGAGGAAACAAAACTATCATTGTTTGCAGATGACATGTTAGTATACATAGAAAATCCTATAGTCTCGGCCAAAAAACTGCTCGACCTAATAAATGAATTTGGCCAAACAGCCGGATACAAAGTCAATATCCAGAAATCAAAGGCATTTTTGTATACCAACAATGAAACAACAGAAGCAGAAATCAAGAAAAAAATCCCCTTCGATATAGCAAAAAGAAAAATAAAGTACCTAGGAATAAACCTAACCAAGGAGGTAAAAGACCTGTATGCAGAAAACTACACAACACTGAAGAAAGAAATCAAGGAAGACACAAATAAATGGAAACACATACCGTGTTCATGGATCGGAAGAATTAACATCATCAAAATGTCCATACTTCCCAAAGCAATCTACAGATTCAATGCAATACCTATTAAAGTACCAATGGCATATTTCACAGATATAGAACAAACTCTTCAAAAATTTATATGGAACCATAAACGACCCAGAATAGCGGCAGCAATCTTGAGAAAAAGAAGAGTAAAGCAGGAGGGATCACAATACCTGATACCAAAATGTATTACAAGGCCACTGTAATCAAAACAGCCTGGTACTGGCATAAAAACAGGCACGTGGACCAGTGGAATAGAATAGAGAGCCCAGAAATAAACCCTAGTCTCTATAGTCAATTAATATTCGACAAAGGGGGCAGCAACATAAAATGGAGTAAAAATAGCCTCTTCAACAAGTGGTATTGGGAGAACTGGACAGCTTTGTGCAAGAAAATGAAACTTGAGCACCAACTTACACCATACACAAAAATAAATTCAAGGTGGATAAAAGACTTAAACATAAGCCGTAATACCATTAAAGTCCTAGAAGAGAACATAGGCAGGAAAATCTCAGATATTACACGCAGTAATATTTTTACTGATATGTCCCCTAAAGCAAGGGACATAAAGGAAAGAATAAACAAATGGGATCTCATCAAAATAAAAAGCTTCTGCATGTCCAAGGAAAACAGTATTAAAATAAAAAGAGAACCAACTGTGTGGGAAAACATATTTGCCAATGATACCTCAGACAAGGGTTTAATCTCCAAAATATACAAAGAACTTACACGACTCCACTCTAAGAAGACAAGCAACCCAATTAAAAAATGGGCAAAGGACTTGGGCAGACACCTCTCCAAGGAGGACATACAGAGGATCCAGAGACACATGAAAAGATGCTCGATATCGCTAGCTATCAGAGAGATGCAAATTAAAACCACAATGAGATACCACTTGACACCAGTCAGAATGGCCCTCATAAACAAAGCAACAAACAGCAAGTGTTGGAGAGGTTGTGGAGAAAAGGGGACACTAGTGCACTGCTGGTGGGAGTGCAGACTGGTACAACCACTATGGAAAACAGTATGGAATTTTCTAAAAAAACTAAAAATGGATATACCTTTTGACCCAGCAATTCCATTGCTAGGACTATATCCTAAGAACCCCGAAACACCAATCCAAAAGAAACTATGCATCCCTATGTTTATAGCAGCACAATTTACAATAGCCAAGTGTTGGAAGCAACCTAGATGCCCATCAGTAAATGAATGGATCAAAAAACTGTGGTACATTTATACAATGGAATTCTATGCAGCAGAAAGAAAGAAGGAGCTCATACCCTATGCAACAGCATGGATGGAACTTGAGAGCATCATGCTAAGCGAAGTAAGCCAGGCAGTGAAAGATAAATACCATATGATCTCACCTTTAACAGGAAGCTAATCAACAAAACAAACAAACAAGCATAATATAACCAAAGACATGGAAATTGGGAACAGGCTGAAAGTCACCAGAAGGGAGAGGGGAGGGAATTTCAGGGGAAAAGGGGAAGGATTTACAGGAACAAGTATAAAGAACACATGGACGAAAACTATGGGGGGGTGGAAATGGGAGGGAGGTGGAGAGGGATGGGGTGGCGGGTTCGGGTGAGAATAATAGACAGAAAACTGTACAAGAACAACAATTAAAATAAAAATTTAAAAAATAAATAAATAAATAAATAAATAATAATTTCCAAAAAAGTATGGGATGGAAATGAAGAAAACATCTATTTAAATGTAGTATATGCACCAGCTTTTTGTTGTTGTTGTTGTTGTTGTTGTTGTTGTTGTTGTTTGTAGAGAAAGGAGATGCCAGGGAGAAAATAAGGAAGAAAAACACACCCACAACCCAGGCAGGTGCCCTGACCGGGAATTGAACCTTTCGCTTTGCAGAAGGACACCAACCTGCTGAGCCACACCAGCCAGGGCCCAGTTTTTGTTTTTCATGGAAAGAAATTTGACATGGCTTATCCTTGGCTTGTGACACCATCACTCCAGGCTGATAAAGGGTGTCATCTCTCTTTCAGATGGATGATAGGAACTAAAACACACACAGCACCTTCGCCACTTCAGTGTACCTGAGCAAAGAGAGGGAACAGATTACTTGGTGTAAACACTGTATGTTTTATTTTCTCTTCTGAAATAGAATTGTGCAAATATTAAAACAAACAAACAAACAAAAAAAACAGTGCAGTACTGGCATAAGGATAGGCATATAGATCAATAGAAAAATAATAGAGAGTCTAAAACTGAACCTTTTATCTATAGTCAATTTATTTTTAACAAGGTTTCTGAGAATGTTCAATGGGAAAATAATAGTCTTCAACAAATGGGGACAACTGTACAAGCACATTAAAAACTGAATTTGGACACCCAACTCATTTTATATACAAAAATAATTCAAAGTGATCAAAGACATAAATTAAGGACTAAAAATACAAAACTCACAGTAAAAAATATTGGTGTAAATCCACATAGTCTTTGTTTTGTCGATGATTTCTTAAAAATGATACCATAATCAGAAGCAATAAAAACTAAATTAGATTACACCCAAATTAAAAATATTTCTGCATCAAAGAACACTATCAGAACATAAAAAGACAACCTGCAACATGGGAGTAAATATTTGCTAATTATATATCTGAAAAGGGTCTTTTTTCCCCCCTAGAATTTACAATGACAGCAAACAAAGCGAGTAAAAACTTACAAAGGACATAAATAAGTACTTCTCCAAAAGAGATTTACAAATGGTCAACAATCACAACAGAAGTTGTTCCACATAATTAGTTGGTAGGGAAATGCAAATCAAAACCACAGTGAGATACCACTTCAAATCCTCTACAATGGTTAAAATTTTTTTTTAATTCATGAAAATTGGCATGTGTGGGCAAGTATGTGTAGAAACAGAAACACTTCTGTTTCTTGGGAACGTAAAATGGTGCAGCTGCTGTGGAAAGGAGTTTAACAGTTGCTTAAAAAGTTAATGTAGCCATAACTGTAAGCCATAAATATTAAATATAGCCATATGACCCAGTAATTCAGGTTGTAGTTACATACCCAAGAGAATTGAAAAATATATCTTCCCACAAAAACTTGCATATGAATATTCATAGCAGCATTATTCATAATAGCCAAAAGTGTTAACAGCTCAAATGTCCATCAACTCATTAATGGATAAACAAAATGGCATATCCATACAATAGAGTATTATTCACTCATAAAAGGAGTTACTGATACATTTTACAACAAGAATAAACCTTGTAAACATTATACTAAATGAAAGAAGCCACACACAAAAGGCAACATATTTCATATGAAATGTGAGTGAATTGGAGCTCAAGTGACACTGACTCTTACTGTGAGTGAATGTATTTTCTTATATAAATATTCATTTTCTCTATGCTATATAGACAATTTATAGAGAGCTTAAATGTCTCTTGTATTAAAATTTTTACCAATCATGGTTTCTTCTCTTGAGAGCAGATCTGCAAAGCTTTTCACTCTACCATTCCAGAAGTGGGTCACCCTATGTAAGTTTTTGTATTCAATTTAAAGTTTAGGTTAAGAATGACTTAAATAATTCACATGTTCTAACTTTGATTCATAGAGAAGTTTATATAGCCAAATAAATAGGAATATTTTTTCACATATCACAATACAAAACATATGCTTTATTAAAAATAGAATACTCTTTGTGTACTTATTAGAAGGGTAGCATAGACAACTAGTAAAATGTTAAAATATGTCTCAAATTTACTTGAAATGGCATTTAATCATTCATTTGCAAAATGTTACATTGTGGTTGTTAATGACTAAAAATAGTTATAAGTGAAACAAGCTTATATTTGTATTCTTCAAGCTACCTCAAAAGAGGAAAGTATGGGATGTGTAATAAATATCCTTGCATATACAGTTTCCAACTTTCATGTTTAATTTCATCAAGCTGCACCAATGATCTGATGTCTTTTTAATTCTTTGAAGGTATACTCAGAAGTGAACTCAGAACATGTCATGTAACATTACTGTATAATGCAGAAAATAATTGTCATTGAAAGTTTCTCTTTACTAGTCGTGGTATGTAACTAACTTCCTTGAGGGTATCCAGAAAGTGTGTGGGAGAATAAGCATTAAAATCTCTTTTCGATCCTCAATCAAACCTTTCCCTCATAACATATACTGCTTCTTGTATGTGCCAAATAGTAAAATGGGAAAATAATTTTCTTTTTTAAAAAATTTTATGTATTCATTTTTAGAGAGAGATGACGAGGAAGAGAAACGTCAATGTGTGGTTGCCTCTACTGCGCCCCCTACAGGGAACCTGGCCCGCAAACCAGGCATGTGCCCTGAATGGGAATCTGTGACTCTTGGGTTCCCAGGTGGCACTCAATCCATTGAGCCACACCAGCCAGGGCATAATTTTAAAAACAGTGGAACTACTATTTTTTTCTGATTTTTGATGTGGTTCCTCATATCAAATAGATTATAGAGAATATACTGTACATCTGAAACTTGTGTAATTGCGTATGTCAACTATATTTTAACTTAAAAGGAATGTGTTTGATATCAGTGAACTACATAATTTCAATACTATTATTCATGATATCAAGTTCTTTAGGATCTGGCTTATGGTAGAATTTCACTTTCCATGCCCCTTGAAGTTATAAAGCCATATGCGACTTGCTGTGGCTAATCAAATGTGAACAGATATGACATAATGACACATGTCACTATTAAACTAAAGCTCAACTCTCCAGCAGAGCTCTTCCTTTACTGCAGCAATTTACTCGTATGTATGATTCAAATAGATTGCTGCTCTTGCATGTCTCTATCTACACACAGAAAATTATATAACTATAACTGTATAGCTATACCTATATAACTGCAACTATGTTACACACACACACACACACACACACACACACTTCCCATTTGGGTTGAATGTTACCACTTCTAAGTTTCAAGATTATATATTACTTTCTCCAACTTAAGTTAGATACCTGTCTTATGTACCCTACTCTATCAGATATACGCTGTGCACTGTATTTGTTTACATATATTTCAGAAACCATGTTTTCAGATTATGAGTTAAATTAGAATTATGACTTTGTCTGCCTGTTCAATATAGCATAATGGCTTTCAATCCATGAATTTTTTATTTGTTATTAACATAGTTTTATTTTTTTGTATTTTTCCATTACCATTTATCTCCCTTATATCCCTTCTTCTTCCTTGCAATCATCACACTGTTGTCCATGCATGATTTTAATCCAAAAAATAATGTTTGTGGTAAATGTGTTGAAGGAATTAGGTCACCATCGATTGTAGGCATAGTTCCCATTAATTATTTAAAAAATCTTACATAAAAACAGAGTAGAAAATCTAATTCTTGTAAAACATATTTTAATCTGATTTCTGCTACAAATTCTACTGTTTTGTCATGCATAATTCAGTATAAGCTCTTTTTATAAAAAAAGAAGTTTTGACAAGCTTTGACACAAATGGCATTATGTAGATATTTCCTGGAAGGATTTAAAACTATTAATTACCCTCTTTTTGAATAATATAAAGTTATTTCCTTAATATACTTGAACTTTGTTTCCAGAATTTAGTAACACTTACACTATGGAGAAGGATATCAGATGACATTCAACTATTACAACAGATGGTTTGATTAAGGTATTCACAGGCATAAAAGAATACAGTGAAGTCAACTCCTTTAGCTACATAGCTGTTCCAGACAGTAGACATTAATTAGGGAAAATGTCCATGTGGATTTAAAATAAATTTCTTATTCAATTTCTCTCAAAAATATTTGACAGTTCCCCCATGGACAAAGTACTTTGAAATCCACATCCTGAAGAACTCTCCAAATACATCCATCCTACTTGTGGGTTGATGAGGAAGAGAATTTGTTAATGAAGATCACATTATTAGCCATGTGCTAATTAAAGAGTCTGCCTAAAATATACAAGAATTTCTTTTGGTGATTTACTAGGTAAATGTTTTTAAATGTTGCCAGAGGGCAGGGAGCACAGGAAGAGGGTTACATTTTCTGTTCGAGTGACTATATGACTCCAAATTATCTAGATAATAGTGAAAATTCAGTAAGTCAACCATGATGGGCTTTAACTGACAAAAATAATGTTCACTGTACATTTTCTTTTCTCAATAAATCTATAAATTTAATTACAACCTCTATGGAAAACAGTATCAAAGTTGCTCAAATAATTAAAAATAAAACTACTATTTGATCCGGCAATTATACTTCTGGGTATATATTTGGAAGGAAAGAAAATCACTATTCCAAGGAGATATCTACACCATTATGACCATTTCATCATTATTTACCATAGCAAAGATATATATTTCAGCCATAAAAAAAGAAGGAAATCTTATCATTTGTGATAATATGCATGGGCATTGAAGATATTATGCTAAGGGAAATGAGTCAGAGTACCAATACCATACAATCTCATGTATGTGGAATCTAAAAATAATAAACTCATACAAACAGAAGGCAAATTGGTTATCGAAATCGAGTGGTGGGGTGGAGGAAATGAATAATTGTGGTTAAAAAGGACAATCTTCCAATCATAGATAAACAAGTCCTGTGGATATAATGTACAGTATGTTGACTATAGTTAACAATAGTTGTTTGCATATTTAAAAGTTGCTAAGAGACTTGATCTTAAAAGTCCTCATCAGAAGAAAAATATTGTAACTAGATGAGATGATGTATGTTAATTAAACATACTGTAATCATTTCACTATACATATAATTATTATCTTACACACCTTAAGGTTAAACAATATTATATGTTAAATATATCTCAGTAAAGCTGGAAAACACACATACAAATATGTAAATTAGATTGATAAGTCTACACTTCTATACTAAATTATTTCATGTATAATTTTCTTAGATTATTGTATGGAATCATGTACTATAAGTGTAGAAAGGAATAAACCTTAACGAGATTCTGGAATTTTCCCTTCCTTTTTTGTTCACCCAACCCTTACTCATTCTTTTATTTTAACCTTTTAGCATGATTGTTTCTTCTGTGCATTCCCATATTATCTTGTTTTTCTTGTTTTTTCCTTCATTAAAGTAGCTCTGATAACAGCTTTAAAATTCAGTCATTTTATTTTTATTTTAATTGTTGTTCTTGTACAGTTTTCTGTCTTTTACTCCCACCCCAGCCCACAACCCTAGCCCTCCCCACCTCCCTCCCATTTCCACCCCCCATAGTTTTTGTCCATGTGTCCTTTATACTTGTTCCTGTAAACCCTTCTCCTTTTCCCCTGAAAGTCCCTCCCCTCTCCCCTCTGGTGTCTGACAGCCTGTTTCCAATTTCAGTATCTTTGGTTATATTATGCTTGTTTGTTTGTTTTGTTGATTATGAATGGATCAAAAAACTGTGGTACATTTACAAAATGGAATTCTATGCAGCAGAAAGAAAGAAGGAGCTCCTACCCTTTGCAACAGCATGGATGGAACTGGAGAGCATCATTTTAAGCGAAATAAGCCAGGCAGTGAAAGACAAATACCATATGATCTCAGTCATTTTTGTTAGCTCAAAATATGTATTAAGGACTTAGTTTTCAGGTTTTATTGTTTAAATTGTGATGGCTTATTTGATTGTCTCCTTGAAAAGCTTGTAAGAACCAGTAGAACAATGCCTTTGTCATTCACACAGCCCTCATTAATTAGGTTTGACTGTGTGTTAGCTTACTGGGGCTGCTATAAGATAGTACCACAGACTCAGTGGCTTAAACAATAGGTGTTTATTTTCTCACAGTTCTGGAGGTTGGAAGTCTGACCCCAAGGTGTCTGCAGTGTTGGCTTCATAGGCCTTTCTCCTTGGCTTGCGAATGATCATGTCCCTGTGCCTTCATAAGGTCTTAACTCTGTACGTGTCAGTATCTTCATCTCCTTTTCATATACAAACACCAGTTATATTAGTTCGGGTTACACCCTAATGACCTCATCTTAACCAAATTACATCTTTAAAAATCCTATGGAGGTTAGGACTAAAACATGAATTTTGGAGGAGGGGGAAAAATTCAGCTCATAACAAGCTGCATGAAAGTAAGAAAAAGAAAGAAAGAAAGAAAGAAAGAAAGAAAGAAAGAAAGAAAGAAAGAAAGAAAGAAAGAAAGAAAGAAAGAAAGAAAGAAAATAGCAGCCCCAAAACGGACTAAAAATGTGAGTAGTTAATTTTTTCTTTTTCATAAGGCTGGAGGTAGAGAGTCAAGGAAAGATATGTTTCTTTCCTTCCAGCGCTCTTTCCACCCACTTTAGAATCTGTCTTGTGTCCTTTGCTCTCACAGTGGCTGTCAGTGCACCAGCTCTCATGCTCACATTGTAGACAGAAATAAAAAGAAATCCCCAGAACAACAAATACCAACTAAGTGCACTCTCTTGCAACTACTTCCATTCACAAATCTTTATTTAGCCATGATTATGCCACATGGCCCAAATGTCTTTGCAACGTAGATTGGATACATTTTTTTGTATGTTTGTTACTGTCCTACAAAATATAAGGAATACCTAACTATTAATTGTGGAAGAATGGGTATTAGGCTGGCAAGGAGGAATCTGTTTAAGACATGAGTTACTCAATAAAATTTATTATATGACTAAGAGGAATGAATAAAGAAATGCATATATTTCCTTCAATAACTTTTCTTTTTCTCTTTTTTCTTTTTTTTAGTTGAACACCTAGTTAAATGTTGAGAAACTACTTTTTTGGTAAAGCCCCTAGAATACATTTGCTAAAGCTCTATGTAGTTGAATTGTTTTGGGGGGAGAAACATAAACCTAGTTTATTCCATTCATTTTATAGATTAAAAAGAAAAAGAAAAAAAGCATTGTCTTATTTGACTCTGAAAATAAAACAATGATGAAAACAAAAGAGGTATTCTGGATGATAAAGAAATTGAAGTCCATTCCTGGCAGAGTTGCTCACTTGGTTGGAGCTTCATCCCAAAACACCAAAAAGGTGCAGTTTCCATTCCGGGTCAGGGCACATGCTTAGGTGGGTTCAATGCCTGGTCAGAGTTTCCCTCCCACATCAGTGTTTTCTCTCTCCCTCTCTTCCTTTGTCTCTCTCTAAAATCAATAAGCATACCCTCAGGTGAAGATTAAAAAAAAACTGTGATCCAGAGTGTGATATGACATCCACAGAAAAGTTTATATTGTCATATTTAGCAGTTTTATTGTCTATGCATTAAAATATTTCCACAATAGTAGAATGGCCATCTCAAATATAAAACCAAACTATGTGCATTACAATTTATTTTTCTGTCTTAAAAATGAGAAATGTGTACATCTTTTTAAGTTCAATTACATATTAACTTGAATTTTCCCTTTACTTCAATGTAATGGTAGAACTCTGAGCAAAGACTCAGAATTTTTTATTGAGATATAATTGACATATAACATTATGTAAGTTTAATGTATACAACGTTTATTTTATACATTTAATACGTTTATATGATCACCATTGTAACGTTAGCTAACACCTTCATCACACATCACAAGTACTAATAATTTTAATCAAGTGGTTTTCCAAGTATGATCCACAGACAAGCAACACAAACATTGCTATGGAATCAGAAATTTTGTTGGTAGGACTAGCAGTATGTGAATGAGGAAGTCTTTCAAAGGATTCTGATATTCATACATGGTAAAGTTTGAGTAACTGTCTTTTTAAAAAAATTATTGAATATATTGGGGTGACATTGGTTAATAAATTTATATAGGTTTCAGATGTACAATTCTATAACACGTCCTCTGTATGGTGTGTTCACCACCCCAAGTCATGTCTCTTTCCTTCACCATTTATCCTCCCTGCCCCCTCCTCTATCTCCCTCCACCCTCCTTTCCTTCTGGTAATCACTATACTGTTGTTTGAGTTTTTTTCCTTGCCTTAATTTTTTCACCTTTTTCACCCAGCCCCCTAAAACCCTTCCCTTTGACAGCTGTCAGTCTGTTCTCTGTAGCTATGAGTCTGTTTCTACATTGTTTGTCAGTTTATTTTGTTCATTAGATTCCACATATAAGTGAAATCATGTGGTACTTGTCTTTTTCTGACTGGCTTATTTCACTTAGCCAGGTCCGCCCACACTGTCACAAAGGGTAAAACTTTCTTTTTTAGGGCTGAGTAGTATTCCATTGTGTAAATGTACCACAGCTTTTTAATCCACTCTTCTACTTATGGACACTTGGGATGCTTCCAAATCTTGGTTATTGTAATTAATGTGGCAACGAACACAAGAGTGTATATATTCTTTTCAAATAGTCACTAACCATGAGAGAAATGCAAATTGAAACCACAATGAGATACCACTTCACACCTGTCAGAATGTCTATCATCAATAAATAATTCAACAAGTGCTGGCAAGGATGTGGGGAAAAGGGAACCTTAGTGCATTGTTGGTGGGAATGCAGACTGGTGCAGCCATCATGGACATCAGTATGGAATTTCTTCAGAAAACTAAAAATGGAACGGCCTTTTGACCCAGCAATTCCACTACTGGGTACATATCTGAAGAAACATCAGAACCTCTTTTAATGAAAAAGAAGTTATTGTGATATTATATTTTTCTCTTAATAGAATAACCTCTCTCAAGATATTTTCAAATCCCAACCATCCTTTAAAGACCAACTTGTATGGCATATGTATTTATGTATTTATATATTATATGGTATAATTTTTCATATATTCTTTTTGGTTTGTTGCAACTGGGCTTTCTAAGTGTCTACCCGTACTTTGCTTCTCAGATCAAAAGCTGAACATGTATAGGATTTACATATTCCTGGATACTCTGTTTAAATCTTGAAGGGCACTAGCTCCTGTCACACCCCATCTTACAAAGCACAGCCATCCTTTTCATCAAATTTATGGTTTCTTTTTTTTTCTTTTCTTTTTTTAATTTTATTTTCTTTTATTTAATATATTTTATTGATTATGCTATTACAGTTGTCCCATTTCTCCCCCATCATTCCCCCCACCCTGCACACCCTCTCCCACCCACATTCCCCCCTTTAGTTCATGTCTATGTGTCATAAGTTCTTTAGCTTTTACATTTCCCATACTATTCTTGCCCTCCCCCTGTCTATTTTCTACCCACCGTCTATGCTACTCATTCTCTGTACCTTTTCTGCCTCTCTCCTCCTCCCACGCCCCTGTTGCTAACCCTCCATATGATCTCCATTTCCGTGGTTCTGTTCCTGTTCTAGCTGTTTGCTTAGTTTGCTTTTGTTTTAGGTGTGGTTATTAATAGCTGTGAGTTTGCTGTCTTTTCACTGTCATATTTTTTATCTTCTTTTTCTTAGATAAGTCCCTTTAACATTTCCTATAATAAGGGCTTGGTGATGATGAACTCCTTGAACTTGACCTTATCTGAGAAGCGCTTTATCTGTCCTTCCATTCTAAATGATACCTTTGCTGGATAGAGCAATTTTGGATGTAGGTCCCTGCTTTTCAAGATTTCAAATATTTCTTTCCAGCCCCTTCTTGCCTGGAAGGACTCTTTTGAGAAATCAGTTGACAGTCTGATGGGAACTCCTTTGTAGGTGACTGTCCCCTTATCCCTTGCTGCTTCTAGAATTCTCTGCTTCATTTTAATCTTGGCTAATGTAATTACGATGTGCCTTGGTGTGTACCTCCTTGGGTCCAACTTCTTTGGGACTCTCTGAGCTTCCTGGACGTCCTGGTAGTCTATTTCCTTTCCCAGATTGGGGAAGTTCTCCTTTATTATTTGTTCAAATAAGTTTTCCACTTGTTGCTGTTCTTCTTCCCCTTCTGGCACCCCTATAATTCAGATGTTGGGATGCTTAACGATGTCCTGGAGGTTCCTAAGCCTCTCCTCATTTTTTTGAATTCTTGTTTCTTCCTCGTTTTCTGTTTGGTTGTTAGTTTCTTCCTTCTGGTCCACTCCATTGATTTGAGTCCCAGTTTTCCTTCCATCTCTGTCGGTTCCCCATGCGTCTTCCTTCATCTCATGTATTGTAGCCTGCCTTTTTTCATCTAATTTGTGAGCAAAATCAACCAATTCTGTGAGCATCTTGATGACCAGTGCTTTGAACTGTGCATCTGATAGACTGGCTATCTCTTCACGGCTTACAGGAATTGGCTCTAGGGCTTTCATTTGTTCTCTGGTTTGAGCCATTTTTTGGTGGGGTTTTTTTTGTTTGTTTGTTTGTTTTGTTTTGGTTTTAGTCCGGTCACGGCTATTACATAGTGAGGGGTGGAGCCTCAGGCGCTCCCCAGTGTCGGGCAGCCCAGTCGCTGGGTTGTGACGCTGTATGTGGGGGCGGGGTCTGAGAGGGAACAATGGCGCCTGCTCCGCTCTCTCCTGGATTCAGTCCCTTCCGTCACTTCCCCTTCACCTGGATTGTCTGTGCGCAGGAATGTGGGACCACCTGGTCAGCCAGCCACCTTGTGCGGCCTCACTGGGTGTGCACAGTTGCCCCGCTGTGCCCGGGGACCGTCAGCTGCTGCCTGTGCACCTGGGAACTGCCAGCCGCTGCTGCCTGCATTCCCGGGTCTGCACCTCCACTTTTTCCTGCCGCAACTCTGCCTCTCTTACTGGTCTGGATGAATGGTTGTTGGACTTCCGTACAGTTCAATTTTCTATAAGTTCTGGTTGTTTTCTTGTTTTTAAATATTTATCATCCTTAATTTTGATTGTGAGAGGAGGCACAGTGTGTCCACTTACACCTCCATCTTGGCCGGAAGTCTAAATTTATGGTTTCATAGGGTTTGTATTCACTCTAGTATGTGGAAATCCTAGGTATAAAATAAATCCATTCTTATTCTCTCTCTCTGCCTCTGCCTGTCTGTCTGTCCCTTTCTCTCTTCCTTTTCTTCTCCCTCTCTCCTTCTCTCCCTCACTCCATCCTCTCTCCCCTTGTTGGTTCATTGGGGTGTGATATAAAACTGGCCTCCTTATGCAGAGGGCAGGGAGAGACCAAAGAAAAAGCAGGCCACTCCAGATTGGCAGGTAGCAGTGTTTTTGTTTCATTTTATTTTGGTTTTGTTTTTTCATTTGTTGAGGTAACATTGCTTAATAATTTATATATATATATATATATATATATATATATATAACATTGGTTAATAATTTTTATATATATGTATGTATATATATGAAATATATATATATATATTTCAGGTGTACATTGCAATGTAATATCTGTATACTGTATTGTGTGCTCACCATCAAAAGTCTGGTTTCCTTCCATTAACATATATTTGACCCTTTTTACCCAATTCACCATCCCTTGACCTCCCCCTTCTTCTCTGGTAATCACCATGCTATTGTATCTATGAATTAGTTTTTGTATTGTTTCATTAGTCTGTTTGTTACTTTTTTGTTTTACGTTCCACATATGAATGAAATCACTCAGCTTTTGTTATTTTCTGTCTTTTAATAAGCAAGGGAACTTATGATTCTTGTCTTAGATAGCTGCAAGAGCAATAGTTTTCCACACCTAGCCACCAAATCTTAAAAGTTCACATAGGGCCTTAACTGGGTTCACTCATATGCACAGGGGATATTCACTGTGTTCATTTATGTACACAAAAGGACTTAACTGTGTTTAGTCATGTACTTAGTCCAGATAGTTTCATCACCACATTACTATATCAAGGCTGTAACCTAGAGATAGCTTCTGGGAGTGGACACAGCAAGCAGAGCACACGTTCCAAAGATGGGGGGTAGAGGCACGAGGTGGGAGGCCTCCAATTGCCTGGATCCAGCTCCAGGGTCAAAATGGTAGTCATATCCTCTTGATAACCTTCCTCAACATTTCCACTTACTCCCTTCCCACCGGTCCCTGTCCCTACTGCTCTCAAGACAGTAAAACTTTCAGAAATGAAGGAGGATATCACAAACATCAATTCTTTTCTGTATTTCTCTTTTCTCCTCATTCTTGAAGGCTTTACTTAGCAATTTGACAACAAATCTGCCTAATGCTGGCTTGATATCAATGTAAAGACTGAGTATATTTACAGAGGAAACAAGTTATGTGCAAATATTTATATTAGTAAGGTTCCAACTTGCAATTCTATGACAGGAACAAAGTAATCCACGGTCTAAATGCTTCTGTAATTCTGAGAAAAAAATTTATAAGACAGACTTTATGAGAAAATGTAGCATAAACACAATCCACACATGAAATCCATGCATGAATCCAAACACATCATGTCGTACCAACAGTCAACAACTGCATAAAACAGATAAGAAGGACTCAATTTAAACAAATGATTTTTTAGCTGAAAACTAAATTGCAAACATGACCCATATTTGTACTGTAATATAGATGTTCTATAGTATAAGTATTGTCAGATCATATTTGTTACCCTGTTTTATTTTTCTTTTTAGCAGTTAATATTTCCATAATGTATAATTCATATATCACCTGTTTCTCTGCTAAAATATTAACTATATGAGTGCAGGGGCACAAGGGAAGTTTTTCTTCACTGCTATATTCTTAACACCTAGAAAAATGCCTGACTTACAGTTTGCACTCAATAAAAATAGGTTACATGAATGAAAGAGGAAGGAAAGAAAGTAGTCCTTGGAAGTTAATATATAATTTCTTCAAAAACTTTTAAAATACCCTCTTACATACTTTTTATTTTCAAAATGCTGATTTGATTTAAGTGAAAATTAAAACACAATATCTTTTAAATGACAGTGGCAAGCCACAGGATGGGTAATAAAATATCATGAATACCAATATGCCTGTCTCTGGTTCAACTTTTCTGTCATTTCACAGTAATTATTATGAATTAAAGTGTCTTAAAGTAAACCAGCACTAAATGAATTATCTCAACTTCTGGTTTTATGAAATAATAATAAAAATTAAGAAATACAATTTTAATAATGTATTTTGAACTTCAGGACAGAAAAAAGGAGTTTCGAAGGCAATTTTGTCTTTCTTGAAAGTTTTTTTAAATTAAAAGTTTCAGAGGTAGGCCAATGGCAAAATGCCAAATTTTCATACTAAGTAATAACATTTATAGTAAAAATATCCCACCATAGAGGTACATCTATGAAGCTGGAGGTCCCAATGAAGTTGGACTTGTTGTTTGAAAATGTGTATGTACATTATCATATCTTTACATTTGTCTTCAAATCTTTATATGTAAAAATGATGTAGTGTTTTTTTTTTTTAAGATTTTTATTTATTTATCTTTAGATGGGAAGTGCAGGAGAGAGGGAGAGGGAGAGAAATATCAATGTATGGTTGCCTCTCGTGTGTCCCATGCTGGGAACTGGCCTGCAATCCACGCATGTGCCCTGACTGGGAATCGAACCGCGATCCTTTGGTTCGCAGGCCCGCGCTCAATCCACTAAGCTACACCAGCCAGGGCTGATGTAGTGTTTTGATTGCAGATATTTTAAAGATCAAAATGAGAAGTTTACGTTCTATTTACTTTTAAACATTTATGTAAATTGTGAGATTTTAAATGATGTTGTATAATATGCTATTAGACACTTCCACTTGAGACGATTAACTTATACCTGACATGTCATTATATTGATAAAAATATAAGAAGCAAATTTTTTTATGCATTGAAAACTAGTGCATGACTCACCCATTAGAAAATCAAAACAAGTGAAATGGGTCCTACTATCATCCTGAATTTCTGTCTCAAGTCATTTATTGACCCTGGCTAAAAGAAGGGGAACCCAAGCGAAGGACATATGTCTCACTGAACAAAAGAGAGATAAAACTGGAGTTCATGGAAACTAATATAGCTGTAATATGCAGGGCCAAGTAACAAACAGAATGTAAGTATGCAGAAAACCTGCTCTCAAATCTTAATAGTCTGTATTGAGTGTCTGTATAAAAAAATACCAATTCTTAGGGTATGTTCATTAGATCATGCAAAGAATGCTATTGGGCAAAACAAAAAATAATGATCATGGAGTTCTAAGTAGAAGAAACTTATCCAAGCTTTGTTAGAGAGATTTCTAGTTTCATGACCCAGAATGAAGAGACATTATTCAATATCCAGATCATACAGTAACTATCAAAACAAAGTTACACTTTTGGAAACAGCAAAACCAGCCCTAGCAGTATTGTCACTGAAATTGGCAAATTAGGGTACTCCCAAACCCTATAGAGTCATTAAAGTGACAATTAAACTAGCAGAAACTTACGTAATCAAAATTTTTAAAACTATGGATTTTAGCTAAGAATTTGCAACAATCAACAGAATGCTAAGTGAAAAAAAGAAGCTACTAACTTTCAGTAAGAGGGAATTGTGACATTTTAGTTACCTGCTATCACTCCCCATTCCCTCCCTAGCATGGTTGAGGTCATGGGGAGGGAGTACTGCATTTCTGGTATAGAATGTTAGCACACAGAGGCTATACAAATCATGTTCCAAAAGAGCTGTAGTTGTTTTTGGTCTGTCTGGCAACTTTCTGAGAGATTGGCAGAGAAGTTTACCTTTGTTTCTCTGCTGCCTTAGAACTTTCTTTGAAGCTGGAGCAATCTCTCAGATAGCATTTATTGAACATTTTCAAGGCAAATACACCAGACACAGCTACCTTAGACAAGGGATAAGAAGGGGACACTGACCCACAAACTGAAAAAAAAAAAAACTGAGAAGAGGGAGACAGGGGAAGGAGATACATGGGGAAATAAGGGCTTTGGAGAGCTCCCACATTTACCAGAGAGTTTAGAAAGCCATGTACAAGACTAGGACTGTACATATGCTCAGAAATTACCCGAGAAGATCATAAACTTTCACTTCTGGATAAACTTCATGCTCTGTGAAAATAGAAAGTGAAGGCTAAGGCAGAGATATAAGGGATCTGGGTAAGCATTTCTTTATCATTAGCTGACTAGTAAGTTAAAAACCATTCAAACTGAAGCACAAAAAATGAATAAAAAATAAATTAACAGCTCTTCAGTAACTTTTGAGACAATATCAAGTAATGTGATATACATGAAATTTTAGTCCACAAAGAAAAAAAATGATGCTGACTATGATGATGGTGATGATGAAGATGATAGTTTATGATATATGTAAAAGTAAAGTGAAATGAAAATTACACAAAGAAAGCATTAAAATATGACAAATTAAGTGGTACTCATGTTTGAAAGTAGATTGTCATAAGCTTAAGGAAATTGTTGTAAAGCCTAAACCAATAAATTATGAGATAAGAAATAAGAGAATAGAAGAAATTAAATGAAATTCGTAAAACAAAGATAAAACAGGAAAAGAAAGAAACCAAAAAAAGGAAAATGTGGAGAAAAATAAAACAAATAAGAGAGTAAGCTTAAACCCAACATTTTAATACTTAACTGTTGCTATGAAGGTCAATTGTCTATAAATATGTAGTCCTAAATATATGCAATTTACAAGAAACACAGGCAGAGTTTTCTTAAAATAAAAGCATGGAAAATATATATAGCATGAAAATAGAAATGTATTAATCATGAGAGGGCAGAAATGGCTATGTGAATTAGACCTTATTATAATGGGCATTAGTAGGGATAAAGAGGAACATTACATAATGATAAAGAGAGCAATTCATAAATAACATAATTTAATAACATATTTAAAAAACTAAAAGAGAATGTACTTAATAATGAAGTTTAAATTTAACAAAGAACAAGTTGATAGATTTAAAAGGAGAAATGGACAAGTCCACATTTATATTTAGAGATGTAAATACTATGCTCAGGGTAACTGACAGAATAAATAGAAAATCAGTTAAGATATAGAAGAATTATACAATGATATCAAACAACATGACTTAATTTACATTTAAATAATATTCCTCCTAATAACATCAAAATAAACATTCTTTACAAGTGTATATAAAACATTGATCAATATAGACAATATCCTAAAACATAAACCCAGTCTCCATGCATGTGAAAGGATTGAAAATATAGAGCAAATATTCTCAAACTACAATGTAATTTAATTACAAATTAATATAAAGATGACAAAATCCCAAATATTTTGAAATCACATAACACTATTCTACATAACCACAGGTCAATGAAAATATCAAAAGAAACTTAAGAAATATTTTGCAATGAATAGTGAAAACACAACATTACCAACATTTGTGAGATGTAGCTAAAACAGGCCTTAGAGAAAATTTTAGCGTGAAATATTTTTATTAATTTAAATTTTATATTTCATTTATAGTTTACATTCATTATTTTGTATTAGTCTTTCCTGCATTTTATGGAAAGGCTCTTTATCTAAAAAATGTATTTTTAGAGAGAGGGGAAGAGAGGGATAAAGAGAGGGAGAAAAACATCAATGTGAGGTTGCCTCTTGCACAGCCACAAGTGGGGACCTGGCCAGCAACCCAGGCATGTGCCCAGAATGGGAATCAAATCAGCAACCTTTGGATTTGCAGACCAGTGTTCAATCCACTGAGCCACACCAGCCAGGCTTGTGGAGGCTCTTTGTGAAATCTGTGTCACTCCTTCAACACTCAACTGTGAAGTGTACAACTGTGCCTCAACATTTATTATTTTTTCTCATGCACAGCCTCAAGATCAACCAGGGTTGAGAGCTTAGAGTATTCTGAGGTCTTTCCTTCACATGTGAACAGCCCTGGACATGAACATGGTCCTCTAGACTCTCAGGAATATGTTAGAGCTTTTTAAAACCTATGTACATTTTATTCCCCAATATTTTCTTCCAAGGTTTTTGAAAGAAAATATTGGGGAATATTTTGAAGAATAACATTTTCTCAACTGGTATCCATTGCCTCATGCATCAGTGACTAAAATATCTGCCTGCGAATGTTTCAGCAAACAATTTCCCCCCACCTTAATAGTGGCTTTAAACACTGTGTGACTTCTGACCTGTACAAAATACAAATCATTTCAGGTTGTTCCAGTCAGACACCAGATAGATCAAATAATAACAATTATGTGAAAATAAGGTCTATTTTGGTTCTGAGTTGGGGAGTATAAGATCATACTAGAGTAAGATATAATTCTCCAAAATTCATTGTTACTATTGATATTTAGCCACTTTTTTTAAAGTGGATTAGTGTAAGATGTCGGGTTTCTGCAAAGTTTTTGTTAACTTCTAAAAAAAGATAATTCTCACTGTTTGTTTTATTTTCTCATTAGTTTTAAGAATAGGAAGAATTGTATAGGTCCCTACTTTGCCATTTTCTCTGACATCTCCATATAACATTCTTCAAAATACAACAATATAAAAATGGAAACTGACTAGCAAGTGTTATGATATAGTAAAGGAAGGGTGCGTGTGTTTGCTTATTAAAGGGTAACATCAGGGATCCTTGTGGTCAAAGAATTGTTCTGTTCAAGACCTGTCCAGAAGGTGTCTAGCTATGTAATATGAAAAATAGGGACATTTATTGAAGAAGATACAAGATACAAGAAATACTGTACATAGGACAATGATGCCTCAGTCCCCTTCAAACTAGGCACATTGGGACCTCACACAGTCCTCCCAATTGCCATCAGCTGCCCCATTGTATTTTCCTGAATCTCACTGATGGTATGAAATCTCTTCCCTTTCAAAGGTTATTTCAGTTTTGGGAAAAGCTGGAAGTCAACAGGATGCCAAATCTGGGTTGTAGGGGACTGAGCCACCTGGGTGATTTGATGTTTTGCCAAAAAACTCTGCACAAGATGTGATGCATGAATGCACATTGTCGGGATGAATTTGCCAATCAGTAATTGCCCATAGCTGCGGCCTTGTGAATCATTCAAAGAATTTCCATGGAGGAATGTTTAAGCTTCATGCAAAATTTGATGCAGATGCGTTACTCTACTCACTCAGTCATTTTGAATGTGACTGCCACACAGTACACATGCTCATTCAGTGGCATCAACCACCCCCACTAACAAGTACAGTGAAATCATCATTATTCACACATGTGCATTCCAGTCCACTCTCCTTGGCTGCCAGTTTACATCAATGTCACAAAAACTTTTCTCATTTTACTAACAATGGTTAGATTTTTTTTCTGGAGAGACCTCATATGTGGAACCACAAAAGACCCTGAATAGTTTCAGCAATCTTGGGAAAAAAGAAAAAAGTTGGAGGTATCACACTACCTGATATCAAACTATATGACAAGACCATAGTAATCAAAACAGCATGGTATTGCCACAAGAACAGGCATGCAGACCAATGGAACAGAGCAAAGAGCAAAAATATAAACTCACAACTTTATGGTTAATTAATATTTTACAAAGGAGGTAAAAACATACAATGGGATAAAGATAGTTTCTTCAATAAATTATATAGGGAAAAATTGAAACTAGACCACCAAATTCAATCATATACAGAATAAACTCAAAATGGATTAAATACTTAAATATAAGGTACAAAACCATAAAAATCCTAGAAGAAGAGAGGCCATAAAATTTCATACATTTCTTGTAGCAATAGTTTTGCCCATGTATCTTCTTGTACAAAACAAATAAAAGAAAAAATAAACAAATGGGATTATATCAAACTAAAAGCTTTTGCACAGAAAAATAATCATCCATAAAATGAAAAGGGAACTATCTGAATGGGAGATATTTCCCAATGATACATCTGATAAGGGGTTTATTTCCAAATTATATGAAGAATTTATGAAACTGAACACCAAGAAGACAAACAACCCAATTAAAAATGGGTAAAGGACCTGAATAGACACTTCTCCAAAGAGGACATACAGATGGCTAATAGACATATGAAAAAATGCTCAATCTCACTAAACATCAGAGTTGCAAATTAAAATGACAATAAGTTGTCACCTCATGCCTGTCAGAATGCCTATCATTAATAAATCCACAAACAACAAATGCTAGTGAGGATGTAGAGAAAAGGAAACTCTCATTCACTGTTGGTGAGAATGCAGACTTATGTACCTACTGTGGAAAATAGTATGGATTTTTCTCAAAATCTTAAAAATGGTACTGTTTTATCAGAGGTAAAGTGGTGTGGGTGGAGTTAGAAGAGTGTGGATGGGGGATAATTGGTAGAAGGAGGCGTGACTTGGCAAGGTGAGCACACAATACAATATACAGATGATGCATTGTAGAATTGTACACCTGAAACCTACATAATTTTATCAATCAATGTTACTCCAATTAATTAAATTAAATTAAATTAAAACATAAAATAAAAATGAAACTGTCTTTTGATCCAGTGATGCCACTTCTGGGAATTTATCTGAAGAAACCCAAAACAATAATTCAAAAGAATGCATGTTCATTTCAGTGTTATTTACAATCACCAGGGTATGAAAACAGCCCAAGTGCTCATCAGTAGATGAGTGGATAAAATGTTGTGGTACACTTATACAATAGAATACTACTTGACTATGAACAATAAGGAAATTTTACCTTTTGATATAGCATAGATGGACCTGGTGATTATCATGGTAAGTGAAATATGTCACTCAGAGAAACACAAATACCATATGATCTCACTTTTATGTAGAATCTAATAAACAAAGCAAACTGACAAATTAAATAGGAACGGAGTCATGGATACATGTAACAGATTGACAGCTGTCAGATGGGAAATGGGCTGGATGAAAGAAGGTGAAGAGAGTAACACATACACACAGACAACAGTGTGGTGATATCTGGCGGGGAGGGAAGGAGGTGTGAGTAGGTGGAGACTGGCCATAGGTACTGAAAAAGACTTTGCTTTGGGCAATGGGCTCATGATGCAGCCTGCACATGATGTTTTATTGAGTTGCACCCTTTAGACGTGTATGGTTTTCTGTACCATATGCCACCCCAATAAATACAATTAGAGAGAGAGAGAGAGAGAGAGAGAGAGAGAGAGAGAGAGAGAGAGAGAGAGAAAGAGAGAGAGAGAGAGAGAGAGAGGGAGAGAGAGAGAGAGAGGGAGAGAGAGAGGGAGAGAGAGAGAGAAGAACTTTGCTAAATCTATTGTGTAGAATTCTGGTGTCTTTTTCGAAATCTTATAATGCCATTTACTCGAGGAGCATGTTGGCAAATATAGTTTGCAAGTATCTATTTTAAAACAATATACATACGTTCTTTGAATAATGCAGTGTTTTACTTTGTTTGCAAGTGACTACTTAAGAACTTTAAGGCTAAATCTATCCTAACTTCATACCAAACACTAATTTGAGGTCTCTCCACTAATTTAACCCTAAACTTAAATTTAATCCTGAACTCAAACCAAACCCTAGATTAAATTATAATCATTGTCATAATGCTAATTCTCACACTAACTGAAACAATACTCCTAATCTTAACTTCTACTAAAACCAAACCATGAAGTATAATATCAACACTAGTGTTCCCATAAGTAGTATAACCCTAAACAAATTCTAACACATGAAGGTAATTCTCTCTCCGTCCACAGGTTTAAACTTAATAACGACTCTAACTTTGTCATTCTCTAAACTGATTGGAACTTGAAAACAAATCCCTATTGGAACCTCAACCCAAAGCTACTCCCTAAAACTAAAGCTAATCCTAACTCAATTCTTAAACTCAAACATAATCCTGAGCATATTATATTTTAAGAATATAGTAGCAAACTACAATACTATGTTCAGTATAATATTCCTCAGTAAACGCAACTCTCATGTTCTGTAATACATATAGTAAGTGTATATGAGCTATTTGTCATAAAAATATACTTGACTACATAGTGGAAATATATACACACGTACTGGTTTTGATATTGTAGTATAGTTTTGCAAGATATTTTTGGAGGGAATTGGTTTGGTGGGCTTTCTATTGAACATTATTTCTGGTACTACACAGAAAAAGGAAGACTGTGTGAAGACTTTTCAGACAAGCGGGAAAGGCAATTATTTGTTCTTTGTTTGACAAAGTTGAATAGCTCCAGATTATTAGGGTCAAGTATGCATGTTTTATTGTGTACAACTGTATGTTAATATACTATGATCTAATTTTTTTAAAAGTTTAAATAAACTATTAAGGAGGTTGAGTGATAGGAAAGATACAACAAAAATAGAAGTGTTTGGAAGAAATTAGTCTAATTGCTTCTGTTTTTAGAATGGTTAAATAAGTACACTTTTTATATCTGTGCTATCCAACACTTTGAATTATTGAACAGTAATGCAATACATCCAGTGTATGATCTCTGTGAGTGGGAAATTGAAAATACATGGATAATTAACCCTTTCTTGGTTTATTTAGTCATTCATTTCACAAAAAGCTTTTAGTATAAAAAATGCAGGAGGAGAAGCAAAAAAAAAAAAAAAAAAAACAGAAAATAAAAAAATAGCCATTATCATAATTCTGTCTTGCAAATATACCATCCTAAATTTGTCAACATGAAGAATAAGCACTAAATTAATATAATGCTTTACTCTGGTAATGTTTTCTTGAAATACTATTCATTTCTTACTTGCTGTTTCCAATTTAGATTTTTTTGTGTGTGTTAGGATTTGTTCTAATGTTTCAACTGAAGAGTCCCACATAACCACGTTGAGAAACAATGTTTAGTGCTATGGTTCCTGCTTATAGCTTTACTGTGATTTTACTGGATAATTTTCACTAGTCATTACAATTGCTCTTGCAAATTTCTTTGGGAAGCATGCTTTTAATAGTATGAAAGTCTCCTATCTCTTGCTGTGTGAAAAGGACTCTTGCTGTGATTAAACGTGGAGCAAAAAGTCACTCACCGCAGGTCTAGTGGCATTCAATACCCATTCATGCAGAGTAAATGGGACTGGTGGGCTTTCTACTGAACATTATTTCTGGTACTACACAGAAAAACAGAAGACTGTGTGAACCTTACACAGATGGGCTGTTATGACTTTTTGGACAAGCAAGAAAGGCAATTATTTGTTCTTTGTTTGACAAAGTTGAATAGCTCCAGATTATTAACATTTTCACTTTTACAGCTGTCTCAATTTCCTCTGCGTGTACTCAAGCACAGATATTTGTTTGCTATGTTTTTCCTGTTATGTCTTACCAAAACAAGCAGAAAATTGATAGAACAACTACTTGCAAGAAGAGGACAAAACCAAAAATGGATATTGGGTTAAAGAATGATAAAATCTCATGGTGTAAGAATCTCTCTCTCTTTCACACACACACATACACACATACCCACACACATGTGTGTGTACACTTGCTCTGTGTGTCCTAAGTGTAATGATATATGTTATTAGATGTTTAGTAGTTGTATTTTAAAAATAAGAAGAAAATAGTGACAGAGACAAAAGTAAAAAAATTAATTGAGAAAATTTTAATGGATGACATAGAGTCATATGTATCTTTTTATCTCAAATTATATACACTATGTTATAATGTAGTCCATCATAATATAGCCAGCTGACAGCTGAGGAAGATTATATAGTCTCAGGTACATTTTGTAAACAAAACCACGTGAAATATTGAAGCAACGCATTTGTGTATTAATGGGATAATATGGTGTATCATTGAACTATTGCTTTAGACATAGTAACATCCATGTTCATTCAATCAATTCTTAACAAGGTTTCCAAAATTGCTATATCAATTGACTGTTCTGAAATCATTTTTAAATACACAAAATTTTATTTTCTAAGTAAAATAAATAAATAATGTAAACTAAGAAAATTCTATCAAAACTAAAAGTGTGAAAGAAGAGGTCACAGGTTAAAAGTTGGTAGATTTAAGAAGGGTTAGATACATTTACCAATAATATTTTTGATAGTTACAAAACAAAAATATCTGGTCTTTATATTTTATCTTTGAATGTAATGCTATAACTGGAAAACTTTCTGTTCTAAAAATAATTATTTTTCCATGTAAAGGGGTAATACATAGGAGAAAATAAGTTATGTTTGTAAATAATTTTTGTTGTTTTATTCACGAGAATTTCTTCCACCCTTGTCCTTGCCATATTTCTCTGCCCCGCTGAATTTGCTCATGATCATGTGACATTTGCTGCCTGTGAATAGCATTCAATTCAGCTTTAAATTTAATAGTGTGGTCTGTAGCCCATTGCCTCTCAATCATTGAAAAGTATGGTCCTCAATCATCAAAAAAGGTAATGGATACATTAGTTCAGTTTAGATTTCTGAATGGGAAGATATGTGGAGACACAGTTAGCCAAACCCAATTGAATGCTGCTCATATACTGGCCCAGTAGAGTCCAGTGAGGCCAACATATGCCAGCAAAATTTAAGGGAATTCAGTAGAGTTACAGGGGACCTTTAACCTTAAAGCAACACAAATTAGAAATAAAAATTTAATTTTTAAACCTCTGACAATATATGGCTGTTTGTTAAACTATCAACATAGTAAAATCACATCAATGTGACCTTTTAATACTACTTTGAAGTTCCAATTTCATTTTCATAGTCACAGCTGGACTGTAACTTGTAAGGTCAATTCTGTCGTATTGGCTCACTGGTATAATCAATTGCTATATCGATCATAAAAATGCAAGAAAATCCATAATTGATGTCCTTATAAGGAGTTTTGTTACACTACTCTTAGAAAAACTACTAAAGAATTTATAAAAGTAAACTAATGACTGAGCTTTTGGCCTTAATTCTAATCAATAAACTTGATTACAAATAAAATTTGATAGAAGTAATTAAAAAATGAAATCTATGAGTAAATCCTTTATTTGTTTTTAACTGTGAGGTATAGATTAAGATACATGTTATCAATATATAATATATACTCTTCTTAAGTAGTTAGAGACCAAGTTAACTTCATTTCTAAATAAGGATTTGATCATTTTAGTCTGAGACAGTTGATGATCATCACTAGAATTTTAGATCCAATTTCTCAAGATTGATCTGCCATATATTCACAATTCACAAAATTCTTTATTACAATGATGCACTCGATTTGTCTGAAAATGGGCATTCTTATTTTTAAAATATATGTCAATCATTACTATTTCTGTTTCTTTTCTTATGTCTTTCATACATTGCATGCAGAAGTCCAGAAACCACTATAAATAAGTAACATTAAGAATCACACATTAGAGGAAACAAACAAATAAGGAAGCTAAAATGATAATAAAAAGGTCAATGTTTGTAAAGATTGCTAAAGAGTATCTATCTCCTTAGAAACTTGACAACTCAATGTGCCCAGAATCATAATGCTAATCTCTAGCAGTGTGTTGCATTCAGGATTTCTAAAGTTAGATAGAGATGAATGCATTCTCAGCAAGCAGTGGAAGGCCTATTGGGTTACCTGAAACCAACCAGTGCCATGTAACAATAACCTTTATCTTGGTATTCACTTTTTAAATTTATCCCATACTGCTTCCCATTGTTGGCTTTGCATTTATTTACTTTTTAAGAAACTGAATCCAACAGAGATTGCATCCAAAACCAACTGTTACAGATAATACTCCTTAAATGCACATCCACAAACTGAGAGATTTGCAAGTCTTATTATTGATGTTGGCCTACATACCGATGAACTTCTGTTTCGAAAGTATATTTACAATGTGATTTACAGTGAAGGGAACTGTTATATTTTTAAGATAAATAAGTGGAAAAACCCACTCCAAATCACAAAATGACACAAACACTAAATCAAAAATCTTCCCTGTATTTCAGGTAATACTTGGAGACTCATTCATTCATTCACTAAAAATAATAATGAAAGAGTGCCTACTGGGTGCTATTCATCATTTTAAGTGAAAGGAATACAAAGGTCAGGAAGACATACAGGTCCACGTTTTCATGGAATATCCTTCATTTTCTACTTGGAGAGACAGAAACAAAAGCAAATTAATTAACTAGTTTATATTTGATGGTTGTAAGATATATTAAGCAAAACAAGGTAGTTTAGAAATAGAGGAAATTACATGAAGACCACCCCCAACATTTTTTTTTTTGACATTTGGTTTTCAGTCCATCATGGATTTTAGAACTCATCATTCCACTTTAACAAGAAGTATACAAATGAAAAATCAACAACTCTTTTGAGATCTATTAGAGAATTGAGCTCACGGGGCAAATCACTGCTCTCCAAATTAGACAAATGGCAAGTCATTTACATAGATCACACTTTTCTGAGCAGAGACCCATAAATAGAAATCTAAAAAGGAACAACTACCAGAACAGGAAAATTAAACTGTAATTGGCAAATTGCTTAAGGCTCAACAAATCTGACAGTCATAACTTCCAGAAGGTATTGGTATTAGGAGGAGAATACACACACTTTTGTGACTTTTACCACCAGGTTCTCATAGTTAAGATCAGAGAAAAATGTCTTCATGATTCTGCCAAAGGGAGAGGAAAAGTAGACATTCTGAAAGATAGCAGAGTGTTCTGTTCTTCTTAAGGAGGGCTGCCCTCGAAATAAAATAATGTACTAAAGTCCAACCTATTGGAGTTTCATCAAAGCCTAACTGACCTGGTAGAAATGAAATATCTAACTCCAGCTTCTTCTAGCCAAAATTTTGTCCCACCTAAATGGATGTGAGAATGTAAGTACTTGTGAAATTTACAGTCCAGGGGCATAAGCTTACTAAAAGACTGAGACCTAATCACAGAATTATAGAACAGGTTTACCCTATATCTCACTGGCATTTTACTAAAGGTTCATTTACCATATTATTTTTACCCAGTACATTATGTCCAACTGTCAAAAAACATTGCATACTGAAAGGAAACAACAGTTTCAGGAGACAGGGAAAACATTAAAATAAGAGTCAAATATGGCCAGGATATTAGAATTATCAGACAAGCAATTCAAAATAATTATGATTGGCATATTAAGGTCTCTAATAAAAAATTAGAAAACATGCAAAATAGTTGAGAAATAGCAAGAATAATTGTGAGAAAAAAGAACAAAGGTGAAAGTACCACACTCCCTGACTTCAACCTATACTGCAGAGTGACAATAATCAATACAGCATTGTATTGGGAGAAAAGCAGTCATACAGGCCAATGGAACAAAACTGAGAACCCAAAAATAAACAGACATGCCATTTTTCTTATTTTTAATGAATCTAATAGATAACCATTTGTTGAAAAGTATAACAGCAACAGTGTACCTAACGATTATTACTTATATATAATTGAAATAAATAACAGAAATACTACAAGGTATGGGAAGGAAAATGCTTAATGAAAACCAAAAAAAAAAAAAAATGGGAGAAAAGTTTGAGGAAAAATAAGAAGAAAGAAAATGTTAACACATTGAAAAAAACATATGTAGATGATAGACCTTAATCCACCTATAACAATAATCAGGCAGAAAACTGTACTTGAACAGCAATTAAAATTAAAAAACACAAAAATCACTTTTATTTATTTATTTTATGTTTTATTGTTGTTCAAGTACAGTCATCTCCATTTCCCCCCACCAGGCCTCCTGCCCCACCCATCCCCACCTCCCACCCTCAAACCCACCCCCTTTGGCTTTGTCCATGTGTCCTTCACACATGTTCCTTGATGGTCCTTCCTGTACTTTCCTCTGTTATCCTCCTCCCCCTTCATCTCTGCTTACTGTGGGTTTGTTCTTTATTTCAATGTCTCTGGTTGTATTTTGCTTGTTTGTTTGTTTTGTTGATTAATTATTTTTAATATCAATGGTATAAATACACAAAATATGACATTGATTGTCAGAGTGAGTGAAAAATCTAGGACCACCTATATGTTGTCTACAGAAATGTAAATATAAATATACATACAGTGAAAGTGAAAGGATAAAGATATACTAAGGTACAGTAATCAAAAGAAATCTAGAGCAGCTATGTTAATTTCAGGCAGAGCTGACTTCAGAGCAAGAACATTATCAGAAATAACAAGTGACATTATATAAAGGGGTCAATTCACCAAGAAGGCAAAACAAACCTTGATTTATGCATCTAACAATAGATCATTAAACTATATCAGGAAAAGATTGTTGGACCTACAAGGAGAAATGAATAAAATTAATATTATAACTGAAACACTTAACACTTCTCTATCAGTTATAAGCAGATACAGCAGACAGAAAATCAGTGAAGACATAGCTGAACTGAACAACACCATTAATTAACTAGATATAATTGACATACGAAAACTAGTTTTTCTGACAGAAAAATGCACATTCTTCTCAAACTCACAAGGAACATTCACCATGATAAACCATATTCTGTATCATAGACACATCTCACCAAATTTCAAAGAATAGAAAATGTACAATGTATGCTTCCAGACAAAAATGAAATTAAACTAGTGAATAAAAACAGAAAGTAAGTAGGAATATCTCACAATTTAGGAGATTAAACAATGCACTTTTATTGTTTGCTTTAATTATGGACAGCTTATTATATGTCAAATTACCTTGATAAAGTTGCTTTAAAATGGTGTTTTTAAATAAAATAATGATACAAAAACATCATTATTCAAAAATATTTTATGCCACAAATATTATTTTTTTACATCTTTTATTGGTGTTCAAGTAAAGTTCTCTTCATTGTCACCCCACCACAGCCCCCTGCCCCACAAATGCCCACCTTCCACTCTCAAACCTACCCTCTTTGGCTTTGTCCATGTGTCCTTTGTACATGTTTAAATAACACAAGGGTCAGTCCTATCTGGTGTGGTTCAGTGGATTTAGTATCAGCCTGGAAACCAAGGGGATGCTGGTTCGATTCCTAGTTGGGGCACATGCCTGGGTTGCAGGTCAGATTTCCTGGTGTGGGGAGTGTGAGAGGCAACCACACATTAATGTTTCTCTTTCTTTCTTTCTTCCTTCCTCTCTTCCCCTTTGTCTAAAAATAAATGGATACAATCTTTTAAAAATAAATAGATAACACATGGGTCAAATAGAAATATCAGAGAAGTTTTAAAATATTTCACCCTAGTAAAAATGAAAACACAACTTCGAAAAACAGAGTGAAAGCAATGCTTAAAGAGAAACTTATAGAATGGACTACATATGAGGTCTATCCGGGAAAAGTCCAGCAATTGTTAATATAACAAGAACAGTTTGGATGACTTCAATGTAACCCGGCAGCCAAGGAAAGTGGATTGGAATGAGCGTATGTGAGCAAAGATGACTTCACTGCACTAGTCAGTGGGGTGGATAGATGCTGTTGAGTGAGCTTCTGTACAATGGTGCTTTTGCATTCAAAATTTCTGATGGAATGTATGGGTTAATAATGAGATCAAGGAAGAAATCAAACAGTTTCTGGAAACAAATGAAAATGAACACACAACAGTCTAAAACTTATGGGACACAACAAAGGCAATCCTGAGAGGGAAGTTCATAGCGACACATGCCCACCTAAAAAAAAAAAAAAAAATAGAAACATTTCAAATAAACACCCTAATCTTACATCTAAAGAACCAGAAGAACAATAACAAACAAAGCCCAGAGTGAGTAGGAGGAAGGAAATGACCAAGAACATAGAATTAAATGACATAGAGATTAAAACAACAACCCAAAGGATCAATAAATCCAGGAGCTGATTCTTTGAAAAGATAAGCAAAATCGACAAGCCTTTAAGTAGACTCATCAAGAAAAAAAGAGAGATGACCCGAATAAACACAATCAGAAATGAATGAGGTGAAAGTGCAAATGACACCACAGAAATACAAAGGATTGTAAATTACTATGGACAACTATACGCCAGAAAATTTAAAAAACAGGGTGAAATGGACAAATTTCTAGAAATATATAATATCCTAAAATTGAATTGAAGAAGAAGCAGAAAGCCTGAACAGACCAATAACAGCTACTGAAATTGAAGCAGTAATTAAAATAAAAGACCTGTACTCAGAAAACTAGACAACACAGCAGAAAGAAATCAAGGAAGACACAAACAAATGGAAGCATATAACGTGTTCATGGATTGGAAGAATTAATATCATCAAAATGTCCATACAGCCCAAAGCAACTTACAAATTCAATGCAATACCTATTAAAGTACCAATGTCATATTTCACAGACATAGAATAAACACTCCTAAAATTCATATGGAATCATAAATGACCCCAAACAGCTGCAGAAATTTTAAGAAAGAAAAATAAAGTAGAGGGATCATAATACCTGATACCAAACGATATTACAAAGTCACTGTAATCAAAACAGTATGGTACTGGCATAATAACAGGCACATAAATCAATGGAACAGAATAGAGAACTCAGAATAAACCCAAAACTGTATGGTGAATTAGTAATCAACAAAGGACACAGAAGCATAAAATATAATAAAAATAGCCTCTTGTTCAACAAACGGTGTTGGGGGATCTAGACAACTACATGCAAAAAAATGAAACTCGATCACCAACTTATACCATACACAAAAAAACTAAAGATGGATAAAAGACTTAAATGTAAGTTGCAACACTTTAAAAGTCATACAGGAGAACACAGGCAGGAAAATCTCAGATATTCCATGAAGCAATATTTTCACCAATATGTTCTCTATAGCAAGGGACATAAAGAAAAGAAGAAACAAATGAGACCTCATCAAAATAAAAAGCTTCTTTCCCAGTCAGGGCACATGCCTGGGTTGCCAGGCCAGTTCCCGGCAGGGGACATACAAGAGGCAACCGCACATTGATGTTTCTCTCCCTTTCTCCTTCACTCCCCCTCTAAAGATAAATAAATAAAATCTAAAAGGAAAAAAAATAAAAGCAATAAAACTCTCTATAAAAAAATAAAAATAAAAAAAATAAAAAGCTTCTGCAAGACTAAAGAAAACATGAGCAAAATGAAAAGGGAATCAATCGTATGGGAAAATATACTTGCCAATGACACCTCAGATAAGAGTTTGATCTCCAAAATATATAAAGAACTCACATGACTCCACTCCAGGTAGAAAAACAATCCAATTAAAAAATGGGCAAAGGATCTAAAAAGACATTTCTCCATGGAGGACATACAGAGGGCCCAGAGACATATGAAAAGATGCTCAGTATCACTAGGCATCAGAAAGATGCAAAGTAAAACCACAATGAGGTACCACTTCACACTGGTCAGAATGTCCATCATAAACAAATCAGCAAACAACAAGTGTTGGAGAAGATGTGGAGAAAAGGGAACCCTAACACACTGTTGGTGATAATGCAGACTGTTTTAGCCACTATGGAAAACAGTATGGAATTTCCTCAAGCAACTAAAAATGGAATTGCCTTTTGACCCAGGAATACCACTGCTGGGATTATACTCTAAGAATCCTGAAACACCAATCCAAAAGAACCTATGCACCCCAATGTTCATAGTAGCATAATTTACATTAGCCATGTGCTGGAAGTAACCTAGGTGCACATCAGTGAATGAATGAATCAAAAACTGTTGCACATTTACACAGTGGAGTATTATGCAGAAGAAAGAAGGAGCTTCCATGCTTTACGACAGCATGGATGGACCTGCAGAGCATTATGCAAAGTGATATTAGCCAGGCAGTGAAAGACAAAAACCATATGATGTCACCTATAAGTGGAAGCTAATCAACAAAAGAAACAAGCAAGTAAAACAGAAACAGAGAGATTGAGATAAAGTACATTCTGACAGTAAGCTCAGGAACAAGGGGGAGGGAATTAAGGGGGAAAAGAAGAAAAAGGGTTGTCAAGGAACATGTAGAAAGGATCCATGGACAAAGCCAAAGGAAGGTAGCACTGAGCATGGGAGGAGGTGGTGAGCAGGATGGTGGAGGGCGTTGGGAAAATGGAGACAACTGTACTTGAACAACAATAATAAAATTTTAAAATGTCTGAGCAAATATAGCAAGTAATCTGCATCAAATTTTGCTTTATGCTTGAATATTCCTCCACAAAAATAATTTGGATGATTCAGAAAGCCACAGCTATGGGCGACTGACAATTGGCAGCTTCATCATCACAATGTGCCCACTCATGCATCACATCTTGTGCAGTTTTTTTGAGAAACATCAAATCACCCAGGTGACTCCGCCCCACTATAGCCCACTTTTAGTGCCCTGTGACTTTCGGCTTTTACCAAAACTAAAATCACCTTTGAAAGGGAAGAGATTTCAGACCATCAGTGAGATTCAGGAAAATACAACAGGGCAGCTGATGGCGATTGGGAGAACTGTGTGAAGTCCCAAGGTGCCTACTTTGAAGGGGACTGAGGCATCATTGTCCTATGTACAATGTTTCTTGTATCTGGTATCTTCTTCAATAAATGTCTCTATTTTTCATATTACATGGTTGGATTCTTTCTGAACAGACCTTTAAATTATAAAACAAGAAAGTGCTAAAATTATTAATCTAAATCTCTACTTTAGAAAACCTAGAATAAGAAGAACAAATTAAATCCAATGTAAGCAAAGAAAATTTAAAGCAGTAATCAGTGAAACAGGAAATCGATAGAGGAAATCAACAAAACCAAGATTTGAGTGTCTGAAAAGATCAATAAAATTCATGATACTCTAGCCAGACTAACTAAGATAAAACAGAGAATACTCAAATTATTTATCTCAGAAACCAGAGAGGGGACATCACTATGGACACAACTTTGATAATTGAGATGAAATGAACCAGTTTCTATAAAGATAGAATCTGCCAAACCTCATGCAAAAACTGTACAATATGAATAGTCTTGTGTATATTTTAAACTTGAGTCAATAAATAAAAACTTTCCAAAACTGATAGTATCAGAATCAGACGAGTTCACTGATAAATTAGATCCAACATTTAAAGTAGAAAGTTTACCAATTCTCTATCATCTCTTCCAGAAGAGAGAAGAGAAAGGACTAATCCCTAACTCATTTGATGAGACAAACACTACTGTAATATCAAAATCATACAAGACATTACAAGAAAACTACTGAGCAGTAATTCTCATGAACATAGATGTAAAAACTACAGAATATTATCAAGTTAATTCAACAATGTATAAAATAATACATCATGTCAAAAGGGATTTATTTCAGGCAGGTAAGGCTGGCTCAACATTTGATAATATATTAATGTAATCAATCACATCAAGAAGCTAAAGAAAAAGCACATGATCACATCAGTAGATGTAGAAAGATAATTTGACAAAATCCAATGCTCATTTATCAAAAAAACTCTAAATAAACTGGGAATAAAATAAGACTTCTTCAAAATGGCAAGGAACATCTACAAAGTCTCATCAACTAATATCATACTTAATGGTGAGAAACTTTTTTGCTAAGGTCAGGAAGAATACAATGATGATCCCATTCACTACTTTTTTCTGTCATCATATTGGAAGATCTAGATAAAACAATAAGACAAGGGAAGAAAAAAGATATACTGATCAGGAAGGAAGAAATAAAATTCTTTGTTCATAGATCTCATGACTAACTATATAAAAAGTATGAAATAATTGAGAAAATAACTAAAAAAGAATTATAGGAAGGATTCAGAATATAAGGTTAATATACATAAATCAATCACTTTCCTATATACCAGCAATGAACAAGTGAAATTTGAAATAAAAAATGCATTGCTTCTCTGCCTTTTATCTAAGACCAAGTGAAATTAAAAGCACAAGAACATTTACCTTACATTAGCACCCCTTAAAATGAAATATGCAAGCATTTCTAAATAAATCTAACAAAATATGTATAAGATCTATATGAAAACTACAAAACTCTGATGAACAAAATTAAAGAAATAACTAAGTAGAGAGCTATTACATGTTCATGGACAGACAAACTCAGTACTGTCAATGTGTCAGTTCTTCTCAATTTTATCCATAGATTCAATGCATCCAACCAAAATTGCAGCAAGTACTTGTTGATACTTACAAATGGATTATAAAGTTTAGATAAAATTTTCATAGAAAGACAAAAGACACAAACTAGCCAACAAAATAATAAGAAAAATGAAGTTGGAAGAATAACAGTACTCAATTTGAAGACTTAGTATAAAGGCTCAATAATAAAAGTAATGTGGTATAGGTGAAAGAATAGACAAATAGATCAATGGAACTGAATAGAGAGCCCAGAAATAGACCAACAAAAATATAGTCACCTGATGTTAGACAAAGGAATAAAGGTAGTATATGAGGAAGGAAAAGGTAGTTTTTTCAACACATGATGCTGGAACAACTGGATGTCTACATATAAACATATCTAGACTCAGACCATGCACACTTCATAAAAATGAACTCAAAGTTGATCACAGATCAAAATTTAAAATTCAAAAGTATAAGACTTTTAGAAAATAGCATAAGAGAAAATCTAGGTGACATTTAGTTTGACAATGAGCTTTAAATACAACTCAAAAGACATAATTCATGAAAGAAATATTTTGTAAATTGGATTTCATTAAAGTCAAACACTTTGCTTGGTGAAAAATACTGTCAAGGAAAATAGAATATAAGCCACAGACTGGAAGAAAATATTTGCACAAAATATATGTAATAAAGAACTCTTATCCAAAATACTTTTTAAAAACTTAAAACTCAACAATAAAAATTAAACGAGCTGTTTAAAAATGGGTTAAAATTTGAAAAGACAACTAAGTAAAGTCAATATACAGGTGTTAAATGAGCATATGTATTAATGCTTACCATATCATGTGATTAGAAAAATAAAAATTAAAACAACAATGTGATACTACTACAAACTTATTGAAGAGAAAAAAATCCAAGACATTGATACCAAATGCTGGTGCAGATGTGGAGAAATCAGAAATCATTCATTGCTAGTGTGAATGAAAAATGGCAGAGCCAATTTGGAAGAGTGTTTGGCAAATTTTTACAAATTTAAACATACTGTTACCATATGATCCAGCAATCATGCTCCTTGATATTTATCCAAATGAAGTTGCAAACAGATCTAAAAACATTTTCACATAGGTGTTTATTGCAGTTTTATTCATAATTGCCAAATCTTGTAAGCAACTAAGATGTCCTCCGGTATGTATAATAAATAAGTAGACTGTGGTACATCCAGACAATGGTATATTATTCAGCAATAAAAATTCACCTATCAAGATATGGAGGAAATTTAAACACATACTACTGAGTGAGAAAATTCCACATGAAGAGGTTATATATGGTATATTTAACTAGATGACATTCTGGAAAAGGCAAAACTATGGAGATAGTAGAAGATCAGTGGTTGTCAGGGAACAGAGAGGAAAATGAGATGAAGAAATATGTGTAACACAGAGGGTTCTCAGAGCAGTGGAACTGTTCTTGTATAACACTATAACAGTAGATACATGTCATTATGCTTTTGTCAAAACCCATATAATGTACAGCATCAAGAGTAGTGAATTTTGGGTAATAAGGATGTGTCAGTACAGTAACCTATAAAGGAAATACCATTGGATTACAACTAGATTTCTCAAAAGAAATCCTACAAGCTAGGAGAGAATGAAATCAAATATTCAAACTAAAAGGGGGAAATTACCAGTCAAGAACATATATCCAGGAAAATTAAGCTTTAAATATGAAAGAGAAATAAAGAGTTTTTCAGACATACAGAACCTGAGGGTATTTACTACCAGAAGACCTTGATTAGAATAAATTCTCAAGAGGGCTATTCACCCTGAAACCCAAAGAGAAAGACACACAACTATGAATAAAATCACCAATAGGTAGATGGAATCAGGATATTACAATTCTTTTTTCAAAATAAAGTTACTCTACACTTAAATATCACATAATGGTCAGTTAAAGTAAAACATTTAAAAGGAAAAGGAAGAAGATGGTGACAACAGCAATTTGAATAATTTGTGACAACAAAACCATGAAAGGGGAGGGTGCAAAGGTTTGAATTGTCAAAGAGATATGAAGGTAAGATGCATTCAGAATAAAAGGGACTACCTAATGGTAAACATACATAAAACACCCAAAACTGAGACACATTTCTTGAAAGATGAGGAAACAAAGAAAAAAATTATAGAATATTGCCAAGCTAAAACAACAGACAGAAACATAAGGGAAAAGAAACAATGGAGGCACAGAGCTACCAGAAAACAAAAGATGAAATGGTTATAGGAAATGCTCATATGTCAATAATCACCCTAAATATAAATGGATTGAACTCAACAATAAAAAGGCAAAGAGTAGCAGACTTTATCAGAAAATAAAACACAGCTATATGCTGCCTTCAGGAGACACATTTAATCTACAGAGACAAGGAGAAACTCAAAGTGAAAGGGTAGACAATAATTCTCCAAGCAAATGGCATCCAGAGAAAAATAAGTGTAGCCATACTTATGCCTGGGAAAATAGATGAAATGATTAAAAAAGTAACAAGAGATAATGATAACATTTTATAATGATAAAGGGAACATTACATCAAGAAGACATAACACTTCCTAATATATACTCTCCCAGTCTGGGAGCACTGAAGTGTATAAAGAAATTATAGAACTAAAGGGAGAAACTGACAAAAAACACTATCGTGGTAAGGGATACAAATATCCTTTTGACAGCTATGGATAGAGCATCTAAACAGAAAATTCAATAAAGAAATATCAGTCTTGCCCTGGCTGGTGTGGCTCAGTGGATTGAGCGTGGGCTGTGAACCAAAGGGTCATGGTTCGATTCCCAGTCAGGGCACACGCCTGGGTTGTGCGCCAGGTCCCCAGTGGGGGTCATGTGAGAAGCAACCACACACTGACGTTTCTCTCCCTCTCTTTCTCCCTCACTTCCCTTCTCTCTAAAAATAAAGAAATAAAATATTTTAAAAAAGAAAAAAGATCCATTCATTTACTGTGGTACATTTATACAATGGAATTCTATGCAGCAGAAAGAAAGAAGGAGCGCATACCCTATGCAACAGCATGGATGGAACTTGAGAGCATCATGCTAAGCGAAGTAAGCCAGGCAGTGAAAGATAAATACCATATGATCTCACCTTTAACAGGAACCTAATCAACAAAACAAACAAACAAGCATAATATAACCAAAGACATGGAAATGGGGAACATGCTGAAAGTCACCAGAGGGGAGAGGGGAGGGAATTTCAGGGAAAAAGGGGAAGGATTTACAGGGGGGGGTGGAAATGGGAGGGAGGTGGGGAGGGCTGGGGTGGCGGGTTCGGGTGAGAATAAAAGACAGAAAACTGTACAAGATCAACAATGAAAATAAAAATTAAAAAAAAAAGAAAAAAGAAATATCAGTCTTAAATTACTTCTTAGGCCAAATAGACATAATTGACATTTACCAACCCTTTCGTCCCAGAACAGCAGATTATACATTCATCTCCAGTGCACGTGGAAAATTCTCATGGATAGACCATACACTAGGATACAGAACCAGCCTCAACAAATTTAAGATTGAAATCATACCAAGCATATTCTCTCACCACAATGCTTTGAAATTAGAGATCAACTGCCAAAAGAAAGTGGAAGAAAAAAACACACACAAATATGTGGAGATTAAACGACATGTTACTAAAAAGCTATTAGATCAAATAAAAAATAAAATGGTCAAAAGATATATAGAGATGCATAAGAATGACAATATGATATATCAAAACTTTTGAGATGCAGCAAAAGCAGTAATAAAAAAGAAGTTTATGTAATTACAGACCTATCCTAAGAAACAAGAAAAATCTCAAGTAAACAACTTAACATTACATTTTAAAGGACTAGAAAAAGAAAAAAAAATGCAGCCCAAGTCAGCAAAAGAAAGGAAATAATAACAATTAGAGCACATTTAAACGAAATAGAGAACCAGAAGACTATACAAAAATTAATGCAACGAAGAGCTAGTTCTTTGAAAAGATTAATAAAATTGACAAACCTCTGGTTAGACTCACTAAGAAAAAAGAGAAATCAGAAATGAAAAAGATGTTACCACAGACACTGCAAAAATACGAAGGATCATACTAGAATACTATGAAATATTATATGCCATCAAATACAATAACCTAGAAGAAATGGCTAATTTCCTAGAAATGGATAATTTTCCTATAATAAATCACAAAGAACTGAAAAATCTAAGTAGACCAAACAACAGTGAAGAAGTTAAAATAAAGATAAAACACCTACCAGAAAGTAAAAGTCACGGACACGATGGTTTCATTGATGAATTCTACCAAGCATTCAGAGATTTGATACTTATTCTTTTCAAGATATTCTAAAGGATTTAAGAAGAAGCAATAATTCCTAAGACATTTTATGAGGCCAACATAACACTGATACCAAAACCAGACAAGAATAACAAATACACAAACACACAAAAATCTACAGACCAATATCTTTAATGAATACAGATGCAAACATCCTAAAGAAAATTCTAGCAAATTGAATATAATAATGATTGAAAACTAATACACCATGATCAAGTAGAGTTCAGTTTAGGAACACAAGGATGGTTCAACATATGCAAATCGATCAATGTAATACATAACATTGACCAATTAAAGGATAAAACCTTATAATCATAGCAGTAGATGTAGAGAATGCATTGACAAGATACAGCCTGCATTTATGATTAAAATATTCAACCAATTGGGTATAGAAAGAAAGTATCTAAACATTATAAAGGATATATATGACAAACCCTCAGCCAATATCATACTCAATGGTGAAAAACTGAAAGGTTTTCCTCTAACATAAGGAACAAGACAAGGATGCTCACTTTCACCATTCTTATTTGACATAATGCTGGAAGTCCTAGTCAGAGCAATCAGGCAAGAGAAAGAAATAAAAGACATCCAAATTGGGAAGGAAGAGGTAAAAGTATAACTTTTTGCATATGACATAATTCTGTATATAGAAAACCTTAAAGACACAACCAAAAGACTATTAGAAACAATAAGCAAATACAGTAAAGTTACTGGATAAAAAAATTAATGTACAAAAATCTAGTGCATTCCTATATAATTACAATGAAATTTCAGAGAAATAAATGTAAAAAACAATTCCTTTTCCAATTGCAACAAAAACAATAAAATACCTAGGAATAAACTGCAAAGAATTATCAAAAGAGACTGAAAAAGACAGAAATTGAAAGATATTTTGTGTTTGTGAATTGGAAGAATCAAGATAGTTAGATAGGGCACATTATCCAAAGCAATACACAGACTTAACACAATCCCCATCAAAATCCCAATGGCATTTTTAAAGAAATAGAACAAACAATCATCATATTTGTTTGGAACCTCAAATGATCCAGAATAGCCAAAGCAATCATGAGATAAAGGAACAAAGGTGAAGGTACCACACTTTCTGACTTCAAATTATACTACAGAGAGACAATAATCAAAACAGCGTGGTATTGGCAGAAAAACACTTAAATCAATGGATCAGAACTGAGAACCCAGAAATAAAGAGACATGTCTTTGGGCAAACAATTTTGACAAAGGAGCCAAAAGCATTCAACAGAGAAATGAAAAACACTTCAATACATGGTGCTAAGAGAATTAGAAAGCCACATGCAAAAGAATGAAACTAGAGAACTGTTTTTCATATATATATATATATGTGTATACACATATATATATATAAACTTAAAATGGTTCAAAGACCTAAATATAAGACCCCAAATAGTAAGTTACATAGAAGAAAACATAAGTACTAAACTTACAAACTTTTGTCTTTGAGAGAATTTTATGGATTTGATCTCCAAAGCAAGGAAAGTAAAGGCAACAATAAATGAATGGGACTCTATTTGTACAACAAAAGAAACCACCAACAAAACAAAAAGGCTACTAACCAAATGGGAGATAATATTTAAAAACATTTCCAGCAAGGGGTTAGTATCCAAAAATATATAAAGAACTCATACAACTCAACACCAAACAAACAATAACTGGAAACCATTATGCAAAGTGAAATAAGCCAGGTGGTGAGGGACATATACCATACCATCTCACCTTTAACTGGAACCTAATCAACAAAACAAAAAAGTGAGCAAAATATCACCAGAGACATGGAAATTAAGAACAAAATGGAGCTCCGGTGGTGCAATTGGTTAGCATGCGGTACTTATAAGAAAAAATGGACATTAACCAGATGGGAAATAGGAGGGTATAATGGAGGGAAGCGGGAAAGGGTTTTCAGGAACAACTATAAAGGACACATGGACAAAACCAAAGGGAGATGGAAGCAGGAGAGGGAGGTGGGGATGGCTGGGGTGGTGGGGAGTGCTGGGGGGTAAATGCAGACAACTGTAATTGAACAACAATAAAATAATTTAAAAAAATGGACACATGACCTGAACAGACACTTCTCCTTAGAAGACATACAAATGATTCACAGATATACAAAAAGTCCTAGCTATATGAGAAATGTAAATCAAAAACAGAACGAGATACCATCTCACACCTGTTAGAATGGCTATTTTCAACAAAACAGGTAATAAACAGTGTTGGAGACATTGTGGAGAAAAAGAAACCCTCATATGATATGCTGCTGGTGGGAATGTGAACTGGTACATCCACTATGGAAAACAGAAAAGAAGTTCCTCCAAAAATTAAGAATAGTGTTGCCATATGACCCAGCATCTCTTCTTCTGGATATCTATCTGAAACATTTGAAAACATTTATTTGCAAAGATATATGCATGCCTATGTTCATTGCATCATTATTCACATGGAAACAACTGATGTGTCCTTTGGTAGATGGTTGGATAAAGAAGATGCACATACGTAGTATGGAATACTACTCAACCATAAGAAAAAATGAAATACTGCCATTTTCAACTACATGGATGGATCTTGAGAATATTATGCCAAGCTAAATAAGTCAGATAAAAGAAGTCAAGAACCATATGATTTCACTCACATGTGGGATATAAAACTGAAAGCAACAAATGAACACATACATAAAGCAAACAAAAACACATAGATACAGACAACAATATGGTGTTTACCAGAAGGAAGGGGATGGAGAGGTTGTAAAGTGTAAAGGGGATGAAATATTGGTGACAGAATAAGATTTGACTTTGGGAGGTGGGCACACAATGCAATATGCAGATGATGTACAATATTGTAGAATTGTACACTGGAAAGGTGTATAATTTTATTAAACAGTGTCACTCTGACAAATTTAATTTTTTAATAATAAAATAGAGATAATAAAGAAAATAAAACAAAACAGAGAAAAGTAAGTAAACAAATTCAACAAACAAAAAGATCCAATCATCATTCCCAGTCTTTGCGGATTGCCTGTGTTCTGTGGGCCAACATGAAGGCTTAATGTTATCCAAGGTAATTTTGAGCATGTATTTTGCCTGAGTGTACATATGGCTTTTTAAATTTTCCCATGTACATGACTGCTTTTGAAAACCCACATTCCCCTAAATAGTACTACTTCCCCACTGTAGTTTCTCCACTGTAGTTTCTTCTCCAAGCCTTAGAAAATGGTTTATTTTATGGCTCTGTCCATAATTTTTTACTTCATGTATCTGTGAATCTATAGTCACCTTGCAGCTTTTATGAGAATGCTTGAAGCTTTTCCTACCTGTGTTCTATTTGGAGAAATAGTTATGAGGGCCTTACTTCTGGTATCCTCTAAGAATGTTAGAATAGCTGGACATGATAATTTGCTAACAAAATCTGCCTTCTCCCTGTGGTTCAAAGGAGGGAACTGGGAACTGGACTGCTATCACTTCAAGACCAAGACTGCCTTCCACCTGAAAAGTGTGGAAAAGAGTTGAGTAAAAATACAACTAAACTGTTCTACCTTTGTGAAGATGCCTTTTTCTGATCAGGTGTTCACTTGGTTTCTATAAGCCTTAGGCTGTTTTAGGTTGTTTTCTAGAGCCCTGACAAAAATGATTCAGAGTCCTGCTCACTTTTTTTCAACCTTTTTTTTGTTTGTTTGTTTTTCTGACCACCCTTATTTTTATTTTGATTTATTTCCTTGTGTTTATTTTCTGTTTCAAATTTTATTTTTCAATTACTGTTTACATTCAATATTATTTTGTATTTGTTTCACATTTATAGCATAGTGTTTACACGGTCATATATTTTACAAAGTGTTCCCCTGATATTTCTATACTCACCTGGCACCATACATTGTTATTACTATATTCCTTAAGCTGTATTTTATATCCCCATAACTATTTTGAAACTACCAATATGTACTTCTTAATCCCTTCACCATTTTCACCCAATTCCCCTACCACTTCCCTCCATAATAACTATCATCCATCTGTTCTCTGTATCTATGAGTCTGTTTCTGTTTTGTTTGTTTATATTGTCCATTATATTCCACATATAAGTGAAATTATATAGTATTTGTCTTTCTCTGACTTATTTCACTTAACATAATACCCTCTCAGTCTATCCATGCTGTAACAAATGGTAAGATTTTATTCTTTTTTAAGGTCGAGTAAATATTCCACCATATATGTATATGTGTGCATATATATATATATATATTCTCACCACTTTTATATCCACTCATCTGTTGATGGACACTTGGATTGCTCCCACATCATGGCTATTGTAAACAACACTGCAATGAACATAGGGACTGACCACTCTTATTTTTAATGTTTGCCAGATTTGTCATGAAATTTCACTTTCATCCATGTTTTATCTTTCTTTTAAAGGTTTGTGTATTTAATTAAACTTTTCAAATAACATTTTTTCAGCTTTAATTATTTTCCTTTTGCTTGTTTCTTATTTCATTGATTCCTGATTAGAGTTTATCATACCCTTCTATCTCCTCACTCTGGATTTATTCACAAGTTTTTGGAACTTCTTAAATTGGAGACTTAGATAATGTGTTTTTGCAATTTTCCTTTATGTCCATGATTGTTGTCACTTTCATTCACATAAATATATTTTATAATTTCCCTTGTGGTTAATTACTTCATTTGTGGGTTATGTAGATATATATTTCTTTCTTTTTAGAGTTTGGGTATTTTTCCAGGTTTTTTGTTTCTGGTGTCAGTTTAATTTCAATTATAATCAAATATATACTTTATAATTTTAGTATTTTTAAATATACTAAAACTTGTTTTATGGACCTGTATAAAGTCCATCTTGGATAATGTCCTATGTTCTCTAAAATAGAATGTGTACTCAGGGTTTGTTAGAGTACAACTTTATGAGTGTCACTTAGGTCAATTTTTAATTAATTAATTAATTAATTTTCATGATTTTATTTATTTTGACAATGTTCAAATGTTCTATATCCTTAATCATTTTTATCTCCTTATCTATCACTTATGGAGACAAGGATATTAAAATGTCAACTATGTTTGTAAATTTGTTTCCTTCGTCTTCCACATCTGACAGGTTTTGCTTAATGCATTTAGAAACCATAATTACGTGCATTCCCAATAAAAATCATTATTTTTAAATGAATTAACTATTTATATCATCATGATATATTCCTATTTTTGCATGGTAGTACTCTTGTTCTGAAGTCTAATTCTTCTGTTCTTAATATAACCTTATTGAAGTGCTTATGCTCATGGTGTACAATGTGTATCTTTTTCTACCATGTTACTTTCAAACAATTTATGTCTTTACACTATCTTTATTGTAGATAGTATTTTGTTAAGTCCTATTTTATATTCATTCTTACAATCCTTGTCTTTTAAATGGAGTGTTTTAACCATTTATATTCATTGTAAGCACTATTTTCTTTGGTTTTGCACCTGTGATCTTAAGGGGGTTCTTTTGCTTGTTTATTTTCTTGTTTTATTATTTACTTTTGTTTTGAGATCACTTTAGACTTAATCATGCATTTGGAAATAATAGTACAAAGAGATTCTAAGTATCCTTTACCCATATCCCTCATATTACTAAAACTAAGAAATACATATTAATATAATACTACTAACTAAATTAACAGACTTTGTTGGGATTTTATTATTTTTTCTAATGTAATTTTTCTGTTTCAGGGTCTAATCAGAGATCACATATTGTTGTAAGTTGTCATGACTCTTTGACACTTTTGAAAAGTACTTATTAGTCAGTCATTTTACAAAATACCCCTAAATTTCTCTATATCTGATATCACATGATTATATTGATAATGCATTATTGTTATTATTAGACAGAATGTCATAGAAGTAATGTATCTTTCTGTGTTCATAGAATCAGGTATTATATGATGTCAATATACCTTTTACTGGGCATGCTAACCATGATTTCTTGGTTGGCATGGTACTTGGTCAGTTTTCTCTTTTTTAACTAATAAATATTTTGGGGTAAGTAATTTAACCAATGTAAACACTCTGTTTCTCCTTAAAAATTCTGCCCAACAAATTTATTATTCTTTGGTATATCTTGCCTCAACAATTAGTAATATTTTGTTCTATTGGTGAATTTAAAGTTCCATCATTTCTTCTATACATATTACTTAGAATTTTTCTGAAATGAGAAGTTGTTTCTTCTTTCTCAATTACTTAGTTGTATTATTATGACTTCATGAATATTTATTAGTGAGGGGTTATAATCTAATAATATTGCTATTTATTTTATTGCTCAAGTTTTTCCAAGTTTGGCCATTTGTGAGTTCTTTCAGGTTGGCTTCTGTGCTTTTTCTTTATTTAACTTCATTAATTGCTTTTAGCACATCCTTATTTGTGAAATCACAAGATGTTCCTAATTTAGCTTGTACATTTTCTGCCACAGCCTGGAAGTCAACAACTTCTCCAAAAAGCCCTGGTGTCTTTTAGTGGCAAATTATATTTATAAACTAATATATGGTGGCTAGATATTTTCATTCCTACTGATGAGTCATTGTTTCCAGTCATCTTCCATGGGTAGAGTTAGAAAATATATGTATTAATGCTAACTAATGTACACACATACATCCCTTTTTATTTCTGAATCTATGTGTTTGTACACACATGTACAGTCGTGCTATACTTCTAACTCTAACCCAGCACCACTAATGTCCTTCTAGTTTATTCCCCTTTATATTTGTAATTTTTCATCCAACTGTTAAGAAAATAGGCTCTTATTTTTGCTACATTTACTTGTTTTTTCAATGGTGGGATATGAATGAAATAGTTTTGAAATTGCCCATACACTTCTGGAAAACAAATTTAGCAACTAAAGTACACTGTTTGTATACAATTATTTTCACATAACTATGCATTATCTAGTTAAAAACCTAGTTTTCCATAGTTTCTTAAGCCATCTTTTCCCCTCTCCATTCTCTCAACGTAGCTATGTGACTCAGTTGTAAAATAGGTTCATTAGTCACAGTCTGCATTCATTCTGGGATAATTCTGGGTTATTTTTTAATTTGCATATGATAAATTTCACTCTTTGTGGTGTAGCATTCTATAGTTGCTGGCAAGTGTATACAATAAACACCAGCACAATTTCTTACAGAATGGCTTTTTCACCTTCTAAATTTCCACATGCTCTCCCTCTGTGGTCTAATTATCTTCACCATACTCACACCTTGCAACAAGTAAATCATTTTCCATCCCAGTGTATCATATAAATGAAACCATAATACAAACAGTCCTTTAGACCTGACTTATTTCTTTTAGTAAAGTAGATTTAAGATTTATCCAAGATGATAAATGAATAACTAGTTTAATTGTTTTTCTTGCTGCGGAACACTTTATTCCATATACGTAGAACAGTTTATCCATTCACCTTTTGAAAAGCATCTGAGTTTAGTTTGGGGCAATTTTTAAAAAAAGTTTCTGTATTCATGTCCAAGTTTCTGTATGGATGCAATTAACATTTTTCTTGGATACCTACTTAGGATTTGGATTGCTAGACAAATAGTATGTGGTTCTTTAACTGCATAAGACACTTCCAAACTGTTTTCTAAAGTGGCTGTAACATTTTACATTTCTACCAGCAATGTATCAGAATTACAGTTGTTCAAGATCCTCTCTAACACTTGGTATTTTTAGGTTTTGTTTTTAATTTTAGTATTTTAATAAATGTACAGTGACATTTAGTTCAATTTCCCCAAATGGTGATCAACATTATTCACCATTATGCAATTAAATTAAAAACAAAATGAGCTATTTTTATATTCATACCAAAATAGCTAAAATTTAAAAAAGCTGTCAATTCTAAGCTTGATAAGGATGTAAAACAGCTAGAACTCTCATATGTTGTTTCGGTTGTGGGAAATAGTGTCACTGCTTTGGAGGAACAATGATTTCAACAGTATCTACTGAAGCTAACAATATTCTTATCTACACTGCATCCCAGCAAACTCATTCCTAGACAAATAATTCCACCTCCAAGAAAAATGAGTGCATATGTACATGTGTCCTGTGAAAGGCAAGTACAAGTAATTCATAGCAAATACATTTATAATGTACCCAAATGGAAACAACGTGTCAATCAAGAGTAGAATTAATAAACAGATTGTGGTCTATGCATTTGGCAATAACATGGAGAAAACACCTGCTGTATATAACTCTGTCAGTGAATTTCACAGGCATTAAATTAGTTGACAGAAGCCACAGAAAAACAGTAAAAAATTGGTACATAGTGTGTAATTGCTTAATATTTAGGAAGCAAAGCAAAATTTGGGTGGCATATAATGCAGTGGTTGACTGTGGTAGGGAAATTGATATAAAGGGACCTAAGGAAACTCTATGGTATAATAAATTGAATGGGGTGGTGGTTATGAGGTATATGCTTATGTGAAAATCCATCAACATATATAATTACTAGTATACCATCTGTGTTTATACACTAAAATATTATTATTATTGTTGTCTGATTTGTTTGCTTTACTTAAAGTTGTTTGTAAATGTAACTTTTAATTTAAGCGAATTAAAGATATAATGTGTAAATTTACTGTAAGGTCATAAATAAAGTCAAGGAAGGCATCTTTTGGAAAATATTTTCATCTTATTGGATGAAGAAATAAAGTTCTTAAAGCAGAGTCCTGAGAGAAAATGTCTTATTTTTTTACAATTTATTTTCTTGTTTGTAGCTGCTAATATTTGAAGATTCTGAAAAACATAAGGCTGAGAATTGTTGGTGGCCAAACAAACCTACAGAGACCTCATAGAAACATAAATATAAAAAATAAAAGAGATGCATCTACAATTACAAAGGAAAAGAGTGACAACAGTGAATTATTTTTCTTTAAATTTATTTAACAACATGATTAAAGTCAGAAGAAACTAGAAATGATAGCAATTGAGGGCAAGTGATTAAAGTAACAACCAGATAAGTAGGAAGTTTCAAAGCCTTATCACACTTGGTTTATGTTATCATTTTAAGATAACTGTTTGGTAAAAAAACAAATTAAAAATATAAATACTGTTTTTTTCTTTTTCTAGATGACGGCAATTTTTGTATTTTAATTGTTGTTCAAGTACAGTTTTCTGCCTTTTACCCCTATCCCAGCGCACCTCTCCAGTCCTCCCCACCTCCCTCCCATTTCCACCCCCCATAGTTTTTGTCCATGTGTCTTTTATACTTGTTCCTGTAAACGCTTCCCCTTTTCTCCTGAAATTCCCTCTCCTCTCCCCTCTGGTCACTGTCAGCCTGTTCTCAATTTCAGTGTCATTGGTTATATTATGCTTGTTTGTTTGTTTTGTTGAGTAGGTTCCTATTAAAGGTGAGATCATATGGTATATGTCTTTCACTGCCTGGCTTATTTCGCTTAGCATGATGCTCTCCAGTTCCATCCATGCTGTTGCAAAGGGTATGAGCTCCTTCTTTCTTTCTGCTGCATAGAATTCCATTGTGTAAATGTACCATAGTTTTCTACTCCATTCACTTACTGATAGGCACCTAGGTTGCTTTCAGCACTTGGCCACTGTAAATTGTGCTGCTATGAACATAGGGGTGCATAGGTTCTTTTGGATTGGTGTTTCAGGGTTCTTAGGATATGATCCTAGCAGTGGAATTGCTGGGTCAAAAGGCAGATCCATTTTTGTTTTCTTAGAAAATTCCATACTGTTTTCCATAGTGGTTGTACCAGTCTGCACTCCCACCAGCAGTGCACTAGGGTCCCCTTTTCTCCACAACCTCTCCAACACTTGTTGTTTGTTGCTTTGTTTATGACGGCCATTCTGACTGGTGTGAGGTGGTATGTCATTGTGGTTTTAATTTGCATCTCTCTGATGGCTAGCAGTACTGAGCATCTTTTCATGTGTCTCTGGACCCTCTGTATGTCCTCTTTGGAGAATTGTCTGTTCAAGTCCTTTGCCCATTTTTTAATTGGGTTGCTTGTCTTCTTAGAGCGGAGTCATGTGTGTTCTTTATATATTTTGTAGATTAAACCCTTGTCTGAGGTATCCTTGGCAAATGCATTTTCCCTTACAGTTGGTTCTCTTTTTATTTTAATACTGTTTTCTTAAGCCATGCAGAAGCTTTTTATTTTGATGAGATCCCATTTGTTTATTCTTTCCTTTATGTCCCTTGCTCTAGGGTACATATCAGTGAAAATATTGCAGCATGGAATGTCTGAGATTTTCCTGCCTATGTTCTCCTGTAGGACTTTAATCGTGTCACAGCTTATATTTAAATCTTTTATCCACCTTGAATTTATTTTTTGTATGGTGTAAGTTGGTGCTTGAGTTTCATTTTTTTGCATATAGCTGTCCAGCTCTCCCAACACCATTTGTTGAAGAGGCAATTTTTACTCCATTTTATGTTGCTGCCCCCTTTGTCGAATATTAATTGACCATAGACTTGAGTTCTCTGGGCTCTCTGTTCTCTTCCATTGGTCGAGCTGTCTGTTTTTATGCCTGGTATGCCATTACCAGGCTGTTTCAATTACACTGGCCTTGTCATACAGTTTGGTATCAGGTATTGTGATCCCTCCTACTTTGCTCTTCTTTCTCAAAATTGCAGCAGCTATTCGGGGTCATTTATAGTTCCATATACATTTTTGAAGTGTTTGTTCTATGTCTGTGAAATATGCCATTGGTACTTTGACAGATATTGCATTGAATCTGTAAATTGCTTTGGGTAGTATGGACATTTTGATGATGTTAATTCTTCCAATCCATGAACATGGTATGTGTTTCCATTTGTTTGTGTCTTCCTTGATTTCTTTCTTCCGTGTTGTGTAGTTTTCTGCATACAGGTCTTTTACCTCCTTGGTTAGGTTTATTCCTAGGTATTTTATTTTTCTTGTTGCTATATTAAATGGGATTTTTTCTTGACTTCTGCTTCCTGCTGTTTCATTGTTGGTATACAAAAATACCTTTGATTTCTGGATATTGTCTTTGTATCCGGCTGTTTGGCCAAATTCATTTATTAGGTCAAGCAGCTTTTTGGCCGAGTCTATAGGATTTTCTATGTACACTGTCATGTCATCTGCAAACAATGACAGTTTTGTTGAAGGCATTAAATTTACACCTGTAAATTTAATTCTGCTTAAAGAGGGGATATTAATATCAAGTTCTGAATATATCGTAGAATTGTAGCTCAGATATCAAGGGTATCTAGTCAAAACCTAGATTAAGAGAGTGATTTTAAAGACTATTCTATTGTATCACACAATAGCATGCTTAAAATATTTTGAAATATATCTATATCCCTCAATTTTTTTATAGTACATACAAAGTGGTTATTTATATGAAATAATGTTACAATTACTTGATACTGAAGAGTACCTATATAATCAATGACATATTGTTTATTCAAAATACCAATACTTAATTTCTCAGTGGAAATTAATAAAAGGTAGTGGGAAACTTTTTGCAAATAGTCAATTATTGAAAGTTAGACTAGTTGGAAATGTGTGGTAAATAATCAGATTACTATGGCCACAGAAACTTTGGAACTATCATCATCAGTGGTTTTAAGGTATTCATTTAGGCCAGTTTTCAGTAAAAGAGATTACACAATACACTTCTACGAGAAGAAAAAAATTACTTGCAGGGCCTGTTTTGTACATAACCAGCATTTTTTTTCTTATCAAAGTATTTTTGCTGCTGTGTTTACAAGATAAACTAACTGTAAAAGGTGCAAGTATCATAGTTTGTACTCAGCAAAGATCTGTCATTTTTATGTGTACTGCAAGGCAAATGGTTCTTCTACTTTGAGGTTACAATTTATCAAGCTGGCAGAATGAGAAATTTCATTGTTTTAAAAAATTTTATCATTAATATTAAATTTTAAGCAGTTAATATGGAAGAGAGGTTGAGCAAGCAATTTTAACATGAACTTATCAATATTGTAATCATTAATGACACTGATCCATGAAATAGAGATCATTTGGGTGCCTGGAACATGGACCGTATCTCTCACAAAAGATTTACGTGTATCAACTGCCATGAAAGGTTCCTGAGTTTGAGGAAAAGATGTAATGTAACAAAGTGGGATCTCCATATATAAAATTTTCATCAAAGTTGCTTCAAAATGAACACAGAGCAAAGACATAAGAGAATAAAACATTAATTATTAAAATTATACAATAATAGCTTCAACTTCTAGCTTATGTATCTCATAAGCAGGTTAAGACAATGATCTGTTTTAAGGTAGAATAGTGATACATCCATAAGTGGTTTCCAAACTACAATTTTTCAATATGCATGTTTGTTTTATGCAATATGGATATGAATGTAATCACTCTGCCAGAAATAGCTTCCAGTAGACTTAGCAGTGGTCCTGAGATGCTGGCTGCCAGATTCAGTATATCAATATTGAAAAAAGTAGCCAAATATTAGAAAGAGCTATTTGTATAAATAATTAATTAGTGAACAAAGCATGGGGGGAAAGAAATTAACAATATTATGTTATTGTGCTGGATGTCACATCTCTATGACTAATTATAAAACACATAATTAACTTTTTTAAGTATTTGAGCATACTTTCTAACTGTTACTACAAATGTGAAAGATATGTCTGTTTACGCTGGGTAGAGAATTGCATGAGAACTGGAAATGGAGTGGATTGTGTTGTTCTTTATCAATCCTATACTTTATATCTGAATTTAGATTACTAAAATACTTGAACAAGGGCTTCAATATTAATATTTCATCAAAGGCAAGATGGCTCAGATCATTAATTTGACCTTCCAAGCTCTGCACTCCTGAGTAAAATATGCATAATGTCCCCACAGCACGTGAGCATACACACATGCACACAACTGCTCCAGAAATAAAGTAATTTCATACTGTCTTTGTTTATCTACACAATTATCTGTCTTTAATTATCCTTGTCCCCTTTCATTTTATTTGAGAGAAATGGGCAGTCTACCCTCCTTTGTTTTTGTAAAGATAACTCTCTTATTATAACGGCAACAACAATAACAATGGCTTACTATATACCAAGAATTATGTCATGTTTTTTTCTTACAGTTTCTCATTTTATTTTAATAATCTCCCTATAATGTAGTTGTTGTTATTGTTTCTATTCTGCAAATGAAGAAACTGAGCCTTCAAAGTTTATTAGCTTTCTAAATTCATACAAAGATTAACTGGAAAGCGAAAACACCAACTCAGGTCTTCCAGTTTGCAGAGCCTGGAGTGTTAAATGCTAGATCATATTGTTATCCACGTCTATCCTGTCTAATGTTTCTGTGACCCTGAACCATGAATTATGAGTTTTCCCCACCATTCTCACTATTTTCAACGTCCCTACAATTGTACTTTTTCTTCAGTCTATAATTGTGTTTAAGTATTCACATTAAAAAAAGAAAAAATGAATGAGAAGGTGAAAGAGGAGAAACAGGTGAAGGAAGAGGAGGAGAAACCTCTCAACTGTGTTTCCCTCTCACTCATGAATTTATTTCCTTCCTTACACAAACTTCTTTACAAAGTATACTTCTCAACCAGCTTCTTTTTTTCAAGTATATTTCATTGATTATGTTATTTACAGTTGTCCCACTTTTTTCTCTCTTTTGTCCCCCTCCACCTGGTACCCCTCTTCTCTCCAGCAATCCCCACTTTAGTTAATGTCCATGGGTAGTACATATAAGTTCTTTGGCTTCTCCATTTTCCATACTATTATTAACCTCCTCCTGTCCATTTTGTACCTACCAATTATACTTCTTATTCCCTATACCTTTTCCCCCATTCTCCTCCCTTGCCCTCCCCACTGATAACCCTCCACATTATCTCTCTTTCTGTGAATCTGTTCCTGTACTAGTTGTTTGCTTAGTTTGTTTTTTATTTTTAGATTCAGTTGTTGATAGTTGTGAGTTTGTTGTCATTTTATTGTTCATAGTTTTGAACTTCTTCTTTTTCTTAGATAAGTACCTTTAACATTTCATATAATGAGGGCTTGCTGATAATGAACTCCTTTAACTTGACCTTGTATGGGAATCACTTTATCTGCCTTTCCATTCTAAATGATAGCTTTGCTGGATAGAGTAATCTTGGGTGTAGGTCCTTGCCTTTCATAATTTTGACCTCTTCTTTCCAGCCTCTTCTTGCCTTCAAGGTTTCCTTTGAGAAATCAGTTGACAGTCTTATAAGAACTCTTTTGTGGGCAACTGTCTTCTTTTCTGTTGCTGCTATTAAGATTCTCTCTTTATCTTTAATCTTGGGAATTTTAATTATGATGTGTCTTGGTGTGTTCCTCTGTGGATCTAACTTATTTGAGAATCTCTGAAGAAACATTCATCCAAACTGGTAGGAAAGGCTGATGTTAGCAGCTGGGGCAAAGAGGACGTGCAGCACAGTGGTAGCTGGTAGACTTGGTGGTCCTACATTCATGGGTGTATAAAAATCAGGAATAACAACTGGGGAGAGAACAAGCCCAGCCCTGGAAAGACTGTGCAACCCAGGTGCCAGAGTGGGAAATTGAAGCCTCATAAGCAATGGCTGTAAAAACCTATGGGGGTTGTGGCAGAGGAAGAAACTGCTAGTCTATCAGGAGAGTCTGCCTGAGGGGCCCCCAGGATCCTACAGAAGCCCACCCACTGTGGGAATCAGCGCAAGGGCAGCAACTGGAAGGGTGCCAGTCACTTGTGGAATGTGGGGGAAGTGGCTAAAAGTGGGGTGCAAGCCAATGCAAGAGGCATTGTTCCCTCTCTGACCCTTCCCCCAAATACAACACCACAACACAGCAAAGAGGGTTGCCCTGCTCTGGCGAATACCTAAGGCTCCACCCCTTACAATGTAATGGGTGCACTGAGACAGAGAAATATGACCCGAATGAAAGAACAGATCAAAACTCCAGAAAAAGAAGTAAGGGACAAGGAGATAACCAACCTATCAGATGTAGAGTTCAAAAACACTGGTAATCAGGATTCTCAGAGAAATGATTGAGTATGGCCACAAAATAAAGGAAGAAGTGAAGGCTATTCAATGTGAAATAAAGAAAAATATACAGGGGACCAACAGTGAAGAGAAGGAAACCAGGAGACAATCAGTGATTTGGAACAAAACAAAGAAATATTCAACTGGAATTGAATTGAGAAACAAGAATTTTTAAAAAATGAGGAGAGTCTTAGGAACTTCTGGGACAACTTAAACATACCAACACCCGGGTCATAGGGGTGCCAGAAGAAGAAGAGAAAGAGCAAGAAATTGAAAACCTCATTGAAAAAATAATGAAAGAAAACTCAATCTGGCAAAGGACATAGACATACCAGTCCAGGAGGCTCAGAGAGTCTCAACCTGTTTCTAAATCCTCAGCTACTAATCATTTTTTAACACAGTCCAAATTAGTTTTGGATTTTAATTCTTTAAACTATTTGCCAAGAAGTCAGTCAACAACTTCTTACCTGTGAAACCCAACAATCTTTTATCAGACTTAATGTTGCTGGATGTGTCTTTCACATTTGACATTGTTGACATTTTCATGGAAATCTTTTTTCTCTTGACTTTTTAAGCAGCCATTTTATTCTAGTTTTTCCCCTTGCATCTTTGAGCACTATGACTCAACGATATTCTTCACTCACTTGATTCTTTATCCTTTTACTTCTCTACATTTTTACATGCTGATGCTCTTCTTCAAAGTTCCATATTTATCCGTCAATTGATTTCATGGAGAATGTTCAATTCTGATTCATATTTTATTTATATCTCAGTTTTATTTAAAACTCTAGGAATACAAATTCTCTTGAATCCTGATTTCAACTGTTCTCTCCCACACTCTGATGATGGTGTCTCTTTCAGTCTTTCACTCAGATAATTTTAAATTATTTTTACATACGATTTCATATTCACCAATCAACTTCTATGCTATCATCTAAAATAGCCTTCTAAAACACAAATGTACTACTATCACTCACCTGCACAAACCTTCAGTGTCTCCTGCTACACACACTCTAAAATCTAAACTTTTTGGTATGGTACCTTCTATTGGCAGTCTGGCCTCTTCTACCCTTCTGGCTCAAACTATCGGAACTATCATCCATGCATGCCAAATTACTACCCTACTACATTATTTTCCAGTTGTGGAATGCTCTATCTTCTTGTATGTCTCCAAGCTTTAAAAAATGTCTTATTCTTATTAACTTTCCATTTGCCTCTTAAATATTTTCATCCTTCAAGGGTCATCTAAAATGTCACTTCTATAAACTTTAAATTATTTTGTTAGTGAAATATCCTTGATCCTTACTCTGAATTCTCATTACACATCATACTAACATCTATTATAGGACACATTATTTCTATCAAAATTATTTTACATGTCAGCATCCTGTGCCATATTGAGACTATCAAAGAAAGGGGATATGTGTTACTCATGTCTGTAATCCTAAACCCCAGTAAATATTAGGCACTCAAAACGTATCTGTTGAAAGAATAAAATGAACAAATAAGTGCCAATTGTTTAGCCAGTATCTATAGAGCAATGAGAAAGATGTTTCTATGATGCCTTCCTATGAGCAGGTCTGAACAATACACACTTCTTTTTCTTGACATACCAATCTGAACCACATGGGGTTGTGAAGGGACTCATAATAAGTTGGAAGTACATAAGACCTTCCCCACTTTACAATCTTTAAGTACTTTGAAAACAATTTAAGGGATCTTGACTATATAAAGGGTTATCCAATAATATAACTATTATCTATCAATCATTTTATCATTCCTTGAAGCTCCCAGGATATTTATTTATTTAGAGCCCACAGAGTGAATAGGTCCTGGGATGTACAAATGAATCGACATAGTTCTTGCTTTCAAGTAGCTAAAAATAATGACTGAGGATGCAAGAACATTGGAAATAAATATATTTTATAAATTAAAAATAAAACTACCATATAACTCAGCAATTCTATTCTGGGTATTTATCTGAAGAAAATAAAAATACTAATTTAAAAATATATATGCATCTTTATGGTCTTTGCAGCATTGTTTACTGTAGCCAAGTTATGAAAGCTATGCTATGTAGGTGTCCCTTGAAAGAAGCTATGTAGGTGTCCAGGGATAAAGAAGATGTGGTATATATATACAATGGAATATTATTCAGTCATCAAAGATAACTAAATGTTGCATGTTGCAATAACATGGATGGACCTAGAAGATATTATACTAAGTGAAATAAGTCAAAGACAAATATTTTGATTTCATATATATGTGTAATCTAATAAAAACAAAAACAAAATAATAAAACAAAACAGAAACAGACTCATAGATACATATACTGATGGTTGCCAGAGGAAAGGGGATGGGGGATAAGTGAAAAGGGTAAATGTGAATAAGAGGTATATGGGCTAAATAAGTCACAGCATGTAATATACAACATAGAGAAAATAGTCAATATTATTGTTATAACTTTCTGTGGTGACAGATGATTACTTGACTTATTGTGGTGATCCAATTGTAAAGAATATAAATATTGACTCACTATGTTGTACATATGAAACTAGTATGCATTGTATATCAACTGTAATTTAAAAAGTGAAGCCATAGATGCTTGGGATTTTTATGGTCTATGTTTTAATGAAATAATCTTTGCCATATTATATCCATTCTTTCCCTTTTCACTTTGCTTAAGGAAATAATTCTCTTGCCAATGAGTGGAAAAGAAGTAGTTGCCAATACTCTCCCAGCTTTCTTGTAAAGTAAAAACAGATGGAAGGCCATAGAACCTGGGATATATGCAATATAAAAACAAGAGCTGGAGCTAATGCTATACCCCAGAAGTAGTAGAAGTTTTACTTTAATTCTAAGACAAATATTTTGAGTTGATATGTCCATGAAAGTAGAACTTTAAATTGTTTGCATATAGTTTACAATCTGATTCAAAATATTTTTCAGAATTGAATAATTTTCCTTACACAATATTTAACTCTGAACAAATATATAAAACATTTTAACATATTTCCCTTTGTAGATTTAAAAGCAAAGCCAAATACTTTTGCAACAAATCTGTGAAAGAAGAATAAATTCTGTCTCATAAATACAAAATTATTCTTACTTTAAAAGTTGATCCTATGTAAGACAAAATTTTCCCATTATGAAATCCAAAATTTTATTACAATGACTCTTGCTTTGTATCTGTGCAGGTTTACAGCCTGAACAATTACAATCACCTATAGACAGATTTATTTATGAATCCCCTTTCTCTCTTTTCACACTGTTGCCAGAATAGCACTTCTCTACGTAATATTATCCTTCGGCTCATCAGTGACTCTAGAATGAAGTCTTTAATGCGTTTCTGGTCATAATTACTCCCAGTCTGTCCTTTCATCACTCTATTCCCATTCCTCTTCCTCATATGTGCTATTGTTGCACAAAACTATAGGCTTTTCTTGACACTTAACACTCTGTTTCACACTACTTAACCTTTGCTCATGTTTGTCTTTCTGAATGTCTCTCAGTTTCTAGTATCAGCTTTAACTTATTAACATTCTCATTTTGACGCTTTCTCCAATTTCCCCAGGCAAAATTAATAAATAGTCTTAGGTTACAAAAGCAGTGCAAATATCTCAAGTGTAACACTTATCACACAACATTAAATGGTTTACTGTTTGCTATCCTTCCAAGATTGTGAATTCTATGTGTAGGAACCACGACTTCTGTACAACTCTCTGTTATCAAGCCCCCAGTGGATTTTTTGGCACATGATAAATACTCCCTAATTTGGGTTGATTGAATGAGCATGTTGTACTATGTTTCTTTACAGATTCATTCATTTCACATGTATTTATTAAAATCTATACCTTTTCATAATTCAAAAGCAGTCAAAAATAAAATCACGTATTGCTTTGGTGACTTAAAAGGTTGTTTTAAAATATTTAATAAAATTAAGTTTTTTATGTACAACTAAATTTTTCAAAACAACATTTTTGGTAAAAAATTCTAACATCATAAGCATAATCTACTCAGGTGGCATTAATAGATGTTTCTTATCTATCCATGTGTATTTTACCCACACTTTTATATTTTTGTTTCATTTCTTATTTTAATTTTTATATGGTTAAACTATCATATAATAGCCCTGGCTGATGTGGCTCAGTAGATTGAGTGCTGGCCTATGAACTGAATGTTTGCTGGTTTGGTTTGTGGTCAGGACACAAGCCTGGGTTATGGGCCAGGTCCCTGGTTGGGGACTTGTGAGAGGCAACCGATGAATGTTTCTCTTACACATCAATGTTTTTTTCCTTTTTTTTTTTCCTGCCTCCCTTCCTGACTCTCTAAAAAGAAATAAATAAAATGTTTTTAAAATATCAAATTTTCAAAAAATGAAACTCAACCACCAACTTACCACATACACAAAAATAAACTCAAGGTTGATAAAACACTTAAATGTAAGTCCCAATACCATAAAAGTCCTAGAGGAGAACATAGGCAGGAAAATCTCAGATATTCCATTCAACAATATTTTCACCAATAAGTCCCTTAGAGCAAGGGACATAAAGGAAAGATTAAACAAATGGGACTTCATCAAACTAAAAAGCTTCTGTGTGGCTAAAGAAAACAACAGCAAAATGAAAAGGTAACCAACCATATGGGAAAATATATGCAAGTGATAGCTTGGACAAGGGTTTGATCTCCAAGGAGGCAACAACACATTGATGTTTCTCTCCCTCTTTCTCTTTCCCCTCCCCTTTGTCTAAAATAAATAAATAAAATCTTTTAGAAAAATGGGCAAAGGACCTGAACAGATACTTGTCCAAGGAGGAGTAAAAGTTAATGTAAAATAAATAAGGTTATCAAATTAGTTTAAATAAGAATTTATTTTTAAATCAACAAACAAGAAGTGCTGACAAGAATGTGGAGAAAGGGGAACCTTTTTGCACTATTGGTGGGAATGCAGACTGGTGTAGTCACTGTGGAAAGCACTATGGAGTTACCTCAGAAGTTAAAAATAGAGCTAACATGTGATCCAGCAGTCCTACTTCTTGGTATATATCCAAAGAAAATAAAATTGGTATCTCAAAGAGATATCTGCATTCCCATGCTTACTTCAGCATTGTTCACAATAGCCAAGATATGGAAACAACCTAGATATCAATGGATGAAAAATTAAATGAATGGAATATTATTCAGCATTAAAAAAGAGGAAATCCTGCCATTTGTAACAATGTGATTAAACCTGGAGGATATTATGCTAACTGAAAAAAGCCAGAGGAAGAAAGACAAAAACTGTATGATCTCACTTATGAGAATATGTGGAATCTAAAGCACTTAAAGTCATAGTAAGCAGAGGGTAGAATGGTGGTTGCCAAAAGCTAAAGGAGGGAGAGAAGGAAATTAGCAGATATTGGTCAAGGGGTATTAAGTTTGAATTTATCACAATGAATAATCTATGGAGAGCTAATACAACAATACAACAATGTACATTATACTAATATGCTATACTGTATATTGAAATTTACTAAGATATTAGATCATAAGTATTCTCAACACAAACACAAAGAAAATGATAACTATGTGAGGTGATGGATATATGAATTAGCTCAATTCTGGACAGTATTTCTCAATGTGTTTTTATATAGATATTTATCAATGCATTAAATTGCACACTTTAAAAACATACTATTTTTAATTTTCAATTATACCTCAATAAAGCCAGAAAAAATATATAATGGAATCAGAGAAAAATGCTTTTATCTGAAAGGTTGGAAAAGGCTTCGTAGAAGAAGCCCACAAAAAAGAGGTTGGCAAAACAGAAGGGAAGATAAGCATATTTCTAGTAGAAAGAATAGCATGGACAAAAATAAAAAAGCATGAATAATGTATCATATAAAAGATAAGTCGAGCAATCTGGTATGGATGTAGGGCATGATAGATTGGGACAATTGTGAATAATGAAGCTGAAAAGAGAGGTTGAGATGCCAAAAATAAGGGAGATAGTCATTATTCTAAGATAGCACAATGCTATATTCTTAAATCATTGGATGGAAGATAGATGATTTCATTGAGAGAGAGAGAGATTCATAATTTCATAATAGTATTTATAGGGTTGGGCAAAACTAGATTTACAATTGTGAGTATGCAAAATGCTGAATTCATTCTTTTATTATTATTTATTAATTATTGTATTTTTCCATACAAACAACTAAAAGTCCTCTTTTGCCCCACCCTGTACATATCCTATTGTTTCATTTTTTCCCCTCTGGAGAACTCTAATACAAGAGATCCTACTAACAAGGCAGAGGGCTAAACTCCATGAATAAAACTGATCAGTGAAATAAATATCTTGTTGTGGAGCTGATTAAAGCTTTCAAGAACAGGTATATCATTCTAAAATTTTATACACTCAGAAATGCCTTGTATTAGAGATTTGAAGGATAACAATGGAAAATAACTTTTGGATAATGAATAAGATGATACAAAATATAAGATCATGACAGGAGCCATAAATATTAGAATTCAGAAAGTGCAGAGATCTAGAAGGATAAGTAAAAGAAAATAACTTTTTGAAATTTCTAAGTGCTGTAGTGAAAGAACTTTATTTCACATATGATGTGACCAAACCTTGTGGCTATTATTTCATTCACTTCCCCCAAATGCATTTTCAAACTCCTTTAACTACTTATATTTTTTGTTTTGTTCCACTTTTTTATTTTTTAAATTTTTGTTTTTCAATTACAGTTCATATTAAATATTATTTTGTATTGGTTTCAGGTGTACAGCATAGTGGGTAGACAATCATATACTTTACCAAGTGTTCTCCCTGATACTTCCAGTGCCCACCCAGCCCCACACATAGTTATTACAGTATTAGTTACTATATTTTCTATACTGTACTTTATATCCCCATGGCTATTTTGTAATTATCAATTTGTACTTCCTGATCCCTTCCCTTCTTTCACCCAATCCCACAAACCCTCTTACATTTATTTGCTGCATATTTTAGCCTAGTGTCTTGTACAGAGTAGGTGGAGATTGTACATTATTTCAGTATCCTATAGAATCTAATTGGGGATTAGCAGAAATATTCCTATAATATCAAGTTTAAAATTAAAGGTTATACAATAAACCATATAAAGTACAATAGGGATTTAAAGAAGATGAATATTTTATCTTGTGGGGAAGCACAGGAAAGTCTTCACAAAATACTTTGCATTTAACACTGGTTTGAAATAAGGTTGCATAAATGTTCATAAAGGTTGTTATTGTAAATCAGAGAACAGTAAGTTTTATGTGAAGGAAAAACAGAAGGGAATGCACAGTTGCGGGAATGGGAAAGATAACGGGGTCAGCTGTTCAAGAATCAGACAGTAATTCTACATAGAGAAAATATATTATGTTTATTGTACCTCTTCAAAGGCCAGACATATAGCACAAATGTGAGAAAAAGCTGGCAAAGGGGAAGATAATAGGAACTGATTGCATCTACCCTGAAACAAAGGAAAGGGCATGCTGCACTGGAAAGCATTCAAACCCACAAAATTGTGAAACACTGTATGAGCCAAACAAAATGCATCTTCCAGCTGGCCTTACCCAATAGATTTTTAATATTGGAACAAATGAGTACAACTGAACATATGGCTGGAAAGGTTATTTTTTGTCCATATTGACTGCAGATTAAGGCCTGTGCTGTTAATTTATTAGGTAAGAAGGGTCACTGAGAGTTATTGAACAAAAAATCATAAGCAGCACTGCTTCAGGAAAGTGTATAGAACAAAATAGAATAGGCTGAAGTTGACTAATTAGGATGCTAGAAGACTGATATGTGGTCCAGATAAGAAATAGTGAAGGCATGAATTACAGCAGGTGGTGGCAGTGGATCTGAAGAAAGTTATAAATGTGAGAGGTATTGTAAAGCTAAGATTTTTCACCTGTATACCTCCATGTCTGTCATTTGTGCAACTGGTTAAATAGTTATAGATATATCCATAAACAGAATATTATGCAGCCATTAAAATGTGTCATTCCTATTTTTATGCATTGATATGAAAATATCTCCATAACAGATTGCTGAGGAAAATGTCAGGCTAAAAAACTTTGATAGTATGATGCAGACACCGGCTAGCATGGTCCGAGTCATTATGGATGAAATAAAACATACACACGGACTACCGAGTCTGGTGGAGGAAAAAGGATGACAGCGTGACTTTTCTCTCAAGGGGAGCAAGAGCCTCCGCCTTCGCCATGACAGGCTTTGATTCTATCTCTCCTCCCATTACAAGATGGTCCTCACTCACTATCCCCAGTTACAACAAAAGGAGCCAATGCCCCTCATCACATCACAGAAGAAGGATATTAGCGAATGAAAAGGCAAAAGGGGTTGAGCCGGTTACACTGGTCCCTGCAAGGTTTAGCATGGATTTTAGGAAGCTACAACAAGCATTTGCAGGGTGAGGGAGTTTTTAGCAAAAAGCAGCTTAGGTACATTGCAAATCTGATTACCTCCAGGAGAGAAACTATCTGTGGGCGTGAGTCCTGTGCATCTCTGAGTGGGAGCTGGGCCCACGCCACGCAGAAGGGTCTGCCATAATAGTATTATCTAATTTATATAAAATACTGTCAATATGGGTTTGAGCGAGTATGTGTATATGCATGGACAATTGTTGATAGATTCCTGAAAGAATGCCAAACAGAATTGCCCTTCCTCTCCAAATCACTTGATTTTTCTGCAATAGCATATATTATCTCTGTAATTAAAAAAGTCAAGTCCTCATTATTTTTGGAAAAAGAACACCTGTAATTATAATACAGTGTCAAAAGTGGTATGCTGGTTGTAAGAACATATTAATGGAGTATTGCTGGGTGGAAGCTTTTTACCTGAGTTGATCCTAGAAGATTGAATAAGAGGTCATGAAGCAGAAAGATTGAGGAAAATGCTCCAGATAGAAGGATTGGCAAAATGAAGGCTAAAGGGAACACAACATTCCCCAGGAACCTGAAGTAATTAAAAATGTTTTGAACTTTGGATGTGATGGGTGGGGATGCACTCTGTTAAATACTAGTTCTGAAAAACCATATAAAATATTTCTTTTCATAATGCATACATATCTTGAGGTAATTAGCTAAGTTTAAGTTAACTCACTTTATACTTGAATCTTTTGAGAATTATTCAATTAAATCTTCTAAAGACTGTACCAGCTCCATTAAAATATCTCAAATACAATATATTTTGTGAAATATTGATTTGTACTAGAACAAAAATGTAGTATAAATCAAGGTCCACTTGTGGTAGAATTAAATGTCAAGGTTTTCAGAAGGATATTTTCAGGATTTTTATATGGTAAGAAAAATCCTAGTTCCATTTTCCAGAATTGTCAATTTTATCCACAGTAAAAAACATGTCTTGCAACATTGGTGTAAAAAATGTTACATCATTAACATATTATCAAACTGAGTGTTTGGAAAGGAATGGTAGAAACTGCTAAATGTTAGTAAAAAGTAGAACACACCACATGCCAAATCCAGAAACTAATTAACTGGCAATTACAAAATTTAGCTAATGAAAGATAAAGAGAAATGAATATAGAGAAAGGGAGTATCCCAGTGGTTGGCAAGCTCATAATTATTTCATAAAGACTACATGGTGTATATATGGTGCTAGTGATATAATACTGGTAGTTACGCTGATTTTGAAAATGTAGGAACATGAGAAAACCCACTGGAGTCAACTTATTAAACCATAGTCAAACATGTATTAACAAAAAGTATGAGCTTTAAACAATTTATAAAATAAATCCTTTTGTTTATGCGTTTATGTATTATGTATATCTATTTTATTCACTTCTTATCGGTAATGTCATGGCTTCTGTTATTTCTCTGTCAAACATAATATATGTATGGGGGTTTTATTTGCACATGTATTTTAATATTGTGCTATGAACTATAGATATTTTTCAATTAATTATTGATTTATCCTGAACACTTAGTAGAAATGGCTTGAAACAGTCATACAGGCATAAAACAATAAAAGCTTTCCTACTTCCCATTCCCTCCTATGGTCAGTGATAAATTCTTCAACAGTCCTAGTCAAAGTCAAAATCAAGCTTGATAAAAATACACCCCCTTAAACATGGAATTGCTCATCTCAACATCTGTAGAGATTTTACAGCCAGAAAGCATGTACATTCTGTAACACTTCAACCTCTATTTAATTATTACTTTTATTGTAATTATAATTACTTCAAAAATTTAAACCACACTCTAATTCTCCTGCCCTTATCACAATTGAATTTAAATAATTATACTTCTTTTTATTTCTTGCTACTCTGTAAGTTTTAGGAGTTTGGGAACCCTGTCCATTTTTGTCTAATACATAACAGGTACTTGTAGATGAATAAATAATATATTATCATTATCTACCTCAGTAATATCCTAGCATCAATCATTATACTAAATACTACTAGACTAAAACTTAGGGTATATAATACCTAACTAGAATAATTTACATACATCATAAAGTGAAGTGAATATTAGAAAAGTTTCTGATTTGCTAAGAGTAAACCATTTTTTAAATTATATTTTCTGATTCCACATATGTGGCAATCAAGGTTCATTCAGATATCTAAAGGCTTGTCATAAAATTTGCCCAAATCAAATTTACAAAGAAACATCAATTAGGAAAAAGATATTGTGCAGCTCTCTGTTTTAAGTGAATGTTACATTTTCCTAAGTTCTCCAAACGTTTTATGAATGCTTTCTCTGGCTCATGGAAAAGATGCGATCCTGAGAGTGTACTGTGCAATATTCTACATTAAAAATATCTTATTTATTTATTTTTAGAGAGAGAGGAAGGGAGGGAGAAGGAGGGAGAGAAACATCAATGTAAGAGAGAAACATCGATCAACCACCTGTCATAAGAGTCCCATACACACCTTGACAGGGCACCAACCAAACCTACAACCTAGGCATGTGCCCTCACTGGGCATTGAACCAGAGACCTTTTACTTTGCAGGATTATGCCCAACCCTCTGAGCCACATTGTTCAGGGTATAGTCTTCATTTTTTAAAGCAGTGTCATGAAATCAAGCACATAGGGTGCCACAACTCCAATGGTTCTGGAACTTCCTGAATGAGCTTGTGTCTTATTCATATCCCAACAAGTGCTTGAAGATTAAACAGGTGAGAAAGTGTGATTACACAGATAAAATTGAATAACATGTTTCTCTAATTTTATGTCCTTAAATTGATTTTCATTTGGGTTTTCCATTTAAAATTGCCACAGTAGCCTTTATGTTTGCACTTGACTGTAGAAGCAGGCACTGGGAAATTAATTTTATTCTAAGTGATTATTTCCCAAGACTATGGAGTATTAGAAAAGAGATGTCAAGTTAATTTTTTTTTAATATTTGGATTCACTGTTTTCTCAATCAAGCTTTTTCTTTTAGGTGATAGCTCTTAGAAGGTTGTGACTTTAAGCCATTGATTAATAAATGGCTATTTTGCTAAAAAAAAAAAAAAAACCCTTAAAATCAGCAAATACCAAAATGTCTTAACTTCAGTAAGATTTTGAATTAGTTGAATGAGTACTCTGAGTAAATCAAACATTATTTGGTATTGACATAATAGAATTATCTTGTCACAATCTCTATATTTCCAAAATTATTTGGAACCACTGCAGGTGAGCAAAACTAGTTTAAGTACTTCCAAAACAATGAAATTAACTTGGTACTTCATATGGATGTATTCTGTGTCCTTTATAGTAATATACATCTTTTCAACAGCTCCTATTTAACCTACATTTACTTATTAGAAGGAAAAAATACCAGATGGCACATTGGAAGAATTTACAAACAGGCTCTGGGTGAATAGCAAGGAAGTACAAAGATTTATAGAGATAATAGTGCAAGAAAGTATGGATGGCTGGTAGAGAGAAATAACAATTTGGGCACTGCCTGATAGAAATAGCAATGAAACATCTTTCATTTGCATTCTGTTATGTTTGCTGGATAAAACTGTGATTATAAACAGAAAATCACTGGATGAAGTGGTCAAGCAATTCGAAGACCAAGGACAAACACATGAATACTGAAGTCACCCAGGATGGTGTGGAAACTTCGAAGACTGAGAGGCTTACTAAAGCCTTCAATAGGTAACAGTGCAGGGCATGCCTCGAATAATGCTTAAGTGGTACACAACATATCAAGACTGATGAACAATATGAGCAAAATGTTTAACACATTTGAAGAATTTTTGCATTTGTAATGAAGTATGTTTTCTTAGACATCTTGCCACATATATATTGGTTCCTTTCCCCCATAGTAATTTTCAACTCTGTGCTTATTTGTGTATCACTCACTCATTGTGATCCTTGGTAAAAAAAATATCTCTGCTCTGGCTGGTCTGGCTCAGTTGGTTGGAGCATTATCCTATCAATGAAAGGGTGACAGGTTCAGTTCCCAGCCAGGGCACATGCCTGTGTTGCAGGTTCAGTCCCAGTAGGGGTGCATGTGAGAGGTAACGGATCAATGCTTCCCTCACATTGATGTTTCTCTCCATCTTGCTCTCCCTCCCTTCCCCTCTCTCTGTAATCAACAGGCATGTCCTCAGATGATATATTTTAATGGCAGATAGTAAGAACTCAACTTAATCTTTTAAAAATGCTATTGAATGTTTTTATATGTCAGTTTTCTTATCAGTCTCAAATTGGTTATTGATAAGGACATTAAAAGGCACTGGCCGGAAAAGCACAGCAGTATGAGAAGTAGGAGGAAACAAAGAAAGTGGTTCTTCAAAACCACAGGGTCCATTAATAGAACAAATTCAATGTAAGAGTCAAAACTGTAACTGAGTAGGTCAGAGCAGAGGTCTCTGGAAAACAGGGGAGATGCCCAGGCCAGGGGAACTCACCAAAAGCAAAAAAGGTAGTGGGGCAGGAGGCACAGTGCTTAAGGCATATTGAGGCACATTACATTACAAAAGGCAGATTAATGTAGCCTGTGCCTTCCTGAAGGGAGGGGCTGCAGAAGAAGGCTGCTGAGGAGCAAACTGTAAACAACAACATCTTGGCTATGTAAACATGCTCTGGGCAGAGCCACTTGTGATATAGCTGGATGGGAAGCTCATGTAGTGCCTATGTGAGCTGTGGGAGCGGGACTTGCTCTGGATGAGCAGATGCCTGTACCTCTGTGTGACTGAGAGATTTTTGCCCTAAAGATGGCAACCAAAAGGAGGTCACGAACACTGAGGATCTGACAAAAATGGCGGACACTGGAGCACCGCAGGAAAAGGTGGCAATCCTATTCACATGAGATTCTGGAAGAGCCTTTTTTTTTTTAATTGTTGATCTTGTACAGTTTTCTGTCTTTTATTCTCACCTCAACCCACCACCCCAGCCCTCACCACCTCCCTCCCATTTCCACCCCCCATAGTTTTTGTCTATGTGTCCTTTATACTGGTTCCTGTAAATCCTTCCCCTTTTCCCCTGAAATTCCCTCCCCTCTCCCCTCTGGTGACTTTCAGCCTGTTCTCAATGTCCATGTCTTTGGTTATATTATGCTTGTTTGTTTGTTTTGTTGATTAGGTTCCTGTTAAAGGTGAGATCATATGGTATTTGTCTTTCACTGCCTGGCTTATTTCACTTAGCATAATGCTCTCCAGTTCCATCCATGCTGTTGCAAAGGGTTGGAACTCCTTCTTTCTTTCTGCTGCATAGAATTCCATTGTGTAAATGTACCATAGTTTTTTGATCCATTCATTTACTGATGGGCATCTAGGTTGCTTCCAACACTTGGCTATTGTAAATTGTGCTGCTATGAACATAGGGGTGCTTAGGTTCTTTTGGATTGGTGTTTCAGAGTTCTTAGGATATAGTCCTAGCAGTGGAATTGCTGGGTCAAAAGGTATAGCCATTTTTAGTTGTTTTAGAAAATTCCATACTGTTTTCCATAATGGTTGTACTAGTCTGCAATCTCACCAACAGTGCACTAGAGACCCCTTTTCTCCACAACCTCTCCAACACTTGCTGTTTGTTGCTTTGTTTATGAGGGCCATTCTGACTGGTGTCAAGTGGTATCTCATTGTGGTTTTAATTTGCATCTCTCTGATAGCTAGCGATATTGAGCATCTTTTCATGTATCTCTGGATCCTCTGTACATCCTCCTTGGAAAAGTGTCCGCCCAAGTCCTTTGCTCATTTTTTAATTGGGTTGCTTGTCTTCTTAGAGTGGAGTCCTGTAAGTTCTTTGTATATTTTGGAGATTAAACCCTTATCTGAGGTATCATTGTGAAATATGTTTTCCCACACAGTCGGTTCTCTTTTTATTTTAATACTGTTTTCCTTGGCCATGCAGGAGCTTTTTATTTTGATGAGATCCCATTTGTTTATTCTTTCCTTTATGTCCCTTGCTTTAGGGGACATATCCGTAAAAATGTTGCTGCGTGAAATATCTGAGATTTTCCTGCCTACGTTCTCCTCTAGGATTTTAATGGTGTTATGGCTTATGTTTAAATCTTTTATCCACTTTGAATTTATTTTTGTGTATGGTGTAAGTTGGTGCTCAAGTTTCATTTTCTTGCACGTAGCTGTCCAGTTCTCCCAACACCACTTGTTGAAGAGGCTATTTGTACTCCATGTTATGTTGCTGCCCCCTTTGTCAAATATTAATTGACTATAGAGACTTGAGTTTATTTCTGGGCTCCCTGTTCTATTCCACTGGTCCATGTGCCAGTTTTTATGCCAGTACCAGGCTCTTTTGATTACAGTGGCCTTGTAATACAGTTTGGTATCAGGTATTGTGATCCCTCCTGCTTTACTCTTCTTTTTCTCAAGATTGCTGCCACTATTCTGGGTCATTTATTGTTCTATATAAATTTTTGAAGAGTTTGTTCTATGTCTGTGAAATATGCCATTGGTACTTTAATAGGTATTGCATTGAATCTGTAGATTGCTTTGGGAAGTATGGACATTTTGATGATGTTAATTCTTCCGATCCATGAACACGGTATGTGTTTCCATTTGTTTGTGTCTTCCTTGATTTCTTTTTTCAGTGTTGTGTAGTTTTCTGCATACAGGTCTTTTACCTTCTTGGTTAGGTTTATTCCTAGGTACTTTATTTTTCTTTTTGCTATATCGAATGAGATTTTTTCTTGATTTCTGCTTCTGTTGTTTCATTGTTGGTATACAAAAATGCCTTTGATTTCTGGATATTGTCTTTGTATCCGGCTGTTTGGCCAAATTCATTTATTAGGTTGAGCAGTTTTTTGGCCGAGACTATAGGATTTTCTATGTACACTATCATGTCATCTGCAAACAATGATGGTTTTGTTTCCTCCTTTCCAAATTGGATGCCTTTTATTTCCTTTTCTTGTCTATTGCTGCGGCTAAGAATTCCAATACTATATTGAATAGAAGTGGTGAAAGTAGACAGCCTTGTCTTGTTCCTCATTTAGTGGAAAAGAATTTAGTTTTTACCTGTTGAGTATGATGCTGGCTGTAGGTTTCTCATATATGGCCTTTATTATGTTGAGGAATGCTCCCTCTATTCCCACTTTGCTGAGTGTTTTTATCATAAATGGGTGCTGTACCTTATCAAATGCTTTTTCTGCATCTATTGATATGATCATGTGATTTTTGTCTTTGCTTTTGTTTATGTGATGAATTGCATTTACTGATTTTCGAATGTTGAACCATCCTTGCATCCCTGGGATGAATCCCACTTGGTCATGGTGTATGATCTTCTCCATGTATTGTTGGATGCGGTTTGCCAATATTTTGTTGAGGATTTTAGCATCTATGTTCATCAGCGGTATTGGCCTGAAGTTCTCCTTCTTTGTTGTGTCTTTATCTGGTTTTGGGATTAGGATGATGCTGGCTTCATAAAAAGAGTTTGGGAGTCTTCCATCATTTTGGATTTTTTCGAATAGTCTGTGAAGAATAGGGGTTAGCTCTTCCTTAAATGTTTTGTAGAATTCTCCTGTGAAACCCTCTTGTCCAGACCTTTTGTGTGTCGGGAGTTTTTTGATTACTGATTCAATTTCATCAGCTGTTATTGGTCTGTTCAGGCTTTCTGTTTCTTCTTCATTGAGTTTTGGAAGGTTATATTTTGCTAGAAACCTGTCCATTTCACCTAGGTTTTCAAATTTCTTGGCATACAGTTCTTCATATTAATTTCTTACAATCCTTTGTGTTTCTGCATTGTCAGTTGTAATCTCTCCTCTTTCATTTCTGATTGTGTTTATTTGAGTCCTCTCTCTTTTTTACTCAATGAGCCTGCTTAAAGGCTTGTCAATTTTGTTGATCTTTTCAAAGAACCAACTCCTGGATTCATTGATCTTTAGGATTGTGCTTTTAGTCTCTATGTCATTTAATTGTGCTCTGATCTTGGTTATTTCCTTCCTTCTACTTGCTCTGGGCTGTCTTTGTTGTTGTTCCTCGAGTTCTTGTAGGTGTAGGGTTAGGTCGTTTGTTTGAGATGTTTCTATCTTTTTTAGGTAGGCCTGTATCGCTATAAGCTTCCCTCTGAGGACTGCCTTTGCTGTGTCCCATAGGTTTTGGGTCGATGTGAATTCATTATCGTTTGTTTCCAGAAACTTTTTGATTTCCTCCCTAATTTCATTTTTGACCCATTCATTGTTTAATAGCATGCTATTCAATCTCCATGATTTTGAGAATTTTGGGTTTTTCCCCTTGGGGTTGGTTTCTAGTTTCAGTCCCCTTTGGTCAGAGAAAATGCTTGGTATGATTTCAGTTTTCTTGAATTTGTTGAGGCTTGTTTTGTGTCCTATCATGTGGTCCGTCTTTGAAAATGTTCCATGTGCATTTGAAAAGAATGTGTATTTAATTTCTTTGGGATGAAGGGCTCTCTCTATATATATCAGTTAAGTCTGTTTCTTCTGGAGTGTTGTTCAATGCCACAATATCTTTGTTGATATTTTTTTTGGAAGATCTGTCCATTTTTGACAGTTGGGTGTTAAAATCGCCTACTATATTTGTGTTGCTGTCAATATCTTTCTTGAAGTCCTCTAAAATTTTCTTGATGTATTTAGGTGCTCCTCCGTTGGGTGCATATATATTTACAATGTTTATGTCTTTTTGGTGGATTCTTCCCTTGAGTATTATGAAGTGACCTTCTGTGTCTCTCTTTATGGCCCTGGAAAGGCCTTTTTAAAGCAAAGGTGTATGACAACAATGTGACAACAACAGCAGCCCCCAGACGGCAGAGGCATTTGCCCCTCCCCTTTCAGTTCCCCGCCAAGAACCATTGCTGCCTGGCTGGGAGGTTGATCCCCGCCCAGGACCAGATATAAACCCTAACCCAACCCCTGCTTGGGGCTCAGAATTTGGAGACTGCCTCCTCTGAGCCCATGCAAGTAAATAAAAGCTGACTCCAAACCCCGAACTGTGTCTGAGTCTGATTTCCCGCAACAGGTGTGGCAAGGCTCTCTTGGTTTGGCACTTGTTACAGAGAAGTCACTCTCTTGGTATTGGGGCTTTTGGAGCTTGGTGCAAGCTTTCCCTGTCTCTGGGCTTTTGGCATTTGGATGCTCTGGGTCTCTGGGCCTGCTCTCCACATGGACAGGACTGCTCATGGGACCAGGCAGATGCCAGGCCCACCAGGGTCTTAGACCTTGTATGAATGGAAGCCACTCCTGGAAGCAGGGTTTCACGCTGGAAGGTGTGCCTCCCTGGGCTCCAGCCTCTGGAACACCATGACCCAGTGCAGCATGTCACATGGGTCCTGGACTGCAACATGGAGACTGAGAGAAGTGCACCCTAGATCCTGAAAGAGAGAACTGCTGCCAGAGGATGGGACTCTGAAACCCATGCATGCACATTCCTGAGAGCATGGAGATCTATTTGCATGACTGGTTTTAGCACAGATAAGGAAATGGAGAATTTTAAGGGTATGATTTCAGCTTGTGGCCTTTTCGGAGCACAAGAAGTTTTGAGTCCCATGGGAGAGAAAGGCTCAGAGAAGGAGTGCTCTCACCAGCCCGCAAGTCAGAACCCTGTTGATGAAAACCTGTTTCTTTCAACACAAATTGTTAGGTCATATGTAAAGGCGACAACCAGCCGAATCCTAGTGTGCACAGTTACAAAACTATAACATTTCCCACACCTTATGTTTTTAACAAGTCCCTTGATAGATAACAGATACCTTATATATGTCAGTCCATGACACACACACAAAAAAAAATCTAAAATCTATTCTTTCATTTTGCAACATAAAATAGTTCTACTGTAGTCAAAGAGAAACTATGAAAGAACAGTCCCCTGACAATTGTCCCCTTTAGAGAACAAAACTAAAGATGACTGGGTGAGAGGGAGAGACAGATGCTCTGTGTGTGTGTGCGGAGGTGAGGGAGTGTGTGTGTGCCCTGTGTGCATATCTTGATAGTGTTACAGAATAGAGCCAAGGTGGGGTATGATATACTATTACCGAAAGGACCCCCACTCATTTTGATATGCCCACCGCCAGAGGAAAGACGTCTCTCAATGCTAGAGATTTATGAAAAGGAAAGAAATGTTCATTTAAAGCTATACAGAGTTAAAGTAGTGACCCAGTGTCTTCATTAAAATATTAAAGTCTTTTAGGATACCCACAGATGCACACAGTCCTTCATTCTCCCTTTGTCCTAATCTGGGGTACCGTATCTTGGGAAAAGAAGTAGTAGTCCATGATTCAGGCTCTCAGCACCATCAGCTGTGTCACTGCTAGGATCTCCAGTTAATCCAAAGCCATGTAGCACCTTCTCATGGCCCGCCAGCAGGAGTCCTTTCACCCCTTTTCTTCCAGGCAAAGTCTCTCCTGCTTCCTAAGCCATGTTGCAAAAGAGAGCACCCCAAAGCCATGTGGCCCTCACTCTTGCCAAAGCTGTTGGGGTCTCCAATCTGGCAAAGACTCGTGATTCTCTCCTGCCAAAGCGTCCATGTCTGGGTTTAAATCCCTGTGCCAATCTTCCTCTGCAGCTCCATTTCCGACTGCTCCCACAATTGGCTACACCTTCCGGCACTCCCATATCCTTCCAGCTTTACTGGGCTGCTATTGTAAGTCTGCCCAGGTGTGGCCTCATGGTGTGGAGCCAGTCATCTCCAAGCTCTCACACAGGCACTTTACCCAGGGGGAGCTTCCCCCTAGTTACATCTTGGGTGGAAGTCACTTCCATCCCCCTGGCTCAAAGTATTGCCACAGCTATTTAACATACCTATGAAACCAGTTAAAGGTTATAGGCATGTTAAATGACCATGCCAGAGGTTAGCTACAAAGCTGTTGCTATGCAAAACAGCTCTCAATGGCCCTGCTCCATGTGTCCCTTCCCCCAACTCACACCTGTAGGGGGAGTGGGCAGGACATCCTATATATTTTCCTAATATTTCCTGGATACCTTAAGTTCTGGACCTCATTCCAAATCCCTATTTGGGGCCCCCCCTCTGAGGTGCACCCTGTTACAATAGGGCACAGGAAGAAAAAAAGATTAAACATTTAAAAGTTTAGTTACGACAGAAACAATTAAGGGAACAAAACAATGCTTAAGACGAAGTGGTAGAATTTTTAGGAGAACACATGTCATAGATAGAAATTAAAAATACAAGTTTAAAAAAGGAAGGAAGAAAGAGAGTCTGAGACTGAGTTAATAAAATCAATAGGGAACTCAAGAGTTGAAAAAGTTTAGTTTAAGGTACATAGTTATATGCCTAGTAGGTAATGCATTTGTTAAAGCTTTTGTTTCAGAAACTACAGATAAGGTCTATCCTAGCTCCTGGGAAAACAGCCAACCTCCTGAGGCACTGCTAAAGATTACCACCTGGGGACAAGTGGAGGCATCTGGGCCGTGGTGTTCCAGGGAGACACTGATGACTGCCCACCCCTGGGAATAGCTAAGTGCCCAGTGCAGGCATACTGCAGTTTTTAGTCTAATTTTCCCTGAATTTCAAACCCCCTCACCACACTTTGTTCTATGTTATAAAAAGGCTGGCTTGGAAAGAAAATGTAATACAGTCTGTTAGGGTGTGAACTCACCATCTTTTCTTATTGCCTGCCATCTGAATAAAGTGCCCATAAAGATTCAATCCCTGTCTCTGCTTATTGGGTTCAGGGTGTGACGGGCAGCACAAATGCAGGTGCCTTTTCCAGTTTGAAAATGACCTCAGGTTTTTATTTAAAAGGGCTTTAGTTGACGATATGTGTGCTTCGCTCTCCTTATATCTAACCAAAATGCCCTATTTTGGAAGAAAACATGCTGCTATGGAGTTTCAAGCTGTTAGTGGGGACAAGTCTCTGTTAGCATTTTGATTTCATGTGCCTATTTCAGAAAAGTTTTCATTACTACTAGATAGATAAATCTGGAATTTTGTATTTAGGCTAGGATGAGAAAAATGTACAAAAAGCTGAGTTGGAGACACCAGATATGTAATAATGCCCTGAAAACAAGTGGATAGGAGTAAATACTGGATACCCAATTAAATACGAATTTCAGATAAACAGCAAACACCATTGCATACAACATACTAATACTAAAATATTATCCACTTTTTATCTGAAATTCAAATTTAACTGTGTGTTCTGTATTTTTATTTGCTAAATTTAGCAATCCTACCATAGGATGAGGTAAATAAGGCTATTGGATTGATAAAACATACGAGAGAGCAGCATTGACTTAGAGCATGGGCTGATCACAACTGAAGAAAATTAGCATGTGCAGAGTCATTTTCATCCACATAACGATCAGTTACAATGGACAGAGACTCACATTTAATAGGATAATTTTACATTTATTCATGCAATTACATAATACATTTACTCTGGCAATGATAGAGTTCATTCATACAATCATATGGTATATTAATCATGCAATATTCATAACCTTAATGGTTATTTTTATCAAAAATTAATTCTATAATAAAGTTGAGTTTTGAGAGCTAAGATATTATGTGAGACTAAATGGAAATTGGCAGCCTCTAATTACATCATAGAGTTTGGATGATATTATAGATTTTTTGAATCAATGTGTTCTCTTTGCTAAATTTCATGCTATTAATTGCCTCTCATACTTTTCTAAAATACCTTGTATCTCCAGCCAAGATTGTGCTCTTCTCAGGCAATCTCACTTGGACAATGCTTTCCTTAGACTGTCAAATATATAACTTATAAAAAATGTTTTTTTAACTTTATTTCAGCTTTCATATTTCCTACTTTATCACTCATTTTAATAAAAAAATCCCCACATAACTTTCTTCCTAAAATTATTCATTCATTCATTCATTTACTCATTCAATCATTCACTTATTTAGAGGGTAAGGGAAAAACAAAAAGAAGGAAACATCGATGTCAGAGAGAAATATCAATAGGTTGCCTCTTGTACTTGTCCCGATTGGAGACCAAACCTGCAACCTAGGCATGTGCTATAACCAGGAATTGAACTGGTGGCCTTTTGATTTTCTGGATAATGTGCAACCAACTAAGCCATATTGACTGGTGTTTTTTTTCCCTAAAATTTTAATGCTAAGTGTACATCCTGGCTTTCCTTCCTTATTTTGCATTTATATTATTGAATTTCCCTGATTTTTCTGAGTGTATTTTTTTACTTTCAATTATGAAATCACGTACTTATGTCATTAAGCATCTTTCTTCTTGATTATTTCAAGTCAACATAGGCTTTTAGTGCCTCTACTGTGGTAGACTCTGTAAACAGATGTTTGACTCATTTCACATGAGGAGATAATATATTAAATTATGTAACAACAATTGGCTGTCTATAGAAACTTAAATAATGGCCTTAGTCATTTTCTGCTGTAATAATTTCTGTTCTTGGTTTATGCCAAAATATCCTGCAAGGCCAGATATACTGAAAGACTTCCTCCATTCCAACTTATCTCAGTTCCCTTGGCTCAATAAAAATGCCCTCTTAGGTAAAGACTGACAGATCATTATTAAACACCCATTCAGTTTCTGTCCTTAACTACAGAAAAATTAAAACCAAAGGTAAAATATTTTAAAAAATATTTCAGGACATCCTATTTCTAGTCAGATTATCCTAAAAAAGTAAACATTGGTCATTAAATCATCATGTCGATGATTTCTAGGACCAGTACCTGAAATATCATTATAGCTGATATGTATCTTTAGACCAATGAATGCATCACTTTTCAAACTAGAATGGCTTAGGAATACCTCGAGAGCTTTTTGAATGTCAGGAGCTGATTTAGTGGTCTTGGACAAAACCTGAGTTTCTAAATTTCTAACAGTCTCTTGGTAATATTGCAGGTCTACAGACCACACTTACAGTAGCAAGGGTTTAAGCCACTGCAGTTCAACAGAAATACAATGCAAGCCCATGTGTAATTTAAATTTTTCTAGTAGCCACAGTAGAAAAGTAAAAAAAACAAAGTTTTTTAAAAATTTTATTTTAATTGTTCATGCACAGTTTTGATTAATTTTATTAATATATTTTATTTAATCTAATATGTTCAAACTATTAACATTTCACCAAGTAATATACATAATATCTTAATACAATATGTTAATTTATTTTAAATTCATATGAAGTCTTCAAAATCCATGTGTGTATTTTATCCTTATGGAATATCTCAATTCTGACTAGCTACATTTCAAATGCTTAATTGACAAATGCAGTTAGCTTCTGCCATTGGGTAGCACAGATCTGAACTATTCAGGATAGATGGCAATGTGTTCTCTTCTTCATCATTCAGAGGCTCCCCATTTCCTAAAGTGTGTTAAATTGATGGAAAGAAATATTTCTTATGTACCAATTAAAACACGGTCACTTTTTAAATTAGTTTTAAAACATTTCTTATTTTTTTCAATTCCTCATGGAACTAGGGAACAACTGTTTAGTATCTTCCTCATAAAGAAATTGTTTAATATGCTTAAATAAGAATAGGTAATGCTAATTCCTAGTACATGTTAAACATTTTTGTAAGTGTTCTAAATATATTTTAATTTAGTTTAATCATCTCAGTGATGCCTTGATGTACATACCACTTTTATCATCTCCACTCTAAAGTACAAGAAAGTGAGGCAAAGAGAGGTGAATTTTCTTGAAATCACACACTTAGTAAGTGGAATGAATAGTTTTTAAACCATGAGTTTGTCTTCAGGGTTTTTTATTTTGACTATTACATTTTTTACATATGTAGAGAAAATATTCAACTCATTCATTGAAATACAATACTAGTTGTTGCATACATTTCCATGTTGGGAAAATGATCAACCAAATACATTTGAGGATTTTAATGCATTGAGTTGTACATTATATGGATATTATGCTTACCGTTCTTTATGGGGAAACTGATTCCATTTCTCTTAGGTCATCCATTGCTAAAGATTGACTGTAACATATCACAGTTCAGAGAATTAAGTAGTGGTAAAAAATATCTGAATCAAGATGGTGACATAGAATGCTCCTTGTTTTGGTCATTGTCCCAATAAGATCAGCTAGCAACTACCTATAGACATCATTGTGAAAATCCCAGAATACTGGTGTGAGGTTGAAGCACTGCCCTGGACCAGAGACTGAGAAAAAATGCACTAGAAGAATAAGGGGATTGAAAGCACTTTAACTTCATCACTCCTCCTCCAGACAGGCACAGGCACAGTGCAGTACTGAGAGGGCCCACTGGAACCTATGGAATCAGGTTGTAATGGAAGGGAGGAAGGCTCAGAGCAGCCAACCATTGGATTTTAACAGAGTTCCTTCTTGTAGTGGTGGCCAAGCACTGGCTTTACACAGAGACAAGCTGGTGACCTTCTGGCAAGGAAACTTTGCACAGTTCTTCTTGATTAAGGACCCCAACCAGCAGACCTTGCCTGGTTTGGAACCTGTTCTCCTGCTTCACCTGAATAGGAAATCTATCTTGTAACCTCATCTAACGGGAGAGGTTTTGTCTCTGTACTTCATGGCTTCCAAGGGTTTCTTCATTATTAATTACATCTCCATCCCTCAAAATATGAGCCTTAATTTTGAGAGGAATACATTCAAAAGGAATGACTAGGGAGAGTATTTTAAATACTAATGGTTTATTGATACTATGCTTATCTTCTGACAAATAAACTGAACATTCAACAGAATCTTAGCTGATGTGAAGTTTGGAAACAAAGGAATACAGAAGATGCTTCACAAGGGGTGGTAAAGGGATTTTATAGGCTGAAGGGGAAATATCCCATATATGGTACCTGAGCCATGAAAAGCACCTAAACATATAAACAAAATTTTTGAGAACTTCCAGAAAGTTATTGACAACAACACAGTCATTCCAGGGGATTTAAAAACCCCACTGTCAACAATGCATAGATCTTCCAAACAAAGAATCAACAAGGATATTATGGCACTGAAAAATACTCTGGATTAAGGGGATTTAATTGATATATACAGAGCCTTTTGCCCCAAGGAAACAAAATATACTTTTTTTCAAATGCACATGGAACATTTTCAAAGATAGACCACACAGACACAAACCAAATATCAATAAATTCAAGAAAATTGAAATCAGATGAAGCATTGTTCTCAGATCACAATGGATTAAAACTAGAAACAAACTTCCAAGACAAAACTCAAAAACATTTGTATACAAGGAAACTTTATAACAAGTTATTAAATAATGGGCCAACAATGAGATCAAGGAAGAAATCAAAATGTCTGGAAATGAATGAAAATAAACACACAACAACTCCAAAACTATGAGACTCAATAAAGGTAGTAATGAGATGGAAGTTCATAGCAATGAAGGCCTACCTAAAGAAGATACAAAGTTCTCAAACAAACAACCTAACCCTACATCTATAAGTACTAGAGGAACACCAATAAAGGTCAGAATGATTAGAAGGAAGGAAGTAATCAAGATCAGGGCAGAATTAAATGACTTGGAGACTAAAAGAACAATTCAAAGTATCTATAAATACAGGAGCTGGTTGTTTGAAGAAATAAACAAAATTGACAAACCTTATTCAGACTCATCAAGAAAAAAAGAGAGAGGGTCCAATAAAAAATCAAAAATGAAAAAGGAGAACTTACTAATAATACTAGAGAAATAAAAAGGATTATAATAAATTACTAAGAACAACTACATGCCAAGAAATTGGACAACCTGGACAAAATAGACAAATTTCTAGAAAAACACAGTCTTCCAAAACTGAATCAAGAAGAAGCAGAAAGCCTGAATACACTGATAACAACTATTGAAATTGAAGCAGTAATCAAATAACTCCCAGCACATAAAAGCCTGGCCCAAATGGCTTCACAGGTAAATTTCATCAAACATTAAGGAAGAAACCCTTACCCTCTCAAACTATTCCAAAAGATTCAAGATGAAGGAAGACTCTCCAACTATTTATATAAGGCCAGTATCATCCTAATTCTAAAACCAGGGAGGGAGGAAAGGAGGGAGGGAGGGAGGGAGGGAAAGGAAGGAAGGAAGGAAGGAAGGAGAAGAAAGAAAGCAAGAAAACTAATAGCCAATATCTCTGATGAATATAGATGTTAAAATCCTCAGCAAAATATTGGCAATCTGGATATAGCAATACATTAAAAAGATCATACACCATGATCAAGTGGGATACATTCCAGGGATGCAAGGATGGTACAATATTCACAAATCAACGAACATAATACACCACATAAACAAAATGAAGAACAAAAATCTCACGATCATATAAAATCCATCACACATTTATAATAAAAATACTCAGCAAAATGGGAATAGAGGAAGCATACCTCAAGATAAAAAGCTGTATATGAAAAAATCACAGCCAATATTATACTGAAAGGGGAAAACTAAGAGCTTTCACCTTAAGAGCAGGCACAAGACAAGGGTATCTGCTTTCACCTCTCAAATCAAATAGTTGCAGCCACAGAGGTCAGACAAGAAAAAGAAATAAAAGTCATCCAAATTGGAAAGGAGGAGTTAAATGTCATTATTTGCTGATTACCTGATAGCGTATATGGAAAATCCTATAGTCTCCACCAAAACACTGCTTGACTTCATAAGTGAATTTGGCAAAATACCAGGATGAAAAGTCAATATTCAGAAATTGATGACATTTTTGTATACCAACAATGAAATAACAGAAAGAGAAACTAGGAAAAAGATCCTACTTAATACAGCAAAAAGAAAAAAATACCTGGGAATAAATTTATTCAAGAATGTAAAAGATCTGTACTCCAAAAAGTATAGAACACTGAAAAAAGAAATTAAGAATGACACAAATAAATGGAATAATATACTGTGTTCACGGATTGGAAGAATTAACATCATTAAAATGTTCATACTACCCAAAGTAATCTAAAGATTCAATGGAATTCCTTTTAAAATACTAATGACATATTTCATAGATACAGATGAAATATCTCAAAATTTTATATAGACCCAAAAAAGACCCCAAATAGCCTCACCAATCTTGATAAAGAAGAACAAAGTAGGAGAGATCACAACACCCAATAACAAGCTATAATACAAGTCCACTGTAATCAAAACAGTCTGGTACTGGCATTAGAAGAGACACACAGAACAATGGAACAGAATAGAGAGTCCAGAAATAAACTCAAGACTCTATGGTCAATTAATATTTGACAAAGAGGGCAGAAGCATAAAATGGAGTAAAAATAACCTCTTCAACAAATGGTGTTGGGAGATCTGGACAGCTGCATGCAAAAAAAATGAAACTCGATCACCAACTTAAACCATACAAAAAATAAATTCAAGATGGAAAAAAGAGTTAAATATAAGTCATGACATTGTAAAAGTCTTAGAGGAGAATGTAGGAAGGAAAACCTCAGATATCCCACACAGCAATATTTTCATCAGTGCATCCCCTAGAGCAAAGGACATAAGGGAAAGAATAAACAAATTGAACTTTATCAAACTAAAAAGCTTCTTCACTGCTAAAGAAAACATTAGCAAAATGAAAAGAAAACCAACCATATAGGAAAATATATTTGTAAATGATACCTTGGACAAGGGTTTGATCTCCAAAATATATAATAAAGAAGTCATCCAACTTAACACTAGCTAGACAAACAATCCAATTAAAAATGGGGGAAAAGACCTGAATAGACACTTCTCCAAAGAGGACATAGAGATGGCCCATAGATATATGAAAAAATGCTCAACATCACTAGCCATCAGAGAGATGCAAACTAGAAGTACAATGAGATACCACTTCATACTGGTCAGAATAGCCATTGTTAATAAAAAAACAGACAACAAGTGCTGAAAAAGATCTGGAGAAAAGGGAAGCCTAGTGCACTGTTGGTAGAAATGCAGACTGGTGCAGCCACTGTGGAAAACAGTATGGAATTTCCTCAAAAAACTAAAAATAGAACTATCTTTTGACCCAGTGTTTCCACTGCTAGGAATAAACCCCCAGAATCCTGAATCATCAATTCAAAATAATTTATGTATCTCTATGTTCACAGCAGCACAATTTACAATAGTTAGTTGCTGGAAACAGCCTAAGTGCCCATCAGTAAATGAGTGGATAAAAAACTGCAGTGCATTTACACAATGGAATTCTATGCAACACAAAGAATGAAGGAGCTCCTATCCTTTGTAACGGTGTGGATGGAACTGGAGAATATTATGGTGAGTGAAATAAGCCAGTCAAGTGAAACACAAGTGTGATATGATCTCACCTGTAAGAGGAATCTAATGAACAAATGAAACTAATGAACAAAATAGAACCACAGGCATGGAAACATGGACCAGACTCACAGTGACCAAAGGGGGATAATGGTCAAAGAATATCTATGGATGACCCACAGATATGGACAATAGTGTGGGAATTACTGTGGCTGTGGGGATTGGGATGGATGGAGGGGGGGGAGTAGAAAAACTAAGAGAACTCTGACAGAATAACAGTAAAAATACTAATGGTTTATTTAAGCAAGTATATTCTGATACAACTGATAAATTAAAAAAAAAAATTGCAGTGTTGTGGACCGTTCAGTCTGGTTTCAGGAGTTGTAACCCTCACCCCATGGTGGGCTGTGTAAGAGCCCAAGGTACCCACTTCATCTGGGTCTGTTCTGTCACAAGGACGTGACCTACTAAGGAGACTAAGCTTATCTCCCTGGCAGGAGCGCTGCTTCTGCCTCATCCATCTCTGGCCCCAATGCTTGGTTGGCAGTCAATGACAGGTAAGACTCCTCATGGGAGGGGCAACCTAAGCCAGACGCAACCACTTGGGAGGCCTCATGGAAAAACTTGGGGGCTGCAGCAAAGAGTATGTGATGGACCCTCACCCCCCGGCTATTCTGACATAGCCCGAGTCCTCATTTCCATCTGGGAGATGTCTCCTGCTTCCTAATCGGCTTAAAGCCTGAAACTGTGGGGGTGAGCAGTGCAGCCCTGTGCTGGCCAGGACGGCTCCCTGGGTGATTGGGCATAAGAAAGAATTCCTAAAGTCCTGTGAAACCTGCTTTGCTAAGAGTGCTCTTCCTTAGGTGATAAGTGTCCCAGGAGGAAATGAGTATGCAACCCCCTTTCCTGACAAACACTGGCTCGGATTAAGCCCTCAGATTTCTTTGACATGTTAAACCTGTATTCCTGTGTATTTGAACCCAACAAAAGCCTAGTGAGGAAAGCGCTCTGGGTCATTCTCCTCTGAGAGTTTGACCCCTTTCCTCCCCAAGCAGAAATGTCTTGGTAGTTTTTACTTTCATCTGTGACAGAGGGATGGGGCTCTGCAGGCAGAGCCCCCCCCCCCACATCTGGTGCCCAGGACAGGGGCCCCTGCATTGCAGAAATTATATTCAGGCTAAAACTTTTTATTGTTTAATCTGTAAAACATTTTATGGATATAAAGACCATAGGATTTCATATCTGATACATAAAATACAGGAATTATGGAACTTAATACCAATAAATGATTGAATTAAAAAAACTTGTTTCTACATAATCAACAAAAGAAAAACACAAACAAAATATAACCAGAGTAATTGAAATTAAGAATGATCTAACAATAGCCATCAGGGAGGGGGTAGGGGACAGTGGGGAGAAGGGTTTTCAGGAACTACTGTAAGGGACACGTGGACAAAACCAAGGTGGGGGTGGAAGCAAGGTAGGGAGGTGGGTTTGGAGGGGGTGGGGGGAGGGGTGGGGAGAAAATACAGACAACTGTAAATGAACAACAATAAAATAATTTAAATAAAAAATAAAAATTACAGGCATTTTAAATTGGTGGGGTATAAATGCTACAAATTTTCAGTTATAAGATAAATAAGTAGTGGGGGAGTAATTTACATGATATCTATAGTTAGCACTGCTGTATGGTATATTTGAAAGTTGAGTAAATTCTAAAAGTTCTTATCACAAGGAAAAAACTATTTTTTCTTTTTCTTATTGTACCATATGGGATGTTGGATATTAACTAAACTAATTGTGGTAATCATTTAACAATAAATGTAAGTCAAGTCATTATGCTGTATACCTTAAACTTATACAGTGCTGTATATAAGTTACATTTCAATAAAACTGAAAGAAAAAAAAAACTTGTTTTCAGAATTCTGTCAAACTAAAGTTAATTTAAATCAAAACAATTTTAAATTAAAATTTAATAATTGTTTGTTTAAAGGTAAAGTTAAGTTAAAGGTTAAATAAGGACAGTATATAATCAAGATCATACAACATTCCAAATAAGCATTTGAGAAAGCCCACTTGAGAGCTGGTTTGGAACATTTATTATTAATGGGAAATCGACACCACAAAATTTAATCAAAAGGTCAGTTATATCTGACAGTCAAATAGAAAAATAATCCAAATTTAGATTCCCTTTTTTATATGAATTATAAATAGTATAATTTATCCAGTACTCTTTGGAGCAACAGATCTTGAATTTCATGGATAATGATTTTTTTTTACCAGTCTTTCTTTACAACGTCTTTCTTAGTAACCCAAAATGGGATTATATCTCATTTTCACTTAGATATTTTTTCTTAGCTTTGTGTCTGTGACTCTTACTACTGTCATCATAGATGTGTAATGGGAGTCCTCAATCAGCTTTTTTAATTTTTGTCACATTAAGGGTTTCCTAGCTTCCCTATTATCCCTGCATCAGTCTGTATTATTTATATAGAGAAAATGAGCAATGATACTACACTTGTCTCACATTCACATCCCAAACACTGGGATCATATATATATATATATATATATATATATATATATATATATATATATATATATATGATGGGATCATGTGTGTGTGTGTGTGTGTGTGTGTGATTTTATTTATTTATTTTTAGAGAGTAAGGAAGAGAGAGAGAGAGGGAGGGAGAGAAACATCAACGTGTGGTTGCATCTCACATGCCCCCACACTGGGGACCTGGCCCACAACCCAGGCATGTGCCCTGACTGGAAATTGAACCTACAACCCTTTGCTTCACAGTCTGGTGCTCAATTCACTGAGCCACACCAGCCAGGGCTGAAGGTTTATAAATGAAACTCTATTTTTAATTTTTCTGCATGGCTTCTGATGAGTACCAGTTATTTGACCAGTTAATAAATTTAGGGAACTCAGAACTAAATGTAAAAGACCTCAAGGGTTTTTTTCGCTTTGTTTTCCTTATCTACACATTGAGAATATCAAACACTTTCATTTGCTGTGAACGTCAGTAAATGACTTTGCTGACTCCATTTGATTGTCAAGAGACAAATCTTGATTTCTTGGCTCCTAAGTAATTGTGTTCCCTATTTTTAATGTTTCAGGTAATAAAATAATTAGATGTATGGTTATAATACCAAATTAAATACCTTAAATACTACTCAGAAAAGCATACTATTTTGGAGTAATGTGTTCTATAATTGTCTGAGTTAATTCATTGTCCAGAAAAACTAGATCATTAAAATGAAGAGTCAAGCATTAAGGGAATTCCATATTAATAAACATTATCTTTTATTGCAGAAGTCCTTAATTTGAGTTAGAAGGATGAGCTTTAAAATATTAATGAATCTCTTGAAATTGTATACAGTTTTGTTCTTATCAGTGTACCCCCTTTCTACTTTAGGAAAAAATATTGTAATTTTGGTCACATTCTCAAAGGGTTTTATGACCTACAGCTTGTTAAGAATTTTCTAAAAACAAGAAATTTTGGTTCTGAGTACTAAAATTCAGGAAAGGAAAAGACTTTGTAGACTAGAAATATATATATTCACCAGGGGGTAATAAACTAAGAAATAAATATTAGACAAAGAATTTAATGATTATTTTAGCCAGCCCTGTATTCAATATGGAAGTTTTGTGATGCAGTCTGCTTTCATTATTTTGTGACTCATTTATTTATCCATTATTTTTTTAAAATTTTAAAGAATTTATTTATTTATTTTTAGACAGAAGGGAAGGGAGGGAGAAGAGAGGGAGAGAAACACCATTTGTGGTTGCCTTTTGTGCAACCCCCACTGGGTAAATGGCCCACAACCCAGGCATGTGCCTTGACTGGGAATAATTGAACCACATAGCCAACAAGCTAAGAAAGAAGAATAAAGCTAGATGCATCACATCTCCTGATTTCAAGCTATAATCTAAAGCTATAGTAATCCAAACAGTATGGGACTGACTAAAAACAGACTAATAGACCAATGGAACAAAATCAAGACTTTTGAGTTAGGAAATACCAATTCAAGAGAAAGAACTGAAAAGTGAATTGTGGGACCATACAGCATGCTATTTCAGCAATATTAAACAACAATTGATGACATTTTAAAACTAAATATGCTGAAAAGGAACAAAGTTTTGCCACCCTAAAGCTATCTTTGGGGTTATTTTTTTTAAAACTGGTTATTCAGAAACAAAAGACTCAGAAGGGACATTTGACCCTCTCTCCTCTCTTGCCTAAGAGACTCAGATAAAAATAAATTGGTTCTGGAAGGGAATCTTAGGGTATTTGCCTTAGCAGCCTAATTTGAATTCAGTATGGTGGATGGTAGGCTGTCTAGCAGGGGCATGTTTGCTATTCCCACCCTGTGTTTTGTCATTTCTGGGTTGCCTAGCAAAAATTTAGCTGCAGTGTGTGTTCTGCTCTTCCTCAACTACATGTAAATTTCCTAGTATCTTTAAAATCTCATCAATGACCCCTATGCCCTATTGTCCTTTGTTCAAAATGACATATATATTTAATTTTACCTCACTGTCTTTGGAATTTTCATCTTTGTGTGAATCCCCTGTGCTCCTGTATTAAAATCTGATATTCTCCTGTTAATCTATCTCTGTTAATTTGATTAGCAGCCCAGCTAGAAGAGCTTAGAGGGTGGACTAAAAATTATTATAGATTTAGCCCCCGCATATGCAACTGAATTTATTTAGCTTAAGTGCTTGATGCCTTATACATTTAATTTGGAAATAAATTACCTACAGGAAAAACATTTTTTTAAAAAATGTGTCATGTTTAGCTTTTATAAAAAATACTTTTTTGTTTGTTTTGGAACATGGTCATATGAATTGGCAGCTTAACAAAGAAACAACCAGAGAGAATAAGTGATTATATATAAATATATGTATAAGAATTCTTGTTTTATTTATTCAGGAGCTCTATGTATCTCATATAGTAAGTAAATAAATTGTACTTTATATTTTGTAAGTAAAAGGAAATAAATAATCTTTTTTTTTTTTTTTGTCTTTAGAGGGGTAGGGGAGAGGGAGAGGGAGAGAAATATCAATGTACAGTTGCCTCTCGTGTGTCCCATGCTGGGAACTGGCCTGCAACCCAGGCATGTGCCCTGACTGGGAATCGAACCGCGATCCTCTGGTTCGCAGGCCCTCGCTCAATCCACTGAGCTACACCAGCCAGGGCGGAAATAAATAATCTTTAAAGTCTCATTCTATTTGATATTTAGACTGTCAATACAAATAGGTCTTTTTAAATGAATGGATATAAATATGGATGATTAATTTAATTTATAGACCACTAATTTTAGACTGACATCAGCCCTGATAATCTGAGGAGACAGATTAGTTGACTTCGTTAGAACATTTTATTTTTTTTTAAACAGTCCAAACTTTGAAAAATGAATATTTGATATGAAATAAGTAACCCTAAAATCATATTAAAATATTTATTCAACCTTACTGTACCACTTGAGCCATTTTAAATATCATTTCATTTATTCTTAAGTACAGGTAAAGGTCACTCCTTCTCAAACATTTCATCCATTCATCCCTTTATCATAATATCCTGCTGCACAGATTTTTCATTTAACAATTGGGTATCATCTTGACCCCCAAAAGTGAATGAATTTCACCTTAACTACCAGCTTCCATAGATGATGATTCCTTGAGGTCTTGCATTCAGAATTATGAATCCATGAATACTGAGAAATAGTGTTATGATCAATTAATGTTTTCTATGGTAAATAGAGGGGTCGCTTTGTATATATACTGGTCTTGGTATGACTGATCTTCACAAAGTAGATTGTGAGGGATAAGAAGATATTTCATACTTTGGTATCACTCACAGTACCAGACATGATGGAGATATTCAATAAACACTCAAATAACATTGTCCCATTCCCAACTCACGATTCTCTACAAAATCAGTCTCTTTGCATTGGTTCCTGTTTTTATATGGAATCTAGAAAAATATATAAGAAGGATCAGTTTCTTCTACTTTAAACTTGAATTGTTTGATTATATCCAGAAACAGTGCATATGTGACAAATATTCTTGTAACAAAAATCCAAATTAATGAAGCTTTACTATTATTGTACCTATGTTCAAAATTCACTATCAAATTCCTAAATAATAATAATAATAATAATAATAATAAATAATAATAATAATAATAAAACTGATGCAATAAGAGTTTATTATGTGCCTGGCATTGTTTATGAGTACTTTAAAAAATCAACTATTAATTTTTTACATTTCTATAAAATAGATGCTATTAATATGCACAGAAAGTTTTTAAATAAGTTGCCCAAGATCACATAGATATATGTTGCAGAATAATTGAGTTTTGTGTCAATAATTTTAAGTTCTTTAATTTAATTAGAAAGGAAGAAAAATAAGGGGGTGGGAAGCAGTAATGTTCCAAGATGAGAGAGACCACAGGAGCAGTCAGCCATGGCAGGAGTATTTTATCACTGACAATGTTTAGAAACATTGGCATTTGGTGATAATAAAATCAGACTGACTTTTAGTGTGTTTCTTTTTAAATTCTCTTTAAGTAGAACATCCTCTTACTGGCTGTATCTGTAGCAAACTATTCTTTCCCCACCAAATCTTCCAGACCCTTCCCTTTGGCACAACATTCAGAAAGAGCAATGATAAAATGGCTACCATTGGTGCCTGTTCAAATGATACTGTGTCTACAGCACCTTTTCTGCCAGGCTGAGAAAAGTCACTCAAACAAGGTAGCAAAACAAATACCAGACTAAATAAACCAATATGCAGTTAGATGGGCCTGTTCTGAACTTTGAGTCAAGGAAGTATACATAATGTTTTACCAACCTGACTGGATTAAGGCAAAAGGCATCATGGAATCACATCCAACTAATCTCAAGAATTTCTCTCTCTCCAGCCCCAGGCAAGGAGAATTGGCTTAATTTTTGGCTTAACATTATCAGGAAGTGAAAAACTTTCAGGAAGTAACAAACAATGTTCCTAACAGATGAAAAATGCTTTCAAAAACCAACATCACTAGGCATTGGAGAGATACAAATTAAAACCACAATGAGATGTCACTTCATACAGGTCATCTTTAACAAATCAAGGAACAACAAGTGCTGGCGAGGTTCTGGAGAAAAGGGAACCCTAGTTCACTGTTAGTGGGAATGCAGATTGGTGCATCCACTGTGGAAAACAGTATGGCATTTCCTCAGAAAACTAAAAATGCATCTGCCCTTTGACCCAATACCACTGCTAGGACTATATCCTAAGAACCGTGAAACACCAATCCAAAAGAACCTATGCACCCCAATGTTCACAGCAGCACAATTTACAATAGCCAAGTGCTGGAAGCAATCTATACCATTGGCTAATCATATATGGCCATCTTATAATTGCTTCCCAAACTGCTAAACTTGTTGGCCTAAACATCTCTATTCAACAAAGCAAAGCTCACACTAGGTTTTTGTTTTTATTTTTTTATTGTTGTTCAAGTACAGTTGTCTTCATTTTCTGCCCACCATTCCCCATCACCTCACCCATTCCTCCCATGGTTGATCCAACCTCCTTTGGCTTTGTCCATGTGTCCTTGATGACCCTTCCCTATTTTTCCCCATTATTCCCCCTCCCCTCCCCTCTGGTTACTGTCAGTTCTTAATTTCAGTGTCTCTGGTGATTGTTTGCTTGTTTGTTTTGTTGATTAGATTCCACTTATAAGTGAGATCATATGGCATTTGTCTTTCACTGCCTAGCTTACTTCGCTGCACACTAGCTTTTTGATAAACTTTACTGAAAATGTGAGAATAATAAAAGCAAACAGAAAACAGAAAAAGATATTTAAATTGAATATACAATGCCACTATTTCTAAAATCAACCTATCTTGCTCTTTTACAGGATTACCTACTACCTCCTGTCCATTTCCTTCATTAATTCTCATTCTGTTAAGTCACGATTTCTGGAGATAACTCTCTTTCATCTACCCTTACCACTTCTGTTACCTCAAACTCGTAAGTATTTTCTTGAACTTTGTTTTAAAGCCCAAATCTCCCTGTGTTCTTCAATCCAGAAGAAACTAAAGGTCAATTAACATAAGAAAAGTACATTTATTGTCTCGACTCACCATTGTTTTACAGAACTCCACCACTGTTATTCCAGAACAGCGGTGGGGTTTGATTGCCCACCACCAAGAAGTGAGACTTCCAATGCAAAAGGAAATTTCATTTTTAGTTTTCTGAGGAAATTCCATACTGTTTCCCACAGTGGTTGCACCAGTCTGCATTCCCACCAACAGTGCACTAGGGTTCCCTTTTCTCCACAACCTTTCCAGCACTTGTTGTTTGTTGCTTTGTTTATGATGGCTATTCTGACAGGTGTGAGGTGATATCTCATTGTGGTTTTAACGTGCATCTCTCTGATAGCTAGCGATACTGAGCATCTTTTCATGTGTCTCTGGATCCTCTGTATGTCCTCCTTGGAGAAGTGTCTGTTCAAGTCCTTTGCCCATTTTTTAATTGGGTTGCTTGTCTTCTTAGAGTAGAGTTGAGCCCACACTTATTTTAAATGCTTGGCTGGGAACTTCCCATGTGACCTCATATCTGTCCCCTTCTATGATGTGTCACTTTTTCCAGTTCCCACACATCTTTTACCTTCTTTTTGCTACTATCTTTAGTCAGGGCAAGAGTTTCCTGTGACACAGTGTCATTCACCTCCCCTGGCTATGTCATGAGTCATGCATGATATGCCCTTAAAGTCACATACACATTTTGCCCAGGGTGGTATCACAACTATTAACTGTCCATTGTTATGGCAAATATCTAAATGCCATATCATCCTCTCTCCCTTCCAACCAAAGGTTGGGGGATTTTCTCCTCTTCTGGGGAAACCCCTGTTCTGTACTCCATTATAATTACAGTAAAGGCTTTTACTTCATATTTTATATTCTAAGTCAATTGCTTTAACTTGACTCAAAATCCTTCAGTATTATAGAACAATTTAATAGACAAGTATTAAAATAAAAGTTCTTTATTGTATCCATCCTTCCAGAAGTCTCTATTAACAGAAAGCGTTTTTGCTCGAGCCACACAAGACGCTTGGCCCTGATACAGATTAATGCATCGCAAAGCACTCTCTTTGTTGTTTTATATCCCCAGCAGTTGTGACTTATTTCCTTGTTGAAAATTGCTTCAAGATTTTCTATAAAGGAATCATCATTACACAAATATGATAAAGTAAGTATCTATGCAATTTTATTTGAAAAGCTCTGGAAAAAAACCTCCTGTCCCGTCTATCCACATAGCCCTTCTATACATGGAAGTAACCCTGTTAACATGTTTAAATACAACTTATATCTTTTTTCCTCCCTCCCTCCCTAAATACAACTTATATCTTAATGACATGTTTTTATCATCATTTATTTTGAAACATACATACATTTCCACAGGGCTGAGGGAGACAACATGGCATAAGATAATTCTTGCTGATTTATAATTCCTCCCTTTGCCCTAATCTGTCTCAGTCAACTATGTTTGGTCTTAAAACAGTAAGTCAGGGATCACAAACTCAAACACTTACAAGAAACACAATAATAATGGAGTAAAATGATCTGGAAAGGGTGTTTGAAGAATTAGAGTGCTTGCGTCATTTAAGGGAATAGCTGTTTCTCACTTTTGGCTGATTGTAGACATCTGGAACTGTGAGGTCAGCATTGCTAGATCTTTGAAATTATCAAGGGAGGTAGGAAATCCAGGTTGGCAGGTACTCTAGAAATTTTTAAACATTGAAACTCTATTTAAAAAATATTACTACACTAATCTTAGTTATTAATTAACTACAATTGTTAATATTATTATTAATGGTCAAAGAAATACATGACTATAAGCTGCCATTTGTTCCCTTTACCAAGTTTATATATAGAGCAGCTCTCACTGTTTTACCATTGAAGCATAAGGTGAGACTTTTTATCCTAATATTTAATAAATCTATTCTCTAAATCCTACATTAACCTTGCTTGTATTATTTTTCTTTAAATAAGAAAAAAATATAAAAAGGGAATGTGGTTTCATTTAGTATGATTACATGGCAGTAGTTTCTACTCTTTGAAATATCACATTAGATTGTGTCTAGACATCTACAAGAAAATAAATATGCATTTATTTATCTGAATATTTTATCTATATGGTACTTGAAAGCATCAGCATGACTGGATGCTCATTTTTTATCTTTTGATTCGCATCGTATTGCTATAAATAGAGTTTGATACTTAATGTTATTTTTGTTATGTTTTTTGATTCTTCTTCCTTGAGAATTCCAAACTTTATGTATCTAAGGGAGTTAATATTTTACATTGCAGATCTTTATTTACTTTATTCCATTTCTACAAAGAGTGCTATCCAATTTTTGCTTATACTTTATTTGATCAAAGCCTACAGTTTACCCCAGAATCAGGTCTGTCTCTGCCACAAAAACAAGAATTATATTAGATTGAACCCCACAAAACTATAATTTTTGTAGGTCCAATGTCAGATATCAGCAATTTCATGTGCTTTATCATAACTGAAAAGTATTATCTCTTTGGACAGGTTGATGCCAAAATGAATCTGAATTCAAACCCAAGTGTTAAACTTTAAACTATCGCCACACAAAATCTCAACAAATGCATCTTCATTCTTTATTTACAATAGCAATATAAAATAGAAGTAAAACCTATTGATTCTCCCCTTATAGTTCATATAATAATGTCTCATCTTTTACATGTTCACTATTTTATTTTAATTTTGTTGTTCCCAAAACACCTCAAGTCTGAAATCCTAGGTTTTATGCTTAATTGATATACTGTCTCCACACTATAATAAACAAATACGTACACATAGCAGTGTGCATGTTATCTCTCTTTTTTACCACAAATCATCAAAATAACATTGGCTCTTTAAAAATTATGATCAATTGTGAGTTGCATCACAAATGCAGTCAAACTTTGGTTTTTAAAATGTCTTGGTTCTTGAACAATTTGGTTCTCGACCTAGTTGTTCATGAAAAAGATGTCTTGGTTGTCTGCAAAATTTCAGGTCTCAATTCTGCACCTGACAACACTTTCGTGCTGATACCTGTATGATCAGTCAAATGTCTCTAGGGTGAAAAAAAAAAAAAAAAAGATTTGGTTTTTCAACAACTTGCTTCTCTAACTGTTTTCCAGAACCAGTTAAGTTAAAACACCGAGGTTCCACTGTAATCCTTTATTAATATGAAATACTTAAGAACAAAGTTCAACTGACTAGCATGGATGGATCTGGAGAGCATTATGCTAAGTGAATAAGCCAGGCAGTGAAAGACAAATACCATGTGATCTCACCTATAAGTGGAACCTAATCAACAAAACAAACAAGCAAGCAAAATATAACCAGAGACATTGAAATAAAGAAGAATCTGACAGTAACTAGAGATTGGGCAGGTAATAGGGGATAATGGGGAGGCATCCAGGAACATGTATAAAGGACACATGGACAAAACCAAATGGGGTGGGTTCGAGGGTGGGAAATGGGGATGGGTGCAGCGGGGGGAGCATAGTAGGGTGAATATGGAGATAATTGTACTTGAACAACAATAAAAAATAAAAATAAGAAAAAAAATGAACTGAGTAAATTTGAATATCAAATGGCTTTATTAAGCAATCCATGAATCAGGCAGCATCCCATATAGCACCTAAAAGGGTGTGTAACAGAGTGAAATGCTTCGTCTCTTTTTGAATCCATATTTTTTGAGCCTCTTTGTTCTTATGGCCTTCAGGCTAATAGCCTCTGCTTAGTCTTGCATATAGACATACTAATCATTGGAGGAATTCTGCTTGCAGCCTGAGTTTTATAAAAAACAATCCCTCTTACTTTCTCTTTTCTTGACATAAAAGAAGCCTGAAGTATGTCCTTTGGTCTGATGGATTAGAGGTATCACTAGGGCTCCCATCTTCTTGGTTGGTTGCATTCTCAATCAATATAATTTCCTTATTCCAAACTCTGACATTTTGAGTTTTAGTCTTTTGAAACATCAGCAACATTGGTGTTCTGGAAGGTTTTTATAGGAAGAAGGGTGGGGCAGGGAAGCTATTTAAAAAAAGAAAAGAATAAATTACTTTGATGCTCAAACATCTTTTAGGAGAAAGGGAACAGTAATGGTTTTTGTCATGAAGATTGTCTCTTCTTCTATAGCAGATGGAGAGGGTCCACATGCCAGATTGCTTTCTTGGTATTGACCAGAAAATTCCAGACTGATTAATTAAGATTATATTTCTGGGGGAGGTGGAAACAGCAATTAGGTTGAGTACCATGGGCTTTAGCACAAGCGATGCCATTTGGGGCCTGTGGTTCTTTTTTAACAGAAAGTACCACTTATAAATATTTGAAATCACACATATGACTGGATTCACAATTATTCTTATAATATCAATGACATTCTCACTCATTCAGAATACTCTTTTACATGCAAGTAAATGGGGTAGAGCTAGAGCTCCAACTCTGGGCTTTGAACATATATGGGTATACTCCCAGGAAGGTACTTTTCAGAGTCCAGAGTGCTAACCATTACACAATGTAACCTGCTCAAATGAACCCATGACCTTTCAATCCTCAGGCTGGAGCTCAGCTCACTGAGCCATGCCAGCCAGCCAGCCAGGAACATACTTTTCACCTCAATGACATCTATCAGAAACTCTTCCAGGGGAAAAAAGGTTAAAAACTGAAGTTCTACAAGACAACAATACAAAAACTTAAACCTGTCTTTCATAACTTTCCACAACTTGACATATTATAGTATATATAGGCCTTACATGAAAACTCTCCTCCAGCTCAGCTGGGAAATTTATCCTCCCAAAAACATGCCATGTGCACTGTTGTTCTTACTCCAAGTACGGAAAATAGTTTATCAGAAGTGCAAAAACTCATTATTTGGAAGTGGTTGCCTAAATATTGTTAGGAAGTAAGATAGTCAGAAAAGGATTTGTGCTAGGCAATTAGACAGATACGAACAGAGCAAAGACAATAGGCCAAATACAGAAGGTCACCAGGGTGAAAAGCCCTGGGTATACAGTAATGGGAAAAAACTGGGGAAAAATAACCTCACTCCAAGGGTAGCCTTTCGTCCCCCAACATATTGTTGGTCATGAAGTTTAGGCTCCCTGACCTTTCATATCACCAGTCATGCAGTGTGAACACTCTTCTGACATTTCCTCCCCTGGCATGTTGTCAATCACATGGGTTAGACCTCCTTGGAAGGGGAACAAACAATGGGACTGGAGATTAGCCCTTAAGCAGTAGCACCCCTGGGCAGTAAGGTTCTGACCCACATCAAGTACATGGAGGCCTCAGTTGTGTTTCAGCTCCAGGACCAGAAAAGCAGCAAAACCAGACAGGAGACACCATGGCTGCCTCAGGACCAGCTGTACTGACCAATGACCCCCTGCCCTAGCACTGACCAATGAATACAGACCACTATCCTTAAAGGACACATATAGAAAGCTAATAAATATTCTATTAACATCCTGCCCTTGGACCACCCTGAAAATCTCTACCCTTAAAAAGCTTTTAGGTGTAAAAGACAGAAAACTGTACAAGATCAACAATTAAAATAAAAATTAAAAAAAAAAAAAAGCTCTTAGGACAGAGGACTCAGCAAACTCTCCCTCCTGGGAGCACATCTACCCTTTCCCCTCCCCCAGAGGTATGTTATCTTTATCTTTTTCTCTCCTAAGCTCTAAGGTCTGGTCTGACCCCACCGGTCTAATACCTGGTGCCATTCTCACTGCCACCAACATATTTTCATACAAGACTTCTTCCATCTAAATCCTAGTCAATGCTATTTCATCATCCTAAATGTCCTTTCCTTTTTCTGTATAAAAGTAACATTATTTTGTTCTTACATATCTATCAATATACCAATATCTGCTTTATTTTTTAATTAAATTTACGGGAGTCATATTAGTTAATAAGATTAGTACATAAGTTAATAAGTACATAATTTGTTAATAAGCTTATGTACATAAGTTTCAAGTGTACAATTCTATAAAACATCATCTGTATTTTGCATTGTGTGCTCACCACCCCAAGTCTAACCTCCTTTTGTTACTATATATCTAACCCCTTTACCCTCTTTGTCCTTCCCCCATCCCTCTTACCCTCTGGTAAACATCATACTGCTGTCTGGGCCTAGTAGTTTGTTTGTTTCTTACTTTCTGTTTTATATCCCACGTATGAGTGAATTCATTGTTGTCCTTTTCCAGCTGGCTTATATAATTTAACAAGAGACTATCAAGACCAACATCAGCTTTTAAAAAATAAATTCACTTATTGAACTAGGAATTCTTTTTCATTAGTTCAAGCAATGTTTCTGTAAATGGTACTTCTACATTAGTAAGGTCATTGTATTCTCTCTTAAATATGAAAAGCCCTTTACTTATGTACACTTGAATTTGCTGAAAATAGAAAGCTTTCTTTTTAAATAGAAACAAGAGACAAAATTTAACCAAATACACCCAAGTGATCATAAATTCCAAATTACTGGGTGATTTTGTTATGCCAATTTACTGTGTATAATTTAGCCTTCCACAAATGAATGCATGAGTAAAGTCATGTCTTTGATCTTCCATTTTGTATTAAATATATTTTCTCTGACATGTGGTAACAAATTAGAAAAGTATAGTGCTATATTACCAGGGAAAAGAAATACTAAATATAATTGAATATGTAGCTATTTTGAAGGAATCATTCTTAATGAAAATTCCTTCAAATACCTGAATTGAGTTAATTGTTATTAAAACCTGTACATCCTAACTTCTGGCTAAATTAAAATAAACTGCTTCTTTTTAAAGTTAACCCCTTTTATTATGATTTTGAATTGCTAAAGTAGTGAATACTGATGCTGACAAACTCCAAATTTTATTACTGAAAGTGTCCAATTAAGTTATGCTTAATTTCCATGTAAATAGCACTCCAGTCCATACTAGCTTTTCTGATAAAGTAATGGTTTATAATTACCACCTAGAACTGAATTTGATGGAGGTTCTTTCCAAGTGAATATTATAATCAGAGATGGTTTATAGGAATGAGTCTTTAGTAATCATTTCTGGTAGGTACAGTATAACACTTAAGCAATTTCTTTTTTTAATTTGAAATTGCATTTATCTTTGACTATTTTTATCTGAGGAGAAATGATGGAGTGGCACCAGAAGTTTTTGAAGATGGTAAAAATAATACCTTTCAGTATTGCCTCATTATGGAGAGAATATTCTAGTCAGAGTCATTGATCTTTTCAAAACTAGGAGAAACTTTCAAAAACTGTTTTACATAACCATAAAGTGCTTCTGGTTAGAAATGGGTTCTATAATGAGATGTTTTGAATTCCCTGGATTTTTCTGCTTTTAAATTTGCCTGGAATTTCATCTTCTTTACAAAAATTATCTTTCACTAATTTTCAATTATTTCAATTGCGTTTGCCCCGTACTTAGTTAATAATTTATAAACAAGCATGTGAAATGACCCTTTAATTGTCCTTTTGCCTCTTGGACTTTGTCTTCTGTAGTGTGATATGGTAACAAAAAATAACTTAAAGTATTTTTTTTAATTTATTATTTATTTATCTTTTAGAGGGGAAGGGTAGGAGAGAAGGAGAGGGAGAGAAACATCAATGTACGGTTGCCTCTCGTGTGTCCCCTGCCGGGAACTGGCCTGCAACCCAGGCATGTGCCCTGACTGGGAATCGAACCGCGATCCTCTGGTTCGCAGGCCCGCGCTCAATCCACTGAGCTACACCAGCCAGGGCCAACTTAAAGTATTAATTTATGTAATTTTACCTCTCTTTATTTCTGATGCCATGTTCAAGCACACTTTCTTCTTGCCTGAATATATTACTTTTTAGTTAGGTAGAGAGTTGTGATATATAGTGGTAAAGATTAGTACAGAATTAATGTCTCTAAAGTAGCTAATTTCAGCCCTTTTCCTAGGGAATATATATATATATATATATATATATATATATATATATATATATATATATATAATTTATTACTGAATGGTCAGCATAAAGGGACTGTATAATACAAAATAAATATTTGTTTAATCATTGAATACGTAGATTTGAACCCATATTTCTACAACCAAATGATTTCTAAAAATTACCAAAATAAATGATTCCAACAGAATTTAGACTCTGTTATGGATGGATACTCTTCCAGAAACATTTCTTTTCTGGATGCCTCATTTTAGGACCAAAAGGTGCTTAAGTTCAGGAACTAGCTTTAATGTGCATTAAAATATGTACGTTGAATCACAGTAATCTATCAAATATAATCAAAAAGTACAATTATAGGAATTGTAAAACACACACACATTTTAGGAAAAATTCAGTTGAAATTGGATAAGCAGATAATGCATTTTCGATTTGAGGAAATTACTGATTTGCAGTTTTCTTTGTGTTGTAGACAGTACAAGGCTACCATTTGAATGAACAAACTGAATGAACCAAAGACACATGTGGTAATGTCAACTAATTTTTCTATACATGCAGTAAAATCATGGCCCTTCAGCCTTAAGCAAGAGAATTTTTGATGACTGAAAATGTCTTAAATACTTCACAAATATTCTACATTGTTTGTACCATTTTTTGGTTTAGCCTAGATGAATAATACCTAGATTGAAGAAAAATCTGATCAACCATTATAAAAACATAATAATATGTTAGGAAACTAATAAATTAACTAATTGTTTTGGGTGTTTATCCAATAAAACAATATTAATTAGAAATTTGCCTGTTTTATTTTTAACATTTTAATTTTTGTGTTAAATGCTTTTTAGTATGTTAAAAAATATAATTAAAACTATTAATGTTCTCTGTGATAGGCAAAATGTTAAAAACAGTCCCCTCAAGATCCACACTCTAGTGTTTGCAACCTGTAAATATAAGTCGATACCACTCCATCACCCTTGTGATTATGTTATGCATAGCTGACCATAAGATAGGGAGATTATCCACAAGGGAATTACCTGATTACATGAGAACTAAAAAATGGAAAGCTTTTTCTAGTTGGTGACCAAAAGAGAATCCAGGGAGATCTGAAATAAGGGAAGTACTCAATAAGACTTTGATTTTTGAGGATGGAGTGAGTCATGTAAGAAGGAATAGGTAGCCTGGAGGAGGAGGTGAACACAGTAAATAAGAGATCAGGGCCCTCAGTCTTATAACAGCAGTAACTGGATTTCCTTAGCAACTGGAATGAGCTTGCTCATTAATAATAAGTACATTATTCCCTAGTTGTCTAAATAAAAGCCAACACAAGCCTATGCCTTGATTCCAGCCTTGTCAGACCCTACCAAACTGAGTAAGACTTTCGACTTACAGAACTGTGAAATGGTAATGGTATTTTTTGAAGCTGTTTACTGTGTACTAATTTGAAACATAAAAGTAGAAAACTAACATATTCTCTTAATATCCATCCCTTCTTTTTTCTTTTTTGTGAGAGAACCTCCAAAGTTTTAGCTGAACATACAACTGCAGTAATGGATGCTGAAATTCACACTGCAGATCTCCTTGATCTCATGATAATGCCACTTACTTTCCCAATGTCAGAGTAGTGGCTATTGATGGCTTCCTTTTAATGAATTACCATTGGCCAAAGAGATGTAGTTCACCCAAAGTGATGTCCCCTCTTATAGGGAAGTTTCTATTCAATCATTGTTGGTCCAGGATTGGCTCAATTCTAGACATTTTGGAAAGGCCATCAATACTTTAGGGTTTCCTGTGGGACCTATTGTGGTCTCTGGTGAAAGTGCATTGCAGTTTGAGGAGGGAAGATGATGGCACGGTAGGAGGGAGCAGATTTCACTTCCACCTACTCATGGGAGAAAAACCTAGCTGATCTACGGAGGAACAGAGCAAATAGTCAACAGTACCACAGCATAGTTGAAAATAGGAGATCAAAAATTATAGTGGAGAATGAAAAACCAGACAGTAAGGAGAGTTTCTCAGGACAATAAGGGCCCAGGTATCAGCGTAGAGACCAGGGTGGCTAAAGCCCTGGGCCAGTACTCAC